>OY728129.1:271152688-272651736 GCA_963277665.1 Viscum album
ACCGCGGCGGGTTCGGCTCTGGCAGCCCTCCTGGCTGGGATCACAGGGGGCAGCAGATGTGCCTGACTAGCCTGTTACAGAGCTTCCTTGAGGCGTTGAGCCTTATATTAGAAATCCTGGAACCCTTTGGGGTAGTTCTGGGTGATCAGGTAAGGAACCAGTTCTATTTTAACATTCCCTACACACATCGTTAGTAATTTCTCCTGAGTCAGTGGCATGTTGAGGGAGTATGTAAGCCCCTTCCACCGAGCGATGAAGTCTGTAACTCGCTCATCAGACTTTTTTTTGCACTTGAAGAGGTCTACGATGTTGTTCATTCATGTGGTGTAGCTGAACTGGTATAAGAACTACTGGCGAAGATCCTCCCAGCCGGTCACCAATCCGATAGGGAGCTAGTTGTACCAGACGAATGTAGGGTCATCCAATGTCTGCACAAAACATCGGAGCTTGGTAGCTTCCTGTTGTGCCGGGGTCCCCAACATGGGGCCACACCTAGAAGAAAAATTGGCCAAGTGCTGCGGTGGGTCCCCAATCCCGTTAAAGGGCGAGAAAGTGGGATTCCCAAAACCCGGGGGTGCGGGCATATCATCCACCCATGTGGCATATAGCTTTTCATCTGGTGGGACTGCCACCTGCCGCGTTTCCAATGCCTCGAGGCGGGCAATGAGTGCCACCATAGGATCATCTAGGTGGGGTCCCTATCTTGATGGGGATACCTAACTACGAGTGTGTTTCCAGGCTCTTCGACACGGTAAACGGCTTCAATGGCTCGTGGAGCGACTGGCGGAACGACCCTCGGGGTGGCTGGGGGAACCCGGGCTGGATTCCTCAGATTTCCTTGCCGTTCAGGAGGGTTTGGCGAGACGTATCGCACCCTCTTGTTGTGAATTCCGGCCTCTGCCCTGTCTGTAGGAGTAACATGATTAGGGTTTCCTAGAGGCATCTCGTCGGGGGGGAGTTGTTCCTGCCCCTACTGCCCTGGCTTAGGATCACCATAGTCGAGTCGCCTCTCAATAGCGCGTTCGGCTAAGAGTTCATCAACCAGACTCTTCTGCTCAACAATCTACTGGCGCAACACGGCCTTCTCGGGGTCTTCATCCGTCTTCTATACAGAGGTGGATGGGTCGGAGTGCTTGATGGTTCCGACATTCCCTTTACCCTTACCTACATTTCAGTTGAGTACCAGGGACTCTGTGGGCGCAGGGAGGCCTAGAAGGATCCTCTACTGACGAGTAATCCTCCCTGATGGGTCCAACAATGGTGGTACATCCTCAGGAGGTAAGTCTCCATTGAGAGACTCCAGCTCGTCCTCTTTGTCCACTATTTCATCCATGTGGACCGCAACCCTTCTTGGAGGCATGTCCTCAATGTCGCATAACGAATCGGGCTGTCGTCGGATAGGACTGAAGAGGAGGGTGGCATACTGTCCCCAGCCACGGACTTGCACATGGGGGGTAGCTTCCCTGATGATTTTGTGGAGTACCTTGAAACTCTGAATGCATTTTTGTTGAAGGGAACTCTGGAGACCTGGTGACTCAGGGCGCTGGGCCATAGGGAGTGCAGCCAAATCGACCAAATGACATTGATCGCCGATTTCCTTGAAGTGTACTTGGCTCTTAGGGTACAGTACTCACTGATAGCAAAGACGAAAGTGCTTCGCCCATAGGGTTTGACAGAAGCACTCGACTTCCCATAGGGTGAGGGATTCTGGCGCATAGAAGTTCGGCGTTGCCACCATCCAGAACTTCTCAGGGAAGTGGTCCACTGTGATAATGTTAGAGAAACTCTTGGGCTCAGATTCAGGGTCTGGCCCCGTATCTCCCCACTCGTCAACCGGGGGTGGCTGAGGGACCGTTAGCGGTACTGAGGCGGACCGCTAGGATAGTAAACTGGGCAGCAGAGAATACGGAGAACGAGCTGACTGGCTGCAGAATTTTGGGCCATCCTCCAAAGAGTGAGGTGACCTGACCACAATGTCACGATATGATGGGATGATAGCCACAGCCTCTAGCGCATGAATTGTGGTTACCGGCGATGGTTCCCCTTGTCCCTCAACTGCTATCGTTCCCCAAAATAGCTATTTGTGATCTCTGGTTGAGGTAGAGGGCGCTTATGGTGACGACAGAAGTGACTGTACGGTCGGAAACTATGGGATTCCCACAATTTCCTCCTCCTGGATGTATCTGTGAAGAGAAGCGGGAATCTGATGGACCTCTCATTCTGGAAGGATGAGGCTGGCATGCCTTGTTCCTGCCCCGATCCTTAATGCGGAGGAACGGGGGGAGGGTTTCGATGTCGAGTCGCATTCTGCTTTAGAATCCGAGAAGCGGGCCAGTTTGATCTTCATCTGGGCTTTCCCAGGATTCTTCTTGTGGTGGCGATGACCCGCCCTCCTGCCCCTAGATGGCTATTTGGGACAAGGCTGATTTCCGACATGTAGTCTCAGGGCCGTGCTGACGCCATGGTGGAGAGGAGTTCCGCTTGAGATAGCTGGGGTGCGAGGGGCACCATGGAAAATGTCGAAGGGAACATGGGGAAGGCCTCCATGGATAACACCTGAATGGGAAAAACCTCTGTTGGAACCGGTGAGAGCATAGGGAGGACCTCCATGCTTGGTGCGGGTGGAGTGAGGTTGACCTTCACCCCTCTGGTTTCCAGGGCGAGGAGGACCTTCGCCAGTTGCGAAAAGAATGTAGGGAGGATCCCCATGTTGGAGAGGGACCAGATGGGCAATACCTTCACATCAATGGTCGGGGGTAGGAGGAGGAATTTCATACCCAGTGTGATGGGCACGGGAAAGACTCCTGCGCCGAGTGTCACTACCGTGAGGCAGGTCTTCATTTGGCTTGGGGGTAGCATGGGGCATACCTCCATGAAGAACTTCAGAGCGGGGAAGGTCCACGCTCTGGGGAGTGGTGGTACGGGGAGGACCTCCGTATAGAGTGACACCACCGCGGGTTGGTTCGTGGCGATCACCACTCGGTCCTGCGACCCGGAGAGTCGACCCAGCCTGCCCGTGGGGCAGCTGGGGCCTCAACCCTGCTCGGGCATAGGGGTTTTCCTGCTCAGTTCATGCAAGGGCTTCTTGATATATGTCAGTGGTGGCTCGGGCCACAGTAGCTGTCGACTTCGACGCCCCTTGACGGGCGCCCTCAGCTCGGGCCCAACGCTGGCGTCGGGTCAGGCGAGCTGGTGCAGGTGGTGCAGGGTCATAGCCTACCTGCTCCTCTAGAAAGCCCGGATGGCGGCGCTGACGCAGCCAGGTAGGGGCCCTTGCCTGGAGTCCTTGGATTGGGACTCTGACCGGGCTGAGCCGGACATCACCCACCTCATCAGTGTAAGGCGAGGAGTCATCGAGGAGTTCTGAAGACAGGCTCTTGAAATGATCGAACGTTGGGGTGGGGAGCAGGGGCTCCCTGCACAGACCTCGAGGGTGGCGTTGACGGCAGGGCCTGGATGCCTCCAGGTTGAGGCGAGCCATATCCCGAGTTGGTATTATGACCTCCTCCTCCTAACGATGTATGAGGTCGTTAATCACCCTTCATTGGATGACTTATGATGGGGAGAGGGGTTGTGGGCACCCCACGCTTGTGGATGCAAACGCCGTTGTAGCAGCAGTGGAGCCACGCAGAGTGGTTGTGCTGGTATTTCCCCTGCCCCTGCATAGGCGGGTGGGCGGCGATCGTGTCCCTATAGCAGCAACCTGATTCCTGAGAAACAGAGAGATTAACTCATCAGCACTGTGAGGAAAAGAGATCGGCAACTAGTGCCCTAGCGTCATTTCGTCTTCCATGGTTGGTAAGAGGGATCCACACAGACAACGTTGCAGAACGGAATTCCCCACATTCTACTGCCCCAACTTCTGGTGAGTTTCACACCAGGACCGCTATTTTCTTGGTGGGACCAAGCGCCGGATATCTGGATCCAGTGACACGTCAATCTACTGATGTTTCGAACGCTACTAATCTCCACATTTAGGAGAATACTTTCATGTCAGGTTCACCATTTATATTTTCAATGCTTTCACCGGGGCACGCGCATCCGTCTGCATGGACGCGACAGGTGTGACTTTTGTGTTGCCCCGCATTCCCTATTTCCAAAGGCGGGTGGCATCCGCTCTATTTAGGGATGATTGCTCCTTGATCGAAACTGGGAGGATGGGATGTCGGTTCTTCCTTCCGTGCATTCCTCCTCGGAACTCGTCACCTAGTCCGGGTCTCCCTCATAGATTTAATACATTGTTTGTGAAACTCTTCCCAGTGCCATGTTTCCATGGATGCTGGTTAATTACATTGCTTCTGTCAGAACATTCCAAAGGGTCCGGTCAGGGCAGCAACCTTCAGTCGGGGGAGTAGTCACGTCGAGGCATCAGTAATGTGTCTGAACACTGGGGAATTGGCGTGTCTGTCTTTTGTCCCTTATTATAGGGGTTTTCAAGGGCGCGGAAGCTCGAGGCATCCCACATCGAGCGCAGGTAATCGTATTCCATAGGCATGTATCTGAGGTTTTCCTCAGCTTTCTATGTTTAACATAGGGTAGACTGCAAATTTAACGTCCAACGGAGATGGATCAGCCTGATCAGAACACTAGCTGAAGTGGATCAGATTGAGGAATCCACCTTGAGGGGATGCCGATATCGAGGCCATCCCGTGGGTGGCTTCCCGAATGCTGTGGAGGGGAATGGGGTGGCATGATCTCACCGTGATGTGGCGGCCTGGGTAAGAATCAGGGTGGATGATGGAGAATTGCATGGAGTGGAGGGGGAATGAAATGTGCCATCGTGGAGATGGCGGTGGTGATGGGCATGAGTCTCGAAGATACTTCCTATGTATCCCCATTGTAGGGAATCAAAGTCTACGTAGTTCAGAGTGAATGCCTGGGGCTTACACTCTAGGTCGCCCAAGGTGATGGAAGAACTAACATGAATGTGGTCGGAGTGACCAGGTGGTGGGCTCGAAACTCATGAGGCTTCCTACGTACCATGCCTTGGCAAGGATCAAAGTCTGTGTAGTTCAGGAAGAGGGGTGTTATACTGACATGAAGGGGTGTCAGAACAACTAGATGGTAGGGTCACAACGGCTTACCGCTGGATTGGGATGCGATTTAACGTCATGTGGGATGGGGGCGTGTCGGAGAACCGATGTGAAGAAGGACCTTGGTATAGATGGATGGTGGGGTTGAACCTCAGGAAGGATTCCTACGTACCATGCCTTGACACGACTCAAAGACCACGTGGTTAAAAATGGTGTGTCGGTGAACCGACGCGAGTGAGGACCTTGGTCCAGATGGTGTGGGGCTTACACTCTAGGCTGCCCAGGTGTTGGTGAACTGACATGAAGGGGGTCGGAGTGACCAACGGGTGGTGGGCTTGAACCTCGTGAGGCTTTCTACGTACCATGCCTTGACAAGGATCAAAGTCTGCGTAGTTCAGGTGAAAATGGGGGGTTTGGCACACCAACAAGGAAACGGTCTGGGCCAATAATTGTTGGGCTTAAACCTCAGGGAGGCTTCCTACGTACCATGCCTTGACATGGATCAAAGTCCTTGTAGTTCGAGTGGCGATGGTGGGTGTCGGTGAACCGATGTGAAGAAAGGACCTTGGTCCAATGGGTGATGGGCTTGAACCTCAGGGAGGCTTCCTACTTACCACGCCTTGACATGGATCAAAGTCCTCGTAATTTGGGAAGGGTTTCGTTATCAAAACGACGTGAAGGTGAACCTGTGGGTCCACTGGTGGTGGGCTTGAACCTCATGAGGCTTCCTACATACCATGCCTTAACATGTATCAAAGTCCTCGTAGTTTGGGATGGTCACAATGGCTTACCGCTAGACCGGAATGCAGTTTAACGTCATGCGGGACAAGGGTAAACCCTGACGTGAATAAACGACGGGCGGTGGGCTTGAAACTCATGTGGTTTCCTACATACCATGCCTTGACATGGATCAAAGACCTCATAGTTCATATGGATATACAGTTTAATGTCATGCGGGATAGGGGTATGCATTTTAACGTCATGCTGGATGAGGGCATACAGTTTAACGTCATGTTGGACGAGGGAATACAGTTTAATGTCATGCTGGGCAAGGGCATTGCCATGGTCGATGCTTACTCTAAGCCCACATGAGTCATGATCGGTGTGAAAAACCAGAGGCAGTAGAGACCTGACGATCACGTCGTGAAGGGTGCGTCCATGAGAAGCGAAGAGGGGCTTACGCATTAGGTGGCCCATGGTACTGGGACTTACTCCAGGATGGAGGCCTAAAGTGTGGGAAATCGCAACGGGAGAGGGGATTCTGACCAAAGATAGAAGGTGCCTCGTTCCCTATCACGCCCTCCACTGGCATTGGCAGTGGGGATGTACGGAGGTGCATGGGTGCTACCTTCCGCAAGAGGGGCTAGGGGGCTTACACCAAGGTATTTTACCTTCTACCGTGGACATAATACACTCCAATAAGGAGGATATCATCCCATATGTGGGTGATTCCATTCCCGTGGAGATGAGCATCATAAAGAATGTCCGAGCTGGGGGGACCCTACGTGTGAGGCACAGGGTCGGGTCACAGTTTAACGTCATGTGTTGAGGATGAGGTGCTTGGCAGTTTAACGTCCTGCAGCTCAGATGAGGTGGGTTTACTCCGCACCTCTAGGACTTACATGACTGGTACCCTCTGCCCCTTGGGGGAGAGAAGGTACCGGCAATGTCGTGGTAAAGGGGGGCTGCAGAGTGAACCATCGAGGGGTCCACGTTAGCGTGGCTATGCGAAGAAGCAATAGTCGTTAGCGTGCCTATGAGAAGAAGAATTAGGCAAAGCAATGCTATGGGTGGTGTCATCCATGGGACTTTGAAATCACATCGTGCAAACCTAGAGGGTCGCACTGGAAGATGAATTGACAGGAAAAGGGGTCCACAGGCAGGGACCTTGTGGAGCTTGGTTACTTTGCATAGTGGAGAGCACTTGCAAAGGGGTGTGCTTCGCGAAGTGGACTGCCTTGGCCTTATCATGGGGCAGAAGTGCGAGTGGTAAGTGCTTTGCGAAGTGGAAGGGTGTTTGCGGATCACTACCTCGCGAAGCGAAGGTGCCTCATGAAGCGAGGTGTTGTGAAGTAGTGTGCTTCGCGAAGTACAGTGACTCGGCCTTGGCCTGTGGATCACTTGTATAGGATGGGTGTTTTGTGTAGCATAAACACTCCACGGCTGCCCGGTTTCCCTTGGGAATCCCCCTTCCTTTGCGTAGGCCCTTAGGCTTCGTGAAGGGCATCCCTCTCAGAAGAGGGGATCAAAATGAGACAAGGCGAAGGCCTCTCGTGAAGCAAAAATACCTCGCAGAGCTCATGATTCCCAGAGTGAAGAATGCTTCACAATTTGGGAGTTGAGAAGCTGAAAGGTCGGATTGTCCATCTGGAGAGCTCAGGGGGAGCTCGATATTCATAGGCAAGGGGCTCCGTGGAGCAGAACTCATGCGACGTGAAGGGGGCCTTGGTGGCTTCGCGACGGGTCACGAACGTCAACTAGATTCGTGGAGGGGTACTGCCTCCTCTGCTTCACGGCGGGTTGCGAACGCCAGGCCGTTCGTGGAGCGTTACCACCTCTAGTGATTCATGGCGGGTCGCGAACGCCAGGCCGTTCACGGAGCATTACCACCTCTGGTGCTCTGTGGCGGGTCGCGAACATTAGGTCATTCGCAGAGCATTACCGCCTCTGGTGCTTCGCGGCGGGTCGCAAACATCAAGCCGTTCGCGGAGCGTTACCCCCTCTAGTGCTTCGCGACGGGTCGTGAAAATCAGGCCATTCGCGGAGCGTTACCACCTCTGGTGCTTCGCAGCGCCCACAGAGCTAGGGGAACTTCACGTCGGGGCTTCACGAGGATGGGGATGAAGCCTCTTTCTTTTCTCCTTTATTCAAATATTTTTGGTTCCAACAGTATCAAAACAATCCAAACACATTTGATTGGTTTTCCATATGTCACTTGTGTTGTTTTCTAAAGTTAATGTCAATTTCAAAATGATATCAGACACTTTTAGCCATACCGGTCACACCGTGCATCAGATTGAGTTGTGGTGGATTTTTACACCTCAAAAATGACTCATAGATCATTGTCCAAAAGTATCAAAACAATCCAAACACGTTTTCTTGGTTTTCCATATGTCACTTGTGTTGTTTTCTAAAGTTAATGTCAATTTTAAACTGATATTAGACACTTTTAGTCATACCGGTCACACCGTGCATCAAATTGAGGTGCGGTCGATTTGTACACCTCAAAAATGACTCATGGATCGTTTTCCAAAATATCAAAACAATCCGAACGCATTTGCTCAGTTTTCCATATGTCACTTGTGTTGTTCTCTAAAGTTAATGTCAATTTCAAACTAATATCAGAAACTTTTAGTCATATCGGTCACACCATGCATCGGATTGAGGTGTGGTCAATTTTTAATCCTCACAAATGACTCGTGGATTTTTTTCCTAAAGTATCGAAACATTCCAAATGCATTTTCTCAGTTTTTCGTATGTCACTTGTGTTTTTTTCTAAAGTTAATGTCAATTTCAAATTGATATCAGACACTTTTAGTCATACCGGTCACACAATGCGTCGGATTGCGGTACGGTTGATTCATACATGTCACAAATGACTCATGGATCATTTTCCTAAAGTATCAAAACAATCCGAATGATTTTTCTCAGTATTCTGTATGTCAGTAATGTTGTTTTCTAAAGTTAATGTCAATTTTAAACTGATATCATACACTTTTAGCTGTACCGGTCACACCGTACGTTGGATTGAAGTACGGTCGATTATACACATCGAATTTGACTCATGGATCATTGTCATAAAGTATCAAAACAATCCGAATGCATTTACATGATCTTTTGAAAACTTGATAAACTCTTTCACGCCTTATTCATACTCTTTTTCAACTGATTGGCATTCATCCATCCTTTATTTATATTCATCCTATTTCAAATCCAAAGGATGGGTATATAGGTTAGGGGAGAAGTAATATGAGTATAATTTAGATAAAAAACTAGATACTTCAAAAATGGTTGGGGCATGCTCATTAATAGCAAATCTTGGGTGGTTCTTGGGATTCTTCCATTCTCTTCCTCTCTTCAATCTCCCTTGATGAGGGGTGGTTCTTGGGAGTTTTTTATAGTGAGTTAGAGAGTTATTCCCTAATACTTCCTCCATTACTATTATCCTTTATTTTCCTATGATTTGGGATGATTTTAACTAGGATTTGTGTGATGATTTCACTATATCATCTTCAAATCAATTCAGATGATGTAGATTTTGTTTGTATTGTCTAGAGGTTATCCTCGTATGATGAACGCACCTTGTTTTGTGTGGTTTAGGTGGTTTTGTGTTTCCTAGTGAGTTTTTAAAAGATTATTCCTAGTTATATTAAGGTGAATAATTAATTATAAGTTTTTATAATTAATTGTTTGGGAATTGTGCCTTGAGATTGGGTCTCAATCATTGGTACAAGATTGGATAAGGCATTTATAGTCTTGGTTGAGGATGAGTTGATCTTGGTGAGGGGGTTACTCCATTTTTTAAGGTAGGTGGACCGTATAATATGAAACCATGTTCCAATTCATGCATGATTGTGCATTCATGCATGAGTATATGTGTTCCAGTGAAAGGGATAGAAATCAAGAGCAACCTAGGTAAATAAATAGGGTGTTTTTGATCCACCAAGAGATAGAGTGAGGGTTCTATTAAATGTTTATGATTTTGTGATCATCCAGAGATTATGTCTCCATGGAGGTGAGGTTTCTAGTAGTGTTTATGAGAGGATCGGGTTTGGTATGAGATTTGTATAGCCTAGTTAGGTTTTCTAAGGCTATTTGCGTAGGTATTAGAGTCTTAGGCCTAAAGAAGATGGATAATATAGTTTTATATATCACGTATGATGGGGAACACCCTCTTAAGGATATATAAGAGTCATAGTGTGTGTGATGAGTAGGATATTCCATATAGGGATTGGTGAAGTGTGACATAGTGGATTTCCTCCTTATAATTGGATTAAGAGATCTCCCTCCCCTCCTGGACACCCCACTCATGGACACCCCCATGGACACACCTCCTCCCTCCCCTCCTGGACACCCTCACACCTGGACACCCCTCCCTCTTGGACACACCCCCTCCTGGACACCCCACTCATGGACACCCCCATAGACACACCCCCTCCCTCCCCTCCTGGACACCCTCACACCTGGACACCCCCTCCCTCTTAGACACACCCCCTCCTGGACACCCCCCACTCTTGGACACCCCCTCCCTCCTGGACACCCCCAACCCACATATAAGGGAAACTAAAATTAGAAAATTGAAAATCCAAGATATTAGTTACCATCAAGATTTTAAGATGCTCATGAGTGGACTGAGCAAAGTATCCAAAATTTCCTTCAATGGTGTTCTCATCCATCTTAATGGGTGCACCAATATAATAAACAAGATCATTCAGAATTATAGGATTCCACAACACCCATATCAAACCATGAATCCTGATCCAGATTTGCACAGATGTGTGTTTATGTGTATGTGGATTGAAATTTAAGTCCCAAGAAGAAAGTCGAAAGTCCTCTAGATTCAGAGCATAGAAATTGGAACCCCAAACAAGAGAACAATCATTCACATTAGAAAAAATCATATGAAAATACCCCTACTAATGGGAATATTCCACCAATCTTTCATACCCCAAATCTGAGATAGTCGCGACTTAAACTCTTCGGTATTCATTGGCTTGTCACCCTTGGAAAGAATCAAAGGACCAATCAAATAATACTTACATACTTCCAGACACTCCTTGAGAGCAGTGGGGTTCGCGACAACTATGATCCCATTTCTAGATCTGGACTCATGAGGCCTGTGATATTCATTTGAGCGATCTTTAGAAATTTGTATCTTCCCCTGATTTAGGACATCAGCAGAGGTTAAACCCTTCCTCTGGGTTGAGTCACAACACAGATATTTTTTCTTCTTTAGATAGGCCTTGTCCAAAACTTGTTGCAATAGATTAGACACTCCTAGAGCTTCACGAGCAGCTTCATCGGACTCGAGCGACCCAGATGCCGACGCCCCTTCCGCTTCACCACTCTGTCTGGCCATAGTTGGGGAGCTTTCCTCCTTCCTTGGATGTGTGAGGGCAGACAGAACAGTGCCGCCACCGGCTTCCTCACCACTGCATCATCCACAAATCGAAGGGTTTCCAGTCACCGCCACTGGACTCCCACACCTCCGCATCTTGTATCAAAAAAAAAATTAATATATTAAAAATATATATAATTAATATATTGATTATAATTTTATAATTATTTAAATATATTTATATTTATTTATAATTATAAATATAAATATTTGTATTTATTTATAAATATATTTATTTAATTATATATATTTATAACTTTATAGATATAATAAATATATTTTTTTATAATTTTATAATTATTTACACATATATATATTTAAAATTATAACTATAATTGAATATATTTATAAATATTTGTATATAGTTATATATATATATACTATCTATACTAAACTTGGCTTCTCCAGGCTGACGTGTCACCTTACAAATTAACCACGTCGCCTTCATTTGCTAATTCCTCCTCTCGTAATCGGGCATTCCTCAACACAAATTCCATTACACCCACGCAACCTCATTTCCTACATCCAAATTAGGGTTTCTTTCGTGCTTCACCTCAGTGTGCTTCGCCTCCATCATCTTCACCCACTGCATTATCTCCGACTCTGCCTGCGGTTCCTCTGGAAATGGCTCCTCCACCCCTGGGTTCTATGCCTTTGAGTTATTTGCCTCCGGCTCCTTCGGCCATGAACTCGACTCTGACTACCGCTTCATCTTCGTCCACCTACACCTCCTCGGTGTACCACCGTTTTCAGGTAACAAGTGAAAATTGATTCCTCCATCCTTTCTTCGGACTACTCCGAATTCCTCAACCTTCTTCTCATCTTTATACGAACATTTTCTAGTTAGTGGTGAAAATCGATTCCTACCTTCTCACCTCCAAAAGTTCCTTTAGAATCGACCACCAACACCAAATCCATCTACCACCAGATTCAGGTTACAGCTGAAAACTACTCCTCTATCCTCGCCTCTGATAACTGCTAAATCCTTGAACCCCTTTACCATCACTGATTCCATCTTCAAAGAGTATAGAGATCCAGAAACAGGTATGTTCTCCTAATATTGTGAAATAATCTCTTTAATTCATAGAAACATTTTCCATTCCGTTCAAGATTTACTAATTTGAGTTTCATATTTCATTTTCAAGCAATATTACAATACATCTCCTATTCTGTTTCACTGTTTACACCTTCTACTTCTTCTTCACTACCAATCTATCATTATCTAAAATTTTTTCCATGTTAGATATTGACTTTTTCCGCCATGCCAAAGCTTACTGCAGTTTAGGTATGCCTAAATTATTTAATTCAATACACATTTTTTCCACTTTCATTGATGAAGATTCCATGCAGTTTTCATTGATATTTTTATAAATGATTCTGATGACATTCTCAGTGGACTTACTGTCTTTTCCACTTTCATGGTTTTCCTTTCACTCTATTGATACCTAAATTCACTTCTGTAATATAATTCATCTACATTCACGAATTAGTAATTATGTATTTGTTTTGTTCTATCCTCCACCATTTATGGATCCTCTGCTAACGGATCCTTGCTTCCAGCTTCTCTGCCTCCCTCAAATTTCAGCCTTCTTGTACGCTTTCTTTAGGAGGCCAGTTGGAGTGGACAGACCCTTCACAAGACTTCCTTACTGCCAAGATCACGAGGCACAGTTCTACATAGTTCCATCCTCTCTGGGTAGTCTGCAATAAGAAGTTCAGGCTTTGTACTGACATGTATAAGGTGAGGATCTCTCCATCATTTGCCAAATTATTTAAAGGTCATTGAATCATGCTTGTGGTGGCTGCAGAATGTGAACAAAATGAAAAAGGTGAAGTGCCGAGTGCTGGGTCAGATGTTTTGTATGAAAAAATAAAAATAAACTGTTCTAGGTATGCTCTTATTTAATTTCTATTGCTATAAAATCTCCAATGGTACTATTTGACACTATTATATTTTTATAAATAGCTATCAATGAAGTCTTCCATCTACATTAGACTTACATGGGTGTCAAATTTTTGACTCATTTACCTGTCTAAGATGATCTTTTGAATGCTTACTGTTTCATTTTTTCATGTATCATTTAATTGATTTTATTTTAATTAAAGATATTTACTACAGTGAGGTTGTGTTCTAGGGTGATGAAATTGGTCTTCATGAATTTGGTGATGGCGGAATTGATGGTGCAGCTGGTTTCCAGGGTAAATAATGTATTATTTTGACAATGAATTGCATTTTCATACCATTTATTTGGACACTTACATAATTGAAACTAATCTTCACTATAAATCAAAGGGTTAGCAAGCAGATTAAGTGCATATTGTTCAGGGCCTTTTCAAGCAGTGATTTCTGGTTTCACGAGGGGCATTCATGATCAGTAATTCATTGTTGCAATTGTGTCCCTGGAATATTTGATTTACAAGGCCTATGATGACATGTTAGTGTTTATTTTTTGATAATTTTACTGATAGAACATGTTAATTGTAAAGTGTTTTGGTTGCATCTTCTTAAACATTTTTGGATTATTTGTTGTTGCAAATGAGAATAAAGCATGTTGTATTCTAAAATTCTGATGGTTGTCTTCCACTACATTGGATAAATTTTTCCCAGTAGTACACAGTTTGAGGTGAGCTTTACAATATGATTGTGAGGTGAGCTTTACAATATGATTGTGAAAGGGAGAGTTCTACACAGTCCCTGATCGATGGAGAGGGTAATGAAATTTCTGTTGGGGATATATATTATCTATTATCTATACTAAACTAGGCTTCTTCCTACCCTATGTGTCACACTCTCCTTCTTCCACGTGCCACTCCATTTTACAGCCTCGGGCGCTCTCCCCCACTCCCTCTGAAATAGGGTTTCACAGCTACCGGCGTTCTTCGACATTCCGGCTACCTTCCACATTCTTCCGCTCTTCATTCACACCTCCGTAGATGGCATCTGGTATTACTGGTCACATGATCTTCCCTCTTGCAATTCGATTTATGGTTTTGAGCTACCGGGCTGCTTCGTCAAATATCTACGACACAATCTTCCATTTTCAGTCGCAACTCCCGCGACGACATTCGGTGCCCGACGACCTGTCTACTGTTACCTCCGTATTAGGGTTTCTTCCTACCGGGTGGCTTCGACAAAGGTCTACCTAACATTACTCATACTCCTCCCTTGGCCGTCGGTATTGCACTGTCCAAGTTTGGTTTCTCTTGACGCGAGCTCCCATCGATGAATATATGCACAAATTTCTCCATTCTACCATATGATGTTCGAATGAAATATTCCAGTAATTTATTTCGCCTCTATTTGGTCTAATTTCACACATCATTATGCAACTGCAATCCATGTATACGTACAATAACTATACACATCTTATCTATGGGTACCTTTTACTGCTTAACTATAGAGATTCCTCCATTATTTCAAATTTCAGTCATGCTCTTTCATCTGTCTAATTTATATATGTTACTCTAATGTTGATATTTCTGTGATGTTGCTATAACTTTGGTATAAGAGTCGATCAGTGAAATAACTATACACTGCTTATCTTTGGGTACCTTTTCTTGCATTATGTGACATTCAAATTGAATATTTGAATTTATATTTTCTCTGTAATATTTATATGTTTCTTTGATGTTGTCTTTTTTCTTTGCAAGCAATACTATTTGGAAGGGAGATATTATTTGGTCAGATTCTTCAATCTGGAAAAGCAATCAGGTCTAGACATTCATCTCAGAAACGGGCCTTATGTCTGTGCCTAACGAAATTTTGGGTAATTTAGACATTCTAACGAAATTTTGGGTAATTTAGACATTTTTTAGTATGTACAACATATTAATGAGTTTGTATTCAAAAACATTGATTGTTTTTTTATTTCTTTACAAAGTAAAGGGGTTTCATTTATTGTTTTTTTGTTTGACATCAATATTTGTTTGATACATTATTCTGTATATTCCAGGAAATTAGTGTTTCATGTACCTTTTGATATGTATATTTTTTTTCAACTGTTGTCTATTTTCATTGCAAGCAATACTATTTAGAAGGGAGATATTATTTGGTCAGATTCGTCAAGCTAGAGAAGCAATCAGGTCTAGACATTCATCTCATAATCGGGCCTTATATCTGTGCCCAACGACATTTTGGGTAATTTTGACGGTTTTTAGTATGTACAATATATTAATGAGTTTGAATTCAAAAACATTGACTATTTTTTATTTCTTTACAAAGTACAGGGGTTTCTCTATTTGGCTGAAAAATGTTCTAGGATCAGCTTTAGAACCGACAATGGTCCTTTCAAGGTTATTTTCACAACATATAATGGTCCATTCAAGAACTTATTCTATAATTTGTTTTCTTTGTGCAATATTTTTTTCACAATTTTTCAAGTGTTGTCAAGTGGAAACCAATCAATCTAGAAACACCTATATAGAAGCATTTATCATAAACGATAAGTTCTATAATCAATTTTTGATAAGTGATGTCAAACAGAGCCTTAGACAGAAAAATAAATAAAAAAGAATTATTGGGGGAAATGAAAACAAAACAAACAAAAATCAAAAGTCTAACTCTTATGCTTGGGTGTATTGAACTTCCCAAATGTTTATTTTGAAAATTTATTCATACAATAAAACTAAAACCTGGATGCCAATTAATCCACTCAAAAAGGGTAAGTTATAGCCAACCAGTGTTGGATTAAAGGTAAAGAGTACACAATAGATTAAGAAAATAGATCTAAAGGCCTGTTTGGCATGGAATCATAGGGAGTGAAATGAAATGTGTAAATAATAGCCAAACGCGTGATTAAATGTAAATAGTACACAAAAAGACTTAGGAAAGGAGATCAAAAAACCCATTTGGTTGATATGATCATAATAGAATGAAATGGAATGGGTAAATTATAGTTGTCTGTTTTCTTTCCAAGAAGCCACTTTCAATATCAATTATACTCCCAAGTTAAAAGAGAGGTGCATAATGGTCTTTTTAGTTTCATTCCTACCATTAAGAAACATGACACACACCCCTTGAGGTGTCATTGTCCATTACAATGTTTTTTTAAAATCACTGGCCTTACTGATTTCCTTTCCATCCAAACAATGGATTGAAATATCGTTTCCCCTATAATCCAACCAAATGATAGAATGATTTAAAATTTTCCATGAAAAGTTCCATTATGAAACCAACCAATCAAACCTAAAATCTTACCTTTTTTGCCGTAGTTTCAGCCCCTATCCACGCCCCTATCCACGCCCCATATACCTGCCTGTAGAGCTGCTCAGTTTTCTACTTTGTTCTGCATTTTCTAGGTCCCCAACTCAGGGTCCCAATAGAGTTGTCTGCCCAACCTTGACATACAACAGTATGTCTCAGCCTATAGACCAATCAAGCAAGAGAAAAAAAAAAATAGAAGACATGTCAAGACTACACAAGAATGTTACTTGGTTTGTATGTTTTCTTTCACCCCTTTAAAATCTCTAGTTTTTCCTTTATCTCCTTAACTGATTACTGGAATCTTTTATTACCGCCATATAATTTTATGATTCATCAATTATGGTCTTCTGCTCTTAGTAAAAACTGATGTTCGATTGTGTTATTATTTTCATGTTGTTGTACTGCATCCTGACATTATGTGTTTGTGAGTTGTCATTCTTTCTAGAAATTGGTTTATCTTTTATTAAGGGTGGATATTTTGGGCATTATGGGGATGCCAACTATAATGTATTGGGAAATATGAATCTTCTCCTAGAAAATCAGTTTTCATGGAATGTCTTTCAGTGGAAACAAATTTATTTGATATGTCTCTATCCCCACTGACTTATCTATATTGTTCTACATAGCATGTCAATGATGTTCTTGGAAGTTACATGCTGGTGAACCTGCATTCAAATTGGACTTAAGTTTACATAATATCATATAGGTTGTTGAATCTTAACAGATTCTATATTAGTTATATATAAGTTCTTCCTTATTTGTTATACATAGATATTTATGAATTTTTCTTATTGAAGTGTATTCAAATTGTGAAAAAATGGTGTTTCTACATATATCTTCTACATATTTATGGATTGATTATTTCAATTTTTCCCTTTTAGTCATGAAAATTACGTGTTATTCTGAAACATTACTGTATGTGCAGGTTAACATATAGAATGAGGTGATCAACTCCTATACTATTACCAATTATTCAACCACTATAAATATTTCTCACAACTAAAATAGTAAGTATTATAACAACATTGTTTTCTAGAAATTTTTTCATATTGTCAATAGAGCATTTAATAAGTACAACAAATATGGTCATTATAAGATGTTTTCTTTTACCTTCAATGTTTACCATGCAATAACTAGGGAAATTTTTCCTCTCATTGCAGAACCATGATTGACAAAACTTTTCATTGGGTCCTCCAAATGCATGGGATAAATAGTGAATATCACCCATTAAACACAATAAGAGATGATTGCAACCATATAGTAAGGAAATTTTTTGGATTTTTGAATATGTATGCACTTATTTGTATTTTCATATTCAACATGCACTTATTATTTATACAACATTATAGTTGAATACAATGGTGATATTGAATCTCATGCTACACCAAGATTTAATCTATCTTCATATTTTTTTTATTTAATAATATGTTCTCAGGTCTTCTAAAGTGGTTGAGAGCTCTTTGTTAAAGCTGATTAGCATGGGTGAATGTCTCTAATCAATGAAAACAAACTTGTCAGCCCTACCGCTTACCCATTGTTTGAATATATTTAGACGAGTTTTAGATCCAACCACACAACACTCTTGGCATTGAGTTAAGAAACATCAACATTTAGTATGTCCTCATCTATTTTTTTCATGTTTTCGGGTTTTATGGAGCAGTTTAAGGCTCTCTTTACATGATTATTAGCATGGGTGACTGTCTCTATCTAGGGAAATGATATATGGAATCTCCTCCTCTTAACCAAAATTGGTCTCTATTCAGGCAAGCTGTAAAAACAACAACCCATGTATATTTTTTTTGTTCCTCATTATCTTTTAATTTCTTTACATCATTGGAGTGGAAAATAATTTTTTTTTCAGTATCATTTTCATTGTATCATTAAAACACTGTCATATGCATTTTATTCATAGCAATTTTGATTCAATTCAACTTTTTGTTTTTTGAATTTGCGTATTCATTTTTCAAATAATCATTACATTTTACAAATTCAGGGATCAAAATAGCTTTCTACCGGTTGGGTGGTGATATTTTGACTCCAATGCATAATCCATGTGCAGAGAATTGCCTTTTCATTGCTGGGTGTTGTATAATTTTGACAGTTTCATCATCCAAGGTCTATAATGATGTCCCACCTCCACTAGATTTGTTAGCTGCTTCATCAAATGTGGGATCCAGCTCTGAGTAGTGGTGCATGCTAAGGATGAGTGCTCAAATTTAGACTATCCCTACTAAATCTCGGTTCCTAATCACATCAACCTCTGCCCACATGTACGTGCTATGCCTTATTTCCTATAAACAGTAATGTTATCCATCCTTAAGTATCAAATCTTGAATGTAATTGTTGGTTCCTATTTCATTTATCTTGATAACTGTAATTACTTTTAATCATAGAAGGGGATCATTTTGGACATTTTGGGCTATGTTTTGGAATTAATACTTCCTCATAGTTTGTATTATGCGATATTTAGTGATTTCATATCCATAATCACTTACGGTTTTAAATCCTTCTTTGGATAGATTTTGCCTGTATCAGTCCACTAGAGTTTTAAAACATTGGAATGTTGCCACATCCTGACCTATAATATATTCTATTTCTGGGATGATTACATAATGACTACAATTTATTTATTTTTTATGTTCCTCTTCATATATTAATAACCTATCAGTAGCTGTTATATTAATAACATATCACTTTTAACACCAAACCACCATCATGAATGGCAGTTGTTGACTTTCATTTTCTCGTTGGAATATACACCTTTTTTCATGTAACAAAATATTGGTTTTTCATGATATATCATCAATCGTTGACAATGAACACTATACCAAATGCTTGATTGATACTAAAAATAGACGACACTATCCAAACCTTCAGTCCTGAAATTATTAACATATCAGTTTTATTCCTTGATTATGTATGTCATTTTTTCAAATATTTACTATATTATTATGAAATTATGTTCCAAAAATGGTATTCTATTATTTATAATAACAATTAATTTATACTGTCGTGCAAATGCACGGGCGGAGTACTAGTTTTATATATTAGGCACTTGAGGGTACAATTACATTAAACACACACACCACACACATATGCCGGAAAGGCAGGTCATAGCCCCCCAAAGGATAACCTACTCATCAAGTCATGTTTATTCAATACATGAGTTGAAGGCCCAGCAGGCATGAAGCCCAATACATGGTCCACAGACCTACAAACTTGCCCGAAGTCTCAGTGCAGTGTCGTATCTGCATCATGCATGCATCACCATCTGTCCGCGTCATGCCTACATCACCGCTTGCTTGTGTCATGTGTGCATCACTATCTGCTTGTGTTATGCTTGCATCACTGCATGCATGGGGGAATTCACTCACCCATATTTGATAAGTATTTACGAGAATAAATTCATGGGTATAATATGAATAAATCATATACGTAGTAGAGTATATAGATTGTAAAAAACGAGTCACCACATATGGACAACATGAATAATAATAGTAAGGGTGTAATGTATAAATGAACATTAATTCAGGATGAATACATAACATATGCACGTTAATTATACTCACAGATCAATATATTCATTAACCAAATTCATTGGAAACATATATATATATATATATATTTAAAAAGTATTATATAATAATATTAAATATATAATTATAAATATAATAAATATATTTATTATTTAAATATATATTTATAATCTTATAATTTTTTTTAAAACATTATATATATATATATTTGAATTATTAAAAAAATTATATTAATTATAAACATGTGTTTTTTAATTAATGTATATAAATAGACCTTATTTTTTGAATATAAATATAAAAAATTTGTATGTATTAATAATATTTTTTATTAAAAGGTTTTATTAACGCTAATAATAGCGATGATAAATATTAACCTTTTTCGCCACTAAAAAAATCATCAATAAAATGTACATCTTTGTCGGTGTTTTTTTATCGATGATAAAAGTTACATTTATCAGTGATTTTTGATAGCGGTGATAAATGTACCACTTTTATCAGTGTTTTTACTGATAAAAGTAGGCACTACATATGCACCGATCTATGATAGTGACATCAAGATCTTCATGTTACCATTACTGACGTTACTCATATCACATCAAATTTATCCAACTAAAATTTATTTTTGAACAATATAGTACTATCATATATGTCCCCTTATGGCACCTAATGTTCTTATCGGATATGTCCTCTTATGGCACCGTACTACTTTCTATTTTTTGATTCTACATAAAATAAAATCTAGTTCAAAATTTTCAAAAATTGATGGCAACATTTAATCCATAAGTGAAGAAAATTCTAAAATTTTCTATTTGATCACTAGAAACAAACATTAGATAAGAATTAATTGGATTTTAATATAAAAAATATATTAGGGAACTTTACGAAACGCTTTTATTTTTTTTTTCCAAAAAAGGAATTTCAACTTTTATTTATCGACGTGATGACAACTTCCCCCATGCGTATGGAATAAAAATCAAATCCACACCCACCCCATTTATCTCTTTCTTTGTCTTCCACGATAGGTAACTTTTCCCATCCCGTTTTTTTATAAAATAGAAAATGAATGGTTTCCCACTTTTTTTTTGTTTTTTATAACCATCTTCCTGGATATTTAGGTTGAGGCGCAGATCAAGGGACATTAAAAAAAAGATGTTACTGTTTAAAGACCACTTTCTTGCCGAAAGGAGGGAATACAGGCTAAGAATAACGCTTTCATATATCAAATATTATATATAAATCACCACTTATAATAATTAATATAAAATTAAATTTCTTTATTTTTAAATCCATAAATTTTAAAGAAAAAAAATATCTATGTCTCATACAGGTTATCCCGTATAAAAAAAAGTTTCCGTAGGCCTAATGTTTAATATAAATATAAATTTATTCATTAATACATTTAATAATTGGTAAGTTTTATTTATTTTTAATATTATTACAGTTAGATATTATTTATTCTTTTTTAATATTTTTTACTTTTATTCTTTGGAATTTAAACAATTTCTAATATTTATTTATATATATCTATTTACTATCATTTAATATTTTCAATATGTATTTATCTTTATTTCTATATATATCCATATTTTTTTAATAATTTATATTTAGTTAGTAAAATTTATCCATTTTTTCAATATTTTTAAAGTGTACTCGTTTTTAATTATTCAATTTCACTCATTTTTAACATGCATGTATTTAAGATTATATATTCATTAATAATGATACAAATATTTTTGTAAATAAATATTTATAAATAAATATTTTTATAAATGTATATTTACAATATTTATAAATTTATAAATTTATAATTATAAATAAATAAATATTATTTTTTAAAAATGTATTCATATAATTATTAATAAATAATTATATATATTTAAATAATTATAAAATTATAATAAATTTATTTAAATAATTAATATATTTATTATTTAAATTTATATATATTTATTATATATATAAATATTTTTAAATAATTATTTATATAATTATTAATAAATAATTATATATTAAAATAAGTATAAAATTATAATAAATATATTTAAATAATGAACATGTTTACTATATATATATATTAAATATATATTTAATTATATAAATATATATACTGATATAAATATATTTATAATTATAAATAAATAAATATATACTTTTAAAAAAGTATTTATATAATTATGAATAAATAATTATATATTTAAATAATTATAAAATTATAACAAATATATTTAAATAATGAATATTGTATATATATATAATTATATAAATATATATAATTATATAAATAAATTTATAATCATATATAAATATTTATAAAAATATTTATTTATTTTATTTATAATTATAATTATAAATCCTTTATCACTGCTAAAGAAGCACTGATAAAAATATCTTTTATCAATGCTTATTATTTTAGCGTTGATAAAATGTATCTTTATCGGTGTTTTTTGGAAGTGCTGATAAAACCCTCCCTGATGTTTTTAAAAGAACCTTAAACACACTAATTTGAGTCGCGATTCTCAAGTTTTCACGAAAGTCCACTACTGTCGGCGCCCCTCCCCGACTTTATCTTAGACAAATCAAACTTCAAATCTAAGGCATGATATTTTTTTCCCTCTCTCATTGCTTGCTTGTTTCAGTTCCTGATTTCACAAATCTAGATGATCAAAATATCACCGTTTGAGTTCAATGAGCCCCCAACAATTGCACTCCTCCATGACTTTCTCCTCTTCATTTTATTTCTTTTTCCTCTCTCATTTTCACCCTCTTCCTCATTGCACACACACCAGACCGAACCATAGGGGGTTATGGCTTCTGATTTTTGTCACAACTTTGATTTCTAGGGTATGTGATCTTCCCTTGGGGTCCCCTCTCTGTTCTCTAGGATTTCTTCATTTGCTCTTGGTTCAGATTGTTTTTCCCCATGCTTGACACTTTAATTTCAGAACGGTTGATTACTTGATTCTTATATTGGTGTTTTAATCATTTAATAATACTATTAATTATACTCATTGGGGTTCAAGGGAAGAAATTGGTTTTTGACTTGGTTTTCATAGATATCAATGAGTTTTCCTATCTTTAAAGAACATTTTGAATATGGTTTCAAGTTACTCACTTGTCAAATTGACAGATTTACCCTATATAATGTTATTTTCAATTTAAAATGATGTATGGAATGAAAAATATTTTTATAAAGATTTTTCTTGGAATTTCAAGTGATACTTGAAATGCCAAGTATTTTGAAAATGTTTCAGGATGATTTTTAAATAAAATGTGTGGTTAATAAATGTTTAGACCCCATTTGGGTCAAGGAATAAATTAAGAAATGAAGTATCAAGCCTTTAGAGTTTTTATGATAAATAATCACGAGGCCTGTTTTGAAATTTTAAGGATTATTCTTAAAATATGATGTTTTTGAATGAGGTATTCTGGGTGATGATTAAAAAGCTTTCTAAGAGAATCTTGCATGATTTATTGTTCTCAAATGATTTTTTGATTTTTTTTTAAAATTAACGACTCATGTTTTTTGGAAAGTAGTTTTTAATTTCATGAATATTTGTAAAACCTTGTTGATGTTGATTCTTGAATAAATTGTATGGCATGTGAAAGCTTAGACTTGTGGCTTCTTGTGTGATATTTAATGAAACTGGTTTTTGATAAATGAATAATACCTTGATTGAATTTTGAAAGAATCCCTTGGGAACCTTGGTATTTAGGTAGGTAGTCCAGGACAATCAGGTTAGGATTTAAATTGTTAATTTACTCACGTCTTCTGAATTTTTTTTATTCATGTCAGCTTTATAAAATGTTTAACAATCATGATTTTCTTTAGACTAGGTGGTGGCCTACTTAGCATTTTTATGGTCATTCCTATTTTAAATTTTATATTTGAAAATGTAAAGTTGGTTTTAAATGTTAAAGTGGGTTTTGAAATGAAAAGATGAGGATTTCCCTTAAAATGAACTAAAATGGATTCGGTGTTTTGAAAATCATGAAGTGATTTCAAAGTTAACTTATAAAGTTTTAAAAATTTCAAAGTGTACATATTTCCATGGAAATGGTTCTATACTTTTAATTTATTGTTGATGGGTTTTGAATATGATTTTAATTTTTTTTGCCTTGATGCTAATGATTTTTATAAAAAAGAGGGTTTGTATCCCATTAAGTGTTTTGAAAAAAATTGGTCAATTTTCATGTGGAATTTAAAAAAATGGGTTTCAAGCGGGGTTTTAAAAATTCAAAAAGCAGTATTTTGAATTTTGAAAGTGGGTTTGAGATGAGATTAGGAAATTTAAATTAAGATGTGGTAATTTAAAAAGTTTTGGTCTCTTGGAATGTATTTTTTAAAGTGGTTGGTTACAATATGGAATTTGGAAAATGTTTAAAAAAAATAGTTTTGGTGTTGAAAAATCGAGTGAGTGATTTCATAAAGGGACCTAGAAAATGCGTTTAAAAGAAGGTGGTTTATTGTGATGTGTTGATATGGATGGACCAGATTTTGGTTGAGTTTTGTCATATGCCATCGTTTTGTGATTTTGTTTGTGGTGTGCCTTCGATTGGTGGTGTGTTTTTATTATATGACCATTGTGAAAACTAGTTTTATAAAAGACCAATATCAAAACCAATATACCCCTATCACAAAGTATATATCTTCTAGTTGTGGGGAAACCTCTTGAGTCACTGTCAATTCTAATATAAACCTCTTGAGTCACTATCAAGTCTCTTCTAGTTGTGGGGGAAAGTGTCCCAATGCATTCCAACTCTATTGATAATTTTTACATAATTCTTACATATTTTTTCGTTGTGCTTAAGATGTAATCCTTCTTGAACATCATATTAATAATATTGTTTAAGATTTGAATTCATAGTTATAAGATCTTTAATTTATTATTCATTAATATCTTTCCCCAACCCTTTATTTTGGAAGTCATCCACTTATTATCTCATTCATTCTAGGGAAGATGATTTCTATTTTTTGTATGTGGTCTTTATTTGTTTGGATTAAGTTCTATAGTCTTTCTTCATTTCAAGATATCTTTGATTAAATGCTCTCAAAGTTCTCCAGGATAATTTCAATTCCATTATCATTATCTTTTGATGTTGGGTGCTCTTTCTCACCAATCCCAAGTTGAGTTTCTCTTTGTTCTGTAGACCAAAAGTTACTCTAATTTTCATGAACTAGAGTAATGTGAATTCATCTCGGTCCCTCAATGGAATGATAATCCAGTTTCTCTAAGATGAATGACATAAATTTGAAAATGTACCATCCTTTAATTGATTCTCCAGTTGAGATGGAAAACTATAGCATCCCGTCTTTTTATAACATAACTTTCATTCCATTACACGGAACTGAGGATCTTTAAGGTTTAGTGTCTTGGAAACAAGGAACATAAAACATGAAACAAAAAAAAAACATTCTTCTTAAACACTTGAAAGGCTTCTCCTCATGTTCACCCTAGGCTCATTACTGCATCTCATAACCTGGGGATATACATCAAAAGAAAGGGTGAGCAGAAGACCCAGCAAGGGAAACAAGTGAAACATTTTACATATGAACTTGAGATACATCAATAAAGTCATGAAAAGAACTTTAAGGCATGAAAATGAAATCATGAGGCATATCATAATAAAAATAAAACTTTTTCATAACTTGAATATGTGGCTAAAACATTTAATATTGACAATCATGAACATATCACCAAGGTCCATCCCCAAGGTGTCATTTGAAAATTACCAAGGTTATTCACCAAGGTATCGTGAAAATTGTAATCTCTAGTGGTTACATCATTACTCAATGCATTGGAGCGCTATCAGAGCGCACCCTTAATTTTGCCTTTATTATCATGTGAGCCACATATATCATCATCAAAAATTTCATAAATAACCCATATAGCATAAAATAAATGGGTTTCATTTCATAATCATAACGTTTTAAAAACTGCTTTAAAGACATGATCTTTACGTCACTTTAAACCCACGGAAGGGGAGAGCGGGTCTCATGTATGTAAATCCCAGAATTTAAGATAGAACATTTTGATATATATGTGAATACCCCTGTAGAAATAAAAGCTTTGAGTATTCACTTAATAACATAAAATAATTTTGAGAAAATAGAGAGGCATTTTGAGACGAAAATTCTGCAGCATAATGGCTACGTTTCAGGGTTTTAGAAAACATTGAAAAGAGAGGGGACATGGGTCAAACATTCATAAATGACCCATAAAACAGTAGAGGGACAGAATAAGAAGGATACATGAACATGGTAATGAAATTTCAAGGACATACCATTTGAAATGAAAAACATGAAAGGAAGACAAAAATAAGATTTCTCTTATGAAAATTCGGTAGCCCAACAGCGTCACTTAAACTTCAACCAAAAATGAATTGACGAGATCAAATAAGGTATCTCATCATATGAACATAAAAGATCATTATGATAGACATAGAGATAATACCCCAACATAATACAAAAGGAACTTGAAATACTTGACATGAAATTAGATCTTTGAAAATTGAGAAAGGCGAACGAATCCCTTAAAAATTCGGCAGCCTAACGACATCACTTAAACTTCAACCAAAAATGAATTGACAAGATAAAAATAGGGTCTCTCATCATATGAATATAAGGGTTCAGTATGATAGATATAGAGATCATACCCCAACATAATAAAAAGGAACTTGAAAGACTTGACATGAAAATAGATCTTGAAAACGAGAAGGGTGAAAGAATCCCTTAAAAATTTGGCAGCCTAACGGCGCCACATAAAACTTCAAAATACTGAATTGAAGAGGTCAAATGGGGTCTCTCATCATATGATCATAAAAGATCAGTATGATAGATATATAGATAATGCACCAACATAATTAAAAAGGAACTTGAAAGACTTGACATGAAAGTAGAACTTTAAAAAGAATGAGAAGGGTGAAAGAATCCCCTAAAAAAATTCAGCAGTCTAATGGCGCCACTTAAAACTTCAAAATACTGAATTGAAGAGATCAAATGGGGTCTCTAATCATATGAACATAAGAGTCCAGTATGATAGATATAGAGATCATACCCCAACATAACAAAAAGGAACTTGAAAGAATTGACATGAAAGTAGAACTTCAAAACGAGAAGGGTGAAGAACCACTTAAAAATTCGGCAGCCTAACGACACCACTTAAAGCTTCAAAATACTGAATTGAAGAGATCAAATGGGGTATCTCATCATATGATCATAAAATATCAGTATGATAAATTTAGATATCATACCTCAACATAATAAAAAGGAACTTGAAATACTTTACATGAAAATAGATCTTGAAAAATGAGAAGGGAGAAAGAATCCGTTACAAATATTTCGGCAGCCTAACAGAGCCACTTAAAACTTCATAAAACGAAATAATGAGAGTAAGAGGGGATCTCTCATTATATGGACATGAAAAAGGCAGTAAGAGGAGTATAAAAGAACATCCTCCAACATAAGAACATGGAGCATAAAAGGAATGACATAAAAGAGATTACTTGAAGTGAAAGAGAGAGGTCGGATCCCTTACCTTAAAACGTAACTCTTAAAACTCAAAGGTTTGGACCTTGAGGGCTTGGGGGCACCTTGGGAGGACTCCTTGGGAGGTAAGGAGACCAGAAATTCGTTGGGGGAGAGTGGGGAGTCGAAAGGATGAGAGGATGGCTTGATATTTATAGGGAAAGTGAGGGGACAAAGTATTAATGGCCAAGGGACACCTCATTAGTGGTTTTGGCAAAACCATGGGCTTGCCCATGGTATTTTTCCATGGTATTGGCCACTTGGGACACCTCATACCTTATCTTACTATTCATAAGTCGAACATATTGATTACATAATTAATACATCATTTAATGATGTCATTAAACACCCGTAACTTAAAAACTGTATTTTCACTATTCATCGAAAATTCAACTTTCTCAGAATAATCCCAAAATTTCACCTTAACCAAATATAAATGCTCTGATTTCAAAAATTAAATCCATTTTATAAAAATAATTTTCTAAATATTTTTAATTAAAAACACTATTCATTGAAAATTTATTTTTTTTTTCAGAAAAATCCCCAAAAATTACCTTAACATAATATTGATGCTCTGAGTTCAAAAATGAAGTCCATTTTATAAAAATAATTTTCTAAATATTTTTAATTAAAATTTTAATTAAAAAACACTATTCATCTGAAAAAAACTAGTACTTGAATAATAATTTATGAAACCCTTATTTAACCATTTTATTGAATCACATTACTTAATCAAAGTGCCTAGCTTATTTTAATACTTTCTTTAAGTGAAATTACTAATCTATTTGGACACATTATTAATCCTAATCATAAAATCACTATTCATAATTTACTATTCATCAAAAATCAAGTTGATCTTATTAGACTCTAAATTTCGTACTGAACATAATTGTAGAAGACCATTTTTTGAAAACCATTACACATTTTTAATTATTTAAGGTTTACATAAACATTTTTAAAATATCCTTTTTCTAAAATTCATCAAAAATATGCATACTATATTTATCCGGTTATTTGAAAATTCATAAAAGGAATCAGAATTTTTATTTAAAACAAAGGATTACACAAGACAGTTACGGTCTCCTTACATAGCCCCTTATCACACCAGCATAGGACCTAAGTGTAAGGTGTGCTAAGGTGAGAGAATACGAGGGAGGTTCGGCCAACATCGCATGAGTAGTAATTTCTATCAGTTTGAACTTCTCGCGAAGGCAATCCCGTTCTAGCTTTATACGATGAAGTTCATCTTGGGTTTGGTCCAGAGCAAAGCCCAGTGGTGCTACCTCCTTCCCAAGTTCTGTTAGATGGGCTTCGATCGGTCCAAGACTACTGGGTGAGGCCATCGAATCTTCTTTCTATATTAATTAACCAAGATTTCTTGTATTTAGAGACAATAGTCAAAACGTTTAGTTTCCAGCGGTCATATTGACCAATGGTCAAATAACAGTCAAAACCCAACAGTCTCATTTTAATTATACTCATGTTATCAAATGAAACATTTTTGTTGAATATAAAAATAAAATAAAATAACACATAAAATTAGGAAACGATATTTATTTAAAATTTCGGGTCGTTACAATCTTCCCCCCTTAAGAAATTGCGTCCTCGCAATTTTTAAAATTGGGTTTTGAAATTTCATTGAAAGTCCCACATCGGAAAAGGAGTCAGTAAAACTATTACTTTAAAAGAAAGAAAGGGAAGTACAAAGGTCACCCGAGTTCACCCACTCTAGGATTCCATGTAGGAAAATATGGACATGGAGGAGAAAACAAAGGGTCAAGTTCCAAGGGAGAGTGATAGAGAACATGATTAGGAGAAAGTTAACCATAAGAAAATCCCAAACTTATGATGTGTGTAAACGGTCTTTGATTACCTAGTAGGAAACGTAAACCAACAACATTTTTGTTTTACGTTTCTTTTCATAATTTTGAGGAATTAATTTACTACATAGAACAAAAACATAAAAATATACCTACCTTCACATAGAGTTTCATCCTTTAATAAGTCCCTACCAACACTAATCTTTTCTCCAAATGATGAGAATTCAAAAACACTTGGTCTCATAAAAGAACAAGAATCATCTTCTAGAGAATCACATAATCTACAAAAGATTAACTATCTATTTCTTCTATCCTTAAACATTATCCCAAAAACAGAAAGGTTAAGGTAAAACAACTCTTCAAAAAGAAAGAATCCCATAGGAATGAAAACTACTTTTAAATATTCAAAGTTCCATGGTACTACCCAAAGTTCATCATAGACCATTCCATAAATAACGGTCCTTAAAATTCCTCAAAATTAATCAACTAAGATTGAAACCCAAATACAAGAAGGATTTGATAACATAGTCTTCCAAAACAGCTTCATTGTTCATCTCCAGACAACATCAACCACTCCTAACATCTTATAACAAAATTAGCTAACCTAAACATATTTTAACCAAGATAGGTTAATCATTCCCATAAGTAACCTAAATTACTATAAGTCCACCTCAAATTCATCAATTATTCAAAATATAATTCAACCTTACTCCTCAATGAAAATAATATAGTAATCTATTTACCTCGATCATATAGGGTCCCCAAAATAGTGAACGTCTTCCAAAATAATAATCATATTTTAATCCCCTAATCATCTCTGTCATATTAATACGGAAATCGTCGCATTTCCTATCACGTTGGTTGTTGGGACACGTTATTCCATTTCCCACCATTAACTAAGAAGAGAAAGTATAATTATGGGCTTAAATACTTAACCAATAATCATGAAAAGGAACTTAAAGCATATAAGGATAACTTGTAGAAGAAAAGTATACCCTAACTTGTGATCCCCTAGGTTACCATCTAGGTTATCCATGATCATATATTCTTATGTGAATCTTTATTTTATTTTATCTTTGTTCCTTTAACAATGGTTCAAACCAAGCTTATGAATTTACCAAAGCATATCCCCTGGGAGTGTCGTAACCAAGAGTGCAGCAAGGCCCGTTGTCGTGTACCAGTTCCCGTTTGAGTCTAGCTCAAAGCGGTGTTTTCGGGTTTTACCCCTATGTACATCTGTGCCAGAGCCACCTCTACCTGCTCGTATCCAGACAGGGATGTATTTGCTTAGCAACCCCTTACTCAATACTCACCAAAATACCAGGAAGATTTCCTATATTTAAAATTTTCTATAGGGTTCTTCCTAGAGTTTTCATATCCTAATTTACACAAATAACTAAACCATCCTTTGATACCAACTATAGCATCCCGTCTTTTTATAACATAACTTTCATTCCATTACACGGAACTGAGGATATTTAAGGTTTAGTGTCTTGGAAACAAGGAACATAAAACATGAAACAAAAAAAAACATTCTTCTTAAACACTTGAAAGGCTTCTCCTCATGTTCACCCTAGGCTCATTACTGCATCTCATAACCTGGGGATATACATCAAAAGAAAGGGTGAGCAGAAGGCCCAACAAGGGAAACAAGTGAAACATTTTACATATGAACTTGAGATACATCAATAAAGTCATGAAAAGAACTTTAAGGCATGAAAATGAAATCATGAGGCATATCATAATAAAAATAAAATTTTTTCATAACTTGAAGATGTGGCTACAACATTTAATATTGACAATCATGAACATATCACCAAGGTCCATCCCCAAGGTGTCATTTGAAAATTACCATGGTTATTCACCAAGGTATCGTGAAAATTGTAATCTCTAGTGGTTACATCATTACCCAATGCATTGGAGCACTATCAGGGCGCACCCTTAAACTTGCCTTTATTATCATGTGATCCACATATATCATCATCAAACATTTCATAAATAACCCATATAGAATAAAATAAATGGGTTTCATTTCATAATCATAACGTTTTAAAAACTTCTTTAAAGACATGATCTTTACATCACTTTAAACCCATGGAAGGGGAGAGCGGGTCTCATGTATGTAAATACCAGAATTTAAGATAGAACATTTTGATATATATGTGAATATCCCTGTAGAAATAAAAGCTTTGAGTATTCACTTAATAACATAAAATAATTTTGAGAAAATAGAGAGGCATTTTGAGACGAAAATTCTGCAGCATAATGGCTACGTTTCAGGGTTTTAGAAAACATTGAAAAGAGAGGGGACATGGGTCAAACATTCATAAATGACCCATAAAACAGTAGAGGGACAGAATAATAAGGATACATGAACATGGTAATGAAATTTCAAGGAAATACCATTTGAAATGAAAAACATGAAAGGAAGACAAAAATAAGATTTCTCTTATGAAAATTCGGTAGCCCAACGACGTCACTTAAACTTCAACCAAAAATGAATTGACGAGATCAAATAGGGTCTCTCATCATATGAAAATAAAAGATCAGTATGATAGACATAGAGATAATACCCCAACATAATACAAAAGGAACTTGAAATACTTGACATGAAATTAGATCTTTGAAAATTGAGAAAGGCGAACGAATCCCTTCAAAATTCGGCAGCCTAACGACATCACTTAAACTTCAACCAAAAATGAATTGACAAGATAAAAATAGGGTCTCTCATCATATGAATATAAGGGTTCAGTATGATAGATATAGAGATCATACCCCAACATAATAAAAAGGAACTTGAAATACTTGACATGAAAATAGATCTTGAAAACGAGAAGGGTGAAAGAATCCCTTAAAAATTTGGCAGCCTAACGACGCCACATAAAACTTCAAAATACTGAATTGAAGAGGTCAAATGGGGTCTCTCATCATATAATCATAAAAGATCAGTATGATAGATATAGAGATAATGCCCCAACATAATTAAAAAGGAACTTGAAAGACTTGACATGAAAGTAGAACTTTGAAAAGAATGAGAAGGGTGAAAGAATCCCCTAAAAAAATTCAGCAGTCTAACAGCGCCACTTAAAACTTCAAAATACTGAATTGAAGAGATCAAATGGGGTCTCTCATCATATGAAAATAAGAGTACAGTATGATAGATATAGAGATCATACCCCAACATAACAAAAAGGAACTTGAAAGAATTGACATGAAAGTAGAACTTCGAAACGAGAAGGGTGAAGAACCACTTAAAAATTCGGCAGCCTAACGGCGCCACTTAAAACATCAAAATACTGAATTAAAGAGATAAAATGGGCTCTCTCATCATATGATCATAAAATATCAGTATGATAAATTTATAGATCATAACCCAACATAATAAAAAGGAACTTGAAATACTTTACATGAAAATAGATCTTGAAAAATGAGAAGGGAGAAAGAATCTGTTACAAAAATTTCGGCAGCCTAACGGCGCCACTTAAAACTTCATAAAACGAAATAATGAGAGTAAGAGGGGATCTCTCATTATATGAACATGAAAAGGGCAGTAAGAGGAGTATAAAAGAACATCCTCCAACATAAGAACACGGAGCATAAAAGGAATGACATAAAAGAGATTACTTGAAGTGAAAGAGAGAGGTCGGATCCCTTACCTTAAAACGTAACTCTTAAAACTCAAAGGTTTGGACCTTGAGGGCTTGGGGGCACCTTGGGAGGACTCCTTGGGAGGTAAGAAGACCATAACTTCATTGAGGGAGAGTGGGGAGTCGAAAGGATGATAGGATGGCTTGATATTTATAGGGAAAGTGAGGGGACAAGACATTAATGGCCAAGGGACACCTCATTAGTGGTTTTGACAAAACCATGGGCTTGCCCATGGTATTTTCCCATGGTATTGGCCACTTGGGACACCTCATACCTTATTTTACTATTCATAAGTCGAACATATTGATTACATACTTAATACATCATTTAATGATGTCATTAAACACCCGTAACTTAAAAACTGTATTTTCACTATTCATCGAAAATTCAACTTTCTCAGAATAATCCCAAAATTTCACCTTAACCAAATATCAATGCTCTGATTTCAAAAATGAAATCCATTTTATAAAAATAATTTTCTAAATAATTTTAATTAAAAACACTATTCATCGAAAATTTATTTTTTTTTTCAGAAAAATCCCCAAAAATTACCTTAACATAATATCGATGCTCTGAGTTCAAAAATGAAGTCCATTTTATAAAAATAATTTTCTAAATATTTTTAATTAAAATTTTAATTAAAAAACACTATTCATCTGAAAAAAACTAATACTTGAATAATAATTTATGAAACCCTTATTTAACCATTTTATTGAATCACATTACTTAATCAAAGTGCCTAGCTTATTTTAATACTTTCTTTAAGTGAGATTACTAATCTATTTGGACACATTATTAATCCTAATCATAAAATCACTATTCATAATTTACTATTCATCAAAAAATAAAGTTGATCTTATTAGACTCTAAATTTCATACTGAACATATTTGTAGAAGACCATTTTTTGAAAATCATTACACATTTTTAATTATTTAAGGTTTACATAAACATTTTTAAAATATCCTTTTTCTAAAATTAATCAAAAATATGCATACTATATTTATCCGGTCATTTGAAAATTCATAAAAGGAATCGAAATTTTTATTTAAAACAAAGGATTACACAAGATAGTTACGGTCTCCTTACATAGCCCCTTATCACACCAGCATAAGACCTAAGTGTAAGGTGTGCTAAGGTGAGAGAATACGAGGGAGGCTCGGCCAACATCGCACGAGTAGTAATTTCTATCAGTTTGAACTTCTCGCAAAGGCGATCCCGTTCTAGCTTTATACGATGAAGTTCAGCTTGGGTTTGGTCCAGAGCAAAGCCCAGTGGTGCTACCTCCTTCCCAAGTTCTGTTAGATGGGCTTCGATCGGTCCAAGACTACTGGGTGAGGCCATCGAATCTTCTTTCTATATTAATTAACCAAGATTGCTTGTATTTAGAGACAATAGTCAAAAAATTTAGTTTCCAGTGGTCATATTGACCAATGGTCAAATAATAGTCAAAACCCAACAGTCTCATTTTAATTATACTCATGTTATCAAATGAAACATTTTTATTGAGTATAAAAATAAAATAAAATAACACATAAAATTAGGAAACGATATTTATTTAAAATTTTGGGTCGTTACAAAAACCATTAAGTCTTTGGTAATTTTCAAATCAAAACCCCTTGAAAGAAATAACATGAAATATAGATTTAAATACAATGATTAAAGGGTGAATTAATATATGGGAGAGTTTAATTTTTGGGTGTATCTTTGAAGGGGTGGAGGATGCCTATTTTTTAAGTTAGAGAAGTTTTACTTTTGTAAATATACATTTATTATTATAAAAATAGAAGATATATTCTTGGTAACTTGATCCAAATTAAAAATATTTGGATTATAAGATCTGGTAGGTATAAAAAAAACTTATCCAATCAATTAGAGTTACCTTTTTGTTATATTTATGGACTTGTCACTTAATTTAACACCTTTTTTATCATTTAAACCTCTACAATGTTGGCTAACTTTTAATACATTGAAACATTACATATTATGGGAACCATCTTTTAAATAATATCAATTTACTTTTTTATAATAATATACAAAACACTTTAAAAAAATTCTTTGAGAAATATGTATTTTTATCATTGATAATTTTAACAATATTATATTTATTACTCATCCTCATTAAATTTCATCAATTCCCTAGTATCAAAAAAAATTAAACCGATGAAATTTTTATTTTAAAGAAAATAACAAATTAAACCATTATTTGAAATAAATATATATATAATTATAATACATGTTTTTATAAAAAAGAATATTAATATCTTTTTAATTTCTTGAGGTTTTATTTTCATAGTAATTTTTATAATGATATTTCAAATTTTATACTTATAATGTATTAATGTTTACCTTTATTTATATAATATGGTATATTTCATTTTGTTTTATTTTAGTGTTGCGTGTGATAAAACTTACCGAATAAAGTATTTATTTAAAGGAATGTACATACTTAAATTTTAGGGTGTTATAAAGATACAAGAACTACATCAGATAGAGACATAAATCATGAATCAATACCAATGACCAGATGTTTTATTTCTTTTATACCAACTAAGAGCCTCACCATAGTGTCTGAAATAAGCAGGACTAGGAAATCATGCATCCGTTTCCACTAGGAGAGAATATTTTAGTCTTTGTGAAATAATTTTTCTATTCAAGGGATAACAATTAATGTATACTCGAGCCAAGGTGATCATGTATCTTAACACATTGGTAATGGGGAAAGGGGTATGCAAGAGTAAGGTCACTGTAAACATGTATTGTATGATCAACTCATCTGTCAAACCATTGTGTGTCTTAAAAAAAATTTAGCTTTAGGAAATAAACTAAGAAATGTTGTCTGGTGTTTCACCAACTCCCCACCTGGGAACATTTAGATTTAAGTAGATAACTGTCATCCTCATCATATTCATCTCCCAAATAGTTATTATTTCATTTTGTTTCTTGAGACTCATCCCCCATCTCTTTTGGACATGCACCTATGTTGCTTGAACTACTTCAAGCAGTAGTCATCCCATACCTGGGTACTAGTGATCATTTTGGATGAATTCAGAGGATAATAACTACCATAGTGGATTATTTTTTTCTTAAATTCAATTATCCATTTCCTTCACAGCATACCAAAATTATTTGAAACAATCAAATGCTGGGTTCCCCTTATTAGAATTATTTATAACTTTCACCTTTGATAATGAATATCTTATGTGTATTTTTTGTACAAAATGAATATTTTACAAAACTAATAGGATATATATGAATCAAAAATAGATGCACGCTAATTGTATGATAAAAGTGTATGAAGATGGAGTTAAACAGTTCATCATGTTTGTAATAGAGAATGCATACAATACTTGTAAAATCCTTTATCTGTGTTTAGATTATTGTTATTTAAGAAAAAATAGTCTGGAAGAGTTGGTATAAAATTTGATTTGTCATGGAATAGATCAGAGCTATAAATGTTGGAATAAACATGGGAAAAAATAAATGTGCACACCGATTGGGTTGATACTACAGAGTGTGGATCATTTGATATGAATAACAGTGTAAATGATGATGAAGATCATATGAAAGAAATGATAATGGAAATTTAATATGACCTTCATGATTGTCCAAAGTTTTTTGATAAGTTAAATAGTTGTGCTAAGAGACCATTGTATACCAATTGTACTAAATACACAACATTGTCAGCTGTATTGAAGTTATATAATTTGAAAGATGATAGTGGATGGAGTGACACCAGCTTTAAAAAAGTACTCGGTCTCCTAAATTATATGCTACCAGAGTAAAATGAAATTACTTTTTGAATATATAATGCTAAAGGAATGCTAAATTCAATGTGAATGATCTCTAAAAAATACATACCTGTCTAAATGATTGCATATTTTTTCTCAAGGACCATGGATCACTCATAAAATGACCTAAGTGTGGTGCAGACTGATATAATAAAAATGAATCAAGTACTTAAAAATATGTATGGTAATTTCCTATCATTCCACTGTTTAAAAGACTATATGGATTTCAGGAAACTACGATACAATTGACATGGAATGCAGATAAAATAATTAAATATGGTAATCTACGTCATCTAGTAGATTCTCCTCTTTGGAAGAAAATTGATTATGAGTATTCTGGATTTGGAAATGAGCCAATAAACTTTCATCTTGTGTTATCTATAGATGGAATAAATCCTTTTGGTGTACAGAGTAGTGCTCACAGTACATGGCCAGTTATATTGGTATATTAAATCTTTCCACCATGGTTATGCATGAAATGAAAATATATTTTGTTTTATCTACTTATATCTGGACCAAAGAACCCAGTGAAGATATTGATCTCTATTTGTCTCCATTGATCGATGATCTGAAATTCATGTGGGATACAAGTGTTATAATGTATGATTCTCATAAAAGTGAATAATTCACATTGATTTCCATGTTGTATGAGACAATAAATAACTTTCCTACTTGTAGAAATTTGTTAGGATATGGCATTAAAGGAATATCGGGTTGTCCCATTTGTGAATAATGCACACACTCAGTTTGGTTGAAACATTCCTCAAAGACTATTTTTTAGGACATCAATTTTTTTTACCCTAACGACATAAATACCAAACCTCAATAACAATATTCGATGAGAATACTAAACAAGGTACAACTCCATCTCAACTAACAGATGATCATGTAATGTCCCAAATTTTCCATGTATGTTTTTTTTAAATTATATGGGATTATTCTGAGACAATGAGCTGAGACGAAACATCATTCTAAGGTCCGGGGTTCTCAGAATAAATGTTTGAACTATTTTCAAGTTTATTAAAAATAGTGTGCATGATTATTTTTTTTATCTTTTAAATGAGTGCTCAGATTTAAAATCAGAGGGCATAATTGTGTTCAGAATAGGGGGTTTTTCTTAGGCAGGACCCAACCTCAACCGACGCTGGTCGACTGCGGAAAATCCTTTTCGTACTTTTTAAAGAATAATAAAAAATAAACTTTAAAAGTTTATTTTATTTTTCTTTTAATATTTATTGACGATGCAACGACAAGGAAGATGTTTCCTTTCCTAAAAGAAACAACATGGTGACATTGCAATGCAACTAAATAGTGACGCTGCAACGTGTTTCTTTATTTAATAGCTTGGTAGAGATATGAGATTAGATTCATGATCCCTAGAGGCTCTGAAAAAAATAAGGAAAACACGTTGGTAAATCCTCTCGTCGAAAAACGATGAACAGTGGTGGATTGAAAATCAGATTCAGAACAGGGGTTGGCGTATTGACGAACGATGAACGCATGAATCACGCTTCATCAATGATCGATCCAATCCTCATGATAGGGGGTTTATTTCTATATGATTTTATTTCCCCGTTCTTGTTTCCAATGAAAAATGTGGACCAACCCACGAATAGGTTGATCCGCGGTTCGATCTTTTATATAGGATGGTTAAAAATGCTGGATTAATGTGGGAGTTAGATCCTTGTGAATTTTAATCCATTCTTCGTGATCCTTCTAACAAGAATGAATTCATGAAGACACGAAAAAAGGTATGGATCTGTTCAAAAGGGTGCTCTTGGTTCATTTCCTATCCTCATTCTTGCGTTCTTTTCCGAAGAACTACCATGGTCACGTCGGGATTTTCCGGAAGGTTCCAAACGCGACTGGACCCCCTGAGCGATGACAAGATGACCTTAAACCCATGATAGTGAAGATAGCGACCCAAGGATCACGAGGGTTTTCCTAGTTCAAAAAATGGGCTACCAAAACGACGATGGAGGCCCACAAAAGGGGAGCTGACGGTGGTGACGACGCACGATAGTATGACCACTCAAAAACAACGGTCACCAGCTCGATGGCCGGAGGCAGAGATCCCCGCCAAAACCAACATGGGGTGGCAGAAAGGAGACATCGGTAGGAGTATGACAGTGGGACTTGGTAGACGTGGTCTAGCTGGACCGCGGCGGCGGGACCCCGCGGCAACTGTCATGGGGTGGTCACGCAGTAGACGACCACGTCAAATAAGGTGGCCACCCCGCATTGACGGGGAGTGGGCACGACAGCCACCGTGTCCCGGTCGAATGAACTGATCCGCTTCAGCAGACTAGGCTGGAGTCAACAGACTAGACCAGCAACGATCCAGACCCAGTGGGCCAAGTCTAGCTGGTGGGTTGGGTCAGGCAGGACCCGGGTCAGTCTGATCGGGTCAGACTGGACCCAGACCCAATCGATCCCCTTTAACTTAAATGCCCATAACTCTCAAATCATGTGTCCGTTTGATGAGTTTTTTGCAATATTGGGACCCTCACAATGAGATGGTCCTTCTGAGATACTCTAAGTGATTTTTCATATAAGTTTGTCTACGACCTATTGGATCGAGGAGTAGGTTCTCTCGGAATGAGCGTTTTAAGGACGTAATCCTGCATCTGGCTGTGACCTAGAAGCTTTGTGATAACCTAGAATAGGTTTCTTACCTATATTGGGTATCTTACCTAGGATGTGTGTCTTACCCAGGCCATGTGTCTTACCTAGACTATGTGTCTTACCTAGATTGTATGTCTTACCTTGAATGTGTGTCTTACTTAGACTACGCATCTTACCTAGACTGATTCGGTACTCTCCTATCCCACCAGGGTGCGGGTCCTCTAGTCTTTGATGACACTCTGTGTGTTACCGGCACTCTGTGTGTTACCAACACTCCATGTGTTAGCTACACTCTGTGTGTTACCTACACTCTGTGTGTTACTATATGAGGGTACTGTGGATTCTTGTGATAATCCTATTTAAGTACCATAAATCTATACTTGTTGTGAGATGAATTTAGTGACTCTCTTGATTATACTTATTAGAGGCTACACTTCATGTACCTCTTTGGTAGTCTGTTGGGTGTATTTCTTAGTGATTCCTTTATGGTATAATTTGCGTGATTCCTTTGTGGTAATTTTCATGTGATTCCTTTGTGGTATATTTCTTAGTGATACCTTTGTGGTTTGGGGTCCCTACTGAGTATTGTTTTACTCACCCCTGAACAGGCTTCGCCCGTGCATGTCGTGTCTTGTGTAGATGATCGATAGCTTTGATGAAGTCCTTGGTGGACCAGAGATAGGGGTGCTTTAGGGTGACCCGATGGACGTGGTATGCTTCAGTGACATTCAGACAGCTTGTTGTACCTACCCTTCAGGTAGGGTTTTATGCAGATGAGATGCAGGGGTTTGTGATTTTTCTTTTTAGTTGGGCTTGTATTATTTCCCCTTTTATTTCAGTTTTGTACCTTACTCTGAGTGGGTTTCCTTAGTGGTTTTCATCCATGTTCACTTAGTGTTTTCTGTTTCATTTTTTTCTTAGAGACGGGGGTGTGCGTACAGGTACTAGGGAAAATGCCTTCCACTTGTGGGATATGCCTACTCAATGCTAATTTCCAACCCTTAATCTATGGAAGACGGGCTTGGGGTAGTCATGACACGGACCCCGGGGGACAAGTTGTGATAAAGTGGTATTATATAGTGGTCAGTTTACTCTTGTTTTTGGGGTAACAATGTTAAGTGTTTTGAGTTAGGCTTTCAGGACAGGGAACCCATTGTTTGTGCGGTGACTAACATATCTATACATCAGGACCTTGAATTCTGATTTGCAACTCGATACATGAAAACACTAGTTACAGGGGAAATCAATGGTCCATGCATCATATAGGAATTGAGTGTGTTCTCATGTCCTTCTTGAGTCAGAGTTATCTCACCAAGTATACTCTATTGATTATGGTATATCTCGTTTTGTTTTAGGATGCCTCCACGTAGACAGCCAGCCAAGATTCCATTGTATGACCACGAGGATGGTCCATCGAGCGATAAGGCATCAGTACAGGAACCGTTTCCAGAGATAGCACCACCCGATGGTGTACCAACGATACCACCACCTGTAGAGTGGCATTTACCACCAGTGCTACTGGTAGAGGATTCCCACAATCTTAGTTCACTACTTGAGTTCTAGAGGCAACGAACTCCCAGGTTCTAATGTGTGATAGATCCTCAGGTAACTAAGGACTGGTTGGAGGCAGTGGCGTGATTCTTCCACTTAGTGAGGATGCCTCCCAACCAGATGGCAGTCCTAGCGGCGAGACATCTTCAGGGATCATCATGGATATGGTGGAGCCTGAGGACTCAGACACATGAGGAGGCGACACTATCCTAGTCAAACTTCGAGTGGATCTTCAGGGAGGAGTTCTTTCCAGCGACGTTATGCTTTGTGCGTATATAGGAGATACTGCACCTATAGTAGGTCATCTAATTATTAGGTCAGAAATACTATAGTGATGAAAAAAGAGGGGCGGGGGGTGAATTGTGTTCTTTTCAAAATTTTGTGATTATGTTGATTCACATAAAAAGAAGATAATAATTAGAAGCATTTCTTTAATAGAGTATATGTAGCAGATATGAATAGAGAACAAGGCACAACAATTTATAGTGGTTCAGGGCATAAATATCCCCTAGTCCACTCCACCAATCACCCTCTCTGTAGGCCTAGTTAATTTTACTAGTAAGGTCATCATATCATAAGACTGATCTACAACTGAGTGCTGGCAGTTTTCACCCTTAAAAATAAAGGCTTACAAAACAAAGAATTCGAGTTCTTTTACAGGGAACTGATAAAACCAAAGCTTAGTGTGAGAAGCTGACACTCCACCATGACTAAATACAAGCAGCCGAAACTGAAGATAGATAAGATGTAGTTTGTTTGATAAACAGGTTTAGCTCATAGTTGTAGCAGCACACAACTGAAAGAAGATGGATCTTCATATTCAAAAGAATAATAATCTTGAAATATATTTGAAGATATCTGGTTGCACAAGAGATCTTCTATTTTAAGAACAAAAACCAAAATAGAGCATCGTGTTTCTAGATTTGAACATGTATATTTCCAAAATTTATTCCTTGAATCTGAGATGCTTAATCACTGTAACACCTTAAGAATAATATTTACCCAGATATCTGAGAAGTATTCACAGATCCAGGGGTTTTATAGATGATACTTAGAGAGATATATAATGATAACTCTCCAGCATGGTTTTAGATCTGCAAAATATTCCTTATAAAATGAGTGAATTCAAATTCAAAAAATACAGCTCAAAATAGTCATAACTTCCTTTAAGAATAGGAGAGAAAATCTCCACTGTAAATGACTCTTTAAATAATTTAAAATGAGCTTTGAATCAGTCAAAATAGAGCTTTAAACCGCCCTAAAATTCTGTAAATACTATTGCAGAAAACACTAATAAAGACGTAAATTCAAATTTCTGACGTTGAAAAGTCAAATGTAAGGTTCCTTCACAAAACGACAAAATAAAAAACATAGGGTTCAACTTCATAATTTAGGGTTCATGATCCATACGTTTATCCACGTCAGCATAAATATCTAAATGTAATATTGATTATCCATACATTCACTTTTCCCAAACATAAGGTTGAAAACGTAATGTTGACAATGTAATGTTGATTACAAAATTAAGGTTGATTATCCATACATTTGTAAAGTTCCATTCTTATATAGGGTTATTTAACCATATGTTTTTTTGACAAACATAAGGTTCTTATCCAAACATAATTCTCCTTAACCATACGTTTCTTTAAACAGAAGGTTGATTAACCATACACACTGGTCCTTCAACATAAACATAAGGTTTGTTTCATACGTTACTTTCTTCGATGTATTGAATGAAGAGTATTTCCAGTAAATGAAAAATAGTGAACAATGTTTCCAGAATATGCTTAAGATCATTCTGAACACTTTAACAAATATTTCTCTCAAATAAATAGTTGAATATTATTTAAAGATAATAATTATAAAGAATATAAATTTCTTTAAATAAACTCAAAATAAAATCATTAGTAAAACAAACAAGGGTATTTGTGAGCATCAAAATCAATAATATTGATAGAGTATTGTTGAGACAATACATGCCCAACAATACCCCCCTTTTTGATGATAACAAAACCCATAAATTAAAACTAAAATACTAGAAATATAATTTATAATTTTGTAAACATTAAAAATAATTTTGATTTGACAGAATTATTTCGATAAAGAAGAAATATCTAAAGTTATCCCCCAAAGGTAAATATCAAAGAAATGTTGTGTTATCTAAATTTCCCCCCTTTTTGTGATATAAAAAATAAAGTATAGAAACAGATTAAAACACATTTAGTATTTAACATAATGATAAGTGAATGTTATAAGTAACTATAATTAAAAGAGAATTGGAATTTTGACTATCAGACAAAAATAAAAAAAGTGTATAAAATAATGAAATATAATTTATAGACAGTAAACAAGTTCATTGATCAATAAAGACAGTAATACAATAACTTCTGTGACTAAGAAATGAAAAATTTCATTGTCATGGTTCAAGGTAGGAAAGAAAAAAAGAGGCTAAAGATTTTCTAGATTTGAATTTTGAATGGCTTCAAACATATCATCCAGCTCAACCATTTTCAATCTTAACTTCTTCATAAAACTATCTCCTAGCTAAATTATCACTATCCCGAAGTCATTATTGACATGAAGATTCTCCACTATGCTGACCTTTAGAAACTCATGAAGTCTTTCTTCTTGCTTCATGAACAACTCCAACTTTTCTTAAAACTAACTCAATATCAATTTAATGTTAGGCTCTCCTTGAGTTAACTGATCAACAAGAAATTTTTGATTGTCTAATAAAACTGACAAAGGTGCACTATTTCATTGATGGTCCAGAAGATGAGCATTCATGTCTACCATAATAGATGTAATGTACTGAAATATTCTAATCAAATATGGATGTGTAGCAGAGGTAGGAGTAGATGTATTGGCCTAATTCACTGAAAATTTTACTGATTCAAACTGACTTCCCAAGTACCACTTTAAATATAAAAAATCTACTTTTGAAATAGCTTCAGATCCGACCTTCCCAATCTTATTTAACATGTCTCTCTTGAAGGCATCAAAATCCTTTCTAGAAACAGTATTCTCATTAAGTTCTTGAATATTTTTCTTTGTAATTTCAAGCTCCTACCATAAAGAGGAATTTTCTTCCTGAGAATTATTGAATTTAATCACAATTTCTTCAACTTGAAAAGATAATGAATTAGATATACCCATATTTACATCCATATCATAATTTTCACCATCAGTAGGCAAAGGACTTACCACTATTTTCATTACTGATTCTTTACAAGAAAAAATGATTATCTAAAATTTCAGTCTGAGCACCAAAAATATGATCTGACTGTCCCACAATTTGATATAAAATCAGGGGTTGAATTTATGTAACAAATTCTTGTAAAATATGCTATAGTTGAATAGATCCTTGTTCAGTAACTTCTTGTTTGAAAATATTTGATTGAAAATTTTCATTTTGAGTATTCTTTTCTTGAACTGTTTCTACTGGAATTCTCTCTTGTACCTGTTCATTCACTAGAGGTACAATATTAATCTCTCTAGCTTGACTCTCCATTGTGTTGAGTCAATAAGGTTTCCTTATGAATTTTCCATTCCTCTATGTTTTTGAAAATCACAAACACTCTATATTAAGGAAAAATTATATTTTTCCCTAATAATTATCTTAATAAGGAAAATTTTCCTTCTTCAAGGAAATTTATCCTTACCTTTGTTGTCATTGTTCATTTTATATTTTCTCTAAATATATCTCATTTTATTCTTAAGTCTAAAAATTGGTTTCACATCCAAAACCTCATAATCCTATAAATTCATAGTTATAGAGTATTCTATTTTCAGTTTCCGATTTCAGGTTCCAAATTCCGACTCCGAATTCTCTAAAATTCAGACTCCGAATTCATTGAAATTCAGAATCTGAATTCTCTAAAATTCAGACTACTAATTATCTGAAATTAGGACTCCGAATTCTTTTAAATTTAGAATCTGAATTCTCTGAAATTTAGACTCCAAATTCTCTGAAATACAGAATCTGAATTCCTCAGAATTTAGACTCTGAATTCCTCATAATTAAGACTCCAAATTCCTCATAATTCAGACTCCAAATTCCTCAGAATTCAAACTCTCAATTCCTTAGAATTCAGACTCCAAATTCCTTAGAATTCAGACTCTGAATTCCTCATAATTCAGATTCTGAATTCCTTGAAAAACAAAATCTGAATATCCATGAGTTATAGTCTCTTAATGTTTATTTGGATAGATTCCAAACATTATTTTTTCCTTAGACTCTGAAAAATAGATTAGGTTAAGCAACCTTATTTTTCTTATACTTGTTATAGTTATGAGACGATATCGTATAATCTGTTTCTAACTAACCATTGTTTGAGTGAAACATGTACAAGTCCCTCTAAAATTCAAAGAAAAATATGACTGTTGGAGGAGTGAGCCGACCATTGGAGAAGTACCTATATATATGAGCTCATTTGAACGAGCTAAATACCTTTCGATCACTCTATAGATTGCATGCTATTGAAGTGATTTCTAGAGACAGAGACTCTCATGTCTTGTGTGTACTAAACATCTTGTTCAGCTTGCTTCATGCGACTTTTATTGTTGTTGTGTACAATCTAGGACTTCTGTGGATAAGAAGATAGAGGTTCTAACTACCTTGAAGTTCTAGGGCTTGCGGGGATAACAAGATAGATTCCGATATTCCTATCGAGGGCTTACCCTGGTGTGGATAAGACATACTTTCTTGAAAGTATAAATCAAGGGACCTTTATCCAAGGTTGTTGGATACCCTTATCTTTGGGTTAAAATATTCCATACTTTTTACTTTTTTTGTTTCAAGTTTATTTACACCGTATTTTGATAAAGGACGAAATTATAACCTTCTTATACTTTCTTGTTCTTTTGTATACTTTGATAAGTAAGATATTATATGCTTTAAGGTATAATATTTTTCTTGTAAACTTTTCTTAAGTTTCATTTCTGGAACCATATTTCTAGAACCTAGCAAGTTTGTAGAACTAGAATACTCCTTGTGAATTTACCTTGTTTAACTTTGTTAAACATAGTTTTCCTTAAGGATAAAAATGAAAGTTTTTAAACTTAAAATTCACCCATATTGTATTTGAGCAAATACATTCATATTTCAAACCTACAATTGGTATCAGGGTAGGTATCTGAAATGCTTATATTCACATATAAGTTTTCTTGCTCAAGTTTTCATTATTATAAAATTTTCCTTACTTAGGGATTTTTCCCCTTGTTTATAAACTTTTACTATTAACATGTTTTGTGGAAATATATTTTCATTTAGATGGTATGAATGAATATTGGTTATATTTACAATCTAAATCCTACCAAACCACCTATATTTTATGGGAATGATTATGAATATTTAAGATATCGTATGAAGACTTTTGTTATTAATACTGGAGTGGAAATTTTTTTTATGCTTACTCGAGATTACAAGATTCATGATAAGGAAGTTAGAACTTTCACTAATCAAGAAAAGTCAGAATATTAACTAAAATACAAGGTACATAATACTTTTTTGTGTTCCATGACCATGAATATATATAGTCATATTTATTATTGTGAATCTATTAACTATATCTGGAAGAAATTGGAGGTTACACATTTTGGTACATCCAAATTTATAGAAACTAGAAGACCTATGCTTAGAGTAGAATATAATGGATTTATATTTCCTTATGAAGAACCGGTATGCAAGTTGAAACAAAGGTTTATGACAATTGTTAACAGTCTAAAATCTATGGGTGAAAAAGGTTTAGATGATGAGGCACTTGTGGACAAGATTATAGATATCACGCCTAATGAGTGAGAATATAAGTGAACAATTATTGATGAGAATAAGAAAGTATCTCAAATCACTCTTGATGAGCTTTTTGGAACTCTTCTTCAACATGAGACAAGAATGAAAATAGATGATAATATGAATAAGAAGAAAAATGGTAATGGAAGTGTAGCCTTTACTACTAATAAAGTAAAGACTTCTGAAAGGGTTACAAGATCCAAGTCAAAGAAAGTAACTATTTTATCTGAATTAGTGAAATTGAACATAGTGATAATGAACTAGATAATCTTTCTCTAAGTATAAACAAGATAGTTAGAAAGAAATATTTTCAGTATATATATAAGAATAAAGAAATAAAATACAAGAAAGGATCATAAGTCACTTGCTATGAATACAAAATAGCATGGCATATTAGACCGAATTGTCTTATAATTAAGAAAAAGTATAGAAAGGAAAAGCATTCTGAGAGGAATAGAAATAAGAATTACAAGGGTAAAGCTAAGAAAGTTTTGAAAGCCAATGACACCTGGAGTGCCAGTGGTGGTGACTCTTATGATGAATCTTTAGAGTATTAATCTTATTATTAGAATAATCTTGGTCTACTAGTTAGAATACCCATTGAAAATAATTGTCTAATGACCAAGGTACACAATTTTGAATCTATCACTAATGTATCCTTGAATGAAAATTATACTAATGATAAATACTATAAGTCTTTAGATGAAGAATCTTTTTCTGATGAAGATAATATATAACCTACTTATGAAGAAGTGACTAGGTTTGCTAAACTTCTTGAGAATGAAAATTCTAAACTCAATAAAAATCTTGATAAGGAAAATTCTATAATTTCTATTTTAACTAAAGAAGTATCAGATCTTTCTAAAGATCTTGATAAGAAAATTTTTTATTTTAAAATTATTTCTAAAAACCTTGAGGAAGTTAATTCTGATAAGGATAAACTTTCTAAGGATCTTGAAAATGTAATTTCTAAGAAAAATAGTTTAGAGACTAACTCTAGTTATAAAACTAATGTTTTTGAGGATAAAAACTTGTTTATTAAACTAAAGTCAGAAAATATTTTCCCTGAGGAAGTGTTTTTCAAACTTTACCTTTGGTAAGGAAAACTTTGAAAAGATGTATTCTCAAATTCGACCTCTAAGGAATAGTTATAGATTTGGTTATATTCATTCTAAACCAATTTTTAGTAATAACTATTTTGTTCCTCAAAGTGATCCATTCTGTAATAAATGTCAGTGTGGTGGACATTGGGAAAAAAATTATTCTTTAAGCAAAACTCAATCTTTAGGTTTTCATAAAGCTTATTTTTCTAAGAAAATTTGGATTCCTAAAATCTTGATTGCTGAAATTTCTAAATCCAAGAAAATTTGGATTCCGAAAGTCTAACACTCTTATTTTCAGGAAAATAAAGTTAGTACCAACATCAATACATGGTACATGGATAGTAGATATTTCTGAAATATGAATAGAAACAAAAACTTTTTTGAAAATATTATCAAGATGAAAGGATGAAAAGTAACTTTCAGAGATAATGCTCAGGGATAAATTATTGTTATAGGTAAAATTGTTATTCTTGGAAAAAATTTGATTTCAAATGTTTTATTTATTAAGGATCTTAAGCACAAACTCATTATCATAAGTTAATTATGTGATGAAGGCTACCTTGTGAATTTTAGGAATGATAAGTGCTTAGTATAAAATTCTAAGAGTTTATTCTTTCTTTCCATAGGCAAGAGAATGTATACATACTAAACTTAGAAGACCTTAGGAGCCAATATTTACCTTTTATTAGTGAAATGGAAGATCAATCTTGGTTATGGAATAGAAGGTTAAGACACTGTAACCTTAGGAACTTATGTAAAATCTCTAAGAAAATACTTGTTAAGGATCTACCGAAGATTAGATATGATTCTTCAAAAGTTTGTGATCCTTGTCAATATGGAAAGAAACATAAATCAAGTTTTAAATCAATAGGTGAAGTCTCAACTACTGATGCATTGCAGTTGGTGCATATGGATCTTTTTGGTCCAACACAAACTGGAATCATTGGAGGCAAATATTATGTATTTTTTATAGTTGATGATTACACTAGTTCTTGTGGGTCTATTTTCTAGCAAAGAAATCTGAAGCTTTTTCTTATTTCAGAATTTTTAGATCCCAAGTTAAAAATGAGAAAAACCTTCCATCGATAACTATTCATAGTGATCATGGAAGATAATTCCAAAATTCTTATTTTGAAAATTTTTGTAGTAAAAAAGGCATTACTCATAACTTCTCAGCACCAAAAACTCATAAAAAAATGGTGTTATTGAAAGAATAAATAGAATTATTCAAGAAATAACTAGAACCATCTTGAGTGAATATTTGATAGCTAAACATTTTTGGGATGAAGCTGTAAGTATGAATTTTTATACTATAAATTGAGTTTTTATTAGAAAATTTCTTAATAGAACCCCTTAAGAATTGTGGAATGGTAGAAAACCTAGACTTTCCTACTTCAAGGTATTTGATTGCAATGTATTCATTTTGAATAATAAAGATAATTTACATAAATTTGCACCCAAATATGATGAGGGAATTTTCCTAGGCAACTCCAAAACTTCTAAGGCTTATAGAGTTTTTAATAAAAATACTTGTACTATTGAAGAAATAGTATATGTTAAATTTGATGAAAATGATCCTTTTTATTTTAAACAACCTCAACCTACATCCTCAGATGTGTTTTTAAAAACTAATTATCAACCCTTGATAGAAGATCCTTCTGATAAAAAAAATGTTCAAGAAAATGTTTCTGAAGTATTTACCCCAGAATATTCCCTATAATATGTTGATGAACATGTTTTACAAAACCCAAATAAGTTGTTTCTTAAGAATCATCCCAGTGATAGTATCATTAGAGAGGTAAATCAACCTGTAAGGACTAGAAGATCCTTAAGAAATGAAGTAGAACATCTATAATTCCTTTCCCAATTAGAACCAAAAATCACTGATGAAGCTTTATGTGATGATGATTGGATAAAATCCATGTGGGATGAGCTAAATGAATTTGAAAGGAAAAAAGTCTAGACCTTGGTTGAAAGACCTAAGGAAAATTCCGTTATTAGAGTAAAATGGGTCTTTAGAAATAAGTGTGATGGAAATGGAACCATAGTAAGAAATAAGGTTAGATTAGTTGCTAAAGGATATAATCAACAATAAGGAATAGACTATGAAAAAACCAATGCTCTAGTAGCCAGACTTGAATCTATCTTCATTTTACTTGCCCTTGCAGTATTATTTAACTTTAAATTTTTTCAAATGGATATTAAATGTGATTTTCTTATTGGATATGTTCAAGAGGAAGTTTTTTTGAACAAACTTCTGGTTTTTAAGACACAAAACATCCTAAACATGTTTTAAAACTTACCAAAGATTTATATGGACTTAAACAAGCCCCTATATCCTGATATGATAGAATTACCAGATTTTTATTACAAAAACAAATATGTTAAGGGAAATGCTAATCCAAACCTCTATAAATAAAGATGAGAAAAATGTTTTGATTGTTAAAATTTATATTGATGACATTATATTTGGTTTAACTCAGCTATCTTTAACTGATTCGTTTGCAAATCTAATGAAATCTGAGTTTGAAATTAGTATGATGGGTGAGTTAACATTTTTCCTAGGTTTTCAAATTTCTAAAAAATCAGAAGGAACTTATATATCTCAACATAAGTATATTAAGGATCTTCTTAAAAATTATGGATATGACAACACTAAGAGTGTAAGTACTCCCATTGGTACCTCAAATTCACTTGATCTTGATGAAGTTGGGAAACCAGTAGATCAAACATCATTTTGAAGTATGATAGGAAGTTTACTATACTTGATAGCTAGTCATCCAGACTTAATGTTTTCAGTATGGTTATGTTTAAGATATCAATCCAATCCTAAGGAATCCCATTTAAAAGCAGTGACAATAATTTTTCTCTATTTAAAGGGAACCATGGATTTAGGACTCTTTTATACTTCTAGAAATGATTTTGTTTTAAAAGGTTTTTCAAATGATAATTTTGGTGGATGTTGAATGGATAGGAAAAGTACATCCAGAACTTGTCATTTATTAGGAGATTCATTAGTTTCTTGGTCATGCAAAAAGAAAAACTCAGTAGCACTTTCCACTTCTGAAGTTGAATATGTAGAAGTTGGAAGTTATTGTGCCCAAGTGTTGTGGATGCAACACACACTCACAGACTATGGTATGAGTTTTACCAAAACACAAATATTGTGTGATAATACTAGTTCCATTGCCTTAAGAAAAAACCTTGCACATCACTCTATTGAAAAAATCATAGACATTAGGCATCACTTTCTTAGAGATCACACACAAAAAGGAGATACCATTCTTCAATTTATCAGAACACAAGATCAATTTGCTGACATTTTCATAAAATCTTTACCTTCTGATAGATTTGAATTCATTAAATAGAAGTTAAGAATGATAATCATAAGATAATCTTTAATATGAACATTTTGTTGAAACATATCTCCTTATAGTAAGAAACTCCTTTTTATAGGGGGAGTACATTTTCTTGTTAGTCAAATTTTTCCCCTTTTCAAATTTTTTTCTTTTTCTAAAAAATTTTCATAATCAAAATTTTTGTAATCAAAATTTTCGTAATCAAAAATTTCATAATCAAAATTTTTGTATTAAAAATTTTTGTAATCAATTTTTTGTAATCAAAATTTTAATAATCAATTTTTTTGTAATCAAAATTGTCGCAATCAAATTTTTTGTAATCAAAATTTTCATAATCAAAATTTTCATAATCAAAATTTTCGTAATCATAATATTCGTAATCAAAATTTTATTAACCAGATTTTTTTAAAAAAATATAAAGTTCTTCAAGAAGAATTTTCCTCATTATGGATAGTTCTCCTAAAAATACGGAAGGCATGTTTCCTTTCTTAAATTTTCGTAATCATATTTTTACATGTTGGTATTTGTTTTATTTTTTGGATTCACTATTCCTTAAATCCAAATTTTTACCTTAACAACCTCAAAAGATCGGAACCTACCGAATTCCTTCTTTGGATATCATCTCAACCATTTGATCTGATCATGAGTTTTTCAACCGTTGTATCAATAATGGATGTTGAACCATCACCTCAAACACCTATATAAGGACCCCAAACGGTTGTCCCACATCGATTTTCTATGTTTTTGCGTGATGAAGTACTTCTCCTCTAATTAAGGTCGTTCCAAATCTTCAAGTTTTCCTTAATTCTGAATTTCTTTGCAAGATTATCCTCAGAAAGAAATGTCGTCATTAAAGAAAATATCTAAATGATAGATATACACAGAAAGGTTAGTCGATCCAAAATTATTTAGTAAGTTTGATTCTATTATTTCAAATAATATCAAGCTGAATGGATAGGAAATCCTATGTATATCCAAACCAAAGGCACATGATCTGATTTATCCAAAGTTATTGGTTGAATTCTATGAATTAGTAAGTTTCTTCAATGAAGAAGGGAGATACAAGTTTTCCTTAAAGATCTATTGAAAGACCTACTCCCTTTCTTATAGTAAGGCTGCAAGCTTGATTGCAATTCCATATGAGGGAGAAGTAAATTTTTGTACCCACAAGCTACCAGATGCTGCATGATATTTTGATAAGGAGAAAGATATAGAATGTCTTGGGTTGAAAGAAGTAAAGACTCAAAAAATTTTCCATCTATCTACAAACTTATGGATTCTTGAATTATGGGTTTGAGGTTTTATTATTCTGAGAAAAGGAGATAAGGATTCCCTGAAGAAAAGTGACATCTATATTCTGGATTTCCTGGTGAACCTCAGGAAGATAAATTTGGTGAAGTATGTTTTGATCACAATTGAGAATATCAAGAATGGATCTCTGAAATCTCAAATCATCATGTACCATCTATTCTATCAAAGATTATAGTTCTTTGTCTTGAGTAATTTAAAATCCCTTGTATTTCTAAGCCAATAAATTTCAAATTAATGTTATTGAGTGATGATAATCTAAGAAGAAAGAAGGTTGGTTTTTCTAGTGAATCAGGAGAATTCTATGATTTGTTTGAATTAGAAATTGAATATCTTTCAAAGAAACTGAAAGTGGATGAGACTTCCAAGAAGGGTGGAAAGAAGAGTAAGGTAAAAGAACTGGAAGAGAGAAAAAATTCTTGCTGTTTAGGAAACCCAATCTGCACCCCCAAAACCAAAGAAGTAAAAGACTTACCCTGATAAAGTGGTTGCTAAGTGGAGAAAAGACAAGGAGAATAAGAAGGAAGGGGAGACTACTTTTGGCTTGGATCCTGGTGAGGAAAAATCCTTGAATTTGAAGGTTTATGAAGATCTTGAGAAGAAATAAAAAGAAAAGAAGCAGAAGAATAAGATGTCTAAAACCGAGATAGTTCAATCCCTTCTCAAGGATGCTGAGAAAGCCTATGAAAATATTCAGGTACCAGAATCCTTTTTGCAAGAATCTCTTCCTGTGACTTTAGGAAAGAAGATGGTGATTCCAGAACTAGAACACGAAAAATAAATAATTCAATTGGAAGAAGTGGAAGAAGAATAAGAAGAAGAAGAAAGTGGTGATACAGATGACATGATAATGCAAGTAGAGGAATATCATGAGAAGGAGAGTCTTTATGAGAAACTATCAATCCGAATTTCTGAAGCCAAATCTTTAAAACTTGCTACTCCAGGAAAAGAAGAAAAGGGTCAAGAATAAGTGAATAAACTATCTGAAGAAGAGAGTAGAAACCATGATTTTGTTCAGCCTGATGATATTGTGGTAGGTGCCGAGAAAGAAAATCTTGATGAAGACAAGATTGTTCAATTATCAAATTGTGAGTATGAATTTCCCAGAGCAAAAGATATAATTTCAAGATATAAAAAGGGAAAACAGGTATTGGTTGATATACCTAGGAAATCTGCAGTAAAAAATAAAGATTTTGGTGGTTAGTCCAAGAGGAAAGCTGAAGAGATAGATAAAGAATCCTCACCAACCAAACAGTCTGATTCAGAAGCGTCCTCTCTTGGACATGATTTTTTAGTTCAATATTTGAAGAAGATGGTTGATACCATTCCCTTATTTCTAAGTATAGACTCGAGGTGCCAGGTGCTTTAGCACTCATTTAATTAGAAATCAGAGTCGCTCACCATGCTTATGGATAAGTTTTTCAATCATGAGACCGATTTCAAAACTTTCTTCTTTGAATATGAATCCCACAAAATATCGTGCAAGGAAATCACTAAGTGGTCAAGGAAAACAATCAAAGAGATGAGAATTCTTGATGATTTCCAAGAAATCATGAAGGATAATTTTAACACTAAATATGGGAATTTTAATGATCTTACTAAGAGTTTTGAAGAAAATCTAAGTCTTGAATAGACAACTCGGAAGCAGGAAATCAAGGATCTGAATGGGAAGCTAAATTCAGTGGCTATGAATTGGAAGAGGGAAAGAGATCTAAGAATAGAGTTTGAAGAAAATCTTGATAAATAAGAATATATATTTAAAGATTAGGAATATATTCTTAAGGCTCAGGAAGAAAAGATCAAAGTCTTAGAGAAGAAAAATAAAGATCAGAATCAGCTACTCAAGTGTGTGGAAGAAGATCACAAGGAGATAAATAAGCTGAAAACCATCATAAAGAAGTTAATGCTGAAAGAGAAAGAAGGATAATTTTTCTCAATATTATCTTTTATTGTATTTTCTTATTTTTATAAATTCATTCAATCATAATGGAATTTTAGTTGTTCTTCATATATTTGGTTGTTTAGTAATAATTTTTCAGGTACCATTTTTTTCCATTCTCTTTATTCCTTTTTGAAAATCAAAAAGGGGGAGAAAGGAATAATAAAAATAATTCTAAGTAAATAAGAGATTTCCCTAAGTAAGGGAGAGTTCATCTAAGGGGAAGTTCTTATCAAAGAAGATTTTCGTATGTAAGAAAATGTAAAATCTATTTCAGGAAATCAAGAATATTATCCTTAAGGATTTCAAAACCTAAGAGGGAGTTAGTTGTATTCACCATGTTTCATATGTAAAGAGAGATAAGTTTTTATCTTCAAGTCCATAAATAAAAAATCTATGTCCTCATATTATTTTTTTAAAGATGTTTTTTCTTTCCAAAAAGGGAGATATTGTTGATTAAATAAGGTTTTCTTATGACTTTTCAATTCCTCTATGTTTTTGAAAATCACAAACACTCTATCTTAAGCCAAAATTTTATTTTTTCCTAAGAATTATCTTAATAAAGAAAATTTTCCTTCCCTAAGAAAATTTATCATTACCTTTGTTTTCATTGTTCATTTTATAGTTTCTGTAAATCTAACTCATTTTATTCTTAAGTCTAAAAATTGGTTTCACATCCAAAACCTTAGAATACTATAAATTCTTAGTCATATAGTATTCTATTTTTAGGTTTCAATTTTAGGTTCCGAATTCAGACTCCGGATTCTCTAAAATTAAGACTCATAATTCTCTAAAATTCAGACTCTGAATTCTCTGAAATTCATACTCTGAATTATTTGAAATCCAGACTCTAAATTCTCTGAAATTCAGACTCTGAATTCTCTAAAATTCAGACTCTGAATTCTCTAAAATTCAGACTCCAAATTCTTTAGAATTCAGACTTCAAATTCCTTATAATTCAGACTCTTAATTCCTCATAATTCAGCCTCCAAATTCCTTCGAATTCAGATTATGAATTCCTTTAAAAATATAATCCAAATATCCAGGAGTTATAGTCTCTGAATGTTTATTTGGTTAGATTCCAAAAATTATTTTTCCTTAGACTCCAAAAAATATATTTGGTTAAGCAACCTTATTTTTATTATACTTGTTATAGTTATAAAACGATGTCATACCATATATTTCTAACTAACCATTGTTTGAGTGACACATGTACAGGTCCCTCTGAAATTCAAGGAAAAATATGACTGTTGGAGGAGGGATCCAACCATTAGAGAAGTACTTATAAATAAGAGCTCATTTGAATGAGCTCGATACTTTTTGATCACTCTAGAGATTGCATGTTTCTGAAGTAATTTCTAGAGAGAGAGACTCTCATGCCTTATGTGTACTGAACATCTTGTTCAGCTTGCTTCGTGTGACTTTGATTATTACTGTGTACAATCTAAGACTTCTGGGGATAGGAAGACAGAGGTTCCAACTACTTTTAAGTTATAGGGATTGTGGGGATAGTAAGATATATTTCAATATTCCTATCAGGGGATTACCCTAGTGTTGGAATGATAGAATTTCTTAAAATTATAAATCAAGTTACCTTTATCCAAGATTGTTGGATCCCCTTCTCTTTGGGTTAAAATATTTTATACTTGTTACTTGTTTTGTTTCAAGTTTATTTCCACTTTATTTTGATAGAGAAAGAAAGTATAACCTTCTTATACTTTATTATTCTTTTGTATACTCTGATAAGTAAGATTCTATATTCTTTAAGGTAGAATATTTTTCTTGTAAAATTTTCTTAAGTTTCATTTCTAGAACCGTATTTACATAACCTGGCACATTTGTAGAACTAGAATAGTTATTGCGAATTTACCTTGTTTAACTTTGTTAAACATAGTTTTCCTTAAGGTTAAAAATGAAAGTTTTTAAACTTACAATTCACCCCCTCTTGTATTTGAGCATCTACATTCATATTTCGATCCTACACACTAGAATTTATTCTTCAATAACAGTTCTTTCAAATGAACTGAGCATGTTGCTTCTCCAGAAGCCATCATCATCTCTTCAACTTGAGAAGCATTTATGTTTATTGGTTTCATAAACAGTCCCTCTTGACTATGTTCTTTCTCTTCTTCTGTGTGAAATGTAATCCTTCTATGAGTTGGTTGGGAAATTACATTTGTTTGTGATTTAGCTACACCATCTTTTCTAACACCTACTTGCTCTCCTTGAGAAAAATCTCCTGAGCACCGTTCATCCTCATCTACAATAGAAAAAATCTTTCCTTTTATTGTTCTTCAGAAGAATGCAATATTTTTTAACATTCCATCATTCAAAACATTACTATGATGACATTTGACTCTTGCATCAACTAGTCTAATCATGTCCTTAAATAAAATTCATGAAATTATCTATCCATATGGATAGAAATTCAGTCTTTTATCTGGTAAAAAATAGTAATGAAGATACTAAAATAAATACCACAGAAAATTCAATTTGATATCACTTCAAAACAAAAACATGATACAAATTTCTGGGTAAATAATTTTCTCTATCTCATCCATCCTTAGCGCTATTCCTGTCTGAATAAACTTCACCAGAATATTATAGTCATCCTCTAAACACTTAAAAAAAATATTTCTAATGTGATTCAAGTTGAACAGAAAAGACATGATGTATTTAGAAGAATGTTCCTTATCACCAATTAATTTAAGATCGAAATGAAAAACTACTTTATGTGGGCAGTTCAGAATTTTTGAAACATCGGTAGAATAAATAGAGAAATATCTATCTTTGATACTAGAAAAAAATCATAGCCTCTGAATATTTGAAAATAAACTATACAATCTTATAAAAATAGTTCATATCTACCTTGTAAATAAATTCTGATTTGATGTCATTGAAAGCTATATCGAGTCCTTAAAATGCCAATACTTGTTTCAGGAGTAAGTTTGTCTGATATTGCCAATCAAGATCAACCACTTTTCCCTAAAGAATTTTCTACCTGTAACTCTTTTTCATTTTGGATCACTTGCTTCTCCTTCTTTGACTCTCTTAGTTTTCGTCATTTCAGAAGATTTAAAAATCTAACGTTTTCAGCTTTTAGGGTTTGGAAGGACGAACGAAGATTGAGGGTTAAGTGAAATAAGTTTTGGGTAAACAAAGGGTTTGGAAGATGAAGGATTTCTGATGGATGACACATGTCCTCGTTTCTTGTGTCTCAGAGTAATTATGAAAAACAAATAATTTAATAATTACACGACTTAAATATATTTAATATAACATAGATTAACTAAAATATCATAAGACAAAAATAAGAAAAGAAAATAGAAATAAATTAGGCATAAAATAAATTAAAATAAAATAATTAAAAATTAAACAAACCTAACTTCCCCTTAATAAAATCAAAACAAGCAGTGGGAAGTGGTTTAGTAAAAATATCAGCTAGTTGATATTTAGTATCAAAAAATTATAAAGATATATCCTTTTTAAGAACATAATCTCTTATAAAATGATGTCTAATATCAATATGCTTAGTTCTAAAATGACTTATTGGATTTTTTGAAATGTTTATAGCACTTGTATTATCACATAAAATTGATGTATTATTAAAATTAAGTCCAAATTCCATTAGAGTGTTTTCATACACATCACTTTTTCACAACAACTGCCCGCAGATACATACTCTGCTTCAGCTGTTGATAGTGCAACTGAGTGTTGCTTCTTACTTGACTATGACACTAATGATTTTCTTAAAAAGTGATAGGTTCCTGATATAAGGCCCCAGCCTTAAACCTTACTTAATCTTGAGTTATTACAAGATTACACATTGAGGATCTTTTCAGGTTTATAGTTTTAGAGAATTAGATCATGAAACTTGCATTACATTCCACATTTAAACAAAGTGGTTACATAAAAGACAATATTCATTCTTCCCATCAACGGAAACATATTGAAAATAAAACACGGATTATTTCTTGACACATCCTTGACACTATCATCACATCATGTACCTTTCCCTTGACCTATGAAAAAACATTTCAAAAACTTAGGATGAGCATAAAAAGCTCAGTAAGGGTTATAAAAATATGGAAAGGAAACATGAGTTCACATACACATAAGAATGAAATCATAATTTACCCATAAAACATAGGCACTTTAACATACCTCATCAAATCATGAATAAATCATAGAAATAATAAGACATAAAAGGTAACTTGAGGCATTCATAACATTCTTACGTAGGGAGTAACCCTCTTGGTTACGTTTGGAATACCCATCATAGTATATTCCCTAAATCTCTTTGGAGAAACCTTAACGTTTCACTCCTTCGCGTTACCCAATGCATTGGAGAGCTATATCGAGCTCACCCGCCCTTAGTTTATCACGGAACCACCCTTCTTCATAACAATGCCCAAGAACCATAACATAATCTTATCACATAAAACATGCATAAAGGAAACATAACATTTCTACCTTTAAATAACAAGATATCAATACAACACATTGATATAAAATCATTATCAAAACCATTTTCAATACCAAAATAAAATAAAAGTAAAACATGGTATTTATTTTTCTTTTAAAAAGAAGGTATGGCTGGTAGAAGAAGTCGAAACTCAAATGATGGTCACGGCGACAGAGAAGTCGTTGTCACCGCATACGTACGAAAAAAACATTCCCTTTTGTCGTTTAGTAAAACGCTTCATATAAAAAAGATTCCTTTTTGGATAAACATAAAAGTCAAAGGGGTTTATACACCGTATAAAAGAAGGTTGTGTATAAAACAAAATATTCCTCAATGAATGAAGATTGAGACGAAGTCCCTTACAAAGACGGTATCCTTGGTTTAAGGATAAATCAATTAAATAATTATGTGTGACAAACGAATACACCAAATATAATTGGATATTAAGTGTAAAATAATCAAAGGTCATTCACACATATTCAAAAGATGATATATTCAATAACTACATATTGAACCCAAAGAAATCGAAATTGGGAAAAGAAGTTCCCTTGACAGCCTAACGGTGTCACATCAAAATGAGTTGATGAGAGATAAAAAAAGGGTATCTCATCACATGGACATAAAATTTAAATCAATAAGGATATATGAGAACATATCCCAACATAACAATATGTAAATTAAAAGACCCAACAAAAGAAGTCTTTTAAAAAGATGAGGGTGAAAGGTTCCCTTACCGACATGGGTATCTTTCGAAACATACACCTCGTGAAAGAAGGACAATACAACATTGATGTAAATACTCATAAAAGAAATTATATTAAAAAATGAATAAAATAATGGGAAGTACATACACCACTCAAAGGAAATTGTGGCAAATGTAGCATAAATCTCACGGGAATAAAAGTGAGATGAAAAATCCCTTACGAAAACTCGGCAGCCTAACGGCGCCACTTAAAACTTCAAAAAATGGATTGATGAGATCAAATAGGGTATCTCATCACATTACAATAAAATTTACAGCAATAGTAATATAAAAGAACATCCCCCATCATAACAAAGAGGAGCTTAAAATAAGTGACATAAAGGAGAGTACTTAAAGAGAAAGAGAGAGGTTAGATCTCTTACGAAAATTCAGCAGCCTAACGGCGCCACTCAAAACTTCCAAAATGGATTGATGAGAGAGAATAGGGTCTCTCATCATATTAAAATAAAACATACAGTAAGAGAAATATAAAAGAACATCCCAATAACAAGAAATATGAGCTTAGAAGGCATGACATAAAAGAGTGTACTTAAAAAGAAAGAGAGGAGTAGGATCCCTTACCTCGGGTCCGACTTGACTCGATCGTTCTTTAACGTCCTGAATAATAAACTTGAGTTAATTTAAACTTTATTAAGAACCTTTTTCTAGTTCATTATTCCTTTTAGATCACTTATTTCAATGTTATAAACATTATTTAATCATTTAAGTTAATAATGTTTGTTTTGTCGATATTTGGTTCTTAAGTCGAAAGTGGACTTCTTACAATTACATGTTGTTCGTGTGGTCAAATGTTCATTATATCCAGAATTATATTCATGATTTGGATATCATATATATCATATATATCCAGAATATACATGTATTTATAATATTACATAATTATTTAGAGGTAAGAAATGAAATGCACCGTTCATGGAGACGGTAAGCCGTACGTACGCATGAACGCTACTTTCATTTCTTTGTCATATTAATGGAATTAAAACAAAATTAGAGGTATGTATATTTTAATTCCATAATTATATTCATCATTTATATGTATCATTCATCATATATATCCATTATATACATGTACTTATAATAGTACATTACATTTGGGGATAAGAAATGAAATGCACCGTTCATGGAGACGGTAAGCCGTACGTACGCATGAACGCTACTTTCATTTCTATTTCATATTTTCATGGAATGGAATAATAATGATATAGAGGTATGTTATAATTCTATTATAACATCATATATAATAACTTTAAATCCATCCTTTATACGTCCCACATATGGCATTAACGAATCACATCACTTTGAGGGGGCGGTAGTCCACACTTCCTTAAATGAAGATATCACATTTACCCATAATGGAAACCATAAAGGTATGCCCAAAAAGAAAAATACAGAAGCTTAAGTAAAACATAAACATATTATATATCATATATAAATATAGTGACATCTTAATGGCCTCCTTTGAAGGTGTTAAAAGAATGTTGAACAATCATCGTTTCGGGAGGCATAAATTCGCCATCCACGGAAACCGTATATTCTTTAACCATTAGATGTAGGTGTGTGTAAGTGTATATCTAATCCTTATTATAACAACATCCTAGTATATTTACGATACTAGAGTTGTTACAAAAGAAATGAATAAAAAGAGTTTAGGGGGTTGAAGAGGCAAAATAAAACAAAAGGACTCAAGTGAACACATTACCTTAAAATCGGGTAACTCCCTTTGGTTTGAGCTCAAAGGCTTACTTGGGAAGACTTCTGCCCAAAGTGAGGCTTCAAGGAGTAAGATAGGGAAGTGGAGAGACAAAATGGGCAGGGGTTGGCCGAGCCAAAGGCTTTGGGAGTGTGGGTAAGGAGGTAGAGGTGGGGGCCTTTTATAAGAGGAGAGGAGGGGCACTCTTGTAAAGTTACAAAATTTTACTTTATTTTCAAAAGAGTTTCGGATTTTAAAGGTCCCACATTGATGTATTTTAAGGATAAGGTGATAAGGGTTCTAAATCCACTCATCCAATAGGTTTTGGACATGTTTAGGTCTTATATATTACATTATCTTTCCATTTTATTTAAATCGTTAAATAATGAGGTCATCGCTGCATCATCATGATGTCATAAATAATTTAATATATTTAATGTCTAAAAATTATATAAAAAATACTATGATGTAGGAAATCTTTTTATCTTTACAATTAATATTTATAGTCAAAAATATTATTTGTATAACCCCATGTAAAAATTGTTTTAGTAAAACATTTCATGTTTGTCTCATTTTTACTTTAACTTTAAATAAAAAGATATTAATGTCATTTTCCAACCAAAGTGGCTTCATGGGGTCCCCAAGTTGACCCATGGGTTGTATTGGTCGGAAATGACTCATCCAATGAGGTTAGGACATGTGTCAAGTTCATTTCATATTATTAAAACATTATTTTTACCTTAAACTACACTAATTACCTCTAATCGCGATTAAAAACTTAATAAGTTACTATTCACCAAAAAAATTATTTTTATCCCATTGAACCACATTTTACTTCTTAATGAAAACCATGTATGTCAGATTTTTGAAATTCAAAACACAAAGATGGAAAAATTTCATTTAAACAAAAAAATCAGTTTTTATAAGTACCACTTAGTGGTTTCACTATTCATCAAAAATTGAAGTTTTTCAGAAAAATACCAAAAATTCACCATAAGCTATATTTGATATTAAGAATTCAAAAATGAAGTCTATTTTAAAAAATTCAAAACATATAATTCATATTAATTAATTTAATAATTAATTCCCGCTGTCAAAGCAAATAGCGTGTTTTTATGAAACAATATGTATCAAAAGATTGACACTAGTTTAAGTCTGATTTCAAAGTGAAATTAATTCCAATGACCACTATTGAATTTAATGGTAAAAATATATTATAATTTCACTTTAAAACAAATTCAAAAGATAATCTAATCATATAAATAAATTAGATTAAAAATAGGTTTTGATTTAAAATACAACATTTTACACTATTCATTAAAAAATGAACATTATCGGAAAGATACCAAAAATTTACACAAAGTAAATTTTGATGTCCCGATTCTAAAGAAGAGTTTTATTTGGTCCAATAGAATATATAAGAGTGAACAAAACTATATTTAATGACGGTTCACCATCAAAAGGCGATAAGTGAACCTTTAGTGAAAACTAGGGCATATACGCCTAAAATTGAATTCTTTCCGAATTTTAAGCCTTTATCTTTTATTGGATAAATGTAAAAACATTTAAAAACATATATAATCATATTTTAGTTATTTCTATCCATTCCCACCAATAAAACAGCTACATGTTAACTACCATTTAAAATAATATTATTTTATTATTAGAGTGCAACGTAAGATTCCCAAGAAACTCATTGTTGCGTGTTGGGTACGCCATCGAGCATAGTGTCCCCTTTAAAGTCATATTAATATTTTATTCACAAATATGGATAAATATGAAAATGTCATATTCTTTATTTACCTGGGGTGTTACAACTGAAGTGTTTTTTCTATTTAATCTACAACCTCCAAAATCTACATCTAAATACGATAATAAATTAAAATCATAATTTTTTGGATAAAGAAGAAATTGACAATTTTTTCTTTTAAATATCAAAAAATACTTTTTAAAACAGCAAGATGATATTCTTTTGGATTTGATTGAAATCTAGCACAAAGACATACTGAAAACATAATATCTGGTCTTCTAGCAGTAAGATATAGTAAAATTCCAATCATAAATCTATATAACTTGTTATCCACTTGTTTTCCAGCTTCATGAAAATCAAGTTTAATATTAGTACACATGGGAGTTGAATATGTCTTTCTATTTTCTAGACCAAACTTTTTCAATAAATCAATAATGTATTTACTTTGATTTAATACATTTCTATAATTTTTTTTGATAAAATTGAAGCCTAAAAAGAAATTTAATCCCCCCATCATGCTCATTTCAAATTCATTTTTCATAAGTTTTGATAAATCATTACACTGTTTTTTATTTTTTGATCCAAAAATAATATCATCAATATAGATTTGAACTAATAATAAATTAGAACAAACTTTTTTCTTAAATAGGGTTGGGTCTTCCAAACCAACAGTAAAACCATTTTTCAAAAGAAATGAAATTAATATTTCATACCAAGCTATAGGTGCTTGTTTAAGTCCATAGAGATCTTTAGTAAGTTTAAAAATAAAATACGGTTTTTGAGAATTTTCAAAACTAGGAGGTCGCTCAACATAAACTTCCTCCATTAAATATCCATTTAAAAAGGAAGATTTTACATCCATCTGATATAATTTAAAATTCATATGAGATGTATAGGCCAAAAGAATTCTAATTTCTTATATTCTAGCTACAAGAGAAAATGTTTCATCATAATCTATACCTTCTTCTTGATTATACCCTTTGGATACTAGTTGAGATTTTTTATAGTTATAATACCTTGATCATCTTGTTTATTCCTAAAGACCCATTTAGTTATTATAACTATATAATTTGATAGTCTTCCACTAATTTCCATACTTTGTTTCTTTTAAACTGATTTATATTTTCTTTCATTGCTAACATCCAACTTTCATCTTCTAAGGCTTCTTCAAAAGACTTAGGTTCTAGATGAGATAGAACAACATAAAATTCCCTAGGTTTCCTAAACTTCTTCTAGTTTTAATTCCTATGTCTAGATCTCCTATAAAAGTCTCTAAAGGGTGATTTTTTAGGATTCTAGACTATCTAGGAAGAGCACTTTTGGGTTCATTAGTATCATGTTCTTCTGACATAGACTGAATTTTATTCATATTTTTGAAATCAATTTTCAAGTTATTAAGTCTCAAGTTGTTAGAAAAATAATCAGCTTCATCTATTTGATCTTTCTCTTTATTAAAAAGATCAATTTCATCAGACTTCACATGAACTAATTCTTCAACAATCCTTGAATTTTTATTAAACACTCTATAAGCTTTAGAAGTTATAGAATATTCTAAGAATATTACTTTATCATCGTTTGGATCAAAATTTCCAAGATTATATTTGGTGTTCAGGATATATACCTTGTATCCGAAAACCTTAAAGTACTTTACCATAGGATTTCTGTTATTCCAAATTTCATATGAAGTATTTTTTAAAATAGGTTGAATTAAAACTCTATTTATAATATATCATACTATGCTTACATCCTTTTCCCAAAATTAGGTTGGAAGTCTGTATCCATTTAGTATAGTTCTATCCATTTCTTGAATATTTCTGTTTCTTATTTCAGTAATTCCATTTTGTTGAGGTGATCTTGGTGCAGAGAAGGTGTGTTTAATATCTATGTTTGAGAAAAAAGAATTAAATTCTTGATTCTAAAACTCTCCACCATAATCACTTCTTAATGAAATTATCTTAAAACCTTTTTCATTTTAAACACTTTTACAAAAACTTTCAAAATAGAAAAAGCTTAATTTTTGAGTTTTAGAAAATAAACCCAAGTAAATCTAGAATAATCATCAACTAAAATATATACATATAATTAAGCAGCCGAAATTTCTATTCTACATGGTCCAAACAAATCCATATGAATAAGTTATAGAGGCTTTAAAGTAGCAATTTTGTTAACAGATTTGAAGGAAGATTTTTGTTTCTTGCCAATCTGATATGCATCATAGAATCTATCAATATTAAATTTAATACTAGGTAAATTTGAAACTAATTGTTTCTTACATAACTTATGTAAAAAAATATTATAATGACCAAGTATTCTTTGCCAAATCCATGACTCATTTTCATTAGCAGTTAAACAGTTCACTTTCTGTTTACACAAGGAATTTAAATCCAATGTGTAGACATTAACTATTCTGGGTACTCTAAATTTAAGCAAATAATATTTAAAAACAGGAAATGAATTATTAGAAAAATCAAAATAGTATTCATCATTACAGAGTTGAGAGATACTTATCATATTGTTCTTCAATACTTGTACATAGAGTAATTTATTAATTGAGACAGTATCTAGATCTCCAACTATTCTGAGTACAATAATTTTTCATTTAGTATTGTCACCGAAGGTATAACATCCCACCTTTAAATAACATAAACTTTCATTACATTACAAAAAACTGAGGATCTTTAAGGTTTAGTGTCTTGGAAACCAGGAACATAAAACATGAAAACATAAAACATTCTTCTTAAATACTTGAAAGGCTTCTCCTCATGTTCATCCTAGGTTCATTACTACATCTCAAAACCTGGGGACATACATCAAAAGAAAAGGGTGAGCAGAAGGCCCAGTAAGCGAAACAAGAGAAACATTTTACATGTGAACTTGAGATACTTCAATAAGGTCATGAAGAGAACTTTAAGGCATGATAAAGAAATCATGAGATATATCATAATAAAAATAACATTTTTCATAACTTGAAGATGTGGCTACAAAATTTAACATAGAAAATCATGAACATATCACCAAGGTCCATCCCCAAGGTGTCATTTGAAAATTACCAAGGTTATTCACCAAGATATCATGAAAATTGTAATCTCTAGTGGTTACATCATTACCCAATGCATTGGAGCGATATCAGGGCGCACCCTTAAATTTTCCTTTATTATCATGTGAACCACATATATCATCATAAAACATTTCATAAATAACCAATATAGCATAAAATAAATGGGTTTCATTTCATAATCATAACGTTTTAAAAACTGCTTTAAAGACATGATCTTTATGTCACTTTAAACCCACGGAAGGGGAGAGCGGGTCTCATGTATGTAAATCCCAGAATTTAAAATAAAACATTTTGGTATATATGTGAATACCCCTTTAGAAGAAATATCTTTGAGTATTAACTTAATAAAACAAAATAACTTTAGAAAAAGAGAGAGACATTTTGAGGCGGAAATTCTGCAGCATAACGACTATGTTTCTGGGTTTTAGAAAACATTGAAAAGAGAGGGGACATGGGTCAAACAATCATGAATTATCCATATAACAATATAGGGACAGAATATAAAGGAGATATGAACATGGTAATTAAATTTGAAAGATATACCATATGAAATGAAGAACATGAAAGGAAGACAAAAATAAGATTTCTCTTATGAAAATTCGGCAGCCCAACGGCGTCACTTAAACTTCAACAAAAATGAATTGACGAGATCAAATAGGGTCTCTCATCATATGAACATAAAAGATCCGTATGATATATATAGTGATCATACCCCAACATAATACCAAAGGAACTTGAAATACTTGACATGAAAGTAGATCTTTGAAAAATGAGAAAGGCGAACGAATCCCTTAAAAATTCGACAGCCTAACGACGTCACTTAAACTTCAACCAAAAATGAATTGACAAGATAAAAATAGGGTCTCTAATCATATGAAAATAAGGGTTCAGTATGATAGATATAGAGATCGTACCCCAAAATAATAAAAAGGAACTTGAAATACTTGACATGAAAATAGATCTTGAAAACGAGAAGGGTGAAAGAATCCCTTAAAAATTCGGCAGCCTAACGGCGCCACTTAAAACTTCAAAATACTGAATTGAAGAGATCAAATGGGTTCTATCATCATATGATCATAAAATATCAGTATGATATATATATATATCATACCACAACATAATAAAAAGGAACTTGAAATACTTGACAAGAAAATAGAACTTGAAAATGAGAAGGGTGAAAGAATCCGTTAAAAAAATTTCGGCAGCCTAACGGCGCCACTTAAACTTTCATAAAATGAAATGATGAGAGTAAGAGGGGGTATCTCATAATATGAACATAAAAAGTAAAGTATAATTAATATAAAATAACATCCTCCAACATAAGAACATGGAGCATAAAAGTAATTTCATAAAAGAGATTACTTGAAAAGAAAGAGAGAGGTCAGATCCCTTACCTTAAACGTAAATCTTAAAACTGAAAGGTTGGGACCTTGAGAGGCTTGAGGGCACCTTGTGAGGACTATTTGGGAGGTAAGGAGACCATAAATTCGTTGAGAATGATTTTGGAGTCCAAAGGATGAGAGAATGGCTTGGTATTTATAGGGAAAGTGAGGGGACAAGGCATTAATGGCCAAGGGACACCTCAAAAGTGGTTTTCTCAAAACCATGTGCTCCCCCATGATATTTCCCATGAAGTTAGGCCAAATGGGGCCCCCAATACAATAATTCATCACCTTTGGTCGGCCAAAACTTAAAATATTTCATGACATCATCATGACACAGTTATGATGTCATTAAACATACCGAAACCCTAAAACGGTATTTTTACTATTCACTGAAAATTCAACTTTCTCAGAAAAATCCCAAAATTTCACCTTAACCAAATATCAATGCTCTGATTTCAAAAATGAACTCCATTTTATAAAAATAATTTTCTAAATATTTTTAATTTATTTTTTAAATAAATACACTATTCACCGAAAAATCATTTTTTTCAAAAAAATCCCCAAAAATTACCTTAACATAATATCGATGCTCTAAGTTCAAAAATGAAATCCATTTTATAAAAATAATTTTCTAAATATTTTTAATTTAATTTTTAATTAAAAAACACTATTCACCCGAAAAAACTAATACTTGAATAATAATTTATGAATCCATTATTTAACCATTTTATTGAATCACATTACCTAATCAAGGTGCCTAGATTATATTAATACTTTATTTAAGCGAGATTACTAATCCATTTGGTCACATTACTAATCCTAAGCATAAAATCACTATTCATAATTTACTATTCATCAAAAATTAAGTTGATCTTATTAGACTCTAAATTTCGTACTGAACATAATTGTAGAAGACCATTTTTTGAAAATCATTACACATTTTTAATTATTTAAGGTTTACATAAACATTTTTTAAAATATCATTTTTCTAAAATTCATCAAAAATATGCATACTATATTTATCCGGTCATTTGAAAATTCATAAACTTCATCATAAGAAGAAATCCCATTTTTTATTTAAAAAAAAGGATTACACAAGGCAGTTACGGTCTCCTTACATAGCCCCTTATCACACCAGGATAGGACCTAAGTGTAATATGTGCTAATGTGAGGGAATCTGAGGGAGGCTCGACCAACATCGCACGAGTAGTAATTTCTATCAGTTTGAACTTCTCGCAAAAGCGATTCCATTCTAGCTTCACACGATGAAGTTCGGCTTGGGTTTGGTCCAGAGGAAAGCCGAGTGGTGCTACCTCCTTCCCAAGTTCGGTTAGATGGACTTCGATCGGTTCAAGACTACTGGCTGAGGCCATCAAATCTTCTTTATATAATAATTAACCAAGATTACTTGTATTTAGAGACAATAATCGAAACGTTTAGTTTACAGCGGTCATATTGACCAATGGTCATATAACAGTCAAAACCCAACAGTCTCATTTTAATTATACTCATGTTATCAAATGAAACATTTTTGTTGAGTATAAAAATAAAATAAAATAACACATAAAATTAGGAAACAAGATTTATTCAAAATTTCGGGTTGTTACAATCTTCCCCCCTTAAGAAATTGCGTCCTCACAATTTTTAAAATTGGGTTTTGAAATTTCATTGAAATTCTCACATCGGAAAAGGAGTCAGTAAAACTATTACTTTAAAAGAAAGAAAGGGAAGTACAAAGGTCACCCGAGTTAACCCACACTAGGATTCCATGTAGGAAAACATGGACATGGAGGAGAAAACAAAGGGTCAAGTTCTGAGGGAGAGTGATAGAAAACATGATTAGGAGAAAGTTAACCACAAGAAAATCCCAAACATATGATGTGTGTAAACGGTCTTTGATTACCTAGTAGGAAACGTAAAACAATAATGTTTTTGTTTTACATTCCCTTTCATAATTTTGAGGAATTCATTTACTACATATAACAAAAACATAAGAAAATATACCTACCTTTATGTAGAGTTTCATCCTTTAATAAGTTTCTAGCAAAACTAATCTTTTCTCCAAACGATGAGCATTCAAAACTAATTGGTCTCATCAAAACACAAGAATCATCTTCTAGAGAATCACATAATCCACAAAAGATTAACTATCTATTTCTTCTATCTTTAAACATTATCCCAAAAATAGAAAGGGTAAGGTAAAACAACTCTTCAAAAATAAAGAATCCCATAGGAATGGAAACTACTTTTAAATCTTCAAAGTTCCATGGTACTACCCAAAGTTCATCATAGACCATTCCATAAATAACGGTCTGTAAGATTCCTCAAAATAAACCAAACTAAGATTGAAACCCAAATACAAGAAGGATTTGATAACATAGTCTTCCAAAATAAACTTCATTGTTCATCTCCAAACAACATCAACCACTCCTAACATCTTATAAAAAAAGTAGCTAACCTAAAAATATTTTACCCAAGATAGGTTAATCATTCCCATAAGTAACCTAAATTACTATAAGTCCACCTTAAATTCATCAATTCTTCAAAATATAAGTCAACCTTACTCCTCAATGAAAATATTGTAGTAATCTATTTACCTCGATCATATAGGGTCCCCAAAATAGTGAACGTCTTCCAAAATAATAATCATCTTTTTAATCCCCTAATCATCTCTGTCATATTAATATGGCAATCATCACATTTCCTATCACATTGGTTGTTGGGACATGTTCTTCCATTTCCCGCCATTAACTACGAAAAGAAAGTACAATTAGGGGATTGAATGCTTAGCCAATAATCATGAAAAGGAACATAAAGCATATAAGGATAACTTGTAGAAGAAAAGTATACCCTAAATTGTGATCCCATAGGTTCCCATCTAGGTTATCCATGATCATATATTCTTATGTGAATCTTTATTTTATTTTATATTTGTTCCTTTAACAATGGTTCATACTAAGCTTATGAATTTACCAAAGCATATCCCCCGGGAGTGTCGTAACCAAGAGTGCAGCAAGGCCCGTTGTCGTGTACCAGTTCCCGTTTGAGTCTAGCTCAAAGCGGTGTTTTTGGGTTTTACCCCTATGTACATCTGTTCCAGAGCCACCTCTACCTGCTCGTATCCAGACAGGGATGTATTTTCTTGGCAACCCATTACTCAATACTCACCAAAATACCAGGAAGATTTCCTATATATAAACTTTTATATAGGCTTCTTCCTAAAGTTTTCATATCCTAATTTCTACATATAACTAAACCATCCTCTGATACCAACTATAACATCCCACCTTTAAATAACATAAACTTTCATTACATTACACAAAAATGAGGATCTTTAAGGTTTAGTGTCTTGGAAACCAGGAACATAAAACATGAAAACATAAAACATTCTTCTTAAATACTTGAAAGGATTCTCCTCATGTTCATCCTAGGTTCATTACTACATCTCATAACCTGGGGACATACATCAAAAGAAAAGGGTGAGCAGAAGGCCCAGTAAGAGAAACAAGAGAAACATTTTACATGTGAACTTGAGATACTTCAATAAGGTCATGAAGAGAACTTTAAGGCATGATAAAGAAATCATGAGATATATCATAATAAAAATAACATTTTTCATAACTTGAAGATGTGGCTACAACATTTAACATAGACAATCATGAAAATATCACCAAGGTCCATCCCCAAGGTGTCATTTGAAAATTACCAAGGTTATTCACCAAGATATCATGAAAATTGTAATCTCTAGTGGTTACATCATTACCCAATGCATTGGAGCGCTATCAGGGCGCACCCTTAAATTTGCCTTTATTATCATGTGAGCCACATATACCATCATCAAACATTTCATAAATAACCCATATAGAATAAAATAAATGGGTTTCATTTCATAATCATAACATTTTAAAAACTACTTTAAAGACATGATCTTTATGTCACTTTAAACCCACGGAAGGGGAGAGCGGGTCTCATGTATGTAAATCCCAGAATTTAAAATAAAACATTTTGGTATATATGTGAATACCCCTTTAGAAGAAAGATCTTTGAGTATTAACTTAATAAAAAAAAATATCTTTAGAAAAATAGAGAGACATTTTGAGGCGGAAATTCTGCAGCATAACGGCTATGTTTCGGGGTTTTAGAAAACATTGAAAAGAGAGGGGACATGGGTCAAACAATCATGAATTATCCATATAACAGTATAGGGACATAATATAAAGGAGATATGAACATGGTAATGAAATTTGAAATATATACCATATGAAATGAAGAACATGAAAGGAAGACAAAAATAAGATTTCTCTTATGAAAATTCAGCAGCTCAACGGCGTCACTTAAACTTCAACAGAAATGAATTGACGAGATCAAATAGGGTCTCTCATCATATGAACATAAAAGATCCGTATGATATATATAGTGATCATACCCCAACATAATACAAAAGGAACTTGAAATACTTGACATGAAAGTAGATCTTCGAAAAATGAGAAAGGCGAACGAATCCCTTAAAAATTCGGCAGCCCAACTGCGTCACTTAAACTTCAACCAAAAATGAATTGACAAGATCAAAATAAGGTCTCTAATCATATGAAAATAAGGGTTCAGTATGATAGATATAGAGATCATACCCCAACATAATAAAAAGGAACTTTAAAGACTTGACATGAAAATAGATCTTGAAAACGAGAAGGGTGAAAGAATCCCTTAAAAATTCGGCAGCCTAACGGCGCCACTTAAAACTTCAAAATACTGAATTGAAGAGATAAAATGGGTTATCTCATCATATGATCATAAAATATCAGTATGATAGATAGATATATCATACCCAAACATAATAAAAAGTAACTTGAAATACTTGACAAGAAAATAGAACTTGAAAATGAGAAGGGTGAAAGAATCTGTTAAAAAACTTTCGGCAGCCTAACAGCGCCACTTAAAATTTCATAAAATGAAATGATGAGAGTAAGAGGGGGTATATCATCATATGAACATAAAAAGGAATGTATAATTAATATAAAAGAACATCCTCCAACATCAGAACATGGAGCATAAAAGGAATGTCATAAAAGAGATTACTTGAAAAGAAAGAGAGAGGTCGGATCCCTTACCTTAAATGTAACTCTTAAAACTCAAAGGTTGGGACCTTGAGAGGCTTGAGGGCACCTTGGGAGGATTCCTTGGGAGGTAAGGAGACCAGAACTTTGTTGAGAATGATTTTGGAGTCCAAAGGATGAGAAAATGGCTTGGTATTTATAGGGAAAGTGAGGGGACAAGGCATTAATGGCCAAGGGACACCTCAAAAGTGGTTTTCTCAAAACCATGTGCTCTTCCATGATATTTCCCATGAATTTAGGCCACATGGGGCCCCAAATACAATAATTCATCACCTTTGGTCGGAAAATACTTAAAATATCTCATGAAATCACCATGACACAGTTATGATGTCATTAAACATACTGAAACCCTAAAACGGTATTTTTACTATTCACTGAAAATTCAACTTTCTCAGAAAAATCCCAAAATTTCACCTTAACCAAATATCAATGTTCTGATTTAAAAAATGAACTCCATTTTATAAAAATAATTTTCTAAATAATTTTAATTTATTTTTTAAATAAATACACTATTCACTGAAAATACATTTTTTTCAGAAAAATCCCCAAAAATTACCTTAACATAATATCGATGCTCTGAGTTCAAAAATGAAATCCATTTTATAAAAATAATTTTCTAAATATTTTTAATTTAATTTTTAATTAAAAAACACTATTCACCCGAAAAAACTAATACTTGAATAATAATTTATGAAACCATTATTTAACCATTTTATTGAATCACATTACTTAATCAAGGTGCCTAGATTATATTAATACTTTATTTAAGTGAGATTACTAATCCATTTGTTCACATTACTAATCCTAAGAATAAAATCACTATTCATAATTTACTATTCATCAAAAATTAAGTTGATCTTATTAGATTCTAAATTTCGTACTGAACATAATTGTAGAAGACCATTTTTTGAAAATCATTACACATTTTTAATTATTTAAGGTTTACATAAACATTTTTTAAAATATCCTTTTTCTAAAATTCATCAAAAATATGCATACTATATTTATCCGGTCATTTGAAAATTCATAAACTTCATCATAAGAAGAAATCCCAATTTTTATTTAAAAAAATGGATTACACAAGGCAGTTATGGTCTCCTTACATAGCCCCTTATCACCCCAGCATAGGACCTAAGTGTAAGGTGTGATAAGGTGAGGGAATCTGAGGGAGGCTCAGCCAACATCACACGAGTAGTAATTTCTATCAGTTTGAAATTCTCGCAAAGGCGATTCCATTCTAGCTTCACACGATGAAGTTCGGCTTGGGTTTGGTCCAGAGGAAAGCCGAGTGGTGCTACCTCCTTCCCAAGTTTGGTTAGATGGGCTTCGATTGGTTCAAGACTACTGGGTGAGTCCATCGAATCTTCTTTCTATAATAATTAACCAAGATTACTTGTATTTAGAGACAATAATTGAAACTTTTAGTTTACAGCGGTCATATTGACCAATGGTCATATAACAGGCAAAACCCAACAGTCTCATTTTAATTATACTCATGTTATCAAATGAAAATTTTTTGTTGAGTATAAAAATAAAATAAAATAACACATAAAATTAGGAAACAAGATTTATTCAAAATTTCGGGTCATTACAGAAGGTGACTAGGTCTCCATCTATTTTATTCAGAGTACAAAAATTTGATGAATTTACACTCATATGTCTTGAACAACCACTATCCATATACCATATATATTTTCCACTTCTGTGGCCTGTTACCTTCTCTTCTGCATCCATAAAGCACATATTAGCTTTCATATTCGATTATTCCTTATCTAAATCAGAGATTGATGAGCTAATAGAGTCTTTAGAAACACTCCAAGTAGCCTTCATAGATCTTTTGTAATTTTTATCATAATGAACATTCTTCTAATATTTCTTTTCTATCTTTATCTTTTCTCCTTTCAATTAAGGAAAATCAGGTATTATATGACCCAATATTTTGCATTCATAACAAATTACTTCCCTTGAGTCTTTCTCATCCTTTTTAAGGTTATTTTGAATCCTTTCTTCTTCCTATAGAATTTACTGAATTTTCTTGATAATTGTGCCAGCTCAATTTCTGAATTAGATGAGTCTAAATTTCTTTCTTCTTGTTTCATTATTCTATTCTGCTTTTGGATGTGAATTTTAAATTAGTGTTATCCTTTTTTACTAGGACTTTGTGATCTTTATCTTTATCTTTATCTTTCATTTTAGCCTCATACATCATTAAAGTTCCAATTAATTCTCTCTTTGTAAAATTATTGATAGGTACTGATTTGCAGATTGTAGGAGAAATTTCATTCCACTTAATAGGTAGAACTCTTAAAACTTTCAATGCTTGATCAGATTGGTTGATAGTCTCACCTAAAGATGTTATATTATTAAAAATTTCTGTCATACTTCCATTCATCTATGTGATGATTTCTCCATCAAACATTATAAAAGTACCAAACTTTAATTTCACTATATCATATCTCATTTGTCTAACATTGTTAGTACCATTATAGGCTACTGCAATTGTTTACCACATTTCATAGGCTGTTGGGCATTGCAATACACGGTTGAATTCAACTGGTCCAAGACTGCAAATAATAGCATTCATTGATTTCAAATTCATATCATAATCAGCCTCTGTAGTAGTAGACCAAGTTTCAGGTTTTTTAGGAATTGTTTAATGAGTAAAAATCTTTTAGTATACTCTAAATCCAAGATTTTTTAAGTAGATTATCATTCGAGAGTTCCAGCATCCATAATTCTCACCATTGAAATATGGAGCACAAACCATTGAAATTCCTATCTTGAGATTCTCCATTGCCATAACTAATATAGATCTCATGCCTTTAGCTTGTTATAGATCTATTGAAAAGCTCAACCTATGATACCAAATTTTAGGTCGGAAAGACTATAGTGATGACAAAAGAGGGGGGTGAATTGTGTCCTTTTCAAAATTTTATGATTCTGTTGATTCACAAAAACTAAAGATAACAACTCGCAGCATTTCTATAATAGATTATATGCAGAGGATATTAATAGAGAACAAGGCACATCAATTTATAGTGTTTCGGGACACAAAGATCCCCAAGTCCACTCTATCAAATACCCTCTCTGCAGGCTTGGTGAATTTCACTATTAAGGTCCTCGTATCATAATATTGACCCACAACTGAGTGCAAGCAGTTTTAACCCTTAAAAATAAAGTCTTATAAAATAGATCCTTCTAGTTATTTTATAGGGAACCAATAAAAACACAACTTTGTACGAGAAACTGACACTCCACCACAACTGAATACGAGTAGCCGAAACTCAAGATAGATAAGATGTAGTTTGTTTGAGAAATAGGTTTATCTGTTAATTGCAACAATACACAACTGATAGAAGATGGATCTTCATATTCAGAAGAATAATAATCTTGAAATATATTTGAAGAGATCCAGTTGCACAATAGATCTTTGATTTTAAGAACAACAACAAAAACAGAGCATCGTGTTTCCAGATTTGAACATGTATATCTCTAAAATGTAGTTCTTGTTTCTGAGATGCTTGATCACTCTAGCACCTTAAGAATAATATTTACACAGATATCTGAGAAGTATTCATAGATCTAGGGGCACATACCACAAATACTATTGTAAAAAACGTCGATAAAGATGTAAATTCAAATTTCGGACATTGAAAAGTCAAATGTAAGGTTCCTTCACAAAATTAAAAAACAAAAAACGTAGGGTTCAACTTCATAACATAGGGTTAATGATCTATACATTTATCCATGTCTTCATAAATCTTTGAACGTAACATTGATTATCCATACATTCACTTTTCCCAAATGTAAGGTTGACAATGTAAGTTTGATTACAAAAGTAAGGTTGACGATTCATATGTTTGTAAAGTTCCATACTTATGTAGGGTTATTTAACCATACTTTTTATTTATGAAAAACGTATGGTTCTTATCCAAACACAATGTTCCTTAACCAAATGTTTCTTCAAATGTAAGGTTGATTAACCATACGCACTGATCCTTCAACATAAACATATGGTTTGTTCCATATGTTACTTTCTTCGAATTATTGAATGAATGGTATTTCTAGTAAATGAAAAATAGTGAACAATGTTTCCAGAATACACTAAAGAGTGTTCCAAACACTTTAAAAAATATTTCTCATAAATAAATAGTTGAATATTATTTCAAGATAATAATTATAAAGAATATAAATTCCCTGAAATAAACTCAAAATAAATTCATTAGTAAAAAACAAGGGTATTTTTGAGCATAAAAATCAATAATATTGATAGAGTATTGTTGAGATAATACATTCCCAACACCATTATGTAGCAGAGTACTCAGAGAGATTCTCAGATCATTCTCGCTACTCTATAGATATTGTATGAGACCCATTATTCAGGGCCTATACCTTCGAGTAGGGACTACGCTGGGAGACCAGGGAGTCGATGATATCCCTTATCATCCTTACGCATGCTGGGATGATGGAGCGAGCTCTAATAGTAGAGATATTTCTTGCATAGCAGGCATCAGTGGTGGGAGCTACCATCGGGTGATAGGTATCGAAGTCTTCGATAGTGAGTAGTTGACAACTGATGCAGGGGTCCAAGAGGACCATACAATCTAGGGGATGACCACAGGACATGAGATCAGCGGTGCGGGGCTCCTAGGGCAGAGCGAGTTAGCCAAAGGTTAGACTATGCTACTCATGCAGCGGTCAGGGGTATCTGGCTAGAGATTGTCTGACCAGCCATACAACCGACTAGGAGATGGTTGAGGGATCGCTGAGGCAGTGAAGAAGGTAGGAACATGGTGGTCCACTAGGTGGTGGATGTGGAAGAGGAGAGGGGTGAGAGGTAGGAGGTGGATGGAGGTTCAAAGCACCACCACCAACACCCCTAGGTGGTCCACCCCGAGCTCAGGGTGCTGGTGGATAGTGGTGAGGCTTGCTCCAGGCGACATAGGTTTATGATCCTGAGACTCCCAGGATGATTTGAGGTATGATATGCATCTTTTCCACCCTAACTATAGTTTTTATAGACACAGGTTCTAGCCATAATTTTTTTACTGTGACCCTTGTTTAAGACACAAAGATTCCATTGGAACCATTAACCTGATCCCAATGATTAGAGACTCCTATGGGAGAAGATTCGATGATCACACACTGGTGCTGACAGTGTGCCCTTACTCTTAGGGGAGATAGTTTCAATTGGGATCTCTTGGTGGTAGCGTTGAGGACTTACAACGTCATTCTGGGTATGGACTGTTTATCCACAGTTCATGCTCAGATTGAATGTTTTAAGCACACAATGTGGTGTTTCCATGAAGATGGGACCAGGTTTTCCTTTATCAGTGATAAGGAAACTGGAGCAGCGTAGGATGGACTCACACATAGGAGGGTGAAATTGATCACACATTAGTTGGCTAGAATGACCCTTAGTCTAGTGGATGAGATGATTCCTCAGCTTCCTGTAGTGGTGGATGATTACGAGGAAATATTTTTGGAAGATGTTCCAAGAATAACTTCTTGTAGAGAGGTATACTTCTATATTGACCTATACCCCAGGATGACACCAATAACCTTACCGGAATATTTGATGGATCCTGCAGATCTTTGTGAATTGAGGGTACATCTGGAGGACTTTCAGAGGAAGGACTTCATGAGACCAAGTGTTTCACCATGGGAGGCCCCAGTTTTGTTTCCCAAGAAGGCAGACGAGAGCTTGAGGTTATGTGTGGACTTTTAGAACTCGAACTAGGTGACCATGAAGAATAATTATCCACTACCAAGGATTGATGGCCTCTTCAATTAGCTGAAGGGAGAGAGATGGTTCTCAAAGACAGACCTTAGATCAGGCTATCATCAGCTTCAGGTGCAGGATGAGTACATCCAAAAGACGGCTTTCAGATGTATCTACGACCACTACGAGTACTTAGTGATTCTATTTGGCACGATGAACACCCCATTATTGTTCATGGGACTCATGAATAGGATCTTCTTGCCCTACCTAAACTGGTTTTTAGTGGTCTTTATTAATGAAATCCTGGTGCACTCGACATCTGATGAGGATCACACGATACACTCTAGGATGGTCCTAGACTTACTACAAGAGCACCAGCTTTATGGGAAGCTCTCGAAGTGTTAGTTCTAGATACGAGAGATCCAATTTCTGGGAAACGTCATTTTGGAGGCTAGAGTTGCAGTAGATCCAGCAAAGATAGAGGTGTTTCTTTCTTGGGAGCTACCCAAGAATATTATCTAGGTGAGGAGTTTCCTTGGGTTGGTTGGGTACTATTGAAGGTTCATATCCAAATTTTCCAAAGTAGCAATATCCATGAAATCCTTGACATGAAAGGGGAAACCCTTCATGTGGATGGAGAAGTGCTAGGAGAGATTTCAACTAATGAGGTAGAGTTTGACGAGTTCTCCAATCCTAATATTTTTAGAGAAGGGTATCGAGTACGTGGTGTTCTGCGACACATCCAAAACTGGGCTTGGTTGTGTCTCGATGTTTGGGAAAGTGGCGATTTTTTACAGTTCATTGCATTTGAGAACACATGAGAAGAACTACATGAACCATGATATAGAGTTGGCGGTGGTGGTCTTTGCATTGAAGATGTGGTGACACTACCTTATGGGCGAGCAGTTTATCATCTACTCAGACTACAAAAGTCTCAGGTATATCTTTTCTTAGAAGGATATGAACCCGATACAATGGTTTTGTATAGAGTTCCTCTATGACTATGAATTCAAGAAAGTCTATAGTCCTGGGAAGGGGAACATGGTGGTAGAGACTCTCATCCATAGATCGAGTTCATAGCTACTGAATGAGGACGCAGAGCAGTTGGCCTCACTTCAGATATCCTTCTTGGATGGAGATGAATAATCTTATCTCTAATTGATGGTGGTTACCCATCCACTCTTATAGTGAGTTAGGGAGTCACGACTTAGAGATATCATCTGTGAAACTACACATGCTCAAATGTCCACAGGGCATTCCCTTGATGGATATTCAAAAGATGGGGAGCATGTCTTCCTTTTTAGAGGATGCACAGTTGTACCCATGACGTTATTGGAGGAGGTGTTGAGGGAGTTCCATAAATCCCCTTTGGTGGTACATCTAGGTGTGGAAAATATGTAATAGGACCTCCAATGTCAGTTTTGCTGGTCGGGGATGAATAAAACAGTGGCAGAATTTGTTTCTAGACGCCTCACTTGTCAGTAAGTGAAGGTCAAGCGCCAGGTTCCAGTGGATTTGACTCAACCCCTTAAGGTGCCAGAGTGGAAGTGTAATGGAATATCAATGGAATTCATGATAGGTTTACCATGTATGTCCAGGGGGCATGATACCATCTAGGTGATCATTGACCAAATCAATAAGTCAACCCACTTCCTAGAGATTCGGGAACCGGGTTCAGTAGAGAGATTAGGATGCCTATACATATAGGAGATAGTTTGACTCCATGGAGTTCCATCTATGATAGTCTTATATCATGAAACATGCTTTACAAATTTTTTGTGGAAGGGATTGTAGGAGGCGTTTAGGACTCAGCTGCGCTAGGTCACAGTTTTCCATCCACAGACAGATGGTCAGACAGAGCGGACCATTCAGATCATAGAGTACATGCTACATGCTTTAATCCTAGATTTTGGCTGTAGTTGGGAGGATCACCTACCCCTAGGGGAGTTTTCATACAACAACATCTATCACTCCACCATCGGTATGACACCATTCGAGGCCTTGTACGGGAAACCCTACAGGTCACCACTTTACTGAACTGACCCTGTAGAGTCAGCGCTCGTGAGCCCAGAGTTGGTGTAAGCTACTAAAGATAAGGTGTAGGTTATCTAGGAGTGGATGAAGACTGCACAGAGCCATCAGAAGTCCTATACTGATAGGCGACAAAGACACTTGGAGTTCGAGGAGGGAGACCATGTGTTCCTTTGGGTCTCTCTTCGATGTGGGATACATAGATTTTCACTACTAGAAATTTAGGTTATAACAATAGTTTGGAACCATGGCTATAAGCCCAAAAACCATGGCTATAGTTTATAGCCACGATTTAATGAACCATGGATGGTATTGGAGTGGATATAGGGCAAGGCCTATAGCCATGGTTTGAAACTGTGGCTAAATCCCTTTATCCATGGTTTGAAACTGTGGCTAAAGCCCTATAGCCATAGTTCAAAACCTGGATAAAGATCTATAGACATGGTTCAAACTATGGATAAATACCTATAGACATGGTTTGATACCATTTCATAAGCTTAAGACACATAGGGTTTATATCCATGACTTGAAACTATGGCTATAGGCCTTCCCATTTTATAAAAAAACACCCCACGCTCCCCCCACATAGCCACTACTCCCAATTCAGTATCCCACCCCGAAAAAGACCCCCCACTCCCCCTACATCCCCCTTCCCCCTACAAATACCCCCTTCACTCCCCACTGGACAACCCCCCTAGAAAACCCCCCTAGATAGACCCCCTCCTTCTTGGACATACCTCCCTCCTTCCTGGATAGACCCCCTCCTTCCTGGACATACCCCCTCCCCTTCCTGGATAGACCCCCTCCTTCCTAGACAGACCCCCCTCCTAGATAGACCCTCCCTCCTAGATAGACCCCCATCCTTCTTGGATATACCCCATACTTTCTAGATAGAACCCATCCTTCCTGGACAAACCCCCTACTGGAAAGACCCCCCCTCCTTGGATAGACCCCCACCCTACACTCCTTGGATATACTCCCTCCCTAGATAGACCCCACCCCTCCCTGTATAGACCCCCTATACATCCCAACCCTCTACACAACCCCCTCCCGAATAGCCCTACCCCCTAGATAGCCCCCCTACAGCCCCCCAAATAGCCCTTTCCCCATGGACCCCACCCCCTCCTAGACATCCCCCACCCCCTAGACAACCCCCTCCAGCATAGCCCCCCCCCACTAGATAGACCCGCTTCCCCCTAGACCCCCCTCCTGGATAGCCCCCACCCCTAGACAGCCCCCCTCACCCCCCTGCAGCACCCCAGACCCCCCTCCCCCCTCAGACACCCCCTCCCCCTAGACACCCACTTCTGGATAGCCCCCACCTCATAGACATCCCCCCTACATCCCCCTCCCCTATGAAAATCCCCCTCTCCATACCCCCCTCCTGGACACCCCCCCTGAAGCACCACAACCCCCCCGAACAACCCCCCTTTCCCCTGGAAACCCCCTCCTGGATAGCCCCGCCACTATACAACCCCCCCTGCAGAACCCCTCCCCGCTGTAAATCCCCCTCTCCATACCCCCCTCCTGGATTTCCCCCCTCTCCATACAGACCCCCTTCCCCTGGACACCCCTCCTAGATAGCTCCCACCCCCTAGACAGCCCCCACCCCCTAGACAACCCCCTCCCGCAACACCCCTCCCCTCTACAAAGCCCCCTCACCATACCCCCTTCTAGACACCCCCTCCCCCTTGCACCCCACCTACACATCCCTTGCACCAACCTTCACCCTCCCACCCCTTCCCCCTTCCCCCTTGCACCCCCTCCCCCCTGCACACCCCATTGCACCCCCCTTGCACCCCCTTCCCTCCCCCTCGCACCCTTACCCCCTACACACCCCTCTTGCACCCCCAACTTACTAAGAAGTAAGTTGATAATAGTTTAACTATCTAAGTTGAGTGTGATTAGATAAAGGTTACTGAAACAACCTTCAGTTTAGAAAGTTCAGAAGAAACATCAGTGGTTGGAACTTCATTCGTCAGATTAGTGGAGAGTTTTTTATCAAACAAACTATTGGTAGATGGAGAAATTTAAGGAATACAAGTACCAGAAACAATGTTATAGATTAAACAATCATGCACTAGGAAGGTAAAAAAGAATAAGACTTTGATAATTTTGTACTAAGAATAGAAAAAATAACCATATTCAAGACCACTTGGACAACCTCTTTAGCAATATGGTCAAGAATATTTTCTAGAATCGAATCATATCCTTGCATCAATAAAAAACATTAATAGATTATGACTATATATAATAACAATGAACCAAACCAATATCATGCAGAAGAAGATCAATTTTATACCTCTAGTTTGACATCATTAGGATCATCAATATATTCACTATCAACCCAATCTACAAGTTGTTAACGATAGTAATAAAATGCACTAAAATTAGAAAAAATAGAAAATCAATATTAAAATAAAAAAGATATCAAATGAATCCCAATATTTAAAACAACCTCCCTCATTAGAATGAGAAAGATCTCATCCATCCTATCCATTAACATTATAAAGGCACGATCGAAATTCAACGTGCATCCTTTGGTGTTTAGCTGGTGTAGATTTGTTCATCTGCGGATGTTGTAGTGAAAAATCAGGTGTAGGTCATATAGTGTTCCAACGTCGAATTCCATAGGTGGCCTGTTTGATCCAATGTCCATCAAGGCCTTCCAGTTTTTTAGGTGAAGACCTAAATTTATCAAACTTTAGAATTTAATATTTTTAAGATAATAGGAATTTCCACTCAATTCAATCACATCTGTATGAACCACTATATGAGAAACAAACATACCTTCCACCAAGAATAGCAGGACCTAGATTTTCCAAATCACGCTCCACTTCTTTTTAGACCTGTTTGGAATACAACAACATAACTTTAAAAACATAATCAAGGCAACCATGATATATAATTTACCAAAAAAGTGGTGGAAAAATTTTCATATGCACAACTAAAACCATCTTAGAGAAAGAAAAAGATGACACATGAGAAGAAGAGATGATGGAAAGATCTTGAGGGAATTATCTCGAAGAACCATCCTCAATGATGGAAGATATACATTGAGAATACAAGATATAATGGGAAAAAAAGGAGGAGACTCATGGATGGTATGGAAAAATATAATGGGGAAAATCTAGGCCAAAGTTGGACTAAATTGATTATGTTTACACTTGTAATTTCAAAACAATTTCTGTAAAATTGGGCAGCTCTCCATGTTTAGTATCATGGTTTAGAAAACCATACACAATCATTATAGACAACTCTAGATCCAAAACCCTATGAATCCTTGATTCCTTCTAGATACATATGATTAATCTGAATATTTACCTCTAAACATGCATAAACCAAGTTCCTACAAAAAACCATAATGTATACATATAAGATTAATTGACTTGGTTTCTTATAACAATGATGAAACCACATAGACTATAAAATTATCAAATATTTGAGAATTATGAACCATGAATTCATTAAATAAAATAATATAAATAATAAAATAAAATAAAAATAACACGCTTTACTAGTGTGTGAACATTCTCACCACCATATCACTTTCTATACACATAAAGTCATTTTGGTAATTGTTGATCAAATGATAGATGTGGACAAACTCTTTAATTAAAGATAAAAATCTGAATATAGAGGGACTCCATGAAATCCAAAAAGGTAACTTATATAAAAAATGACTAAATACAATACTCAATGAACATATGAGGTCATGACCCAAAACTAGTTTATTCATAATCGTTATGATAGTTAGGTGTACAACATGAACTTGACTCCTTTATATATAGATTAACATAAAATACTCTATATTAGTTCATCTAAAATTAATTATATATAAAAATCCTTCAGACATTCACTATGAAATGTTAGGTCAGATAAGTAAATACCTTTACTTTATTGTCTTACATCATCCCCTCATTAAGGAAATAAAGATACAAAACATGATATTTCCTTACTATAGGAAAGACATCATCTATGTTCATCCACCAACCATATTTATTTCTACTATACTACATTGACTCTCAAGATCAATTAACTACTCTAAAAGATTCAATAAAAAATAAAGTGACTTAGTAGATGTCCCTCTAATTGGGTTCCTTCATCTCTTGAGTGAGAAAACATTAATAACACATAGTAAAAAGCAGGATATCCCAAATAATTTTCAAACACTGACCTTTTATAAGTTTGTGATACTATAAAAATACATTACAAAAAACACAAATCAAACATTTTACTAAAATTAAAAGCCCATAAAATCTAATATAGAAAAATATAACCACCTTAAATTAATGATATTTTAGGAAATAATCTAAGGTAATAAATGGTAGATACTATACTAGTTCATATGATAATTTGAACATAGTCTCATGGTTGACCTCATAGAGGAAGACCAATATGATCTATAATTGATGTGTGTAGAAAAAATATCTCAGTTAAACTATGATAATTTGGATGGTTCACATGTGGAGAATATGTCATATCTCTCACTTGATATCCCATAAGGTCATCATGGGGGAATACGCTAAAATAATATAAACTAAACAACACAATTAAAATTATAGTTAATGTTCAAAACTATGAAAAAACAAATGTGAACAAATTAATCAATATAATAGTACTAATAAGTTTCCAATTACACCCCTAATAATACAAAAAATTAACTCATCAAAATACAATGATTAATAAAACCATAAATTCTTTCCATTGATGTAATACTAAATAACATTAAATAATTTCTATAACACTTATAGAAACAATTTTTTGATATCCAAAATATGTAGTTAAGTGGTTCACAAAATAATATTTGGGATATTCTTCCATAATTACCTCGAAATACCTTGTAAAACTAAAAAATATTAAACATATAATTTTGATAACTTTTACAAATAAAAATAATTAAATAATCACAATAGATTTTTAGAAAACCACTAACTTAAATTCCCCAAAAATATTATTAAACCACCATTTCATGTAAAAAATAATCCTTTATAATATTAAAATACACTTTAAATTCAAAAACCTTTGGTAACATCTCATAGATTTTGAAATTTATCTTTTTAAATGATAAACAACAAGGGGTTCATCAGGAAACACAAAATTATATTGACCCATATAAGATAAAAAAATACAAAAAAATCTTAACAATTCAGAATTAAATTAAATATTAAATGGATTATGTTTGTTTTCATCCACAAAAAAACATATAATTTTAAAATTTTACAACTATTTATGGTTTTGATAGGTTTTCACATGGAAAATCAGATATGAGGACCTTTTATATTCATATGAAAATACAAGCATGAAAACCTGCTAAGCATATGAAAAACAAACATGATAATGCATAATTCTCATCAAGACAACCTAAAAGCCGACCATAAAATCATGTCATTAGAAAAGATACTCAAATATAAATTTAGTAATAGTTTTTCATTATGGTCGTGAGTAAAATCTATAATACAAATTAAATACACACCTTTCACCAATCGGATTTGCGGTAGTCAAATTTTGTCTTCAAATGACCTAAACATAACTATTTCCCAAAACACATTAAACGATCATAAGAAAAAATATACATAAAAAGGTAACATTTTAGAGGAATAAAATATAAATCAAATGAAGAAATATATTTAAGGATTGAAGGAGGAATACCACAGTAATGAAACTATATAGCTGGTAACCTATTTCTCCAAACTTTCAAAACCACTTTTTCTGCATCTTGAAGCAGGGAGTAAATCAAACTTGGATGATGAAAACAAAGAAAAATTAAATAAATAAATAGAACTCTGAGGTATCATTTTTAGGGTTCATGTATGTGTTATCATGTATCATGTAGTGGTAACTCATTATCATTCATTCCATTTGTATATTATCTCACACATATACCTCTAATGATCATAGGATTTATCCTATCAAATAGAGGATATTACTGATAAACAACCAACTGATGTTTAGAGTTTGGGTTACAATGTTCCCATAACTGTCAAATAGAGGATTATGTTTAGAGTTAGTTGTATTATGTAAATTGGACTATTAATTTTGGAAGTAATGCTATGGTGTTCATGAGTTTTATTATCTTACTAGTAAACCTAGTATATGAGTGGTGGCAGAATTATCATTTTTCCAAGATCTTTATAACCCTAAACCAACACCCCTACCCCTTCACCATCCCCCTACCCCTACACGCCCCCTTTAACCCCTTTCCTATACCCCTCCCCACTTTCAACCCACCTACACCCTTACCCTGCCCCTTGCACCCCCTCCCCCTAGCACCCCTCCCCCTACCCCTTGCACCCCTCCCCCTCCCCCCTACACACCCCCTTTCACCCCCTACCCCCCTACACACCCCCAACCATTACCCTACCCCTAAAAAACCCCATACCCATTCCCCTACACACCCCTTCCCCTTCCCCAGCACCCCCTGCACACCCCCACCCCCTCCCCTACACACACCCCTGCCCCCATCCCCAACACCACCCCAACACCAGCCCCCTCCCCCCTACACTAGCCCCCACCCTGCACCATAACCCCTACCCCTGCACCATCACCCCCTACCACATCTCCTAAAAACACCCCTTCCCCCTTCCCCAACAACACCCCCTGCACCACCCCCCTCCCCCTACACTACCCCCACCCCCAGCCCCCACCCTACACCAGCACCCCTTTCCACTACACCAGCACCCCCACCCCACCCCCCTTTCACCCCACTTGCCCCTAAGACACCCCTCCTCACCTTGAACCCCTCACACTGCCACTTGCACCCCCAATTCCCCCTCCCCCTCACCCTACACATCCCATTCCCCCTTCCCCCTCCCCCAGCACCACCCCCTTTCACCCCACCTGCACCCTCCCCCCGCCCCTTGCACCCCACCTACACCCTCCCCCTACCCCATGCACCCCCTTGCACCACTCCCCATGCCACTTTCACCCCCTCCCCCTCCCCCCTACACACCCCTTCCCCCTGCACACCACCTTCCCCTCCCCCTACACGCCCCCACCCCCCCCTGCACACCCCCTTTCACCCTCCCCCTATCCTTTCCCACTATCCATTACCAGATACTTAAGAACCTATAACAAACCAACTTTTTTCTTAAATATGATCCAAGGCTATGAAAAAAATATAAAGATTCATAAAATATTATTTATGTGTCACAATCGTCCCCCTCTTTTGATATATTGTCTTTGAGAAGTATTCCCTTAGGCATGCTCAAACAAACTGGGCCACTTCTCTAGAATGTATGATTCGATCTCCAACATCTCAAATGGAATTTTTTTATCACATATATATTTAATTTTTGGAATGGATTTCCTTATCATTACCTCATCACTTTGGAAAACTATCAGCATAATGTTTTACAAAAAATATTCATCCATCTCCAGATCTACATCCTCATTGTTGAGGATATGTGTGTGCTCGGGATAATGCATATGAAGCTATGAAACATAGAACACATTGTGTATAACATGGTACCATGTAGGATGGTATAATTGATAGGTAAATATCTTGATTCATTTGATGACATTATACATCCAAGCGTACCTTAATTCCAACATCACATGCCTCCTCAAACACCTATGTAGAAAATGTGGGGACCACTATGAGAAACACATGTCACATGAAGTGATATTAAAGGGAAATATCCATTGGAATGATTTTTTATTCCCCTTATTCTAATTTGTAACCAACCATTTTTTATTCAACTATATCTACTATAAGATCTAATATAGAATGCTTGACCAATAAGCTAAAGTCTCACCAATATCAAACCCTATTAAAGGTAAGAGAACATGTACTTCCATACAAATCCTAAAACTAATCCATTTAAATCAATGAATAAATGTTTTTATCGTAGTCAAACACTAATATAACAATTTTATCATCCATACATCCTCTAAAAAACCAAATTAATGCTTTATTCATTTCCTCTTTGTCTCCATCAATCTCTCTGAAAACCTAGTGATCTAATGATAAAAGTTAATACTAATATTTCACTATGTACCCATAACATTTTACAATCCTTTACAAAAATATGAGGTAATCTAGGAATCTCTCTTTGATACCAATCTCAACGGAAATCGATGAAGCTACATGATATCTTGAACTTAGCGCCTTTCATTCTCATCGATAGAGATCTTCTCCTATATTGGTATAAAGAGACCTACATTGGTCATCTAATCTATTATAGAAGAAATAGTGTATTGAACACTTAGGATCATGGGATACCTTGTAATGAATTTTTTCATCACCTTATCCAACACCCACACATCTAAATAATGTATTTTGAGTTACTCTTTAGGTGTCTAATTATCATCCTTGAATCTATGACAAGTTGTTCAATGAGAGACATAACATGGGACATTTCATTTCATATTGGGTGACCAAAACTATTATTTAACAATGTGATACATCATGGTCAATGTCATGACGCAACTGATCGGGGCTCGATCTGCGACTCCACAAACCCGCCTCCAATAGGCCAGGGGATGGCGTCTAGCGCCAAGTAGGCTATCACACATATGGGAGGCATTAGACTAAGGTAACTTTACACATGCACCCACATACACCTCCATGCAACAGTGCAAAGATGTATAAAACTAAAAAGAAAATGAATGCATACAACTATACCAAACCAGAGTGCAATACAAGTACAAAAGGGAAAAATAGGACCCACCAAAAGAAAACTACAAAAGTGTCCAACCTGCTCATAAGGAAGGAAAAACACTTCCAAAAAACCTTCTGGTAAGCTCCTCGACACAGATCCGGTAAACACCCCAGTCAAACCTGCTCACTCAGCTCTGCTTGCTCTGGGTCCTCCAGGGACTCTGTTGAAAGGCTTGTGGTCTGCACAAGACACAAACTTGTGCGGGCAAATCCCATGCAGGGGTGAGTATAACAATACTCAGTAGGCACCCCAAAAACCCAAAACAAAAGAGAGAAACTGAAAGGCAACAATCCGCTCATCCCAGCCAAAGGGAACCCATAGGAGAGAGAAACTCCATCTCGTTACCATCCTCGACTAAACACAACTAGACAGCTCAAACCAGGTGTATGCCCGTACATACACCTTGAAAATCCAGACATACTCAGCTCATGCAGCAAGCCACATGAGGTACCGACCTCATCACTAGCAACAGTTCACAACCAAGAGAACACACTCCATGAGCACTTCCAGCCAGATGACAGTCTTCCGAGAGATAAACTCCATCAGGTTTCTCACAAACATCTTAGACGCTCACCTGAGAGATCATGCTCGTCGGATAACATCACTGAGGAAAACCACGTTGAAATAGCAGGAACAACAAAATCCTCGGATTGGGGATCGCTCCTAGGGTCTGCTAGGGGATACCCGAACCCACACCGGTATACGAAGATCTCACAGATAGGGGATCACTCCCAGGGTCCGCTGGGGGATACCACAACCCTATCCGGAATACGTAGATCTCATAGATAGGGGATCACTCCCAGGATCCGCTGGGGGATACCACAACCCGATCTAGCTCTCGACAGGAACACGTCACTCAGATAAAGGATTATCTCCCGTGCAATGGTGGTCACGACGATACCGAAACCCTATCTGGTATAACTCGCGATGTAGGGGATCGAACCAATGATGCCACAACCCTACCTAAACCACGTGTTGAGTAGGGGATCATATAACCAATGATAATGAAACCCTACTAAAACCTCATGTTGAGAAGGGGATCCTATACCCGACGATGCCACAATCCTACTGAGCACAACCCGATGCGTAGGGGATAATATTCCAGATGATTCCACAAACCCTACGGGGTTAATCTGCTAGATAAGGGATCGCCGCCCATGGATAAGCGGTCACAACAATACCAATAAACCGATCTAGGGTAATGATGCTAGAGGATCCCGCTCCGGGCCCACCAGAGGGATGCCACAACTCCAACAGATTAAACATCATATAGAGAGGATCAAAAGCCTATACTAGGGTTGTGATGATGTGCGACCCCTCGTAGGAACGAACCAAAGGAGTAACCTCAACCCCTGGTGGTCCAAACATCGTTAACCCGAGCGACTTTCCAAAACACCACCCCACGTACCTCCACGTCTGATACCGAGGCCACCATCGTGATGCACGCGAAAAAACACGCAGGATAGGCTATTTACTCGCCCAAAATGGACAATCGGTGAAAAAGCCACTATTCACCATAGCTAGCCCGTGCGGGGCCAACACAACAATCCCAAAACCCATCAAGCGGATCATACCACGGTGATCCCCTCATAAAAACACAGGATCGACTATTCATCCACCACAATCGGACTCTGGGTGAGAAAGTTACGTTTCTCCGAAAATGACCAAAACCGGTCACATGGGGCCCGCACCCCAAACTCGATCCCAACACCCGTAAACCATCAAAAAAAGTCCTCCGTATCATCAAGGTCTCAACGCCACTAACGACACATCAATCAGACGCTCCTGGTAGAAGATACAACGGCCCGAAGTCGAATAATAATAAAATATTATTATTATTTCAACGTTTTGTAGCCCCAAAAAAAACCGACTCACAAAATTCTAAAAGTGAGTTCAAAAGGTCCGTCTCAATGCAAAGAACGTTTCGCCGTAAACGGCTCAAAAATCGGACATCTGGATTGCGAGTTACAGGGGTTTAAAGAACCCTTGGAAAAACCTGGCCGCACCACTGCCTGTCTCACCGGAAACAACCGCGCCGCAGCCGGAATCCGCCGCCTGCCGCTGGATTCTGCTGCGCCACCGCCGAAATCTACTGCGCCGCTGCCAGATTCTGCTATGGCCACCGTCCCTTCGCCGGAAAATCGGGTTTTCCACTGTAAAACTTCTGGGAGCCACCGAGAGCACCCCGATGCTCCAAATTCAGATCCGAAACATGTTTTGGAAAGCTCGGGACCCGAACTACACAAACCTTATGAATCTTTGAAGAAAAACAACACAAAAACGGGATACAGGATTTTAAAACTCACCCACCTACCTCGCGGGCAAAACGCTGACATTCTGACTTAGATCCGCGCTCTAAAGCTTCCGTTGCGCGATCCTGGAGCGTCCGCCGTCGAAATCCGAGCTCGATGGAACCTTGATCACGTGATTCGGCAACGATTCACTTTCAGAAGGGGAGGAGAAGGAGGAGCTATTCATCACACATCCAACAAGGGGGGGGGAGATATTTATTTTTCTTAAAATAAATCTCGCACCTTCAGCTCCCGATTCGCCTCCGCCCGACGCCCGATGCAGACAAAGGTAAGGTCGCCCTTAGGGTAAACGCGCCATTCTAAATGCAACGACGGACTTAGAATTGAAATCTGAGACTTCGTTCAGGATTCATTCGAGCTGACGCTCGAAAATTAACTTTTCCACTAATTTACCAAAACACCCCTGGTGTCGCTTTCCACCGTAGGCCCACGCCTGCAAAGTTTACACCTTGCCTAGGCTAAACGGAACGTTCCGGATGCAACTGTGCCCTCAGATTCCCATTACGAGCTACCATTTAGGATATATCACACCCCTTCCATGTGCATAGTATAAAAAACTTACTATTTTTATAAAATTAATTCCAGGCACACCGGGCCTCGGAACCGCACGCCGTCTTCGCGCCTAGCTTTGGAATTATTCGTAGAAATATTCCAAAGTCTGACAGGTCCAAAACTTAAGTCGCTACATCCCTCCCTTAGAAAATTTCATCCCCAAAAATCCATAAGCACAAGGAAAGCGACTGGACTCTCAACTGGGCCTCCTACGCCAGCGAGTTCACCAAACAACACCCATGCCCAAACACATAAGTTAGAGGGACTCATCCACCGCACCTCAACACTATTCACTTTGGGCGACACTGAATAGCCCGCGCGGTTTTAATCGCGTCACAAAAACACATCTCGGTGGGAGAAGAATCCATCTTCCTTATGCATTTTAAGCACACCAAACAACACCCACACAGGGTCTTACCAATGCCCTGGACAAAACTCAAGCAAGCAACGGAAAGGAAAGAGTACCTCTAAACCGTGTCTAACAAGCTACTGCAGAAAGTAGAAAAGACACAAGGTGTACCTCTATCCATCCGTGGAGCCTCTGGTTCAACAACCTCTAGGGAATGAAGCTAACCCCGCCCTTGGCCACCGACTCCATAAGCTTGGCGTGGACCTCCTTAGGGTGGGGGTGGTGGTAACTGATACCGCCTACCACCTTCTGCTGCTGCACCAGATCCATCGCCACGTTAGCTGCCCTGCAGACTTCCTTGATCGATACGCTGCCACTACCAAGGAGGTCCATCCACCGGCTCCTTCTCAGCAGCACGTCAGGTCGAACAATATCTATCAAGATGTCCCTGACCTTCGCAAGCGTAACACCGCCTCTCCTGCGGCTGACCGAAACTTGCCTGCGAGCCCTATGAGCCCTAGGCCTCAGATCCTCCATCCTGGGGTCACCTCCTAAAACATCGGCCACGTCCAGACCCCTGAGTCTATCATCGGCTACCAGATGCCGACGTCTCCAATCTCACGTGTTCAACACTAACAGGGGGAGATGCCCATCCAGAAATCTCTCAACCACAAACTCTCACTCCATCACTCCAGCATAGGTGGGCAGACACAAGGAAACCACACCTTCCCGGATGTCCCTACGTAGGCCCTGCTCAAAGGTCCGAGCTCTAAAGAATGGGTTTCAAACCATATTTAGGGAGTAGCGCGATAGGTCCATAAACCTCGCTGAGTACTCCAAAACAGTCATGCCCACTTGTCGAAGCTACAGAAGCTCCTAGATCCGCACTGACCTCAGTGTCACTTGATAGAACTCCTCCCTGAAGATCCGCTCAAACTCTACCCATGTGATCTTCTCTTCGTCATGGGACTGCGTCACCAAACTCCACCATCGCCCGGCTGAACCATGCAGAAGGCTCTCTGCTAGGACCACCATATGATCTGGGGGTGTCCTCACCAGGCAGAAAACTCAGGTTACTGCCTCGATCCAGTCATCAGCTGCCTGAGGGTCTCGATCACCCTGGAACCTCCAAGCTTGCTACCTCTAGAACTCGTGAAACGCACTCCGCCTATGTGCAACCTCGTCCTGCATTGTGGCCACAACCAACTACTCGACAGGTGGTGGAAAAACTGGTGGACCACCTAGAGGTCCAGCCTCAGAACTTGCGCCCTGGTCCATAACCTCTACATGGAGAGGATCATCAGCACAATCCTGTTGTGGAACCCTCGCTGACTATCTTCATGGAGGCATCCTGAAATATATTCAAGACGCACCATAGTCAAAGAGTATATCTGGAGAGCTGACTCAAGAAGGACAAGGAAAAACCCAAAACCCAGTCCTATATGATGCATGTACCATTATGTCCCTCCGACCAGTGTACGAATGTACCGAGTTGAAAGGCAGGTTATCAGAGTCCTAGTGTATGGATACATTGGCCGCCGCACCAACACTAGAGTCTCTGGCCTGAAAGCTGAACTCGAAACATCCTAACACTACCGCTATGCAACCCAAACCAAACTCACAGCTAGACCAGCTACGCTTTGAGATCCCAAAGGTGGAACCTCCTCTAATACCACTTTTTCACGACCCTACCGATCGGGGCTCAAGCTGCGACTCCCCAAGACTGCCTCCAATAGGCCAGGGGATGGCGTATAGCGCCAAGTAGGCTATCACACACATGGGAGGCATTAGCCTAAAGTACTTGTACACATGCACCCACATACACATCCATGCAATAGTGCATAGATGTATAAAAAAGAAAATAAAATGCATGCATACAACTATCCCAAACCAGAGTGCAACAGAAGTAAAAAAGGGAAAAATAGGGCCCACAAAAAGAAAACTACAGTAGTGTCCAACCTGCTCAGAAGGAGGGAAAAACACTGCCAAAACACCTGCTGGTAAGCTCCTTGACACAGCTCTGGTAAACACCCCAGTCAAACCCGCTCACTCAGTTCTGCCTGATCCGGGTCCTCCTGGGATTCCATTGAAAGGCCCGTGGTCTGCATAAGACACAAACATGTGCGGGTAAAGCCCGTGCAGGGGTCAGTATAAAAACTCTCAGTAGGCACCCCAAAAAACCAAAACAAAAGAGAGCAACTGAAAGGCAATAGTCTGCTCATCCCAGCTAGAGGGAACCCAGATGAGAGAGAAACTCCATATCGTGGCCATCCTTGGCTAAACACAACTAGACAGCTCAAACTAGGTGTATGCCCATACATACACCATGAACATCCAGATATACTCAGCTCACGCACCAAGCCACATGAGGTACCGACCTCATCACCAACAACAGTTCACAACTGGGAGAACACACTCCATGAGCACTGCCAGCCAGATGACACTTGTCTAAGAGATACACTGCATCAGGTTTCTCACAAACATCTCAGACACTCACCCGAGAGATCACACTCGTCGGATAACGTCACTGAGGAAAACCACGCTGAAACAGCAGGAACAACAAACTCCTCGGATAGGGGATCGCTCCTAGGGCCTGATAGGGGACACCAGAACCCACACCGGTATACGAAGATCTCACAGATAGGGGATCACTCCCAGGGTCCGCTGGGGGATACCACAACCCAATCCAGAATTTATAGATCTCACAGATTGGGGATCACTCCCAGGATCCGCTGGGGGATAACACAACCCGATCTGGCACTCGACAGGAACACATCACTCAGATAGAGGGTCATCGCCCGTGCAATGGTGTTCACAATGATACCGGAACCCTGTCTGGTATAACTCGCGATGTAGGGGATCAGACCGATGATTCCGAAACCCTACCGAAACCACGTGCTGAGTAGGGGATCGTATAACCAATGATACTGCAACCCAACTAAAAACCCCATGCTGAGCAGGGGATCGTATACTCGACAATGCCACATCCCTACTAAGCACAACCCACTGCGTAGGGGATCATATTCCCGATGATGCCAAAAACCCTACTGGGTTAACCTACTAGATAGGAGATTTTTGCCCGTGGATAAGCGATCACAACGATACCAAGAACCCGATCTAGGGTAACGATGCTAGAGGATCCCACTCCGGGCCCACCAGAGTGATGCCACAACTCTAACAGATTAAACATCCTATCGAGAGGATCACAAGCCTATACTAGGGTTGTGATGCCATGCGAACCCTCATAAGAACAAACCAAGGGAGTACCCTCAACCCCTACTGGTCCAAACGTCACTAACCCAAGCGACCATCCACAACGCCACCCCGCGTACCTTCGAGGCCGATACCGAGGCCACCATCACCATGCACATAGAAAAACACACAGGATAGGCTATTAACTTGCCTAAAACAGACAACCGGTGAAAAAAGCACTATTCACCGTAGCTAGCTCGTGCGGGGCCCGCACAACGATCCCGAAACCCATCAAATAGATCATACCACGGTGATCCCCTTGGGAAAATAGACGAGATCCACTGCTCGTTCGTCTGAAATGGACACCCGGTGAAAAAGGCACTATTCACTGAAGCCAGCTCGGGTGGGGCCCACGCCTCGATCCTGAAACTCATCGAACGGATCACACCATTGTGATCCTCTCAGAAAAACACATAGGATCGACTATTAATCCACCACAATCAAACTCCAGGTGAGAAAGTTGCGCTTCTCGGAAAACGCCCAAACCCAGCCTCATGGGGCCCGCACCCCAAACTCGATCCCAATACCCGAAAACCATCAAGAAATGTCCGCCGTATCATCAGGGTCTCAACATCACTAACAGAACGTCAATAGGATGCTCCGGGTAGAAGATACAACAGCCCGAAGTCGAATAATAATAAAATATTATTATAATTTCAACGTTTCATAGCCCCGGCCCAAAAACCTGACTCAAAAAATTACCTAAGTGAGTGAAAAATTTCCATCTCAACGTAATAAATGCATCACCGCAAACAGATCACAAATTGGACTTCCGGTTTGCGAGTAACAGGTGTTTAAAGAACCCCCGGAAAAACCTGGCCGGACTACCATCTGCCTTATTGGAAACCACCGCGCTGCCGCCGGAATCTGCCGCACTGCTGCCAGATTCCGCCGCGCCGCTGCCAGATTCTACCATGGTCATCGCCCCTCGTGTCCAGAAAACTGGGTTTTCCGCCGGAAAACTTCGAGGAGCCACCGGGAGCACCCCGGTGCTCCAAATTCAGATATGAAACATGTTTCGGAAAGCTCGGGACCCGAACTACACAACCCTTATGAAAATTTGAAGAAAAACAACACAAAAACGGGATCCAGGATTTTAAAACTCAACCACCTACCTCGCGGGCGAAACACTGACGTTCTGACTTGTATCCGCGCTCCAAAGATTCCGTTGCGCGATCCTAGAGCGTCTACCATCAAAATCGGAGCTCGACGGCATGTTGATCGCGTGATTCAGCCACCAATTCTCCATCGGAAGGGGAGGAGAAGGAGGAGGCCCGCATCACACGTCCAACAAGGGGGGTAAGATATTTTTTTTAAAAATAAATCTCCCACCTCCGGCTCCTGATTCGCCTCCACCTGATGCCCGATGCAGACAAAGGTAAGGTCGCCCTCAGAGGGACTCATGCACCACACCTCAACACGATTCTCTTTGGGCGGCACTGACTCGCCCGCACAGTTTTAATCGCTTCACAAAAACGTGTCTCGGTGGAGAAAGAATCTTTTTTCCTTACGCATTCGAAGCACGCCGAACAACACCCACACTGGGTCTTAGAAACGCCCTGGACAAAACTTGAGCAAGCAATGGAATGAAAAGAGTACCGCTAAACAGTGTCTAACAAGCTACTGCAGAAAGTAGAAAGGACACAAGGCGTACCTCTATCCATCCGTGGAGCCTCTCGTTCAACAGCCTCTAGGGAATGCAGCTGACCTCACCCTTGGCCAACAACTCCCTGAGCTTGGCGTGGACCTCCTGGGGGTATGGGTGGTGGTAACTGATGCTGCCTATCACCTCCTGCTGCTGCACCAACTCCGTCGCCATGTTGTCCGCCCTGCAGACCTCCTTGCTCGAGGTGTTGCCTCTACCATGGAGGTCTATCGACCAGCTCCCTCTCAGCGGCATGTCAGGCAAACAATCTCTAGCAAGATGTCCCTGACTGTCGCAAGCGTAACACCGCCTCTCCTGTGGCTGACCGAAACTGGCCTGCGAGCCCTGTGAGACATGGGCCTCAGATCCTCCATCATGGGGTCACCTCCTAAACGTCGGTCACGTCCAGAACCCTGAGTCTGTCGTCGGCTACCAGATGCCGACGTCTCCTCTCTCGCGTACCCAACACTAACAGGGGGAGCTGCTCAGCCAGAAAGCTCTCAACCACCAATGCTCGCTCCAGCACTCCAGTATAGGTGGGCAGACATAAGGAAACCACACATGCCCGGATGTCCCTACGTAGGCCCTACTCAAAGGTCAGAGCCCTAAAGAATGGGTCTCAAACCATATCCAGGGAGTAGCACGATAGGTCCGTAAACATCAATGAGTACTCTGACACAGTCATACCCTCTTCTAGAAGCTGCAGAAGCTTCTAGATCCTCATTAACATCAACGTCACTGGATAGAACTCCTCCCTGAAGAGCTGCTCAAACTCTACCCACGTGAGTGTCTCCTCTTCATGGGACTACGTCACCAAACTCCACCATCACCCGACCGAACCATACAGAAGGCTGGCCGCTAGGACCAACATCTGATCTGGGGGTTTCCTCACCAGGAGGAAAACTCGGGTGACTGCCTCGAGCCAGTCATCAGCTGCCTGGGGGTCTGGACGACCATGGAACCTCCGATCTCGCTGCCTCTAGAACTCGTGCAACGCACTCGACCTGCGTGCAACCTCATCCTACACTGCCGGAACAACCAGCTACTCTATAGGTGGTGGAACAACTGGTGGACCACCTGGAGGTCCAGCCTCAGAACCTGCACCCTGGTCCACTACCTCAACATAGGGCAGATCGTCAGCACAATCCTGCTGTGGAACCCTCGCTAACTGTCTTCATGGAGGCATCATGAAATATATTCAAGACGCACCACAGTCAAAGAGTACATCTAGAGATATGACTCAAGAAGGACAAGGAAAAACCCAAAACCCAGTCCTATATGATGCATGTACCATTATGTCCCTACGACCAGTGTATGAATGTCCTGAGTCGAAAGGCAGGTTATCAGAGTCCTGGTGTATGGATACGTCGGCCGCCACACCAACACTGGAGTCTCTGGCCTGAAAGCCGAACTCGAAACATCCTAACATTGTCGCTATGCAACCCAAACCAAACTCACATCTAGACCAGCTATGCTCTGAGATCCCAAAGGTGGAACCTACTCTGATACCACTTTATCACGACCTGACCAATCAGGTATTGAGTCGGGAATCCCAAATCCCACCTCCAATAGGCCAGTGGATGGCGTCTAGTGCTGAGTAGGCTATCACACACATGGGAGGCATTAGCCTAAGGTACCTATACACACGCACCCACATACACCTCCATGCAATAGTGCATAGATGTATAAAACTGAAAAGAAAATGCATGCATACAACTATCCCAAACCAGAGTGCAACAGAAGTACAAAAGGGGGAAATAGGGCCCACCAAAAGAAAACTAAAAAAGTGTCCAACATGCTCAGAAGGAGGGAAAAACACTGCCAAAACACCTGCCGGTAAGCTCCTCGACACAACTCCAGTAAACACCCCAGTCAAACCCAGTCACTCATCTCTGCCTGCTCGGGGTCCTCCTGGGACTCCGTTGAAAGGCCTATGGTCTGCACAAGACAAAAACATGTGCGGGAAAAGCCTGTGCAGGGGTGAGTATAACAATACTCAGTAGGCACCCCAAAAACCCAAAACAAAAGAGAGAAACTGAAAGGCAACAGTCCGCTCATCCCAGCCAGAGGGAACCCAGACGAGAGAGAAACTCCATCTCATGAACATCCTCGGCTAAACACAACTAGATAGCTCAAACTAGTTGTTTGACCATACATACACCTTGACCATCCAGATATACTCATCTCATGCACCAATCCACATGATGTACCGACCTCATCCCCAAAAACTGTTCACAACCAGGAGAACACACTCCATGAGCACTGCAAGCCAGATGACACTCGTCCGAGAGATACACTCCATCAGGTTTCTCACAAACATCTCAGATGCTCACCCGAGAGATAACACTCGTCGGATAACATCACTGAGGAAAACCACGCTGAAACTACAGGAACAAAAAATTCCTCGGATAGGGGATCGCTCCTAGGGCCTGCTAAGGGATACCAGAACCCACACCGGTATACGAAGATCTCACAGATAGTGGATCAATCCCAGGGTCCACTGGGGGAGACCACAACCCAATCCAGAATTTATAGATCTCACAAATAGGGGATTACTCCCAGGATCCACTGGGGGATAGCACAACCCGATCTGGCGCTCGATAAGAACACATCACTCAGATAGAATATTGTCGCCTGCGCAATGGTGGTTACGATGATATCGAAACCCTATATGGTATAACTCGTGATGTAGGGGATTGAACCGACGATGCTGCAACCCTACCAAAACCACGTGCTGAGTAGGGGATCGTATAAACAACGATACTACAAACCTACTAAAAACCTCATGCTGAGTAGGGGATCGTATACCCGACGATGACACAACCCTACTAATCACAACACACTGCATAGGGTATCTTATTCCTAATGATTCTACAGAACCTATGGGGCTAACCTGCAAGATAGGGGATCATCGCCCGTGGATAAGCGGTCACAGAGATACCAAGAACCCGATCTAGGGTAACAATGCTAGAGGATCCCACTCCAGGCCAACCGGAGGGATGACACAACTCTAACAAATTAAACATCCTATCGAGAGGATCACAAGCCTATAATAGGGTTGTGATGACGTGCGAACCCTCGTAGGAAAAAAACAAGGTAGTACCCTCAACCTCTGTTGGTCCAAACATCGCTAACCCGAGCGACCTCCCACAACGCCACCCCGTGTAACTCCAAGGCTGATACTGAGGACACCATCATGATGCACACGGAAAAACATGCAGGATAGGCTGTTTACTCGCCCGAAACGGACAACCGGTGAAAAAGGCCATATTCGCCATAGCTAGACCGTGCGGGGCCTGCACAACGATCCCGAAACCCATCAAGCATATCATTCCATGGTGATACCCTCGAGAAAACACACGAGATCCACTACTCGTTCGTCCGAAATGGATACCTGATGAAAAAGGCACTATTCACCGAAGCCAGCTTAGGTGGGGGCCACACATCGATCCTAAAACTCATCGAATGTATCAAAATTTTGCGATCCTCTCAGAAAAACACATAGGATCGACTATTCATCCGCCACAATCAGACTTTGTGTGAGAAAGTTGCGTTTCTCAAAAAACGCCCAAACCCGGCCTCATGAGGCCCTAACCCCAAACTCAATCCCAACACTCAAAAACCATCAAGAAAAGTCTACCGTATCATCAGGGCCTCAATGCCACTGATGACATGTCAATCGGACGCTCCGGGTAGAAGATACAACGACCCAAAGTCGAATAATAATAAAATATTATTATTGTTTCAACATTTCGTAGCCTCGGGCTAAAAACCTGACTCACAAAATTCCCAAAGTGAGTTCAAAAGGTCTGTCTCGACACATGGAATGCGTCACCGCAAACGGATCACAAATCGGACTTCCGGTTTGCGAGTTACATGGGTTTAAAGAACCCCTGGAAAAACCTGGCTGGACCACCGTCTGCCTTGCCGGAAACCACTGCGCCGCCGCCGGAATCCGCCACATTGCCGTCGAATTCCACCGTGCCGTCGCCAGATTCCTCCATGGCCTCTGCCCCTCATTGCAGGAAAACTGGGTTTTCCGCTGGAAAACATCCAAAACCCACCGGGAGCACCCCGGTGCTCCAAATTCAGATCCGAAACATGTTTTGGAAAGCTCGGGGCCTGAACTACACAACCCTTATGAAAATTTGAAGAAAAACCACACAAAAATGGAATCCAGGATTTTAAAACTCAACCACCTACCTCATGGTTGAAACGCCAATGTTCTTACTTAGATATGCACTCCAAAGCTTTCGTTGCGCGATCCTGGAGCGTCTGCCGTCGAAATCTGAGCTCGATGGCACCTTAATCGCGCGATTCGGCTGCCGATTCACCATCGGAAGGGGAGGAGAAGGAGGAGATCGACATCACACGTCTAACAAGGGGGGGGGGGAGATATTTAAAAAAAATAAATATCCCACCTCCGGCTCCTGATTCTCCTTCGCCTGACGCCCGATGCAGACAAAAGTAAGGTTACCTTTAGGGTAAAAGTGCCGTTCTGAATGCAACGTCAGACTTCGAATTACGATCTAAGACTCCTTTCAGGATTTATTCGTGCCGATGCTCGAAAATTAACTTTTCCACTTATTTATGAAAATGCCCCTTGTGGTGCTTTCCATCGCAGGCCTGCGCCCGCAAAGTTTACACCTCGCCTAGGGTAAACGACACGTTCTGGACGCAACTGTGCCATCATATTCCCATTCCGAGCTACCGTTTAGAAGATATCACACCCCCTCCATGTGCATAGTATAAAAACATACTATTTTTATAAAATTAATTCCTGGCACACCGGGCCTTGGAATCGCACACCGTCTTTGCGCCTAGCTCTGGAATTATTCGTAGATATATTCCAAAGTATGGCAGTGTAAGAACCCAGATCTTCTTTTCAGGTACGTTTTTCCTTTTTCTGGAGTTTTTGAGAAAAATGAATTTTCTGGAAATTTCAGAAGTACACGCCGTGTAATTTCTGAGTACACACCGTGTATACTTCCCCGACTCGAAGCCGTGTGTTGGCCGTGTCTGGGCCACACACACAGTGTGTAAGGCTGAGGTGGAGGCCGGTTAATTCGGAGTACGGAAAATTAAAGTACAATCCGTGTACTCAAGAAGTACACACCGTGTACTTTTTTTTTGTTTCACTAATGGACCGGGGTCGCGTCTAACCCCCATATTCGTCTTCTTCTTCAGATTTCGTCCGTCCGAGAGCGACCGTATGACCATATCTTCGACGGACGACCGCCTCGCCGTCCGTTCTCCGATTCGATCACGGTCAGTTGCATTGGAATCGTAGCGATGAGTTCTTCCTTATTATTTTTACTTGTTTCTTGTTTCCTCCTAGTTTCCAAGTTATCATAGGTTGAGAATTTTGTGCGTTTTCTCAGATCTACGTTGTTCCAAGGGGAATCTGTCATCGTGGTTCACTTATATCGATCTCCTCGGATCAAGGTAGGTGGTTTGTGACTTTCCATAGAAAGTTGATGAATATTATGTGCAAATTCCACCAATAACCTTGAATGGGGTATTGTGTGTTTCCTGTTTTTCCCTTATTGTTTTCCTGCTTTGCTTGATTGCTGTAGTAGTGGTTATTGCTTGTGTGTAGTGTAATTTATTTTGTGCTCATGTTGCTTTTCCATGCTTGTTTTGCCTGTTGGGAATTTTTCCAGTTGCCATACCTTGTTGTGGGATAGTGGAACTATCTCTTTTGATTTTATATTGAGCCTTAGTTGATAGCCAAGTAGTTCTTGAGGTTTACTTGGACGATACACATGCGCAACATGTTTAGTTATACTCAAGACTGTGAGAACCTAGAGTAGTAGACCAAAGGGAGAATTGACGGAAGGGATTCTCCAGAGTGTCTTTCAATCTCGATGCGAGACTATAGGGGAAATTGACGTTGAGTGCTTCCTCAGAGGGTCTGTAGATCCACGACGTGGGCCACATGGGGAATTGACATTGAGTACTTCCCCAGAGATCCTTTAGCACGATATGAGACTATATGGGAAATTGATGGTGAGTGATTCCCCAGAGAGTCTACTTAATTACGTAGCTGAACCAGAGAGGTGAGACTGTGTGTGCCTCCCATAGGGTTTCTAGTACCAGAGATTGGACCATAGGGGTTAGGCTGTGAGAGCTACCCAGAGGGTTACCTATTTTCTTCTTGTTACTGGTTGCTTACTTGTGTACTTTACTTGTTAGAACTGTAGATTGTAGCTGCTTGTGCTTTCCTGTTTACTGCTTCTTGTTAATTTACGACCATGTATTCATTGACTGTTAGGCACAAATATTTGGGTGATTTCCTACTGGGATTGTATCTCACACCCTATTTGGGCCATGTTTTTGGGCCCAACCAGACTATTTTGCTGCAGGTATAGATAAGGGAAAGTGACCTTCTACTTCAGGTTCTTGATTGCACTGGAGCTGGGGAGCATGAGACCAAGCAGGGGTTCGCGATGCTGATGAGATTACTTTATTTTTCTTTTGCATTTGGTTTCAGTTGTATTTCATCACATTGTTATGTTTGCTGTTTTCCTTAGATACTTGTACCTGCTGCATCATTGACATCATAGTTATATATCTACATTGCTTCCAATGTTTGGTTTCTGTTGTTATGCATGTTGTTTACTGCTTCCACTGTTTATTGTTGTTTTCTTACCTTGTATACCTTACCGAATGAGGGAATAGTTTCCCCACTGACTCAACAAGGCCCTCGCTGCTAGTCGACAGCCTCTGGCATTCGAGGAAACACGCTTGAGGTCATGTGGAGAACTGGGTACGGGGCACCAGTGGAGGGGCTTCAGACTCAGTTTGTTACAAAGTGGTATCAGAGGAGTTTGTTTTCTCTTGCCTTACTGTTTGGAGACTTTAGCCAGGGATAGGATGGTTTCGGTACTTGTCATTAAGTTGTTCTTGGGAGTAGCTAACCCGTGTAGAGGGAAAGGACATACTACCTCGTTAATTGCATTTTTCTGGTTTTGAGTTTTATGGTTGATATGTTTTTACCTAGAGTGATTCGCATGACTTGTGCGGTTATTGTTTTGATATTTCAGTTCTATTTCTGTCGCAACCTGATGAGATGAGGGTATGCCGTCTCATGCATCATATAGACACTTGTAATAATCACATTCCATGCATTCTTTCCATTCCATCTAGGGTGCATTAGCGATTTCATGCTGTTGTGATAGACCTTGTGTAGACTATGCATGCTGTTGTGATAGTTTCTTGATATATTCTCTACTGTTATGTTAGAAAACTGTTTTTTTTGTTCTTTGTTTAAATTAAATGACAAATTTTGGTTCTTGAGGTGTTATGAGCCATCACGGATCAGAAATTGGCATTTTTTTCCCTTGTTTTTAGTGTTTCTGGAATTCTGTGTAGTTTTTGAGCTACTGCCCAGAAAAACCCAGAATACACGGCGTGTACTTTTTGGGCACACACCGTGTAGTTTTCAGGCCGTGTCACTGACCGTGTGAGCAGAACACGGTGTCGTGGGAGTAACTTCTGGAACACGCCGTGTATGATTGGTACACACCGTGTAAGTTCGGAGCCGTGTACCTGGCCGTGTCACTAACAACACGGGTCGGGGAAGCTCGTGTAGAACACGCCGTGTCCTTAGGGAACTCGCCATGTTGTCTTGTCCAGGTACCTGGCTGTTTCACGAACAACACGGTCCGGCGTTAACTTCCTTTCCACACGCTGTGTTTGTTCGAAACACGCCGTGTAGTCTTTCCCAGTTACCCGGCCGTGTCAAAAACAACATGGGATGGTTTCGCCTTTACCTATGCATGCCGTGCTTGTTCGGAGAATTCCGTGTAAGGTCCATCCCTGTAGACGGCCGTGTACTCAACAACACGGACCGCCGAAGCCTTGTCTAGTGCATTCCGTGTTTGTTTCGAACACGCTGTGTAGTCTCGGGTTGATTCGGACCGTGTGGGTTAGCCGTGTAAGGAGACTCGGGCAGGGGAATAGTTTCAAGTACACGCCATGTGTGGGGGTCAACATGCCGTGTAGTTTGAAGTGTACATGACTTGTAGGGAAGGAGTACACGCCCATGTATGTAGCTTTAGAAGACATGCCGTGTAGTTTTTATACACGCTGTGTAGTCGAGTTTTGTAAACTTTTGTGTTTTCCTTCCCCTATTACCATTCTATACCCTTGTGTTATCTGTCCTTGTTTTCCTGATCTAAGGTGTGCTTTTGATCTTTCAGATCTATGCCTCCGAGACGTCCTCCGGTCATACGTCTGTCGTCGGGCAGTGATCAAACGCCAGATATGGCTGATCAGGGACTTCCTGTCGATCCCCCAGCCGAGCTAGCCTTGGTACCAGTTGTACCAGTCGTGGGCGCTGATGTGCAGTTCAGGGAGGGTTTCATGAGGATGATGCAGGCCTTCCAGGGAGCACCGCCTCCTGCCACATCTATGGCAGACTTGACGCGGGTTTTCCAGCAGCAGCATCCTTCTACTTTCTGGGGGGAAGGAGGACCTCAGGCTGCAGAGTCATGGCTGGAAGCCATGCTAACTATCTTCAAGCATCTGGAGACGCCTCCAGAGAGGCGGGTCAAGCTCGCCACCTACATGCTCCAAGACTCCGCCAAGAGGTGGTGGGACGTGATCTCACAGGCGGGTCAGCAGCAGGCTATGGCTTGGGAGGAGTTCCAGCGCATGTTCTATGACTACTTCTACCCAGAGACCCTGAGGTCTGATCAAGCCCGGGAGTTCATGAGCTTAGAGCAGGGTACTCTATCTATCATGGAGTATTCCTCTCATTTCACTGAGATGCAGCGTTTTACACCCCTTCGGGATGGGAGTGGGGTGTTCTTGGCGAGAAAGTTTGAGGATGGACTCAGGCGGGAGATCCACTCGTAGGCGAACATCTTCCAGCTGAATTCCATTACTTCCATCGTCAACCAGGTATTGATTGCAGAGCGCAATCTGAGAGACTCTGGAGCTACAAGCCAGGGCGATTCTTCTTCCAGAGTTAGCCATCCTCCAGATGACAACAGGAAGCGCCGTAGGGAGCCTACGCGCGGTGATTCGAGGAAGCGAGACACATCATCAGGAAGCCAGGTGACATGCTATCAGTGTGGCCGGAGAGGGCACATGAGGCCGTAGTGCCAGAGGGACCCTGTGGAGTGCCGATCTTATGGCAATATGGGTCACCATCAGTGTTTCTTCCAGGTTTTCTCACCAGCAGCTGGTGACCGGGTTTCTTCCATCACTCCTCGTTCAGGAGCAGCACTGCCTGTTTCTCACCAGTCGGGGAACTGGAGTTCTTTCGGCCGTTCGAGCCGAGGTGGAGGTCGAGGCCATGGCGGTAAGCCACCAGTTCCTCAGCACCAGCAGGGCGGTTCAGCTCAGAGTGGTCATCCAGGGGCGTAGGGCCATGGTACATGCCAATCTTTCACTGTGGAGCAGACTTATCAAAAGCAGGATCCCGACCCTTCTACTGTTCGAGGTACGATTTTAGTAGCCTCAGTTTTATCTTCATCCCTTTTCGATACTGGTGATATGCATAGTTTTATCTCTGTTTCCGTTGTGGTGATCCTTGGACTCTGCATCTTTTCTTCTGCCGACTCGTTGACACTAGACACACGTTTGGGAACGAGGACATCTACTGTACTCCAGTGTAGAGAGTGACCTATCGAGGTTGCAGGGAATCACTTCTTATGGGATCTCTATGTCCTAGAGATGAAAAGCTATGATTTCATCCTTGGCATGGACTGGTTGATTCCATTCTAGGAAGTCATTGACTGTTATCGCCACAGAGTCTGTTTCATTTCACCAGAAGGTGAATCTTTCCTTCATAGAGGCGAATGGGACGTTCGGGCGAGTCGGGCGGGACTCGAGCATCTTGGTCTAGGAGGAGTGACGACCTAGATTTCTAGTCTTTATCTGGATGATCAGGGGACTCCACAGTTGAACTTTCCTCCAGTGGTGGATTGCTTCAGGGATGTCTTTCTAGAGGACTTTTCAGGTTTGCCTCTGGAGCGTGAGGTAGACTTTTCTATTGAGATCATGTCAGGAGCGGCACCGATGTCCATTCCTCTTTATAGGATGGCCAAACCTGAGTTGCAGGAGCTCAAGAAGTAGTTGGAGGAGCTACAGGCTAAGGGTTTCATTCGACCCAGTACTTCTCTTTGGGGTTCGCCTGTTCTATTCGCAAAGAAGGAAGATGATACCCTTCATCTTTGTGTGGATTATCGGAAGCTGAACCAGTTGACGGTCAAGAACCGATATACCTTGCCGCGGATTGATGACCTTTTTGATCAGCTTTGAGGAGCCCGGGTGTTCTCAAAGATCGAATTGAGGTCCGGTTATCATCAGTTGCACGTTAGACCATCAGATATACCTCTGACAGCCTTCAGGAGTAGGTATGGTCTATACGAGTATACATTCATGCTGTTCGGTCTCAAAAACACGCCTGCAGTTTTCATGTCACTGATGAACCGAGTGTTCCATCCTTACTTGGACTCCTTCATTATGGTCTTCGTAGATGATATCTTGGTGTACTCTCATACTCTACATGACCATGCCACACATCTTGAGATCATTCTAAGTACCCTTAGAGAGCATCAGCTTTATGCTAAACTCTCGAAGTGCCACTTCTTGATGGATTAGATTCACTTCTTGGGTCACGTCATCTCAGATTCAGGAGTATCAGTGGACCCAGAGAAAGTGAGAGCTGTAGTTTCCTGGGAGAATCTGAAGAACGTCTTTGAGTTACAGACTTTCCTAGGGCTGGCTGGATACTAAAGACGTTTCATTTAGGACTTTTCTCGTCTATAAGCACCTTTGACAGGTCTGACCAAGAAGGGGGTGAAGTTCTTATGGTCAGCTTCTTGTGAATCATCCTTTCAGGAGCTGAAAGGGAGGTTGACGTCAGCACCGATACTAGTCTTGCTGGAGCCAGGAAAGAACTACACTATTTACTATGATGCTTCAGGTATCGGGCTGGGAGATGTGCTTATGCAGGGAGATGGAGTCATTGCGTATGAGTCTCGGTAGTTGAGGCCACATGAGAGGAACTACCCTATGCACGATTTGGAGTTAGCTACTATTGTTCATGCCTTTCACTCTTGGAGACACTATCTTCTGGGAGAGCACTTCGTGGTCTTCACTGACTAGAAGAGTCTCAAGTATATCTTCACTCAGCGTGATCTGAATCTGAGGCAGCGCAGGTGGTTCGAGTATCTTCAGTCTTTTGATTTCGAGCTTGCCTATACGCCGGGAAAAGGCAACACTGTGGCTGATGCGTTGAGCAGGAGAACTCAAATTCAGGAAGTTCAGGAGGCCAGTAGTGAGTGGTAACTGATGGATCTGTTCTCTAAGATGCATCTGGAGGTGAACGACACACGGGGACAGAATTTTCTATCTTCTGTAGCTGTTACCTCCATGCTACTTGATCAGGTACGGATGAGGCATATTTCAGACTCAGAAGGATTAGTGCTGCAGAAGAGTGTGTCAGGAGAGGACCCTCTTCCTGGATGGACAGTGGGCAAGGATGAGATCTTGCATTTCCAAGGACGTGTATGGGTTCCAGAAGACATACGCGAGGAGCTGATGCAGGATTTCCATTCCTCTTTTTGGGAAGTTCATCCTAGCGTCACCAAGATGTATCGAGACCTTCATCACCAATAATGGTGGCCGGGTATGAAGAAGGATGTTGCTGGTTTTGTCATGAAATGTTCTACTGGTCAGCAGGTGAAAGCAGAGCATCAGCGACCAGTGGGGCTTTTACAGTAGTTAACCATTCCGGAATGGAAGTGAAACGATGTTGCGATGGACTTCGTGACCGGGTTTCCGAGGTCACCTCAGGGAAACAATGCTGTGTGGGTTGTCATTGATAGGCTTACGAAGGTTGCACACTTCTTGCCGATCAAGGAGACCTTCAGTGTCGATGATCTGGGATGACTTTACATCAGAGAGGTCGTTCGTATGCATGGAGTTCTGCACTCTATTGTTTCAGATAGAGATGCGCGCTTTACCTCTCAGTTCTGGCAGGGACTTCATAAGGCCTTGGGTACACATGTACTTTTGAGTACAACATACCATCCCCAGACTGATGGCCAGTCTGAGCGCACGATCCAGGTGCTTGAGGATATGCTCTAGGCTTGCATCCTTGACTTTGGTGGTTCTTGGGAGAAGCATATCCCTCTGGCTGAGTTCTCCTACAACAACAGTTTTCAGGTGACCATTCATATGGCACCATATGAGGCTTTTTACGGTAGGCCATGCCGATCACCCTTATGCTGGATGGAGGCAGGAGAGGCAGCTTTGCTGGGACCTTGTCTTGTACAGGAGACTTCAGAGCAGATAGAGCTGATTCGGAAGAGGATGGCTACGGCACAGTCTCGACAGAAGTCTTATGCTGATCATCAGAGATGACCTCTGGAGTTCGAGGTCGGTGATCAGGTTTTCCGGTGTGTCGCACCGAGGTTGGGACACAAGAGGATTCAGAGACAGGGTAAGATTTCACTGCAGCACGTCAGGCCATTTGAGGTCTTGGAGAGAATTGGGCCGGTCGCCTATCGGTTGCAGCTACCTCAGAGGTATCGGGCCATGCACGACGTCTTCCATGTCTCTTAGCTCTGACATTACTTTTCAGACCCGTCTCACGTCTTTTAGCCTGAGGAAGTCGAGCTTGAAGCGGATGCGTCGTTCAAGGAGCATCCTATCCGGATTTTCGATCGAAGTACGAAGGTTCTTCATGGGCAGTCTGTTCCTTTGGTACGAGTTCTCTGGCAGCACGGGCGAGTACATGACGAGACCTGGGAGAGGGAGGCCGATGTATGATCATAATGGACGGAGCTGTTCGGGGTTTCTTCTTCTCTGACTCATTAGGGAAATTCGGGGACGAATTTCTTTAAGGGGGGAAGTTTGTAAGAACCCGGATCTTCTTTTCAGGTACGTTTTTCCTTTTTCTTGAGTTTTTGAGAAAAATGAATTGTCTGGAAATTTCAGAAGTACACGCCGTGTACTTTCTGAGTACATGCCCTGTACTCTTCTCCAGCTCGAAGCCGTGTGCTGGCCGTGTCCGGGCCACACACACGGTGTGTAAGGTTGAGGTGGAGTCCGGTTAATTCAGAGTACGGAAAATTAAATTACACGCCGTGTACTTTCTTTTTTTTCACTAAACGGACTGAGGCCATGTATAACCCCCAGATTCGTCTTCTTCTTCAGATTTCGTCCTTCCGAGAGCGATCATACGACTGGATCTTTGACGGATGACCGCCTCGCCGTCCGTTCTCCGATTTGAGCACGGTCAATTTTGTTGGATTCGTAGCGGTGATTTCTTCCTTCCGCTTTAGCCTTGTTTCTTGTTTCCTCTTGGTTTCCAAGTTATCGTAGGTTGAGAATTTTGTGCGTTTTCTCAGATCTATGTCGTTCCAAGGGGAATCTGTCGTCGTGGTTCACTTATATCGATCTCCTCGGATCGAGGTAGGTGGTTTGTACCTTTCCGTAGAAAGTTGATGAATATTATGTGAAAATTCCACCAATACCCTTGAATGGGGTATTGCGTGTTTCCTATTTTTCCCTTGTTGTTTGCCTGCTTTGCTTGATTGTTGTAGTAGAGGTTATTTCTTGTGTATAGTGTAATTTATTTTGTGCTCAGGTTGATTTTCCATGCTTGTTTTTCCTGTTGGGCATTTTGCCAGTTGCCATACCTTGTTGTAGGATAGTGGAACTGTCTCTTTTGATTTTATGTTGAGCCTTAGTTGATAGCCAAGTAGTTCTTGAGGTTTAATTGTATGATACACACGTTCATCATGTTTAGTTCTACTCAGGACTCTGAGAACCTAGAGTAGTTTACCAAAGGGAGAATTGACGGAAGGGCTTCTCCAGAGTGTCTTTCAATCTCGATGCGAGACTATAGGGGGAATTGACGTTGAGTGCTTCCTTAGAGAGTCTGTAGATCCATGATGCGGGCCATAGGGGGAATTGACGTTGAGTGCTTCCCCAGAGAGCCTTTAGCATGATACAAGACTATAAGGGGAATTGACGGTGAGTGCTTCCCTAGAGAGTCTGCTTAATTACGTAAATGAACCAGAGGGGTGAGACTGTGTGTGCCTCCCATAGGGTTGCTAGCACCAGAGATTGAACCATAGGGGTTAGGCTGTGAGAGCTACCCAAAGGGTTACCTGTTTTCTTCTTGTTACTGGTTGATTACTTGTGTACTTTACTTGTTAGAACTGTAGATTGTAGCTGCTTGTGCTTTCCTATTTACTACTTCTTGTTAATTAACTTCCATGTATTCATTGACTGTTAGGCACAAATCTTTGGGTGATTTCCTACTGGGATTGTATCTCACACTCTTTTTGGGCCATGTTTTTGGGCCCAAGAAGACTATGTTGCTGTAGGTATAGATAAGGTAAAGCGCCCATCTACTTCAGGTTCTTGATTGCACTGGAGCTGGGGAGCATGGGACCGAGCCATGGCTCGCGATGCTAAGGAGATTAATTTATTTTTCTTTTGCATTTAGTTTCAGTTGTATTTCAGCACGTTGTTGTGTTTGCTATTTTCCTTAGATACTTGTACCTGCTGTATCATTGACATCATAGTTATATATCTACATTGCTTCCGTTGTTTGGTTTCTATTGTTATGCATGTTGTTTATTACTTTCGCTGTTTATTGTTGTTTTCTTACCTTGTATACCTTACCGAATGAGGGCATAGTTTCCCCACAGACTCACCAAGGCCCTCGTTGCTAGTCGACAACCTCTGGCATTCAGGGAAATGCACTTGAGGTCATGTAGAGAACCGGGTACGGGGCACCAGTGGAGGGGCTCCGGACTCGGGTTGTTACAGACAGGGCCAAAACCCGAGTCGCTACATCCTCCCCCCTTAGAACTTTTCATCCCCTAAAAACCATAAGCACAACGAAAGCGACTGGACTCTCAACTGGGCCTCCTACGCCAGCAAGTTCACCCACAAACACCCATGCCCGAACACAAAAGTCAGAGGGAATCATCCACCACACCACAACACTATTCTCTATGGGCGGTACTGAATCACCCACACGGTTTTAATCGCTTTAAAAAACGTGTCTCAGTGGGGGGAAGAATCCCTCTTCCTTATGAATTCGAAGCACGCCGAACAACACCCACACAGGGTCTTACCAATGCCCTGGACAAAACTCGAGCAAGCAAAAGAAAGGAAAGAGTACCGCTAAACAGTTTCTAAGAAGCTACTGTAGAAAGTAGAAAGGACACAAGGTGTACCTCTATCCATCAGTGGAGCCTCTTGTTCAACAGCCTCTAGGGCATGCAGCTGACCTCTCCCTTGGCCACAATCACCCTGAGCTTGGCGTGGACCTCCTGGGGGTGGGGGTGGTGGTAACTGATACCGCATACCACCTCCTTCACCATGTCCGCCACCCTACAGACCTTCTTGCTCGAGACGCTGCCTCTTCCAAGGAGGTCCATAGACCATCTCCCTCTCAGTAGCACGTCGGGTCAAACAATATATAGCAATATTTCCCTGACCGTCGCAATCATAACACCGCCTCTCCTACAGCACACCGAAACTGGCTTGAGAGCCCTGTGAGCCATGGGCCTTAGATCCTCCATCCTAGGGTCGCCTCCTGAAATGTCAGTCACGTCCAAAGCCATGAGTCTGTCATCGGCTACCTGATGTTGATGTCTCTGCTCTCGCGTTCCAAACACTAACAGGGGGGAGCTGCTCATCCAAAAATCTCTCAACCACCAACGCTCGCTCCAATACTCCAGCATAGGCGAGCAGACACAAGGAAAGCACACCTGCCCGGATGTCCCTGTGTAGTCCCTTCTCAAAGGTTCGATCCCTAAAGAATGGGTCTCAAACCATATCCAAGGAGTATCACAACAGGTCTGTAAACCTCGCTGAGTACTCCGATACAATCATGCCCTCTTATCGAAGCTGCTGAAGCTTCTGGATCCACACTGACCTCATCGTCACTGGATAGAACTCCTCCCCAAAGAGTCGCTAAAACTCTTCCCACGTGAGCGTATCCTTGTCATGGTACTGCGTCACCAAACTCCACAATTTCCCAGCTGAACCATGAAGAAGGATCGCCGCTAGGACCAACATCTGATTTAGGGGTGTCCTCACCAGGTGGAAAACTTGGGTGACTGCGTCGAGCCAGTCATCAGCTGCCTGGGGGTCTGGATCACCCTAGAACCTCTAAGGTCACTGCCTATGGAACTCATGCAGTGCACTCAGCCTGGGTGAAACCTCATCCTACACTGCCAGCACAACCAACTACTCGACAGGTGGTGGAACAACTGGCGGACCACATGGAGGTCCAGCCTCAGAACCTGCGCCTTGGTCCACAGCCTCAACATGGGACAGATCATCAGCACAATCCTTATGTGGAACCCTTGCTGACTGTCTTCAAGGAGGAATCTAGAAATATATTCAAGACGCACCACAGTCGAAGAGTATATTTGGAGATATGACTCAAGAAGGACAAGGAAAAACCCAAAACCCAGTCCTATATGATGCATGTACCATTATGTCCCTGCCACCAGTGTACGAATGTACTGAGTTGAAAGGCAGGTTATCAGAGTCCGGGTGTATGGATACGTCGGCCTCCGCACCAGCACTGGAGTCTCTGGTCTGAAAGCCGAACTCGAAAAATCCTAACATTGCCGCTATGCAACCCAAATCAAACTCACAGTTGGACTAGATATGCTCTGAGATCCCAAAGGTGGAACCTCCTCTAATACCACTTTATCACAACTAAACCGATCGGGGCTCGAGCTATGACTCCCCAAGCCCACCTCCAATAGTCCAGGGGCTGGCGTCTAGCGCCGAGTAGGCTATCACACACATGGGAGGCATTAGCCTAAGGTACCTGTACACACGTACCCACATACACCTCCATGAAATAGTGCATACATGTATAAAACTGAAAAGAAAATGCATGCATACAACTATCCCAAACTAGAGTGCAATAGAAGTACAAAAGGGAAAAATAGGGCCCACCAAAAGAAAACTACAAAAGTGTCCAACCTGCTCAGAAAGAGGAAAAAACACTAGCAAAACACATGCAGGTAAGATCCTTAACAGAGATCTGGTAAAAACCCCAGTCAAACCCGCTCACTTAGCTCTGCTTACTTCAGGTCCTCCTGGGACTCCGTCGAAAGGCCTGTGGTCTACACAAATGACAAACATTTTCGGGAAAAACACGTGCAGGGGTGAGTATAACAATACTCAGTAGGCACCCCAAAAACCCAAAGAAAAATAGAGAAACTGAAAGGAAAAAGTCTGATCATCCAAGCTAGAGGGAACCCAGATGAGAGAGAAACTCCATCTCGTGACCATCCTCGGCTGAACACAACTAGAAAGCTCAAACTAGGTGTATGCCCATACATACACCTTGAACATCCAGATATACTCAGCTCAAGCACTAAGCCACATGAGGTACCAACCTCATCACCAGCAACGTTTCACAACCAGGAGAACACACTCCACAAGCACTGCCAGCCAGATGACACTTTTCCAAGAGATACACTCCATCGGGTTTCTCACAAACATCTCAGACGCTCACCTGAGAGATCATGCTCGTCGGATAGCGTCATTGAGGAAAACCACACTGAAACAGTAGGAACAACAAACTCCTTAGATAGGGGATCGCTCCTAGGGACTGCTAGGGGATACCAGAACCCACACCGGTATACGAAGATCTCACAGATAGGGGATCACTCCTAGGGTTCACTGGGGGATACCACAACCCAATCTGGAATTTATAGATCTCACAGATATGGGATCACTCCCAGGATCCGCTGAGGGATACCAGAACCCGATCTGATGCTCGACAAGAACACGTCACTCAGATAAAGGATCGTCACCCACGCAATGGTGGCCATGACGATACCGAAACCCTATATGGTATAAATTACGATGTAGGGGATCGAAATGATGATGCCACAACCCTACCGAAACCACGTGATGAGTAGGGGATCATATAACCAACAATACTGCAACCCTACTAAAAACCTCATGCTGAGTAGGGGATCGTATACCCGACGATGCCATAACCCTACTGAGCACAACCCGCTGCGTAGTGGATCATATTCCCAATGATTCCACAAACCCTACGAGGTTAACCTGCTAGATAGGGGATCGTACCCCATAGATAAGCGGTCACAGCGATACCAAGAACCCGATCTAGGGTAACGATGCTAGAGGATCCCGCTCCGGGCCCACCAGAGGGATGCCAAAACTCTAACAGATTAAACATTCTATCGAGAGGATCAAAAGCCTATAATAGGGTTGTGATGCTGTGTGAACCCTCATAGGAATGAACCAAGGGAGTACCCTTAACCCCTGATGGTCCAAACGTCGCTAACCTGAGCAACCTGGAACAACGCCACCCTGCGTACCTCTAAGGCCGTTGCCGAGGACACCATCGCAATGCACATGGAAAAACACGCAGGATAGGCTGTTTACTCGCCCGAAACGGACAACTGGTAAAAAAGTCATTATTCACCATAGCTAGCCCATGTGGGTCCCACACAACAATCCTGAAACCCATAGAACAAATCATACCATAGTGATCCCCTAGAAAAAACACATGAGATCCACTACTCGTTCGTTCGAAATGGACACCCGGTGAAAAATGCATTGTTCACCGAAGCCATCTTGGGTGGGGGCCATGAATCGATCCCAAAACTCATCGAACGGATCACACCATTGCGATCCTCTCGAAAAAATACATAGGATCAACTATTCATTCGCCACAATCGGACTCCGGGTGAGAAAGTTGAGTTTCTCAGAAAACGCCAAAAACCAGCCTCATGGGGCCCAAACCCCAAACTCGATCCCAACACCCGAAAACCATAAAGAAAAGTCCGCTATATAATCAGGGTCTCAACGCCACTGAGAGAACGTCAATCAGATGCTCCGGGTAGAAGATACAACGGCCCGAAGTCGAATAAAAATAAAATATTATTATTATTTCAACGTTTCATAGCCCCGGGCCAAAAACCTGAGTCACAAAATTTCCAAAGTGAGTTCAAAAGGTCCGTCTTGACGCAAGGAACACGTCGCCGTAAACTGCTCGAAAATCGGACTTCTGGTTTGCGACTTATAGGGGTTTAAAGAACCCCCAGAAAAACCTAGTCGGACCACCGCCTGCCTCGCCAGAAACCACTGCACCGCCGCCAGAATCCCCCACACCGCCGCCGGATTCCGCCATGGTCACCGCCCCTCTTTGCCGGAAAACTAGGTTTTTTGCCAGAAAACTTCCAGGAGCCACCAGGAGCACCCCGATGCTCCAAATTCAGATCTGAAACATGTTTCGGAAAGCTCGATACCCAAACTACAGAACCCTTATAAAAATTTGAAGAAAAACAACACAAAAATGTGATACGGGATTTCAAAACTCAACCACCCACCTCGTGGGCGAAACACCGACATTCTGACTTAGATCTACGCTCCAAAGCTTCCGTTGCGCAATCCTGGAGCGTCCGTCGTCAAAATCCGAGCTCGACAGCAACGTCATCGTGTGATTCGACCGCTGATTCGCCGTCGGAAGGGTAGGAGAAGGAGGAGCTCCGCATCACATGTCCAATAGGGGGGAGAGATATTTATTTATTTTTAAATAAATCTCCCACCTCCGGCTCCCGATTCGCCTCTGCCCGATGCCCGATGCAGACAAAGGTACAGTCGCCCTTTAGGTAAATGCGTCGTTCTGAACGCAACGACAGACTCAGAATTGTGATTCGAGACTCCATTCAGGAGTTATTTGATCCGACTCTCAAAAATTAACTTTTCCACTTATTTACAAAACGCCCCTGGTGGCGCTTTCCAACACAGGCCCGCGCCCACAATGTTTACACCTCGCCTAGGGTAAACGACACGTTCTGGACGCAACCGTGACCTCAGATTCCCGTTCGGAGCTACCATTTAGGAGATATCATGCCCCTTCCACGTGAATATTATAAAAAACTTACTATTTTTATAAAATTAATTCCGAGCACACTGGGCCTCAGAACCGCATGCCATCTTTGCACCTAGCTCTGGAATTATTCATAGAAATATTCCAAAGTCTGACAGAGCCAGAACACGAGTCGCTACATCCTACCCCCCTTAAAAATTTTCATCCCTGAAAATCCATAATCACAAGGAAAGCGACTGGACTCTCAACTGGGCCTCCTATGCCAACGAGTTCACCAACAAACACCCATGCCTAAACACATAAGTTAGAGAGAATCATCCACCAGACCAGGACCCAACCAACCCCTTTTTACTTAAACACCCATAACTCTCAAACCGCGTGTCTATTTGATGAGCCGTTTGCGGAATTGTGACCCTCACGAAGAGAAAATACTTTTGAGATAATCTAAGTGAGTTTCTATGGATGTTGGAATAATAACTATTGGCTTGAGGTGTAGGTTATCTCGGAATGAGCATTCTAAGGATGGAATAGTACAGCTAGCTACGACCTAGAAGCTATGTGATTACCTAGGCTGGGTGTCTTACATAGAATGTGTGTCTTGCCTAGATTGTGTGTCTTACATAGACTGAGTCGGTATTCCCCTATCACACCAGGGTGTGGGTCATCTAGTCTTTGATGACACTCCATGTGTTACCGACACTCCGTGAGTTACCAACACTCTGCGTGTTAGCTACACTCCATGTGTTACCTACACTCCATGTGTTACCTACACTCTGTGTGTTACCTATACTCCATGTGTTACTAATTGAGGGTACTGTGGATTCATGAAATAATCATGTTTACATACCATATACCTATACTTAGTGTGAGAGGACTCTAGTGACTCTATTTATTATACATCTTAGAGGTCACACTTCTCGTACCTCTTCGGTAGTCCACTAGGTGTATTTCTTAGTAATTAATTTGTGGTCTACTTCATGTGATTAATTTAAGGTATTATTCATGTGATTCCTTTGTGTTATATTTATCAGTGATACCTTTTTGGTTTGGGGTCCCTACTGATTATTGTTTTACTCACCCCTACACGGGTTTCACATGCATGTGTCATGTCTTGTGAAGATGACCAGAAGATTTGATGGAGTCCTTGGTGGACCGGAGATAGGGGTGCTTCACGGTGACTCAACAAACATAGTACTCTTTAGAAATATTCAGAAATCTTACTGTACCTACCCTTCAGGTATGGTTTTCTACATATGAGATCTAGGAGCTTGTACTTTTCCTTTTTAGTTGGGCTTGTATTTTGGCCCCTTTTCATTCAGTTTTATAACTTACTCTAAGTGGGTTTCCTTATTGGTTTTCATCCATGTTTACTTAGTATTTTTAGTTCTTTATTTTTCTTGGATACGAGTGCGTGTGTACATGTATTAGGGAAAATGCCTCCCACTTGTGGGATATTCCCACTCGACACTTCTCACCCGCCCCTTGCCTATGGGAGGTGGGCTTGGGGTAGTCACGACAAGGGTCCTGGGGGACGAGTCATGACATATCAACTATTCAATAAAGTAAAAGATATTGAAACTATTTTGGGTAAATCATTTTAAAAAAGTGTTATGAAATTAGATTGAAAAAAGAGGTCATTTTATTTAAATTACCATGTTGGAATTTTTTGTACATCAAATATTTTATTGATATCACACATGTAGAAAAAAATGTATTTGATAGTGTTATTAGAACATTAATAAATTTTCTTAGAAAATCAAAACATGGAATCAAGCCTAGGTTGGGTATGATTGACATGGGGATAAGGGAAGATTTGGCACCAGTGAAGGGTAAAGGGAAGAATTTTCTTCCTCCCACAACTTACTCTCTATCCAAAAAGGAAAAAAATACAATTTTTCATTTTTATTAATGGTGTAAAAGTTCCAAATGGGTATTAATAAAATATCAATTATGTCATGTCAATGAATAATTTAAAGTTAAAAAGTCTAAAAGCACACAAATACCACGATTTTATATAATATTTGATGCCTATTTCTTTACATTACATTTTCTTAAAAATGTATGAAATACATTAACAAGACCCTGCTTCATTTTCAAATCTATATGAAGTTAATTCATAGACCCAATGAATTTACCAATCATGAATAAAGAGGTTACATTAATATTATGTAAATTAGATATGTTCTTACCACCATCATGATTTTATATCATGGTCTACCTAATATTTTACTTGGTCAGAGAGGTTCAACTATGCAGTCTTATCCAATACAGATGGGTGTACCCCATTGAATGATATATAAATATTTTAAAAGGGTATGTCAATAATAAAATTTATCCATAAGGTTATATTGAAGAACAATATATTGTTTAAATTTTTTTTAATTCTTCACCTATTACCTATCATATGTTTATATCATTAGTATCCCAAATCCTGATCACAACGAACACCTTATGGGAAAAGGTATTTCCAGAAGAGATGTTATTAAAATTACCATTATAGAGATGGTTAAATCACACCTTTATATTTTACATAACAGTGAATATTTTGATCCATACATTGAATCAAACAAATAAATTCTTAGAGATTTGAATCCATCAAGGGATGAAGGATGGATATCAAATACACATAATCAATAGTTTATAGGATGTTTCCATGATGATATTCATAAGGAGTTATCTAAAAATCTAAATTTAATTTTTGAAGGACTTTGATGGATAACTAGGGGATAAAATGAAAATGTTATATCTTACAATGGTTTTTTAATCAATGGTTATACATTCTATACAAAAGAACATTATGGTTGTATTACGATGAAAAACAATAGAGTTACGCTTATGATAAAAGAGATGCACATATTTGGTTCCAAGGAAAGAAATCCAATTTTTGAGAATATGTCATATTTTTTCATTATTGAATAGATATACGATTTAGATTATACAACATTTCAAATGGCTATTTTATATTGCAAATGGGTTGAAAACAAGAGTGCAGTGAAAGTTGATGAAATGATATTCATGAAGGTCAATTTCAGTGTGGAAGGGGAAAAGGATGACATGTTCATAATGGCATCACAAGTAGTGCAAGTATTTTTTGTCTCATATCAAGAAAATAAGGATTGGTTAATTTTTCTACATATGACTAAAACAACTATAGGGTTAGATGAAAATTAAACCAAGGATGAATCTTTCATTTGGAGATCAGAATTATTTCATGGAGGTACCAATATTTATAATGTCTTGTATTTTAGAGGGGACCACAAAGAGGGTATTTGGATTCTTGAAAGAGAAGATAAATCCATTTAACCTTTAAAAAAATAAATAGAGTTCAATTAGAAGGTTAAAATGTTTTTAATATACTATTTTTTCCTTATAATATTAATTGTTCCATACTATATTAATATAATCTAAATTAAATGTTTGACTAATCATGAAGAAAATTTCTTATGCACATGATGATGTTACCAATCCTAGAAAGAACATGCTGTTGATGCAGAAACTATAGAATTGTCAAGGGATCAACAAAATGTTGATGAAAAAAACAATAATGATGTATCATTACAATGTTGAATAAAATTATCACGAAAATATGTAAGGGTATAAAATTTGAGGTTGGCTAGAATCAATGTGGCCAACCTGTTGACCCCAATGAGTTAATATTCATTAGTTACGTTAAAGTTACAATGAGGATGAATGTTTTGATTGATATAGATTCGTGGATCAATTTCTATCATGTAATTAATGAAATCCTTTTGGAATATATAAAGGCAATGTAACGATATACTTTATTTTACCAAAAAATAATATAAGGAAACATTGATTTAATTTTCATTATTCCTAGAAGGGTTAATTTATTTTAGAAAATTTCTATAAGAAATATGTCTTAGTGGCCAATAGAAAAGACCATAGATGCTTATTAACTCTTTTTACTAAGTTAAATATTAAGAATTATTAGGGGAAAGTAAAGCCCCACCCACCGGTTATTTATGTACACATTATAAAGAAGGAAAATGGAATGATTTCATCAGTTTTCATGGTAAGAAATAATTATAGGTGCATTTTAGTCAATAATATATTATTTAAAATTATTTAATTTATCTAATTTGATTAGAAAATTTTAATTTATGAAACAAAAAAAGTGTGCCAAAAATAATTAATGTGCATCAAAATCAATGTACACTTATCACAAAGGATGGGGTACATTTCACTAGAGAAGAAATTGGTAAGTATTTTAAATCAACAATAAATTTTTTAAGTGATATGAAATAACATATGTTCCTTTATTTATATTTAGATTTAAGAATCAAAATTTGAATCCACTTCCATCCCACATCATGTGCTATGGAAGGAGGCTCATGTAAATAAGGAGTGTAAAATAGTTGATGAAAACCCAAAATAAGTATGGGAAAGAATGTGTAAGTATGACACAATAGTAATTTGTTATTATTTATAACAACATCACATAAAAATATATATTTATGTTCATATGTTTTTTATACAATTTAGACACAAGAAACACCGGTGACCATATCAAAAGAAAATTTACTTTGAATAGCTTTGAAGTGGCCATAACAATATGGTTGTGGTATAGTTGTAGGTTTTGAAGTGTATCCTCAAACATATTTCAAGAAGAAAAATCCTCAAGAAGATACATATAAGATGATTAAAGAATTTTATAAACAAATATATGCTTTGCAATATATTATTTTTTTGGCCTGGTTTGGTAGAATAATATATGAGAAATGATCAAAGTGAACCGGTGGTGGAACAATGATCCACACATGAACAAAAAAATGACCCTACTAGATATGAGGCTAATCATTTACCTCAACCACATACCTTACCCGAGTTAATCAATTTTTTCATTACTCTTTCTCCTAAATTTGAATAAAAAAACTACTGATATCTTTATATTACTAAATTATATAGGGTAAATTTGTATGTGATTTCTATCTATCAACACCCACACACTACCGTGTTTTGAGGTGTATAGTTTATAATATCATTGGAGACAAGCTAAAAAATAAATAAATCACAAAATATCAGATGAGAGCTGGGATTAAGGTAGCTCAGGATCTGACTGTTGAGTTTTCTGTTCCACTTGATGATCTAGATATTAAAATGGTCAATGATGTTATTATAAATTTTGTAGCATGACCGTTTAACATTATAAATATAAACGAGGTATGTATTTAACAAATTTTTTCATATGAAAAAACTATAACAGTTGATGAAAATGTTGGTTTCAGGAATAGTGAAAACATGGGAGGGATGGTTCCAAAAATTTATTTTTTCCATTATCAATGATTAATTTGAGATCAAGCGACGATGAACACCATGATCAATGGATTTGAATCAAAGAACAAGAAAGGGTTATTAACTCGAAACCAAGAGAGTGAATATTAATAAATGTTGTTTATAATTAATTTAATTAAATAATAATTACCTTCAAGGTCATTATTTATTCGTTTATGCATTCAGCCACATGTCTACAGTGCTTTTCCATTGCGTTATAGAATATAAGAATAGGATTCCTCTAGTGGTTATCCACACGTGCTCCATGAATCTCTAGACATCGCCGAAGGATTCTCTGGATTCTACTATATAAGATCCTTGTTCTTGTGATGTCTGCCTTCAATCGACTTGAAAACTACTTCCAAAGCGTTCTCCTTGATTTGGTGGATGAGGATCTCTCTTTTTCTTGAGAGTGTTCTTGGAGAGGGATGAACTCTCTAGGATTGATATCCTTTCTAAAATCCATTGTGCACAATGATTTTCTTAGCTAGGGTATGAGAAAATAATCATAATTGGATATTTATATCACTAGGGTTAAAATAACATAATTTCACATGTTCCCTTATTTATTTTATTAATCCTAGAGAAACCCCATGTTAAATAATAATAGTTTTATTATTATTATTTATTGTCACACACCAAACTTATGAATTATAATTAAATATTATTTAATAAAATAATATTTAATATTATTATTTCTCATCGGACACTTGAACTCGGTCCGCCAATCCTACACCATATTTATTAGACCTTGAATAATGTCTATTTATTTATTAAATAAATGTCACTACATTATTCTCTAATAAATATATAAATATTATATTCACTAAATAGAAAATTAATATTTATTAAATATTATTCCCACAATACATTCTCTCAAAAAACTAGTGTTTGAATAAATATGATTAGACATCCATGAATAATTATTAAACCCCAATGAAGAATAATATTTATTCAACTTGTTAAATAATAAATAATATATTATTTAACTGTGATACTGTATACACTTAGTGTGTGACCCTCTAGGCCTCTTTCTCAGTGGAATTAGGTGGAGCATCCTAAAGTCCAAGGTTAACATCTAGTAATAGGTCAATACACCCATAGAGAAAGAAGTTAATGTCGCAACAACATGTCACATCATATGAATGTTTACCGTGTAATGTAATCACTTTATCACAATATCTCAAATCGAGTAGGTTTCATGTCAGTGCCATCAAAATATATGCTCAATATCTCTTTCTTTGACTTTTTGGAAAAAGGACATGCCTATTGATCACCATGGATATGGATTTATTTATGCTATATAATTTCCATAAAAGGGACTGAGATATTATCTTCTATTAAAGAATAGAAGGGATAAATCCTTTCTCACATTATTCATTAAATCAATATTACTCGTGACACACCAAAAATATTCTACCTCATAGTGAAAATATGTCGTCATGGTTCTCGTTAATACATCTAAGTGCGCGACTCATAATACTCATTAATAATAATCTTAAAGTCTAAGGACCAAAAAACATCCACAGATAGGAACATAAAATGACATAAATAATTTTGGATTTCCTATTGGCGGGTCTTGTTCTCATAATATCCTCCTGGACATTAAGGGCGTATACCATGAGAAGGTGCTTCAAAGTCATATGAGTATCTACCCCAGATAGGATGTATCATTTGTGTCCCTCAAATGATATCATTCAGCTATAGAAAACATATTCAAGAATAGTGTCATAACACTTTCAGGTTCTCATCATAGCATAGATCTGCTATGACCTTTAAGTCAATTACTCTTAGGATATTATCACATTCAATTTCATGAAGAAGAACAATCATGATGTGATAAGGAATTTATTAATATTAAAAACCATGAATATAAGTTATCATAAATTACAAAAGGAGTTGGTTTTAGGGCACCAACTCCAAAAGACTCCCACTTACACTAGATCCAACTACTAACAAACTTCAATCCACTAGCTCTGACATGATATGTATTCTTCTACCAAGATAATCCTTTTGTCAAGGGGACCACCATGTTCTCTTCCATGGGTACTCTTCTCACTGAAACTTCACCCCTCTGATAAAAATCCCTCAAGAGGTGATACTTCTAGAGTATGTTCTTTGTCCATTGATATGACCTTGTCTCTTTTTCAAGAGATAATGATACAATATTATAACAATACAATAAGATATAGAATTTACTTCTAGGTACCACATCAAGCTCCTGGAAAAAGTTCCGAATCTATATTGCTTTCTTGGCTGCATCAGAAGCTGCTATGTACTCAGACTCCACTATAAAATCAGCTAAAACTAGATTCTTTGAACACTTAGAGCTCAAAAATCCTCTTGTCGGACTCCTCATGTATTAATCATGTTTTAATGATCCAAAATACTATTCAGTCTATAAACCATATTAACTCTATTTAATCTATCTCACATAAAATGTACAGTTGTTTAGTAAAAGCTATCCAAAGCTCTTAAGTGCTATACACTAAGTTTGGTTACTATACACTATCTTTTGATTCACATTATAATGATTTCTCTAAAAAATGATTAAGTTTAATTCATTCCATAAATATCACTAATAAAGTCTGAATAAAGATATTTTCCTAAGTGCACGACACTGTGAACAAGACACCGTGAACAAGACACCATGACATCAAGACACCATGACAACCAGACACCGTGAACAAGACAACATGAACAAGAAACCGTGACATCGAGAAACCATGACAATAAGACACTGTGAACAAGACACCGTGACATCGAGACACCATGACAACCAGACACCGTGAAAAAGACACCATGAAAAAGAAACCGTGACATTGAGACACCGTGACAACAAGACACCGTGAACAAGACACCATGACATCGAGACACCATGAACCAGACACCATGAACTAGACACCGTGACCACAAGACACCGTGACTAATCTAGACACCATGTGAAGGAGGCACCCTTTCCATGGCATACTTTGACACCATTTCTTAAAATGTTTCGTCGTCTTTCAAATTTAATATCTAATGGTCATATTTGAAGGTTTTAAATTCACTAACATAATTAATATTTCATTGTAGACATGTCATATGACAGTACGAGGTACGAGGTGCAGAATACATGAAACCTATTGGATCAAACATGTGCACTCCAAGATAAAAGAGTAATGCGGCCCAGGAAAAATAAGAAGTGTGCCACAATACTAAAAATCAAAACAAGCTGGTGGCCATTAGCATGACAACAGAATACACATAGAGAATTCTTAAAGAAATAATTGTCTCATGCAACTCAACACTGTTGGAGAACACACAAATATCTATTTAATCCCAGAATCGAGAACATCTTCACACTGTCAAACATCATAAAGATCACAAGATGGATCTGTCTAACTTTCAACACTCTGTTTTCCATAAGAGGACTTGATTTCTGCATATGCTTCATCTTAGAAGTCAAGAGCTGGAAAGACTAACATTTAGAGAATTTCTAAACCTATCTCAATATTTATAATCTATTGTGTATCATTTTACTATCTTTTAGGCAGTGTGTGTATCTTTATAACAACACACTGTATCTCCTGCATAAAACTGAAAGATAAAAAATATCCTTACTCAAACATCTTTTTATATTTTTATACCCACTGATTGTTGTACCTATCATACCCCTCGTGTTTAATTTTCATGATCACAATAACTCTGCTTTTTATCTAATCTTGTTTTCAAGTGTTTTTGTTAAGAGGCATGATTTCAGGAGCAAGAAGTGGCAAAGGAATAACAGTGGACTGTCTTTCAGTCCACTGGCCAACCGGTGGCTTCACCACCGGCCAGCCGATGGACCCTGGGCAGAAGGGACACCCACTGCCTTCTCACCGGCCAACCGGTGGCCTCCTCACCGGCCAGCCGGTGGTGCCTGAGCCCGAAGGCCTCTCCATTTTGCAAGCACCGGCCAACCGGTGGCACTGTACCGGTCAGCCGGTGGAGCCAGTCAAACTAGCCGTTGGGCTTTGACCAGACCTGTCCACTTGCCTCCCAACGGCTCCGAAGGCCTCTCCAACGGCTCCGAAGCCTCCCAAAGGCCATTTGAGGGTTCCCCCTCTATAAATAAAGGACTAGGAAGCCCCGGAACACTAGTGAAACATACGGAAGCCCACGGGACACATTTTACATCATTTGGCGAACCTCCAGCGGATTCTTCCAAGGAACTCCAATAGCTCCAACTCACTTCCACATCCAAGGAGCACCACCATAGAAGCTTGGGAGCACCCTTCATCAACTCCAATCAATCATTGGCGCCCAAGGCTTCTCCTCATTACGGTTTTTCATTATTTATCATTTTGAGCTTTAAATTGAGTTTGTGCCTACAAACTCCCATTTCTCTCATCCTCCATTCTTTTGGGTTTTCACATCACCTTTAAGGTGTGAAGAGGTTAGTCAAGCCTTCCCTTTAAAAGGCTTGAGTCATAGGTGAGCTAGCCTTCACCTGTAAGAAGGCTAGTGGGTTCTTGCTCAACCAATAAAAGCAAGCTGTAATAGGTTCTAGACTAACCTTAAAGTCTAGTGGGTTTCTTGCTAAAACCATTAAAAAGCAAGCGATAGTAAATCTCTCAACGGTTGAGTTGGGAGCGGAGACGTAGGCTTGGGTTTAAGCCGAACTCCGTTATCAATTTTTTGTCTTGCCTATTTTATTTCCGCTGCACTTTCAACTTTGATTTTAAATTGTTAATCATTTTTTAAAAGGCAATTCACCCCCCCTCTTTCCATCACCTTCTTCTCTTCTCCGTCCAACAATTGGTATCAGAGGAAAATTTGAGTAATACCTTAACCAGTTTCAAATTTAAGATCCATTGTGATGGCTTCAACTTCTTTCGCCCCCGAAGGCTATTCTTTGGGTCGTGCTCCATTTTTTGATGGAACCGACTATAATTATTGGAAAACCCGCATGACCACATTTCTTAGAAGTATTGGCTATCCGATTTATAAAATTGTCATGCATGGTTATTCTTTATCTACTCCCGATGAATCCAAATGGACTCAAGCCGATATTAAAAATTTCGAGCTTGATGGAAAATCCATGAACGCTCTTCATTGCGGCCTTGATCGTAATGAATTCAATCGAGTTTCCACATGCACCTCATCACATGAAATCTGGAAACTATTGGAGGTTACCCATGAGGGGACCAACAAAGTCAAGGATACTTGATTGGACATGTTCCGTCAAGATTTTGAGTCTTTTACCATGCATCCATCCGAATCTATAACTGAAATGTTTACTCGTTTTACTGACGTTTGCAATGGTAGAAAATCTCTTGGAGATGATATTTCTGCAGAAACGATGGTCAAGAAGATCCTTTGGATCTTACCAAGCTCATGGGCACCAAAAGTCACGGCAATTCAAGAAGCTAAAGACATCAAGAACATGCCGGTAGAAGAGCTCATTGGATCCCTCATGACCTATGAGATCACCATGAGGAGGCAAGCTGAAAAGGAAGGAAAACCAATCAAAGTTCCAAAGAACATAGCCTTCAAGGTTCAACAAGAAGAAAGCTCCTCCTCCTCATCGTCTTCCTCTTCAATCGGCGATTCTGAAATGGAGAACCTTGCCCGCAAGATGCACAAATTCATGAAGAAGCACAAGAAGAAGAAATCCCGCAAGGCTCAACCCAACGAAAAATCCGAGCCCAAGGTAACATGTTACGGGTGCGGCGAAAAAGGCCATTACAAGCCCGATTGCCCATCCCGCAAGAAAAAGGCCAAGCAAAAGGAAAAGAAGAAGGCATTCAAGGCCACATGGAGTGATAGCTCCACATCCTCCTCCTCCTCCTCCTCAAGTGACAACGGTAACAAATGCCTAATGGCATTTCATGAGGTAACCTCTTCCGACTCCTCATCCTCTAGTTCTTCAAATTCATTTAATCATTTATCTTACGAGGATCTCCAACATGATAGAGATCAATTGGAGGAAGGTTTTCACAAACTTTCTTCCAAATTTGTTGCTTTAAAAAAGAATTTCAAAAAACTCTCTTCCGAAAAGGAACAACTTCTCAAAGAAAAGGAGGAGTTGTCCCTTAAGGTCCAAAACCTTCCCGATGTTGATTCTATGGAATCAACAATCAAAGATTTAAGGGAATCTCTTGCCAAGTTCACCCAAGGGGAACAAAATTTGACCAAATTGCTTGGTTCCCAACACATATCTAGAACCACCGAAGGGCTTGGCTATTCCAAGCAAGCTTCCACTTCCCATGCTCCAACTATTTTTGTAAGGGGGAGCTCCCAATTTAAATTTTGCAATTATTGTAAAAAACCTGGGCACTTAATCTATGAGTGCAATTGCAAAAATGCCTGGTATGGTAGGCCCAAAACCATTTTCCTTAACGATGAATTTTATAGGAGAAGACCCGCCACTAGACAAGTATGGATTGAAAAATCCCTTTTAGCGAGTCTTACCGGACCAAAATTTGTCTCGGTTTCAAAATCCACTCCCCGGTGATTTGTTGTTTTTATTTAGGGGGAGTTAGGATTGTTTAAGTCTTTTTTCTTTATATTCAAACTTTCAATTCAAAATTTCAAAATTTTCGATTCAAAACTTTCAATTCAAAATTTCAAAATTTTCGATTCCAAACTTTCATTCCAAACTTCGATTCAAAACTTTCAATTCAAATTTCTTCAATTCCAAAATTTTCGATTCAAAACTTTCAATTCAATTTCAAAAATTTCAATTGTTTTAAAATCTCTATCTTGTTTTTCAAACTTTTCCCTCAATCAAATTTTATGCCCCGTGCTATTTTGATAATCAAAAAGGGGGAGAAATTCTTGGTTGATTGGGGGAAAAATCTTTTAAAGCATGCCTCTCATTTCAGTCTTTTTACATTACTTGTTTTGGTGATTGTGATCATCAAAATAGGGGGAGATTGTTGTACCTCTCGTACCCCTCGTGTTTAATTTTCATGATCACAATCACTCTCCTTTTTATCTAATCTTGTTTTCAAGTGTTTTTGTTAAGAGGCATGATTTCAGGAGCAAGAAGTGGAAAATGAAGAACAGTGGGCTGTCTTTCAGTCCACCGGCCAATCGGTGGCTTCACCACCGGCCAACCGATGGACCCTGGGCAGAAGGGACACCCACTGCCTTCTCACCGGCCAACCGGTGGCCTCCTCACCGGCCAGCCGGTGGCACCCAGCCAGAACAGTGTCAGCCACTGCCTCAGCACCGGCCAACCGGTGGCACTGTACCGGTCAACCGGTGGAGCCAGTCAAACTAGCCGTTGGGCTTTGACCAGACCTGTCCACTTGCCTCCCAACGGCTCCGAAGGCCTCTCCAACGGCTCCGAAGCCTCCCAAAGGCTATTTTAGGGTTCCCCCTCTATAAATAAAGGACTAGGAAGCCCCGGAACACTAGTGAAACATACGGAAGCCCACGGGATACATTTTACATCATTTGGCGAACCTCCGGCGGATTCTTCCAAGGAACTCCAATAGCTCCAACTCACTTCCACATCCAAGGAGCACCACCATAGAAGATTGGGAGCACCCTTCATCAACTCCAATCAATCATTGGTGCCCAAGGCTTCTCCTCATTACGGTTTTTCATTATTTATCATTTTGAGCTTTAAATTGAGTTTGTGCCTACAAACTCCCATTTCTCTCATCCTCCATTCTTTTGGGTTTTCACATCACCTTTAAGGTGTGAAGAGGTTAGTCAAGCCTTCCCTTTAAAAGGCTTGAGTCATAGGTGAGCTAGCCTTCACCTGTAAGAAGGCTAGTGGGTTCTTGCTCAACCAATAAAAGCAAGCTGTAATAGGTTCTAGACTAACCTTAAAGTCTAGTGGGTTTCTTGCTAAAAACATTAAAAAGCAAGCGGTAGTAAATCTCTCAACGGTTGAGTTGGGAGCGGAGACGTAGGCTTGGGTTTAAGCTGAACTCCGTTATCAATTTTGTGTCTTGCCTATTTTATTTCCGCTGCACTTTCAACTTTGATTTTAAATTGTTAATCATTTTTTAAAAGGCAATTCACCCCCCTCTTTCCATCACCTTCTTCTCTTCTCCGTCCAACAATTGGTATCAGAGGAAAATTTGAGTAATACCTTAACCAGTTTCAAATTTAAGATCCATTGTGATGGCTTCAACTTCTTTCGCCCCCGAAGGCTATTCTTTGGGTCGTGCTCCATTTTTTGATGGAACCGACTATAATTATTGGAAAACCCGCATGACCACATTTCTTAGAAGTATTGGCTATCCGATTTATAAAATTATCATGCATGGTTATTCTTTATCTACTCCCGATGAATCCAAATGGACTCAAGCCGATATTAAAAATTTCGAGCTTGATGGCAAAGCCATGAACGCTCTTCATTGCGGCCTTGATCGTAATGAATTCAATCAAGTTTCCACATGCACCTCATCACATGAAATCTAGAAACTATTGGAGGTTACCCATGAGGGGACCAACAAAGTCAAGGATACTCGATTGGACATGTTCCGTCAAGATTTTGAGTCTTTTACCATGCATCCATCCGAATCTATAACTGAAATGTTTACTCGTTTTACTGACGTTTGCAATGGTAGAAAATCTCTTGGAGATGATGTTTCTGCAGAAACGATGGTCAAGAAGATCCTTTGGATCTTACCAAGCTCATGGGAACCAAAAGTCACAGCAATTCAAGAATCTAAAGACATCAAGAACATGCCGGTAGAAGAGCTCATTGGATCCCTCATGACCTATGAGATCACCATGAGGAGGCAAGCTGAAAAGGAAGGCAAACCAATCAAATTTCCAAAGAACATAGCCTTCAAGGTTCAACAAGAAGAAAGCTCCTCCTCCTCATCGTCTTCCTCTTCAAGCAGAGATTCCGAAATGGAGAACCTTGCCCGCAAGATGCACAAATTCATGAAGAAGCACAAGAAGAAGAAATCCCGCAAGGCTCAACCCAACGAAAAATCTGAGCCCAAGGTAACATGTTACGGGTGCGGCGAAAAAGGCCATTACAAGCCCGATTGCCCATCCCGCAATAAAAAGGCCAAGCAAAAGGAAAAGAAGAAGGCATTCAAGGCCACATGGAGTGATAGCTCCACATCCTCCTCCTCCTCCTCCTCAAGTGACAACGGTAACAAATTCCTAATGGCATTTCATGAGGTAACCTCTTCCGACTCCTCATCCTCTAGTTCTTCAAATTCATTTAATCATTTATCTTACGAGGATCTCCAACATGCTAGAGATCAATTGGAGGAAGGTTTTCACGAACTTTCTTCCAAATTTGTTGCTTTAAAAAAGAATTTCAAAAAACTCTCTTCCGAAAAGGAACAACTTCTCAAAGAAAAGGAGGAGTTGTCCCTTAAGGTCCAAAACCTTCCCGATGTTGATTCTATGGAATCAACAATCAAAGATTTAAGGGAATCTCTTGCCAAGTTCACCCAAGGGGAACAAAATTTGACCAAATTGCTTGGTTCCCAACGCATATCTAGAACCACCGAAGGGCTTGGCTATTCCAAGCAAGCTTCCTCTTCCCATGCTCCAACTATTTTTGTAAGGGGGAGCTCCCAATTTAAATTTTTCAATTATTGTAAAAAACCTGGGCACTTAATCTATGAGTGCAATTGAAAAAATGCCCGGTATGGTAGGCCCAAAACCATTTTCCTTAACGATGAATTTTATAGGAGAAGACCCGCCACTAGACAAGTATGGATTGAAAAATCCCTTTTAGCGAGTCTTACCGGACCAAAATTTGTCTCGGTTTCAAAATCCACTCCCCGGTGATTTGTTGTGTTTATTTAGGGGGAGTTAGGATTGTTTAAGTCTTTTTGCTTTATATTCAAACTTTCAATTCAAAATTTCAAAATTTTCGATTCAAAACTTTCAATTCAAAATTTCAAAATTTTCGATTCCAAACTTTCATTCCAAACTTCGATTCAAAACTTTCAATTCAAATTTCTTCAATTCCAAAATTTTCGATTCAAAACTTTCAATTCAATTTCAAAAATTTCAATTGTTTTAAAATCTCTATCTTGTTTTTCAAACTTTTCCCTCAATCAAATTTTATGCCCCGTGATATTTTGATAATCACAAAGGGGGAGAAATTCTTGGTTGATTGGGGGAAAAATCTTTTAAAGCATGCCTCTCATTTCAGTCTTTTTACATTACTTGTTTTAGTGATTGTGATCATCAAAATAGGGGGAGATTGTTGTACCTATCTTACCCCTCGTGTTTAATTTTCATGATCACAATCACTCTCCTTTTTATCTAATCTTGTTTTCAAGTGTTTTTGTTAAGAGGCATGATTTCAGGAGCAAGAAGTGGCAAAGGAAGAACAGTGGACTGTCTTTCAGTCCACCGGCCAACCGGTGGCTTCACCACCGGCCAGCCGATGGACCCTGGGCAGAAGGGACACCCACTGCCTTCTCACCGGCCAACCGGTGGCCTCCTCACCGGCCAGCCGGTGGCACCCAGCCAGAACAGTGTTAGCCACTGCCTCAGCACCGGCCAACCGGTGGCCTCATCACCGGCCAGCCGGTGGTGCCTGAGCCCGAAGGCCTCTCCATTTTGCAAGCACCGGCCAACCGGTGGCACTGTACCGGTCAGCCAGTGGAGCCAGTCAAACTAGCCATTGGGCTTTGACCAGACCTGTCCACTTGCCTCCCAACGGCTCCGAAGGCCTCTCCAACGGCTCCGAAGCCTCCCAAAGGCCATTTGAGGGTTCCCCCTCTATAAATAAAGGACTAGGAAGCCCCATAACACTAGTGAAACATACAGAAGCCCACGGGACACATTTTACATCATTTGGCGAACCTCCGTCGGATTCTTCCAAGGAACTCCAATAGCTCCAACTCACTTCCACATCCAAGGAGCACCACCATAGAAGCTTGGGAGCACCCTTCATCAACTCCAATCAATCATTGGCACCCAAGGCTTCTCCTCATTACGGTTTTTCATTATTTATCATTTTGAGCTTTAAATTGAGTTTATGCCTACAAACTCCCATTTCTCTCATCCTCCATTCTTTTGGGTTTTCACATCACCTTTAAGGTGTGAAGAGGTTAGTCAAGCCTTCCCTTTAAAAGGCTTGAGTCATAGGTGAGCTAGCCTTCACCTGTAAGAAGGCTAGTGGGTTCTTGCTCAACCAATAAAAGCAAGCTGTAATAGGTTCTAGACTAACCTTAAAGTCTAGTGGGTTTCTTGCTAAAACCATTAAAAAGCAAGCGGTAGTAAATCTCTCAACGGTTGAGTTGGGAGCGGATACGTAGGCTTGGGTTTAAGCCGAACTCCGTTATCAATTTTGTGTCTTGCCTATTTTATTTCCGCTGCACTTTCAACTTTGATTTTAAATTGTTAATCATTTTTTAAAAGGCAATTCACCCCCCTCTTGCCATCACCTTCTTCTCTTCTCCGTCCAACACTGATAAGTTTGGAAGAGGTCCTTGTGTGGCCTGGTTGTTTGTTCCCATGATGAATAGTGAAAGATGTCCCTGTGCAACCTGGACAGTCATGTGTACTATTGTTTAACCCTGATCTAGGGTGTGGATCAAGTTTATTTATATAAACTTCTTGGTGGAAGGTGATCACCAAGTAGAGTGGATTACATCTCGACTTGATACTAAACCACCTGTTTCATATCCGATGTGCTGCTTAATTTAGTATTCTCTCTTTTACGGCTTTACTGTATAATTAAGAAATCACTAAATTCACTTTGATATTTAATCTTGGAAAGAAGTTATAATTGTCTTGTTTTAGTAGAATAGCTTCAAAAGTAATATTAATAACTAAAATTAAGATTACTGAGAAGTAATAAATCTTCTAAGAAGGTATTTAAATAGTCAAAATCTTATAACAATATAACCTTGATTAACTGGGCTGTATTTAACCTTTTGGGGAAACCTTTTTAAGAATAATTTTTAACCATAAATTTTTATAGATACTCAATTCACCCCCCTCTTGAGTAATATACTCCAACCAACATTTGGTATCAGAGGAGTTTATTAAGACTTTGTTTAACCATATTCAACTGTGATTGTAGTTGTACTTTGAAGATCTGTAAATTTATGTTAATTATAAATTTCTAGCTCTTTGAAAGTATTTCTGTATTATGGATAATAGATTGGAAGGTCCTATAACCAATAGACCACCATTCTTTAATGGAACCAACTATTCTCAATGTAAAATTAAAATGAAAATGCATTTAGAGAGTATGGGTTTTTGAAATTTGGTCTTCCATTATAGATGAATTTAAGATTCCTACTACTGATAGAATCACATGGTTTAAACCTGTCAAAACTTCCTATAATAACAATTTCAAAGCTATTAATGCTTTATACTTCTCCTTAGGAGATTAATAATTCAATATAATTTCTACTTGTAAAACTGCCCATGAAATTTGGGATACCCTGTCTGTCTCACATGAAAAAACATCTAGTGTAAAAGAAATGAGACTTAATAATTATACTATTAAATATGATAACATTAAAATTAAACCTGATGAGCCTATCTCTGACATGTATTTTAGGTTCAATGATATTGTCAACACAATTATTTCTCTTGGAAGAGAAGTCACTGCCAAGGAATAGATCATGAGAATTCTCAGATGTCTACCTAACAGATGAAGAGGAACCTCTGTCTTTATTATAGAATCATGAAGCATCAACAAGCTACCTTTAAAAGAACTAATTGGGAAACTAATGATGTATAAAGAAGAGTTGAAAGTCAATAAGGAAGAGGAGTATGAACCAAAAAGGAAATCTGTTACATTCAAAACCACCACCTCTAAACACAAAGACAAAGGGAAATTGGAAGCTTTTCTAGAAAGTTCCAGAAGTGAACAATCATCACTTGACAATGATGAGGAGATGGCTTAATTAGCTAGAAGATTCAAGAAATTTTAAAAGAAGAAGAATTTTTTTCTAAAGCCTAACTTCAAGGGAAAATATGACCAAAAATGAAGTTGGAATAAGGATTGGAAAAGAAGTGACAAGACTGATGAGATTGTTTTCTATGAATGTAAGTGAAATGGACATATCAAGGCTGACTGTCCAAAGATAAAGTACAAAAAGAGATATGAGGACAAGGACAGGTAGTATAAAAAGGCAATGAAAGAAACTTGGAGTGCTTCAGAGGACAGTTCAAGTGACTCAGAAACATCACATGATGAACAACCTAACAACGCCAATATGTGTTTTATGACAAACACATCTGAGGTAAAATTAGACTCTCCTGTACATAATTCATACTATTCTGGAGATGAGAGTGGCTCTAAAAATATGAATAATGAAGAAATGTTTGAATACAGTAACATGTTTGAAGAAACATGCAATGAACTAAAATAAAAATACATATCATTTAAGAAACAATATGCTCTTACTGTGACTCTTAAATCTGAACTCACAACTGAAAAAAGAAAAATGCTAAACTACTCAAAGAGAAAAATGAATTAAAAATGTCTAATGAGCAATTGAAGAATGAACTAGAAATGTTTACCAATGGGAAAAATAACCTTACTCAAATGATATGTAAACAAATTTCCCTTAAATATAATTCTGAAATTGGTTATCAACCTGGAAAAAGAAATATTGGTAGAACAATTTTTTTTTTCTAAATATATGATATATAGTTTTACTCCCAGTTCTGGGCACAAATCAACTAATTCAATTTATGATACACTTTATACCGTTTCATGTTTTCAAGACCAAATAGAGTTTAATTTTCAAATAATTTACTTAACACTTATAGGAAAACTATGAGGCATATATGGGTTCCTAAAGCACTCATTACTAATATTAATGGACCCAAACAAGTATGGCTACCAAAATCTATTTTTTCTTAATCATTTTGTAGGAAAGTTGCTTAAAGAGTTCCTGTAAAATTTTATGGTACTTGGATAGTGGATGTTCAAGACACATGACAATATACTACTCATGATTCAAGAACATAATAAAAATAGATGGAGGATATGTCACATTTGGTGACAATGCCAAAGGAAAGATTACTGGCCTCGGACAAACCATTAAATCTAACTCAGTTTTAGTTTCTAAAGTACTGTTTGTTGATGGATTAAAATATAATCTTCTTAGTATATCACAATTATGTGATGATGTATTTCATGTTATATTTGAAAATGATGTTTTCAATGTCTTTAATTGTAAATAATAATTATTATTTTCTGCATTAAGAAATGAAAATGTTCACTATGTTAACATAGATTCCTTAGCTTCTCAAAACGCTTCATGCTTAAGTGTATTTCATAAAGAGTCTTGGATCTAGCATAGGAGACTAGGACACTGTAATATTCACTCCCTTAAAAATGTATCTAGAAAAATCTTAGTAAGGACTTACCCAAACTTGAGTTTCCAAATGAAAAAGTGTGTAATCCTTGTCAAAAGGGAAAACAACACAAAATTTCCTTCAAACCAAAGAAAGAAGTGTCAACTTCTCAACCTCTAGAACTAGATCACATGGATTTGTTTGGACCATATAGAGTTTATAGTTTAAATGGGAATCAATATGTTTATGTTCTTGTATATGACTTTTCTAGATATACTTGGACCTTCTTTATGGCTCACAAAAGCAAATCCTTCTCTTATTTTACTAAATATGCCAAGTTTATGGAAAATCTTAGCGTAAATAGAATTAAATACTTAAGAAGTGATCATGGTTGTGAGTTTAAAAATCAAGAGTTTGAATCATTTTTCTCACAAAATGGTTACAGTCACAATTTCTCTTCCCCATATAACACCTCAACAAAATGAAGTTATATAAAGAAGAAATAGAACCCTGCAAGAGATTTCTTGAACAATGCTTAGTGAATATTACCTACCTATTTATTTTTTGTCTGAAGTTTTCAATAAAACATACTAAATAATAAAAATAGTGTTGATCAGACCTATTCTTAAAAGGACTCCTTATGAGTTATGGAACAATCGAAAACCCAAGGTTAACTACTTCAATGTTTTTGGTTGCAAAGTCTACATTATTAATACTAAGGAAAATCTTGAAAAATATGCATACAAGAGTGATGAAGTTATCTTTTTAGAATATTACCTGTCTAGTAAAGACTATAGAGTGTTCAATAAAATAAATAAATGTGTGGAAGAATCTTTCCATGTCAAATTTGATGAATAAAATCCACATGATCCTAAAACCATTCTAGAGAAACTAGAGGATGATGTATCAAATCTAAACATTAATTCAAAATCCTCAAACCGTTCTGTGAAGGAATCTGTGAAAACTTCTAGTTTTGGAAATTCCTTAGACTCAAGTCACAATGAACCTGAACCTGTTGATGAACCTGAAATCACTATTCCCTCCTTTTCCAGAGTTGTTAGAACTCTTAAGAACCATCCTTTAGATGATGTTGTAGGAGATCTAGACAAAGGAACTCAAACTAGAGATTCTCTTAGAAATCAGGTTGAACATCAAGTCTTTTTGTCAGAACTTGAACCTAAAAACATTAATGATGCTATAAAACATGAATTTTGGGTGATGTATATGCAAGAATAACTTAATCATTTTAAAAGAAACAAAGTTTAGAAACTTATTGAAATACATAAGGACACATTCACCATAGGCACTAAATGGGTGTTTAGAAAAAAGGTAGATGAAGTTGGTAACATAGTTAGAAACAAGGCTAGATTGGTTTCACAATGCTATAGTCAAGAAGAAGGAATTAACTATGAGAAGACCTTTGAACCAGTAGCTAGAATTGAAGCCATAAAAATCCTACTTGCTTATGCTGAACTTCTGAATTTAAAACTATATCAAATGGATGTTAAGAGTGCATTCTTAAATGGGTATATAACTGAGGATGTATTTGTTGAAATAACCCCTGGCTTTACAAAACCCCATTTTCCAAATCATATTTTTAAATTATAAAAAGCCTTATATTGTTTAAAACAAGATCTAAGAGATTAATATGATATGTTGAGTACTTTTCTTATTTCCAAAGGTTTTATAAAAGGAATAGCTGATCCTACTCTGTTTATAAAATGGATTTCTAATGATGTTTTAGCTGTTCAAATTATGTAGATGACATTATTTTGGATCTTCAAGAAATTATTTATGTATTGATTTCTCTAAAATGATGCAAAATGAATTTTAAATGAGTTTAATGGGTGAACTAATTTTTTTTTCTCGGATTTCAAATCTTTCAAAATAATGATGGTATTATTTTATCTCAAAGTTAATATACTAGAGATATTCTAAAACGTTTTGGATTAGATAGCACTAAAAGTAGTGACACTCCCATGAGTACCAATTTTAAGTTGGATCTTGATAAAGATGGAAAATCTATTGATCAAACCACTTATAGAGGAATTATTGGAAGTTTACTCTACTTAACTGCTAGTCGACCTGAAATTATTTTTAGTGTGTGTATGTGTGCTCGTTTTCAAGAAAATACAATGTAATCTCATTTAAATATTTTAAAGATAATTTTCAAATACCTCAAGAATACACCCAATCTAGGAATATTCTATCCTAGAGGATAATAATTTTAATTATTTAGTTATTCTAATGCTGACTTCAGTGGCTATAAGTTAGATAGAAAAAGCACCTCTAGAACATGTCAAATTTTAGGCAAGTCACTAGTATCATGGTGTAGTAAGAAATAAAATTCTATTGCATTATCTACTACAGAAGCTGAATATATAGCTTCTGGAAGTTGTTGTGAAAAAAATCTTGTGGATGAAACACAAATTACTAGATTATGGATATCAATTCAGGAATGTACCTATAAATTGTGACAAAACAAGTGCTATTAACATCTTGAAAAATCCTATTTCACATTCTAGGACAAATCATATTGATGTAATACATCACTTTTTGAGAGATCATCATCAAAAAGGTGATATCACTTTGGAATCCATTAGTACAGAGAATCAGATTGATGATATATTTACCAAACCATTAAATTATGAAAGAATATACTACATCATACATGAATTAGGAATGATAAATATTAAGTAAATGTCTTACTGTTTCATGTTTACATTATTACAATTAGTATTTCGTGATTACATTATGATAGTCACTGTCTCACCGTAAGGACAAGTCACTGTCTCACCGTAAGGATCAGTCACTGTCTTACCATAAGGATCAGTCACTGTCTTACCGTAAGGATCAGTCATTGTCTCACCATAAGGATCAATCACAGTCTCACCGTAAAATTCATTCACTATCTCAACATAAATACCTGATATGGTCTCACCATAAATATTTTTTTTATGATTTTTATTTACAAATTAAAAACTGTGTCACGATAAATATTCATTTCACCTTTTTATTTTCCCGTGATTTTACTTTTGAGACATTTAGTATTCCTTAATGATAAAATAAAGGAAGTATCACTTGTCCTTAAATCGATATTTCTTCTATTCACTCAATTTGTAACCCTTCTTGAATCCTTCAACCCTTATACCTCTCGAACCATCGGCAAATGCCCAGGATGAAATGCACTTCATCGTCGACTCCTAAGAAATGTAGCTCAAATAAGAAGAAGATTGCACCTAAACTAGAACCCGAAGGTCCTCTAAATCCAAATATGGTGAACTGAGTAGTTGTACCTGAGAAAGAGATATTCCCTGAGTGGCTTCTATCGAGTAAGTCTATAGTTTTGAATCTTTTAAAAGAGAAAGGCTTGTTAGAATGGTTTTCGAAGAACGATTGACCTATCCACCCTAATCTTGTGGCTCAATTTTATCAGTATGTTCAGTTCTCCTTTGATTCTGAAGATGGTTATGCTGGGAGAAGCTAGAAAAATGGCCATAAATTATCATTCTCTTTGAGGTTATGGGATACATGCCTTATGATACCTCATAATGTCATCTGTGAGGATTATCAGAGAGTACCTCCACCTTATAGTGAATTATTTGTTTTGGAAGATTCTCTAAAAATCTTAATTGGAAATGGAACCAAGAAGAGAGCCATTGCTACTGAACTAGATAGAGAATCTAGACTTCTGTTTAAGTTTATACAGAACTTGATTAGCCCCAGAAAAGGTTATTTTTATATACTAAAATATAAGTATGTGTTTCTAATTCATCTTATGAAAAATGGGCATAAGATGAACCTTTGTAAGTATGTCATACACCATATGTGTGAGCTGATCAAAACCACATCCAAGAAAACCTCCCTGTTTTATTCTCGGCTTATCTCAGCCATGATTCATGCCAATGGTATGGTTGGACCTAATGAAGATTTTATCAAGGATTGTGAGTTCTGCATTTCAAAAGTCATTATCAAGAGGATGAAAATCAACTAGAATCCTTGGAAAAAGGCATGGGTGGAAGAAAATGAAAGGATTTATGAAAATTTCAAACCAGTGGAACATCCTTCAAGACCAAAAGATATTATTGATCCTAGTTTGGAACCAGATGAAGTTGTTGAGTATTCTAAAGAAGAAGAAGATGAGGCTGATATGCCTCCCAGGGAAACTATTTCTGATAAGAAAGACAATACTCCTGTCCCTCATGTAGTAAGTGAAAAGGAAGTCCCTGATTCTAAAGATGTTGTTAATATGGAATATCAACCTGAATTTGAAAAAAAATATATTTTCAAAGAAACCAAAAATAATTCTATGTAAGATCTTATAGAAGAAGAATTACCTATTATGTAAGAAGATGACCTTAAAGAACTCCCAATGGAACAATATATTCCTGAAGTCATTCCTTTGGCTGAGGAAAGGCTGGAGATGGATTTTCTGTTGTGTAGATAGGAAATGAGAGAGGAAATAAGAGATGGATTCGTGGAACTAGATCAAGCCTCTAAGCCTCTCAGTTCTAAGAAGGATTCAACTGTTGAGGGGGAGCAACCCAAAAATATAGAATCTTTTGAAGTACCAAATCTGATTGATCAAATCCCTCTAGAAATTCAGTATAAATTCCCCAGATTTTATGTTGTGAATGACTTCCAAGAAGTCTCAGTAAAAGGCCTTGACCTTTCCAGTATGTTCCAATTGAAATCTGTCTCTAATATTTCCCCTGAAAAAGAACCTGATCCTATATGAGTCCCTATATCTGAACCTTCACCAGAACAACCATCCTTGGTGAGTAAATATGATCTGAAAGAATTTGGAACTACCCTTTTGGAAAGAGTTGAAAAAATCCCGAATACCCAATGATCTCCTGTAATAAATCTAAGTGAGAGAGATGCCTCACTATTGTTGAAAAAAGTTATTTGAAAAAGTCAACCCAAAATGATTCATGAGATTCAGGAAGTAAGAGTTGAAAACAGATTTCTTAGTGATGAAGTGAAGACTCTAAGAGGTATGATTGGAGACATGCAGAAAGTGATAAATTTGAGATTAGAGCTTGATTCTCATCATATGGAGCCTATTGTTCTTCAAACCCCACAGAATGGTGCCTCTCAGATTCAACCTCATTTAGTTTCCTTAGCTGAAAATGTGGCAGAAAGAAACAAAAATATTGTGAAATAAATGCGAGATATTGTGGTTAATCTTAACAAGCTCACTGATGAGTATACAGGGTGCCTTCAAAAAGTGCTAAATCAAATGAAATCTCTCACCTCAGCTGTCACTACTTTTAAGACATCTGGAAAATTATCTCAATATTCCTTAGACAGTGACCTGCTCAAAACAGTGGTCAAAGAAGAACTTCAGACTATGCTTAGTGGTTTTAATAAAGATTCTCTATCAAAAGTTATCAAGAACAGTGATAGATTTCTTGATCTGGTCCAAATCCATTAAAAAATTTCTAATGATGCTCAACAATAAATTTCCAAGAAAGTGGATTTATACTTCAACCAAATCTTCTCAAAGACTAACATGACCAATCATTTCAAATATCTTGTAGAAAATCTAAGGATTCCTCCTGTTACTCAAGATTTCAAAACTCAAGTCCAAAAGTTCACAGAGTTCACTCATCTATTGGAAATGTTTAGGGAAAACAAGTATGACTTTGAGAAATCTATGTAGTTTGGTGGAGAGATCATTGTAGATTTTATTAAGCTTATGAGGCCCTATCTTCATGTAAAGAGTACAACCATTGTTTCTCCTGCAGCTGCCCCTCTGAGGCCTGGTTTTCTTACTTTCACCTCTGCCCTAGCCTCAACTTCTATGTCTGTTAGTCAAGCACTGAGTCTGATCAGGTCTGTGATCCATGATCAACAACTTCCTCGGTCTTCTATTGCACCTACTCTGGCTCCCTATATCTTTAAAGGTCTTCCATTACCTTCTCAATGAACCATCTCACTCCCTTCTTCAACCTCAACCCCTGCTCCTATGGATTCCTCTTCTGCTACTGCTACTAAGGGAAAAGAGAAGACCAGCCAGTGAATAAGGATAGTGCTTACTCTTTTTTGATGGAAATCTTGTTATTTTTGTTTTACTTTTTGTAATGCCTTTTTTGTCTCTTTTGTCTTTATTTTTCTTGCTACTTTTTGATAATCCCAAAAGGGGGAGAAATATAGGAGACATATAAGAGAAGAGAACACTCACTCTATATATGTTATATGCACATTCAAACTATGTTGTTAGAACAAATATACACTCTAAATATACATGATTCGTGATCCTCAAAAGGAGGGAGATTATTGGAATCCTCATATATTAATCATGTTTTAATGATCACAAATCCTATTCAGTCTATAAACCAAGTTAAATCTATGTAATCTAACTTACATCAAATGTACAGTTGTTTAGTAAAATCTATCCAAAGCTCTTAAGTTATCTACACTTAGTTTGGTTACTATACACCATCTTTTGATTCACATTATAATGATTTCTCTGAAAAGTGATTAAGTTTAATTCATTCCATAAATATCACTACTTAAGTCTGGATAGAGATATTTTCCTAAGTACAAGACATCGTGAACAAGATACTGTGAACAAGACACCGTGACATCGAGACACCATGACAACCAGACACCGTGACCAAGACACCGTGAACAAGACACCGTGACATTGAGACACTGTGATAACAAGAAACCGTGAACAAGACACCTTGACATCGAGACACCGTGAACCATACACCTTGAACCAGAAACCATGACCACAAGACACCGTGACTAATCCAGACACCATGTGAAGGAGACACCATTTCCATGATATACAGTGACACCGTTTCTTAATATGTTTTTTCGTCTTTCAAATTTAATATCTAACGGTCATATATGAAGATTTTAAATGCACTAACATAAATAATATTCCTTTGTAGACATATCACTAACACAAAAATAGTTTTTCCCAGTGCCAACCTTTATCAGCGCTGATAAAGGGTCCACTTCAAAAAAAATTAATTAAAAATAATATATTAATATATAAATATATAAATATAGTTATATTGATATAAATATAATATATAATTTTTAAATATATTTTAGATAAGTATAAATATATACTTACACTTAATATACTTAATATATAAGATATTTAGTGAAAATGACTTATAAAAAATTAATAAAATATTTTTAATTAATAATTTGCTAATTATTAAGGAGGAATAGTAATTTCATAACAATTTGAAGACCCAAAAAATCAAAAAATTAAAAAAGACACAAAATATGTTAAAAACGCAACTCGAACTTCAAACAACCATAACTTTTGATCCGGGTGTCCGTTCGAGCTGTATCATATATAAAATAGAAGCCTACGATGAGCTCTACACCCTTGTGACCTTGGGGGGGACCATAGCCAAGGTTTGTTTGAGGCCAGAAAAGGCCCCGAAGGCCTCGAAAACCGAGTTTTTAGTCGGGGTACCTCAATTTTTTAACATTTCGTGGATTTTCATCCTTGTTTAAGGAGGCATTATTGTCTTTTTTGGGTGGGGACTGAATTTATTCCAAGGTATTACATTCATATTGATATTATGTCTTTGAAATTTTGTCATTTTTTATAATGCACTGCTATTTATAATCAAATATATAACTATATGTACATATTTTTTATATATTCACACCTAAAAATTTAATTTTTTAAATAAATAATTAAACATATCTACATATAAAATATATTAGATTTATCTAAATAATAACTAATATCCATTTTATTTAAAATACCAATATATGAATATTTATATAACTATATATTAATATAAGTATATATATATTAATATAACTATATATATATTAATATAACTATAAATATATATATTTACAGATACATGGTACTATTATATTCAATGAGTAGTATAGGATTGGTTCCCCTTACTCGATAGAGGTTCATTAGGTTCCAAAAATCATGGTGCATCGAGAACACCATTTTTGTTTTAATTTTCCCCCAACTCCTAGTATACCATACCTATGTCGTGATGGATTAGATGTAATTGTTGTTTCCAATATATTAGATTTATCTAAATAATAACTAATATCCATTTTATTTAAAATACCAATATATGAATATTTATATAACTATATATTAATATAACTATATATATTAACATAACTATATATAGATTAATATAACTATATAACTATATATTAATATAACTATAAATATATATATTAATATAACTACATATATATTAATATAACTATATATATATTAATATTACTATATATATATATTAATATAAATATATATTACTATATGAATAAATATAACTAAATATATATATAAATAAATAGATATATCATAAATAAGAGAACAAATCAATATAGGGGAGTGGCAAAGGCTTCAGGCGTGCATGGGGGAGGTCTCGAGATCAAATCTGGGTGGAGGCAGGGGCGCGGGTGCAAGGGTGAATTTAAGGGGCAAACACTGATAAAGGTGGTGTATAGCGTTGATAAAGGGTGGAGGTGGTGTGTGCAGGCACTGGAGGTTCGGGAAAGTGACGATAAATGGGGGGCTCAAGTGCTGTAAAAATCCCCCCCGAGATTGGCAGGATTTTTTTTAAATTTTATTTAGTTTTATGAGTACTTTTTTTAGTGCTGATAAAAGGGGTCTTTATCAGCGATTTTTGGAGCACCGATAAAGGGGACCCCCCTTTATCTTCGCCAACTTTAACAGTGTTTTTTTAGCGCTGTTAAAGGCCATTTTTAGAACTGATAAAAGGGGTATTTGTAGTAGTGTGCATGTCATCTAATAGTACGAGGTATGAGGTGTAGAATACATGAAACATGTCGGCTCAAACACGTGCACTCCAAGATAAAAGAGTAATGCGGCCCAGAAAATAAAAGAAGTGTGCCACGATACTAAAAATCAGAACTAGTGGCCGTTAACACGACAACAGAATACGCATAGAGAAATCTTAAATAAAGAATTGTCTCATGCAACTCAACGCTGCTGGAGAACACAAGAAGCTCAATTGAATCCCATAATCAGGAACATCTTTGCACTGTCAAACATCATGAAGAACACAAGCCAGATCTTTCTAACTTGCGACACTCTATTTCCCATACGAGGACTTGATTTATGCATCTGCTTCATCTTAGAAGTCCAGAGATGCAAAGACTAACATTCGGTGCATTTCTAAACCTATCTCAATATTTCTACTCTATTGTGTATCATTTTACTATCTTTTGAGAAGTGTGTGTATCTATATAACAACACACTCTGTCTCCTTCATAAAACTAAAGGATAAAAGATATCCTTACTCAAACATCTTTTTATATTTTTATACCCACTGATAAGTGCGAAAGAGGTCCCTGTGTGGACTGGTTGTTTGTTCCCACGAACAACTATAGAAGAGGTCCCTGTACGACTTGGAAAGTCCTGTGTACTGTTGTTTAACCCCAATCCAAGGTGTGGATCAAGTTTATTTATATAAACTGCTTGGTGGTAGGTGATCACAAAGTATAGTTTATTAGGTATCAGCTTGAGACTGAACCACTTGTTTCATCTTCGCTGTGCTGCTTAATTTAGTAATCTTTGTTTTACTGCTTTACTGTATAATTTAGAAATCACTAAATTCACTTCTATAGTTAATCTTGGAAAGAAGTTATAATTTTCTTGTCTTAGTAGAATAACTTCAAAATTAAAATTAATAACTGACATTTAGATTACTGAGAACTAATCAATCTTCTAATAAGGTATTTAAACAATCAGAATATTATAACAATATAACCTTGATTAACTTGGATATATTTAACCTTTTGGGGAAAACTTTTTCAGAATAAATTTTAACCAGAAATTTTTATAGATACTCAATTCACCCCCCTCTTGAGTAATCTACTCCGACCAACATTTGGTATCATAGGAGTTTATTAAGACTTTGTTTAACCGTATTAAACTGTGATTGTTTTCGTACTTTTAAGATCTGTAAATTTCTATTAATTCTAAATTTCTAGGTCTCTCAAAGTATTCATGTATTTTGGTTAATAGACTGAAAGGTGTTGCAACCAAAAGACCACCATTCATTAATGGAACCAACTATGCTCAATGGAAAATTAAAATGAAAATGAATTTAGAGAGTATGAGTTTTGAAATTTGGTCTTCCATTATAGATGAATTTAAGATTCCTACTACTGATAGAATCACATGGGATGAACCTGTCAAAAACTGCCTACAATAACAATTGCAAAGCTATGAATTCTTTATACTGCTCCTTAGGAGATGAAGAATTAAATAGAATTTCTGCCTGTAAAACTGCCCATGCAATTTGGGATACCATGTTTGTCTCACATGAATGAACATCTAGTGTAAAAGAAATGATACTTAATACTTATAATATTAAATATGATAAATTTAAAATGAAACCTGATGAGACTATTTCTGAAATTTATCTTAGGTTCAATGAGATTTTCAACACAATTATTTCTCTTGTAAGAGAAGTCACTGCCAAGGAACAGATCATGAGAATTATCAGATGTCTGCCTGACAGATGGAGAGGAACCTCTGACTCTATTAGAGAATCATTGAGGCATAAACAAGATACCTATAAAAGAACTCATTGGGAAACTAATGATGTATGAAGAAGAGTTGAAAGTCAACAAGGAAGATGAGGATGAACCAAAAAGGAAATTTGTTACATTCAAAACCACCACCTCTAAACACAAAGACAAAGGGAAATTGGAAGATTAAGTAGAAAGTTACAGAAGTGAACAATCATCACCTGACAGTGATGAGGAGATGGCTCAATTATCCAGAAGATTCAAGAAATTTTACAAGAAGAAGAACTTTTTTCGAAAGCCTAACTTCAAAGGAAAATATGACCAAAAAGGAAGTTGGAAGAAGGATTGGAAAAGAAGTGACAAGACTGATGATATTGTCTGCTATGAATATAAGTGAAAAGGGAATATCAAGTCTGACTATCCAAAGCTCAAGTAAAAAAAGAGATATGTGGAAAAGGACAAGAAGTATAAAAAGGAAATTAAAGAAACTTGGAGTGCTTCTGAGGATAGTTCAAGCGACTCAAAAACATCACATGATGAACAAGTTAAAAATGACAATATATGTTTTATGACACACACATCTAAGGTATCACTGGACTCTCCTGTACATAATTCATACTATTCTAGAGATGAGAGTGACTATGAAAATATGAATAATAAAGAAATGTTTGAATACTATAACATGACTGAAGAAACATGCAATGAACTAAAAGACAAATACATATCATTGAAGAAACAATAAGATCTTATTGTGACTATTAAATCTAAACTCACAAGTGAAAAATAGAAAAATTCTCAACATCTCAAAGAGAAAAACGAATTAAAAATGTCTAATGAGCAATTAAAGAATGACCTAGAAAAGTTTACCAATGGAAAAAATACCCTTACTAAAATGATAGGTAAACAAATTTTCCCTAAATATAACACTGACATTGGTTATCAACCTGTAAAAGGAAATATTGGTAAAACAATTTTTTTTTCTAAATCTAGGATATATAGTTTTACTGCCAGTTCTGGGCACAAATCAACTAATTTAATTAATGATACACTTTCTACTGTTTCAAGTTTTTCTTGAAAAAACAGAGTTTAGTTTTCAAATACTTTACTTAATGCTTATAGGAAACCTATGAGGAAGATATGGGTTCCAAAATCACTCATTACAAATATTACTGAACCTAAACAAGTATGGGTACCAAAATCTGTTTTTTCTTAACCATTTTATAGGAAAGATGCTTAAAGAGTTCCTGTAAAAGTTTATGGTACTTGGATAGTGGATGTTCAAGACACATGACATGAGACTACTCATGCTTCAAGAACCTAATAAAAATATATGGAGGATATGTCACATTTTGTGAAAATGCCAAAGGAAATATTATTCTCCTTGGCCAAATCGGTAACTCTAACATAGTTTTAATTTCTAATGTACTGTCTGTTGATGGATTAAAATATAATATTCTTAGTATATCACAATTACGTGATGATGGATTTCAATTATATTTGAAAATTATTCTTGAAATGTCTTTAATTCTAAAGAAGAATTATTATTTTTTTAATTAATAAATGAAAATGTTTACTCTGTTAACATAGATTACTTAGCTTCTCAAAATGCTTCATGCTTAAGTGTATTTCATAAAGAGTCTTGGATATGGTATAAGAGACTAGGAAACTGTAATATTCACTCCCTTATAAAGCTAAATAGAAAAATAATAGTTAAAGACTTACCCAAACTTGAGTTTCCAAATGAAAAAGTCTGTAATCCTTGTCAAAAGGTAAAACCCAACAAAATTTCCTTCAAACCAATGAAAGAAGTTTCAACTTCTCAACCTCTCGAACTGGTTCATAGGGAATTGTTTGGACCATCTAGAGTTTCTAGTTTAAATGGAAATCACTATGTTTATATTCTTGTAGATGAATTTTCTAGATATACTTGGACCTTATTTATGGCCCAAAAAAGTGAAGCCTGCTTTTATTTTACTAAATATGCCAAGTCTGTGGAAAATATTAGTGGACTTAGAATTAAATCCTTAAGAAGTGATCATGGTAATGAGTTTGAAAATAAAGAGTTTGAATCCTTTTTCTCACAAAATGGTTATAGTCACAATTTCTTTTCCCCTAGAACACCTCAACAAAATGGAGTTGTAGAAATAATAAATAGAACCCTGCAAGAGATTTCTAGAACAATGCTTAGTGAATATGACCTAACTATTTATTTTTTGGCTGAAGCTATCAATAAAACATTCTATATAATTGTTTCCGATGCTTTATGCCGGGGCGCGCGTGCGCATTCCGTTCCGTCCGCGGAGGAGGACGCGTGACGCTCTGTTGCCCCGCATTCCCGCTTTCCAAAGGCGGGCGACATTCGCTCCTTATCCAGGGACGTCTGCTCCTTGATCGAAACAGGATGATGGGATGTCGGTTCTTCCTCCTGCGGATTCCTCCTCAGAACTCGTCACCTAGTCCGGGTCTCCCTCATAGATTTAATACGTAGTTCGTGAAACTCTTCCCAGTGCCATGTTTCCATGGACTCCGGTTAATTACACTGCTTCTTTCGGGACATTCCAAAGGGTCCAGTCAGGGCAGCAACCTTCAGTCGAGGGAGTAGTCACGTTGAGGCATCAGTAGCGTGTCTGGATGCTAGGGTACCTGGCATGTCTGTCTGTTATCCTTGGTCACAAGGCTTCTCGAGGGCGTGGAAACCCGAGGCATACCACATCGAACGCGGGGAATTATATGCAATGGACGCATATCTGAGATTTTCCTCAGCTTCTCGTGTTTAACACAAGGTATGCCGCAAGTTTAACGTCCAGCGGAGACGGATCAAACCAACCAGAGCATTAGCTAGGGTAGATCGGATTGAGGGATTCTCCTTGAAGGGATGTCGATACCGGGGCCAGCCCATAGATGGCTGTGAAGAAGAGCGTACCGACATGGTCTCACCGGGATGAGACAGTCCGGGTGAGAATCGGGATGGGTGATAGGTTGATGAATGAAGTGGAGGGGGAATGAAATGGGACCATCGCAGGGGCGACGGTGAAGTTGGGATTGAACCTTGAAGAGGCTTCCTACGTATCCCTGTGGCAGGGAATCAAAGTCCGCGTAGTTTGGGATGGTGCCGATAAACCGATGTGAAGGTGGACCTTGGCCCGATGAGCATCGTCAGTGTACCGACGTGAAAGTAGACCCGTGGGTCCACTAGTGGTGGTCTTGAACCTTGGGAAGGTTTCCTACGTACCATGCCTTGACATGGATCAAAGTCCTCGTAGTTCAGGGGATTAATGGAATACAGTTTAACGTCATGCGGGACGATAGTGAACCCTGACGTGAATAAACGACGGGCGGCGGGTGTCGGCGAACCGACGTAAGTGAGGGACCTTGGTCTGATGGGAGTTGGGATTGAACCTCGGGGAGGCTTCCTACGTACCATTCCTTGACATGAATCAAACTCCTCGTAGTTCGGATGAAAATGTGGGCTTGGCACACTGACTAGGAGACGGTTTGGGCCAATGATTGTTGGGCTTGAACCTCGGGGAGGCTTCCTACGTACCATGCCTTGACACGGATCAAATTCCTCATTGTTCGTATTGGGGAATGCAGTTTAACGTCATGAGGGATGGGGGTTAACCAACGTGAATGAGGTCGGAACGACCAGATGGTGGGTTTGAACCTCGTAGAGGCTTCCTACGTACCATGCCTTGACATGGATCAAAGACCTCGTAGTTCGGGTTAGTCACAACGGCTTGCCGTCGGACTGGAATTGTAGTTTAACGTCGTGCTGGACGTAGATAGAACTCGACGTGAATTGGATGATGGGTGGGCTTGAACCTCGTGGAGGCTTCCTACGTACCACGCCTTGACATGGATCAAAGACCTCGTAGTTCATATGGGGCTTTGTCGGTGGACCGACGTGAAAGTGGACCTTGGTCCAATGAGTGGTGGGCTTGAACCTCTGGAAGGCTTCCTACGTACCATGCCTTGACATGGATCAAAGACCTCGTAGTTCAGGTGGTGCTTCGTCGGCGAACCGACGTGAAAGTGGATCTTGGTCCAATGAGTGGTGGGCTTGAACTTCTGGAAGGCTTCCTACGTACCATGCCTTGACATGGATCAAAGACCTCGTAGTTCAGGTGGGTGTGCAGTTTAACGTCATGCGGGACAAGAGGGGCATGCAGTTTAACGTCATGCGGGACGAGGCGTGCAGTTTAACGTCATGCTGGACGGGGGTGAAACTCGACGTGAATGAATGACCGAGCAATGTGGCTTGAACCTCATGGAGGCTTCCTACGTAACATGCCTTGACATGGATCAAAGTCCTCGTAGTTCAAATGGGATGAGTCGCAACGGCTTGCCATTGGACCGGAATGCAGTTTAACGTCATGCTAGACGTGAATGGGACCCGACGTGAATAGATGACGGGTGGGATTGAACCTCGTGGAGGATTTCTACGTACCATGCCTTGACATGGATCAAAGTAGTCGTAGTTCGCTGTGGGATGGGGGTTAGGGTCGGTGCTCACTCTAAGCTCACGTGAGTCATGCTCGGTGTGAGAAACAAGAGGTTGCAAGGACCTGACAATCACGTCGCAAAGGATGCATCCGTGAGAAGCGAAGAGGGGCTTACGCGTTAGGCGGCCCATAGTGCTGGGACTTACTCCAGGATGGAGGCCCATGGTGCGAAAAAGCGCGGGAAAGATGGACCTTGGTCCAATGATGGGAGGTGCCTCATTCCCTATCACGCCCTCCACTGACCTTGGTAGTGGGGAAGTACGGAGATGCAGAGGTGCAGCCATTTGTTGGGGGACTAGGGTCGCCCTTCTCCTACAAACATACGCCACTCTGATAAGGAGGATATCATCCCTTGTGGATGGGTGATTCCATTCCCATGGAGACGAGTGGTGTAAAGAATGTTCGAGCTGGGGGGACCCTTCGTGAGGGGGATGAGGTCGGATCACAGTTTAACGTCATGTATTGAGGACGTGGTGCTTGGCAGTTTAACGTCCTGCAGCTCGGACGAGGTGGGTTCACTCCACACCCCTAGGACTTACATAACCGGTACCCTCTGGTCCTTGGGGAAGGGAAGGTACCAGTAAGGCCATGGTTAAGGGGGGTTGTGGAACGAACCATCGAGGGGTCCACATTAGCGTGGCTATGCGAAGAAGCAATAGCCGTTAGCGTGCCTATGCGAAGAAGCATTAGGCGAAGCAACGCTACAGGTGGTATTGTTCATGGGACTTTGAAATCACATCGTGCAAACCAGGAGGGTCGCACGGGAAGAGGAATTGCTAAGAAAAGGAGTGTGCTTCGCGAAGTGGAGTGCCTTGGCCTTAGCATGGGGCATATGTGTGAGTGGAAGGTGCTTCGCAAAGTGGAACAATGTTCGTGAAGCACTGCCTCGCGAAGAAGAGGTGACTCACGAAGCAGGGTCCTGCGAAGCAGTGTGCTTCGCGATGTGTAGCGATCCTGCCTTAGCATAGGGATCACTAGCATGGGTTGGGTGTTTCGCGATGCATAAACGCTCCGCGGCTGCTCGGGTTCCCTTGAGAATCCCCTTCCTTCGCGAATGCCCTTGAGCTTCGCGAAGGGCATCCCTCTCAGAAGAGGGGCTCAAAACGAGACAAAGCAGAGGCGTCTCGCGAAGTAGAAGTACCTCGCGGAGCTCATGATTCCCGGGGCAAAGAGTGCTTCGCGATTCAGGAGAGGAGAAGCCGAAAGGTTGGATTTTCCATCTCCGGGACTCAGGGAGAGTCCAATATTTATAGGGAAGGGGCGCCGTGAAGCAGAACTCGCGCACTGCTTCCGGTGCTTCGCGGCGCGCTCGCGAATGTCAACGTCGTCCGCGGAGGATTACCGCCTCCTGAGCTTCACGGTGGCTCGCGAACGTCAAATGCATTCGCGGATCATTACCGCCTCAGGAGCTTCGCGGCGGCTCACGAATGTCAAATTCGTTCGCGGAGCATTACCGCCTCAGGAGCTTCGCGGCGGCTCGTGAACGTCAAATGCGTTCGCGGAGCATTACCACCTCAGGAGCTTCGCGGTGGCTCGCGAACGTCAAATGCGTTCGCGGAGCATTACCGCCTCAGGAGCTTCGCGGCGGCTCGCGAACGTCAAATGCATTCGCGGAGCATTACCGCCTTAGGAGCTTCGCGGGGCCGCAATGGTCGGGGCGCTTCGCGGCGGGGCTTTGCGTGGGTGCTTCGCGGCGGTGCTTCGCGAGGTAGCGCGCCAGCCGTATTTTTCGTTCCTTTCTTTCGGGCCATATTTTTGGCGCCAACAAATTCCCCCCCTCAGACTTGGAGATGCAGAGGGCGAAGGGTCGAAGTCTGAGGGAAAATCGCCAAAATTTTCGGTGGTTCGCGATGCGTCTACGCGAAGGGGCCCCGCGGTTCTCACCGGGGTGATAGATCCGGGTGCGCCGCGATGCTCCGCACGGGTGAGGCGCGCCGCGATGCTCCGGGGTCGCCTCCTATAAATAGGGGGGTCGACCTGTTTTGTCTTCATGTGCGTTCCTTATCTTTTTGTGCTCTCGACTTCGCGAAGCTCCGCGTACTCCGCGACAGCCCTCCGCGAATCGAGCTTCACGGCGAACCGCGGGTCTCCGACTCCGTGTTCGCGCCAAGCAAACCTCTGCTTGTCGGCCTTGGCCAGACTTCGCGGCTTGGTCTCGTGACCGATCTTCGCGGCGAACCGCGGGTCTCCGACTCCGCGTCCGCGCCAAGCAAACCTCTGCTTGTCGGCCTTGGCCAGACTTCGCGGCTTGGTCTCGCGATCGATCTTCGCGATCCAGATTCGCGATTCAGCTTCGCGATCGAGCTTCGCGATCGAGCTTCGCGATCCAGCGGAAATAATTCTTTTCTGAGGGCCAGAGTTAAAATGGCCCATCAAGAGGCTGTATTGGGGGTCCTTGCAGATGCTGCTCGTCGGGATGAGATGGCCAACTGTCCAGGCCTGGGAGAGATGGTCCGAAGCCACTCGGACCACACTTCTTTGACTGATCTGCTATCGGAGGGTCAGAAGGATTACCCGAAATGAAAGAAACTACCATTGTACGGCTTCGGGCTGAGGGATGACGTCTTCATCCCGGAGGCGAGTAGGGATGAACCAGCTTTCTGGTTCAAGAGCAAACCATGCCAGCATAAATGGTTCAAGGCGGCCGATGGTCACGCATAAGAGGACTTCACACCCATCACCGCTGATTGTCTCCACAACCATGTGAACGAAATTGACGGGAAGCCACTGCAGCCGGAGACTTCTCCTCCCCTCTACCGTACCATGCTGAAGGCGGCTTTGCAAGATTCGAAGAAGGGATGGTCCGATGAGTGGGACCTGCGCCAGGGCGGCAACTTTACTGATGACTGGGCCTGGGCCTACTGGGTAGGCGCCTCATGGGAGGAGTTTGGGGCCGAGCTGAGGAGAGTGGGGTTGTATGAGGCGGCATGGGCCTCCCAATTCCACATTTACCAACCGAAGAAGCTAATGACGGAGTTGCTGAGTAGATGGTCATCTAGGACCAACACTTTTCACCTGCATCACGGGGAGGTGGGCATCAGCCTATGGGATGTCCACCAGATTTCTGGGGTTTCGATCTTAGGGGCCATGTATGACGAATTCCTCCCCGTCGTCAGCGCATGGGGGGATGCGGAGCAAATGCCGCGACTGGCATCGGCGCTGATGGAACTTGTCCCTGGAGAGGACAAGGAGGCAGTGAGGGATGTCCATTTTAGGAGATGGTTCAAATGATTCCTGAATTTCCCAGAGAATCGAGAGTTCCCTCCGAGGCCTCGAACTTGTCCAAGGGCGGCTTAACGGGGCAAGGGGCACTCGTATTGGCGGGTCTTGGAGGACAACCAATGGAAGACTTGGGGTTTCAGTGTCAGCACTGAACAACAGCCGATAGTCAGGCTGGAGGCGTTCATCACGACTCTCATCTGTGGCTGGATCCTACCTGTGAGAGATACAAGCATGGGGGTACGGCCCAGCTCGTTTATCATGGCGTCGATGCTGGCCATGGGGCAGCGGATCAATCTGGGGATTCCGATGCTCATCAAACTGTACAGAATGATGGGGCATATTAGCGAGGGAAAGAAGCTGCCAAGGATATGAGGGCCCTTCCACCTCCTGTATGGGTGGATCGCAGCGCATATCAGGGGGATTTACGAGTATCAAAACCCCATTTCGCCGCCGGGATCGAACTTCCGCCCCTCCATCCTGAACGCGGTCGGGAGATTCCTGTTAAAACTAGCCGTTCCGATGGTGCTGAATAGGGTGTGGAGGGCGGATGAGTTCAACTTCCATCCCTTCCCATTGCCGACGGGGATGCTTACTGATGACGGACGGGGAATGGAAGAACATCGGGCTTACCTCCTGGCCTTCTGAGGTGGAGTTTTGGTGGCACGAATAGATCGTGAGCTGCTCTGTGAATCGTACACCCCGCATCAGTTTGCGAGGCAGTTCCAGTGCCTCCAGCGGCTGACCCCGCAGGTCTACTGGGAGGTGCGTCATGAGGAGAACCCGTGTGTGATGAGGCAGCTGTGGCTCATGTTCACACGGGAATATGGAAAGATGCGGATTGTATTGCCTCTATCCACCACCGCTTTCGGATTGGTGAAGGAGTACGCCATCAGTTGGGAGGCCGCTTACCCAGGGGAGATGCTGAAGCAACCAACGATCCGGGTTGGTGACGGTGGGCCTCCTCTATCTCGAGGTCGGGGTTGGAGGGCAGCTAGGGCCGCTCGCGGTAGCGGGGCTGCCATGGCGGCGAGACCCGCACCGGCCGAGGGTATGGCAACAGCGGTGGATCCAGTGATTCCGGAAGAGCGGGGTCATCCGGAGGGGCGGCCACCGAGGGGATTTTGTAGGATATCCACTCAGGCTCCGGGGAAGCGCCTGCGTTACATTGACATGGAAGAGGATGTCGTCTTCCCGGAAGCTTGGGACATTTGGGATGTCAACTGGCAATTCCTCAGCCCACCCGAGATATGGGCCCACTTGAATCACCTCGGGATGGAATTACTGGGCATAGGCCCAGTTCGGGCTGGATTCATGGCATCCCCGTCGGAGGCAGAACAGTACCTGGAAGAGCTGGAGGATTACGTCCACTCTAGTGGTGTCCCTCGCCCAATGACAGACCAGGTGAAGGTACTGTTGAATCAGACAGTCCCCCCACAGTTATCGGCTGCCGATCTGAGGGAGCACTTCCCCTTGCCGGAGGAATCAGAGGACTCCTCCCGGGGGGATGAGGCTGGAGGAGGGAGCCCATTGGAGGAGGGAGAGGTCGGAGACTGAGGCTCAGAATCCGACGATTTCGCGGAGGCTCTCGAGGTAGCATTCCGAACTTCTCTCCTTATGATCTATTCTTGGGTCCCTATGGACTTCTCACCAATGTTTGAGCCATGCAGGAGGAACTTGTTCGCAGGCCTCGTTCTCGCTCCTTGGCGGGTGATGATGCGGGACCTTCAGAACCCGCGCCTATGGCTGCGTCCAGTTCCGCATCTGGTGGGACCAGGGTGCCCGAGGTGGCTCCTCCGGAATCTCCAGACCTTCCAACAGTATACGGGGGGCCTCGTCTCAGGGTCCCTTCAATACCGGCTCAAGAGCAGCGCTCGGAGGTCGATCTCTGTAAGTCTCCTCCACCGGTCTCCTCGTTGTCACATGTAGACCATGCCAGCTAACGTTTATGTCCCTCTTTGTCGTACAGTTCTTCGACTGGCATGGGCTGCTGCGGCAAGACTGGTCGGGATGTCTGGTGGCATCCCTCCTAGGGGAATGCCGATAATGGTGGCGATAGTCCCGCCATCTTCTCAAGCTGCGACGCACATCATCACTGGCGGGACCACCAGCAGGGCCGTACCCGAAATCATTGAGGTGGACTCCGAGGAAGAGGATCAACCGGTCGGTCCCAGTTCTGTCGTGCCTACTTCGGCGCTAGGTGTCACACTGGATTCAACACCGGATGTTGATCCTGCCGAGGATTTCCTGCGGGCGTATCCCACGTACGAACCTGCCAATCGCGCAGACTGGGACGAAACGGCCTCCAACGAGGAAGACAACAACATAGTCCACCGCCGGTCGTGGAAGCTAATTGCACGCTTTATCAAGGACACTCCCCAAGAACAATGGCTGGCTGAAATGGATAGGCTTTGCTTGCAATTGCGCGAACTGTGCGCTGGGGGAGTGGATGCCCAACGTCCTTACGCACTCATCCGAGATCTTATGGCTGAGAAGATCCGGGAGCATGATCGTGGGCTCAGCATGGGCTGGCAGCGGAGGAAATCGACCAACATTAAGAAGCTCCAAGAGGCTGAAGGAGAGGTTCAACAGATGCAGACCCGGGAAGACGAGCTTTCAGCCTCTCTTGATGCATAATCTGAGCTTTTCTCACGGTTGAAGGCCCAGCTGGAAGAGGCAGAAGAGCATATGAGGAAGACCTCTGGAAAGATGGCCGCCGTTCAAGCTGACGTAGAGAGGGCCGAAGCCAGGACTGACGAACTGCGCCCCGCCGCTGCTGAGGAGGAGTGAGAGCTGGTTCAGCGACAGCAAGCCTTGGATGCCGCAGGTCAACGGGTGGCGAAGCTGCAACGCTCTTTTGACGGGGTCAACCCGTCCATGGGGGAAGTCGACCCCCGAGTATTGTAACAAAACCAAAACCCTTTATTGGTACTTTCGTGCTTCCAAATTTCATCTTTGTTTTGAATGTCGTAGCACGCACGATTTCCACTGTTTGAATTGCCTTGTTACATCCCTACAATGTTTGCGGGACGTTCGGCGACAATTCTCCAAGACCACGTGAGTCAAGCCCGATGCGAGAAACAGGAGAGAGTCGCCCTCTCATCCCACCGTTTCTTCAGCGTGCTCTTATGCACGAACGGGGCAACACCAGGGGCGCTTAGAGGAGAAGCGGTACCCTTACTGCGTTAGCTTGTAATGGGGACACCAAATGAGGGTCGACCATTGACCATGTTAGAAACATGGGACCATGTCACAAATGCTGTTGATCAATCCTTCGGGACGTTGGCCCAGGACAGTTGGCGGACCATAGGTCAGACATCCATATTGTTAGGGGGTCCTTCCAGACATGACCTACCTTCCGGAACACTGGCCCAGGACGGTAGGTGAGCCGATGCGGCATGAGACCAGGCCGTTAGGGGGTCCCGTGAGACATGAAAGGGGACGAAGGTCCGAATAAGGGGTACGCAAAGCGTGGAATACGGAGTGATGGTTTGTCCGAACAGAATCCAACGCTTAGGTAGTTACACCACCATGGTGGGAGTATGCCATATGGGCGCATTGGTTTGATCATGGATCATTCCTTCTTTGGGACAGGGCCTCTCTGGCAAGGGGATCTGTCACTTCCCAGTGGGATCTTGGGGCATCCTGAACTTGTTCAGGGTAGAACCGCAGTTTAATGTCATGCGTTGAGGACACATAGACTCCTGTAGTTTAACGTCATACTATAGGACGTGGAATAAAAGGGAAGCGTGTGGCGCGGTAGATATAAAACCGACGTGAATGTGGACTTGGAGTCCAAATCACACCACATACCCCCGGAGGAAACTCTTCAGGTCGAGGGACCAAGAGTGAGGATTGGGCTGGGCCCAAAGCAAAGTGGCCGGGCATTCCTACGTACCCCATGAGGATGGGAATCAAGCCATACGTAGTTCTGAAAGGGCATTTTAACGTCATGCAGGATGATGAGCAGCCCGACCGTGTTGGTACACATCCCGCCAAAACTAATAAGCCCACGTGAGTCATGCTCGGTGTGGGAAACAAGCAGTAGTGGTGGGAATTTCCCGACACAGAGAGGGGCAGGTTAGGGAAAAGGGACGCTCGGTGAATACCGGCCCAGTGACACTAACATGATCTTGTGGCGCACCTAGATGCGCGAAGAGAAAGAGCTGAGTATGATGGAATTCCACTTGAACATGGGGAAGTGGAAATGTGTGAATCATGGTGCTCGAGATTCAGATCACGATGATGGAGGGATGATGAAGGAGGGTAACTGCTGACCGTATTTGCAATGCAGTATCCTGTCGCGTTAGCCTAGAATGGGGACAGACAAATGAGGGTCGACCGTTGACCATGTTCGAAACACGAGACCATGTCACAAATGTTGTCAAATATCCGTAGGGACATTGGCCCGAAACGATTGAAGGGCCCTTAGGTCCAGCATTCATGGAGAGCCCTTAAGCCTAGTATCCATGTCGTCTGAGGGTCCTTTTGAATGTGGAAGAGGATGAGGATCCAAATAGAGAGATCAAGAAGCTTGGTCATGGGACGAGGGGAATGTCCCTGTGAAAATCCCACACTTCGGGCTCTTTGTCAAAACACATCTGAATACGGCAACGAAACGTATTAGAGAGAGGGAGCAAATTCCTTTCCCTTGGGGGGATCTTAGTTTAGGGTCGTAGAATTCGGACCATGGGTGAGAGGAAACATAAGAGGCACATGGTGGAGTAACTCAAACACCTGGCGTGAATGAGAATAGGAGGTGTGTACGGCACGATGAACAACCCGACGTGAATGAGGTCACAACCCCATATCACACCGTGCAACCTCCTTGGGAGAGGTTTTTGGTCTAGGGACCGAAAGAGAAAGTTAGGTTGGGCCTGTGGGGAAGTGCCCGGGCGCTCCTACGTATCTCATAAGGATGAGAATCAAGCCATACATAGTTCTGAATGGACCTTAAACCATAAATGGGTAAAGGGAGCAGGGGACGCATGGCGTCAAGACCCGACGTGAAGGAGGACCTAAGCCCTACTTACCATGTGTTCTCTGGGGAAATGTTCGAGTCGAGGGACCGAACACAAAGGTTAGGCTGGGCCCGTGGGGAAGTGCCCGGGCGCTCCTACGTATCTCATAAGGATGAGAATCAAGCCATATGTAGTTATGGATGGTGACATGGTAAGATACCAGTGCTAGGGGAAAAGGGGAGTGCGAGCGTGGCCCTTGCACTAAAAGAAGCGGAATTTGATGTATCTTGTTTGTTCTTTAAGGTGAATGGTTTTTTTTATAAAGCGATAGGCCTAGAGTAGTAGGCTGTGATGTCACCACAAGGATCAATCCGTGATGGGTGTTGACAAATGGCATGGCACGTGACCAATACCCAATGTGATGTCCTCTACAACGAGGTCACCACAATGCAGTGCCGTTTTTCGTCGTGCGGCCAGGACGATAATGTCATAGTTTAGGGTCGTATGATAGGACCAAGCATGCATTTTATCGTCATGCAGCACAGACGTAGCAGAGACGATGCTAGGCGGGAAATGTGCGCAGTGTTATAAAACACAATTGACAGAGACATGATCCCAAATCAAATTATACGCCATTCGGAGAGGGAAACCTTAGGCTGAGGGGCCTATACAGAGGTGAAACAGGGGGAGAGACTGGCTTCCTGAATGGGTTGTACCCGGAGACAGGGCATCTGGGTGGTCCTACGTATCCCATGAGGATGGGAATCAAGTTTAACGTAGTCCCGAATGGATCTTAGTTTATGGTATTAGAGCTCGGATCATAGGAGCCCCGAAGGACGCCATATTGCAGCTTTGTCCGCCTGACATGCAAAGGTGCACTGAGGGATAGCGCCAAAAGTGTTGAGATTCCACCTGGACATGATGGGGTGGAAAATTATGGGAATCATGCAACCAATATTCGAGGACTGAAGGGGCTGGCGTGAAGACAGAGGATTACTGCTGACCATGTTTGCAACATAGCATCCTGTTGCGTTAGCCTGAAATGGGGACAAACAAATGAGCATCGACCGCTGACCAAATTCGCAACGTGGGATTTTATCGATTTGTTGTCCAAAACCCTCGGGGGTGTTGGCCCGTAATGGTAGGAGAGCCCTTGGGCGTAGTATCCAGGCCGTTCTTGGGGGTCCCTCTGGGTGCGAAAGGTGATGGAAGCCTGAATGGAGGGGAACACGAAGCTTGACAAGTGGAAGGAACTTGATCAAGTTGAATCTGACACTCTTGGTCCTAGACCAGAGTACTCTTAATACATGGGTGAACCACTGCAAGGAGTCAAGGGACTCAACTTTGAGGGTGATCGAGAGATGGCAGATTCCCGGGGGAAGGGGGAACGGTGCCCAAAACCTTGTATCATACCTACATATCCCCCTCCTGGAGAGGGATAGACCAAGTGGCCTAGGTGACCGGGAAATCAGGAGATCTCCAAGAGGTGGGGCTGGACCCGAATCCTAGACATTCAGGTGGTCCTACGTATCCCATGAGGATGGTAATCAAGCCACACGTAGTTATGAAGGGTGCCTTTTAATGTCATGCGGGACAAGGAATAGGAGGGCTAACTCTCAGAATGGGGTGTGCGTGGTGCAGCTATTGCAAACCCGACGTGAATGAGGACGTAGTCCTACACTACGCCACACAGTCCCGTGGTCGGGGTCCCGATGGCAGGACCCGAGAGGCGAATTAGCTGAACTCAAGCTGGACCCAAAGATAAGGGGTCTGGGCATTCCTACGTATCCTATCAAGATAGGAATCAAGCTAAACGTAGTTCCAGATGAGAATCTTAGTTTATGGTCTTAGAGCTCGGACCGTGGATGGTGACAACTTCCGAGTAAGCGCAGATGTCAACCCGATTCCTAAGCCCACGTGAGATAAACTCGGTGTGGGAAACAAGGGGGGTATCCTCATCGCAATACTTGGGGCGTCCATCAAAGGGGAGTCAGCAGAGAGTTCCGAAGGACACTTTTGATGCAGCTTGTTCCCCCAACGCGCAGACGTGCATGGAGGAAAAATACCAAGAGTTCCGAGACTCTACTTGGACATGATGAAATGATGAAGGGTGTGAATCACGTACCCGACATTTTGGGCTTAATGGGTTGGCGTGGCGATAGAGGAAAACTGTTAACCATGGTGGAAACACAGCGTCCATATCGCGTTAGCCTGAGGTGGGAACAACAAACGAGCATCGACCGCAGACCATATTCACAACGTGGGATTTTATCGATTCGCTGTCCGAAACTCTCAGGGGGCGTTGGCCCGTATCGGTAGGAGAGCCCTTGGGCGTAGTATCCAGGCCATTCTTGGGGGTCCCTCCAGGCGTGAAAGATGATGAAAGCCCTAACGCAGGGATACACAAAGCCTAGAAAGTGGGTGCAGACATGTCTGAGTAAAGCTTGGCGTTCCAGGTAATAAACCAGAGTACTCTTAAGCACATTGGTGAACCGCCGAAAAGGGATCGACGAAACAGCTCAGTAGGGGGAGGTACATGGCATGGTCATTACGAGACCGTCATGAATGAGGACATAATACCACACCACACCATATAATCCTCTCATGGAGGAAGGATTGGCCAAGGGGCCAAGATGGGATGAGGATTCCCGAGAGATGGGGCTGGACTCGAATCTTGTACATTCAGGTGGTCCTACGTATCCCATTAGGATGGGAATCAAGCCATACGTAGTTCTCTAGATGTAGTTTAACGTCATACTGGACGAGAAGGAGAGCAATATACCCCTAAACAAGGGAGGTGTGCGGTATGGCGAAGAAGCCGACGTGAATGAGGATGTAGTCCCACACTACACCGTACACTCCTATAAGAGAGGACCTGGGTCGTGGCCCGAAAAGGCCAAGGGCCCTGGTGGTTAGGCATTGGTTAGGAAGGCCTGACCTGCTTGTAGATTAACGTCTTGCAATGAGGACGAGGGTCGGGGACCCGAGGAGGCCAAGGGGCCTGAGGCTGGGCCTCGTAAGGGGAGGCGTACGGCATGGTACATGATCCCGACGTGAATGAGGACGCAGTCCCACACCACACCGTACACTCCGGGTAAGAAGTTGGGCGGAGGGGCCCGAGAAGGCCAGGGGGCCTAAGGTTGGGCCTTGTAAGGGGAGGCGTACGACATGGTACACGATCCCGACGTGAATGAGGACATAGTCCCACATCACACCATACACCCTGGGTAAGAGGGGACCTGGCCCGTGGCCCGGAAAGGCCAAGGGGCCTAAGGTCAGGCATCAGTCAGGAAGGCCTGACTGGTTTGCAGTTTAACGTCTTACATGAGGATGAGGGTCGGGGACCCGAGAAGGCCAAGGGGCCTGAGGATGGGCCTCGTAAAGGGAGGGCGTACGACATGGTACATGATCCCGACGTGAATGAGGACATAGTCCCACATCATACCGTACACCCCTATGAGGAATCGGGGCCGTGGGCCCGATCGCTAGCACCACCTGGGGGAAGTTTGTCACCTCGGGATGGGGCAGAATGAATCACTGCACTCGATGTCTGGGACATCTCGGGGTGGACCCGAAGATCCAGGACACTGTTGACCATGTTCGAAACACAGCGTTCCTATGGTGACCCGTATGGGAGCAACAAATGAGCATCGACTGCTGACCAAATTCGCAACGCGGGACTTGTATCGGCTTGTTGCTTGAAAACCCTCGGGGGCGTTGGCCCGTATCAGTAGGAGAGCCCTTGGGAATTATATCCAGGCCATTATTGGGGGTCCCTCTGGGTGTGAAAAATGATGGAATCCCAGTCAAGGAGTGGGTGAAGCATAATTGTATCCATCCACAAAAGAGGAAAACATCTCCAGGGGGGATGTGCAGCCAGGTCGAGGCTTGCTCAATGTGAGTTGGGGTAAAAGTGTGCACCCTGCCATGTCTTGAACCGAGGGGAAGATTTTGGCTTTTGGGCTGGGCCAACAGACGAAATGTCCGGGCGTTCCTATGTATCTCATGAGGATGAGAATCAAGCCATACGTAGTTCTTGAAGGACATGCAGTTTAGCGTCATGCGGTGAGGACGTGGGAGGATAGAAGGACGGGAGTGGGCACATGGTGCGACCCTTACAATCCTTGTGCGAGCGGGGCCAAGAAAGCCTACTCCCTACTACACAAAGATCCTCCAAGGAAACTATTCCCAGGGGGAATAGTGGAAGAGAAAAGCTTGGGGCTGGGCTCAAGACGAGGCGTCCGAGCGTTCCTACGTATCCCATGAAGATGGGAATCAAGCCACACGTAGTTCTTAAGATGCAGTTTAACGTCATGCGGGATGAGAAGGATCTCATTTGGGGATGTGTACGATGCGACAAGTAATCCTGCGCGAATGAGGACGTAGTCCTACACCACACCGTACGATCCCGTAAGAGGGTAAGTCGGGGAAAAAACAAGGGCCTGGGGCCGGACCGCGGTCAGGAAGGCCTGACTGGCTTGTAGTTTCATGTCTCGTGGTGAAGACATGGCCGGGGGCCCGAACGTCTCGCGGTGAAGACAGGGCCGGGGGCCCGAGGAGGCCAAGGGGCCTGAGGCTGAGCCTCGGTCAGGAAGGCCTGACTGGCTTGCAGTTTAACGTCTTGCAGTAAGGACGAGGATGCAGTTTAGGGTCGTGCGGGACCATCTCGCAGTTTAGGGTCATGCTGGACCTTTTTTCCCTAGGCAAAGTATCACTTGAGGAACTTGGCATTGGTGGGAGGGGTTATACGCTCACCATCCATGGTCACCAAGGAGTATTCTCCATTGGGGTAAACCTTATGGATGATATAAGGCCCTTTCCATTTGGGTTCTAATTTGGGCGGTTTCCTACCGGGAATCATTGGCGCTCGAAGGGCCAGTACTAGGTCACCCTGTAGAAAAGAGCGGAGACAAACCTTCTTGTCAAAGGCTCTCGCTATCTTGTCCTGATGCCTTTCCAGATTGTGCAGGGCACATAGCCGGTTCTCGTCTAGTGCTTCTAATTCAGCCAAACGGATTTCGACTACCTCATCTGATGTCTGGTGTTCATAAACTGCAGTGCGTAACAACGGCAGCTGGATCTCAATGGGTAGGATGGCATCAGCTCCATACACCAGGGAATATGGGGTCACCTGGGTAGAGTTGCGAGTCGTCATCCGGTAAGCCCAGAGGGTGTTGGGGAGCTTGTTCGGCCAACTTTTCTTGTTCTGACCGACCATCTTCTGCAGAATGTTAGAGAGGGTCTTATTGAACGCCTCGATCTATCCATTCGCCTGCGCGTGGTAGTGGGAGGTATGGTTCGACCGGATGTCGTACTTGGCATACAATTTCTTCAATTCAGCTGCTCGGAAGTTGGTGCCGTTATCGGTGAGGACGTCGTGAGGGACTCCAAACCGGTGGATAATATTGGAGCTCACAAAGTCAACGATGGAACGGGCCTTGACCTCTTTGAGCGGAACTTCTTCTGCCCACTTGGAGAAGAAATCTGTAGCAGTCAGGATGAACCTACACTGGCGGGCTGTTTCCGGTGGATACGGTCCCACTACATCAAGCCCCCATACCGCAAATGGCCAAGAGTACTTTGTGGGGTGGAGGGGCTCCGGCGGCCGATGCAAGAAGTTGGCATGTACTTGGCACGCGTGGCATCTCTTGGCATATCCAATACAATCGTGGATCATAGAGGGCCAAAAGTACCCTAACCTCTGGATTTGATGGGGCAGCTTCGGCCCATCTTGATGGGTGCCACAGGAACTAGCATGAACCTCTTGCATAACTTGAGGTATCTCCCCTCCTTGGATTCAATGGAGGAAGACACCATCGAAACTCCGATTATAAAGGATTTTCTCAAGACTGGGGCCGCTCCGGAGGGTAAATTGCAGCGCGCGGCGTCGAATTCTCTCGCGCTCGGCCCGGTCGTCCGGGAGGTGACCATTTTGGAGATACTCAACAAAAGGTGCTCTCCAGTCGGGGGTGGTTTCAACCACTGCGTCTGACGAACCTGGGACCCTTGACGTGGAGGGTCCGACGGTGAGATGACTTACCCGCAGGCTATCATGGTCCTCTTGGGTGACGGGGGCAATGACTCTCCGGTGGGACGCATGTATGACCAAATCATCTTGCTCGGGTTCTGCGAGTGACGCGGCTAAGACATCCAGGGCATCTTCTTGGACGTTCTGCGACCGTGGGACATGGGTAACCTCTGGTCGAGAAGAGAACTGGGCCATTAGGCGGAGGGTGTACTCCAGCAATGATGCGAGATCCGACTTCCTGACAACATAGTCGCCATTAACCTGTTTGATTACCAGCTTGGAATCTCCCTTCACATGTAGATGGGGCACATGGATCTCAAGGGCCAACTCGAGGCCGGTGATGAGAGCTGGGTACTCTGCCTCGTTGTTCGTACATCCTTATGACAATAGGAACGAGTATGGCAGGACATCTTGCGCCGGGGTGATGAAGACAATACCCAGGCCCACTCTGTTGAGCTTGGGATCGTTGAGCCTCCTACCGGTGGGGCTCCGGGAGGTGCCGTCGAAATGCATTTTCCAACACGGGACAACATGATCGATTGAGAGGATCATTTCATCAGGGAAATCTAGGTCCAGGGATTGATCCGCGAAGGTTGGATGGGCAGCTAAAAAGTCTGCCAACGCCTATCCCTTAATGGACTTCTGAGGTACAAACCTAATATCAAACTGCTGGAGAATCACTGCCCACCGTGCTAGTCGGCTAGTCAGCATGGGACGGTTCATGATGTACTTCAGTGGGTCTACCCGGGAGACCAATTTCACCTCGTGGTGTTGCAGGTAATGTCGCAACTTCTTCACGGCGAAGACGAGCGCAAGGCAGCTCTTTTCGATAGGGGAGTATCTGATCTCTGTATCGAGAAGAATGCGGATGAGATAGTAGAGACTATTCTTAGTACCCTAGTTATTCTTCTGGGCAAGCAGCGCACCGAGGGATCTCTCTAGGGCGGTCACGTAAAGGACCAGTGGATTTCCGGAGACGGGTGGCATCAAGACCGGAGGTTGGAGCAGATACTGCTTGATTTCCTCGAAGGCGGTCCGACATTACTCATCCCATTCGTAGGCGGCACCCTTCTTCATGAGCCGGGAAAAGAGCATACACTTGCCGGACAGATTCGTGATGAATCGGCGTATATAGGCTAAGTGGCCTTGAAGGCCTCGAAGCTCCTGAATGTTGCTTGGGGGAGGCATTTGGCTGATGGCCTTGATCTTCTCCGGGTCGATCTTGATACCTCAGTATCTGACAACAAAGACCAGAAACTTCCTGGAGGTGACCCCGAAGGCACACATCAGCGGGTTCATCTTCAGGTGACGGGAACGGAGGAAACCGAACACTTTCTCAAGGTCTTTGAGATGGTCCTAGCGCTGGCATGATTTGACTACGAGGACATTCACGTAGCATTCCACCAATGTCCCGAGAATCAGTTTGAATATGCGATGCATGGCCCTCTGATAAGTGGAACCTGCATTTTTCAAACCGAATGACATTACCTGGTAGCAAAAGGTACCTTAGGGAGCATTGAAGGCAGTGGACTCCTCGTCTTCGGGGGCCATCCGGATCTGGTTATACCCGGAATACCCATCCATGAAAGAGAGGGCTTGGAACCCGGCCGTGGCATCAATCAACAGCTCCGTCACCGGGAGTGGGAAGTCATCCTTTGGGCAGTGGCGATTAAGATCGCGGAAGTCAATGCAGACTCTGATCTGTCCATTCTTCTTCCTGACTGGCAGAATGTTGGCAAGCCACTTGGGGTACTGGACCTCCTTGACGAAGTTGGATTTGATTAGCTTGTCAACTTCGGCCTCAACCATAGCACCATGAGAAGGGTGCATCTTCCTGGGAGGCTGCTTAAACCCACGATGTTTTGCCAGGAGGCCCAGACGGTGAACGACCACCTGGGGATCTAGCCCTGGAATCTCGTTGTAACTCCAAGAAAACACATCACTGTGCTGTTTGAGGAAGTCTACGTACTGCTGCCGCTCCTCGGGGGACATGGCTGCACTGATCAATGTGGGTTTTGGATCTGCCTCGCTACCAAGGTTCACCTATACCAGTTCATCAACCGTGGTAGAGACGCCTTCTTCAAAGGCGGGGGGAGCATCCTCCAGGTCTTCCTCCCCACCCGTGGGGGGACTTCCCGTGACGGAAGATACTTCTGGGCTATCAAAATCCGAGGGGAAGCTGGTGCCGGCTTGGGCAGCAGTGGTCATCACATCGGGAGACTCGCTTGCCATTGAGACCATAGAAATGAAGGCAGTCGACCCTATCCCATCTGGCCTTCGGCCTAAAGGGCCACATTTGATGTTATCAAAGCAGTGGTGATGTGTCGGCCTGAGTCGGTTAATTCCAGCCCGGCGGAAGAGACATGTATGGCGCACCGCCGTCGTCATAAGCTTGACGTCCCGGTACCGTACATGGGTAGGAGGTTCCGAGATGACTTGATCCTGGTTGATGTAGGAGTACGAGGTGATTTTTCGTCGTCACTTGGACACGGGGACATGCCTTCCTTGCGTACCCGAAACAAGAAAACATTGCCCCATGTCGGGGGTCGTGGCCTCCAACCGGTGGATCGGGAGGATGTAGGCATCATCCATGCTTGCCCAGGGATCACTTGTGACCGGGGCTGGTTCATCCTCGCTTACTAGGATTTTCTTATCCTTACTTTTGTAATAACCCACATCCAGGTAGCGGGCCTCACAAGAAGTGAAAGGGGACGCATCTCCTTGGAGCATGCCTACTCGACTGTTGAGCGAGTACTTGAGGCACTGGTGATACGACGAAGGGACCACTGCATGCAGATGAAGCCATGGCCTACCCATCAATGCGTTGTAGTCGGTGTCCTGAGAGACAACCATGAACTCGGTGCTGGCAATTAAGCCACTGAACTAAGTCTTCAGGCGGATCTTGCTGACTAGAGTTTGCTCGGTCCTGTCGTACCCCTGGATCCTAAGGTCAGAGGGAGTTAAATCACCTTCAGTCAGACCTAGCTTTCGCAACGTCCGGGTCGGAATTATATTGATTCCGGAACCTGTGTCAACGAGGCAGCGACAAACTTCCACACCATTGAAGTGGCCAGTGATGTACAGCGGGCGAATGTGCCCCTGTATAGGAGGGTCCTCATCTTCACCGGAGAACGAGATAACCTCCTGACATTCGGCGTTTTCAATCGTCTCAGTATGGAAGGTTTCTACAGCTGCTACCTCCGTCTCAAACTGGAGGGGGCTCCTTAGGGCCTCGGCAAGTGCCTCGCGCATTTCGGATGACAGGAGAAGGGCCTCAAGGATGGAGAGCCTCACCGGAATGCCGGTCAGGTGCTTCAGGACATCATACTTCCGTGCCAAACGCGAGCCTCTGCTTACAGGAGGTCGTTCGGCATTTGGAGGCATCGCGGGTCCTGCTGGTTGAATCGGAGATCGACTAGTACTGGGTACATTTTGCTGCCTACTAGTAGAAGCCTGGAGAGTAGTTGCCGGACTAGGATTGGACAACAGAGGCTGGCCTGTAGCCGGGGAAGACTGATTGTGATATGAATGAGGTAGATCTCCCCGATCCAGTAGTACAAACGGCGGTGGAGGTAGAGCCGAGGGTGTTAGATGGGTTTTCACGTGCTGAGATCTACGCTGAACCTGCTGTCTCGTCTCAGTAGCGTGAACGGATTGGCCAAAAGTGCCTACTGACGTACCTCGATGACCGGCGCGGTTGCGATTCCACTGACGTTGACATCGGCTGGAAAGGTTGGGGAGGTCTGCCTGGCGTTCCCCCTCGTTGGGGGTCATATAGGGCTTTACCAACTCCACGGTGTTAACCGAAGCGTACCCCTGGCTGTCGCTTGAGGATTCATCCACCGCTGGGCGGATTATGGGAGGAATCCCCATTTCAGGGGGCATAAAGTCGCCGAGAGTGCGGTATGACGATGGCACTGGCGGTGCGCATTGCTTCTTCTTGCATCGCCGCTGCTTTCCCTTTTGGGCAGAGGTCGACTGTGAAGACGATGCGGAGGCACCGGCTACTTCTTCTGAAGGTTCTGACTGCTTCAGGCGTGCCCGAATGATACCATGGGCACAAACGACGGTTTTTAGAGCCATCCAGTCATCGTATTTCTGGGATCCGTGGCTAGGGACCTGCTGCCACTCGCCTTCGCTGTCGCTGCCGATCTCTGATCCTGCAAAGACACCTGCCACTTGCGCTGGTGCTGGGACCAACTTAACTATGTTGTTGTTGACCTGGTCTTGAAGCCAGTCTTTAAACACATAACATTGCTTGAGGGTGTGCCCCAGGATTCGATGATAAGGGCAGTAGTTGGGGTGATTGGTGAGATTCGCCTCTGCCGGCCTTTTGCACTCAGGCAGACGCACAATCCCTTGCTCTAGAGCACTTCAGAAGTATCCAGGGACCTGATTTTAGTTGAACGAATAAGTCTGGTACCTTCTTTCTGGATAGGGGGCCCTGGGGGCCTGGCCCTGACGAGGGGCCGGAGGGGCCTGCCGAGGGGGCGGCGCCTGATTGTCTCGCCTAGGTGGCGGTGGCGCATTGCGCGGGGGAACCTGTCGGTTCTGAGGTGGTCGCTGCTGGGCAGGAGCCTGTGCTTGAGGTGGAGGACCTCTGCGGGGTTGTGGGGGTGGTGCCGCCGGCAGTAACTCCAGCTGCCTCGGGGCTTCTATTTGAGCCGCCGCGGCGGGTTCAGCCCTGGCGGTCCTCTTGGCTGGGATCATAGGGGGCAACAAACGTGCCTGACTAGCCTGTTGCAGGGCTTCCTCGAGGCACTTAGCCTTATCCGAGAAGTCTCTAAACCCTCCAGGGTAGTTCTGGGTAATTAGGGAGTGTACCAGCTCTGTCTTGACGTTCCCCACACACATTGTCAGTAATTGCTCCTGAGTCAATGGCATATCGAGGGAATACGTAAGTCCCTTCCACCGGGCGATGAAATCTGCAACCCGCTCATCAGGCCTTTGCTTGCACTTGAAGAGGTCTGCAATGCTGGTCTTTCGCATGGTGGAGCTGAACTGGTATAAGAACTGCCGGCGAAGATCCTCCCAACTGGTCACCGATCCGATAGGGAGCTGGCTGTACCAGACAAATGTCGGACCTTCCAATGTCTGTACGAAACATCGGAGCTTGGCAGCTTCTTGCTGAGCCGGGGTCCCCAGCATGGGGCCACACCTGGAAGAAAAATGAGCCAAGTGTTGCGGCAGGTCCCCTGTCCCGTTGAAGGGTGAGAAAGTGGGGTTCCCAAAACCCAGATGTGTGGGCATATCATCCACCCACGTGGGATAAGGCTTGCCATCAGGTGAGACCGCCACCTGCCGCGTTTCCAACGATTTAAGGCGAGCTGTGAGCGCCGCGATAAGATCCTCCGGGTGGGGGTCCCTGTCTTGACGGGGATCCCTAACCACAAGTGCATTGCCAGGTTCTTCAACACGGTAGACGGCTTCGGCCGCTCGTGGGTCAACTGGCTGGACGACCTGCAGGGCGACTGGGGGAACCCGAGTTGGATTCTTCAGATTGCCCCGTCGCTTGGGGGGTTTGGCGAGACATATCGCACCCTCTTTCCGTACGTTCCGGCTTACGCCCTGTCTGTGACAGTAGCATGATCAGGGTGGACCGACGGCATCTCACCGGGGGGAAATTGTTCCTGCCCCTGCTGCCCCGGCCTGGGATTACCATAGTCGGTTCGCCGCTCTGCGGCGCACTCAGCCAAGAGTTCGTCAACCAGCCTCTTCTGCTCAGGAAGTTGCTGGAGTAACGTGACCTTCTCAGGATCCTCGTCCGTTTTCTGCACAGAGGCGGACGGGTCAGAGTGCTTGACTGTTCCAACGTGCTTCTTACCCTTGCCGGTGTTTCGACCGAGTACCAGCGACTCGGTGGGCACGGGGAGCCCTAGCAGGTTCCTCTGCTGACGGGTAACTCTCCCTGATGGGTCAAGAAGCGGTGGTACGCCCTCGGGTGGTAAGTCTCCATCAAGTAATTCAAGATCATCTTCTTTATCCATGACGTCATCCATGTGGACCGTGACCCCTCTCGAGGGCATGTCCTCGATGTCACATAGCGAATCGGGCTGCCGTCGGATAGGGTCGAATAGGAGAGCGGCATAGTGTCCCCAACCACGGACTTGCACATGGGGGGTGGCTTCCCTGACGATTCTGCGGAGTGCTTTAAAGCTCTGAACGCATTTCCGTTGGAGGGTGCTCTGGTGGCCTGGTGACTCAGGGTGCTGGGCCACAAGAAGTGTGGCCGCATCGATCAGGCGGCACTGCTCGCCAATTTCTTCGAAGTGATCTCGACTTCTGGGGTACACCACCCGTTCATAACGGAGGCGGAAGTGTGTCTCCCATAGGGTTCGACAAAAGCACCCCACTTCTTCAGGGGTAATAGACTCTGGTATGCGGAAATTCAGCGCCGCCGTCGGCCAGAACTTCTCCGGGAAGTAATCCGCTGCAAGAATACTCCAGAAGATCCTGGGCTCGGACTTAGGGTCTGGCCCTGTGTTGCCCCACTTGTCAACCGGGGGCGGCTGAGGGACCGGTAGCGGTACCGAGGCGGACCTCTGGGATAGTAAGCTCGGCGGTGGAGAATACGACAAACGAGCTGACTGGCCGCCGAATTCCGGGCCATCCTCCGAAGAGTGAGGTGACCTGGCCACGATGTCACGATATGACAGGCTGATAACCACAGCTTCCGGAACAGGAGCCGTGGCTACCGGAGACAGGTCATGTCGTCGCTCTACCATCTTTGGCCCCCAAAATAACTCTCCGTGATCTTTGGTAGAGGTAGAGGGCTCTTCTGGTGACAGAGGCGGTGATTGCGCAGTCGAGACCTGCGGAATTACCAGGATTTCTTCCTCCTGGATGTACTTGCGGAGAGAGACGGGAATCTGGTGGACCTCAAATTTCGGGAGAATGAGGCTAACGCGTCTGGTTCCTGCCCCAGTCCTTGATACGGAGGAGCGGGGAGAAGGTTCCATCGCTGAATCGCATTCCACTTCTGAGTCCGAGAAGCGGGCAGGTTTGATCTCCACCTGGGCCTTCCCAGGATTCTTCTTGTGGCGGCGACGACCCACTCTCCTGCCCCGGGGCGGCTCTTCGGGACAGGGTTGATCCCTATCAGGCAGCCTTGGGGCGGCGCTGACACCGTGGCGGAGAGGGCCCCCACTCGAGATAGCTGGGGTGCGAGGGGCACCGGGGAAAATGTCGAAGGGTACATGGGGAGGACCTCCATGAACAGTACCCATGTGGGTGGGGCCTCTGTTGGAACCGGAAGGAGCATGGGGAGGACCTCCATGGTCGATGCGAGTGGAGCGAGGATGACCCTCACTCCTCGAGTTGCCGGGGCGAGAAGAACCTTCGCCGGTTGCAGAGAGGACGTAGGGAGGGCCCCCACGTTGGAGAAGGACCGGATGGACAGTGCCTTCAGACTGGTGGTCGAGGGCAGGAGGATGGACTCCATACCCTGTACAGTGGGTGCGGGAAAGGTTTCCGCGCTGAGCGTCACTGCCGCGGGGCAGGTCTTCCTTCAGGATGGGGGTAGCACGAGGCATGCCTCCATGACGAACTTCGGAGCGGGGAAGGCCCACGCTCTCTGGAGTAGTGGTACGAGGAGGACCTCCATACAGGGTGAAATTACCGCAGGTTAGCTCGCGGCGATCACCACTTGGGCCTGCAACTCGGAGAGTCAACCCAGCCTGCCCATGGGGCGGTTGGGGTCTCGATCCTGGTCGGGTGAAGAAGTGCCCCTGCTCAGTGTATGCAGGGGCTTCACGATGCGCGTCAGCGGTGGATCGGGCCACTGTAGTTGTCGACGTCGACGCGCTTGGGAGAGCGTCCTCAGCACGGGCCCGGCGCTGACGTCGGGTCAGGCGAGCTGGTGCAGGTGGTGCAGGGACGTAGCCTGCCTGCTCTTCCTGCGTGGCCGGACGGTGGCGCTGGCGCGGCGGGGCGGGAGCTCCCACCTGGAGCCCTTGGGTCGGGACCCTGAGCGGGCTGAGCCGGACGGTGCCCGCCTCTTCAGCGTAAGGCGAGGAGTCGTCAAGGCGTTCCGGAGACAGGCTCCCGAAACGGTTGAACGTTGGGGTGGGGAGCAGGGGCTCCCTGCGCGGCCTGTTAGGGCGGTGTTGACGGCGGGGCCTGGAGGCTTCCAGGTCCAAGCGGGCCATATCCCGAGTTGGGATGACCCCTTCTTCCTCATACCTGCGCACGAGGTTGTTGATCACCCTTCGCTGGATGACCTCTGATGGGGAAAGGGGACGTGGGCGCCCCGTATTCCGCGATGTGGCAGCCGTCGTGGCGGTAGCGGCGATACGTGGGGTGGTCGCGGCGGTGTTTTCCCTGCCCCTGCGTGGGCGAGGAGCGGACGGTGATCACGTCTCTGTAACAGCAACCTGGTTCCTGGGAAACGAAGGGATCAACTCATCAGTATTGAGAGGAAAAGAATTGACAGCCAGTGCCCCAGCGTCCTTCCATTCTCCATGTCTGTAAGAAGGATCCACGCCAACACGCTGCAGAGCGGAGTGCCCCACGTTCTACTGCCCCGACTTCCGGTGAGTTTCACGACAGGCCTGCCATTTGCTTGGCGGGACCAGGCACCGGATATCTGGATCCAGTGACACGTCAATCTACTGGTGTCTCGAACGCTACTAATCTCCATATTGAGGAGAATAATTTCACGTCAGGTTCACCATTTCTATTTCCGACGCTTTCCGCCGGGGCGCGCGCGCGCATTCCGTTCCGTCCGCGGAGGAGGACGCGCAGCGCTCTGTTTCCCCGCATTCCCACTTTCCAAAGGTGGGCGGCATTATCTCCTTATTCAGGGACGTCTGCTCCTTGATCGAAACGGGATGATGGGATGTCGGTTCTTCCTCCTGCAGATTCATCCTCAGAACTCGTCACCTAGTCTGGGTCTCCCTCATAGATTTAATACGTAGTTCGTGAAACTCTTCCCAGTGCCATGTTTCCATGGACGGCGGTTAATTACACTGCTTATGTCGGGACATTCCAAAGGGTCCAGTCAGGGCAGCAACCTTCAGTCAGGGGAGTAGGCACGTTGAGGCATCAGTAGTGTGTCTGGATGCTGGGGTACCTGGCATGTCTGTCTGTTATCCTTGGTCACAAGGCTTCTCGAGGGTGTGGAATCCCGAGGCATCCCACATCGAATGCGGGGAATTATATGCAATGGACGCATATCTGAGGTTTTCCTCAGCTTCCCGTGTTTAACACAGGGTATGACGCAAGTTTAACGTCCAGTGGAGACAGATCAAACCAACCAGAGCATTAGCTAGGGTAGATCGGATTGAGGGATTCTCCTTGAAGGGATGTCGATACCGGGGCCAGCCCATGGATGGCTGTGAAGAAGAGCGTACCGACATGGTCTCACCGGGATGAGACAGTCCAGGCGAGAATCGGGATGGGTGATAGGTTGATGAATGAAGTGGAGGGGGAATGAAATGGGACCATCGTAGGGGCGATAGTGAAGTTGGGATTGAACCTTTAAGAGGCTTCCTATGTATCCCTGTGGCAGGGAATCAAAGTCCGCGTAGTTCGGGATGGTGCCGATAAACCGACGTGAAGGTGGACCTTGGCCCGATGAGCATCGTCAGTGTACCGACGTGAAAGTAGACCTGTGGGTCCACTAGTGGTGGTCTTGAACCTTGGGAAGGTTTCCTACGTACCATGCCTTGACATGGATCAAAGTCCTCATAGTTCAGGGGATTGATGGAATACAGTTTAACGTCATGCGGGAAGATAGTGAACCCTGACGTGAATAAAAGACGGGCGGTGGGTGTCAGCGAACCGACGTAAGTGAGGGACCTTGGTCCGATGGGAGTTGGGCTTGAACCTCGGGGAGGCTTCCTACGTACCATGCCTTGACATGAATCAAAGTCCTCGTAGTTCGGATGAAAATGTGGGCTTGGCACACCGACTATGAGACAGTTTGGGCCAATGATTATTGGGATTGAACCTCGGGGAGGCTTCCTACGTACCATGCCTTGACACGGATCAAAGTCCTCATAGTTCGGATTGGGGAATGCAGTTTAACGTCATGCGGGATGGGGGTGAACCAACGTGAATGAGGTCGGAACGACCGGATGGTGGGTTTGAACCTCGTAGAGGCTTCCTACGTACCATGCCTTGACATGGATCAAAGACCTCGTAGTTCGGGTTAGTCACAACGGCTTTCCGTCGGACTTGAATTGCAGTTTAACGTCGTGCTGGACGTAGATAGAACTCGACGTGAATTGGATGATGGGTGGGCTTGAACCTCATGGAGGCTTCCTACGTACCACGCCTTGACATGGATCAAAGACCTCGTAGTTCATATGGGGCTTTGTCGGTGGACCGACGTGAAAGTGGACCTTGGTCCAATGAGTGGTGGGATTGAACCTCTGGAAGGCTTCCTACGTACCATGCCTTGACATGGATCAAAGACCTCGTAGTTCAGGTGGTGCTTCGTCGGTGAACTGACGTGAAAGTGGACCTTGGTCCAATGAGTGGTGGGATTGAACCTCTGGAAGGCTTCCTACGTACCATGCCTTGACATGGATCAAAGACCTCGTAGTTCAGGTGGGTGTGCAGTTTAACGTCATGCGGGAAAAGAGGGGCATGCAGTTTAACGTCATGCGGGACAAGGCGTGCAGTTTAACGTCATGCTGGACGGGGGTGAAACTCGACGTGAATGAACGACCGAGCAATGTGGCTTGAACCTCATGGAGGCTTCCTACGTACCATGCCTTGACATGGATCAAAGTCCTCGTAGTTCAAATGGGATGAGTCGCAACGACTTGCCATTGGACCAGAATGCAGTTTAACGTCATGCTAGACGTGAATGGGACCCGACGTGAATAGATGACGGGTGGGCTTGAACCTTGTGGAGGCTTCCTACGTACCATGCCTTGACATGGATCAAAGTCCTCGTAGTTCGCTGTGGGATGGGGGTCAGGGTCGGTGCTCACTCTAAGCTCACGTGAGTCATGCTCGGTGTGAGAAACAAGAGGTTGTAAGGACCTGATGATCACGTCACGAAGGATGTGTCTGTGAGAAGCGAAGAGGGGCTTACGCATTAGGCGGCCCATAGTGCTGGGACTTACTCCAGGATGGAGGCCCATGGTGCGACAACGCGCGGGAAAGATGGACCTTGGTCCAATGATGGGAGGTACCTCGTTCCCTATCACGCCCTCCACTGACCTTGGTAGTGGGGAAGTACGGAGATGCAGAGGTGCAACCATCCGTTGGGGGAATAGGGTCGCCCTTCTCCTACGAACATACGCCACTCCGATAAGGAGGATATCATCCCTTGTGGATGGGTGATTCCATTACCATGGAGACGAGTGGTGTAAAGAATGTTCGAGCTGGGGGGACCCTTAGTGAGGGGGATGAGGTCGGATCACAGTTTAACGTCATGTATTGAGGATGTGGTGCTTGGATGTTTAATGTCCTGCAGCTCGGACGAGGTGGGTTCACTCCACACCCCTAGGACTTACATAACCGGTACCCTCTGGTCCTTGGGTAAGGGAAGGTACCAATAAGGCCATGGTTAAGGGGGGTTGTGGAACGAACCATCGAGGGGTCCACGTTAGCGTGGCTATGCGAAGAAGCAATAGCCGTTAGCGTGCCTATGCGAAGAAGAATTAGGCGAAGCAACGCTACGGGTGGTATTGTCCATGGGACTTTGAAATCACATCGTGCAAACCGGGAGGGTCGCACGGGAAGAGGAATTTCTAAGCAAAGGAGTGTGCTTCGCGAAGTGGAGTGCCTTGGCCTTAGCATGGGGCATAGGTGTGAGTGGAAGGTGCTTCGCGAAGTGGAATAGTGTTCGCGAAGCACTGCCTCGCGAAGAAGAGGTGACTCGCGAAGCAGGGTCCTGCGAGGCAGTGTGCTTCGCGATGTGTAGCGATCCTGCCTTAGCATAGGGATCACTAGCATGGGTTGGGTGTTTCGCGAAGCATAAACACTCCGCAGCTGCCTGGGTTCCCTTGAGAATCCCCTTCCTTCGCGAACGCCCTTGAGCTTCGTGAAGGGCATCCCTCTCGGAAGAGGGGCTCAAAACGAGACAAAGCAGAGGCGTCTCGTGAAGTAGAAGTACCTCGCGGAGCTCATGATTCCCGGGGCAAAGAGTGCTTCGCGATTCGGGATAGGAGAAGCCAAAAGGTCGGATTGTCCATCTCCGGGACTCAGGGGGAGTCCAGAATTTATAGGGAAGGGGCGCCGCGAAGCAGAACTCGCGCGCCGCTTCCGGTGATTCGCGGCGCGCTCACGAACGTCAACGTCGTCCGCGGAGGATTACCGCCTCCTGAGCTTCGCGGCGGCTCGCGAATGTCAAATGAGTTCGCGGAGCATTACCGCCTCAGGAGCTTCGCGGCGGTTCGCGAACATCAAATGCGTTCGCAGAGCATTACCGCCTCAGGAGCTTCGCGGAGGCTCGCGAATGTCAAATGCGTTCGCGGAGCATTACCGCCTCATGATCTTCACTGCAGCTCGCGAATGTCAAATGCGTTCGCGGAGCATTACCGCCTCAGGAGCTTCGCGGTGGCTCGCGAACGTCAAATGTGTTCGCGGAGCATTACCGCCTCAGTAGCTTTGCGGGGCCGCAATGGTCGGGGCGCTTCACGGCGGGGCTTCGCGTGGGTGCTTCGCGGCGGTGCTTCGCGAGGTAGCGCGCCAGCCATCTTTTTCGTTCCTTTCTTTCGGGCCATATTTTTGGCGCCAAAAATAATCAATAGAGTGTTAATCAGAACTATTCTTAAAAGGAAACTTTATGAGTTATGGAACAATAAAAAACCCAAGGTTAACTACTTCAAAGTTTTTGGTTGCAAAGTCTACATTCTTAATACTAAGGAAAATCTTGAAAATTTTTCATCCAAGAGTGATGAAGGTATATTTTTAGGATATTCCATGTCTAGTAAAGCCTATAGAGTATTCAATAAAAGAACAAAATGTGTGGAAGAATCTTTCCATGTTGAATTTGATGAAGTAGATCCACATGATCCTAAAAACATTCTAGAGAACTTGGAGGATGATGTATCAAATCTAAACATTAATTCAAAATCCTCAAACCGTTCTGTGAAAGAATCTGTGAAAACTTCCAGTTTTGGAAATTCCTTAGACTCAAGTCACAATGAACATGAACCTGTTGATGTACCTGAAATCATTAGTCCCTCCTTTTATAGAGCTGTTAAAACTCTTAAGAACCATCCTTTAGATGATATTGTAGGAGACCTAGACAAAGGAACTCAAACTAGAGATTATCTTAGAAATCAGGTTGAACATCAAGTCTTATTGTCACAACCTGAACCTAAAAACATTAATGATGCTATCAATGATGAATTTTTGGTGATGGCTATGCAATAATAACTTAATGAGTTTTAAAGGAAAAAGTTTGAAAACTTATTGAAAGACCTAAGGACACATTCACCATAGGCACTAAATGTGTGTTTAGAAATAAGGTAGATGAAGCTGGTAACATAGTTAGAAACAAGGCTAGATTTTTTCTACAAGGATATAGTCAAAAAGAAGGAATTGACTATGAGGATACCTTTTCACCAGTAGCTAGACTTGAAGCCATCAGAATCCTGCTTTCTTATACTGCACATCTGAATTTCAAACTATATAAAATGGATGTTAAGAGTGCATTCATAAATGGGTATATAGCTGAGGATGTATTTGTCGAACAACCCCCTGTCTTTACAAACCACCATTTTCCAAATCATATTTTTAATTTATCAAAATCCTTATATGGTTTAAAACAAGCTCCAAGAGCTTGGTATGATAGGTAGAGTACTTTTATTTTTTCTAAAGGTTTTACAAAAGGAATAGCTGATCCTACCCTGTTTATAAAACTAATTTATAATGATGTTTTAGTTGTTCAAATATATGTAGATGACATTATCCTTGGATCTTCAAGAAATTATTTATGTATTTATTTTTCTAAAATGATTCAAAATTAATTTGAAATGAGTTTAATGGGTGAACTAATTTTTTTTTTCTCGGATTTCAAATATTTCAAAATAATGATGGTATTATTTTAACTCAAAGTAAATATACTAGAGATCTTCTAAAAAGTTTTGGATTGGATAGCACTAAAAGTATTGACACTCCCATGAGTACCACTTGTAAGTTGGATCTTGATGAAGATGGAAAATCTGTTGATCAAACCACTTATAGAGGAATGATTGAAAGTTTACTCTACTTAACTGCTAGTTGACCTGAAATTATGTTTAGTGTGTGTATCTGTGATCATTTTCAAGAAAATCCAAAGGAATATCTTTTAAATGCTGTAAAGGGAATTTTTAAATACCTGAATCAGTCACCCAATATAGGACTATTCTATACTAGAGGACAATCATTTGAATTAGTTAGTTATTCTGATACTGACTTCAGTGGCTGTAAGTTAGATAGAAAAATCACCTCTGGAACATGTCACTTTTTAGGCAAGTAACTAGTATCAGGGTGTAGTAAGAAACAAAATTCTATTGCATTATCTTATGTAGAAGCTGAATATATAGCTTTTGGTAGTTGTTGTGCACAAATCTTGTGGATTAAACACACATTAGTATATTATGGATATCAATTCAAGCATGCACATATATATTGTGATAAAAAAAGTTCTATTAGCATCTTGAAAAATACTATTTCACATTCTAGGACAAAGAATATTGATGTAAGACATCACTTTTTGAGAGATCATTATCAAAAAGGTGATATCACTTTGGAATTCATTGGTACTGAGTATTATCTTGCAGATATATTTACCAAACCATTAAATTCTGAAAAATAGACTACATAATACATAAATTAGGCATGATAAATCTTATGTAAATGTCTTACTAGTTTATATCTTACTATTTTATATCTTACTGTTTCATGTTTATGGTATTACAATTAGTATTTCATGATTACTGTCTGACAGTCACTATCTCACCATAAGGACCAGTCACTGTCTCACTGTAAGGACCAGTCACTGTCTCACCGTAAGGATCAGTCACTATCTCACCGTAAGGATCAGTCAGTGTCCCACTATAAGGATCAATCATTTTATAACTGTAAAATTCATTCACTGTCTCACCATAAAGATTTTTTTTATGATTTTTATTTACAAATTAAAAACTTTATCGTGATAATTATTCATTTCACATTTTTATTTTCCCATGCTTTTAATTTTGGGATGTTTAGTATTCCTAAATGATAAAATGAAGGAAGTATCACTTGTCCTTCAATCGTGCTTTCTTCTATTCACTCAATTTTTAACCCTTCTTGAATCCTACAATCCTTATCTCTCTTGAACCTTTGGCAAATGCCCAGGATGAAACACCCTTCATCATCGACTCCTAAGAAATGTAGCTCAAAGAATATTAATATTACACCTAAACTGGCCCCTAAAGGTCCTCTAAATCCAAATATAATGAACTGAGTAGTATTACCTGAGAAATAGATATTCCCTGAGTGGATTCTATTGATTAAGTCTCTGGTTTTGAAGGTTTTAAAAGAGAAAGGCTAGTTAGAATGGTTTTCGAAGCAAGATAGACCTATCTACTATAATCTTGTGGCATAATTTTATCATTATGTGCAGTTCTCATTTGATTCTGAAGATGGTTATGTTGAAAGAAGCTGGATAAATGGATATAAATGCTTATTCTCTTTGAGGTTATGGAATACATGCCTTAGGATACCTCATAAAGGAATATATGAGGATTATCAGAGAGTACCTCCACCTTCTAGTGAATTCTTTGTATTGGAAGATGCTCTGAAAAGCTTAACCAGAAATGGAACCAAGAAGAGAGCCATTGCTGCTGAACTGGATAGAGAATCTAGACTTCTGTTTAAGTTTATACAAAACATGATTATCCCCAGAAGAGGTGGTTTTGCTGTAATGAAATATCAGGATGTGTTTTTGATTCATCTTACAAAAAATGGGCATAAGATCAACCTTTGTAAGTATGTCATACACCATACATGTGAGCTGATAAAAACCACATCCAAGTCAACCTCCTTGTTTTATTCTTGGCTTATCTCAGCCATACTTCATGCCAATGGTGTGGTTGGACATAATGAAGAAGTTATCAAGGATTGTGAGTTCTGCATTTCAAAAGTCATTATCAAGAGAATGAAAATCAACCGGAATCCTTGGAAAAAGGCATGGGTGGAAGACAATGATAGGATTTATGAAAACTTCAATCAAGTGGAACATCCTTCAAGACCAAAAGATATTACAGATCATGGTTTAGAACCAGATGAAGTTGTTGAGTATTCTAAAGAAGAAGAAGAAGAGGTTGCTATGCCTCCCAGGGAAACTGTTTCTGATAAGAAAGACAGTACTCCTGTCCCTCATGTAGTAAGTGAAAAGGAAGTACCTACTTCAAAAGATGTTGTTAATATAGAATATCAACCTGAAGTTGAAACAAAATATATTGTCAAAGAAACCAAAAATAATTCTATGGAAGATCTTATAGAAGAAGAATTACCTGTTATGCAAGAGGCTGACCTTGAGGAACTCCCAATGGAACAATATATTCCTGAAGTCATTCCTTCACCTGAGGAAAGGCTGGAGCTGGATTTTTAGTTGGATAGATAGAAAATGGGAGAGGAAATAAGATATGAATTCATGGAACTATATCAAGACTCTAAGCATCTCGGTCCTAAGAAGGATGCAACTGTTGAGGGGGAGAAACCCCTGAATTTGGAATTTTTTGAAGTACCAAACCTGATTGATCCAAGCCCTGTAGACACTCGGTATAAATTCCCCAGATTTTATTATGTGAATGACTTCTAGTAAGTCTCAGTAGAAGGCCTTGACCTTTCCACTGTGTTCCAATTGAAATCTATCTCTAATATTTCCACTGAAGAAGAACTTGATCCCGTATGAGTCCATATCTCTGAACCTTCACCAGAACAACCATCCTTGGTGAGTAAATATGATATGAAAGAATTTTGAACTACCCTTTTGGATAGAGTTGAAAAACTATTGAATACCCAACAAACTCTGATAAAAAATCTAAGCGAGAGAGATGACTCACTGTTGTTGGAAAAATTCTTTTGGAAAATTCACCCCAAAATGCTTAATGAGATTTAGGAAGTCAGAGTTGAAAACAGACTGCTTAGTGATGAAGTGAAGCCTCTAAGAGGTATGATTGGAGACATGCAAAAAGTGATAAATTTGAGATCAGAGCTTACTTCTCATCCTATGGAGCCTGTTGTTCCTCAAACCCCACAGAATGTTGTCTCTCGGATTCAACCTCATTTAGCCTCCTTAGCTAAAAATGTGGCAGAAAGAAACAAACAGATTGTGAAAGAAATGCGAGAGCTTGTGGTTAATCTCAACAAGCTCACTGATGGGTATACGGGGTGCCTTCAAAAAGTGCTAAATCAACTGAAATCTCTCACCTCAGCTATCACTTCTTTTAAGACATCTGAACAATAATTTCAATATTCCTTCAACAATGATCTGCTCAAAATAGTGGTCAAATGAGAACTTCAGATTATGCTTAGTGATTTCAATAAATATTCTCTATCTAAAGTTATCAGGAACAGTGATAGAGTTCTTGATCTAGTCCAAATCCATTCAAAAAATACTAATGATTCTCAGCAATAAATTGCCAAGAAAGTGGATTTATACTTCAATCGAATCTTCTCAAATAATGACATGACCAATTATTTCAAATATCTTGTAGAAAATATGGGGATTCCTCCTGTTACTCAAGATTTCAAGACTCAAGTCCAAAAGCTCACAGAGTTCACTCGTTTGTTGGAAAAGTTTATGGAAAATGAGGATGACTTCGAGAAATCTATGTAGTATGGTGGAGAGATCATTGTAGATTTTATTAAGATTTTGAGGCCCTATATTCATCTAAAGAGTAAAACCATTGTAGCTCCTACGAATTCCCCTCTAAGGCCTAGTTTTCCTACTTTCACCTATGCCCTAGCCTCCACTTATTTGTTTGTTAGTCGAGCACTGAGTCCGATCAGGTTTTTAATCCTTGATCAACAAATTCCTTGGTCTTCTACTGCACCTACTCTGGAGCCCTCTGTCTTTGAAGGTCTTCTATTACCTTCTCAATCAACCAACTCACTCCCTTCTTCAACCTCAACCCCTGCTTCTATGGCTTCTCCTTCTACTGCTGCAGCTAAGGGCAAAGAGAAGACCATCCAGTGAAGGATAGTGCTTACCCTTTTTTGATGGAAATCTTGTTATTTTTGTTTTACTTTTTGTAAAGCCCCTTTTTTATCTAATACATTATTACCTTTTTTTGTCTCTTTTTCCTTTATTTTTTTGCTACTTTTTGATAATCCGAAAAGGGGGAGAAATATAGGAGACATATAAGAGAAGAGAACACTCACTCTATATATGTCATATGCACATTCGAACTATGTTGTTAGAACAAATATACACTCAAAATATACATGATTTGTGATCATCAAAATGGGGAAGATTATTGGACTCCTCATATATTAATCATGTTTTAATGATCAAAAATCATAGTCTGTCTATAAAACATGTTAACTCTATGTAATCTATCTCACATCAAATGCACAGTTGTTTAGTAAAATCTATCCAAAGCTCTTAAGTGCTATACACTTAGTTTGGTTACTATACAGTATCTTTTGATTCACTTTATAATGATTTCTCTGAAAAATGATTATGTTTAATTCGTTCCATAAATATCACTACTTAAGTCTGAATAGAGATATTTGACTAAGTGCAAGACACTTTGAACAAGACACTATGAACAAGACACTGTGACATCGAGACACCATGACAACCAGACACCATGATCAAGACATCGTGAACAAGAGACCATGACATTGAGACACTATGATAAAAAGACACCGTGAACAAGACACCATGACCTCGAGACACCATGAACCAGACACCGTGAACCAGACACCATGACCACAAGACACAGTGACCAATCCAGACACCGTGTGAAGGAGACACCATTTCCATGACATACTGTGACACTGTTTCTTAATATGCTTTTTCATCTTTAAAATTTAATATCTAATGGTCATATATGTAGATTTTAAATGCACTAACATAATTAATATTTCTTTGTAGACATGTCATCTAATAGTTCGAGGTATGAGGTGAAGAATACATGCAACATGTCAGCTCAAACATGTTCACTCCAAGATAAAAGAGTAATGCAACCTAGAAAAAATAAGAAGTGTGACATGATACTAAAAAGAACAAGTTGGTGGCTGTTATCATGAAAAAAGAATACACATAGAGAATTATTAAATAAATAATTTTCTCATGAAACTCAATGCTGCTGGAGAACACACGAAGCTCAATTGAATCCCAGAATCGATAACATCTTCGCACTGTCAAACAACATGAAGAACATAATCCAGATCTGTCTAACCTGTGACACTCTATTTTCCATACGAGGACTTGATTTCTACATATGATTTATCTTAGAAGTCTAGAGCTTCAAAGACTAACATTCAGAGCATTTCTAAACATATCTCAATATTTCTACTCTATTTTGTATCATTTTACTATCTTTCGAGCAGTGTGTGTATCTGTATAACAACACACTCTGTCTCCCGCATAAAACTTAAGGATAAAAGATATCCTTACTCAAACATCTTTTTTGATTTTTATACCCACTGATTAGTGTGGAAGAGGTCCCTGTGTGTCCTGGTTGTTTGTTCCCACGAACAACTGTGGAATAGGTCCCTGTGCGACCTGGACAATCATGTGTACTATTGTTTAACCCCAATCCCGGGTGTGGATCATGTTTCTTAATATAAACTACTTGGTGGTAGGTGATCACCAAGTAGAGCGGATTAGGTCTCGGCTTGAGACTGAACAACTTGTTTCATCCCTACTGTGCTGCTTAATTTAGTATTATTTATTTTCTGCTTTACAGTATAATTCAAAAATCACTAAATTCACTTGGATAGTTAATCTTGGAAAGAAATTATAATTGTATTTTCTTAGTATAATAGCTTAAAAAGTAATATTAATAACTAAAATTAAGATTACTGAGAACTAATAAATATTCTAAGAAGGTATTTAAACAGTAAAAATCTTATAACAGTATAACCTTGATTAACTGGGCTGTATTTAACCTTTTGAGGAAACTTTTTTAAGAATAATTTTTAAGAATTTTTTTTATAGATACTCAATTCACACCCCATATTGAGTAATCTACTTAGACCAACATTTGTTATCAGAGGAGTTTATTAAGACTTTGTTTGACCATATTCAACTTTGATTGTTGTTGTACTCTGAAGATCTATAAATTTCTGTTAATTATAAATTTCTGGCTCTCTCAAAGTATTTATATATTATGGATAATAGATTGGAAGGTGCTGCAAACAACAGAACACCATTCTTTAATGGAACCAACTATTCTAAATGGAAAATTAAAATTAAAATTCATTTAGAGAGTATGGGTTTTGAAATTTGGTCTTCCATTTTAGATGAATTTAATATTCCTACTACTGATAGAATCACATGGTATGAACCTATCAAAACTTCCTATAATAACAATTGAAAATATATGAATGCTTTATATTTCTCCATAGGAGATGAAGAATTCAATAGAATTTATTCCTGTAAAATTGCCCATGAAATTTGGGATACCCAGTTTTTTCTCACATGAAGGAACATCTAGTGTAAAAGAAATGAGACTTAATACTTATACTATTAAATATGATAACTTTAAAATGAAACATTATGAGCCTATCTCTGACATGTATCTTAGGTTCAATGAGATTGTCAACACAATGATTTCTCTTGGAAGAGAAGTGACTGCCAAGGAACATATCATGAGAATTCTCTGATGTTTTCCTGACAGATGGAGAGGAACCTCTGTCTCTATTAGAGAATCATGTGGCATCAACAAGATACCTGTAAAAGAACTTATTGGGAAACTACTAATGTATGAAGAAGAGTTGAAATTCAACAAGGAAGAAGAGGATGAACCAAAAAGGAAATCTTTTACATTCAAAACCACCACCTCTAAACAAAAAGACGAAGGGAAATTGGAAGATTATGTAGAATGTTCCAGAAGTGAACAATCATCACCTGACAGTGATGAGAAGATGGCTCAATTTTCCAGATGATTAAAGAAATTTTAAAATAAGAAGAACTTTTTTTGAAAGTCTTACTTCAAGGGAAAATATGACCAAAAAGGAAGTTGGAAGAAGGATTGGAAAAGAAGTGACAATACTGATGATATTTTCTGCTATGAATGTAAGAGAAAAGGACATATCAAGGCTGACTGTCCAAAGCTCAAGTACAAAAAGATATATGAGGACAAGGACAAGAAGTGTAAAAAGGTAATGAAAGCAACTTGGAGTGCTTCTGTGGACAGTTCAAGTGACTCAAAAACATAACATGATGAATAAGCTAACAAAGACAATATGTGTTTTATGACAAACACATATGAGGTAACAATGGACCGTCCTGTACATAATTCATACAATTCTGGAGATGAGAGTGACTCTGAAAATATGAATAATAAAGAAATGTTTGAATACTGTAACAAGCCTGAAGAAACATGCAATGAACTAAAAGACAAATACATATCATTTAAGAATAAATATGCTCTTACTATGACTATTAAATCTAAACTCACAACTGAAAAAGAGAAAAATGCTCAACTAATCAAAGAGAACAACGAATTAAAAATGTCTAACGAGCAATTGAAGAATGACCTAGAAAATTTTACCAATGGAAAAAATACCCTTACTCAAATTCTAGGTAAAAAAATTGACCCTAAATATAACATTGACATTGTTTATCAACCTGGAAAAAGAAATATTGGTAGAAAAAATTTTGTTTCTAAATCTAGGATATATATTTTTACTCACAGTTCTGGGCAAAAATCAACTAATTCAATTTATGATACACTTTCTAATGTTTCAAGTTTTTCTATAACAAATAGAGTTTACTTTTCAAATACTTTACTTAATGCTTATAGAAAAACTATGAGGTAGATATGGGTTCCTAAAGCACTCATTACTAATATTACTGGAGCCAAACAAGTATGGGTACCAAAATCTGTTTTTGTTTAATAATTTTGTAAGAAAGCTACTTAAAGGGTTACTGTAAAATTTTATGGTACTTGGATAGAGGATATTCAAGACACATGACATGAGACTATTCATGATTCAAGAACCTAATAAAAATATATGGAGGATATGTCACATTTTGTGACAATCCCAAAAGATTATTGGCCTCGGCCAAATCGGTAACTCTAACTCAGTTTTAATTTCTAAAGTACTATTTTTTTGAGGGATTAAAATGTAATATGATTAGTATCTCACAATTATGTGATGATGTATTTCATGTTAAATTTTAAAATGATTCTTGCGGTGTCTTTAATTCTAAATAAGAATTATTATTTTCTGCATTAAGAAATGAAAATGTTTACTCTGTTAACATAGATTCCTTAGCTTCTCAAAATGCTTCATGCTTCAGTGTATTTCATAGAGTCTTGGATTTAGCATATGATACCAGGACACTGTAATATTCCCTCCCTTATAAAGCTAACTAGAAAAAGCGTAGTTAAAGATTTACCCAAACTTGAGTTTCCAAATAAAAAAGTGTGTAATCCTTTTCAAAAGGGAAAAAAACAAAAAATTTCCTTCAAACCAAAGAAATAAGTGTCAAATTCTCAACCTATCGAACTAGTTCAGAGGGATTTGTTTAGACAATCTAGAGTTTATATATTAAATGGGAAGCACTATGTTTTTGTTCTTGTAGATGACTTTTCTAGATATACTTGGACCTTCTTTATGGCTCACTAAAGTGAATCCTACTATTATTTTACTAAATATTCCATGTCTGTGGAAACTCTTAGTGGAATTATAATTAAATACTTAAGAAGTGATCATGGTCGTGAGTTTGAAAATCAAGAGTTTGAATCCTTTTTCTCGCAAAATGGTTATAGTCCCAATTTCTCTACCCCTAGAACACCTCAACAAAATGGATTTGTAGAAAGAATAAATAGAACCCTGTAAGAGATTTCTAGAACAATACTTAGTGAATATGACCTACCTATTTATTTTTGGGCTGAATATGTCAATAAAACATACCACATAATCAATAGAGTGTTGATCATATTTATTCTTAAAAATAATCCTTATAAGTTATGGAACAATAGAAAACTCAAGGTTAACTAGTTCAATGTTTTTGGTTTCAATGTTTACATTCTTAATACTAAGGATAGTCTTGAAAAATTTGCATCCAAGAGTGATGAAGGTATCCTTTTAGGATATTCCATTTCTAGTAAATCCTATAGAGTGTTCAATAAAAGAAAAAAATGTGTGGAAGAATCTATCCATGCCAAATTTGATGAAGCAGATCCAAATGAGCCTAAAACCATTCTAGAGAACCTGGAGGATGATGTATCAAATCTGAACATTATTTCAAAATCCTCAAACCATTCTGTGAAAGAATATGTGAAAAATTCCAGTTCTGGAAATTCCTTAGACTCAAGTCACAATGAACCTGAACATGTTGATGAACCTAAAATCACTATTCCCTCCTTTTCTAGAGCTGTTAAAATTCTTAAGAACCATCCTTTAGATGATGTTATAGGAGACCTAGACAAAGGAACTCCAACTAGATATTCTCTTAGAAATCAAGTTGAACATCAAGTCTTCTTGTCACAACTTGAACCTAAAAACATTAATGATGCTATCAATGATTAATTTTGGGTGATGGTTATGCAAGAATAACTTAATTAGTTTGAAAGGAACAAAGTTTGGAGACTTATTGAAATACCTAAGGACACATTCACCATAAGCACTAAATGGTTGTTTAGAAATAAGGTAGATAAAGCTGGTAACATTGTTAGAAACAAGGATAGATTGGTTGCACAAGGCTATAGTCAAGAAGAGGGAATTGACTATGAGGAGACCTTTGCACCAGTAGCTAGAATTGAAGCCATCAGAATCCTGCTTGCTTATGCTGCACATATGAATTTCAAACTATATCAAATGGATGTTAAGAGTGTTTTCTTAAATGGGTATATAACTGAGGATGTATTTGTTGAACAACCCCTGGCTTTAAAAACCACCATTTTTGAAATCATATTTTTAAATTATCAAAAGACTTATATGGTTTAAAACAAGATCTAAGAGCTTGGTATGATAGGTTGAGTACTTTTCTTATTTCCAAAGGTTTTACAAAAGGAATAGCTAATCATACCCTATTTATAAAATGAATTTCTAATTATGTTTTAGTTGTTCAAATCTATTTAGATTACATTATCTTTGGATATTCAAGAAATTATTTATGTATTGACTTTTCTAAAATGATGAAAAATGAATTTGAAATGAGTTTAATGGGTGAACTAAATTTTTTTCTCAGATTTCAAATATTTCAAAATAATGATGGTATTATTTTAACTCAGAATAAATATACTAGATATCTTCTAAAATGTTTTGGATTGGATGACAATAAAAGTAGTGACACTCCCATGAGTACCACTTGTAAGTTGGATCTTGATGAAAATGGAAAATTTGTTGATCAAACCACTTATAGAGGAATGATTGGAAGCTTACTCTACTTAACTACAAGTCGACCTGAAATTATGTTTAGTGTGTGTATGTGTGCTCGTTTTCAAGAAAATACTAAGGAATCTCATTTGAATTCTATAAAAAGAATTTTCAAATACCTCAAGAATACACCCAATATAGGACTGTTATATCCTAGAGGACAATCATTTTAATTAGTTAGTTATTCTGATGCAGATTTCAGTGGCTGTAAGTTAAATACAAAAAGCACCTCTGGAACATGACGCTTTTTAAGCAAGTCACTAGTATCATGGTGTAGTAAGAAACAAAATTATGTTTCATTATCTACTGTCGAAGTTGAATATATAGCTTCTAAAAGTTGTTATTCACAAATCTTGTTGATTAAACACACATAACTAGATTATGGATATCAATTCAGGCATGTACCTATAAATTGTGACAAAAAAAGTGCTATTAACATCTTGAAAAATATAGTTTCACATTTTAGGACAAAGCATATTGATGTAAGACATCACTTTTTGAGTGATCATTTTCAAAAAGGTGACATCATTTTGGAATTCATTGGTACTGAGTATCAGCTAGCTAATATATTTACTAAAACATTAATTTATAAAAGAATAGACTATATCATACATGAATTAGGCATGATAAATCTTAATTAAATGTCTTACTATTTTATATCTTACTGTTTTATATCTTATTGTTTCATGTTTACGATCTTACAATTAGTATTTCTTGATTACTGTCTGACAGTCACTGTCTCACTGTAAGGACCAGTCATTGTCTCACCGTAAGGATTAGTCACTGTCTCACCGTAAGGATCAGTCACTGTCTGACCGTAAGGATCAGTCACTGTCTCACCGTAAAGATCAGTCACTATCTCACCGTAAAATTCATTCACTGTCTCACCATAAAGATTTTTTTATGATTTTTTATTTACAAATTAAAAACCGTATTGCAATAATTATTCATTTCAACTTTTTATTTTCCCGTGCTTTTACTTTTGCGACATTTAGTATTCCTAAATGATAAAATAAAGGAAGTGTAACTTGTCCTTCAATCAAGATTTCTTCTATTCACTCAGTTTTTATCCCTTCCTGAATCCTTCAACCCTTCTCTCTCTCAAACCTTCGACGAATGACCAGGATGAAACGACCTTCATTGTCGACTCCAGAGAAACGTGACTCAAAGAAGACGAAGATTGCACCTAAGATGGCACCCGAAGGTCCTATAATTCCAAATATGGTGAACCGAGTAGTATTAAATGAGAAATAAATATGCCCTAAGTGGCTTCTATCGAGCCAGTCTCTGGTTTTAAAACTTTTAAAAGAGAAAGGATAATTAGAATTATTTTTGAAGAAAGATAGACCTATCTACCCTAAGCTTGTGGCTTAATTTTATCAGTATGTTCAGTTCTCCTTTGATTCTGAAGATGGTTATACTGCGAGAAGCTGGATAAATGGCCATAAATGCTCATTATCTTCGAGGTTATGGGATGCATGCCTTAGGATACCTCATAAAGGAATCTGTGAGGATTATCAGAGAGTATCTCCACCTTCTAGTGAATTCTTTGTTTTGGAAGATGCTCTGAAAAGCTTAACCAAAACATGGAACCAAGAGGAGAACCATTAATTCTGAACTAGATGGAGAATTTAGACTTCTGTTTTAGTTTATACAGAACTTGATTAGCCCTAGAAAAGGAAATTTTACTGTACTGAAATATCAGGATGTGTTTCTAATTTATCTTATGAAAAATGGGAATAAGATCAACCCTTGTAAGTATGTCATACACCATATGTGTGAGCTGATCAAAACCACATCCAAGTCAAGCTTTCTAATTTATTCTCATCTTATCTCAGCCATGCTTCATGCCAAAGGTATTGTTGGACCTAATGAAGAAGTTATCAAGGATTGTGAGTTCTGCATTTCAAAATTCATTATCAAGAGGATGAAAATCAACTAGAATCCTTGGAAAAAGGAATGGGTGGAAGACAATGATACGATTTATGAAAAATTCAATCCAGTGGAATATACTTCAAGAAAAAAAGATATTACTGATCCTGGTTTGGAACCAGATGAAGTTGTTGAGTATTCTAAAGAAGAAGAAGAAGAGGCTGATGTGCCTCCTAGGGAAATTGTTTCTCATAAGAAAGACAGTACTCCTGTCCCTCTTGTAGTAAGTGAAAAGGAAGTACCTAATTCTAAAGATGTTGTTAATATATAATATCAACCCGAAGTTGAAACAAAATCTATTTTCAAAGAAACCAAAAAAAATTATATGAAAGATCTTATAGAATAATAATTACCTGTTATGCAAGTAGTTGACCTTGAGGAACTTCCAATGGAAAAATATGTTCCTAAAGTCATTCTTTTGGCTGAGGAAAGGCTGGAGATGGATTTTCAGTTTTCTAGAATGGAAATGAGAGAGGAAATAAGAGATGAATTTGTGTAACTAGATCAAGCGTCTAAGCGTCTCAGTCCTAAGAAGGATTCAACTATTGAGGGGGAGAAACCCCTGAATCTAGAATCTTTTAAAGTACCAAACCCGATTGATCCAAGACCTATAGAAACTCAGTATAAATTCCCTAGATTTTATGATGTGAATGACTCCCAGTAAGTCTCAGTAAAAGGCCTTGACCTTTCCACAATGTTCCAATTGAAATCTGTCTCTAATCTTGCACTTGAAAAAGAACCTGAGCCCATATCAATCCCTATCTCTGAACCTTCACCATAACATCCATCCTTGCTGAGTAAATATGATCTGAAATAATTTGGAACTACCCTTTTGGCTTGAGTTGAAAAACTCCTGAATACCCAACCATCTCCTGTAAAAAATCTAAGTGAGAGAGATACCTCACTGTTATGGGAAAAAGTTATTTGGAAAATTCAACCCAAAATGCTTCATGAGATTTAGGAAGTCATATTTGAAAATAGACTGCTTAGTGATAAAATGAAGAATCTAAGAGGTATGATTGGGGACATGCAGAAAGTGATAAATTCCAGATCAGAGCTTGATTCTCATTCTGTGGAGCCTTTTGTTCCTAAAACCTCACAGAATGTTGTCTCTTAGATTCTACCTCATTTAGATTCTTTAGTTGAAAATGTGGCAGAAAGAAACAAATAGATTGTGAAAGAAGTACGAGAGCTTGGGGTTAATCTTAACAAGCTCACTAATGAGTATACAGGGTGCCTTCAAATAGTGATAAATAAACTGAACTCTCTCACCTTAGCTGTCACTACATCTAAGAAATCTGGACAATCATCTCAATCTTCCTTAGACAGTAACTTTCTCAGAACAGTGGTCAATGAAGAACTTCATACTATGCATAGTGGTTTCAATTAAGATTCTCTATCTGAAGTTATCAAGCACAATGAAAAAGTTCTTGATTTGGTATAAATATATTCAAAAATTTCTAATAATGCACAAAAATAAATTTCCAATAAAGTGGATTTATACTTAAATTGAATATTCTCAAAGACTGACATGACCAATCATTTCAAATATCTTGTAGAAAATATGAGGATTCCTCCTATTACTCAAGATTTCAAGACTGAAGTCCAAAATCTCACAGAGTTCACTCGTCTGTTGGAAAAGTTTATGGAAAAAAGGCCGACTTTGAGAAATCTATGCAGTATGGTGGAGAGATAATTGTGGATTTTATTAATCTTATGAGGCCCTATATTCATGTAAAGGGTACAACCATTATTGCTCCTACAGTTTCCCCTCTGATGCCTAGTTTTACTACTTTCACCTCTTCCCTAGCCTCCACTTCTATGCCTATTTGTCAAGCACTAAGTCCGATTAGGTCTGTGATCCTTGATCAACAATTTCCTCAGTCTTATAATGCACCTTATTCGGCTCCCTCTGTCTTTGAAGGTCTTCCTTTACCTTCTCAATCAACTAGCTCACTCCCTTATTCTACCTCAACCCCTGCTCCTATGGATTTTTCTTCTGCTACTACTACTAAGGGAAAAGAGAAGACCAGCTAGTGAAGAAGAATAGTGCTTACTCTTTTTTTATGGGTATCTTGTTAATTTTGTTTTACTTTTTGTAATTCCCCTCTATTTATCTAATACATTATGCCCTTTTCTCATATCTTTTTTCTTTCTTTTTCTTGCTACTTTTTGATAATCCCAAAAGGGGTAGAAATATAGGAGACATATAGGATAAGAGAACACTCACTCTATATATGTTATATGCACATTAGAACTATGTTGTTAGAATAAATATACACTCTAAATATACATGATTTATGATCATAAAAAGGGGGAGATTATTGGACTCCTCGTGTATTAATCATGTTTTAAGGATCAAAAATCCTATTCAGTCTATAAACCATGTTAACTATATGTAATCTATCTCACATCAAATGCACATTTGTTTAGTTTAAGCTATCCAAAGCTCTTAAGTGCTATACACTCAGTTTGGTTACTATACACTATCTTTTGATTCACTTTATAATGATTTTTATAAAAAATGATTAAGTTTAATTCATTCCATAAATATCACTGCTTAAGTCTGAATAGAGATATTTTCCTAAGTTCAAGACACCATGAACAAGAAACCGTGAACAAGACACCGTGACATTGAGGCACAATGACAACCAGACACCGTGAACAAGACACCATGAACAAGACACCATGACAATAAGACACTGTGAATGAGACACGGTGACATCGAGACACGATGACAACCAGACACTGTGAACAAGACACCATGAACAAGACACCGTGACATCGAGACACCGTGACAACAGGACACTGTGAACAAGACACCGTGACATCGAGACACTGTGAACCAGACACCGTGACCACAAGACACCGTGACCAATCTAGACACCGAGTGAAGGAGACACCGTTTCCATAACATACTGTGACACCGTTTCTTAATATGTTTTTTCGTCTTTCAAATTTAATCTCTAATGGTAATATTTGAATATTTTAATTGCACTTAAATAATTAATATTTCATTGAATACATGTCATATGACAGTATGAGGTACGAGGTGTAGAATACATGAAACCTGTCGGATCAAACACGTGCACTCCAAGATAAAAGAGTAATGTGGCCCAGGAAAAATAAGAAGTGTGGCACGATAATAAAAAGTAGAACATGCTAGTGTCCATTAGCATGAAAATATAATACACATAGAGAATTCTTAAAGAAATAATTGTATCATGAAACTCAACATTGCTGGAGAACACACGAAGATCAATTGAATCCTAGAATCGATAACATCTTCGCACTATCAAACATCACAAAGAACACAAGCCAGATCTGTCTGACTTGAGACACTCTGTTTTCCATAAGAGGACTTTCTTTCTAAATCTTCTTTATCTTAGAAGTCCAAAGCTGCAAAGACTAACATTCAGAGAATTTCTAAACGTATATCAATATTTCTACTCTATTGTATATCATTTTACTATCTTTTGAGCATTGTGTGTATCTGTATAACAACACACTCTATCTCCTGTATAAAACTGAAAGATACAAGTTATCCTTTCTCAAACATCTTTTTATATTTGTATACGCACTGATAAGTGTGGAAGAGGTCCCTGTGTTTCCTGGTTGTTTGTTCCCACGAAGAACTATGGAAGAGGTACCGGTGAGACCTAGGAAGTCCTGTGTACTATTGTTTAACCCTGATCCAGGGTGTGGATCAAGTTTGTTTATATAAATTGATTGGTTGTAGGTGATCACAAAGTGGAGTGGATTAGGTCTTGTCTTTAGACTGAACAACTTGTTTCATATCCCCTGTGATGCTTAATCTAGTCTTCTCTGTTTTACTACTTTACTGTATAATTCATAAATCACTAAATTCACTTTGATAGTTAATCTTAGAAAGAAGTTATAATAGTCTTGTCTTAGTAGAATAACTTCAAAATTAATATTAATAACTGAAATTAATATTACTGAGAACTAATCAATATTCTAAGAATGTATTTAAACAGTAAAACTTTTATAACAGTATAACCTTGATTAAATGGGATGTATTTAACCTTTTGGGGAAACCTTTTTAAGAATAATTTTTAACCATAAATTTTATATATACTCAATTTACCCCCTCTTGAGTAATATTCTCTGACCAAAAACTCTTTTGAGACAAAAAACATATCCTAATTTCACCTTCAGATCATTTCGATTTGCCTAAAAACTAGCATCAATATACCCTCTGATGATAAGATCCTTGTCTCCTCCATACACTAGGAAAATATCCTTAGTTCTTCTTAGATACTTAAGGTTAGTGTTATGAGAAGTCTAATGAGTTTCTCCTAGATCTTCTTGATATCTACCTACCATTATCAACACATAGGCAACATCAATTATAATATATAACATGGAATACATGATTTATCCAATTGCTGAAGCGTATAGGATTTTACTCATTCTATCTTTCTCCTGTTGTGTATGGGGACACATTTTCTTAGAAAAATGTAAACCATGTGACATTGAAACCAATCCACACTTGGATTGTTCCATACTAAATCTATTTAGTATCTGGTCAATATATGTACTTTTTCTTAGTACAAGAAGTCTTTTGGATCTATCACAAATGATCTTGATCCCTATAATATAGGCCATTTCACCTAAGTCCTTCCTAGAGAAGCACTTGTTCAACTAGTCCTTAACTGAATATAATAATGGTATGTTGTTTCTAATAAGTAATATGTCATCAACATACATTACTGGGATAAAAACTGAATTCCCATTAAACCTTTTGTAAAACCATGGATCACATTAATTCTTTACAAAACCAAATTCTCTTATGGCTTCTTCGAATCGAATATTCCATGACTTTGATGATTACTTCAATCCGTAAATGGAACACTGCAACTTGAAACCCGTTTTTTGCATCACCTAGTGTTACAAACCCTTCTGGTTGTGTCATATAGAAATTTTCCTGAAGGGTCCCATTAAGGAATGCAATTTTTACATCCATCTTCCAAATATAATAGTCATGGTAAGATTCTATATCAAGTATGATTCTAATGGATTTAAATATGGAAACTGGAGAAAATGTTTCATTATAGTCAATTACTTGACACTGTTTGAACCCTTTATCCACTATAATTTCTTTATAGGTACTTAATTTACCTTCCATGTCTAGTTTCCTCTTGAATACCCATTTTTTTCCAATAGGATTTACATCAAATGGCACATCGCCTAGAACCCAAACGTTGTTTTGATACATGGAATCCATTTTAGAATTCATACCTTATAGAAATATTATAGCTTCTAAGCTCTCTACTAACTCCTTATAGGAGATAGGTTCATCATTGTCAACTAATAATGAGTCACCATCCTCAGTGACCAAAAAAACACATTACTCTAGTTCTCTTACCTCTCTTGAGCTCCTACATAGTACTTGTGTTTTAGGAACTACTTCTTCCATGGGGACCTGTGGAATCTGTTGTTGAACCAAATCCTTTGTATCTTGATAATAAACTTCATCAAAGTCAATATTTCTCCCACTATCCTTCTTGAGGATGTTCCCCTCTTACGAAAGACGGCTTTTCTAGCAATATTCACCTTCTTTTATGATGGTTTGTATAGGTATTATTATTTTGTTTCATTGGGATACCATATAAAGATACACTTCATGCCACATGGTTCTAGTTTGTTTCCTAATAAGGAATTAAAAATGCATCACAACTCCATACATGTGTATAGGGAAAAATGGGTTTCTTTCCACTTCATATCTTGAAGGGAATTCCATTTTCCACTTTAGTTGGTACTCAATTTTTTGTGTATGCCGCAGTTTGTAATGAATATCCCAAAAAGGATAATGGAATATCTACATGACTCATCATTTAACTTACCATGTATAATAAGATACAATTCCTTCTTTCAATAACACCATTCCACTATGGTGTATAAGGTGGAGTGATTTTATATAGAATTACAAAACTCCCATAGAAAGTCGATTAATTATTGGTAAAGATATTCTCCACCTCGATATGATCGAAGATTATTTATATTCTTACCAATCTTATTATATAATTCATTCTTGGATTCCTTGAATTTCTCAAAGGAATCATACTTATACCTCATTAATTAGATATAACCATATCTACTCAAGTCATCAATAAAAGTTAAGAAGTAAGAATATCCACCTCTAGATTCTATTAGAAATGGTCCAAACACATCAGTGTGTACCAATCCTAGAATCTCTATGGCCCTTTCACCCTATCCACCAAATAGTGGTTTGATAATTTTCCCTTGTAAAGAAGAAAGACATATTTCAAGTGGATTTAGATTAGAAGAGTTTAAATAACCATCTTGACAGATCTTTGTCAAACACTTATCATTTACATGACCGAGATAGTGATTCCACAACTGGGTGTTCTATGATTCATGTGAACTTGATTATTGATCAATTTCCAATACTTGGTTTTCATAATTTAATACATATAGACTGTTATTTAAATGTTCCATACCATAAAATATTTTTTACTTATAAAAGAAACAAATTTTATTTCAAAACTTGAAAATAAACCCATATGTATCTAAACATTATATAGAAATTATGTTTTTGGTAACAGTAAGTACATAATAACAATCAGGTAAAACCAAAATCATTCCCATTGGAAATGAAAGGTGGTAGTCACCAATGGAAAGAGCAACCATCCTCATAGTATTAGAAGCTCCCAGATCCACCTCTCATTTAGAAATATTCTACAATCTACTTGGTTTCTGTATCTAGATATATATGTGATAACCAAAAGATGTATCTAATACCCAATGTGTAGATATGGAAAGATTTCACTCGATAATGAACACACCTTCAGCTTACCCTTGCTTATGGGTGAAATTCCTCTTCTAGTGGTCCGGATTTCCACAAGCAAAACATACTGTCACCTTTTCCTTGCCTTGACTCTAGATATTTTTCTTCTTGATAGGATAGTGCTTGGGAGCTTTTGATTGTTTAGAAGCCTTGGGTCCCTTTTCCTTGTCCTTACTCTTCTTATTCACCATAAGGACCACAAGTTTATTACATCCCATGTCCTTATATACAAGGTGAATTAAAGTAAGAAGTTCTGAAAGTCTCTTCTCATTATTTTTGATATTATAATTCATAATAAAGCTAGAGAAGTTCTTGGGAAGTGATAAAAGTATGAGATCTGTATGCAACTCATCTGGAAATTTAATCCCTAATATGTCCAAGCATTAAATGTAGCCAATAATCTTGACTACATGAGGCCCAAATGGTACAAACTCTCTAAGCTTAGCGGTAAACAAAGCATTGAAAAACTCATACATCTCTTGTATCACATTCTATTAATAGAGGCCCCGAAGGTGGTACATCATGCTATATGCATCCATTTTATCATGTTACTTTAAAAGTTCATTATAAATGGATGATAAAATGAAGCACCAAAAATCTATAGCATCATTAAAATGTTTCTCATAGAGATATAGCTCCTTATCACTAGCCTCATTTCTGGGGGAAAATGGTAAAGGTTCTTCCAGAAAATATAATTTCCTTTATGGAAAAGGATGACCTGTAGACACATTTTCCACTCCTGGAAATTCATGCCAGTGAAAAGTTTTTCTTTCTTGATTATGGATTACAATGATATGTTTGATGTCATTTTTAATGTTGTTTCTAAAAATAAGATAAAAATAGATTTAGTACTTTTTCTGATAAATTTAGACAAATAAATAAATTTAATATTTATTAGTGTCTCACTATTTTATTTAAACCCAACATCCCTCACCATTGGATTTGGAATATCCTATTTCTTGGAAATTATAGTGACAAGGATCCATATTCCCCTTATCATTACCCCAAATTTGGTTGTTCAAGCAACATTAATGGTTTTAGGTTGGCATTCCAAATGCCAACTGCATTAATTCATAATTCCTTGATCCGTTGAGTAGAATCCCCAATCTTGAAATCCTTTAATTGGATTTCCTCAACCGTTTACTTTCAACTACACCATGTACTACTTTAGAAGTCAACCCTTGATGCGAACCAAGTCTATTCAACCCAAAACCTCATGTTATAATTCTCTGATAATTGAAAACACGCCAACTTTGGCTTGTCAAGCACTTTGAACTATGGTTTGATTCTAACTGAAGTAATGGAAGGCTATACCTACTTAATATTTTGTTGTAGGATTTTATCATTTATGCATAAATTTCCAATTATTATTTTTATCACATGCTTATTAATATTAAGTGGGATTACTTAAGTGATTAACCATGTCTTAGATAATATTTACGCATAAGTCAGTTTATTTTAGTTCTATATTGCATGCATGTTAATTCATTAATTATGTGATAGTGAAAAAAAATCCATAATGAAATAACTATGAAATTGAAAGAATTAAAATAAAGGTTATTATCATGAACTTATTTTAATGGTTATTTTATCTAGCAGCTGATAAACTAACCACTGACCTAGGGGAGAAACACTTTGAACCAATTAGGTTTTTGTTTACATCTTCCCACCTGTACACCTTTGTATCTCCTTGGATTAGTTTCTCCTTGTCTCCAAACATAAAATTCCTCCACTATCTTAGGATCTCTATCCATTACATATGATTTTACTCACACACAAGTGATGGGTAAAAGAGAGTTTATATAAAAGAAACCATGGGCATGCAGGCCCTACATATTAATGAGTAGAGAAGGAACACAGACCAACAATTTAATTTAATAATTAATTAAAATGAATCCAATCACATACAAATGTATGGTCTAAATCATGATCATCCACTAGCATGCAAAAAATTACACATTTAATAAAACTATCATTCAATTCTTAATCATTTTCATCTAAGATAAATCGTGGTTGAATCGGTTAATTATTAGATTTAATTAATCAATACTTTTATCTTAATCATTATTTGAATTTCCATAAGATTATCATCCTTTATAATTTTAAACAAATTAAATAAATTCATTCAAAATTAACTATGTACATAACTTGTACCTTAGAGGAAACACAGTTTATACGTTTCTGATTCTTCCCAAGATGTATTATACTCATATATTGTTTTACTCTTGTGAAATATAGCATACACGACTTATTATGTACTTTCATGATGTGTTCTTCATGGATGATTACAAAAATTACATGATTTTTCTGCCACGTGTTATGCTTCAATGCACGTTGAGTACAAATTGTAATGAGACTCATACATGATATACGGATCTGAACATTATGTATATATTAATTAAATATTTAATTTTTTATGTATATTAAAACATATTATATGGCGTGTCCTATCTTTACAACCACACGCAAGTACATGTATCATGGTTTACAGAGTAAAATAAATAAATTTTAAATCTGGGTATCTAGTAAAAGTACACAACGTGTAGATCTGATCTACATGACATGTACACCCTTCCCCATCTATCCAAAGTACATACCTAAGGACTCATCATGTGAGGCATAATTCATAAATCTTGGAGTACACAATGTGTCCTGTGGGCCACACGCCGTGTTGAATCCATGTTACACAATCACCGGTCAAGTATGCCATGTATAGAATACACAACCTGACCCCTAACCCAAAGGTACTACATGCTGTGTCCAGTGGGACACACGGTGTGTAGTCCAACTAACTGTGTTCCAGTTAATCCGGGTCAACACTCGATGTAGTAATGGTGTAATTAATTCCCCAATCAATGAAAAATATCAAATTGATTTTCAAATAAATATTTATGTGTTGAACATGACCAAAATATGTGTAATACTGATTACACAATGTGTAGTCTGGTGTTGTACGACCTAGATCCTAGGATCCTCCGGATAAGTTCTTTGATTTTATTGTAATCATAAAATTAATCGTTTCTTTTAGATCTACAAGAAACGATAGAGGAAGTGATATATCTCATAACTCAGATTTAAATAACAATTAAAATCTAATTGAAAAACTAAATTATGAATGCATAAATCATCAATGAAACTAAATAATTATAAATAAAGAAGTGATCACTCTGATACCACTTGTAGGTTTTTGGCATAGAGGAAGCAAGAGAGGGACGATGCCCAACTTTTATTTTTTTTCCATTATCAATGATTAATCTGAGATCAAGCGATGATGAATTCTGTGATCAACAGATTTGAATCAAAGAAAAATCAAGGGTTATTAACCCGAAACCAAGATAGATGAGATCAACACATGTTGTTTATAATTAATTTAATTAAATAAGAATTACCTCTAAGGTCATTCTTTCTTCGTTGATGTGTCTGGACACAGATCTGTAGTGCATTGACATTTCATTATAGAATCCAAGTATAGGATTATTTTAGTGGTGATCTACACATGATCCATGAATCTTTGAACACCACTAAAGGAGTCTCCAGGTGCTAGCACATAATATACTTGCACTTGTGATGTCCACCTTGGATCACCTTGAGAACCACTTCCAAAGTGTTATCCTTGATCTGGTGGAGGAGGATCTCTCTCATTCTTGAGAGCATTCTTGGAGAGGGATAAACTCTATAGGATTGAGATATTTTCTCCAATCCATTGTGCACAATGATTTTCTTGGCTAGGGTTATGAGAAAATAATCATAATTGGGTATTTATATCACTAGGGTTAAAATAACATAATTTCAAAAGTGATATTATTTATTTTATTAATCCTAGAAAAACCCCATGTCAAATAATAATAGTTTCATTATTATTATTTCTTGACATGTGCCTAACTTATAAATTATAATTAAATATTATTTAATTAAATAATATTCAAAATTATTATTTCTCATTGGAACCTTGAACTCAATCATCCAATACTCCACCATATTCCTTAGACCTTGAATAATGTATATTTATTTATTAAATAAATTCCACTTCATTATTTGCAAATACATATATAAATATCATATTCACCAAATAGAAAATAAATGTTTTCTTAAATATTCTTCCCACAATATATTCTCTCAAATAACTAGTGTCAGAATAAATGAGATCAGACATCTATGAATAATTATTAAACCAAAACTGAGAATAATATTTATTCAAATTGTTAAATAATAAATAATATATTATTTAACTGATATACTAGATACACTTAGTGTGTGACCATATAGGCCTCTTTCCCAGTGGCATTAGGAAGAGTATCCTAAAGTCTAAGGTTAACATCTAGAAACATGCCTAGGAATATCTAGAGAAAGAATTTAATGCCACAATGACATGTAACCTAATACAAACATTTACTGTGTAATTTAATCCCTTTATCACAATATCTTAAATCGAGAAGGTTGCATGCCAGTACCATCAAACTATATGCTCGATATCTCTTTCTTTGAATTTTAAGAAATAGAACTTTCCAATTGATCACCAAAGACATGGATTTATTTAGGATATATCATTTCCATCAAAGGGACTCAGATATTATCTTCCATTAAAGAATAGAAGGGATAAATCCTTTCTTTAATTATTTATTAATGTAATATTACTCGTGATGCACCCAACATATCCTACCTCATCACGAACATTTTTCATCACAGTTTTTATCAATACATCTAAGTGTGCAACTCATAATAGTCATTAATAATAATCGTAAAGTCTAAGGACCAATACACACGTTCACAGATAGAAACATCCAATGACATATATAAATGTGGATTTCCTACTTGCGGGTCTTGTTCTCATAATATCCTCCTGGACATTACCCGGGGCGTACACCATAAGAAGTTTCCTCAAAGTCCTATGAGTCTCCACCCCTGATAACCCTTATCATTTGTGTCCTTCAAATGATATCATCTGACCATAGAACATATATTCAAGAATAGTGTCATAGCACTTCTAGGTTCTCATAATATTCGGGATCCTCTATGACCTTTTAGTATGATAGTTACTCTTAGGACATTATCATATTCAATGTCATGTAGAAGAACAATCATGATGTGATAAGGAATTTATTAATATTCAAAACCATGAATATAATTTAACATAAAGTAAAAAATAAGATAGTTCTAGGCCACTAACTCCAACATAAAAAAGGTCTGAAGTGAGGTATGGTATTACAGAATATAAAGCAATGGGGAAATATAAGGTTGGTTCAAGACAATCTAATGAATCGACCAAGAAATCAAAAGGACTTTCTGGGAGTACCTTCTCCCACCTATTCTAGTAAAACATTTATTATCATTACAACTTCATTCATAGAAAAAATTTAAAGATGAATATATTTCTTACATTCCATATGAAGAAGAAATATTTGGAACTTTTATTACAGATGAAGTTTGTCTTGAGAGTATAAATGATATTCTCAAGTTTGAATGGATGGGAGTCTCCTTTATGAATACATACATAAGGTATATTTTCATAACAGGTCTTTCCAAAAAATGATATTACATGTTCATTAAATATAATAACTATTCATATTTTATATATGCGTTGATATTACTACTATATAAAGGAAAAACCGTGTGAAAAATGATTTTGATTCATTAATCCCTGTATCATTTTTATGAAAGAAACTTATTTGGAGAAGAAAGAAATTGAGATGAAAAAAATGATCTAAATGATGAATTTGAGAAAAAAATGACTGCCAATATACTCTTTTTGACGCGTATAATGTAGGGTCAAAAATCTATAATCTAATCACATAAACTATTTTTTTTTATTTTTTTTCATTACTTATTTATTTTTGTTTTTTAGGTAGCACTGGATGCTTATTGCACTCAATCTGGATACCCTAAATCTATATTTTTGGATCTAATGTATGAATATACAACAAAACAACCACACATGATGTGTATTGTGAATTTTTAATACACTAAAATCAACATTTTATAGATAATATTTGAATTATATGTTCCAGTTTGTGTTTTAACATGATTTTTTATGATAAGGAGATCACTAAATATAAGACAAATCATGACCTGAAGTTGCTGACTGACTGTAAAAATTCTATGGATTACTTCAAATGGAAATATATTAAGGTATATATATAATAATTTAACTATCAATACATATTTCAAAACAATTTAATTATTTTGGAAAATGTTTTTTGTAATTACCCAAAGTTTAATCAATGGAAATTCCCTTCTTATAATTTTGTCATATAGTATAATCACATAAAATCACAACACAATTCCACATCATGCTTTAATGAACTACTAAATACTATATGACCTTTAAACATTATTTTTCCACTTCTATGATTAGAATTTTGAAAATCTCACATACACGGTTGCGATCAGTAATATGTTTGGAGCCCGATAAAAAAAGCTAATTTTTTAGTGAATAGTAAATTACCCTTATAAATAGTATTTCTTCCCTTATGAATAGTAATATTAACCTTATGAATAGTAAATTATCCAAGTTAATAATAACCTTACCATTGAAAGTATAAATAAAATTTATCCAACTTATAAGTGACAATATGATAATGTTGGTATTTTTGGTAAGTCATAAATAATTAATTAAAATTTCATAATTTAAATAAAAATTTATTTTCATAAAATGTATTCATAAAATAATATTTTGATTTCTTATGATTATAATATAATTTTATGAGACCTTATTTAATTTTTTAAAGTGTTATAAAATCAGTTATAATTTTAAAATTTGTATTTTCAAGTAAATTATGATTTTAATTAAGAATTAAATTTATCATATTTAAAAAATTATTTTCATAAAATGGAGTTCATTTTTCGGTTCTACATGTGGAAAAATTTTCAGGGTGAATTTTTGGTATTTTTTTGAAATACATAAATTTTTTGGTGAATAGTGAAATTTGATAATTTACGAAATATGCTAAATAAATGAATTTCTACATCATGCTTGAGTAATGGATGATATAAATGGACATTTTTTTGAAATAACATGAAATTATTAATATTTTGGGTCATAATAACCATCACTATTTATTATCTTTAGAAAAATGATAAACTAATGAATTAAATATTGAGAAAACTCTCCTCTCCTCCACTATAAAAACCACCCCTCACCACCTCTTCTCCTCACACCTCTCAAGCCTTGTACCGTGTACAAATTATTCTCAAATATCTCCCTAAGACTCTCTCCAAGGTCTAGGAACTTTATTCCTAACAAAATACCAAAAACCAATCCCTTAAGTAGGCTCTCAAGAGGAAGGAATCAAGAGGTAAAACCCTCTTTTGTTTTCATTCAATTTCTTTTCAAGTTCCTTTACTTTCTTTTCTATCCTCACATCTCCTCATAAAAAAGGTATTAAAACTCTAGTAACATGCACATAATGAAACTTTTTTATGATAATTTAATAATTCTTCATCATATCTTCTTTCCCCTCCTTTTATACTAGAAATGAAAACACCATCCAAGATGTGTTAATTTTTCACATTTAAGGACAACAAGTTTTCAATTTATATTACCATATTAAATTATGGTTATGAAACCATTTTTATTTTTGAACTAGATTATTATGTATTTAATATATCCTATGTAATGTTTTGTAACCACTTTGTACAAATGGTATTAATTTTTAAAACAAAATGAGTTTGTTGTGATTAAAAGACCGACAATTAACCCAAATGGTTATCATTAAAGTTTTATATAATGATTCATCCTCACATTAAAAAACAAATTAATTTTCTAAAAGTTTAATCTTCAGATGTTATTTAATAAAAAATATCTTTAATTCTGGACAACCATCCTCTCTTACATGATTATCCATACATGTATATAAGTAAACTGATCATGAAAACCAAGGAAAAAATGCTCCCAAACAATGGAATTAAACCTATTAACCCATAAAAAAGGCCATGAATGAACTTTATAAGTTTATAATAAATAAATTACATGTGTAATAGGTTCTTTAATTATTAATTAATGAATATAGTTTGATTATACAGGACATTAATATCATGTTAAGAACACCTTCATACTTAAGTTAAGGCATTCTACCCGAAACTCCATTATTCCTTTGGGTTGCTATATCTTTATTTTTACAAAAATGAATTTATCCTTAATTTTTATGTACATATTATAATTTTTTATGTTCCAAACTCATGTATAAATATCCATTCATCATTATCTTTCAATTATATACATATTTTAAATGTTTCCCTTCTCAATTATTCCCGACAAACATGCCCATTTTAAGGGAAATTCCCAAATTATTATCCAATTTCAAGTAAACTCTATAATCTATTTTAAGTGACCATTGTTTTTATAAAATCAGTATTTTTATTATGAAAACCTTCTTGGTTAACTTATGGTTCTATATATAAGATTATTCCCTTTTCTATTTTAAATTCTCTTTAGTATTTTCCTTAAAAACGCATTAAAATGTTTCAATGCTAAAATTTCTTAAATACTCTTCTTACATGTTATCACTTATGTTTGAAATCACATAGCATGATATATGCCTATTTTACCTTATTAATTTACATGAATTTTTTTAATCCTTTATTTTATGGACACTTGTATGATACACCAATTTATTATTCTTTATGACATGATTATGATACACATTTATTTCCATGGGTAAGCTTATGTTTATGTATGATTGATTATGTATGATTATTTACATGGAAAACATATTCATGAACATGTTAAGATGGGTGCACCCAGATTTCACTTCAATGCATTGGTTAAAGTTTAGTCTTAGGATATGTTATGTGCAATGGCCTTATTGGTTAGCCTTGACTCGTGATACATGTGCAAAGGTCTTGGTGGTTAACCTTAACTTATGCTCCTTTATGTATAGTGAGCTGGGCTCATGATAACGTCATGTTTTATGTTTCTGATACACTTCTATGATTCCATGATTATGTGATCCCATGTTCTAAATATTATTATTCCTTATGTTTAATCATCTACTATGTCTCTTTATATCATTATGTTATGCCTTCTAACCCATGTGCTAAGCTATATTCTTATGTTTATTCCCTTACTGGCCCTTTTAGCTCATCCCTTTGTTCATGCTATCCCTTGGTTATCCTATGCAGATGTATGAGCACAATGTAAGTTATGACCACAATATATAGATTTAATAAAAGTTTCTTTTATGATGTTTAATTATGTACCTAGTCTTCTAAGACACTAGACTTTATGATCCTTGGCTTGTAATTTGATGTTTACTTATGCATAAAATCATGTAATGGTATGTGTAAAAAGTTGAGGTCACTATATTTTAGAAGTTTCCAAAGAAAGGTAATAATAATGATTATGGATATTATGTTTGAAAATTTATGAGAAAGATCATAAACTATGAAAATACTAACAAACCCAAATAGATAATTTCCAAAGGTAATTACAATTTCATTAAAAATATTTCTTCATAGTTTGTTTGTCTATATTTTATTAGTAATTACAATATTTTCAAAAACCTCATAAATCAAAATAAAATGAAAATTTGTTTAGAGATGAGTGACCAATGTACTTGGTGTTGGAATGTTTTCTGAAATCAGTTTTAGGTGATTACTTGATATACTTGTAATCCAATACAGGTTATGAACTTAGAAATATATTATAGGTGTGAATCATTAGTATCAAATTTATTATATATTATTTTTGATCTATTTCGCAAGAAGAATTATAATATAGGAAATCAACTTATTTATAATTGAATGGGAAGAATACTTGGTGTTAGAATGTATACAAGCAACATGAATAGGTTCCTTCTTACTACTTATTTAGATAATTTTCTTATAATTTTATCTAATTTTTTGGTTAATTTCCAAATAATTTCTATCTGATACTTATTTTGTTAAATTTTAAAATTAGTTCAAAACACACATCACATGATCAAAACTAATCAAATGAGGTCATATTGTTTTCAAATTTTAGGTAAATGATCCAGAAGTAATTTGCGATGTGTAGGAATTTACCACACATCTATCCAACACATGATCTGATTGGTATGGCTTGAGGTCCATGTTTTCAATATAAAAGTTTTACTTTAGTTTAAAACACACATCAAATAGACAAAATAGATAAAATGAGCTCAAATTATTTTCAAAATTTACGAAAACAATCCATAATTCTTTTTTAATGTGTAGGAATTGAACAAACATCAATCTTAGACATGATATGGTCGATATAACTTGAAGTATGTGTTTTTAATAGAATTGAGCCATTTTAGTTAAAACGCATGTCAAAATATCCAAAACAGAGAAAACAAGGTATGATTTTTTTCAAACATTATGAAAATGATACATAATTCATTTTTTTGGAATTGAGCGCACATCAATACAACTCACAATGTAACTGATATTACTAAAATTGTGTGGTTTGTATTTAAAATTGACATTAATTTCAATAAAAAATACAAGTGATATAATCAAAATCAAGAAAAAAACATTTGGATTGTTTTGATACATTGGTAAAATGAACCTCAGTCATTTGAGACATGTAATAATTAACCATACCTCAATCTTATACACATAGTACCCAGTTTGACTTAGATTGCGTGGTTTCAATTTAAAATTGATGTTTTATTAATGTTTTGTTTTATATTTATGTTTAATTTATTTCTTTATAGTATTAACATAATAAGAATTATATTCTTATATATTTGGATTTTTTTCTTGACTTGGGGTGGTTTGTTTGAAGCTACCCATGCTCATGAGTTATTCAACTTAGTGGTTGTAACTAAGATAATGCCAACAAAGAAATGGCCAAGAATGTATAAAGACATCAAGAAAATGTTAATTCCTACTAATTATTTAGTTAATTTGGTCCACATTTTATCTAATATATTTAAGCTAATTTCCTTATCATTTTTATCTAATTTTTATTTAGTTTTTTTATAGATCTTTTGGGAAGTCATACTTTGATTTCAACTGTCCACAGCAATCCAGAAAAGAGAGAACAAGTTGCTTTTGGATGAGGCATTTTAGACCATATGGGGTTTCATATTCCATCTAAATAGAACATTTATTTCTTATCTAGATTTTTTATGGACAGTTTAAATAAAAACACACATCTCATACTCAATCATATGAACTTTAATCTGATACATAGTGTGCTCAGTATGACTAGAACTATATGTTTTTAGTTTTTTATTTAAATTTTAGTTCAAAATACACATCACATACTCAAAACTAATAAAAAATATTCAGATCGTTTTTATACTTTAAGAAAAAAGATACATAAGTCATTTTTAACATGTAGGAATTAGCCACACCTCAATCAGATACACAGTGTGACCAGTATGAATCCATGTGTGTCTTTTTATTTAAAACCAACAATAATTTTAGTAAAAAACACATGTGAAATACTCAAAACCAAGAAAAAACATCCGTATTATTTTGATACTTTAGTAAAATGATACATAAGTCATTTTATATGTGTAGGAATCATCCTCAACTCAATCTGATACACAGTGTGCCTGGTATGACTCAAAGTGTGTCTTTTTATTTAAAATTGAAATTAATTTTAGTAAAAAAGATAAGTAAAATAATCAAAACCAAGAAAAAGAATTCATATTGTATTTATACATTAGTAAAACTATCCATATGTCATTTTTGATATATAAGAATCATATTAACATCAATCCAATGCATGGTGTGCTTAGTATAACTCAATGTGTCTATTATTATTTTAAAATTTACATTTTAGTTCAAAAAGTTTATCACTCACTAAAAACTAAGAAAATGTACTTGTATTTTCTTGATAAGTTAGGAAAATGATTCATAAGTCATTTGTGACATGTAGGAATCAGTCTCATATCAAACAAGCACACGATGTGACCGATATGACTCAATGTATGTGTTTCTAGTTTAAAATGATGTTTTTGATAATTTAGGTAAATGATATATTAGTCATTTGTATCATATATGTATTAGATTAACTTTAATTAAATGCATGATGTAATCAGTATGACTCCGAGTGTGTCTTTTAATTAAAAATTGATATTAATTTTAGTAAAAATGGAAAGTTACATAATTAAAACCAAGAAAAAAAATTCATATTATTTTGATACTTTTTGATAATAATTCATAAGTCATTTTGGATGTTTAGGAATCATACAAACCTCAATATTATGTACGGTGTTCCCAGTATGACTCCAAGTGTCTGTTATCAGTTAAAATTGTCATTTTAGTTCAAAAGTATGACACTCACTCAAAACCAAGAGAATTCACTCATATTATCTTGATAATTTAATAAAATCATTCATAAATAATTTTTGACATGTAGGAATCATTCTCATATAAAATCGACACATGATGTGACCTATATGACTCAAAGTGTGTGTTTCTTGTTTAAAATGACATTTTAGTAAAAAAGACAAGTGACAGACTCAAAACCCTGCTAAAACATTCAAATTATTTTGATAATTTAGGAAAAATATTCATAATTCATTTTTTACAAGTAGAAATAAATTACACCTCAATCCGATGCACAGTGTGACCTGTATAACTCCAAGTGTGTCTCTTTAAGAAAAATTGAAATTAATTTTAGTAAAAGAAGACAGGTGACATACTCAAAACTAATCAAATGAATTCTTATTGTTTTGATACTTTAGGGAAAGGATACATAAGTAAATATTTATGTGTAGGATTCACCCTCACCTCAATCTGATTCACTATGTGTACAATATGACTCCAAGTGTGTCTTTTTATTTAAAATTAACATTAATTTTAGTAAAAATTACCAATGTCATACTAAAAACCATAAAAAAATATTTTTATTATTTTAATACTTTTGGGAAACAATTCTTAAATCATTTTTGACATTTGTGAATCATTCATACCACATGCTGATACACGGTGTGCCCAGTATGACTCAAAGTGTCCGTTATCAATTTAAAATTGACATTTTAGTTAACAAAGTGTGTTAAACACTAAAAACAAAGAAAAATAACTCATATAATCTTTATAATTTTTCAAATTGATTCATAATTCATTTTTTATGTATATTAATCAATCTCACATCCAACTGACATATAAAGTGATCGGTGTGACTCAAAGTGCATCTTTCTAGTTTAAAATGGCATTTTAGTAATAAAGATAAGCGATATACTCAAAACTAAGAAAATGAATTCATATTATTTTTATACATTATTAAAATAATTCATAACTAATTTTTGATATGTAGGAATCATCTGCACCTCAATCTGACACATGATGTTACTAGTATGGCTCAAAGTATGTCTTTTTTTTTAAAATTGACATTAATTTTCATAAAAAAGACAAGTAACATACTCAAAACTAATAAAACACATTCAGATTGTTTTGATACTTTTGGAAAATGTTTTATATGTCATTTTTGATGTGTATAAATTATCCACACCTCAATCTAATACATGATTTTATAATATGGATCAAAGTGTATGTTATTAGTTTGAAATCGATATTCTAGTTCAAAAAGTGCATCACTCACTAAAAACTTGGAAAACACAGTCATATTATCTTGATAATTTTGGAAAATGATTCAAAAGTCATTTATTATGTATAGGAATCAGTATCACATCAAATCGACACATGATGTGACCTGTATGACTCAAAGTGTGTGTTTCTAATTTAAAATGACATTTTAGTAAAAAACATAAGTGACATAATCAAAACTGAGAAAACACATTCATATTATTTTTATACTTTAGTAAAACGTTCTATAAGTAAATTATGACATATATAAATTGATTGCACATCAATTCTACACATGATATGGTTGGTGTAACACACGATATTTTTATGAGTAATATTTTGTTTTTATATCATCAAAGGATTCTTTCACTACACACTTGCTTGGCTTACTTTACACGCAATCACGACCTTCCTCGATAGCTAGCGTCGTACGCAATACCGAGTTTCACTAAACAACGATATGCTATTAAAATATTACTAAAAGTAGCCGTTATGAATAGTAATAACCACTTTTTGAAATTTTATAAATTTTATTTTTCAAAATGGACTTCATTTTTGGATTCGGAATACCGAAATTAGCCTAGGGTGAAATTTTGGTATTTTTCTGAAAACTTTCAATTTTTGATGAATAGTGAAACCACTAAGTGGTAGGTTAAAAACTAAATTTTGCATAAAACTTAATTTTACCGCTTCTGTGAATGGAATTTCGAAAATCCGACAGACACGGTTGATATCAGTAAGTAAAATGTGGTTCAATGAGATAAAAATAATTTTTTGGTGAATAGTAACTTTTTACTTTTTTTTACCGCGGTTAATAGTAAATAGGGTAACTAAGGGTAAATATGATATTACTATTACCCTAACACATGTCCTAATTCTATTGGATAAGTGTAATTCGACCAAAAACAACCTTATGAATAAAATATGACCATTTAGGCCCACTTGAGTTAGATTATGACATTTATTATTAATTTATTTAAAGAAGGGTTAAAATAGTTAAAATCAAAGTTTAATAAGTAAATCATTTTTAATATGGGGTTACACATAAGATAAATTCGACAATAAATATTCATCAGAAAGCTAAAAATATTTCCTACATAATGGAATTTTATTTATAATTTTTAGATATTAAATAATTTAATTTAATTATGACACAACGATGATGCAGTAATTATCTTATTTATGAAATATTGACATAATTGATGTTATAAACACCAAAATAAATGTAATTTGAGACTTTTTATGAATTAAACTAATTTTCTAGGTTACTATGATATATTAGTGTTTATTTAATCAACTTGGTTGGAACATATAATTCTGTTATGACTTTCACAAAAATCATATATCAAATAGTGTCAAAATTGACACAAAATAGTTTTTAAATCAAATATTATATTATTAATTGTTATTTTATTCCTAAAAATCTAAGGTTCGGCCAAATGACTTAGATAAGGATATATATATTAATAATAAACAATTTGGGGTTCTTTTGGCATGTTATAGTAAGTGTATTAACCATATAGTGAAAGAAAACAAAAAGACATGGTAAAAGTTAAATTATTTAACTTAGAGTTAAATCTAATTGATAAGGTTAAAATAATACCCTAAACTTGTCTAAATACTATTGGTTGATAGGATTTCGACCCATCCCCACTTTATCTTCTAAATAAGACCCTTTGGAACCATTATAAACCGATTTTGACTTTAATATAAAATAATATTTTGAGATATTCCTAAGGTGCCCCTCTCCTCCCTTATAAAAGGGCACCTCCTCCCCCTCCTCCTCACACCAATTTGAGGACTCAAGCTCGGCCAACCCCTGCCATTTTCTCCTCTCCACTTCCCTAGAATAATCCTAGAGGTCCTGGTCTTCTTCAAAGACCAATCTTAGTTCCCTAAGTGGAGGATTCAAAGAGGCGTTCCAAAGAAGAGGTAATATCCATTACCGATCTTTTCAATTTCTTTCTTCTTCAACTTATTCTTATTTAGTTGTTTCATGATAAAATAAGTATTACTTACATACTGATATGTTATTATAAATATGAAACAACCCTAATTTACCTTCTATCCATCCTACGGAAAAAAATGAAATCACCGCGCGTGCGTACGTACAGAATACCGTCTCCACGCCGTGGTGTAATCTATTTTTCCACCATCACTTTACAAGGATGGGTATAATGGTGTAATGAGTAACTATTTATGATTATTATTAAGTAATATTGATACTGAAATAATATATATATACTCCAATACAATTCCACGATCATAGGAACGATATCATCACTCGTGCGTACGTACGGAATACCGTCTCCACGATGTAATGCGACTCGTTCTACATGATCATCATTACATAGTAATTATATAAATGAATTGAATGAATAAATATGATATATGTTACACTAATACCATTCTGGATATAAGGTATCTATAACCTTAAAAGAAGAATAAGAATTTATTCGACAAAACACGCATAAGAACAAAAGGCAATAAAGACCCGAGTAACAAGTAACAATGAAATATTACTAACAAGAAGCTAAGAATATGACCATATATGATATCATATCAATATGTATGATTCTGGAACAATTCAATAAAATTATTTAAACCATTATACAGGAGCTTCGGACACGTACAAAGCAAATCGGACCTAAGGTAAGGGAAATATCACAATCTCATTTTTATCCGAGATTGTTTATTCGTAAGTATTTACTGGGGTGTATTTTATCATCCACATCCATGTTTCATAAATATGTAATATTATTTATATCCACCTAAAATTTTTTAAATCCATTTTTACCCTTCGGTGAGTTTTTAGTAAAAGAAATGAAAGGAATCTTTTGTCGTTTTTCGTATGAGGTACTTTTTGACTTTTCCGACAAAAGTACGAACAATGTTTTTTTTAACTTATAAGGCATGAATGGATTTCTAAAAAATTATTTCCAAGAAGTTTCCTTTAAAAGTATTCAAGTTTATTTTTAATCAACTTCTTTTAGTTTAAAATTGTATGACATGTTAAGAAAGGAAAAGTTTTTTTGAAGTAGGAAGGATATTTTCCTCAAGAATGGAGTTCAAATGTTTTATCAAAATTATTTTCCATCTAAGATAATATAGGGTTCTGTTTTTATCCCTATTATTACACTGATTTGATTATGTTTTGAGGAAATTATTTTTATGAAGTCATTTACCTTATATGATTTGTTTTATGATGTCATGATGTTTCAAGAATCCCATTTTTGTTACATGTGTTATGCGATGATGTATGATTTATGATTATGTGGCACACATAAGAAAGGATTCATTATAAGATGGGTGAGACCTATATCTCCCTCCAATGCATTGGGTAAAGATTTATATCTCATGAGATAGACATGGCTGGAATGAAAGGTTATTTCGGTTCAGTGAAACAGGACTGAAATGAGGAGTGAACTCGGTTCAGAAATGGACTTTGTCCGCTAAGATAGTCTTGGCAATGAGTCATGACTAACAAGAAATGATTTTCCATGATTATGTGTGCATGCCACAAAGTTTCAAGTTTCATGTTATGATTATGGGGATCTCATTTTCACTTCTATGATTTATTCCATGTTAAGATATTATGATCTCTTTTGCAGGTTATGATTTTCAAAAAGATATGATATGATTTTTATTTCCTTTATTTGCCCTTGCTGAGCATTTGAGCTCACCCTTTTATGTTTTCTTTTCCCCAGGTCAGGAAGATGGATATTAAGTATAATATGCTAAAATGGACCCTAGATATGATGAAATAAATGGGAGACACTGTAGAAGATTCATGAACCAGTTGTTTATGTTTCCCAGTTTCTAAAGACACTATACCTATACGGTCCTTTGTGGTTTTGTCATATGTTGTAATAAGTGTGCTTCAATTTTGAAGTATTAACAATGTATGTAAAGTATGGGTTGTTATAGTTGGTATCAGAGGGAGGTTATAGTCATCCTTTGGAAACTAGGATGTGAAAGCCTTAGTAAGAACCCTAAGGATAAGTCTAAGCATAGAACACAATCTTAGTGTTTTAGAAATGGCCATGAATACCCTAGAATAAGACCTTAAGTGTGAAATTTTATTCTTGATTATGTGGTTTTCCTATTATAATTAGTGTTGCTCACACTATTATTCTTGGTTTTAGTCAATGGCTGGAACCCGAAGGAACCGTGTTAATGCGGAATGTGATGGGCAATGCAAGGATTGTCCCCCTGAACAACCAAACGATATGGGAGCTGGAATGCAAAATCTTGTATCCATGCTCACACAACTTTCTCAAGCTATGAATCATGAAGGACTTCCAAACGAACGAAGGAAGGAGCAACATTCTGTTGAATCCTTCATGAAGCAGCGTCCACCTTCTTTCAGCGGGTCTACTGATCCATTAGTTGCTGAACAATGGATTAGTACTACTGAAAAGATATTTTCAGTTCTTCAATGTTCTGAACATGATAAAGTCATCCTAGCAGTGTATCGTTTGGAAGGAGATGCTGATCAATGGTGGAATCTTATTAAGAATACGAGGCAAAGGGATGAAATTGAGTCTATGGAATGGGATGAGTTCAAGAACTTATTTTTCAATAAGTACTTCCCTCGTATTCTCCAAACAAAGATGGAGAAAGATTTTCTTGAACTGAAGCAAAGGGATGATGAATCTGTTGGTACCTATGAAGCAAATTTTACAAGACTTGCAAGGTACGCTTCTGGTATTATTATCCAACCTGAGAGTAAGATCGATCGATTCTTTAGTGGCTTAAAACCAAGTCTTCGAAGGGAGTTATCCATAAGGGACTTCAATAGCTACGAGGAAATCGTTTGATGTGCTCTCAAAGTCGAGATGGAGATTGGAGTAACCCATCAATCACATGGGTTTGATAAGAAGAGGAAGATGGAATTCAAAGGAAAATCTAAAGAGCACACTGAAAAGAAGATGAGCTTTCCCTTATGCTCAAAGTGTGGAAAGAAACATGGAGGGAGTTGTCTTAAAGGGACAAGTAAATGTTTCAAATGTGGAAAGGAAGGTCATCGGGCATTTGAATGCCGCGATAATGGGAAGAAGATGTCTAATGATGCAAACAAAGGAAGGGATACACAGAATGAACCTACTACACTTCAATGTTTCAAATGCAAGGAGATGGGGCATTATGCCAATCAATGCCGAAATCCAAGGGTTGATGATGATGGTCGATGTCAACAAAATCTTAAGGCTAAAGACAAAGGAAAGTCACATGCAATTTCTATCAGCGATGTGCAGTACGATAAAGAAGTGGTGAAAGGTACACTTACCATCCACTCTAAAGTAGCAAATGTTTTATTTGATTCTGGATCATAGCGAAAAAGTCCTAAGAAATAAGACCACTCGATTGGTGAAAGTTTTATGGAGGAACCACCAACTTGAAGAAGCTACATGGGAGCTTGAGGATATGATGAGGGAGAAGTATCCTCATTTGTTTGTTACAAAGTGACGAATTTCGAGGGCGAAATTCTTTTTAAGAGGGGTAGAATGTAACACCCGAGATTTTTATGAGTAATATTTTGTTTTTATATCATCAAAGGAATCTTTCACTACACACTTGCTTGGCTTACTTTACACGCAATCACGACCTTCCTCGATAGCTTGCGTCGTACGCAATACCGAGTTTCACTAAACAACGATATGCTATTAAAATATTATTAAAACTAACCGTTATGAATAGTAATAACCACTTTTTGAAATTTTAGAAAATTTATTTTTCAAAATGGACTTCATTTTTGGATTCGGAATACCAAAATTAGCCTAGGGAGAAATTTTGGTATTTTTCTGAAAACTTTCAATTTTTGATGAATAGTGAAACCACTAAGTGGTAGGTTAAAAACTGAATTTTGCATAAAACTTAATTTTACCGCTTCTGTGAATGGAATTTTGAAAATCCGACAGACACGGTTGATATCAGTAAGTAAAATGTGGTTCAATGAGATAAAAATAATTTTTTGGTGAATAGTAACTTTTTACTTTTTTTTACCGCGGTTAATAGTAAATAGGGTAACTAAGGGTAAATATGATATTACTATTACACTAACACATGTCCTAATTCTATTGGATAAGTGTAATTCGACCAAAAACAACCTTATGAATAAAATATGACCATTTAGGCCCACTTGAGTTAGATTATGACATTTATTATTAATTTATTTAAAGAAGGGTTAAAATAGTTAAAATCAAAGTTTAATAAGTAAATCATTTTTAATATGGGGTTACACATAAGATAAATTCGACAATAAATATTCATCAGAAAGCTAAAAAGATTTCATACATAATGGTATTTTATTTATAATTTTTAGACATTAAATAAGTTAATTTAATTATGACACAACGATGATGCAGTAATTATCTTATTTATGAAATATTGACATAATTGATGTTATAAACACAAAAATAAATGTAATTTGAGACTTTTTATGAATTAAAATAATTTTCTAGGTTACTATGATATATTAGTGTTGATTTAATCAACTTTTTTCGAACATATAATTCTGTTATGACTTTCACAAAAATCATATATCAAATAGTGTCAAAATTGACACAAAATAGTTTTTAAATAAAATATTATATTATTAATTGTTATTTTATTCCTAAAAATCTAAGGTTCGGTCAAATTACTTATATAAGGATATATATATTAATAATAAACAATTTGGGGTTCGTTTGGCATGTTATAGTAAGTGTATTAACCATATAGTGAAAGAAAACAAAAAGACATGGTAAAAGTTAAATTATTTAACTTAGAGTTAAATCTAATTGATAAGGTTAAAATAATACCCTAAACTTGTCTAAATCCTATTGGTTGATAGGATTTAGACCCATCCCCACTTTAGCTTCGAAATAAGACCCTTTGGAACCATTATAAACCGATTTTGACTTTAATATAAAATAATATTTTGAGATATTCCTAAGGTGCCCCTCTCCTCCCTTATAAAAGGGCACCTCCTCCCCCTCCTCCTCACACCAATTTGAGCACTCAAGCTCGGCCAACCCCTGCCATTTTCTCCTCTCCACTTCCATAGAATAATCCTAGAGGTCTTGGTCTTCTTCAAAGACCAATCTTAGTTCCCTAAGTGGAGGATTCAAAGAGGCGTTCCAAAGAAGAGGTAATATCCATTACCGATCTTTTCAATTTCTTTCTTCTTCAACTTCTTCTTCTTTAGTTGTTTCATGATAACATCAGTATTACTTACATACTGATATGTTATTATAAATATTAAACAACCATAATTTACCTTCTATCCATCCTACGGAAAAAAATGAAATCACCGCGCGTGTGTACGTACAGAATACCGTCTCCACGCCGTGGTGTAATCTATTTTTCCACCATCACTTTACAAGGATGGGTATAATGGTGTAATGAGTAACTATTTATGATTATTATTAAGTAATATTGATACTGAAATAATATATATATACTCCAATACAATTCCACTATCATAGGAATGATATCATCACTCGTGCGTACGTACGGAATACCGTCTCCACGATGTTATGCGAGTCGTTCTACATGATCATCATTACATAGTAATTATATAAATGAATTGAATGAATAAATATGATATATGTTACACTAATACCATTCTGGATATAAGGTATCTATAACCTTAAAAGAAGAATAAGAATTTATTCGACAAAACACGCATAAGAAAAAAAGGCAATAAAGACCCGAGTAACAAGTAACAATGAAATATTACTAACAAGAAGCTAAGAATATGACCATATATGATATCATATCAATATGTATGATTCTGGAACAAGTCAATAACATTATTTAAACCATTATAAAGGATCTTCGGACACGTACAAAGCAAATCAGACCTAAGGTAATGGAAATATCACAATCTCATTTTTATCCGAGATTGTTTATTCGTAAGTATTTACTGGGGTGTATTTTATCATCCACATCCATGTTTCATAAATATGTAATATTATTTCCATCCACCTACAATTGTTTAAATCTATTTTTACCCTTCGGTGAGTTTTTAGTAAAAGAAATGAAAGGAATATTTTGTCGTTTTTCGTACGAGGTACTTTTTGACTTTTCCAACAAAAGTACGAACAATGTTTTTTTAACTTATACGGCATGAATGGATTTCTAAAACATTATTTCCAAGAAGTTTCCTTTACAAGTATTCAAGTTTATTTTTAATCAACTTCTTTTAGTTTAAAATTGTATGACATGTTAAGAAAGGAAAAGTTTTTTTGAAGTAGAATGGATATTTTCCTCAAGAATGGAGTTCAAATGTTTTATCAAAAATTATTTTCCATCTAAGATAATATAGGGTTCTGTTTTTATCCCTATTATTAAACTGATTTGATTATGTTTTGAGGAAATTATTTTTATGAAGTCATTTATCTTATATGATTTGTTTTATGTTGTCATGATGTTTCAAGAATCCCATTTTTGTTACATGTGTTATGCGATGATGTATGATTTATGATTATGTGGCACACATAAGAAAGGATTCATTATAATATGGGTGGGACCTATATCTCCCTCCAATGCATTGGGTAAAGATTTATATCTCATGAGATAGACATGGCTGGAACAGAAGGTTATTTCGGTTCAGTGAAACAGGACTGAAACGAGGAGTGAACTCGGTTCAGAAATGGACTTTGTCCGCTAAGATAGTCTTGGCAATGAGTCATGACTAACAAGAAAGGATTTTCCATGATTATGTGTGAATGCCACAAAGTTTCAAGTTTCATGTTATGATTATGGGGATCTCATTTTCACTTCTATGATTTATTCCATGTTAAGATATTATGATCTCTTTTGCAGGTTATGATTTTCAAAAAGATATGATATGATTTTTATTTCCTTTATTTGCCCTTGCTGAGCATTTGAGCTCACCCTTTTATGTTTTCTTTTCCCCAGGTCAGGAAGATGGATATTAAGTAGAATATGCTAAAAGGGACCCTAGATACGATGAAATAAATGGGAGACACTGTAGAAGATTCATGAACCAGTTGTTTATGTTTCCCAGTTTCTAAAGACACTATACCTATACGGTCCTTTGTGGTTTTGTCATATGTTGTAATAAGTGTGCTTCAATTTTGAAGTATTAACAATTTATGTAAAGTATGGGTTGTTATAGTTGGTATCAGAGGGAGGTTATAGTCAACCTTTGGAAACTAGGATGTGAAAGCCTTAGTAAGAACCCTAAGGATAAGTCTAAGCATAGAACACAATCTTAGTGTTTTAGAAATGGCCATGAATACCCTAGAATAAGACCTTAAGTGTGAAATTTTATTCTTGATTATGTGGTTTTCCTATTATAATTAGTGTTTCTCACACTATTATTCTTGGTTTTAGTCAATGGCTGGAACCCGAAGGAACCGTGTTAATGCGGAATGTGATGGGCAATGCAATGATTGTCCCCCTGAACAACCAAACGATATGGGAGCTGGAATGAAAAATCTTGTAGCCATGCTCACACAACTTTCTCAAGCTATGAATCATGAAGGACTTCCAAACGAGCAAAGGAAGGAGCAACATTCTGTTGAATCCTTCATGAGGTAGCGTCCACCTTCTTTCAACGGGTCTACTGATCCATTAGTTGCTGAACAATGGATTAGTACTACTGAAAATATATTTTCAGTTCTTCAATGTTCTGAACATGATAAAGTCATCCTAGCAGTGTATCGTTTGGAAGGAGATGCTGATCAATGGTGGAATCTTATTAAGAATACGAGGCAAAGGGATGAAATTGAGTCTATGGAATGGGACGAGTTCAAGAACTTATTTTTCAATAAGTACTTCCCTCGTATTCTCCGAACAAAGATGGAGAAAGAGTTTCTTGAACTGAAGCAAAGGGATGATGAATCTGTTGGTACCTATGAAGCAAATTTTACAAGACTTGCAAGGTACACTTCTGGTATTATTATCCAACCTGAGAGTAAGATCGATCGATTCTTTAGTGGCTTAAAACCAAGTCTTCGAAGGGAGTTAGCCATAAGGGACTTCAATAGCTACGAGGAAATCGTTCGATGTGCTCTCAAAGTCGAGATGGAGATTGGAGTAACCCATCAATCACATGGGTTTGATAAGAAGAGGAAGATGGAATTCAAAGGAAAATCTAAAGAGCACACTGAAAAGAAGATGAGCTTTCCCTTATGCTCAAAGTGTGGAAAGAAACATGGAGGGAGTTGTCTTAAAGGGACAAGTAAATGTTTCAAATGTGGAAAGGAAGGTCATCGGGCATTTGAATGCCGCGATAATGGGAAGAAGATGTCTAATGATGCAAACAAAGGAAGGGATACACAAAATGAACCTACTACACTTAAATGTTTCAAATGCAAGGAGATGGGGCATTATGCCAATCAATGCCCAAATCAAAGGGTTGATGATGATGGTCGACGTCAACAAAATCTTAAGGCTAAAGACAAAGGAAAGTCACATGCAATTTCTATCAGCGATGTGGAGTACGATAACGAAGTGGTGAAAGGTACACTTACCATCCACTCTAAAGTAGCAAATGTTTTATTTGATTCTGGATCATAGCGAAAAATTCATACGAAATAAGACCACTCGATTGGTGAAAGTTTTATGGAGGAACCACCAACTTGAAGAAGCTACATGGGAGCTTGAGGATATGATGAGGGAGAAGTATCCTCATCTGTTTGTTACAAAGTGACGAATTTCGAGGGCGAAATTCTTTTTAAGGGGGGTAGAATGTAACACCCGAGATTTTTATGAGTAATATTTTGTTTTTATATCATCAAAGGAATCTTTCACTACACACTTTCTTGGCTTACTTTACACGCAATCACGACCTTCCTCGATAGCTTGCGTCGTACGCAATACCGAGTTTCACTAAACAACGATATGCTATTAAAATATTATTAAAACTAGCCGTTATGAATAGTAATAACCACTTTTTGAAATTTTATAAATTTTATTTTTCAAAATGGACTTCATTTTTGGATTCGGAATACCGAAATTAGCCTAGGGTGAAATTTTGGTATTTTTCTGAAAACTTTCAATTTTTGATGAATAGTGAAACCACTAAGTGGTAGGTTAAAAACTGAATTTTGCATAAAACTTAATTTTACCGCTTCTGTGAATGGAATTTCGAAAATCCGACAGACACAGTTGAAATCAGTAAGTAAAATGTGGTTCAATGAGATAAAAATAACTTTTTGGTGAATAGTAACTTTTTACTTTTTTTTACCGCGGTTAATAGTAAATAGGGTAACTAAGGGTAAATATGATATTACTATTACCCTAACACATGTCCTAATTCTATTGGATAAGTGTAATTCGACCAAAAACAACCTTATGAATAAAATATGACCATTTAGGCCCACTTGAGTTAGATTATGACATTTATTATTAATTTATTTAAAGAAGGGTTAAAATAGTTAAAATCAAAGTTTAATAAGTAAATCATTTTTAATATGGGGTTACACATAAGATAAATTCGACAATAAATATTAATCAGAAAGCTAAAAAGATTTCCTACATAATTGTATTTTATTTATAATTTTTAGACATTAAATAATTTAATTTAATTATGACACAATGATGATGCAGTAATTATCTTATTTATGAAATATTGACATTATTGATGTTATAAACACCAAAATAAATGTAATTTGAGACTTTTTATGAATTACACTAATTTTCTAGGTTACTATGATATATTAGTGTTGATTTAATCAACTTGTTTCGAACATATAATTCTGTTATGACTTTCACAAAAATAATATATCAAATAGTGTCAAAATTGACACAAAATAGTTTTTAAATGAAATATTATATTATTAATTGTTATTTTATTCCTAAAAATCTAAGGTTTGGCCAAATGACTTAGATAAGGATATATATATTAATAATAAACAATTTGGGGTTCGTTTGTCATGTTATAGTAAGTGTATTAACCATATAGTGAAAGAAAACAAAAAGACATGGTAAAAGTTAAATTATTTAACTTAGAGTTAAATCTAATTGATAAGGTTAAAATAATACCCTAAACTTGTCTAAATCCTATTGTTTGATAGGATTTAGACCCATACCCACTTTAGCTTCGAAATAAGACCCTTTGGAACCATTATAAACCGATTTTGACTTTAATATAAAATACTATTTTGAGATATTCCTAAGGTGCCCCTCTCCTCCCTTATAAAAGGGCACCTCCTCCCCCTCCTCCTCACACCAATTTGAGGACTAAAGCTCGGCCAACCCCTGAAATTTTCTCCTCTCCACTTCCCTAGAATAATCCTAGAGGTCCTGGTCTTCTTCAAAGACCAATCTTAGTTCCCTAAGTGGAGGATTCAAAGAGGCGTTCCAAAGAAGAGGTAATATCCATTACCGATCTTTTCAATTTCTTTTTTCTTCAACTTCTTCTTCTTTAGTTGTTTCATGATAACATCAATATTACTTACATACTGATATGTTATTATAAATATGAAACAACCCTAATTTACCTTCTATCCATCCTACGAAAAAAAATGAAATCACAGCGCGTGCGTACGTACGGAATACCGTCTCCACGCCGTGGTGTAATCTATTTTTCCACCATCACTTTAGAAGGATGGGTATAATGGTGTAATGAGTAACTATTTATGATTATTATTAAGTAATATTGATACTGAAATAATATATATATACTCCAATACAATTCCACAATCATAGGAACGATATCATCACTCGTGCGTACGTACAGAATACCGTCTCCACGATGTGATGCGACTCGTTCTACATGATCATCATTACATAGTAATTATATAAATGAATTGAATGAATAAATATGATATATGTTACAATAATACCATTCTGGATATAAGGTATCTATAACCTTAAAAGAAGAATAAGAATTTATTCGACAAAACACGCATAAGAACAAAAGGCAATAAAGACCCGAGTAACAAGTAACAATGAAATATTACTAACAAGAAGCTAAGAATATGACCATATATGATATAATATCAATATTTATGATTCTGGAACAAGTCAATAACATTATTTGAACCATTATACAGGAGCTTCGGACACGTACAAAGCAAATCTGACCTAAGGTAAGGGAAATATCACAATTCATTTTTATCCGAGATTGTTTATTCATAAGTATTTACTGGGGTGTATTTTATCATCCACATCCATGTTTCATAAATATGTAATATTATTTCCATCCACCTACAATTGTTTAAATCCATTTTTACCCTTCGGTGAGTTTTTAGTAAAAGAAATGAAAGGAATATTTTGTCGTTTTTCGTACGAGGTACTTTTTGACTTTTCCAACAAAAGTACGAACAATGTTTTTTTTAACTTATACGGCATGAATGGATTTCTAAAACATTATTTCCAAGAAGTTTCATTTACAAGTATTCAAGTTTATTTTTAATCAACTTCTTTTAGTTTAAAATTGTATGACATGTTAAGAAAGGAAAAGTTTTTTTGAAGTAGAAAGGATATTTTCCTCAAGAATGGAGTTCAAATGTTTTATCAAAATTATTTTCCATCTAAGATAATATAGGGTTATGTTTTTATCCCTATTATTACACTGATTTGATTATGTTTTGAGGAAATTATTTTTATGAAGTCATTTACCTTATATGATTTGTTTCATGATGTCATGATGTTTCAAGAATCCCATTTTTGTTACATGTGTTATGTGATGATGTATGATTTATGATTATGTGGCACACATAAGAAAGGATTAATTATAAGATGGGTGGGACCTATATCTCCCTCCAATGCATTGGGTAAAGATTTATATCTCATGAGATAGACATGGTTGGAACAGAAGGTTATTTCGGTTCAGTGAAACAGGACTGAAACGAAGAGTGAACTCGGTTCAGAAATGGACTTTGTCCGCTAAGATAGTCTTGGAAATGAGTCATGACTAACAAGAAATGATTTTCCATGATTATGTATGCATGACAAAAAGTTTCAAGTTTCATGTTATGATTATGGGGATCTCATTTTCACTTCAATGATTTATTCCATGTTAAGATATTATGATCTCTTTTGCAGGTTATAATTTTCAAAAAGATATGATATGATTTTTATTTCCTTTATTTGCCCTTGCTGAGCATTTGAGCTCACCCTTTTATGTTTTATTTTCCCTAGGTCAGGAAGATGGATATTAAGTAGAATATGCTAAAAGGGATCCTAGATATGATGAAATAAATGGGAGACACTATAGAAGATTCATGAATCAGTTTTTTATGTTTCCCAGTTTCTAAAGACACTATACCTATACGGTCCTTTGTGGTTTTGTCATATGTTGTAATAAGTGTGTTTCAATTTTGAGGTATTAACAATTTATGTAAAGTATGGGTTGTTATAGTTGGTATGACTTGGAGTGCATATTTTCAACATGTAAGTGTTATTTTAGTTTAAAACACACATGAAATCACCAAAATTGAGAAAATGAGTTCAAATTGTTTTCTTATCATTTTATATTCTATTACTTAATTAATTTCCTTATAATTTTTATCTTATAATTATTTAGGTAATTTTCATAGAGATAATTATTGAAGAAAAACAAGAAATGATGTGACCTGCAAGAATCAACCATAACTCAATCCGATAGATGATATTCCCAGTATGAATTAAACTTTAGTTTAAAATTAACACTTTGGGTTTAATTTATTTCTGTATAGTATTACTAACATAATAATTGTTTTCTTATATTGGTTAATTATTTTTATCAATATAGGGCGGTTTGTTTGGAATTAGCATGACCAGGGGTCGGGGGCTAAAGAAAAAGGAACATTGATATTTTGAAATATTTGTGATAATTTTTAATTACTCATGTAATTGTACAAACCAATGTTTTAAATCATTATAATAGTTTTTTTTGTAGTATTTTTGCTCTAAATTTTATTTCATTTAAATTTTATTTTTGAAACCTTTTTTTTCTTATGTTTTCACTATTTGTAGTGTACTGTAAATTTAACAGCACACTATAGTATGCCCCTTTATCAGTTATAAAAAAGAACTGATAAATGGTCCCATTATTAGTCACATTGATAAAGGACACCTTTATTAGTGCTAAATAAAATCGCTGATAAAGGGGATCCTCTATCAGTTCTAAAAAAATAAATGTTAAAGGGACCCTTTATCAATGGTTTTTTAGCACCGATAAAATTCTCCCTTATCATATCTTTTCTAGTTATGATAAAACCCCAGGGATTTTAATTATACTCTGGTAGTTAGTGTTTCTCTTTCACTCACAATGCCCAATTTTAGCATTATTAAAGTCTTGTTTTGTAGTAGTGATTGTCGGTCTCATTGATAACATTGGGTGGGATATCAATGGGGAGGATCCAGATGTATGTGGTATCAAATTTGGGATGTTTATAGTTGGCGGTTAAAGTTTGAATTAGGAAAAATAGTTTTATATTAGTTGGGGAGTGGTATGCATGAACCTAAGATAAAAATAGACAAGGGAACTCAACTAAGGAAGTGGGAGAGAAGTATTCATCTTCATATATGATGATTATTTGATAACTACTCCTACATGATGTGTATACTTTATTAAAGGTATATTTATAGGTTTTAGATATTGTTTAATGTATCTTTCTCATGATGATTATATGTTTTTTTTCTTATAGGGAGATAGATCTTATAGATAAAATAAGGGGATATATATTCTATATATATACCATGGGAATAGTTTGATTTGGATTTTTAATATTAAATTGTCTTAATTATTAAAGAATCATCAAAGATATTTGATTGAGGAGGATGGAATAGTGAAATATATCCATACAATAATTTAATATAGAGTTAATGAAATGTTTTAAAACACTAATATAGAAACAATGATTATTAATGAGAAAAACCAACTTTATCAGCTCTAAAAAGTACCAATTTTTCATTTATAAAAAAGGTATTTTTATTAGTTCTAAAATTAGCACTCATAAAAGTTGTTAGATAATACAATTTTTTGATTCATGAAAAATACATAGTATATTCCAAATTAATAAATAAAAATAAATTAAAAACAATTTTAAAATTATAATACATTACAATCTCAAATAAATTTATATTATATATATTTCAATATATTTTAATTACATTAACATATACTATTTTTTAAAACTTTTACAATTTTTAACATAACTTGAAAAAAATACAAATTAAAGGAGACTGGGTGGCCCTTTGTTTTACTATCCTTGGTACCTCCTTCTAATAGGTCTTGATCACACTACTATTTGTCGAACACATGATCCACAACTTGAATGAGGCATGTACCTGTACTGGAAAATGAATATTTTAGTAATACAAAAAAAGGATAACATAAAAATGATACAATAATGCATAAATGAAAAATAAATAAAAAGGATGACATGAATGGTAAAAAATAATACAAAAATGAAAAATATTCCAATGAAATATCACACTTGTAACACATTTGATAAGTTTAGAGTATGTGGTATACTTTTTTGTAATATCATCCACACTACTCTTTTTTTACTTGAGATTAATAAATTTATATAAGATATATATTCTCTATTTTTTTCTAATATATCAAGATAATATTACCATGTTTCTTGATTTTATGTATGTTACACATGTTTTATACTTAATTTTCTATTTTTAATATAAACACACACTTTCAATCATAACTAATACACGATGTGTATGATTTATGTGTGAAAAATTCCAATATACCAAAAATTAATCATTGATCATTTTCATAATATATTAATAAATACAAGTTTATTTTCTCTATTTTGAGAATTCATCATTTGTTTTGAACTAAAATTCCCCTTTTAAACTAAAAACATTCTCTTCTAGTCATACTGTCCACACCGTGCATCATATTGATGTCACCTTAATTCCAATATGTCATAAATGGATCGTATCAGGACACTCCAAGAAATTATTCTAAATTTTAATTATGTGATACACATTTTAAACTAAATGTATCTTTTAAATAAAAAACATGAACATTTAGAGATAACAACCACACCATGTTTCAGATTGATAAACGGTTAACCCCTACAACTCAAAAATGAATAAAATATCATATTACTAATATTTGAAGAAAATTCAAGTGTGTTTTTTTATTTTTGACTATGTTATACATGTATTACTAAAATTTATCCTTTAAATGGAAAGAAAGAACTTTTAGTCATATCAGCCATACTATGTGTCATATTGATTTGAGGATCATTCTAGTAATCCATGAAGGAATTATATAAATGTTTATAATATATCAAGGAAATATATACATGTTTTCTAAGTATTGAGTATGTGATGTGTGTTTTGATCTAAAATATCATTTTCAAATGAAAACATGTAGATTCAGTTATAATGGATACATCATGTGTCAGATTGATCTATGATTAATTCCTACACATACAAAATCAATCATGGATAATTTTACCAAAGTATCAAGATAATCTGATGGTTTTTTTCTTATTTTTTACTATATGTAATTTATTTTTATCTAAAATATCACTCTAAACTAAAAACATTCAGTTTTTGTTATAAGGGGTATACCATGTGTAAGATTGACATAAATTAAACAACTACATATAAAAAATGAATTATTATAATTTTTACTAATTTAACAAGAAAATATAAGTTCATTTTATTAGTTTTTGGTATGTGATGCACATTTTGTACCAAAATGTAACATTTAAACTAAAAATAGGAAATTTCAGTCATAATGGTCACAATCTATATTATATTGATGTGTGATTAATTCTTATGTGTCCAAAAATGAATAATAAATCTGTTTCCAAGTCATTAAGACAATCTAATATTGTTTTTTATTTTTTGAGTATGTGATGCATGTTGTGGACTAAAATGTCACTTTTAAATTAAAGAATGAACATTAAGTTATATTGATCACACAATGTATAATATTGATGTATGATTAATTTTTACATGTCAAAAATTAATCAGAAATTATTTTTATAGAGTATCATGAAAATTAAAGTGCAAGGGCCCAGATCCCAAAAGTCCTTTCCTTTGTGAGTTTTGGGTGATAAAGCCACTTAGAGGAGGTTCCAGGTGGCTTGGAGATATTTTGAAGAGTTTTGGGGGATCCACTACCAAAAATGGCATGGCTACATCATAGAGGGTGCACTACACTATAAGGGAGGTGACTGCGGCGTAGTGGCTCCATGCTGGGGCATAGGGGGGCATGCAGAGGAGAAACAAAGATACTTATTTTTTAGGCATGTCTATTCCATAGAAGCAGTCTATAGAGTATGCCCTTTTTGATGGTTGAGCACTGTGGCATGAAGGAGATAAGTTACAACATACGAGTTTTCTATGATTCTTCCTTTTGAGGGGTATCTATTCAATGGTTAGCAGGTTGTGATGTGGTTAATTTCTTAGTAGAGGGGACTTTGTGATAGTGTTGTGTTATATTCCCTAGATACACTTTAATAGGATCTGGTCATGGAACATGGAACCACCTTTTACTAAGGTTATCTTCAATGTGGTCTTTTAGGCCATTTCCTAGAATGCTCCATGTTAGGGAGGGTTGTGGAATTGTCCATGGGGTTTCACTATGGCCCCTTAAAAAGGATGCGTGTCTATAAACACCCTAAGCCATGAACACAAAATCTTTCCCACTACTCCCCCTCGAACCCCAGGTGACCAAGAGTTTTTTCTGAATTTAATTGAAGTCCTTTCGACAAGAATTAATCCCTGAACTTTTGTATTTGATCTGTGGGGTTCTGAGGTATGTTATATCCCCATTTTCTTGTGGTTTATTTCCATTTGGTTACATTTCCTCCCATTTCCCCTTTCATTTTTATAATTTTAACTCCATTATTCTTATGTATTTTTTCTTATAATTTTATGGTGTGTTCATGGAACACCATCCTTATAAGACTATAGTTTCTTGATAGAGAGGTGATTGGAGATCTACAACATTGATCCAGTCTCGTGTGAAGAATGTTGAAACCGTTGAGGCAAGAGATCCATTATATCAATTTTATTTACATGAATTCATAAAGTTAACATGTTTTATCCCTTTGTATAGATATTTAATTAACCTAATAATGATAGAACTAGAATAATAAAGAACTAGATATTAATCACATGTTAATGTTTTCTCCTATGATAATGGTTTACATTATGTTTTTCTAGATAATGTGATATATATGATATGCTTGTTACAATATTTTCTTATTCTTATTTTAGGATTTTTATTTCATAGGGAATTGTTAAATAACCTAAATATGTAATTAATTGATTAATTGGACTAAGAATTGAATGAATATGCATGTTTGTAATCTGAAATTTGTTGTAATTTGATAGTAATAATATGAATGTGTGTGTGCATGTTTAATTTATTATGTTCTTATATGTGTTAATGGAGTTGATTAAACATGAAGCATGATAATACTTATTGATGATACAATTAAATGTAATATCAAATGAAAATTGTACTTCTCTATTTTTTTGAGACTAGAATTAATACCGAGAGCATGTTTTATTTTTGACAACTTGTTACAGATTGATGACTTAGTTTTCTCATAGTTAGAACATTTTATTAATGAATCATTTATTTTAGTAATGAATAAGACCATTTTTTTGATAAAAAGAAATATTTAACATTGTGAGTTCCTATTTGTTTATAAATTTTGGATGCCTTATGTTGGGGGAAATGAGAGCCTATTGTTTGTGAAGGATGACTGCCATATTTTAGGGATTAGTTTCTTAATTTACTATGCTAGTTGCTTGCTTAATTGTGTTTTTATATAGATTTGATCTTGTGATGTGATATAATCTTAAGATTAATTAGCCTCAAATTGATGATGAGATTTGATATAGGAAGGCCTGAATGATGTGGTAGAATTTGATGCCTCTATTGTTCAGATACACCTTGACATGCTTATGGTGTTGGGGATCAAACCAAGAATTATGGAATGGTATAAATATAGTCTTAACCATTATTTTTCTATGGATATATTCTTGATTTACATGAATCTATTTATTGGTCATATGGCTGTGTTGCTTATTGATATTCATTCCTTTCCCCACTGATTGAGGTAGATGGATGTTCTAGTGTTCATATTTCCTTTTTGTGATAGCATAAAATGGTTTTCCTAGAGTTCTTGGATTATGAAATGGTTAATAATTTTTAATAAATGATTTAACCCTTGGTTTTGGTGTTGTTGGACACGAAATGAGATGTTAATATTGGGAAACCATAGACTTAATTTGGATTATACCTGGAGGGTAGGGAATTGGATTGATGGTTAATGTAATGAAATCAGAATAATTTTAATTAGTGGATAATAAATTGATTAATGAAATTAAATGATAAAATGAATGAAAGTATTAATATAATTATTAAGAAAATTATTGTATTCTTATAGGATATCAAGTCCATAGAAGTGGTGTCTGGGTCTTCAAGTGACGATAGTTGTAGTTGATCTTATAACTAGGTTATTCTTATATAATTTTTTTAAGGTATATTATATCATGTATATTATTTGATTTCATACTCTACCCACCCATCTCTTTTAGGGAGACTGAAACCCATTGGACTCTAGGATGTTGTTTTCAAAACATCTTGGTGGGAGGATGGATAACTGAATACTCCTCTATCCCACTCTGCTCTCTTGGTAGTATTATATATTGATATACATGGTGGTTAGTTTTCCCATATATATTTGTGTATAGGGATGTGATGTCTTGTGGTTATTCTACACACATGTATCTATAAATATTATATCAAAATGATTATATAAGTATGATGTGTATGAGATGTGATGGATAAAGGGTTTTTACTCAGTGTATAGGCTATGATGGATTGAGGAATAATACTTGATGTATGATACTTTTCATATAGGCTATGGCGGATCCTAGAAGTTACTAGTATACTATATACATATACATGGATGGGATGATTTGATGATTTGATGTATGATATTCATGTTGGGATTATTATCCCAGTTTTATGTGATAGAGGTAATATTTTCATCATTTTTCATATGTATTTAAATTATTTAATCACTCCTAATTTATCAATTTTAGCTAATTGACATCATTTTTGGATTTTCGGTGTGTTTTAGGCTAAAATGTAAAAATTGCTTAATTATGTAATTTTAACATATTTTTATCTCTTTGGTATTTCTAGAATAAATGTTAAAATATTAACCCAATTGGAGTGATTCTTTTTTTTGTAGGATTCCCTAATTTGTGGGATTCAACTTCTAATTTTGGATTAAGATAAAATTCTAAATTCCACATGCCTAAAAAAATCAATCAAATTGAAAAATCCTTCTGGCCGATAGAGTGGAGCCCACCTTAGTAAATGATATATAACTTAGGTTAAAGACCTATAATTGAGGATATTCTAAATATATTTGAAATAAGATCAATACTGCATTTGACCATTTAATTTTATGGAGATATTCTTTGATTAATGCATCCATCGAACACCCCGACGTGGGGAAATATTTAGGGAATCCTCAGCCAGAAAAATGTGACTTATTAATTTAGTCATAATATCTTTTATATTCATCTAATGTCTTTGAAATTTTGAAGATTAATAGAAAAATAAATTTATCAAAACTTATAAGGACCCTTGGAGAGTTTCATCTATATTGTAGGTAAAAAAGAATGAACTTTTTAAGGAAATATTTTTTAGGGGAAGCTGCTACTCCCATCTCTTTTCTTATTTTATTATTATTATTATTAGTTTTAACTTTAGTTTTATTTTAAATTTAAATTTAATTTAGTTTATTTTAAATGAAATCTATTTCATGCATGGTTTTTATTTTTGTGACTTCTTCCAATCACCCTTCTTATTATTCTCTGTCATCTTCTCCTTCTATTATTATTTTCTTATTCTATTTTTATTTTGTGATTCCATGTGTGTGTTTCCTTCCTTCTCTTTTCTCCTCCTCATTATATTTTTATTTTTTTTCTTATTATCTTCTATTGTATTTCACCAAGTTATAGATTACTCGTGATAATAGTATGGTGACCCGAGGCTTGGCCCGGTGAAGGTAAAGGTGTTCTTGAAATTTTATTAAAGTTTATTTTATGTTTGTGGTAGATGTGAGTGGCATTCATGTATGTAGATAATATCCACCATGAATGAAACTCAAATATATTTTTATTCTTTTTTTAAATTTATTTTACCTCACTCCATTTTATTAGCTCTTAACATGATATAGTTGATCCAATCAATGAATAAAATGACATTTGATTGAGTTGGTTCCTCTAATATGAAACACCCTCGACCAAGGTGTGTCACCAATATTGATTACAGGAGAAGGTGGAATTAAGATTTCTTAAGGCATTTTATATTTCATAATTTTTAAATAAAAAAAATTGTAATTAATTATGATATTTAAAGTTTGGATTATCAAACTAAAATAAAAAAATAAATAAGAATAATGATTGAACCAAAAACGAAACCTATGACCAAGTTTTTTCTCTCTTAACTCATTATGTTTATCATTACATGTTAGTATAATTTAAATTTTCATATTTCATTTCATTTAATTTCTTTTGAAATTAATCAAAACCCAAACATTTTATCATTATTTTCCTAAAATAATAATAATAAAAAAATAAATAGTTTAGATGAATTAGAATAATTTAGCGAACAAATAAGAAGCTACTAATGTGAGGAATCCCTGGGCAGCTACTGTACTACAATAGGAAAATAAATTTTCTTTTTCCACACCCTATGATAGGCATGTGTTAGTATACGAGCTAACTTATTTTGGAGAGAGATGGCTCAGGACGTGAAACATTGGGTTAGAGTGGAAAAATAGTGGATAAGTGGTAGCAGGGTAAACTTTTCATTGATATTATATTAAATTATATCTTGTATGTGACTGTTTGTGAGATTTATCCATGGAAAGAGTGGTAAATTTTTACACCTGATTAGGTGATAAGTTAGTTTCACCTATTGTTTATTAGGCTTTAGTATGCTTTCTTTATATTTTTCATGATAGTATCTTGGGAGGATACTACTGAATATACTATGATTCTCACCGCACATATGTATAATTTTTTTAGGTTAGTAGTATCAGGTCAGAGATTGAGCTCAATATTATTAGATTGTGGTTTTATAGGAGCTGTTTGGGTTTCATAGTCACGTTCATTCTTATCTTTTGGTACTTACAGTTTACCTTTTCATTTGTTTTAGTAATATATTACCTTACATGTATGTACTTGGGATTTATTTTATCTATATGAGCAGGTGTTGATTGAGGTATCTATCATATCTCTCTCTTCCGTATGTTCCCTTTGAGGTTAATTCCTCCCACTTTTATGGTTATTATAACATTGGTGTTAGTTTCTATCCCGGGTCCTACTAGAGGTGGGACTTGGGAGGTCACCATCCTCCTCCTCTCATTTTCGGCCCTAGAGGGGAACTCTTTGGGGTGAGGGGGGTCATGAAAGTGTGGTATCAATGGTTTAGGTCAAGGGATAAGATGGAGTTTAGAGTTATACATAGGTGAGATTTCATGGGTTAGTAGAGAAATAATATTCGAAAATTTTAACAAGCAATGTAAACATCAGAGAACGGTTGAGACACGGGTATATATTCCCCCATATGATATGATTCATGGAACTTTATGTTTACTAAGACTACTAAATGAAGTGATATTGGTTGTAGGGTAGAGACCTAGGAAAGTATTTTGCATCATTCATCTTTTCAACTTTGTTTGAAATGGGTGGACCTCAGGTTTTGTTAAACCTTAAAATTGTAAGACAAAGAATAATTAATTAATCATAGATATTCCATAATACTGGTTTAGGAGTATAACCAGGTTTTCTTCTTGTATGTATGGCTCCAGGTTGACATCACCATCAGGTTCATGCTAAATATGTTCAGTAGGATGTGCTAAAATATCACCATAGAGTGGAGGGAGATGATGATGACACTTGGGGGAGGACACTCTGGGGGTTTCAGTTCTTGAGTTTGTAGAAGTATGAGGGGTATAATTTGAATATAGTTATAGAAGACTTATTATAGGAGGTGGAGATGAATTTCAATTTGTTCCATGATCTAAGGGAGCATTGTTTTTCATTGTCTATGGTGATGCTATGTATAGTAGTGAGACATCGGTGGATCATGTTCTTCATGGATCGTAAGGGGTTGACAGTATAATGGGAGAAATTCGTAGACCAGTTCCGAGAAGAGTTTCTTTATTTGACCGTGAAGCATGATAGTTACCAATAGCTTCTTACCATTCAATAGGGGAGTCCCATTGTTCGAGATTTTGGGATCCATTTGAGGGCCCTTGTACAATATAATTTAGACCAATTTCTAGATGAGTAGGCTTTGGAAAGGCATTTTCGGGTGGTCTTGCATCTAGAGATATATCACTAGGTCACCATGTTCATTTTGTAAAAAAATCTCAAGGTGATGGTGAGAGAATAGGTTGTTGAGAGTATTCTATACAGAATAGGGTTTTCACAAGAGGGGATTCATCAAAATTCCTTTAGAAGCATAACTATGGTCTAGGGTTCCCAGTTTCCTGGATATAAGATATTTCGATCTAATGGGGGTAGGTTACAACCATTATCATCTTGTTTTTATTAAGGTGGTGGTTCTCAGACCTATTCTAGGGGTTCAAACAAACTTTTTTTTCTTATAAAGGATGAGTTCATCATTGTAGTGAGTGCCCAACTTTTTTTAGAAATTAGCGTACACCATGAGTTTTGATCCAAGTTTCTCTATTGAGGCAGCTTCATTTGCAGAAACAATAGTATGGTGTTCAATTTTGGGATAAGCAAACAATATAGGGGGAAGGTAGATGACAACCTAGAGATGTTCCATATCCTCATAGATCATAAAGAGGATATGAGGGTGGTCATCAATAGGGACAGAGAGTCCATGGAGCATATCATGGTCAACTTTATTCTATAGCTTTTCCATCATCGGGTGATCCAAATTTCATTTTAGGTACCATTTGATTATTTTCTAAATAGTTAAATACTTTGTTTTATTTAATATCTACATACTCCTTCATATCACCTACCCATGTCCATTATTTGGGATAAGAGGTAGAGGGGATTCTAGTTCCCTTGGCATTGACTACACCAATTAGGGGTCGATATGACTCTTTTTAAGTATGTAGAAACTATGAGCTAGTGATAGGGAAAAAAATCTTTATAATACTTCCTATGTCTAAGTATACAACCATAAGACATAATACTTAGTAGGGATGGGTTATATTTGGTGCAAGCCATCATAGATTACATCAAGAGAATAATTGTGTTCTATGTTGCTGGTGTAGAGCTAGAAGTTTTCATTGGTGAGTGAGACCATTGAATGGGTTAGAGTCATGTTCCATTATTATCATCCATGATGAATAAGCTAATACCGAGCTCATCTAAAGATCAACTAGTAATGTTTTCCGTCTTTTTGGAAGAGTACACTGATGTATTTCCTGAGGTGGTTGTAGTATTACTCCCTCAATTGGAGATCAAGTTTATGATAGATCTACAGTTGGTTATGTCTCATATCTCTATGTATCCATATAATATATAAACTTATTAGATACAAGAGATTTATTCACAACTCCATGATTTTTTACAATATTTTTTTTGGTCGTGTGTATCACTATGGGATGCACCAATTTTGTTCATAAAGAAAGCTGATGGAAGTTTGTAGGACTATATCTATTATCATCACTTGATTCAGGTAATAATGAAGAACCACTACCCTCTTCCATATATTTATGATTTATTCGATTATTTAAAAGGGTAATCTTGGTTTTTGAAGATCGATTTTCATTCAGAATATCATTAGATGTAGTTGAAGGATGAGGATATTCCAAAAAATATTTCCATTATCCTCATAGTCATTATGACTTTTGTTTATTATGTTCAGTGTAAAAAATTCTTTATATTTTTTTCATGGGTTTTCTGAATGAAATATTCAGAATGTTTTTGGGTAAGATCATGGTGGGTTTCATTTATGAAATCCTTATATACTCCACATCTAAGGAGGAACATGTAGAGCATCAGTTTTTTGTTTTGGGAGTTCTTCATCATCAGTAGCTCTTCAAGAAGCTATCTAAGTGTAATTTATATGATCATAAAGTAATTTTATTAGGAAGATCATGTCCCACTATGGATTATCTATATATACTTCTATGGTAGATGTTGTTGTTTCTTGGGAATCCCCTAATACTATGGTAAAGTTGGGATTTTTCCTCGGTCTTTTAGGTTTTCATAAGATGTTTTTAGCCGATTTATCTTAGGCTATAACTTTTATAATATCCTTGACTCTAAAGTATTATTAATCCTTATGGATTGACCAATTTTAGGGTTCTTCTGATTACCTGATGAAGAATTTTGTGAGCACTCAAATCCTTCCTTTAATAGTTGAGGTAGTTTATTTTGAGGTTTTTTGTGATGCTTCACATGTTGGTTTGGGATATGTTCTAATGAAAAAGATATCAGTTGTTTCATATGGGTCTCAGAAGTTATATCCCCATGAGTGTAAATATGCCACAAATGAACTCTAGTTTGTATAAATTGGGGTTTCCTTGACATTTTAGCGACATTACCACATCTATTAGTGTTTTGTGGTTTTTAGAAATCATTAGAGCATGAGGTATGTGTTATCCCAGTGTGATTTGAACTTGTAATAATGAATGTGGAGGAAATTAATCCAGGATTATGACTTCAAGATTTTATATATTATAGGAAATGGAAATGTTACATCTCATGTGATGAGTAGGAAGATATATAGTGATACAATTTGTAAATATGGGGATTCTTAGAGAGCGATGGAAGAACTCTTAGTGATTCATCTAGATATAAGAGTGGTTGGAGGAAGATATTTTATTTTCTAGATGATAGTACTATCATCATTGTATATCATGTGGTGGAGTCTTATATAGGGTATTATGAGGTGGAGGTATGTAGAGACTAAGTTATTTTTGGTGATTCCAATGATGGTTAGTCCGAGGATAAATAAAACTGGGTGTTGTTCAAGGGTTGGATTTTATTCCCACCAGTGATGCTTGAGATAGTTCTTAAAGAGTTCCATAGATCACCTTTGGTAGTAAATCTTAGATTTATGAATATGTACCTAGAATTTAGAAGTTATTTTAGGTGACTTGGGTTGAAACATGCAGTTTATGAGTTCGTTTCTTGATATTTGGTCTACTATAAATTGAATCATAAGCACCGTGTTCCCTGTAGTTTTCTCTATCTATTAGATGTTCTCTAGTGGAATTTTTAGGACATATCCATTGGATTTTTAACCAGTTTCCTTGATTTTTGGGATGGTTTTATTCTATATGGGTGGTAGTGGACCATTTTATGAAATCATCCCACTGTATAGTGATCTTGGAGTTGAGATTAGTAAAGGTTTTTTGGGGAAACATCTTGGGGAGGTGGTGAGACTCCATGGAGTCCTAAAGATGATCACCTCATGGTTAGTGAAGGTTTGGAAGTTGGGAGTATATTTTCTCCTCAGTTTTTTGGGACTTTCAAGGTTTTTCCTTATATAGGAGTCATGGAATCTTGGATATCACTTACCCCATATATGATCTAGATACATGATTTTATTCATGTGTCACATCTTTTATTTTATCTTCATGATGACTATCACATCATCAATTGGGGAGATATCGATGTTTATGATGATGTGACCTTTGAAGAGTGGTCTATTGAGATCCAAGACTGCGAATAGAATGCTTTGCGTGGGCATTCTATTCCTCTTGTTGGTGTCTTTTGGTGACATGGTAGCATGGTATATAGTAATTGGGAATTAGGGTCCTAGATACACACTCATTACCAATATTTGTTTTACATTTAACTCTTCTCTTTTTGTAATGATTATTGTGGTTGTTGAAACCTTTTTAGTTTATGATATAGTTATATATTTTTCATTGTTGTGAACTTTTTATCACTTGCCAGGTATTTCCCCCTAGAGAGTGTTCAAGGTGATGGTTGATAGAATTGATAAATTTTTCACCAGTTCATGTGATGAGGTAGTAGAGCTCATGTGATGAAAATATCCTTGGGAGGTATCTCACAAGGTGGATGTTCAGATGACCCCTTTTCTCTTTATTCCTCTTTGAGTTTGGTTTTGAATTCTCAAGGATGAGAATTTTTTGAGAGGTATTTCATGTAAGGTCAGGGATCTCGAAAGCCATTTCCTTTGTGATTGTTGGGTGATGAAGGAACTCTGAGGAGGTTCTATGAGGTTTGGAGTGTGTTTTAGGAGTTTTGGTGGGAGAAACCTCCAAAAATAGAATGGATACAACATGGATAGTGTGCTATGCCACAAGGGATGTGGTTACTGTGTAGTTTCTCTGCATTGTGGCATATGGTATCATGTGGATAAGAAATAGTCCTATTTACTTTTTAGAAATGGATACACCATAGAGTTTGGATGAAATATAGGCCCTTATTTGGTGGTTTAGTGCTAAAATATGGTGGATACAAGCTAGGACATAATGGTTTTCAGGGCTACTTCCTTTTGAGGTGTAGTTGTGATGTGGGCTATAGGATACAATGAGGTCCCTTTCTTGGAATATGAGACTCAATGACATAAAGTTTAGAGATGCACCATAGGCCCTAGATATAGTTTAATAGGACCTTTCTAAGGAACCCCGAACAATATTTGAACAATGATATTTGTATCATGGTCTCTCAGGTCATGTCATAGAATGATCTATATCGGGGAGGGCTACGGCGTGATCCAAGGGGTTGTGTCATGGCCCCTTAAAAATTCTATGTGTCTATAAATACCCTGAGACCCCTAAACCCCACTTATTTCACACTTATATCCCTTGAAACCAGAATTAACAAGAGTTATTTTTGAAGATATTCAAATTAATTTTGGTAGGTAATAATCCCTGACTATACATATTTGATCCTGGGTGATATGAGGTACGTTCTATCCCCGTTTTCTACTAGGTCCTATTCTTTTGATCTTATTTACTCCCATTCATGCTTTATATTCTTTAGAGTTTAATCTTCATTGTTCTTATAGAGTTATTCTTGTCAATTTTTAGGTGGTTCATGGCATGGCATCCTTAAGAGATCATAGTTCCTTGTAGGATAGGTTATCAGAGATCCAGGACATTGACCCATTATCATGTGAGGAATTTTGATGCCTTTTAGGTAGGGAATTCAAAGATTCTATTTTATTTACATGCGATCATAAATATATCATGGTTTATCCATTTGGATGGAAATATAATTAACCTAATAAATTTTGAACCACATTAATAATGAATTACATAGAAATCATACTTCAATGATTGACATTGTGATAAGGGTTTTCCATATATTTTTTCTATATTGTGTGATATATATGTTATGATTGTTGTAAAGTTTTATTATTATTGGAATAAAATGTATCTTTCATTGGAAAATGGTAATGAATATAAATAAATAATTTAGTGATTAATTGTATTAATAATTTAAAGAACATGCATGTTTTCAATCTGGTGTTTCTTTTCATTTTATGGTAGTCAAATAGACACATGTGTGCATGTTTAATTGAATATGTTCTTCCATGTGTTAATATAATTGATAAATAACATTAAGCATGTTAATTATCGATGATTATAAAATGAAAATTCATTTTAAATGAGAATTTTATTTCTCTACATTTTTTGTAACTAGAATTAATGATCAGAACATGTTTAACTTTTGATAGCATGTTACAACTTGATTCCTGAGGTTTCTTATAGTTAGAACTTGTGATTAATGAATTGGTTAATTCAATATGGAATAAGAACCATTTTTTATTAAATAGAAACATTTTGGTTCATGAGTGTATGTTTTATTATAAAGGCCATATACCTTATGTTGGGGGATGTGAGAGCCTATTTGTTTGAAAAGTATACATACCTTGTTTTATGGTTTAGTTTCCATTTTGAATATGCTTATTTCTTGCTTCCATGTGATGTTATCTATACGTGAGCATGAGATGTGATATGATCCTAAGATGGATGATCCTAAAATGGATAATGAGATATGGGATGGGGAGACTTGGATGATGTGGAAGTAGTTGATTCCCTTGATGGAGAGATGCATCAAGATATACATGTGGTTTCAGGTATAAAACCAAAGAATATGGAATATGTTGAATATAATATTACACATTTTTTTATTGAAGCTAGATGGTTTAATTATATGAATATTTTTAATGGTTGGATATCTTGGTTTCTTATTTATCTTCATTCTTTTTCCCACTACATCAGGAAACTAGATGTGTTTAGTAGCTTTTTCCATCTTGGTGATAGCTTAGGATGGTTTTCATAGAGTTCATGGATTATATAATTGTTTATAATGTTTAATAAATTATTTAAACCATGAGTATGGTGCTTCTGGGAATAAAATTATATTTTACTCTTGAGAAACTGTGGACTCTGTTTCGATTTTGCCTAGAGAGAAGGGACGACACTTTAGGGTTAAATTAATGTAATCAGAATAATGTTAATTGATGTCTAATGAATTTATTAATGAAAGGAAATGATAAAAAAGAAATAAATAAATAATTTTTCTCTTAAAAATGATTCTGTTCTTATATGATATATATTCCATAGTAGTAACAGTTGGTTGTCTGAGTGATGATAGATGTAGTTGATCTTAAGACTAGGTTATGCCCATAGTAAGGTTGTGAGATATATTATATCATGTGTATTATATAATTTAATAGTCTATCCCACCCTTTTTAGTTTGGGAGACTGACACCCATTGGAATTTAGGATGGTGTTTTCTCTAAAATCTTGGTGGAAGGATAGATCACTGGCTACCCCCTCTGGATTCACTCTCTAATCTTGGTTGTATTATACACCAGTATTCAAGGTGGTTAGTTTTAACATATTTGTGTGTAAAGGCCTATGATGTATTGTAATTATTTCACACACATGTATCTCTAGATATAATACCCAATGTATTATTATATGTTTGAAGTTTATTCTCTATGATGGACCAAGTTTCCTTAATCTGTATATGGGTTATGATGGATTGAGGTATAATACTTGATCTATGATACACGTAATACTGGATGTGATCTGGCTTATTTTGGAGAGAGATGGATCAGGAAATGTGATGATGGGATAGATCAAAAAACTAATGGGGAAGTGGTTTCCAGATACCCTAGTTATTGATTTTATATTATTTGATATCTTCTATGCAATACTTGGTGAGAGTTTTCCATGGTGAGATTGGGAACATAGTATATATGTTTAGGTGATGAGTTAGTTTCACTTGTTATTCAATGGTATTTAGCATGCTAACTTTATATTTTTCATGAGAGTTTCTAAGGAACATCTTACTAAGTATACTATTATACCCACCCCAAATATATATAAACTATTTTATATTTAGTATGAGTAGGATGGATAATAAGTATTATATTAATATCTTGTGGTTTTTAGAAGATTTTGGGGCTCATAGTCATCATTGTTCTTTTCTTTAGTTACTTATAGTTTACCTATTCAATTGTTTTAATAATATATGACATTACATATATGCATTAGGGATTTCATTTGTCTATATGATAAGGTATTTATTAGCGTATATATCTTATCTCTATATTACTCATATTATCTTAGTGGGAAATACCTCCCATTTTTATTAAAATTATACCCTAAATGCTAGTCACCAACCCAGGGCCTACTTAATGAGGGACTCGGGTGGTCACCATCCCCCTTTTATCATTTCTAGCCTAGGAGGGGGGACTATTTTGGAGGAGGGGACCTGAAATCAATTTTTTTCTACAATTTTGAGTATGTTATGTGTGTTTTAACTAATATTCTATATAAACTAAAAGCATATAAATTCAGTCATACATGACACACCATTTATTGGATTGATGTGAGGTGTATCATTAAACATAAAAAATGATTTACTAATCATTATTTAAAAGTATCACGAAAATCAAAGTGTGTTTTCCTATTTTTTAGTATCCGATGTATGTGTTTCAACTAAAACATCACTTTCAAATGAAAAACACACGTTTAATCGTAAAATACACACTGTATTTTATATTAACATGAAGTTAATTCATTTATGTCACAAATGTATCCTGGATTGTTTTTCTAAAGTATTAAGTCAAAATAAGTGAATATGATAGATTTTGAGCATGTGACAAGTGTTTTGAATAAAAATATCACTTTTAAAATGGAAAAATATACTTTCATGGGGTTTATATTATTACTTTTGTGAGGTGGATACACTTACTTCATTACTTTTACTAATGAATTTAGTACTCATGTATTTTTCTATATAATAAGGTAGAATTTTTATTCCTTTGAAAAATTTAAATAACATAAGAATGAGTTAGGGAATCAGTTTGGTAAGAAGATATAGAAACTAGGCTAAAACTAAGGTTAGGAGTATCTTAAACAATAATTCCTTGAATATATAAAAGATTTGGGGATACTATCTCAAATCACTCATCCTTTAACACCATGATGAAATGGTTTTATTAAATAGAGGAACCAAAACTTGATGAGTATGTTGATATTGATGATGAGTTATATAATTATTCCATTATCCTTTTTGGGATATGATTTAAATAACATAACATACATACTATACTGAGTTCCAACTAAATATTAAAGAATAATTTCATATTATTTATGGTGTGAGAAGAAATATATTTTTTCACATATTCAAGTAATGGGATTCGAGGAATCTATTTTGGATAATACTTTCAAAAAATAGCATCACGAGGTAAAATGTGCCTCTTTATATAATTTCTAAAAGATAATAAAGCATATTTTCTATATAACACATCATTTAAAAAGAGATATATTTTTCTAGTCCCTAATTTATGTAACACATTATTAGTTAAAGATAATAAACCTCTGTCCTATAAGGAATCATTAAATGACTTAAAAGTTCAAAGTGAAAATAATCCATGAATTATAAAATAGATTCAATATACCATAAAAATTTATAGGTTTTGGTTCATAATTAATTTTATGTAAAGTATATTATTTCAAAATGGGTAGTCTAGAATAAATTAAACATGGATGGTAAATTCAATACTGATAAAGCTTGAATCATTTTTAAAAGGGTTTAAATAATTTCAAGTCATATACTATGATTATACAATTTGAACAATATCTATGATAAAATAAAATAAAAATAGACTTTTCATTAAAATAAACCATGACTATGATAATTTGAAAATGAATATCAAGGGAGTATTATTTAATGGATACCTTGTGAATGCTGTCCATATAAAATAACCAAACGTGATTATGTCTCTAAAGAATTCCAATAAGGTGAGAAAATTTCATAGATCCATTAATGTGAAAAATAAATCATCATGATTGCCACTTCGGTGGTGGTGTGGTGGTAAAGATGAGTGGCCTAACTTGGTCGTTCTTTGGGAGGTCCAGGGTTTAAATCCTGGGAGTCCTCTTTCAGGCAGAGCCTATCTCTTGGGATCCACTCGTCTTGCCAGGTCACCCTGTCTTGACTGGGAAAGCAAAATGTGGTGCGGCCCACTATAATGACAGATAGCTTTGAAAAACCATGGCCAATCGGTCTGTTACCCTCCAAGATGCTCTTCTATCTCGGCTGACAATGAATCCTTCCCCGGATGGGGCTCTACCTCTAGGAAGTGACCTCTTCATGGGGGAGGGGGGTGACCATGTGTAGAGGGTTCAAAAAGGCCACACATGGGAATTCCATTCTGAAGAAAAAAGAAAAAAATAAATCAACATGATTATTGAAAATCCATTTTGATTGAGCCATAATATAATTTGGTTTTATAAATAATGAATGTGAGAATTAGGTTTATGAGAAGTTTAGTTGGAGTGAAATAGTTTTTCTAGTATTACATGTTGATAATATATCACTAAAGGGAAACAAGATACCTGAATTATTATTAGTTAATACATGGCAATTCTTTTTCTCATTAAAAAACTTAGGTGATCCAACCTACATTATATGGACAAGGATCTATTATGATATACCCAAGAGACTTATTCGACTAACTGAAGGTACATACATTGAAACAATATTAAATAGATTTAATATGGTACACCTCGAGAGAGTATTTTTTTTCCAATTTCACATGGTATACATTATTTCAAGAAAATGTGTCCTCATACACAGGTAGAGTAAGAGAGAATGTATAGAATTCATTATATATATTTGATAGTACCATTCATGGATACATATACTTTCACTAGTTTGATAATTTATTAATTAAAAGTTTATATTTTCAAATGGAATATATAGAATAAAATAATATAAAACATCATAATATATTTAATAATATATAAAATTCAATTACACATTAATATATATGATATTACAAACATAGATAAATTCATAACCAGAAAACTAATTTTATTACCATTGCATTATTAAAAACATGTTGATTACGTAAATAAATGTGGACATATGATCCCTTGATAAAGATAACTTATTATGGAACCCAAAAACTATAAGATAAAATTTATATTTCCTCACATCTCAATATTTTGGACTTGCCAATTTTTAAGAATACCTAATAATAATAATAATTTTAAATAAATGAGTTATAGATAAACCAAATATTAATAATCTATATAAAATAAGAATATAAATAACACGATAGAAAATATCATATTCCCAAAGTATGAAAACATTATGACACCATATATGTTTCTCAATCATTCCAAAAAATATATATTTCCTCTTTTGAATATGAGGATTTTAAAGATTCCTACAAGTATTAGGAAAATATAAATAAATTAACATTTAATAAATATTTTAAATGAAATTTTAATAACCTTAAAAAATATCACATCATGGGGGATAGTTTATTGATAAAATATGATGTCGTTCATAAATATAAAAATGTAATAACTAAAATCATTATCATTAATTTTTTTATATCACTGTATAAACATTGAAAATAATTAGTAAATTATTTTGATATATGTTCTTATAGTGAAATATTTTTATATATATCCTAATACATTGTAGAAATCAATTACATCTTGTGAACATTAGTTTTTTTAATAACTTTTTTTTATGATAAATAAAACCCACTATCATAAAAAAAATCATTTTAAACATAATATAAAAAGTATAATTTGATGTTTATTGGTAAAATTTTGAACTTTGTGTAATAAAAATTCTTAAAGGATGTAAATTGGGAAAAATATATTAGATAACCATGATTTAGATCCAAAATAATATTTATTTAGTGTATCCATATTGGTCATAATAAGAATTTAATGATTCCTAAAAATAATGAAAGGAATAATTTAGGGAAAAAAAGAAAATATGTTCTATATGTTTAGAGTATAGAATTTTATTTATATATTGTAGGTAGTAAGAAGTGAATTTGTTCTATTATTTTATTTTTAAATGTTATAGCTACTTGGTTTTCTGTTTATAAAATTTCATCTTTATTTGTTTATGTTTTTAGTGATTAAGTGACTTGAGGACTAATTATCACTACTGGAAAATAAGTCTTTACCAACGGTTCAAAACTGTTAGTAATGGCTGGATAACCGTTGGTATAATATATACCAACGCTTATCAAAACCGTGGGGAAGTAAGGCATAGGGAAAGATCTTTGCCAACGGTTTTTGGAAAACCGTTGGTATATCTTAGGATATCCACCTTATACCAACAGTTTTACATAACCATTGGTATAAAATTTTCACCAACGATTTGCAACCGTTGGAGAAGAGTTGGTATAAAACTCCCTATGAAAACAGTTATAAACCGTTGGAATAGGCCATTCTGGTATAAAACTCCCTATGACAATGGTTTACAACCGTTGGCATAAGGCATGCTGGGAAATTGCAGCAGAAGGCTGGTCTAAGCTGCTGCTGTGAGTGGTGAGGTGCTGTTGTCCAGGCCTCTTTGAGTGATTTCCAAGCCTGCATTTCTGGGCCTGAATTGAATACATACATAGAATGAAAACATATACAATGATAAACATAATTATAAATCAATTAGTTTCCACCTTCGAGAAACTATACACATATAGAATAAAAACATAACTCATAAGGCAATTATAAACATACACAATTGATTTAGAATTCAATTCCGAGAGACAATTACACGTGAAATCCAAAATTCAATTCATAATTGAATAATGAAATGAATACATACATAATTTAGTTATCAATTATGAATACAATAAATAAAAAACTGAATACGTAATTATATTTTTTAAAAAAAATTAAGAATACATGCAAAATTTCATTTCGTATAACACATAACGATTGAATAAATAAATTAAAAGCTAATAACCCCAAAATAAGGAAATGGATAAATGAATTGAACCCAAAAAAAATATAATGTCTCATGGTTTGGGGTAGGTGTATTTGAACTTAGTGATGATGATAATGGGTGTGTATCAATGAGATTGTGTGACTTAGGGAATGTAGTTATCCTTGGCGTAATAAATGACATTTGTTTTAGAATAGGGGTAGGAGTTCCTCACATGAGAAGTGGATTGTGTGAGGTTGGACCATGGATCATTGTGCTCAAGTATCAAAACAATCCGAATACATTTGGTCTATTTTCCATATGCCAGTTGTTTTTACTTAAAATGATGTCCATTTTAAACAAAATACAGACACTTCGAGTGATACAGGACACACCGTGCCTCAGATTGAGGCGTGGTTGACTCGTACACATCACAAAATACCAATTGATCATTGTCCTGAAGTATCAATAGAATCTGAATGCGTTTGGTTGGTTTTCCATATGGCTGTTTTTTTTACTTAGAATAGTGTCCATTTCAAACAAAATTTCGACACTTTTAGTGTTACCGGCCACACCGTGCCTCGGATTGAGTCGGGGTTGACTCATACACAAAAAAATGACCCAAAAATCGTTTTCCTAAAGTTTCAATAGAATCCGAATAAGTTTTTTTGGTTTTTTGTATGCTAGTTCTTGTTTTTACTTAAAATGTTGTTTATTTCAAATAAAAGACAGACACTTCAAGTGGTACCGGCCAAACTGTGCCTCGGATAGAGGCGTGGTTGACTCGTACACATCAAAAATGACTTATGGATCGTTGTGCTAAAGTATCACCACAATCAGAATATGTTTGGTCGGTTTTCCATATGTCTATTGTTTTTACTTAAAACAATGTCAATTTTAAACAAAAGACAGACACTTTGAGTGATACCCTCCACAATGTACCTCAGATTGAGTTGGGGTTGACTCGTACATGTAAAAAATGGCCCATGGATTGTTTTCCTAAAGTATCAAAAGAATCCAAATGTAATGACCCATAAAATTCGAGGTAATTTTTTTTTCTTAATTTTCTTTGGGATTTTACAAGAACGCAGTTTCTGACGGCACCTAATTTCGGGGCCCGGTGTGCACAGAATCAATTTCCGAAGTTTAGCTCGGGTACGTTCAGTGAACAAACGAGAGAGTTTTCCTAACTTTTGAACCGGTGCTCGGAAACGAAATCCGAGGACACCGATTAAACCGCAGCACTGGTAATTGCTTAGGAACGCCTTTCTCGAAGTTGCGTTGTTCGGGTGAGGTTATTAAATAATGGGTTAACTAAATAATGAAATAAAATATTGTGCTATAATTTTATTTCTATTCTGGGTAGTTTAACCCTACGATTGGTGGTTGGAGTGGGACCCACTAATATCGTAACTCCACTAGGTAGGATATTAGTGAAGTGGGGCCCACACGAACCCCACCCCTTCAATCCATTTTAACCTCCATCTCGTGCTTTTAATATGTAACTCACCCGCACCCCAAATTAATGGCAAGTCAACCCTCAAAAATAATTTGAATATTAAACGCTCCTCAATTAATTCAATTAATTTTATGATACATGTTTGATTTTCAAATTAATGGCTTGTGTGTGTATTAATAAAATAAGACAAGACTTATTTTATTAAGGGTGAGTTTTGTTGTGCGAAAGGAAGGGAGGACTCTTGCGCTCTTGAGGAATATCTTCTTCCTCCTTGAAGAACGCAAAGAACACACCGTCATCGACGAAGATCTCCGAACTCCGATGAAGGACGACGAATAACGCTGATTCCTCGGAGATCGATGACACAACGCCGTGTACCGCGACGCTGACGGTCCTCTTCTCCGCGACACCGTGTACCACAACGTCCCTTTCCCATGACAAACCTCGTTCGACGAATTCATCGAGGTAGGGGTTTGATTTTTGGTTCATGAATTTTCTTGACCGTCCAAACGTCCCTTTCTTAGCTGCTTGATATCGGATTAATGGGAGGGGGCCGGACCGCATGAACACGGCCGACCCTCCTCCCCCTTTTGATGATGTGTTTGTCATGACATGAAAAAAGGTAGAGTGGTGCAACGACACCGCGCAGAAACAAAGAAGAACGGGCGAAGAAGCGCGACACCGTCGCGCCGCGCCGTTGAGGCTGAACGAAACTGCAGCCGGAGTCGGGGCCGTAGATGCGATTCCAAAACTCCACATATTGTTTTTTTTGATGGGTGGATCGACGGGTGATGACAGAATTGGCCACAGAGGCGATTTGATGATTCTACAGTAAAGTACGGGACCCGAGATGAACACCGGCGTAGACGGAATTGAAAACGGACCACCAGAGCAACTCTGGTGGCCCGCAGACATCACCAGCGGCCGGCACCGGCCGACCGCCCGGAGGCGGAGGTGCCCCAGCGCACCGCCAGGAGGAACCTCCGCGGCTTCACCCACGATGGCAGGCGGCCGGATCCCACTGCCGCGTGGGATCCGGAGGAGCAGGACGCGGCGCTCGCTGCGTCCGCGGAGCGTGAAGGCCACCGGGGACCGCGTCCCCCACCCGGCTCGCTGGCCGAGCCAGCGCGCCACCCAGCCGGGCAGGCCCGAGTTGCGCGGAACGGACCGGGCCGTGCGCAGCCGGGTCGGACCCAGACCCGGGTCGGGTTGACCCGGTTCGGGCTGACCCAGGGGGGGTTGGGCCAGGTCAGGCCGGTCCCAGACCCCCCATTTTCGGACCACTTTCAGTCTTTTGCCCATATCTTGTTCTACAGACCTCCGATCGATGCACCGTCAGTTGCGTAACGATCCTTGGATCGAGATGGTCATTTAGGTATATTAAACTAAAGGTTTCAGAGAACTTTGGGTATGACCGGGTTGGTTCGAACACAAAACCAACCGGGCCCTCAGAGCGGAAACACTTATAACTTGATCTCCGGACGTCCGACTGACGTGCCGTTGACTTTTTTGGATTGCTCTTAGTGAGAAAGACCTTTTGGATTACTCCACTCGAGGTTCGGACGCAGTTGGAGTGTGGTCGGGTTGGTTTTGACTTAAAAACCAACCAGGCCCCTGGAACGAAAAAGCCAATAACTCTCAGACCGGGCGTCCGATTGACGCGCCGTCTGTGGCATTGAGTTCCTTTTTTTGAGATGGAACTTTGGGATAAAAAAACTCCAGAATACATGTCAGTTGATGTATCTAACCCCTTTGGCTCGTGGAGTGGATCCTCCCGGAAATGAGCTTGCTGTGTGCGGGAACCCTAGAGCTGGCTGCGACTGCAAAGACCGTACTGAAATCCTCCGTGGGTTCGACGACGATGAAGACTACACTGAAATCCTCCGTGGGTTCGGCAGTGATGAAGACCGTACTGAAATCCTCCGTCGGTTTGACGGCGATGAAGACTGCACTGAAATCCTCCATGGGTTTGGCAGTGATAAAGACCGTACTGAAATCCTCTGTGGGTTCGACGGCGATGAAGACTGCACTGAAATCCTCTGTGGGTTCGACAATGATGAAGACCGTACTGAAATCCTCCATGGGTTTGACGATGATGAAGACTACACTGAAATACTCCGTGGGTTCGGCAGTGATGAAGACCGTACTAAAATCCTCCGTGGGTTCGACGGCGATGAAGACTGCACTGAAATCCTCCGTGGGTTCGGCAACAATGAAGGTCGTACTAAAATCATCTATGGGTTCGATGGTGATGACTCTGTTCTTACTATCCTACGTGGGTCTGGTAGAGTAGCTGGTCTGTATCCTATATGGGTCTGACAGCTTATCTGGTTTAGTATCCTATATGGGTCCCAACTTAGATGAATCAGTGGCTACATTTGATCATCTCTATCACCTTAAGAAAGAGTATACCTCTGTGAGCTGAGTCTTGAATTTCAATCATTATCTTCGATATGATTGACTATATTTCCTATGTGGAATGTGTTGTGCTTTCCTGTATGGATTGGGTTGTACTATCCTGTGTGGACGTGATCAAACTTGGGCTTAGATGTTGGAGACGAACTGGAATTGATGACTTAGGTATATGTATGGGCATATACCTAAGTAGTGGTGGATGTTACTTCGTGATTGTATCTTTCCTTTGTGAATTTTCCTTTGTGGATTCTGGGAGACCTCCAGGGGTCTCAGGGTCCCTACTGAGTAGCTTATACTCACCCCTACACGGGATATGCCCGCACTATGTTGTGTTGGATGCAGACGACGGACATCGCTGATCGTGGTTGAGGCTTGTGGAGCAGTCAGTACCTGGAGGTGGACCACTGGACGAGACGTACACGAAGCGGATGGCTGGACCCATGGAGCTGAGGTGGCTATCTGTACCCACCCTTCAGGTGGGACTTCCAGTGGACGACTCGATGTTGCTGCTTTACTTTCAGTTGTTGTACTTTCTTTCCAGTTGTACTTTACTTTTAGTTTGGGTTTGTATTCTGGACCATTTACTTTCCGCACTTACTTTTGTACCCAGTTTTACTTAGTGTTTACTTCTGCTGGCTTACTCTGTAGTATTTGTTTACTTTATAAATGAAATGCCTTCCATTTTGTCGGGATTTATGCCTTTGGTGCTAGTCTCCAGCCCCTGGCCTATGGGAGGTGGGCTTTGGGTATTCATGGCATGGGCCCCAAGGACGGGTCGTTACAAATTGGTATCAGAGGAGTTCAGTTCTACTGCAGAACTCAAGACTCTGATATTTCTTCTATGTGAAGAAACAATGTTTAGCGTATTGAGTGTGGTTGTCAGTCTAAGGAATACAGTGTTGGTGCAGCGGCTGACGTATCCATACACCAGGACCCTGACTTCTGATTTCTGACTCAATGCACGAAAACATTGATTGCATGTGTGTTTCAAAATTTTTCTTTGTGATTACTTTGTTCCAGCTCACCAGGTATACTTTTTTGACTGTGGTGAACCTCTTTTTTTTCAGGATGGCCCCATGATGGAAACCAGCTAGGGTTCCGAGATTTGTGCGAGACAATAGCCCACTGAGCGATGAGGCCTCGGTACAGGGCCCTTTTTCAGCGGAGGCACCAGCGGTACCTCTACCCGCCGAGCCACCGATGCTACCAGCCCCAGCCGCTAAGAGTGCACGTCGCCTTAGTGCACTGCACAAGTTTTAGCATCATAGACCGCCCCAGTTCCACGGGGAGACGAACCCTCAGGCAGCCAAGGATTGGATGGAGGCGGTTGTGCGAGTTTTCAGGATAGTGGGGACACCTGCGGACCTCATGCCGATCCTTGCAGCGAGCCTCCTGCACGCGGCAGCAGGCAGATGGTGAAGCTTGATGCTCCAGGTGCACAACGAGGCATCCCTAGTCTAGACGGACTTTGAGAGCCTCTTTCCCTCAGACTTCGTCCTAGCCACCCTCCATGCGGTGCACATTCTGGAGCTTCTACAGCTACAGCAGGGCAACATGACGGTCGCCCAGTACTCGGCGAGATTTACCGATCTCTCGCTCTATTCAATGAACATGGTACGAGACCCATTATTCCGGGCCCGAACCTTCGAGCAGGGACTGAGGCATGAGATCAGGGCATCCATGATCTCCCTCAGCATTCCGACGCAGGCAGGAGTACTGGAGCGAGCCCTTCTCATTGAGAGCTTTCTTGCTGAGCCTACACCAGCAGCGAGACCTACCGCAGGGCGGCATGTAGCAGAGTCGTCTGCAGCTGGCAGTCGACGGACATCACAGGGGTCCAGGCGGACCAGACCCTCAGGCAGACGACCTCAGTACACTGGATCAGAGGTGCAGGGTACCCAGCGCAGAGCCAACCTTCTGAGGAGCATAAAGTGCTACGCATGCGGCGGGCAGGGCTACATGGCCCGTGACTGCCCGGCCCACTGTGCAGAGGAGAAGCAGACGGTTGAGGGGCCACCCAGGCAGAGGCAGAGGGTCGACCATGGCGGTCCACCGAGAGCAGGTGGACAAGGAAGGGGAGCTGTCCGAGCAGCAGGTGGTGGGCGACGCTTTGAGGCTTTACCACCACCACCATCAGGAGGTCCACCCCGACCACAGGGAGCTGGCGGGCAGAGACAGGCTCAACATCAGGCAGCGGGGGCCTACGACCACGACGCACCAGAGATGATTCGAGGTACTATCTGTGTCTACTCCACCCTTTCTACAGTTCTTATAGACACATGATCGAGTCATTATTTTATTGCCGCTGCCCTTGTTCGGAGCTCGGAGATTCCGACAGAGGCGTTGGCTCGATCCTTACGGCTAGAGACTCGTACGGGAGCAGAATCGACGATTACGCCCTGGTGCTGAAAGTGTGAGCTTACTCTAAGAGGTGAGATCTTCAGCTGGGATCTTCTTGTAGTGGCATCGAGTCATTATGACGTCATCTTGGGCATGGATTGGTTATCTACAGTCCATGCTCAGATCGACTGTATTAGGTGCAAGGTGCGATGTGTTCGCACCGATGGGAGCAGGTTTAACTTAACCGGCGAGAAGGGAGCCTTTGCAGCGTAGGACAGACTCACATAGAGGAGAGGACAACCCATCACTCATCCGTTGGATAACCTCATCCTAGGAGCATTTGACGTGCGGAGTCCGAGTTTACCTACAGTGGTGGATCAGTATGCAGACGTTTTTTCTGACGACGTTCCAGGACTACCTCCTCGTAGAGAGGTAGTCTTTTATATTGACCTATACCCTGGGATAACCTTGATATCCACCCCAGCATATCAGATGGCTCCCACTGAGCTTTGAGAGCTACAGGTATAGCTAGAGGACTTGCAGAGCAAGGGATTCATCCGACCCAGTGTTTCACCTTGGGCTTCCCCGATATTGTTCGCCAAGAAGGCGGACAGGAGCTTGCGACTGTGTGTCGATTATCATCGCCTGAACCAGGTGACCATGAGGAACAAGTATCTCCTACCGAGGATTGAATAACTCTTCGATTAGCTCAAGGGATCATGGTGGTTCTCAAAGATAGACCTCAGGTCAGGCTATCATCATCTCAGAGTTCGGGACGAGGACGTGCAGAAGACTGCCTTCAAATGTCGGTATGGCCACTATGAGTTCTTGGTTATGCCTTTAGGCATAATCAACGCTCTAGAAGTGTTCATGGGTCTTAGGAACAAGATCTTTGAGCCATACCGCGATCGATTTGTCGTGGTCTTCATCGACGAAATTTTGATATACTTGACCACTGAGGAGGAGCACGCGTACCACTTGCGGGTTGTACTGGACACACTCTGAGAGCACCATCTTTATGGTATGCTCTCTAAGTGTTTGTTCTGGTTACATGAGTTCCACTTCTTAGGACACGTCATCTCTGAGGTGGTAGTTGTGGTGGATTCTGCGAAGATCAATGCAATGCTAGCTTGGGAGCCACCCAGGAGTGTGATGGAGGTGCAGAGTTTCTTTGGGATAGCTAGGTACTACCGGAGGTTTGGGCCAGACTTCTCTAGAGTTGCGGTACCACTCTCAGCTTTTATGAAGAAATGGAAACCCTTCATGTGGTCAGAAAGATGTCAACAGAGCTTCCAAAAGCTGAGACAGAGTTTGACCAGCGCACCTATCATGAGGCTACCGGAGGAGGGAGTAGGGTACGTAGTATACTACGATGCATCAGGGATCGGACTCGGATGTGTCCTGATGCAGGAGCGGGCTGCGATCGCCTATGGATCACGTCAGTTGAGGCATCATGAGCAGAACTACGCTACCCATGAACCGGAGTTAGCAGCAGTGGTCTTTATTCTGAAGATATGGCGACACTATCTGATAGGTGAGCGCTTTACCATATACTCTAACCACAAGAGTCTCAGGTACATCTTATCGCAGAAGGACCTAAATCTAATACAGTGGTGATGGATCGAGTTCCTCCAGGACTACAACTTTGAGATAGTATATACTCCTAGAAAGGGGAATGTAGCTGCTGATGCTCTCAACAGGAGGATGGGAATTCAGCTACTCGTGGAGGCGACGGAGCAGCTATCCGCTTTGCAGATATCCTTCTTGGATAGAGATGGAGCAGCCTTTCTTCAGTCACTCACAGTCACTCCTCCAGTACTGCAGCGAGTCAGAGAGGCACAACGTGGGGACGCTGACTATGAGACGCGCCGTGCATAGATATCCTCAGGACAAGCACCTGATGGATTCTCTATAGGAGGAGATCACGTCGTCCATTTCAGAGGACATACCATGGTACTAGATTCTTTACAGGAGGAGGTGCTGAGAGAGTTTCACACTTCCCCTTTAGCGGTACATCCAGGAGTGGCGAAGATGTACCAAGATCTCAAACGACAGCATTGGTGGCCGGGTATGAAGAAGGTTGTGGCAGAGTTCATTTCTCGATGCCTCACCTACCAACAGGTGAAGTCAGATCACCAGGTACCAGTAGGCTTGGTACAACCCTTGGAGGTCCCGAAGTGGAAGTGGGATGGGATATCTATGGATTTCGTGACTGGACTTCCACACACTTCAAGAGGTCACAACTCCATTTGGGTGATTGTCGACCGACTCACCATGTCAGATCACTTATTACCAATCAGAGAGCAAGGCTCAGTGAAGAGCTTGGGACGCCTTTATGTTCAGGAGATCGTACAGCTTCATGGTGTTCCATCATCTATAGTCTCTGATCGAGATTCTGACTTTACTTCTCGACTTTGGAAGGGGTTGCAGGAGGCATTCGGGATGCAGCTACGTCTGAGCACCGCCTTTCACCCTCAGATGGATGGTCAGACAGAGAGGACAATTTAGACTCTCGAGGACATGCTCTTTGCATGTGTCCTCGACTTTGGTCATAGCTGGGAGGACCACCTACCCTTAGTGGAGTTCGCGTACAACAATAACTACCACTCCACCATTGGGATCACACCATACGAGGCATTGTACGACCGACCATGCAGATCACCTATGTGCTGGACAGACCCTGGGGAGTCAGCACTTGTGGGACCAGAGATGGTCCAGGCCACGAAAGAGAAGGTCCAGGTCATCCAAGAGCGGACAAGGACACCTCAAAGTGGCCGAAGTCTTATACTGAAAGGAGGCGGTGGCCACTAGAGTTCGAGGAGGGCGACCATGTTTTCTTGTGGGTCTCACCTAGACATGGATTACAGAGATTTGGCCAAGGCAACAAGTTATCTCCACGCTTCATCGGACCATTCCAGGTCCTTAGCAGGGTAGGCGAGGTGGCTTACTACCTGGATCTACCACCTCAATTGCACCGGGTGCACGACGTCTTCAACATATCTCATCTGAGGAGATACATGCACAACCCGACACATATCATCGACCATGGGGAGATGTACATTGATGATGGGGCGACTTTTGCGGAGGTCACGGTGGAGATCGAGGATCGACAGGAGCGAGTCCTACGTGGGTGGTCGATTCCTCTAGTGTTCATCAGATGGAAGAATGAGAACCTCTAGGAGAGCACTTGGGAGCAGGAGGCTCAGATGCATGCTTAGTACCCACATTTGTTCCCCTAGTTTATGATGTATCTTTACTGGGACTTAAATCCCTGAGGTGGGAGTAATGTAAAGACCCATAAAATTCAAGGGATTTTTTTCTTCTAAATTTTCATTGGGATTTTACAAGAACACAGTTTCTGACGACACCTGATTCCGAGGCCCAGTGTGCCCGGAATCAATTTCTGAAGTTTAGCTCGGGTACATTCAGTGAACGAACGAGCGGGTTTTGCTAACTTTTGAACCGGTTCTTAGAAACTAAATCTGAGGACACCGATGAAACCACAACGCTGGTAATTTCTTAGGAACACCTTTTCCGGATTTGTGTTGCTCGGGTGAGTTTATTAAATAATGGGTTAACTAAAGAATGAAATAAAATATTGTGCTACAATTTTATTTTTATTCTGGGTAGTTTAACCCTACGCTTGGTGGTTGGAGTGGGACCCACTAATATCCTAACTCCACTAGGTAGGATACTAGTGAAGTGGGGCCCACACAATACCCACCCCTTCAATCCATTTTTAACCTCCATCTCGTGCTTTTAATATGTAACTCACCCGCACCTCGAATTAATGGAAAGTCAACCCTAAAAATTAATTTGAATATTTAACGCTCCTCAATTAATTAAATTAATTGAATGAGACCTATTTGATTTTCAAATTAATGGATTGCGTGTGTATTAATAAAATAAGACAAGACTTATTTTATTAAGGGTGAATTTCATTGTGCGAAAGGAAGGGAGGACTCTTGCGCTCTTGAGGAATATCTTCTTCCTCCTTGAAGAATGCGAAGAACACACCGTCACCGACGAAGAACGCCGACCTCCGATGAAGGATGACGAATAACATTGATTCCTCGGAGATCGACGACATGACGCCGTGTACCGCGACACCGTAGGTCCTCTTCTCCGTGACACCGTTTACCACAATGTCCCTTTCCCGTGACAAACCTCGTTCGACGACTTCATCGAGGTAGGGGTTTGATTTTTGGTTCATGAATTTTCTTGACCGTCCAAACGTCTTTTTCTTAGCCGCTTGATATCAGATTAATGGGAGGGGGCTGGACCACACGAACACGGCCGACCCTCCTCCCCATTTTGATGATGTGTTTTTCACGGCACGAAAAAAGGTATCATGGTGCAACGACACCGTGCGGAAACAAAGAAGAACGGGCGAAGAAGCGTGGTGCCGTCGCGCAGCGCCGTTGAGGCTGAACAAAATCGCGACCTGAGTCGGGGCCATAAAGGCGATTCGAAGACTTCACAGATTGTTTTAATTGACGGGCGGATCGACGGGCGATGATGGAATTGGCCGTAGAGGTGATTTGATGATTCTACAGTAAAGTACGGGACCCAAGATGAACACCGGCGCAGACAGAATTGAAAACGGACCACCGGAGAAACTCCGGTGGCCCGCCGACATCACCAGCGGCGCCGATGGCTGGAGGCGGCAGTGCCCCGGTGCGCCGCCAGGAGGAACGACCATGGCTTCAGCCGCGGTGGCAGACAGCTGGATCCCACGGCCGCACGGTATCCAGGGGAGCAGGACGCGGTGCTAGCCACGTCCGTGGAGCACGAAGGCCGCAGGGGACCGCGTCCGCCGCTCGGCTCGCTGGCCGAGCTAGCGCGCCACCCGGCCAGGCCGGGCCGGGTTGCGTGGACCAGACCGGGCCGCGCCCATCCGGGTCGGGTCGACCCGGTTCGGGCCGACCTAAGGGGGTTGGGCTGGGTCAGGCTGAGCCCAGACCCCCCATTTTTGGACCACTTTCGGTCTTTTTCCCATAGCTTGGGCTACAAACCTCTGATCGACGCACCGTCAGTTGCATAACAATCCTTGGATAGAGACGGTCGTTTCGGTATATTTAAATCAAGGTTTAGAAGAACATTGGGTATGCCCGGGTTGGTTCTAACATGAAACCAGCCGGCCCCTCAGAGCGGAAACACTTATAACTTGAGCTCCGGACGCCTGATTGACGTGCCGTCAACTTTGTTGGATTCCTCTTAGTGAGACAGACCTTTTGGCTTACTCCGCTCGAGGTTAGGACACAGTTGGAGTGCGGTCGGGTTGTTTTTGACATAAAAACCAACCGGGCCCCTGGAACGAAAAATCCAATAACTCTCAGACCGGGCATCCGGTTGACGCGCCGTCTATCGCGTTGAGTTCCTTTTGTTGAGACGAAACATTGGGATACATCAACTCCGAACTACCTGTCAGTTGATTTATCTACCCTCTTTGGATCGTGGAGCGGACCCTCCCAGAAACGAACATGCTGTGCACGGGAACCCTAAAGCTGGCTGCGACTGCGAAGACCGTACTAAAATCCTCCGTGGGTTCGACGACGATGAAGACTGCACTGAAATCCTCCGTGGGTTCGGCAGTGATGAAGACCGTACTGAAATCCTCCGTGGGTTCGACGACGATGAATACTGCACTGAAATCCTCCATGGGTTCGGTAGTGATGAAGACCGTACTGAAATCCTCCATGGGTTCGACGACGATGAAGACTGCATTGAAATCCTCTGTGGGTTCAGCAGTGATGAAGACCGTACTGAAATCCTCCGTGGGTTCGACGGCGATGAAGACTGCACTGAAATCCTCCGTGGGTTCGAAAGTGATGAAGACCGTACTGAAATCCTCCATGGGTTCGAAGATGATGAAGACTGTACTGAAATCCTCTATGGGTTCGGCAACAATGAAGACCGTATTGAAATCCTCTGTGGGTTCGACGGTGATGACTCTGTTCTTGCTATCCTACGTGGGTCTGGCAGAGTAGCTGGTCTGTATCCTATGTGGGTCCGAAAGCTTAGCTGGTTTAGTATCCTACGTGGGTCCTAACTTAGATGAATCAGTGGCTACATCTGATCATCTCTATCACCTTACGAAAGAGTATACCTGTGTGAGATGATTTTTGACTTTCAATCATTATCTTTGATATGATTGACTTTCTTTCCTATGTGGATTGTGTTGTGCTTTCTTGTGTGGATTGGGTTGTACTATCCTGTGTGGACGTGATCGAACTTGGGATCAGATGTTGGATCCAAACTGGAATTGATGACTTAGGTATATGTATGGTCATATACCTAAGTAGTGGTGGATGTTACTTTGTGATTGTATCTTTCCTTCGTGGATTTTCCTTTGTGGATTCTGGGAGACCTTCGGGGGTCTCGGGGTCCCTAATGAGTAGCGTATACTCACCCCTGCACGGGCTATGCCCACACTACATTGTGTTGGATGCAGACGATGGACATCGCTGATCGTGGTTGAGGCTTGTAGAGAAGTCGGTACCTGGAGGTGGACCACTAGGCGGGACGTACACGGAGCGGACGGCTGGACCCGTGGAGCTAAGGTGGCTATCTGTACCCACCCTTCAGGTGGGACTTCCAGTGGATGGCTCGACATTCCTACTTTACTTTCAGTTTCTGTACTTTCTTTCCAGTTGTACTTTACTTTTAGTTTGGGTTTTTATTCTCGCCCATTTACTTTCCGCACTTACTTTTGTACCCAGTTTTACTTAGTGTTTACTTCTGCTGGCTTACTCTATGGTGTTTGTTTTCTTTATAAAGGTAATGTCTTCCCTTTTTTCAGGATTTACACCTTTGGTTCTAGTCGCTAGCCTCTGGCCTATGGGAGGCGGGCTTGGGGTAGTCACGGCACAGGCCCCGAGGACGGTTCGTGACACCAAATGCATTTGGTCAGTTTTCCATATGCCATTTGTTGTTTTCACTTAAAATTTTGTCCATTTCAAATAAAAGTGAGACACTTTGAGTGGTACCAGACACACCGCGCCTCAGATTGAGGCGCGATTGACTCGTACACATCACAAATGACCCATGGATCATTTTCCTGAAGTATCAATAGAATTCAAATGCGTTTGGTTGGTTTTCCGTATTCCAGTTGTTGTTTTCACTTAAAATGTTGTCCATTTCAAATAAAAGTGTGACACTTTGAGTGGTACCAGACACACCATACCTCAGATTGAGACGGGGTTGACTCGTACATGTCACAAATGACCGATGGATCATTTTCCTGAAGTATCAACAAAATCATAATGGGTTTTGTCGGTTTTCGGTATGTCAGTTGTTGTTTTCACTTAAAATGTTGTCCATTTCAAATAAAAGTGAGTCACTTTGAGTGGTATCAGCCACACCGTGCCTCGTATTAAGAGGAGGTTGACTCATACACGTTACAAATGACCCATGGATTGTTTTCCTGAAGTATCAACAGATTTCGAATGCGTTTGGTCATTTTTCCGCATGCCAGTTGTTGTTTTCACTTAAAATGTTTTCCATTTCAAATAAAAGTGAGACAATTTGAGTAGTACCAGCCAAAACGTGCATCAGATTGAGGCGCGGTTGACTCTTAAATGTCACAAATGACCCATGGATTGTTTTCCTAAAGTATCTACAGAATCCGAATGCGTTTGGTCGGTTTTCCGTATGCCAGTTTTTGTTTTCACTTAAAATGTTGTCCATTTCAAATAAAAGTGTGACACTTTGAGTGGTATCGGCCACACCGTGCCTCGGATTGAGGCGTGGTTGACTCTTACACATCAAAAATGGCCCATGTATCATTGTACTGAAGTATCAATATAATCCGAATGCGGTTGGATTGTTTTCTGTATGGATATTATTTTTACTTAAAACAGTGTCCATTTCAAACAAAAGTGCGACACTTTGAGTGATACTAGCCACACCATGCCTCAGATTGAGTCGGGTTGACTCGTACACGTCAAAAATGACCCATGAATTGTTTTCCTCAAGTATTAACAAAATTTGAATGCGGTTGGTCGGTTTTCCCTATGCCAATTGTTGTTTTCACTTAAAATGTTGTCCATTTCAAATAAAAGTGAGACACTTTGAGTGGTACCGGACAAAATGTGCCTCAGATTGAGGCTCAGTTAACTCGTACACATCAAAAATGACCCATGGATCATTTTGAAAATGTATAAACACATTTAGAATACGTTTGGTTGGTTTTCTGTATGGCTGTTGTTTTTACTTAAAACAATGTCCATTTTAAACAAATGTGGGACACTTTGAGGGTTAACGGCCACACCGTGCCTCAGATTGAGTCGGGGTTGACTCGTACAAGTCAAAAATGACCCATGGATCATTTTCATGAAGTATAAACATAATTATAATGCGTTTGTTTGGTTTTCCATATGCTAGGTGTTGTTTTCACTTAAAATGTTGTCCATTTCAAATAAAAGTGAGACACTTTGAGTGTTACCTACCAAACTATGCCTCAGATTGAGGCGTGATTGACTTTTAGATGTCACAAATTACACATGGATCGCTGTTCTAGAGTATCAACACAATCAGAATATGTTTGGTCGGTTTTCCGCATGGCTGTTGTTTTTACTTAAAATAGTGTCCATTTCAAAAAAAAGTGCGACACTTTGTGTGGTACTAGCCACACCCTGACTCGGATTGAGGTGGAGTTAACTCGTACACGTTAAAAATGACCCATGTATCATCTTCCTGAATTATTAACAGAATCCGAATGCGTTTGGTCAGTTTTAATTATGGTAGTTGTTGTTTTCACTTAAAATGTTGTCCATTTCAAATAAAAGTGAGACACTTTGAGTGGTACCATCCAAACCATGCCTCAGATTGAGGCTCAGTTGAATCGTACATGTAAAAAATGACCCATGGATCATTTTACTGAAGTATCAAAAGAATTTTAATGCATTTGGTCAGTTTTCCGTATTCCATTTGTTGTTTTCACTTGAAATGTTGTCCATTTCAAATAAAAGTGCGACACTTTGAGTGGTACCTGCCAAACCATACCTCTGATTGAGGTGGGGTTAACTCATACATGTTAAAAATAACCCATGGATCATTTTACTGAAGTATCAATAGAATCATAATGGGTTTGGTTGGTTTTCTGTATGCCAGTTGTTGTTTTCAATTAAAATGTTGTCCATTTCAAATAAAAGTGAGACACTTTGAGTGGTATCGGCCACACCGTGCCCCAAATTGAGACAAGGTTAACTCGTACACGTAACAAATGACCCATGGATCATTTTCATGAAGTATAAACATAATCTGAATGCGTTTGGTCAGTTTTATGTATTCCAGTTATTGTTTTCACTTAAAATGTTGTCTATTTCAAATAAAAGTGAGACACTTTGAGTGGTACCGGACAAACTGTGCCTCAGATTGAGGTGCATTTGACTCGTACACATCACAAATGACCCATGGATCATTTTCCTGAAGTATCAATAAAATCCGAATGCGTTTGGTCAGGTTTACATATTCTAGTTGTTGTTTTCACTTAAAATGTTGTTCATTTCAAATAAAAGTGCGACACTTTAAGTGGTACCGGCCACACCGTGCCTCAGATTGAGGCACAATTGACTTTTTCACGTCACAAATTACCCATGGATCATTTTCCTGAAGTATCAACAGGATCCTAATGAGTTTGGTCAGTTTTCCATATTCTAGTTGTTGTTTTCACTTAAAATGTTGTCCATTTCAAATAAAAGTGCGACACTTTGAGTGTTACTAGCCACACCACGCCTTGTATTGAGGCGGGGTTGAATCTTACACGTCAAAAATGACCCATGGATCGTTTTCCTGAAGTATCAACAGAATAATAATGGGTTTGGTCGGTTTTCTATATGCCAGTTGTTGTTTTCACTTAAAATGTTTTCCATTTCTAATAAAAATGAGACACTTTGAGTGGTACCGGCCACACCGTGCCTCGGATTGAGACGAGATTGACTCTTACACGTCAAAAATGACCCATGGATCATTTTTCTGAAGTATCAATAGAATCTAAATGTGTTTGTTCAGTTTTCTGTATGCCAGTTGTTGTTTTCACTTAAAATGTTGTCCATTTCAAATAAAAGTGAGAAACTTTGAGTGGTACTAGCCAAAATGTGCCTCGGATTGAGGCGCTATTGACTCTTACACGTAAAAAATGACCCATGGATCGTTTTCCTAAAGTATCAATAGAATCCAAATGCATTTGGTCAGTTTTATGTATGCCAGTTGTTATTTTCACTTAAAATATTGTCCATTTCAAATAAAAATGAGACACTTTGAGTGGCATCAGCCACACCGTGCCTCAGATTGAGGTGCGGTTGACTCTTAAACATCACAAAAGACCAATGGATCATTGTCCTGAAGTATCAATAGAATTTGAATGCGTTTGGTCAGTTTTCTATATGGATGTTGTTTTTACTTAAAACAGTGTCCGTTTTAAAGAAAAGTGCAACACTTTGAGTTTTACCGTCCACAAGGTTCCTCAGATTGAGTCGAGGTTGACTTCTACACGTTAAAAATTACCCATGGATCATTTTCCTGAAGTATCAATAGAATACAGATGAATTTGTTTTGTTTTCCGTATGCCAGTTGTTTTTTCACTTAAAATGTTGTCCATTTCAAATAGAAGTGAGACAATTCGAGTGGTATTGGCCAAACCGTGCCTCAGATTGAGGCACAATTGACGACTCATACACATCACAAATGACCAGAATGAATATGTTGGGATTATATAGTGTAGGATAAGTTTCACAAAGGTCTTACCTAGGTTTCATTTAATATAATATTTAACCAGCTTTTTATCATGAAACTTTACACGTGTAAAATACTTTAGAGTTTCTGTAGTTGGAAAAATTGAAGTGTACTCTTCTAGAGTTCTCCAACCACTTTGTTGAGTTGGTGGATATTGCACTAGATCTTTTCAAAAATGATTACATAAAATCTTTTAGGTTTGATATGGGGCTAAGGGACGATGTTTGGTTGATGATAGTTCTTTTTAGCCTCCCAACCTTCTAGTGGTATTGGATAATGTTTATTTTTATAAAGAAGACATATTTGGAAGGATAGACTTGGGAGGAGCTTTAGTGGATGTAATAATTATTCAAAATTTTTATTTTGGTTATAAAAGGAAGTACAAAAGTGTCCAGTATTTGGTCAAAAATAAAAAGTTATACTGAATTCAAAAATGTAATGGATCAATCTTCCCCTGATCACCATAACCATCACCATCGTCATCATCAGACTCATCCTCACCTCCATCTCTATCCTTGTCTTCATCCTCGTCATCATCCCCATGCTCATCCTCGGCCCCATCCTTGCCTCAGCCCCATCCTCGCCCTCGGCCCCATCCTCACCCTCGTCCTCATCCTCTTCCTCGCCCTCATCCTCTTCAGCATCCTCGTTATCACCAAGAACATCATCATCTCAACCGCCACTAGAAATTCCACCTGGTGCGTTGTATAATGCACCCATCAATGACATATATGTCTGACAAGCCACGCTGGCCTATAGTGGAAGTGATGAAGATAAAGCTTTGATCATTTTCATAAATTCTTTCTCCCTCGTTTAAACCTATTCTTCCAACTCTGTAACCCTTTTATCAGACTGTCTTGCATGATCCTTGACCTATTCCAACTCAGTGGTACTATAATGGATACCTGGAGAGGACCAATACCTCTTCGGGACTATATTCTTACCAGGTCGGCAGCATACTCGACCAGAGTGCTCATCTCCCAAAACCTAATATAAATGATCATGTGGCCATAAATTTTCAGGCTCCTGGGCATCAAGGGCCTATAAAGTATCCTATTAAAAATATTAATATATTATTAAATTACAAAATAGATATTAAACTTTTAAATAAAAAAATTAAAAATTAAAATCTTTTCTTGTCTCGGTTCATTAACCACAGTTCCATTTTTTTCTTTCTACTCAAGCAAAACAATTTTCCTTAAGGGATACATTCTTCAACATTCAATTTGTTCTTTTGTAATGACATTGAAACAATATTAAGTGCAAGTATAATCATATATTCAATATTCAATAAATCACATAATTTAAGTAGGAAATAATAAAAAGGGCAAGTCCTAATGAAAAATTATAAACAAGTATATTGTACCAGCTCCGTCTCATGATCTGGCATAATAGTGCGCCCCAAAGTGTGGAGGTATTGCTTTGAATCAATGTTTTTTTCTTTTTTTTTCAGAAGATTCATAAATAATGTTTAATAATAAATAAGATAATATTAATGAAAAATATGAAAACTCTCTTTTAAATACCTCAAATAGGATTAATACCTTAAATTTGGCAGTCGCCTAATGGGTAATCATTTGGCGATATTGCTCTATCGGGCAGTCATCCATGACAGTCAATGTCTCCAACTCCGTGCCCACTCTATCACACCATCCAACATATATCTCATGCTTATAAGCTCTCCAAAACTCTCCGAGCTCCTTTAAAAGCGCTGGTCATCCACCTTCGCCATCAGGGAAGTTAAACCGAAGATGAAACCCAATAGATTAATTCATATAAATAAAAAAATACTACATTAAATCCAATAGAATTTTTACCCATATTTGGGCCCAATAATTATCCTTGACTTCATGTGGCATATGTCTCTAAGAAAGAGGGCTGACTGGAATGATGTCGAAGTATTTGACTAGCGTCACCAAAAAACTCTGACATTCCTATCCAGATTCATCAATCATCTATCCATCATCATTGTATTCAACCATAAACTATGTATGGCGGTTCTATACTGCACGCAAGAAAGTACGCCCCCTCCCCCGCCTCCATATAGTAGATGAATCTGTAATTAAAGAAAAAAAATATCAGTACATGTTATAATAAAAATAAATTTTGGTATAAAAATTTGTTAGAGTTATATAAATATACACATGGTAGTCAGATCAATGGGCGTCACTGGATGTTCAGAAGCTGAAGGAATATCCTGTATAGGTGGAGTGTCCCTCAGTGTACACTCCTCAGCCACATACTGTGTGAGAGAAGGAGTCGAAGAAGGTGGAATATAATAGCTCCGAGATAATAAACCAGAATCAAAGGATGATGGCATAAACGTCTTTCCAACTGGTAGTGTAAACATCAGAGGCATAAATACCCCGTGTTTCCCTAAAGACACACCATGATCAAAATGGGGCATAGAAGATATGTCTGTGGTAGGGGAATAATCTAATCGGGTACGACCAGTGGATCGTCTAACTCTCACACCACGAGCCCTCATACCACATGCCTCAGTACCGGGACCACCAGATGATCCTCTAAATCTGACACCACCCCCCCTCCTAGCACTAGCCTCTATACTGGGAGCAATATCAGGCTTCTCGTAAGATATCTCTTGTCTAGGGGGTGGATCCTGAAAAAATAAGTTCAATGAAAAAGTAAACACATGATATTATAAGTTATTGAAATATATATATTTGAAATAAAATACTCACAATAGGTATGAGTGGAGGAACGCCCATCTGCGTCATGCGATGATTATTTTCTGTTATCTTTTTCTACCACCCCTTTTCAATGGGTATCATTTCCTGCAATGAAAAAAATATGGAAGTAATTAGAAACGGATAACTAATGTGTAACCCAAAAAACAAAATATAGAAAAAACATTCTGATAAAAAAAAATTAAGAAACCGAAGATTTATGGTGGTTTCAAGGTAAGTAATAAGATACAAATTTTGAATGATTTAGGTGAAACATGTAGGTGAGAACACGACTGTATGATTCTATATATTTCCCACCAAAACTTCACGTTCAAAATCAACTCTGAAAATTGAGCTGTTGGAGTCATCATAAGTAATAAACAGATTGCTTCCAATTGCAGTAGGGATAGTGTCAACTTCATCATCACCATCATCAAAAACATATCTGGGATTTACTTCAATAATTACACCAAATTTAGGATGACGATGATCTTTGACATTAAAAACTTGTTCACCATTGATGCCAATACATATGGTTCATCGGTGGCAAGAGTACGAGTCATCTCAATAACTCAAAATCCACAATCATAAATAAAGGTGCCTTGCCTCATCATTGAATCAAACCATTGACATTTCATCATCGTGACTCGAACTTGCGAGTAATAATCTAAAATTATTATTTTCTCCATGACTCCATAATAAGCTACATTTTCAGAATGAGGTCTATTATCCAATAAACTGGCATAACAGTCTGTTGTGGTAGTTAGCATAACACCATCATGTTGTGTTATCATGTTTCTTGCTCATTCAGTGATAATAAATTTGTATCCATTGATCATAAGTGATTTACAAGCATGAACCATGGTATTAAGACCAAAATCCAAAGATCTTATTTCCTCAGAAATAGAGTCTGCAGGAAAACTTGATACCTTAAATATAAAAAAATAGTAAACTTAATTAAATATTATTTTTATTTAGTTATTACAAAAATATTTTTACCTTCAATTTCAACCAATCAGAAAACCCTTTGCTATGAAAAGTCTCTTTCCTTCTCAAAGATAATGAACTATGCTTTCTATATATCAATTATTTATGTGTCCTGTAGATAAAAATAATAATAGTTTAACTAATATTTAAAATTTCAAGAGATAAGATAAGAGATACATGTACAATTTACTTAATTGATATACTCATTGAACAAATCACAATTGAACAACACTGCGCGATGTGCTATCTCTCGCCCTTCAAGGCTTAACGTCGTCAATGTATATGATCCTGGAATTCCTCCTGTCCGAGGAAGTGATGGAAAAAAGGGTTCAATTTTCTCATACTGTTCTTCTTTATTTCTCAATGGTCTATTTATTCTTGTAGTAAGATCAGACAAATACAATGAGAAGAAATCCATATATTCTTGAGCCAAGTAACCATTCACAATAGAACCTTTGGGATAATTCCTATTTCGAACATATGATTTCAATGTTTACATGTTTCTTTCAGTTGGATACATACAACGGAAAGCAACGGGTCCTCCAAGAAGTATTTCAATCGGAAGATGGATAGTTAGATGAAACATGCATATAAAAAAATTATGGAGGGAATATTTTCACTAACTCACACAAAATTAATGGTGTCTCTACCAACAGTTTTTGCAAGAAGGATTTGGAAAAATTCTTAGCACAAAGATCTCTAAACAAATAGTATAACTGAATAACTAAGACTATTACATTATTTGACAAGAGATGACGGATTGTTATTGGAATAAAATCATGCAAAAGGACGTGATAGTCACGAGTCTTCAAATATTTTATATTCAACTCTTTTTTGTTGACCTGTTTTGATATATTTCTTGAATAAAAATCAATAACTTTAATAGTCCCTAGCACTCCCAGAAATTTATTTTTTTCAGCAGGTGTAATCACATAAGAAGCACATGGAACTTTCCATTTATTTTCACTGATACATGCAAGATGCAATTCGGGTCTGATCCACCAATCTACCATGTAACGCCGAGATCATAAATCATCTTTTGTATTCCCCTTGAAATTTAGAAGAATATAAAGAAACATTTCACATATAATCTTTTCAATGTGCATTACGTCTAAGCAATGATGTAACAAGTTGGTTGACCAATACGAAAACTCAAAGAATATAATTTTCTTCCTTCAATTGTAACAGGTATCATTGGAAACATTTTTCCTCTTTCTCAATTTCATTACATTCTTCCCAAATGAATAACTAAAATATTTCAATTCATTAAGCACATCAGTTCCAAACATATGCTGAGGTGGATCGTTAGTCTCCATGGTATTGTAAAATCTTCGATGATGGTTTCTATATGGAGGGTTCATTGGAAATAATCATCGATGTCCCATAAAACTAAAACTATGATGATATTTCAGTCCTCTTGATCGAGTATTCTTCATACAAATAGGACATGAAAATTTTCCTTTTGTGCTCTATCCATAAATAATTTCATAAGCAGGAAAATCATTGATCGTCCACATAAGCACAACACACATATGAAATATGTCTTTCGAACATGCATCGTATGTGGGCACACCCACATACCAATGAAGTTTAAAATATTTTATTAAAGGTTGAATGTATACATCTATATCATTTCCGGGATCAGAAGTTCCAAATATCAGTATAATCAATAAAGTGTATGGCCTTTTCATACAAAACCATGGGGGAAGGTTATAAATGTGTATGAAAACCGATCATGTGCTGTGTGAAGTAAGAATTTTCCCAAATGGATTAAAACTGTCACATGAAAGACCCAGTCTCATATTACGCACATCAGCTACAAATTTAGGATATCAAGCATCAAATCTCTACAATGAAAATCCATCTGCAGGGTGAACCAAATCTTCATTATTCTTTTTTATCTCGGTGTCATGCCATCTCATTTTTAATGATATTTCATCAGAAATGAAAAGGTTCTGTAATATGGGGATCAATGGAAAGTGCCAAATTAGTTTTTATGGAACAAGAGATGGTGTTCTATCATCTTTTGGCTTCCATAGGGATGTTCTACATTTGATACAATCATTTCTTTTAGCAGTTTCCTCCCAAAATAAACTGCAATCATTCGGGCAAGCATGATGTTTTTTGAGAATCCAAGTTCATCAACTAACTTCAATGCTATATAGCGGTTTAAGGGAATATCTGCATCATATGAAAGTAAGTCCTTCAATAAGGTTAGAATGTAATCAATTTCAATATTTGAAATCCCATACATAGTTTTCACATGAAACAATCAGATTAAAAATTAAAACTTTTTCATTTTACCATATTTCTGATATACTGGAGTCGTCGCAACATCATTCAATTTTTTCACCCTATCAACATAATAATTTTAATTGGACACATCATGTGTGCTGGTATCTAAATATTATTAGCTAAGCATCCTTTCCTTATCATGATTCCGAATAAATAGAAACTGATCATATATCAAACTCTCCAATTCAGTCCTATCATTTAGATCATCAATATTTTGAGATTCCATTTTCTCTCCATTATGATACCATACATAATAGTTTTTTTTGGAAACCATATTTGGTTATATGATAGATAACTACTTCATGACTCAACCAAGGTATTCCAACACAATTAGAACATGAGTAGTGTATGCAACCACTACTTCAATCCATTCTGTAAAAAAATTTCATACATCCAACTTCAATCCATTCTGTAAAAAAATTTCAATAAGTCATTTCAAAGAAATTCAATAATATTTAAGTTCAATCAAAAAAAGTATTTAGGTAAATGACAATTGTTTACTTTATATAAAATCATAACTTACACATTAATCTATATGAGAATCATATTAAGAAATACAACAAAATACAGCGTATATAAGAAAATAAGATACAGAATTTATAATGCCTATATTCAAGGATTTCCCAGTAAGATATTGGATGCGGATCAAGGAATACATAATCCTTAAGGGTCTTGTTGGGAGTACATGAGTTTTATACTTTAACTTCTTCTGGGAGATCAGGATGAGGAGTAGGATGAGGATCACATCAAAAGTAGTTATGACCTTATCAAGTTTCCCCTTAACCATGGATTAAAGGATCCTAGGTTTGGGGCCATAGATCATAGGTTGGTAGGGTGTATTCATTGAATCATGTCTCAATTTATTTTGGAGAGGGACCTTTAATAGTTATAGGTATGGATTTGATTAGAAACACCTATAAAAAGGATATCTAAGAATTGTGATGTCCTAAAGTAGGATTCCACTCATTAGTGACCCGAACCTAGATGTCCAATCATTATAGAGGGACCTTAAAGTTCAATTGTGTTTTATCTCACATACAAATAATGATTTTTGGGCTGTCCGGGGTCCAAAAAGGAGGGTGGTGGGCTGTACGGGGTCCAGGGAAGAGGGTGGGGGTGGGGGGGGGGGGGGTTGTCCATGTTTCCGGAAGGAGGGGTGGGGGGGTGTCCGGGGTCTAGGGAGGAGGGGGGGCTATCCAAGGTCTAGGAAGGAGGGAAGGGGGCTGTTCGGGGTCTAGGAAGGAGGGCGGGGGGCTGTCCAGGGTCCAGGAAGGAGGGGGGTTGTCCTGGGTCCTAGAAGGAGGGGGTTGTCCTGGATATATTAATTAAAATTAATTCATAGTATCTTACATCCTAAATGACCACCCACAACCATGATTAATGACCAAAAATCTCCCTTTTCGGCCAAATAAAAAGTGAAAACAAAAACACATAGTTGCAGAAAACAAATTCATTTGTGTGAAGAATAATGATCCCATGGTCCTCTTGATATTTGAACCATGTAGTCATGATTTTTGAGATGAACTAGTTTCCATGAAACCATATGAGAATCATGATTCAATACATGTGTTATTCTGATTTTCCCAAGCATTTTGAGGAACCCCAAATCAATGAAAATGTTCATTGTGTTTTGAAAAGGTGATTAAATAAATCATATATGATGTTGAAGGCAGAATGATTAATGATTATATTTGGTAAACCAATATTCATTAATATTACGAATTTGACATTCTGTTAATTAGTTTCATGAAAAAGGAAGAAGTACTGTATGGGAAAAGGAGAGGTCCCACCGAGAGTTCCCTTTGTAGATATTTTATTCATAAAGAACATTGGATTGTACGATTAAGTATTTCTAATTTCTTCTGTGAAGAATAATTAAGCACCAAATACTATTTTGAAAATTTCAAGAAGATACTCTATATGTTATATTGTGCAAAGGATAAGTGAACAATGTGTCATTATATATATATATATATTTTATTTATAGAAACATGATACATACTTTTTATGTAATACACAAAGTGTAAAAAAAATTAAGATGAATAAGATCTTCATGTTTGACATGATCTTAATGAAAGGAGTAATTTTCATGAAATACTATGAATAAATATTTCAAAAAATTTCTTATGAGTTCATATACATGAAGCTGTAATATTTGAAGCATTGAGATTAAAAAAGCTTTGAATCTTTAAAATTAGAACACAATAATGAGACACCATACCCTTATAAATGTATATGTGTAATGAAAACATTAATTGGAGAATGTGTACACCGATGTAGTGATATGAGTACACAATTCGTGGAGTAGTGAATCATAGAATTTTCCAAAATCCCTAGAAATAGGGAATAATGATATACTTGAGAATAAAAGGATATCCTTGAGAAGAGGTGGTAGGATATCCTTGAGAAGAGGTGGAAAGATTCTAACCTGGAAGCCGATCGGATGGAAGAGGTGCACCTATGCTGGGGCTTCTCAAGGGCTTTTGGGAGTCGGGCATCGCTTCTGAGAGTCATTCGCAATATGCTTCTAGATTGGGGGGGGGTCACCTAACTTAGTCTAATTTGGGATTTTTTCCTAGTGGTTATTAAAAACCGTTGGGAAAACAATGATTTCTCAATGGTTTGAAGAAACCGTTGGGAATACTCCATCAAAAACAATCTTTACCAACGGTTTATGCAAACCGTTGGTAAAGAACACCTATACCAATAGTTCAAAAGAACCATTGGTATACAAGTGTTGGGAAAAGTATGATTTCCAGTAGTGTATTCCAAATTTTTATTCATTGAGTCTTCTCTTTATAATAGTGTGAAATATACTCCTATAAAAAATAAAAATACTATTAAAAAATAATAAAAATGTTAGATCAATTACTGGTTAAAAAATTAATAAAATATAACTAATGTATACATTTATAATAATTTTTCATATCATTTAATGTTTGAGAATTTAAAAAATGTTCTTAGGACCAATATGCTCAGTAATGTCCTCTCTATATATTTGTTATTCATATTCAATAGAGTGTATATTATGATGTTGGAATATTATATCTACATGAATATTAAATTTTAATAAGTGTAAAAATTAAATTTATGGGATAAATGTACTCTCAGAAGATCCCTTTGATATATTAATAATACACCTTAAAAATAACATACCTCAATTAAGACGTTTTTACTAATTGTAAATGGGTTTTCATATAAAATAAATTATATGGAAAATAAAAAATTATCATAATATAATTTTATAATATTAAACATGAATTCTATAAAAGTTTTAAAAATAAGTTTGATTCTATGAACATCAAGATCATCAAGGGTAACATATATCTTAATAATCGATTCATGAGCTATCTGAATCTATACTCTCACATGATCTTTTGCAAATTTTTATTGAGTAGAATATCACCTTATATATTTTAATATAAACCTATAACAATTATTAGATGAGTGGTATTTTAAAAATATAAATCAAAATCAATTTAACAATGTATAATTTTAATACAAAAAAGGTATCAACAATTATTAGATTCACATTTTGTAGAAAATGTAATGAAAAAAAAATCTTTTACCTTGAGTAAAGAATGAATTTAAGGGGAATAAATATACTAAATGATTTGGGGTGGATTGTCATATTGGGGTTACTGATGTGTTTATTATCGTCATTTATTACTTCAAAGAAACTGTTTTATTACAACATCTTACTAACTAACTATTTATTTTATGGAATTAATATGTGCCTATTTGATTTTAATTTTCTCATCTATATCACCCAATTTATTTTCTTTATCAAAGTATTATTTTGTTGAACCAAAAAAATTAGAACATCTAACATGACCATACTGTTCTATCCATTTCATATACACTAGGAGTAGTTATCTATTGGAGATATTAGTTGGATATTATTGTTTCTAAATAGGATAAAAAATATAGGAAAATATGTCATCAATGTTATATAATACTATTTTAAGGAATAACAAAATTTTTTTATGTAATTATTACTATTACAAAATTTTAATGGAAACAACCAATAATTTTAAGTTTAATAAAATGGATTTATAATTATTATATTCCCATGATATTTTAGGTTTATATTTTTAGATAATTAGGAAATTCATTACATAAAAAGTAGACACTTTCACAAAGTGTATATTGTTTTTTCATAAAATGGGTTCAAAAAATTTACACCCTTATTTCATTCAATACAAATTTAATTACATTAGGATAATCCACCATAGTGGAGTTATTGACTATGATATAGTTCATATAAATCCTTGGATCATATGAAAAGCATTTGAAAATGTTGGATGAGCAGAAAAATTAAAGTAAGGGGTTTTAAAATAAAGGAAACCCATTAATCCTATGAAAAACATGAAAACCCATAAAAAAGTATACCTTTTTTTACAATAAACTATGAGCATATAAACAAATAAAAATCACCTGAGAAAATAAACCATTTTTTAAAGAAAAACATTAAAACCCCTAGAAAAAATAGGATAATCTTGAAGTCATTTTGTGTAAAACATGAGAACCATTGAATTTTGTTTTTTTTTGAAAACATACCTTTTACTTTTGAAAGCTCATATACATTCTTCTTTAAATTAAACTATTTTCATTATAATTGATCACACATATATAGAAACAATATGGACACCTTTATACATTATATTCATCACTCGTGTTCCCTCATGTTTCATCCATATGAAATAACTCATAATTAGTTGATTCTAATCATCATTTTTATATAGAATAAATCATAAACTAGTGCATTTGGCGATTATATCCTAGTCCAAACCATAATCATATATAATTTAAAAAACATATATCATGAACATAAAATTTATATTCTTTCAATTTTTTACCATAAATACCTTGAAATACTCATTTGAATCCATAGTCGAAAACACTTTCTATTTCCCCTAAATTTAAGGAAAAATAACCTTTTATTTTGAGAAATATAAAAAATAAAAAATTAATAGAATAATAGAAATATTAAATTATTTAAGAAACTATGAAAAAATATAGATAAGTATTAATAATGAATAATGGAAATGATGGTGGTAAAATGAATTTATCCAGTAAATGTTACAAAAAAATTATTTTTTCACTTTTTTTAAAAAGAATCAAAAGTGAACCCTATAGAAAAAGGTAAATATATTAATTTTTAAAACACTTTTTAAAAATTAAAATATTATTAAAAATTAATTTAAACAAAAATATGAGTATATATTTTAACATTATTTAATCATTTGAAGATTATGGAAATGGAGAAAAAAGAGTTGGAAGAAAAAATAAAAATAATATTTTAAATAAAAATATCTTACATTTTTCAAAATAAAACCAATTTTTAAAGATTTATATAAAATTGAACATATAATATCATGAGTATACATAGATTAATGATATTATAAGTCAAATAGGAATTTAATACACTTTATAAATGAATATAAGCACATTAATCAAAACACATATCAAACAAAGACGTTTGAGATTAGAAACACTTATAAAGTTGATAATGATTGATTCAAAATACATTGGATGAAATAACTTGATATCAATATATAATAACCATTCTATCCATCAAGTAATATGTCAAATTTAATTCAAGGGGTTGTTTTTTAATCATATAAAAGATGCATGATTCACAATATGAAACATATTTGAAGGAATTGAAATTAATACCATAAACCCATACAATGATAACAACATTTAAAATATAGATCAATAAATGAAGTAAAAATGTATAATGAAACATAAATCCAAATAAAACATGTTCTAATAAAACATAAACAATCAAATTTCATATAAAATAAATCTTGTCATAACATAGTTAAGAAATAAATTATATAACCCAATGAAAATAAATTGAGTTAAGAATCTCCTTATAGGATTCCACTTGGTTGAACATATAATAAAATACTATATAATAAATATTAAATTTTTATACATTTATATCAAAACCATATTTATATTTATTTATATTTATATCGTTTTCATATAATATATTGTTACCCATTTATTATTGTTCTTTTGTTGAAATCAATGTTTATGTGTTAATTGTCTTAGTTCCCATGTATGGTATAATTTGGTGATTTTGGTCCTTACACCATGTTCAGGGTTACACCAGCTCAAGAAAGTTCATCATGATGTTATATATTAATTTTATATGATTTGGGAGTTTGATAGATATTTCATAGAGCATATGGTGTAAAGTTTCATGAAAAGCATAAAAATTCAATTTTCTAGTTGTTTAGAATTCATACAAAGAATTGATTTTATTAAATCACACAAAAACACACAAAACTATATTACCATTAGTAAATTTTAAAATATATTAAATTCATCACTATTATATTATTTTACCATTATCTATGTCTCTTCGATCATTCATTAGATAGTTATTATAACATTGTTTATATAGTTGTTGAAAGATGACTTAAATAAGAACATGTTATAAAGATTAAATGAGTTGATATATATATTATATAGTAATATTAAAACTATTAAAATATCTTAATGATTCCAAAAAATATTAAATCCATGTTATAAAAGTGATAACTAATATTCACGAAGAGGGAAATGATGATTAAAAACTACTAAAACCATGTTATAAAAGTGATAAATAATACTTATAAAGAGGGATATGATGATGAAAAATTAAATATAAATGAAAGAGTTTATTACATTGATGTGTCTCGATAAGGTTATTTTAGGCAGTTAAACAATACAATGATTTTTTATCATTAATATTATTAATATAATGACAAAAATATCTTCCAAAAAATATAATAATGTTTTAAAGGTAATATTTATTTATAAATTCCATTAATAAAACTATTAATGTATGGTGATAATATAAAATCAATTACATCATTTCCTAGAGACGGTAGTAAGAATGTATGCATGGGAGATATTTTCATTTTTCAATGGATTGAATAGAATTAAGGTAGATAATGTATTAAATTTCCATAATAATATTAATTTTATTTATATCATATTTTATTTATTTATTTCATATTTATTCTTTTCCACATGAGGCGGCGAGGTAAAACTAAATTCATAGCTTTATAGAGTTGGTAGTTCATACATATGCACGAACGAAATTTTCTTTTTTCATTGGATGAAAGGAAGGTAGATTTTTTTACATCATAAAAATATAATTTATATATAGTAAATATATTGATGTCATTATATTAGTATGGTTATAATATATTTTAAGGAGTTAGAAGAGGAAATAAATGTAAAATAATTCATTTAAGACTTATATCTCTTCCATGGATATATTCCTTTACATTAAACCTTAATACATATAGGATTATTATTTTGGTTAGAAGAGGACCCATATAAATAGGGTAAGAATTTTCGAATGGAATTTGGGTTGGGATTGAGTGAGATAAATTTCTCAATGTCTATGGATAAATGAGGCCATGAGGTACCCTTTTATAAGTGAGAAGATTGGCACCCTTGTAAGTATCAAGAAGTTTTAAACATAATAAATGTATTTATATAGAAAATTGAATACAATTTACTACAATTTAGAATATATGATCATTTATGATCTAAATTAACTTAAAAAAAATTAAATTTATACATTTTTAATGATATTGGAAATGTTGCCTCTTAGTTTAATCCCCCCACTTTTACCCATTAAACCATTACATTGGTGACAAACATTACCATGGTAAATATTCATTATGAATAAAAATAAAATGGGATATATTAAATAATATGAATATGATAATTCAAAATATGGAATCCATTTTACATGATTTAATTTTTATAATTGTATGAAATTAATTCAAATATGAACAAAAAAATGCATGAAAGCTAGTGTAATATTTTTTATGTGTAAAGATGAATTTACAGTTATTTAAGGCAAATGTTATTAATTAGTGGTTCTTAAAATGAATTTATTATCTTAATATTCAATAGATTATTTTTATTAGACATTAATCTTAAGGAAAACCTGAAGTTCACCTTCCAACAACTCAATTAAATGAAAATAAAAAAATATTTTTTAATTAGATAAAAATATAACTTATTTTTCAAAAAGTTATCCATGGGTTTTAAAATTCAAAATAAAACTTTTGAATGCTCTGTTTTAAACCTTTAATACATTTTTATGAAAATATTTCTATATAATTATATTTAATGCTTATATTATAATGATATGATAAAAGTTATATTACTTGTAAAATATAAATTTTTCATCGTTCACCAAAAATCAATCTTTTAATAAAAATTCAGAAAACTAGCCTAATCTAACTTTGATATGATGAATTCAAAAATGAAGTTAATTTAATCAAATTTTAATTCAAAAATTCAAAAATATATAGTTAAATTTAAAATTAAAATTAAAATGAAGAACCAATTTTACAGACAAATTACCCTTCTAAACATTAAGTATTCCTAACCTCTTTTAATATAAATAACCAATTATTAGTTTTTTTTAAATTATATATTAATAATTTATTAATTTTTAACTTTCATTGTAATAAATTATTATACAACAATCAGGTGTTGTGTATAACGTAAGTTATCGAATAAGATATTTATTTAAAGTAATACAAACTAAAATTTTCATGGGTCATATTCTCCACCCCCTAAAATAAATTATTCCCTTGTAATTTTAATTTTTTATTATCAAAATTAATGTTTCTTGATAGAGGAATAATATTAAATGTATATTTTATATTGATAAGTAATACTAGGAAATTATATATTTTTTAATTAAATATTTATAAAATATTTTATGTACAATCTATGACTCATAATAGTAAATATATTTCCAAAATTTTACCTTAATAGATGAGTTATATGACTCAATAGATTTATCATACTATTTATTTATTTAATGAATTATTTTACTCAAATTATATAGAATATGAAAAAAATATAATTACTTTAATTCTTTCCATTCTATAAGAAAAATTTCATCCTTTAATTTTGTTTCAAATAACACTCCACCTTGGATTAATCTAATATTCAAAATGATGAAAAACCATGGTGAAATCATTCATTCCTAAAGTACAAAAATAAAGTTTTTACAAATTATAATATCAACACAATGATGAAAATTTAATCCTCTATTTTCTATAAATTAAACAAAACTAAAATGGTTATAACAGGTTAAGATAATATCCAAGAATAACAAACCATTATATGATGAAATAATACATTAATACTTAAAACATACATAATAACACTCAATGTTCATCTTAAATCATTCCACAAATAACCAACCTTAATAACCATCAAAATATTCAAGAAAAATATTTAAAACCCAAATATTAAAATGTTTTTATTATATTACTCTAAAAAAACCTAACATTTATATCTTAAAAGTATCAATCACTCATCAAATCACATAAAAATTATATAATACCTAACCCAATGTTCTTCAAAATTTGCTAATATATTTTATAAATAACCTGAATCACTATAAAGACATAATAAAATCATATATTCATCCGAAATTTATTGCAATATTTATTCCTCAATAAATATAAACAAATTTCATTCAAAATAACAGATTATCCAAAAAAATATCATTTACCTAGATTCATATAATCCCACAAAAAATATAATTAACTTTATACAAAATAACATTGGCCACTTAGTCAAGAAATTAATAATCAATCCCAAGGAGATAAAACTTATGTTCCTAGAAACATAGTAACCATTTATCCCAGTTAACTATAATTACCTCATAATCAACGATCACATTAATCAAAATGATTATATTTACCTAAAAACATAAATCCCAAATATAATATCATTCCACCCAGATAATCTTCATAGTAAATCACTTTAAAAACAAAGGTTTATATATACCTCAATCATATAATATTTTTAATACCCAATAAATATTTCCCAAAATATCATTATTCATATTAAACCACCAACACTTAAAACCTAAAAATGATATCCATTAATTTATTTATATATTAATGTATAGACTTGTTAACTAAATATTATATCTATAACTCTTAAATTATCCTCAATTGATAACATTATAACTAATAATGTTATCCAACCTATTGCTCAGATACCAACTATAACAAGATCATGACATTAATAACTAAGAATTATGAGTGTAAAGAAAAGTATTTCATGTTATTAAATTCCTATTATATTTTTTGTATAGTGTTTTAGAGAATTTTTAAAACTATTACATTAAAAAGTAGAAACTTTCTCATAGTGCACATTTTTTCCACAAAAATATGTTCTTAAATTTACGTTGTTGTTTCATTCAACAAACTTTTACTTAACTTAAAACGAGTCACCGGTTTATAATTATTTAACTTTATATAGTTATTAAACATTCATATATCCTTTGTTTTTTTTGAAAATGTTGGATAAGAACTAAAATATTATTAAGGGATATTAAAATAATTCAAACCGGTTAGTCTAGTGAAAAACAAGGAAACTCATAAAGATGATTATTTTTTCAAAATAAAATTAATATGTATAAAATAAATCATAATAAAATGTGAAAATAAAAAATTTATGAAATAAAACCTCTAAAATTAGTATCAATCATAGAACAACCATGAAGGTATCTTGAAAAAAACATGCCAACCCATCAAGATGATTTTTTTACAAAAAAACATTCACTTTCAAAAGCACATATACCTTATTCTATAAATGAAAATATTTTAATGAAAACTCCTTGAAAGCATATAGAAACAGTGTAATCACCCTAGGACATAATATACATCACTCGTGTTCACTCATGTTTCACCACTATGGAATAATTCATAATTAGTTAATTCAAAAAGTCATTTATCGATGGAATAAACTATTGGCCAATACATTAGAAGTATATATCCTATACCCACGCCTAATCATCTATAATTTACATGAATATTATTAATGAAAAAATAATTATAATAATCCTAATTTTTTCCATAAATCCCATGAAAAACTTATTTTATCCCATAAGAAAAAAGAACTTTTAATTTTAATATAAAAATAAGGATAAATATACTTTTTTTATAATTACTAAAAATTTAAAATTTTTAGAACAATGTAAACAATTTATTATTTATAAAACTAAGAAAACATGTAGTGATGACATGATAATTAATAATGGATATTATAGTGGGAAAATACAGTCATGTAAAAAATGTTAAAAAATACTCTTTTTGTAATTTTGTACCAGATTTAAAAGTGATATGTATAAAAAACATTAAAAAATTTCTTTTATAAAACTTTTGTAAAAAATATAGGGATAGTTTAAAATGAATTTAAAAAAATCATTGGAGTCTGTAGAATGAAATTATTTAAACATTTTAAAGAAAACGGATTTAGAGGAAAAATAGTTGGAAGGAAAACATTAAAATAGACTTTTAATGAAAAACCCCTTACGACTTTTAAAATTTAAAACCCTTTTTAAATAAACAACTTCAGAATGAAAATAAAAAAACATTATTATAATGATAGTTATGATATATTCTATCAAAGAGGTTATATATACACTATATAAATGAATATATGTAAATAAATCAAAATATGTCTCTAGGAAAGAAGTTCGTGACGGGAAACCCTCACAAATTCAGTAATGATTGAATCAAAATCCATTAAATAAAATAAAAATATTTGAATCTATAAGACACATGATATAAATGTTAGAATATTTAAAATTACATTCTTTTTGAAGTAAGTTCACAATATAAAATAAATCATAGAGTATAACATGAAACATGTCTCAAAGAATTGAATTTGTGACCAAGAACTCTTACACAGATTTTAACATTTAATGTTGTAATAAAACAATGAATTTATTATGTGAAACAAAATATAAATAAACATAAAATAATATAATATATAACCATAAAAAATAATAGTTCATAACATACATAATATTGGAATAATACAGTCAATGAAGTGATAATAGAACCAAATAAAATGAAATTGAGTTAAGAATATTCTTACCTTGGACTTATGCTTGTTCAAAAAAATTCTAACCTAATATATAAAAAATTTATAATTATTATAAATATATATCAGAAACATATTATTTTTTATATGGTTTTATAATATTATCTTATATTTTATTATAACCCATTTATTAATTTTTTATAGAATCAATGTTAATGTGTTAATTATCCCATTTCCAATGCATGTTTCAATTAAGTGGTTTCAGTCCTTGCACCTTTGACATGGTTTCAACACCTCTAGAGTGTTAATAATGATTTTATATATGTGTTTGATATTATTATAATATTCCATGGATATTTCATGTAACTTATTTTGATGAGTTTCATGGGAAGCTTAAAAAATCCATTTTGTTTTTTAGTTTATTGAATGAATTGATTTTATTATCATATTTACCTACATACATACATAAATATAAATATAAATATATATATATATTACCATTATATAGTATTTAAAAAATCATAAATTCATCATTATAACTTAATATTACTATCATCTATGTTAATTTAATCATTCATGACATAATTATTATAACATAATTCATGAAGGTGGTAAAACCGTTCCAAAAAAGAACATATTATAATGACCAAATTGCTAAGAATATATTATTATATAGTGATATAACAACATTTAAAGAATATTAATTATTTTAATTATTTTTTAAATAAGTTATAAATAATATTCTAGAAGATTTATATGATAAAAATTTAAATAAACAGAAAATAATTTTTTACTTCCGAGTGTTTTAGCAAGATAATTTTAGGTGGATAAATAGTATAATGATCATTTTATGTTAATATTATTAATTGAATAAGGAAATTATCTTTAAAATAACATAATAATTTTATTAATTTCAAATTTATTTATCCATTCCATTCTTACAACAATCAATTCTATGTGGTAATGAATAATGAAATACGTTGTTTCATTGAGGTGTTAGTCTGAATATACAAATGAGGGATGTTTTTAGTTTTCAATAGATGGAAAATAAAGAATCTAAATAATATATTTTATTTAATGAATATTTTTTTTCATAAAAATAATATAAAATCATTAATTTTTTATTTGTAACCATTCATGTGGTATGGTGATGGAAAATGAAATACATTGCTTGATGGATGCCATAGTTTTCACATTCACATGAGTGTTCTTTTAATTTTACATAGGATAGAATGGTGGTAGAAAATAGTCATTAAATCATCATAGTAACATTTCTTCATAATGTAGACACTAATTTAATGATATTATTATAGTTAAAATTTATATTATGGAGGTATTATAAGAAATAAACTTAAAAATATTCGATTAAGATTTATACTTCCTCTATGGTGATCTTCCTTTGTATTACACCTATGGCCTTCTAGAATTACACTTTTGGGGACATCGAGTCATCTTGGAAATGGTTGAGGTTGTTGTAAAGTAATTTCAGTAGATATTTTTTGAGATTAGGTGCTTTGAGTGTGTATATAAATGAGTATATGAGGTGTCTAAATATATGTGAGAGAAGTGAAAACCTTGTAAATTATAAGAAATTTTATTTATAATAAATGTATTTCTCAAGGAAAGTGTGTCCAATTAAATATGATTTTGAATATATGATAAGTTAATGTCTCAATGCAATAAAAAAATGAAATCCATTTTTTAGAAAAATAAATTTTTTTATGTGTAATAATGAGTTTATAATTATTTAGGAAAAATTTTATTGAGTAGTGGTGATTAAATTGAATTTATTGGATTATTATTAAAAAATGTAATATTATTATAAATTTATATAAACCAAAATTTTAATGGATATTTCCTACCAAACAATTAGATATAAATAACCAAAAATAATTTTTTTTAGATTACAATATTACCGAGGTTCCAAAATAGTGAATAATTGAATTCCGAATTCAATATAATAATTTTAAATAATTTATATTAATTATTATATATATATTAAAAGGATTAATATTTTTTTATATTAGGATTCTATCATAATTATGTCATCAAATTTATGATATTTGTAAAATCAAATTTTTTCACTATTCATTCAAAAATCAATCTTTTCACAGAAATCCCAAAAAAACATTATAAGATAATTTTGAAATTATGAATAAATAAATTATGCTAATTTCATAAAATTAATATCATAAAATACATAAATTTAACTTTTAAATGAAAATAAATAATATAATAAAAACAAATTTTATAGAAAAATGGTCATTTAAATCATTAAGTGTTGTTAACCATATTTAATTTAAATTATTAATGAGTGTTATCTTTTTTTAAAATTATGTATTCATAATGTTTTAATGTTTACCTTTAATTTTAATAAATTATTATATTCTTTAGTTTGGCTCTATGAATTACTTAAGCTATCAAACATGAAGTTTATTTAAATTAATGCATAAAAAAATCCCAAGGTTTTTTATTCCCCTACCCATAAATAATTTATTTTTCATATTTTTAATTTTTTATCACCAAAATGTTTGTATCTTGAAAAATGTATAATATCAGATGTATATTTTTATTTCGGAATTAGTAATTTATAAATTACATACAAGAAACATAATATTTCTTAATTTAATATATCCATAACTTTATATATACCATTTAAGATTAAACATGTGAATAGGTTTCAAAAATCATACATTGATATCTGAGTGATAAGAATCGATACATTTATTTTCATCTTTATTTAGTTTAGGAGTTATATTTCAAACATGATGGAGAATATGAAAACTATACTTACATGATTGTTTTCTATTCTATAAGCACAATTTCAACCTAGTATTGAGTTTCAATTATATTTCCACATTGTCTTCAGCTGATTTTTAAAATTATGAATAACCATGATTAATGATTTCATTCTTAAATCAATAAAATTAACTTTTTATAAAACACTGGATACATAAAAGAATGAAAAGTTATTCCACTTGCTTATATCCATTAACCTTAACCAAAATGGTTAGAAAACAATAAGATAATTTCTAGTATGAATAAAAATTTATTTGAATTAATAATAAACTAATCTAAAAAACTTCAAGAATATCACCCAATGATCAACATAAAAGATTCCATAATTTACTACCCAAAAACTCATCAAAATATGCCATGATAAATTTAAAACCAAATAATTTAAATGATTTGATCATATTCTCCAAAAATAAACTTTTCATTTATCCCTAAATAACATCAATATCTCATAAAGTCACATACCAAAAATATATAATTCCAAATAATTTATTCTAAAAAATATGCTAATAATTTCAATCCAAAACATGAATCATCATAAAGATAAAATAAAATCATATATTCTTATAAATTTTAACTCAATATTTATTACTCTATTAATATCCACAAATTGAAAAAAATAAAACACCAGCCAAAAAATGCACATTCACCTTGATTCCTATAGTGTTCTTAGAAATACAGTGAAATTATTCATGAATAACTTTAACCACCTCATAACTAAATATGTTTTTAATCCTATGGGGATAAAATGTACTCTACCAAAAATATAATAACCCTTAATCCCAATTTACCATTATAAAATCAACATCAAATATGAAATTAACCCTAAATTTTATCATTACCACATATATTTTATCCCCAATATAATATCATTCTTCCCAAATAACCTTCATAGTAAATCACATGAAAAAATATGATTTATATTTACCACAATAATGTATTATTCAAATAATCCAATAAATGTGTACCAAAATATTATTTATTATATTATAATGCCATCATATAATACCTCAAAGGGGATCTATTTGTTTAAACTTATGATCTACTTTATAATTATTTACCCAAGATTGTATTTAAAACTAATAAATAATCTCATTAAATCGCATTATAATGTCTAAATTTATCAAAAGCCTTTCTCTAATACCAAATATAACAACTCAGTAACATAAAAAACCAATAATTATGAGTTTAAAAGCATGTATTTCATGTTCTTATATAAGCATGATCTTTTAGTTTTAGGTTTTTATTGTAACACCCCGAGCTTCCACGATACAGTTCTCTTTCAATAATACAATAGCTTGCATTGTATGCCAGTTCGAGATTCTAACACACCGTGACCAATAAAAGTAGCCGTTATGAATAGTAATACCCAATTTTTGAAATTATATATATTTTATATTTCAAAATGGGCTTCATTTTTGGATTCGGAATATCAAAATCAGCCTATGTTGAATTTTTTGTATTTTTCTGAGAACTTCCAATTATTTATGAATAGTGAAAAATACTTAAAAACAAATTTTTTAGTAAAAATAATTTATAGTGACAAATTATACTATTGAGTGGTTTTAAATTATAATTAGAATATATTTTTACCATTTTATCCAATGGTGGTCATTATAATTAATTTCACTTTGAAATTGGACATAAACAATTGTCAATATTTTGATATATATTGTTTCTTAAAAACACGCTATTTGTTGTGACAATGAGAATTAATTATAAAATTAATTAATACAACTTATATGTTTGGAATTTTGTAAAATAGACACCATTTTTGAATTCAGAATATCAATTATAGCTTAGGGTGAAATTTTGGCATTGTTCTGAAAAACGTCAATTTTTGATGAATAGTGAAACCACTATGTGGTAGTTAAAAAAACTGATTTTTCGTTTAAATGAAACATTACCACTTCTTTGATTTGATTGTTAAAAATCATACATAAATGGTTGTCATTAGGAAGTAAAATGTGGTTCAATGGGATTAAAATAATTTTTGGTGAATAGTAACTTTTAAGTTTAATTAATCGCGATTAAAGGTAATTAGTGTAATTTAAGGTAAAGATAATGTTAAAATAATATGAAATGACCATGAAACATGTACTACCCCTATTGGATGAGTCATGGCCGACCAAGAAAATCAATGGGTCAACTTGGGGACCCCATGGATCCACTTTGGTAACAAAATGACATTAAATTTTTTTTATTTAATGTAAAAATAAAATTGTCACAAACATGAGTTGTTTTACTAAAACAATTATTACATGGGGTTATATAAGGTAAATTATGGACTATAAATATTCATTGGAAATTTAAAAATATTTCCTACATCATGATATTTTTTTTATAATTTTTATACATTAAATAGAAAAAATTATTTATGACACCATAATGATGCAGCGATTACCTAATTAATTAACAATTTAAATAAAATGAAAAGATAATGTAAAATATAAGACTTACACTTGTAAAAAACCAATTGGATGAGTATAATTCGAACACTTATCACCTTATCCTAGAAATATATAAGTGTGGGACCTTTAAAATCCGAAACTCATTATATAATAAAGTAACATTTCATGACTTTCCAAGAGTGCCCCTCCTCTCCTCTTATAAAAGGCCCCCACCACTACCACCTTATTCACACCTCTAAAGCCTTTGGCTCGGCCAAAACCTGTCCATTTTTTCTCTCCACATCCCACTATTACTCCAATAAGACTCACTTTGTGCATAAGTCTTCCCAAGGAAGCCTTTGATCTCAAATCAAAAAGAGTTACCCGTTTTTAAGGTAATGTCTTCTCTTATGTTATTTTGTTTTATTTTTCTTCTCCAACCCCTTAAACTCTTTTTATTAATTTATTTTGTAACAAAACCAATATCTTCAGTATACTAGGATGTTTTTATGAGAATTATTTGATTTAAACTTACACACACCTTCGTTTAATGGTTAAAGAACATACTGTTTCTGTGGTTGGAAAATTTCTGCCTCACGAAACGATGATTGTTCAATCTTCTTTTAACACCTCTCATGGTGGCCATTATGATGAAAATTTTTTTATATATGATATATATTATGTTTTTTTCCTTATGATTCTGTATTTTTCATTTATGGCATACCTTTACGATTTCCATTTTGGGTAAACGCGATAATTTCATTTTAGGAAGTGCGGACTACCGCCCCCTCAAAGTGATTTGAATCGTTAATGCCATATGTGGGATGTATAAAGGATGGAGTAAATGGTATTATACATTATATTATACTGGAATTATATTATAACTTTATATAATTATAACTTCATTCCATTAAATATGAAATAGAAATGAAAGTAGCGTTCATGTGTACGTACGGCTTACCGTCTCCATGAACGGTGCATTTCATTTCTTACCTCTAAATGTTATGTAATATTATAAATGCATGTATATACTGGATATATAGGATATATATGATATATATATCATGAATATAATTCTGGAGATAATTTATATTATACCACATAAACAACTTGTAATTATAAGAAGTTTATTGTTGACTCAAGTACCAAAGATCGACAAAACGACCGTTATTAACTTAAATGACTACATAATTTTTGTAACATTGTAATAAGTGATATAAAAGGGATAATTAACTTGAAAAAGGTTCTTAAGCAAGTATAGATTAACTCTAGTTTATTATTCAGGAGGTTAAAGATCGGTCGAGTCAAGTCGGACACGAGGTAAGGGAACTTCTTAACCCAATTTCCGTTCTTTGGGTTAATCTCCTATTTTCAAATTATGTCATGATATTATTATGTCCTATCATGTATTTATACTTTATTTATTTTTATATACAGTGAATCTATTTTATTTAAAAAAATGATCTTTTTAAGGGAACTTTTTAACCCAATTTCTATTCTTTGGGTTAATCTCCTACTTTCAAATTATGTCATGATATCATTATCTCCTATCTTGTATTTGTAATTTCTTTATGTGTACTTATAGTGAATACACATAATAGATCTATTTTATTTAAAAATTTATCTTTGTAAGAGAACTTCTTAACCCAATTTCCATTCTTTGGGTTAATATTTTACTTTCAAATTATGTCATGAAATTATTATGTCTTATCTTGTATTTGTACTTTCTTTATGTGTACTTATAGTGAATACACATAATAGATCTATTTTATTTAAAAAAATTTCTTTGTAAGGGACTTCGTCTCAATATCCTTTCATTGAGGCATATTTTGTTTTATACACAACTTTCTTTTATACAGTGTTTAAACCCCTTTGACTTTTACTTTTATTCAAAAGGATTCCTTTTATATGAAGCGTTTTTACTAAACGACAAAAAGAATGTTTTTTTCTTACATATGCGGTGACAACGACTTCTCCGCCGCCATGACTATTATTTGAGTTTCGGATTTCTCTATAAGCCACAACTTTTTTTAAATTAAAAATAAATAAAATGTTTTAAATTTCCATTATTTTGGTATTGAAAATGGTTTTTAAAGTGTTTTTATTATATCAATGTGTTGTATTGATATCTTGTGAGTGAAATGTGGAAATGCTATGTTTCCTTTATGCATGTCTTATGTGATACAATTATGTTATGATTTATGATATGTTTAAACCTATTCATTTTAGGAATGCATTGGACTTAATAAGTGACGGGTGGAGCCCTCTATAGCTCCTTGATGCATCAGCAGGTCTCATGAGACAAACTAGTGTCTTGGCACGAGGCCTTAACAAAATCTTATTTGTAGTCTTGGCACGAGGCCTTGGCTACATGGTTATGATAGTCTGGCATTACACATTCCATAATTATGAAAGTGGTTATTGATGTTGCATGTGATTATTAGACTACTAGAATATCCATGTGAATAAGTAAATGGCATTATTTCATTTTATTTTTTCCATATTATGCTGAAGTTAAAGTTTAAAAGGCTTTTGTTCTAGTTATACATTGCCTTAAATGTTAATGTTTATTTATGAAAGCTTCCGCTATATTGTTATCCTTACTGAGCATCTAATGTCACCCCTTTCAATGTTTTAATTTTTCCATTATGTGAAGTAGTATTTTAAGAATGACCTGCAGGGATAGTCTGAAGGGGATATGAGTGTGGAAAATGGAGGCTATGTTATTGTAGTTTTTCACTTTATGATGTAATGTAACATTTATGAATGTATCTAGTGTTTCCAAGGCTACTAAACCAATCGGTATTTCGAGACGTGATCTTTTGTGATCATGCCAATGTTACACAATAATCCACTGACTCTGGGTAACTGGGTTCAGAGCATTACAGTTGGTATCAGAGGCAGTTTAGTAATAACCTTGGAAGCTAGATTTAGATAAACTCTAATTAGAGAACATAGCCCGAAGATAGACTTTTAGGATTAGTATAGAAGAACTTACTAAAATTTTGGTATTATAGAGATTTTGTGAGTTTTCTGAACAATACATCCCTGTTTGGATACGAGCAGGTAGAGGTGGCTCTGGAACAGATGTACCTAGGGGTAAAACCTAAAAACACCGCTTTGATCTAGACTCGAATGGAAACTAGTGCACGACAATGGGCCTTGCTGCACTCTTGATTACGACACTCCCAAGGGATATGCTTAGGATAATTATCATTTTCTTTACAAACCATTATGAAGGGCTTATGAGTACATACTTCCTCAAAGAAAACATTTTTATGATTATGGATTATATCCATAAATAGTTCAATTTATGTCAAGTGTTTTAAAAGTATGGAATTATGTATTTTGATTCATAAACTAATCTAGTTTATGCCATTGTTTAGAAATGGCACCTTGTGGGAGGAATGGAAACTGTATAAATGCACGCACTCCATGTAGGGATTGCCCTACTACTAAAGATAATTATTGTGGAGCTGGAGATACAACTGGTGCTGATCAACTTATTACCATACTGGGACAACTCACTCAGGTTATGAATAATAACCTTACTCGTATGAAGCACCCTGATCAGCAATGTGGAGGATCAATGTTAGACCGCTTCATGAGGCAACAACCACCAACATTTAATGGGGGTACAAATCCATTAGTAGATGAGAAATGGATAAACTCCTTAGAGAAAATATTCCACGCCTTGGGGAGTAGTGAAAGGGAGAATGTTTTCATGGCAGTTTGCTGGCTCAATGGAGATGTCGATCAATGGTGGTCGCTGATTCAAAACACGAATGAAGATGAAAAAGTATCTAATATGGAATAGAGGGAGTTTAAAGAGCTTTTCGTAGAGAAATACTTACCACATGACCGTCGAGCAGATATGGAAAGGCAATTCTTGAGTCTGAGGCAAAAAGAGGATGAGAATGTCACAAAGTATGAGGCTAACTTTACAAGGTTAGTAAGGCATACAAAAGATTATATACGTAACCCAAGAAGTAAGATTGATCGTTTCTTTGATGGGTTAAAACCGTTTCTCCATCGAGCCTTAGTCTCACAATATTTCTCGTCATACGAAGATATTGTCTCATGTCCTATCAAGACAGAAATGGAATTATCTAAATCTCATGACAATAAAGTAAAGAAAGAGAAGAAGAGAACGGTGGAACAAGAGACATATAAAGGGAAAAAGAGAAAGAAGTATTTTGCATTATGCGATAATTGTGGGAAAAATCACCCCGGTACTTGCCTAAAAGGAATGGGAGTTTATTATACATGTGGAGAAAAAGGTCACCAGGATCATGATTGCAAGGGAAAGAAAGAGGCTATAAATGTTGAATGCTATAACTGTAGGGAAATGGGGCATTATGCAAATGAATTTCCTAAGAGTCAGGGAAACTTACCTCAGAAAAGGCCAAGGGATCAAGGACAATCTTATTCTGTTACTACAGTTGAAGTGGAATAATTAATGTATTGGTGCTTTTGGACTTAAGGATTATATTCTGGTTATAAGAATAATGTGATATATATAAGGATTGTATTGCAGTACTTGTTGTTTTAATTAAGGTTTTAATATGATTAAGGTAATCATATTTTTGTATGTGACAATAAGAGAAACTTTACCTTGTTTGAGGAATCTGATGATACAATTGATTTTGGAATTTAGAGACCTTTTAGAGAACGTCTGGACAGGGGTATTTTGGATAACTATAAAGGTTAGAATGGATTATATTTTACATTGGATACTATTATTAAGGTTATATTTGGATATTTATAAAAAAGACAACACGCAGACCGAGTGACAACCCATCGCGTCGGACAAAGCTGTGGGAATCGAACCCACAACCATAGTGCGATTGGGATTTATCGCCTACCACTAGACTACGTGAAGTCCCTGGAGTGTATAATGTAGTTTTTTAGTTATGATAGATGATTTATAAATTTATTTTTGGAACCCTCTACGGTTAGGATAAATATAATATTTTTGAGTTCTATTATCTTTTTGAGTGAAATATGAGTTTGTGGTTGAAATTAGTTGAAGGTTGAAACTCTACTTGTCAAGCATAAATATATATATATACCTATCTCTTATTCTATGAATAAATTAATTCTTAAACATTAGTAAAGGGATATTAAAACAAAAAAATGTGTAATCCTAATACCTTATGTCTTGTTGAACTGATAATATTTTAAATCAACATAGATTGAAGGCTTTGAGGCCCTCAATTTTACACTTGTTTGTGATTGATGACCTCAACCACCCCCTACAAAAATTTACTTTTTTACTCCAATTATATGTCTTTAATTTCCACCAATGTTCTCCTTATTGAGATCATAATTTGGTGGTGACTTTTTAATTTCCTTTTCCCTCTTATTAAGGCTAAATTTTATTAACCTTATTTCTGATGTGGGTTTTCCACAAAGTTATTTTCTATTTTCATCCTTTTATTCTCAAAGAAAAATTTCAAATTAAGAGGAAAAAATTTATTGAAGGAGGGGAGAATGTAACACCCCGAGCTTCCACGATACACTTCTCTTTCAATAATGCAATAGCTTACATTGTACGTCAGTTCGAGATTCTAACACACCGTGACCAATCAAAATAACCGTTATGAATAGTAATACCCACCTTTTCAAATTATATATATTTTATATTTCAAAATGGGCATCATTTTTGGATCCGTAATATCAAAATTATCCTATGTTGATTTTTTGGTATTTTTCTAAGAACTTCCAATTTTTTATGAATAGTGAAAAATACTTAAAAACAACTTTTTTAGTCAAAATAATTTATAGTGATAAATTATACTATTGAGTGGTTTTAAATTATAATTAGAATATATTTTTACCATTTTATCCAATGGTGGTTATTAGAATTAATTTCACTTTGAAATTGGACATAAACAATTGTCAATCTTTTGATATATATCGTTTCTTAAAAACACGCTATTTGTTGTGAAAGTGGGAATTAATTATAAAATTAATTAATGCAACTTATATGTTTGGAATTTTTTAAAATAGACACCATTTTTGAATTCAGAATATCAATTATATCTTAGGGTGAAATTTTGGCATTGTTCTGAAAAACTTCAATTTTTGATGAATAGTGAAACCACTAAGTTGTAGTTAAAAAAACTGATTTTTTCGTTTAAATGAAAAATTACCACTTCTGTGATTTGATTTTCAAAAATCCGTTATACATGGTTTTCATTTGGAAGTAAAATTTGGTTCAATGGGATTAAAATAATTTTTGGTGAATAGTAACTTTTAAGTTTAATTAATCGCGATTAAAGGTAATTAGTGTAATTTAAGGTAAAGATAATGTTATAATAATATGAAATGACCTTGACACATGTCCTAACCCTATTGGATGAGTCATGGCTGACCAAGAAAATCCATTGGTCAACTTGGGGACTGTAGAGACCCGTATCTTGACGTACATTGACATTACATTACTTTTGCGGAATACTTAGTACATTACAAAAACACACACACAAGGACCGTAATAGTTTAGTGTCTTTGGAAACTCGGACTATAATCTTCTAATCGTGGTGAAAGATCTTCAAAATCTCCCATAAAGATCTTCCTCCTTTTTTTTTACATAAAACCTTTCTTTATATCCTGGGGAAAAGAAAACATAAAAGGGTGAGCTCAAATGCTCAGTAAGGGTAAACAAAAGAAATATCAATCACATCGTATTCATAAGAACATAACATTTTGGAAATCTTAACCTGCAAAAGAGAGCATAATATCTTAACATGGAACAAATCATAGAAGTAAAAATGAGATCCCCATAATCATATCATAAAACTTGAAACTTTGTGGCATGCACACATAATCATGGAAAATCATTTCTTGTTAGTCATGACTCATTTCCAAGACTATCTTAGTGGACAAAGTCCCTTTCTGAACCGAGTTCACTCCTCGTTTCAGTCCTGTATCACTGAACCGAAATAACCTTTCGTTCCAACCATGTCTATCTCATGAGATATAAAATCATTACCCAATGCATTGGAGGGAGATATAGGTCCCACCCATCTTATAATGAATCCTTTCTTATGTGTGCCACATAATCATAAAACATACATCATCGCATAACACATGTAACAAAAATGGGATTCTTGAAACATCATGACATCATAAATCAATTCATATAAGATAAATGAACTCATAAACATAATTCCATCACAACATGATCAAATCAATGTAATATTAGGGATAAAAACAGAACCCTTTATTATCTTAGATGGAAAATAATTGTGATAAAACTCTTGAACTCCATTCTTGAGGAAAATATCCTTTCTTCTTCAAAAACATTTTTCCTTTCTTAACATGTTATACAACTTTAAAATAAAATAAGTTGATTAAAAATAAACTTGAAAACTTGTAAAGGAAGATTCTTGTAAACAATGTTTTAAAAATACATTCATGCCGTATAAGTTAAAAAGAAAACATTCTTCTCGTACTTTTGTCGGAAAAGTCAAAAAGTACCTCGTACGAAAAAGCGACAAAAGATTCCTTTCATATTCTTTACTAAAACTCACCGAAGGGTAAAATTGGATTTATACTATTGTAAGTGGATGGAAACAATATTACATATTTAGGGAACATGGATGTGGATGATAAAATACACCCCAGTAAATGCCAAAGTAAAAACAATCTCGGATAAAAATGAGATTGCGATATTTCCCTTACCTTAGGTCCGATTTGCTTCGTATGTGTCCGAACCTCCTGTATAATGATTTAAATAATGTCATTGACTTATTACAGAATCATATTCATTGTTATGATATCATATATGGTTCACTTATGGCATTATATTACCCGTTCTTTTGTAAATTCCATGTTAAAGAAGCGTTTTGGGTAAAATCGTTTCATTTATCGTAGGTGTTTTGACTTTTTGTTCTTGACATTATTATTACTTATATCATGATTTACTTACATCCAGAATATAAAATATGATTTATATATCATATATATTCAGTATATATATATATATAATAGATAGATAAATGAAATGAAAAACACCGTTTATGGAGACGGTAGTCCGTACGTACGCATGAACACTGTTTTTCTTTCTTTATTGTCTTGAATGGAAGTAAGTAGATGACATACATATATATATATATTCATAAATCCAGTATCATTATTATGTCATATATTTCATTAGTACTTATTATATATACTTTATAATCATTCATGAATGGTTAATCATTAAGAATAATCTCATCGCGTCGTGGAGACGGTATTCCGTACGTACACACGAGCGATGATATCATTTCCATAATTATTGAATTGAATTGGAGTGGATTATACAATATATCAGAATCAATATGTTGTTTTAATAACTATTTATAGTTATTCTTTACACCATTATACCCATCCATGTAAGGTGGTGGTGGAAAATAGATTACACCACGGCATGGAGACGGTATTCCGTACGTACGCACGCGCGGTGATTTCTTTTTCCGTAGGATGGATAGATGGTGAAATAGGGTTGTTTCATACTTATAATAACATATCAGTATATGAGTGATACTGATGTTATTACTTCATAATGAAACAACCTAAGAAGAAGAAGTGGAAGAAGAAATAAAGATGAAAGAATTGGTAACGGTAATTACCTCTTCTTTGAAGCGCCTCTTTGAGACCTCCTCTTAGGGCACTAAAATTGGTCTTTTAGGAAGACCAGAACCTCTAGGATGTTTCTAGAGAAGTGAAGAAGATATTTTGGCAGGGGTTGTCCGAGCTTGAGTGCTCAAATTGGTGTGAGGAGGAGGGGGAGGAGGTGTCCTTTTATAAGGGAGGAGAGGGGCACCTTAGGAATATCTCAAAATATTATTTTATATTAAAGTAAAAATCGGTTTATAATGGTTCCAAAGGGTCTTATTTCGAAGATAAAGTGGGGATGGGTCGAAATCCTATGAACCAATAGGATTTAGACAAGTTTAGGTTATTATTTTAACCTTATCAATTAGATTTAACTCTAAGTTAAATAATTTAACTTTTACCGTGTCTTTTTGTTTTCTTTCACTATATGGTTAATACACTTACTATAACATGACAAACGAACCCCAAATTGTATATTATTAATAAATATATCCTTATCTAAGTCATTTGGCTGAACCTTAGATTTTTAGGAATAAAATAGCAATTAATAATATAATATTTTATTTAAAAACTATTTTGTGTCAATTTTGACACTATTTGATATATGATTTTTGTGAAAGTCATAACAGAATTATATGTTCGAACCAAGTTGATTAAATCAACACTAGTATATCATAGTAACCTATAAAATTAGTTTAAGTCATAAAAAGTCTCAAATTACATTCATTTGAGCATTTATAACATCAATTATGTTAATATTTCCTTAAAAGGGTAATTACTGCATCATCGTTGTGTCATAAATAAATTAATTTATTTAAAGTCTAAAAATTATAAATAAAATATAATTATGTAGGAAATCTTTTTATCTTTCTAATGAATATTTATAGTCGAATTTATATTATGTATAACCCCATATTAAAAATGTTTTAGTTATTAAACTTTGATTTTAACTATTTTAACTATTCATTAAATAATATAATATTAAATGTCATAATCTAATCCAAGTGGACCTAAATGGTCATATTATATTCATAAGGTTGTTTTTGGTCGAATTACACTTATCCAATAGAATTAGGACATGTGTTAGGGTAATAGTAATATCATATTTACCCTTAGTTACCCTATTTACTATTAACCGTGGTAAAAAAAAGTAAAAAGTTACTATTCACCAAAAATTATTTTCATCTCATTGAACCACATTTTACTTACTGACATCAACCGTGTCTCTCGGATTTTTGAAATTCCATTCACAGAAGCGGTAAAATTAAGATTTATGAAGAAATTAATTTTTTTTAACTACCACTTAGTAGTTTCACTATTCATCAAAAATTGATGTTTTTCAGAACAATGCCAAAATTTCATCCTAAGCTATATTTCATATTCTGAATTCAAAAATGAAGTTTATTTTACCAAATTCATATCATAGAATTTTCATTAATTAATTTTATAATTAAATCCCGCTGTTAAAACAAATAGCGTGTTTTTAAGAAACAATATCTATCAAAAGATTGACACTTGATTATGTCTGGTTTAAATGTGAAATTACATCCAATGACCAACATTGTATTAAATTGTAAAAATATATTCTAAATATACTTTAAAACCACTCAAATTAATAATTTATCACTATTAATTATTTCGATTAAAAAAAGTTGTTTTTAATTATAATTTAGTAATTTTCACTTTTCATCAGAATATGAAAGTTATCCGAAAAGTACCAAAATTTCACCTTAGTCTAAATTAGATACTCCGAATCCAAAAATGAAGTTCATTTTGAAAAATAAGATTTACAGAATTTTAAAAAGTGGTTATTACTATTCATAACGGCTAGTTTTAATAACATTTTAATAGCATATCGCTGTTTAGTGAAACTCGTTATTGCGTACTACACACGCTATCGAGGAAGGTCGCGATTGCGTGTAATGCAAGGCAAGTCAAGGATGCATGTTGTGCAAGCTCCTTTTGGTGTAGCGTACAACACAAGACTTTAATAAAATTAAAAAGAATATTTTTTTATAAAATCTTGGGCTGTTACATTCTACCCCCCTTAAAATGAATTTTGCCCTCGAAATTCATCGGGGTTATAAATGGTTTACTATTTGAAAGTTTCTTTAATAGAAAACCACATCGTAAAAAGGAATATCAAAACCAATCTTTAAAAACAAAAGTATGAAATGTAACGGTTACCCAAATAAACTAATCATTGGGTTTCCACATAGGTGAAAATATGGATATGGAAGAGAAATCTAACCATCATGTTCTGATGGAGAGTGGTAGAGAACATGGCTATGGAAAAGACAATAATCACAAATCCATAAATTTGTGACGATCTAAGGTACCATCCAATTCATCAGGTATAAGATCACTAGGACAACATTTTTTGGTTTTCAAGATCATTTCCCTAAAGTTGAAAATTTGAATTGGAATAAATACTTTCTTTATTTTGGTACAATCTCACTATTGTTCGTGCCTAGAACAATTTCCACTTCATCTCTTAAATGAAGTTGAATTTGTTATTCGTTAAGTGTTATCAGATCATGTGATAGAATGACGGGTCATTCCATCTGTCTCAAACAAAAGGTTAGCAAAATTATATACATAAGTCGATCTATAGTGAGATTAATCATATATAGTTCCTAAAATGGACTTATACTTCATATATCATACTGCTTAATATAATAAAACTAGTTTCTACTAAACAGGGACTTCCTGTAGGCCAGTGGTAGGCGATAAAGGCCAGTCGCACTTTGGTTGTGGGTTCGATTCCCACAGCCTTGTCCGACGCGATGGGTTGTCGCCCGTCCTGCAGGTTGTCCTTTTTCTAAAACTACATTACTATAAAATCCCATCAATAATATCGAAAAAAACTTATATCCTTAAACAATACTCAATTATGTCCAACATAATCCATTCCAATCTTTAGGCTTATCCATAATACTGCAGTCCACTCCCATATATCATAAGATATGTTTTGTTGGTCACATTCCAATCATTCAAAGTCCTTAATCATGTATTCTCTTGAATACCTTAGTGAAAACATGAATGCAGTTTAAAGTTAACACTTTACACATACCAAAATCCTCAAAATTCTATATACTCAAACCATGATATCACTTAGTCCTTATATCAATCATAAGCTCATGAATACTATCAAACATATTAGATTCTCTTTATTCCTTCATTATGCGCATATCATCTACATTCCAAAAGTATCTGAATAAACTTTCATGGATACTGGTAACATTAATCATACTTTCAAAACTCAATGAAAGATAACAGTGTAACAATCCTTAGATGTCTCTTTATTCTATAGTACCATGAGATTACTTATACAACATTACACATGATAAACATGTAATTATTCCACTACATTCTTAAACCATTTACCGGGCTTCAAAAATTCTTTCATCTCACATATCATTTGTAGTCTCTTCATCATCATCCACATAAATACTACCCATATGACCATACTAATTCTCTTCATGAGTCTTTCCCTTAGGGCATTTGTTTGCATAATGGCCATACATTCCACATTTAAAACACTTAACCATTTTTGATGTCGTAGCAATACCATTATCCTCATCCATGGTGTTAACCGACCCTTTTCCTTTGCACTTACTTGCTTTGTGTCCTTCTTTTCCACACCCAAAGCATCTTCCAGTTCCCTTGAAACATTCTCCTTGATGCCTCTTCCCACATGATTTACATAGGGGAAATTGAACTTTCTTTCCTCTATGATCATCATGAAACTCCATCTTTCTCTTATTAGCCGAGTCAGGAAACTTACCAAATTTTACTTTATTGATCATATTATGATATTGTTGATTCGGCATAATAATGATGTTTGGACTTCCAAATCCCATTTCATTATGAAGAATATCATTCCATTGTCCATCATATCCTCCATTATCGTGAATCATCTTGTTTCCAACCATTTTCTAAAACCCAAAAAAAAAAAAAAAATAGTGTGAGAGGCAAAAACCATGCTAGGGAAAACAACATAATAAAGGTGGAGTATCCTCAATATCTAACATCTTAGGTTAAATTCTATGATCGTTACCATAGTTCTAGTACTATATCCTATACGTATACTTATTCTTAGGGATATCCCTAGACATACCTTAGAAATATCTCTAGGGATCTCACTAACGTTTTCGCATCCTAGTTTCCAAAGGTTGACTAAACCTTTCCTCTGATACCAACTGTAGAGACCCGTATCTTGACGTACATTGACATTACATTACTTTTGCGGAATACTTAGTACATTACAAAAACACACACACAAGGACCGTAATAGTTTAGTGTCTTTGGAAACTCGGACTATAATCTTCTAATCGTGGTGAAAGATCTTCAAAATCTCCCATAAAGATCTTCCTCCTTTTTTTACCTAAAACCTTTCTTTATATCCTGGGGAAAAGAAAACATAAAAGGGTGAGCTCAAATGCTCAGTAAGGGTAAACAAAAGAAATATCAATCACATCGTATTCATAAGAACATAACATTTTGGAAATCTTAACCTGCAAAAGAGAGCATAATATCTTAACATGGAACAAATCATAGAAGTGAAAATGAGATCCCCATAATCATATCATAAAACTTGAAACTTTGTGGCATGCACACATAATCATGGAAAATCATTTCTTGTTAGTCATGACTCATTGCCAAGACTATCTTAGTGGACAAAGTCCCTTTCTGAACCAAGTTCACTCCTCGTTTCAGTCCTGTATCACTGAACCGAAATAACCTTCCGTTCCAGCCATGTCTATCTCATGAGATATAAAATCATTACCCAATGCATTGGAGGGAGATATAGGTCCCACCCATCTTATAATGAATCCTTTCTTATGTGTGCCACATAATCATAAAACATACATCATCGCATAACACATGTAACAAAAATGGGATTCTTGAAACATCATGACATCATAAATCAATTCATATAAGATAAAGGAACTCATAAACATAATTCCATCACAACATGATCAAATCAATGTAATATTAGGGATAAAAACAGAACCCTTTATTATCTTAGATGGAAAATAATTTTGATAAAACTCTTGAACTCCATTCTTGAGGAAAATATCCTTTCTTCTTCAAAAACATTTTTCCTTTCTTAACATGTTATACAACTTTAAAATAAAAGAAGTTGATTAAAAATAAACTTGAAAACTTGTAAAGGAATATTCTTGTAAACAATGTTTTAAAAATACATTCATGCCGTATAAGTTAAAAAGAAAATATTCTTCTCGTACTTTTGTCGGAAAAGTCAAAAAGTACCTCGTACGAAAAAGCGACAAAAGATTCCTTTCATATTCTTTACTAAAAATCACTGAAGGGTAAAATTGGATTTAGACTATTGTAAGTGGATGGAAACAATATTACATATTTAGGGAACATGGATGTGGATGATAAAATACACCCCAGTAAATGCCAAAGTAAAAACAATCTCGGATAAAAATGAGATTGCGATATTTCCCTTACCTTAGGTCCGATTTGCTTCGTATGTGTCCGAACCTCCTGTATAATGATTTAAATAATGTCATTGACTTATTAAAGAATCATATTCATTGTTATTATATCATATATGGTTCACTTATGACATTATATTACCCGTTCTTTTGTAAATTCCATGTTAAAGAAGCGTTTTGGGTAAAATCGTTTCATTTATCGTAGGTGTTTTGACTTTTTGTTCTTGACATTATTATTACTTATATCATGATTTACTTACATCCAGAATATAAAATATGATTTATATATCATATATATTCAGTATATATATATATATAATAGATAGATAAATGAAATGAAAAACACCGTTCATGGAGACGGTAGTCCGTACGTACGCATGAACGCTGTTTTTCTTTCTTTATTGTCTTGAATGGAAGTAAGTAGATGACATACATATATATATATATATTCATAAATCCAGTATCATTATTATGTCATATATTTCATTAGTACTTATTATATATACTTTATAATCATTCATGAATGGTTAATCATTAAGAATAATCTCATCGCGTCGTGGAGACGGTATTCCGTACGTACGCACGAGCGATGATATCATTTCCATAATTATTGAATTGAATTGGAGTGGATTATACAATATATCAGAATAAATATGATGTTTTAATAACTATTTATAGTTATTCTTTACACCATTATACCCATCCATGTAAGGTGGTGGTGGAAAATAGATTACACCACGGCATGGAGACGGTATTCCGTACGTACGCACGCACGGTGATTTCTTTTTCCGTAGGATGGATATATGGTGAAATAGGGTTGTTTCATACTTATAATAACATATAAGTATATGAGTGATACTGATGTTATTACTTCATAATGAAACAACCTAAGAAGAAGAAGTGGAAGAAGAAATAAAGATGAAAGAATTGGTAACGGTAATTACCTCTTCTTTGAAGCGCCTCTTTGAGACCTCCTCTTAGGGCACTAAAATTGGTCTTTTAGGAAGACCAGAACCTCTAGGATGTTTCTAGAGAAGTGAAGAAGATATTTTGGCAGGGGTTGTCCGAGCTTGAGTGCTCAAATTGGTGTGAGGAGGAGGGGGAGGAGGTGTCCTTTTATAAGGGAGGAGAGGGGCACCTTAGGAATATCTCAAAATATTATTTTATATTAAAGTAAAAATCGGTTTATAATGGTTCCAAAGGGTCTTATTTCGAAGATAAAGTGGGGATGGGTCGAAATCCTATCAACCAATAGGATTTAGACAAGTTTAGGTTATTATTTTAACCTTATCAATTAGATTTAACTCTAAGTTAAATAATTTAACTTTTACCGTGTCTTTTTGTTTTCTTTCACTATATGGTTAATACACTTACTATAACATGACAAACGAACCCCAAATTGTATATTATTAATAAATATATCCTTATCTAAGTCATTTGGCTGAACCTTAGATTTTTAGGAATAAAATAGCAATTAATAATATAATATTTTATTTAAAAACTATTTTGTGTCAATTTTGACACTATTTGATATATGATTTTTGTGAAAGTCATAACAGAATTATATGTTCGAACCAAGTTGATTAAATCAACACTAGTATATCATAGTAACCTATAAAATTAGTTTAAGTCATAAAAAGGCTCAAATTACATTCATTTGAGCATTTATAACATCAATTATGTTAATATTTCCTTAAAAGGGTAATTACTGCATCATCGTTGTGTCATAAATAAATTAATTTATTTAAAGTCTAAAAATTATAAATAAAATATAATTATGTAGGAAATCTTTTTATCTTTCTAATGAATATTTATAGTCGAATTTATATTATGTATAACCCCATATTAAAAATGTTTTAGTTATTAAACTTTGATTTTAACTATTTTAACTATTCATTAAATAATATAATATTAAATGTCATAATCTAATCCAAGTGGACCTAAATGGTCATATTATATTAATAAGGTTGTTTTTGGTCGAATTACAATTATCCAATAGAATTAGGACATGTGTTAGGGTAATAGTAATATCATATTTACCCTTAGTTACCCTATTTACTATTAACCGTGGTAAAAAAAAGTAAAAAGTTAATATTCACCAAAAATTATTTTCATCTCATTGAACCAAATTTTACTTATTGACATCAACCGTGTCTCTCTGATTTTTGAAATTCCATTCACAGAAGCGGTAAAATTAAGATTTATGAAGAAATTAATTTTTTTTAACTACCACTTAGTAGTTTCACTATTCATCAAAAATTGATGTTTTTCAGAACAATGCCAAAATTTCATCCTAAGCTATATTTCATATTCCGAATTCAAAAATGAAGTCTATTTTACCAAATTCATATCATAGAATTTGCATTAATTAATTTTATAATTAAATCCCGCTGTTAAAACAAATAGCGTGTTTTTAAGAAACAATATCTATCAAAAGATTGACACTTGATTATGTCTGGTTTAAATGTGAAATTACATCCAATGACCAACATTGTATTAAATTGTAAAAATATATTCTAAATATACTTTAAAACCAATCAAATTAATAATTTATCACTATTAATTATTTCGATTAAAAAAAGTTGTTTTAATTATAATTTAGTAATTTTCACTATTCATCAGAATATGAAAGTTATCCGAAAAGTACCAAAATTTCACCTTAGGCTAAATTTGATACTCCGAATCCAAAAATGAAGTTCATTTTGAAAAATAAGATTTACAGAATTTTAAAAAGTGGTTATTACTATTCATAACGGCTAGTTTTAATAACATTTTAATAGCATATCGCTGTTTAGTGAAACTCGTTATTGCGTACTACACACGCTATCGAGGAAGGTCGCGATTGCGTGTAATGCAAGACAAGTCAAGGATGCGTGTTGTGCAAGCTCCTTTTGGTGTAGCGTACAACACAAGACTTTAATAAAATTAAAAAGAATATTTTTTTATAAAATCTTGGGCTGTTACAGTGACCCCATGGAGCCACATTGGTAGGAAAATGACATCAAAAACGTTTTATTTAATGTAAAAATAAAATTGTCACAAACAAGAGTTGTTTTACTAAAACAATTATTACATGGGGTTATATAAGGTAACCTTTCGAATATAAATATTAATTCAAAATCTAGAATAATTTCCTTCATCATGATATTTTTTTATAATTTTTAGACATTAAATAGATTAAATTATTTATGACACCATGATGATGCAGCGATTACCTCATTAATAAACAATTTAAATAAAATGAAAAGATAATGTAAAATATAAGACTTAACCTTTTCAAAAACCTATTGGATGAGTATATTTCGAACACTTATCAGCTTATCCTCGAAATATATAAGTGTGGGACCTTTAAAATCCGAAACTCATTATATAATAAAGTAACATTTCATGACTTTCCAAGAGTGCCCCTCCTCTCCTCTTATAAAAGGCCCCCACCACTACCACCTTATTCAAACCTCTCAAGCCTTTGGCTCGGCCAAACCCTTCCCATTTGTCTCTAAACATCCCACTATTACTCCTAGAAGACTCACTTTTGGCAGAAGTCTTCCCAAGGAAGCCTTTGAGCTCAAATCAAAAAGAGTTACCCGTTTTTAAGGTAATGTCTTCTCTTATGTTATTTTGTTCTATTTTGCTTATCCAACCCCTTAAACTCTTTTTATTCCTTTATTTTGTAACAAAACCAGTATCTTAAATATACTAGGATATTTTTAAGAGAATTATTTGATTTACACTTACATACACCTTCGTCTAATCGTAACAGAACATACTGTTTCTGTGGTTGGCAAATTTCTGCCTCACGAAACGATGATTGTTCAATCTTCTTTTAACACCTCTCATGATGTCCATTATGATGACACTATTTTTATATATGATATATATTATTTTTTTGTTTTCCTTATGATTATTTATTTTTCATTTATGGAATACTTTTATGATTTCCATTTTGGGTAAACGCGATAATTTCATTTTAGGAAGTGCGGACTACCGCCCCCTCAAAGTGATTTGAATCGTTAATGCCATATGTGGGATGTATAAAGGATGGAGTAAATGGTATTATACATTATAATATACTGGAATTATATTATAACTTTATATAATTATAAATTCATTCCATTAAATACGAAATAAAAATGAAAGTAGCATTCATGCGTACGTACGGCATACCGTCTCCATGAACAGTGCATTTCATTTCTTACCTCTAAATGTTATGTAATATTATAAATGCATGTATATACTGGATATATAGGATATATATGATATATACATCATTAATATAATTCTGGAGATAATGGATATTCTACCACATAAACAACTTGTAATTATAAGAAGTTTATTGTTGACTTAAGTACCAAAGATTGACAAAACAACCGTTATTAACTTAAATGAATACATAATTTTCGTAACATTGTAATAAGTGATATAAAAGGGATAATGAACTTGAAAAATGTTCTTAAGCAAGTAGAGATTAACTATAGTTTATTATTCAAGAGGTTAAAGAGCGGTCGAGTCAAGTCGGACACGAGGTAAGGGAACTTCTTAACCCAATTTCTGTTCTTTGGGTTAATATCCTATTTTTAAATTATTTCATGATATTATTATGTCCTATCATGCATTTATACTTTACTTATTTGTATATATAGTGAATCTATTTTATTTAAAAAAATGATCTTTTCAAGGTAACTTCTTAACCCAATTTATATTCTTTGGGTTAATCTCCTACTTTCAAATTATGTCATGATATAATTATGTCCTATCTTGTATTTGTAATTTCTTTATGTTTACTTATAGTGAATACACATAATAGATCTATTTTATTTAAAAAATTATCTTTATAAGGGAGCTTCTTAACCCAATTTACATTCTTTGGCTTAATCTTTTACTTTCAAATTATGTCATGATATTATTGTGTCCTATCTTGTATTTGTACTTTCTTTATGTGTACTTATAGTGAATACAAATAATAGATCTATTTTATTTAAAAAATGTTCTTTGTAAGGGGCTTCGTCTCAATCTCCTTTCATTGAGGCATATTTTGTTTTATACACAACTTTCTTTTATACGGTGTTTAAACCCATTTGACTTTTACTTTTATTAAAAAGGATTCTTTTTATACGAAGCATTTTTACTAAACGACAAAAATAATGTTTTTTTCTTACATATGCGGTGACAACGACTTCTCCGCCGCCGTGAGTATTATTTTGAGTTTCGGCTTCCTCTATAATTCATAACTTTTTTTAAATGAAAAATAAATACAAATTTTTAATTTTCCTTTATTTTGGTATTGAAAATGGTTTTGAAAGTGTTTTTATTATATCAATGTGTTGTATTGATATATTGTGATTGAAATGTGAAAATGTTATGTTTCCTTTATGCATGTTTTATGTGATACGATTATGTTATGATTTATGATATGTTTAAACCTATTCATATGAGGAATTCATTGGACTTAATAAGTGACGGGTGGAGCCCGCTATAGCTCCTCGATGCATCAGCAAGTCTCATGAGACAAACTAGTGTCTTGACACGAGGCCTTGACAAAATCTTATTTGTAGTCTTGGCAGGAGGACTTGGATACATGGTTATGATAGTCTGGCATTATGCATTCCATCATTATGAAAGTGGTTATTGATATTGCATGTGATTATTCGACTAGTAGAATATCCATGTGAATAATTAAATGGCATTATTTCATTTTATTTTTTCCATATTATGCTGAAGTTCAAGTTTAAAAGGATTTTGTTCTAGTTATAAATTGCCTTAAATGTTAATGTTTATTTATGAAAGCTTCCGCTATATTTTTATCCATACTGAGCATCTGATCTCTCCCCTTTCAATGTTTTAATTTTTCCAGGATGTGAAGAAGTATTTTAGGAATGACCTGCAGGGATAGTCTGAAGGGGATATGAGTGTGGAAAATGGAGACTATGTTATTGTAGTTTTTCACTTTATGATGTATTGTAACATTTATGAATGTATCTAGTGTTTCCAAGGCTACTAAACTAATCGGTATTTCGAGACTTGATCTTTTGTGATCATGCCAATGTTACGCAATAATGCACCGACTCTGGGTAACTGAGGTCAGGGCGTTACATTTATATAATTATGAAAACCATTACATGATAAAGTGTATAAATCCTCACAATGTAAAATGGTTTTCCTCAAAAAATTGGTTCATAAATTTACATCCCTATTTCATTCAAGGCACTTTTCCTTATTTTAAGATGACTCACCATAGTATAATGATTGACCATATTATAGTTTCTACACATCTTTATATAATGTGAAAAAATTTGAAAATGTGTTATGAGGAAAAAAATATTAGTAAGGGATAAAAAATGGAAGCCTGTTAATCTAGTGGAAAACATAGAAACCCATAATTTTTACCTATTTAAGAATAATAAGTGAGAATATAAAACAATTTATAATAACAAGTGAAAATAAACATTTGATAAAAATAATTTAAAACCAATAGAATGTATAGAAATACCATGATGAAATCTTAAGGGAAACAATAGAACCAACAAAAATGATCTTCCTTGAAAACAAACATTTCACTTATAAGAAAATATATAGATTCTTACTAAAATATAATTATTTCCATTAAAACTCATAAAAATTATAGAAAAAAATATAGGATACTTGGAATATTAAAATCATCACCCAGTTTCACTCGTGTTTCAACCATGTTGATTAACTCATAATAATTTAGTTCCAATAGTCAATTATATACAGAATAAATCATTACCTAATGAAAGGGAGGGATATATCCCCATCCCAACTATCATAATCTATAATGTCCAATAATTATATCATGAACAAACATTTATAATATTTCACTTTTAACCATAAATCCCTTGAAAAAAATCATTTTATCCCATATGAAAAATCACTTACCATTTTCAAAAAAATTATCAAACAAAATACAATTTTCTTGTTTAAAATCTTTAAAATGAAAAATTACTAAAATAATTGGAATATGTTATTTAAAAAAAACACCTGAAAAAGTATATATTAATCTCAATAACTTATTATAACAATAAAAATAGGAAATTTTTTCCATGCATTTTAGAATGAGTGAAAATGACCTATATGGTAAATGGTAAAAAGATTTATTTTTATAAACTTTGTAAAAAAGTATAGGACAATTGAAAAATAATTTAAAATATAATATTCAATTATATAATAACATTATATAAATATTTATAAGAACATGGATATGAATAAAAAATAGGTGAATGGAAAAATTTTAAAACTATGTTTTAATGAAAAACCCCTTTTGAAATTTGAAATTAAAAACTCTTTTCAATGAGTGAACATGATAAATAACTTAAAATATCATGAGTATACACTGTATAAAATGGTATTATATATACTATATAAATGAATATACACCATTTAGATTCATGATATTATATTTTAAAAAGGTACTATATTAATTGTATAAATAAATATAGGTGAAACAAACAAAACATGTCTCAAAGAATAAAGTCGATGGCGAGAAACACTCAAACCTTGTTAATACTTAAATCAAAAAATAGTAAATGAAAAAAAAAATTATTATTCTATAAAACCCAATGTATCTGCGAAATAATATTTCAAATTATATTTATATAGATTTAAGTAAACCACATAAAATAAGTCATGGAACACAACATGAAACATGTATTAAGTAATTGAAATTGAGATCAAGAACCATTATAAAGATCCTAATATTTAATGTAGAAATCAATCGATGAAGTTATTATGTGAAAGAAAAAAATAAATAAACATAAAAATAGTGGAAATACAACAAAAAACAATAATGTTTTATGAAAAAAATATTCAATAATGAAATGATATAACAAAATACAAGTAAATTGAGTTAAGAATACCCATACCCTACACTTATGCATGGTTAAACACATTATGAACTCCTGTATAATAAATTCATACTTATTATACATCTATATAAGAACTATATTAATATTTATCTTCCTAGATGTAATTATATTATATTTTAATATTACCAATTTAATAACAAATATAAATTAAAACCAATATTTATGGGTTAATTTTATCATTTCGCATGCTTGATTTGATTCTACTGTTTTGGTCCTTGAATTTTTTTCTAGGTTTTATAACGTCCTATAATGTTAAGGGGACAATAGGATAAATTTTAATACCCATATCAATAATTTCCCCTTTAATTTTATAAGAATATGATATTATAACTCCATAGTTAAGTATGGTTGGCCTGGAGTAGTGTTCAGGACGGGTGACCTCTTAGGAAGTTTCTTGGGGTGTGTGCGAGTGAGGAAAAATAACACTAGAAAGAACGTGCATTGGAAGTCATTAGTCCGAGGAACCATTTGGGAATACGGGTGGGCCCCAAGGTGGGGACCTTGTGCGTGTACAAAAACTGGTCAAACCTAGTATGCTAGGACCTGATAGATATGTTGGGGGGGGGGGTTATATGCTATTATCAAGTCCTAGTTGCTACATTGGTATCAAAGGAAGAACCTAGTTGGATGTGTGGTGTAACAACCTGGTTTGAGATACATGGTGCATGATGAAGACATTTTTTTCTTGGGGGGTGAGTGTAACAACACCAAATTTTAAGGGTTAAAAGGATTAATGTTACTACACATGTCAATAAGGTGAAACTTTATTTTTAAGATCCTACCTAATTGGAACACCTCTATTAAGTATGCTTTCTCTGGTGCAGCATTCAAGATGGATGAGGTCTTGGGAAGTTTCCTAGGGTGTGTGTGAGTAAGGAAAATGAACACTAGAATGATAATGTGATGGTATGTGGGTAATTTCATTAGTATGGTGACCCATTTAGGCATTTGGGTGGGCCACAAAGAGGGGGCCACATGGTTGTGGGAAAACTGGTGGAACCTGGAAGGAAAAGACCCATCATCCAAGCTAAGGTGGGGTATTTATGATGTCAGTAGAGACCAGTTGTTATAGGTTTCATCACCTATAGAATGTTTCTAATTATTTATATATTTATTTTAAATTATTCTATAGTTGTAAGGATATTTTATTGAACTTTTTGGAATGATTCACATGGAAAACTTAAAAATTCCATTTTTTAGAAATTTTGACTTCATAGAGGGGATTAATTTTATAAACACACACACACACACATATATATTGCCACTATTTAATTTTTATATAATAATAAATTCATCATTATTATATATTGTTACGAGTATCTTTGTTTCATTAATCTTTCATGACATGATTATAATAACATTTTTCATATAGGTGGTAAAAATCGACCCAAAAAAGAACATGATATGATGAACGAATGGATTAGAGTGGATTATTATATAGTGATATTATAAATTTTTATAAGATTAATTATTTAAAAATAATTTTATAAAAGTAATAAACAATATTCAAGAATTGGTAGATAAATATGAAAAATTAAATAGAAAGGTAAGAGGTTATTACTTTAAAGTTTCTCGGTAAGCTGATTTTAAGTAATTAAACATTATGAAGAGAATTTATTATTAATATTATTAAACTAATGAAATAATTTTATTCTTAGATCCATAATAATTTTATAGTTTTTATATTTATATTTTGATTCCATTCATAAAACTATCCAAGTAATCTGCTAATGAAAAATGAAATATATCAATTCATAGAGGCGGTAATCCACATGTACACATGTGTGGAATTTTTATATTTAAATGGATGGAAGATAATGAAGTTAGATAATATATTATATTTGAAAAATCATAATAATTTCATAAATATCATATATATTAAGAAATTTCATCTTTATAACTAGCAATATGAGGCAGTTATGAAAACAATACATGGCATTTTGGAGGCTGTAGTCCACATGTTTGCACGAGCGACAATTTAATTTTTCATAGGATGAAAAATAGGTATAAAATTGTTATAATATCATCATAATAAAATTTTAGTATATTTAAGTTACGGATTTAATTATATTAATATGGTTTAAATATATTTTCAGGAGATACAAGATGAATTAAACATAAAAGAATTTGGTTAAGACTTATGGATCCTCCTTGAATATATTCCTTTGGATTACACCATAATCATTCTTGGATTAGTTTTTTGGTGAGATAAATAACTATAGAAGATAGGTAAGGATATTGGAAAGTTATTTTCGAAGTTACTATTCAGGATAATGTTCTCAATATGTGTGGATAAATAAGGAGACGAGGTTTCCTTTTATAAGTGAGATGAGTGGAACCTTATAATTAATAAGAATGTTTAAATATAGTAAATGTATTTCACATGTAAATTGGAAAACTTTTAGTATAATTTATAATATCAGATAAATTATGGGGTAATTATTCTAAAAATCATATTTATACTATTTTTATGATAATTTAAACCTTAACTCTTAATTAAACCCAACCATTTTATCCCTTAAAATGGTGAATTTTTTTTCCATGGTAACTATTCATTATGAATAAAAATAAAGTTGAACTTATTACATAATTTGAATTTTATAATTATAAATATTTCCATTTTAAAATATTTAATTCCTATAATTGTAATAAATTAATTCTAATATAGGCGCACAAAACAAGTAAAACCCAATTTTTTATTTTTTGTTTTATAAAAGAATTTTTACTTATTTAGGGTAAAGACACATGATTAGTGGTTATTAAAATGAATTTATTGGATTATTTTAATAAAATTAATTTAATTAGATATTTAAATTAATTAAAAACTTAATTTTACTTTCAATCCACTTAATTAAATGAAATGAACCAAAAATATATTTTTTTACATTAAAATATATACGAGGTTTTAAAAAGATAGACATGTGTTTCCAAATTAAAAACAAAAATTTTAGTTATTTATTTTAATTTTTAAATATGTAATTTTTCAATAAAAATGTTTAATATATTTCTAAGTCATTATTATATCATCATGATTTAATAAAATTCATGGTATTAGTAAAATCATGATTTTTTAATATTTACCTAAAAGTCAATCGTTTTAGAAAAGTGAAAAAACTCACATATAGTTTATTTTTATGTGGTAAATTTAAAAATTATGTTTATTTCAATAGAATATAGTCTTAAAAGTCATAAATTTATCTTTTATTCAAAAAAATTAAAATAAAAATAGATTTTATAGAAAAATGACCCTTTAAGATGTTAAGTGTTCTTAATTCTATTTCATATCATATACCAATGAGTTTTATTTTTTTATTAAAATCATATATTTAAAATGTGTTAATTTTTACCTTTGTTTTAAATAATTTATTATACACTTTATATTAGCCTCGATTATAACTTAGTCTATTGAAAAATATATTCATTTAAAGTAATACATAATAAAATCTCATGGTTTTACACATACACCTAATTTCCATTCACTAAGTTTGTTTTCATCTACCATTAGTCCCTTATTTACTGAATGGCCCAAAGGACTTAATTTATATTAATTTTTTATAACCCCCATTTCAAGGGATGAGGGGGAACCCTTATAAGGCCTGTAGGCTCAGAGATTACATGGTCCATAGGCTTAAGAGACATTACATGACCTGAAGGTCCTAGGGAATTCAACCAGACTATAACTACAAGGAACTGCCCCTCCGTAGAATTTTAATCATGAAGGTAGCTCTCCACCTTTATATGGTCATCCGACTAAGCTTCCCGTTCAAGAACAGGTGGGTCCCAATGTCATTTGCATACCCTCTCATTCTTCCAAATCCGTTGGATTTGCTCTGGTGAGTGCGCCTGCTCTGAATCCTCCTCTAGGGACGTTCCATTCTGTTGAGTCTATCTGGGGAAACTGCATTAATTGTGTGTCCCTAAGGCCTTGAGGTGGCCTGAAGGCATGAAAGGTGGAGAGGAAGCCTTAATGACCCAAAGGTATGGGTGTTTTGAAGGCCTTAAGGACTCGAAGACCAAACTAGTGGCCTAAGGTGAATTGTTCCAGCTGATACAATACTGAACAATACAAGCTACAATACCTTCTACAGTACACACACAGTACTACTATAGTACTACTACATCACCTATTACAGTACCTATTATAGTACTCCCATAATTATGCCTCCGAATGGTTTCAAACCTGGGTCTACTGGATGCACTTAAAAAGACCTCACCAACTAGGTTGAGGCTCATGTTCTACCATGAGTCCCTTATTATTTTCATGAGATTATTTCTATATCACATTACATGGGATGGAAGTGGATTGAGATTATGATTCATCAATCTATATATAAACAAATGATCAAAATTATGTTTTTATTTCATATCATTGTAATATTTTAATATAGATTAAAAAGACATAAAATTTTAATTTAAGTAAAGTGTAACCCATACTTTATTTATGGAAGGGTTAGGTTGGTTTTGATTCACATTATTTAATTTATACACTCTTTATTTTCATCATAAATTAATAATTCAAAATAAAATTCAATAATACACATAATGTCAAATAAAATAATATTAACTATAGTGTAACTTAAATGATTTATCTTACCATATAACAATGAAATAATCTATGTTTTCTTGTTTTATGATGTGTTTATATATATTTAATGATTGGGGTTTCACTTTCTACTCATTGCTCTTGTGACTATGTTTTTTGATAAGTTTATTATATGCTTCATGAGCCTTCCCATCAACCTTCAGAATGGATTACATCTGAATGTTTTATAACATAAAAGTACTCTATAATGGATAATGAAGAGTAAATGAATGTTTCATTATTATGTTTTTTATTAAAATTGATAAGGTAAATATTAATGTTTCCCTATTGTCTTCCCACATTGTTTCCATCAATTTTGACACAACATTGTTCCATGTATCTATATCAATTGACACATGTGTTCAAGTATTGGCCCCCCAATATAAATAATGAGAATAGATTGTTGGGGTCAATTTTTTGACCACATGAATTCCAAAAAACCTTGATTTATAGACCTTTACATCTTCCTTTAATAATTTTTTCTAACACTATGTAACTACACCACTCCTATATTTTGTAAACTATATGTTCTTAAGATTCTAACACTTTCTCAATTTTAATATTTCCAATATATTATTCATTGATACTGGTAGCATCAGTATGTAGAGAATATGTTTTTTTTGAATGTAGTTAAATATTTAATATAGTTTATATAAATACAATATTGAGTAGATAATAATATGAGGTGACACTTTTATATATAAAAACTAATAAAAGGATAGTGACTTGTACATTGAACTATTTTTTCCCCTAAAGGTTGAAGGGATTTTGTTCCTCTATCATGTATCTAAACCCCCTTTATTGTGGTACCCTCTATCATAAAATAAATCATATTTATTGGGACGATAATGAAATGATTATGAAGTCCTAATGAAGGATTAATCAAGAATGGAATTTTTATTTAACCTAGAACTTATTTTAATCGACAATCAAACAATAGAATAATTTATGTTTTTCATGATATAGGATATAAAAATGTGTACTTATTGTGATTCTATTAGGAATATTTTATCCTAGTATTCTTAATTATGAGAATTCACTTTGATAAATCATATTTTATCAATTTTACATACACACCTATTATGAACACATTTTTATCAAAAAATAAACACTTAAAAAGTCATATAATCCAACTCGCATATTTTTATAATGATGTAAATGTATAAAATATTCACATAAATATGATTTATATCTATTTTAATAGATACATGAATCTATTCTACCACAATTGTAACTGAAATATTTTCCATCATACATATTTCATTATAATCCATTGAATAGAACAACTATTAATTAATTAAACATTATATGACAATACATACAAATTTAGTCCTCTATCTAAACATTAAAGTAATTAGGAAAATTTTATTTGTATTTTTAGATAAATATTTAATTTTTTTTCTCAAAATAAAACTATAAACTATTGATTATGTGTGTTGGTTATCAATATTTTAGTTCTTTTTATATTCAAAATACATAAGAATTACATTTTTAGTTTCAAAAAATGGGTGAACCTCCATAAAACTAAAAAACGGTAAAGGTGATCCTTCTCTCACTATATTAGTTTAATTATTACAACATACCTTCTAGAAATTTCTCCACCCATGAGGAACCTAGTGTTATGAGATTTAGGGACACCAATATTATCCACATCAAATAGGTAGTCAGTAAATTATTCAATAGCCACAATGAAAATATATCTCTCTTTATTTTATCCTTATATAAAACTTATATTTTTTATATATTAATTAAAAATAATCATATACTATTTAATGGGGAATATTAATATGTAATATAAATGTGTACATAGTTATATATCTCTAACTAAGTGAATTAATAATTCAACCATTATATAAAAGATTAGAAGTGTGAAAAACATATCAAATTCACATAATATGAAATCAATTTACTTTTAACTAATTGAAAACTTCATCAGGAATATAAAATTTCTAGATATAGATTTTAAAAAGTAGCTAATCCTAGTTAATTTGTGTTGAATTTTTTTTAGAATGAAATATAAATCCACATGCTTTAAATCTTGCACCAAAGCATGGCGTTCTTGTGATTTTATTTCCTTTAAATTTAATTCAGTCATCAACAAAATATTCATTATATTTTATGAGTACCACTCTAGAAAATTTATATTATAAAATAAGTTGAAAAAAATATCTCTTTCCTGGAAGGAGTGTAATCCACTAGAGAAAGACAAGTCATTATTTCTCCCTTCACTAGGTCCAACTCTTCCCTTAGCCCCATATTAATCATGTTTAACATAGACATAATTCTCTCTTTTGTTTTACTAGGTTCATTTAGTAATTTTTCAATGGAACTATCACATATAATTTTTACTAAATGAATAAAATAAATACATTTTCTTACGTACAAAAAATTATAATTCGGTAATTAAAAAAAATTAATCACTTTCTACAACCCACTTTAATTTGGTTTTTCAAAAAGGATTTATGAAAAATGCTAACAATGTCTTTTAATTTCAGAAACTCTTTATCATCTATTAATAGAGACAATTATTTACATTATTTTTAATTCATATAATATTATTTTATCCAAAAATCAATATTTTTATCATCAAGGTAAAAATATATGACGTTATAAAACATGGTTTTGAATTAATGTTTCAACTAATTGAGTGTATACCTTCTTCAAAAATAGGAAAACCTAACATTACATTAATTAAATATCTTGAAAAATTTCCATAAGTATAAAATACATTTATTATATTGAACAATATGGGACTCAACATGAACTTTTCATTTCTATGAGCATGAAACAACATAACACCTGAATCCCACACAAATTTAGATCTTCAATAAATAGATCTAAATGAACATAAATGTCATTATATGGTACTTTTTCTTGATATTATCATAGAAAAAATAATTTACTTATCCTCTATTCATATGCATGTTGTAATTTTATACTTTAACAACAAAACCGACGATGTATTATGAGTTCTAATTTGTACACTAAGCGGTTTCATTATGTAGAACCCCCAGATCTCAAGTAAGTAACCATTTATTTATAAATTTTAAGTATGTAAAATAGTTAGGTGATGTTTTGGAGGTTTTGGAGGACTTTTATAATGTTTATAGGGATTTTTAAAGGTACACGTTTTGAGCATGTTTAGTAGAAACCGTGAAAATCCTACAGGAAACCGTGCAAAGTGAGAGAGGGGCTTATGGGAAGGCACATGGTTAGGCGCACAATTTTGTACAAACTGTCTGTCCACCTAGGAGTAACTATTAAAATTAGAACAGAGGGTATTTTCATGGTTGGCACATAGTTTTTCTAACCATGTGGGTCAACCATGAAAGGTTATACTTGAGGTAGAGGCTGCCACATGGTTTTCCTAACTCTCCGATAAACCATGTATGATTTAAAAGTGAGATCCTAAAAATTTGGATACCACTCTAACTTACCTCTAATCCTATCATTTTCCCTCCATTTTAACCCTAATTTGATTATTCATACTCCCAAATGATTTTATGTCTCTACCCTTTGAGCTAGAAGCTATCCAAAGACAATTCTTGATGTGTTGAAGCCTGATTCCCTTGGTAAGTCTTCATTTGTGGTATTTTTTCTTAGACCTACTTTCCTTCCCCCTCTAAAAATATGAGATCTAGTCCATTGGGGATATATCTATGATTTTTTACACCAAAACCGATGACATAAGGGTATGTTTATTATATAGAAATATATCTAATGTGGGTTTTTGGAGATTCAACCTGGTTTTATTGAAGAATTCGCGTCGTTCTTCATTTTCACCATAATTTCCTAGGTTGGTGGATTCAATATAAACTCATATTCTTAGAACTTGGTGTATTTGTTTAAAATTTATTGTTTTTATTGAAATTGAATGTAATTTTTTTTGAATATTATTAATGGAAATCTTATTTATTGAATGTTTATATAATTGTAAAAATTGGGCATTTTGGTGGAAAGTGAAAATGGTAACATGATTTTAAAATGATTATTTTAAAATGTTTGTTTGGTTTTTATGCATGTAAAATTGTTTTTAATAAAAGTATAGTTTTATTGAAATGTTTTAGAAAATATGTATTGGCATGTGGTTGGATTAAAAGGTTATGCATAAGTTGAATGGGATGGATAATAGCCACGAAATACCACCATCAAAGGGATGGGTTATGGATGTGAAGTTCCATCATAAATGGTATCAAAAATATTGTGTGGTTGAGTTTGTGTGTGTGTGGGGTTATCTTAAATAGAATGGGTTATAAAAAAATAGAGTTTGATAAATGGATAAATTTCTTTTTTGTTTTTTTTCCTTAGAAATAGGATTTGTTTTGAAAAAACGTTTTTTATATGGAATTTTTTTATATTCTGATATAAAATATTTTCAATAATTATATATAATTTTTTTATATAAATGTGATAAAATGTTCTGTCATAGTGGCGTGAGTTGGGAATTCATCTGGGGAAAGCCAATTGAGTTTCATTACTCACCCCTGCTTTGGAACTTTGGTGTTTTTGTAGATATTGTTTATCATGACACATATAAAGGTAAAGTATCACACTTCTTTAGTGGTGCTTCACGATTATTGTGCATGTATTATAGAGTTGGAGAATAGTGCTTGTTGGGAGCTATGTATTTGTGTCTTTGAATTCTTTGAGTTTTATTAATTTAGTCTTCCTCTTTGGTACTCTAATTTTGGTTAGGATGTAGTTTGGTATCATTATATTTTGGTATTACATTGATTTGTATTACATTTTTATCATGGACCATATAGTTTTTATTTGTTTATGTGTTACTTGTTTTTGGTTGTTTATTTTCAAAGGAAAAATCGTCCCTTAATTTTATTCAATCCTTTGGCATTTATCTCTAGCCTTTGGAATCTTAGGGATATCGCTTAAGGCTAAGTAACAATTCCACCTTGACTCAAGCTTATGAGGAGGGGTGGGATGTTACAAGTGGTATTAATATTGTTAGGTCTAAATATAATTATGTAACAAGGGGTATCATATTGTTCATTCCTTGACTTACTATTAGTATCAGTCTGTTCAATAATTGGTTATTAGTTGAGTCAGTCTTGAAGTTTAAATTCTTTCTGTTATGTTCCTTATGTTCGGATTGTAGAAAGATATAAGATCATAAAGACTTGAAATTTAGATCATATAAAGACATAGATAATCTCTATTTACTAAACTTCAAGTTACTAGGGAGTTGGGTACATAAGTGTTTTGGCGACACTTATATGAATTGGAATCTCATTATCAAGGATTTATCCCATGATACAAGCATGAAATTAATTTTAGAAATGATTTCCTTTTAGGAGTGAATATTTCACTTTGAGTAATGACATATGATTTGGTGAAAATGTTTTTATTTTTTAAATTTGTTAATGTTATTTTCAAATGTGAGATTTTGAAAAGGAATGATATGGGTATTTTGAAAATGGTTTGATATTCAAATCATGAAAGAATTTTAAAAAATTGTATAATGTGGAAAAGGTTGAATTTTGGAAAGAAAATTTGTGATACATGATGTGGTAGAATTTTAAATTATTATGACTTTAGTTTTTAGGGAGTTAGACTTATTGCGTTGATTGTGTTTATAGAAAATGGTACCTGGTTGGCATCGTAGAAACCAAGAAAAAGAGGCAGTTGAGAAAGTGGTTGCACATGAGCCACATGTAAACCAACCACTGGTTCAAAGTATTTTCTGAGCATTTCAAGATGTGGATAGAGGGAAAAAATGGATTAACAAAGGACAGTGCATCATTCAATTTAGTTATAGAAGCAGAATCCACCCATCTTTTAGGGTGATTCGGAACCAGAGAAGGTAGAGGAGTGGCTGAACAGAATGAATTGAATATTTTATTTTCTTAGAACACCATTATAGTTGAAAGTCAAGTTAGAAATGTATATATTAGAGGATATTACACAACAATGGTTGGATTTAGGAGTTCGTGCTAAATTAGACCAATACATTGGTTGAGAGGATTTTGAAGAATTTTTCAAAAAACAATTCTATCCTCAAACATTCAGGATCACAAGAATGGTAGAATTCTTTATCTTGAAGTAGGAAAATGTCTCTGTGATAGAGTATGTGGATAAATTCTTGAATTTATTCCGATTTTCACCAAAATTCACTACTAGTGAATCCTTTAAGGAAAATATTTTTAAATCAGGGATGAGGCAAGATATTATCTTGAATTTTTCTTTTCTCTTTATAATAGATTATACATATATTTTACATAGATAAAAGATGGTATAAAGAGACATATCAGGTGATATGGGTGGATGGATCATGTTGATACCTCCGTGAAATGGTGGGAACTCTAATGTTGGGGGAAATCATAAGAGGGGAACCTATTTCTAAGGTAGTGAAATGGCTCAGAATCAGACGACTGGATCAGTAAATATTCATTAAAAACCTAAGATTAAGCCAGGATGTTTCTGATTTGGTTCTTTGGACCACTCTAAGTGATATTGTATAACACCACCTAGATCATGCCATACGTGCAACCATATGGGGAATCTTCAACGCTATTGTCATAGTGCTTTGTGGTCAGGTGTTTAGGAAACATCTCATGTGTCGCAGGTATCATATGATTAAAAAATATAAGGGCATTAGAAAAATCCTCTTTAGAAGAACCGAGCTAGCAATTATGATTCTAGAAATAACCTGGCTACTCATGAAGGACAATCTCAACAGGGAAATAAATAACAAAGTGGAGTGAGTGTGTAGTTATATAGAGATGAACAAGTGATTATGGATGATCAGTCTGGACCATCGATGGTTATAGGTATGGTTCATTTAAATTATTCCCTTGTGAAAGATTTGATTGATATGGGTGCATCCCATTCATTTATTTGTTCTCATGCTGTTGATATTCTAGGTTTAAATGTAGAGATGGTGGCTTATATTTTAAAACTTCAAACTCCACTTATTCAAAGAGATTGTAGATCCTTTATGGGTAAATAATGTCCTATAACTATTGATGGAGCTGAGTTAATATGAGATTTCTATGCTCTTGATATAGATTTATATAAAATAATATTGGGTATGGATTTCTTGACAATGTTCAAGGCTCACATTGACTATTATACCTGAAAGGTTAGTTTTATAACTGAGTATGGTGTTGATCATCTCTTTAGAGGAGACTGAAATGTAAAGTCAGGTGTAATGATATTGTTGGCATAAGTAGTTGTAATGATCTTTTACTAGTTGATAATATTGACTTTGGCATCAATGGAATATACTGATAATAATAGTTTTCTCATGGTTGTTGATCAATTTCAAGATGTTTTTCTAAAATATTTATTAGGGTTTCCACCTATAAAAAAGTGTAGTTTATAATTGTTCTCCTCCTAGGGACATGTACTATCTCAATTCTATCTTATCGAATGAAACCAATAGAATTAATGTAATTGAAAGTGAAGTTGGAAGAACTAGAAATAAAAGGTTTCATTTGGACTAACATATCTTCATGGCCAACACCAGTCTTGTTTGTCAAAAAAGAGGATGAAACTCTTCGGATGTGTGTCGATTATCATAAGATGAACCAAGTTAAGATAAAGAATATGTATCCCCTTAAAATAATTTATTATATGTTTGTTTAACTGAGGGTATCCCCTTGGTTCTCTAAAATTGACTTTAATTTGGGATATCACCAATTGCGGGTTCAAAAGGAGGATATTCCAAATAAAGCTATTAGGAGTAGATATTTTCATTATGAGCATGTGGTAAGGAATTTAGATCTTACAAATTCACCATTAATCTTTATGGAATTAATGAATTAGTTATTTTATATATATCTAGATTATTTTGTGGCGGTGTTTGTGCATGGCATATTAGTGTATTCAAAGAAAAGGGGTGAGCATGAACAACACTTAGAGGCAGTGCTGGGAATCTTGTGGGATTATCATCAGTATTAAAACTTATAAAAATGCGATTTTTGGATATAATAATTATATTTAATTAGTTTTTTAATAACTAAAAGAGGTTTTTCTATGGATTTAGAAATGATATAAGCAATTATTTGTTGTCAACTGCCAAGAATGTCTTTATGATATGAATTTTCCTTGGATTGGCTGGTTACTACCAATGTTTTGTTCATGATTTCTCATGACTAGCTTTACATATGATAGCTTTGATAAGGAAAAATGTTCCATTCTAATGGAACATGGAATTTCAGAAGTCTTTTCAGGAGATTAATGTTTTTATTACAACAGAACCAATCTTGATATTACCGAAATCTAAAAAAGCATATGTGGTGTATTGTGATGCTTCAAGATTAGAGAAGGGTTGTGTTCTCATGCTTAGAGATAATGTTTTTTTATGGTACATGGGAGCTATGGTTTTTTGATAAAAACTAAAAAACACACGATTTAGAGTTAGACTCCGTAGTCCATTCTTTGAAAACATGGAGCCCTTACCTCTTTGGTGAGAAATTTATAATGTTTTTAGATTATAAGAGTTTGAAACATATTTTATCACAAAGGGGATTGAATCAGAGACAAATAATATGGATGAAGTATCCTCAAATGTTTTACTTGGAATTGATGTATACATCGAGTAAAGGAAATTTGATGGAAGATGCATTTAGAAGAAATTCATATGCTCAGATAAAAAAATAGGCATTAGATTAGTGCAAGTTAATGTCAGTCCTAACTAACATGCACTTGAATTGTGAAGACCAAGGTAATGCATCATTTTTATTTTCAGTTTTGTTGGTTCTTGATTTGGTTAATAAAGTTAAAAAGGTACATTCATCCTATTCAGAATGTATTTTATGCGGTTAAAAATAAATGGTGGGGAGACTCTTGAGGAATGGAGGTTGGATAGGAATTTATTTTATATTTTCAAAATCAGATGGTTGTACCTATGGATTTTCAGAGACAACTTCTTCATGCTTACCACCATTCGAGAAGGGATGTTCATCATGGAATATAGAAGATGAAAAAGGAGTTGAATGCATAGTTTTTGTGGGTTAGTATGAAAATAAGGTGACTGAGTTTGTATCAAGATGCTTAACTTGCCAGCGGGTTAAGGTATAGAATTAGTGACCAGAAGGTATGTTTTAGTCGTTATCTATTCCTGTTTAGAAATAAGAGCAGATAACCATGGATTTTGTGACATGTCTCCAAAGAATTGTTCAGAAAAATGACGGAATATGGGTGACAGTGGATTGATTTACAAAGGTGGCCCATTTCATCCCTGTTCACGACTCACATACGGTGGAGGAATTATTTAAAATTTATATATGAGAGGTGGTAAATAGTCCTGCTATTCCAGTTTCGATAATATCAGACTAAGATATTAGATTTATGTCTCATTTCTATAAATACTTACAACAAGACCTTGGAACTCATTTGAAAATGAGTAAAATGTATCATTCTCAGATGGATGTAAAATATGAATGAACGATACAAAAATTGGAAGATATGTTGTGGGCTTGCGTAATGGATTTTTGTGGCTCATGGGAAGAGAATTTACCATTAGTGGAGTTCTTGTATAAAAAATTTATCAGGACATAACACACATGTCTCTTTTTTAAGAATTTTATCGGTATACTTTCCATTCTACACTTTTTTGGATTGAAATAGGCGAGACTTCATTGGTTGGGGTGAGCCTTGTCTATGAGAAATTAAAGACGATTCAACTAATCAGGAAATGGATGGAGAAAAATTAGAGTCATCAGAAATCATATGCGGATCATCACCGATGATTGTTATCATTTTGGGTGAGTTATCATGTGTTCTTGAGAATATCTAAAAGGATTGGGAATAATTGTTTTGGGAATCATTTAAAGTTATCTTCTCTATACATAGGACCTTTCGAGATACTTGAACGGGTTGGTGAGGTGTAATATCAGTTATAATTCAAACCATAGTTTAGTTTTCTTCATAATATGTTTCACATTTTTCAGTTGAAAAAGTATCAACCTCATCCTAACCATGTGATTCAATGGGATCATGTTGACCTAGAGCCATATGCTTCATTGTTTGAGCATTGTTAGTGGAAACCATACAACTCCTAAAATAAACCGTGCAAAGTGAGACAGGGGCTTCTGGGCAAGCCCATAGTTTTTTCCAAACTATGCGACCATCTAGAAGTAACCATGAAAAGTGAAACATAGGGTTTCAATAATATTGGAACATGGTTTTTCTAAAAATTTGGTCAAACCATGTGAGGTTCTCCTTGAGGTAGATATTGGCTTATGGTTAGCACACAATTTTCCAAATCGTGCAACAAAAAATGCACAGTTTAAAAGTGAGATCCTAAAAAAGTGTATCTCACTCATATTTACCTCTAAGACCCTCCTTTTACCTCTATTTTGACCCAAATTATATATTTATTTCTTCTAAAGTCTTTGAAGTCTCTCCCCTTCAAACTGAAATCAATCCAAAGTCAATTCTTGGTGTGTCTAAGCCCAATCTCCTTGGTATGTCTTCATTTTTGGTAGTTTTTCTTAGATCTAATTTCCTTCCCACTCTTGAAATAATAGATCTATATTGTTTTGGATATATCTATGATGTTTTATTCCAATAATGAGGATATATAACAATTTTTATTCTATGGATATAGATATAAGGTGGGTTTTTGGATATTCACCCCAGTTTTGTTGATGAATTCATACCGTTCTTAATTTTCTCCATAATTCCCAAGGCAAGTGGATTTAGTCTCAATTCCTATTATTAAAACATGAATTATTTGTTTTAAATTGATTATTTTTTTTGAAATTTATTATGAAATTGTTGTTAAATTATTGATGGAAACGTTCTTTGGTGACAGTTTATTGAATTGTGCAAATTGGCTGTTTTAGTGTAAAGTGATTTTAAAATGGTTGTTTGGTTTTGATGCTTGAAAATTTTTTTTCAATAAAAGGATTGTTTTTTTGAAATGTCTTGGAAAAGTATTATTGGCATGTGGTTGGATTAAATGGTTAAGAGTGAGTTTAATGGGATGGATAATTGACATGAAGTAAAACCATCAAAGGGCTGGGTTATGGATGTAAAGTTCCACCATCAATGATATCACCATGCTTGTGTGGTTGAGTGTATTTGAGTGTAGTTTTATGTGAAATGTAATGTTTTATGAAAAAATTTAAATTGATAAATGTTTAAATGACTTGTTTAGTATCTTTCTTTGGAAATTTTTTTGTTTTCAGAGAATGGTTTTACTATGGTAATTATTTTATATTCTGATAATAATTCTTTTCAATTGTTATATATAAATCATTTTATATTAATGTGATAACATGTTCTATCCTAGTGTTATGAGTAGGGAAGTAATTTGGGGAAGGCCTAATGAGTTTCATCAGTCACCCCTACTTTGTAACTTTAGTGCTTTTGCAGATATGTTTTTATCAAGACACAGGTAAAGGTAAAGTATCACACTTCTTTAGTGGTTCTTCATGATACTTGGCCATTTATTGTAGAGTTGGATCATAGATCTTGTAAGAAGCCATAGATTCATGTCTTTGTAGTCGTTTAGTTTTGTGTATTTATTCTTCCTCTTTGGTACTCTGATTTTGGTTATGGTGTATTTTGGTATCATTTTCTTTTGATATTACATTGAGTTGTATTACATTATTATCATGTACCATATAGTTTTTATTTGGTTATGAGTTACTTAGTTGTGTTTGTTTATTTTCAAAGGGGAAATTGTCCCCCAATTATGTTTAAGACCTTGACATTTATTGTCATCCTTTGGCATCTTAGGTATGTCTCTTATGGACAAGTAGAATTTCCACCTTGACTTAAGAAAACGAGGTGGGGTGGAGTGTTACACATTATATATATATATATATCATAAGATGGGGTTTTCTTGACTGATTTATATATTTAGGATACACATGATCAATTTTTATCCACTAAGGAGAGTATATTTTGTGATGAAATTTCCCATCATTAATTCTCATATATTTGTGTGATATTATAAATTAATTCATAATTTTAAATTACTATAATTACTAAAATTTCATTGATAATCATAAACTTTCTAATAAATATTCATGTTTTGATAATAAACATATATAATGTGCATTTTTCAAGTTATTCTAATTAGTATTTAGTGAGATAAGTTAATCCTAACATTCTCTATAATAATAGAAATTATGTGATTCTCATTTTTGGTGGTCCCAAATTCCATTTTCTAAAAATAATTCAACTGGAGCATTAGCTAGTTTATATATTTTAAGGGCTATATGGATCAGACTAAAGGCCCAATAGATATTCTAAAAGACTGGAATATAATAAATGTTTCATTTTATAGGCCCAATTAAAAATATAGAATTATTTAATACTCCACCAAAATACTAATTTTTTTTCTCTAACTAGGATAAGAAATTTAAAACATAAATCAACCAATAAGTGGCCCAACAAAAGTAATATGTTCAAGCTCACAATTATACCTAATATTGATGGAAAACATACTAATCATAATATTTTTTAATATAAAAATATCCAAATAACTAAAACTTGTTTGAGATAAATTCATGGTATTGAAAATAAACTTTATATAATGTTGTTATTTTAAAATAATGTCCTGTAATATACATAAAATCATTAATTTTTTTTCCATTGAATAATCTAAATCTATTAGGACAACAACAAATTGTTTCGTAAAATGGAAGTATAATTGGATATAAAAATCTAACAATCATCTAATTGGTTGTGTATAATTTCAAAATCCACATATAAATGTTTTTATATGATTACTTATTGAGATATGTTTACAATAGGGTCAAATCAGGTGACCATTATTTAGGAAACATATTAAGTGAACCTATACCTCCACATTGGGATATAAATGCCTTTCTCTCTTATACTCCCAGGAAGTTGTAATTTGAGTACCATTAGAGGATATTTAAAATGAACAAACCTATTATAATGGTTTTTAGGATGTCCCATACTCTTTAAAATAGAATCACCCCTTCTATTTTTATATTAATATAGTTCTTCATTTTCCATTATAATAATGTAAGAGTTTATAATGAAATTTTGTTTAAACATTAATGATAGATTAATTATACTATTATAATATCATCCATGTTCATTATATTTATATAATAGTTTCAATTATATTTTTACCCCTTTTCTGAAACATATTTAAATTTTTTACAAGTGTGAATTCTTCCCTTATCATTTGTGTTCATGTATTTTGAAACACTATATTACTTTCTTATTATTTATATTCATTTTTACCACATCAAAATTAACAAACTAATTAGATTATTGACCATATGAATGGATTAATAAGTATCCCAATGTAATAAATATACATTTTTGGATGTTAAGTGATGTGGATATTTTTCTCATTAAATATTATATTAATTGGAATTGTCTATGTTAAAGTAGATATGTATTGGATTAATGAAATGTCTTATTCGACATGTGTATTCCCTAGATTATAAAAACTAAAAATAAAAATGGGTTCATGAAATATTAAAAATTATATAATCAAGAATTTATTATGAATAAAACCTTAGTTGAAGATGTGATTAAATCCTAAACATTTAGGAATTTCAAAATCTTCTTGCAAAGTTGATGTTAATATAATGTCATGTTAGGAAAAGATAAAGGATATCATAATATTAATTACACAATAATAAAAACAGCCCAATTCATATTATATTTGATAAATTAAATCTCATCCATTGATCCCTTTAAAAAATAATTTCAAACAAATAAACCCCCTCTCAAAAGATAAAAGAAAAATTTGATTCCAAAAACCTAGTACAGTCACCAAGGATTCGACCTGAGTGCCCCTATAGATATTGTATAATAACACCAGACCACTGATGGATGATATATGAAAATTACCTATGCTTCAGTGCGATACATCAATTTCCTTAAAATATTATCACTTTCACATAGTCATAAAAACCATGGAATTATTGGAAAGTACTATAAATATTTCAATGTACTAGATTTATTTTTCTTGTATAATTACTCACCACACTTAGGATTTTTTAAGTGATTTTTGGACCTTGATAATCAATATATAGTCATTTTGAAAAGAATATATTCCTTTATAGATCAGAAATATTGGTTATAACATTCATTTAGAATCATATATTCATTAAGGAAGCTCATTATGTTCTTATAACAAATCATTCAAGAGATGATTTTTTTCATTTAAGCTAGTATAACTCCATCTATTTCAGGAATTAAATTAATATAGAATCTTTATGGATGGAAATGTTGTATATTTAGAACAACCATTTTAAAATATAATATTTTCACAACTCTATAAATTCTCAAATAGTTTTAGGTATTTTTGAAGGTAATATTCCATAACCATTTTATTTTTCCTCAATATGATCACTATCATCATTTATAGTTTTACTCATATCAATAAATTCTTAATCCATATTACTATACCAATCGCTAGCTACATTTAATTCATCCCAATGTTTTGTATAACATTTATTAATCTTGATTTATTCTTTGTCATATCAATATTTTATCTTAGTTAGGTAGTTAAATTTATCTAGAAAAAAATTATATAAAAAAGATTAAATATTTTTAGAAGGATCATTTTGTAATGGATGATGTCATTAGTTTTTAATTTTTAGTTTTAGAAAATTTATTAAAATAGGAAAAATTTTGGTTGAAAAGAAATTATTAATTAATTTAGGATTCCTTGAAATTCTTAAATATAATATTATTTTTTTGAATATCTCTGGGGTGATTAAAAATATAATGATGATATTATTATTTTTGTTGAAAACAATGTTGAAAATAGATATGCATGGTTACTATTTATATTATTAATATTTGAATTTAACCAAAGTGGTTGTTTGATTATTTTATTTTTTTACATAAGTAATTATTGTTTTTGTGAGATTAATTTAAAATGATATTTTTATTTGGAATTGTTTTTTACATTATTTTTCATTGAATTAAAAGTAATGGAATAAATATATAAATAAAATGGGTAATTGTGTAGTGAGTGTTGTTTGAGGAGGAAAAGGTGTAGGTTATTGTACTTTATGGGTGGTGAATATGTTTATAAGAAAAAATAACATAAACTATATCCATTTTATGATATAAAAAACAATAAAATTAACAAAAAGTTAAAATGGTTATAAGGATGGGTGATGTGAGATATGATAGAGGGAAATGGGGAGAGTGGATTATAAAAAATGTGCAATGTATGTGGAGAAGGGGAAAAAGAAATAGTAAAATAATTAAAAAAATCATAAAAATCATAAAACATCGAGGGTGAATTCAATATACACTACAAGAGGGGTTTTCCCACCATCAACTCCCCTTATGACATATTTCATCCCCCTCTCTTCTATATTCTCACCACCCTATCTCTCTCAAATTTAATATCTATTTTATTCAATATCTTCTTTGATATTGATTGAAATGGTACACCATCAGTGGCGCTAGATTTTTCTTGGTGAGTAATAGGTTCTACTTAAGTTTTTTTAATATGTAGTAAAGTGTTTTGTCCAAAAATAATAAAATATGATGATTTGGTTTTAATACTTTGATATAATTATTTTTATGGTTGAAACAATTATCGAAATAACCTTTTAGAGGTCTAATAACAATCATCCTATGTGTTTTATCTAGATTTGAGGTAGGTATCTCTACATATTATATCATTACTTTTACATACCTTGAGTTCTTGTATTAACATTTTAATTTGAATGTTAATTTTTTTGGATTGTTTTTTGTGGGAAACATCATATTTATTCATTATTGTTATGGATTTTATTGAATAAATTGATGGTTTTGAAAGGGTTTAAAATTGAAAAAATATATATGAATACAAGGAATTTGAGAACTTTTTTATAATATAAAATTTGTTTCAAAATAAAATTTGAATGATGTTTTGAAAGGAGGATGGAATTGTGAACCATGATTCTTGGATTTTGGGATATATATTTATTTAAGGGTATTGTTGATTATGTACATTTATTGAGGGTGATGTTTCTTTGATTTATGGACATTAAGGTTGTGGTATGATGTTGTTGATCATGTGATGATTAATGTTTGATATAGTATGAAGATTACATATCGACCTGTTGTATATGGGAAACCTTGGGTATATGTTTTTGTAGCATGGAATGGTGAAATAGTAGTTCATTTGTTCCATTACTAGTACTATAAGTAGATATTTTCTAAATCCCCTAGAATTGTTACCTAATGATTCAGAGGTTCTATCAGATTTGGAATTTATTAGGATCTCATAGGTCAACCATGTTATGAGAGAAATTTCAGTTTCCGACTTATTTCTAGTTTTAAACTTCAAGTACAGATCCTCATTCTTAGTATAGGGTACTTGGTTAGAATATGGTCATTATTAAATGGTTTTATATCATTTTTTAATTTTATTTTGGTTATGTTTATTTCCTTTAGTTACGATGTTGTCACCTTATTAATTTTTATGAAAGTTAGAATGTTTTGTAAAAATCGAAGGATTTAAAAAAAAATTGTAGTCTTCTTTTCAAAACCAAAAAGATATATTCATAGACCAACATTTTTATTGTATATTTCAATATAAAACACATTGTTTTTACACATTAAATTTCTATCCATATATATATAATGGTTTGATTGTTTTATGTAAGGATATGGGTTTTGTAAGAAGACGAGTTTAAAAGTGATAAATTCATCATAAAGATGACATCCCTTGAAAAAGGTTAGAAAAATGACTGATCCTAAAGATCAAAATTAAAGAATTTGTCTGAAATGGAGTTGAATCTTCTAGAAGTGTATAATTAAAATCGTAAATCCACTCTTTACATTATGAAATACATCAAAGAAGTGAGAAGGAGAGATGAAGAGATGAAAAAAATTAGAGCAATACCACATATGTCACATTATGACACATATGGTCAAACCATGAAACTCATTAACGTAACCCAAAAATATTTTAGAGAATAAATACAATATGATAATGGTTTGATAGCATAACATTCACATCATAAAAATACCTTTTATGATGTAAAACCTTTATAATGGACCATAATAAGATATTTTTGATGGATTTAATGCCTGATATCCATTTGAATACCCCATTATAACCTGAGTCAACCCTAGACTCATTTATGATGCATTTATAGAGATCACAATTACTTTTGAGTCCTATAAATATAGGCTTATGGTGGGTTTAATGAAAAAGGAACCAATTCTAAAGGATTTTATGTAATATCCAACCACTCACCATTGGCTTCAGAAGGTGGTGGGATATTACTAGGACTTAGGTGATATCCCCAAGACATTAAAGGTTGGCAATAAATGCCAAGGGATTCAATAAAACTGAGGGATAGTTTTCCCTTTGAAAATAAAACAAACACTACCAGTATAACCTAAAAAAACTATATGATGACTGAGAAAAATGTAATATCACTCAAATTATTACAAAATGATAATAAAACCAAACTACATCCATGAACCATTTCAACATACAAAGTGAAAAACAAACTAGAATCAAAATACAAAGCCGAATAGGAAACCAAAAAACCCCAAAGTATCCAAGGTCATAAAATCCATACCTCCCAACATTATCCATGATCCAAATATATAGAACATGCCTAAAGTGTCATGATATATCACTAAATAAATGATATACCTTTACTTTACTTGTGTCTCGATAAACAACATCATCAAATGAACAAAAGTTCCCCAACAGGGGTTGAGTATAAAACTTTGTAGGATTTTTCAAATGACTTCCATACTAACGCCACTAGGATAGAACATGTTAGAAAATTTATATAAAATAATTTATATAAGAAAAATAAAAATATTTTATATCAAATCATAAAAAATCTTTCCAAACAAAAACCATTTCCATGGAAAGGAACCAAATAATTCATTCAAACCATTTCTCAAATCCACTTGGCATAAACCATTCCATTCAACACATCCACACATACATGACCGGGTGATAGTTATGTACTCATGAGAGGTCTCTCATTGATCTACCAAGTTATCATAAGGTAAACATATACCATGTTCCCCAATGGAACACACCCCTTCCACAAGGCCACCTTAATGAAAGTGAACATACACCTACCATTTATTCCTAATCCCATGCCAAACTAACCATTTCAATCCATTTAAATAAAAAATTAATTTTATGGAAAATATTTTTATCAAACCATTTTAATAAATTAAAACAAATCCATATGTTAAAATCATCATTTTAAAACCATGAAACAAATCACTTTTCACAATAATCAATTTTCCATAATTCCAAAAACCATCACTTAGGAGGGTTTATTCTAAAATTTGCGTAATAATTTCACACTTTAAATCATAAAATTAAATAAATTTGAAATAAATCCTTCGAGTTCTTATAATAGGTGTTGAGATTGAATCCACCTACCTTGAAAGCTTTTTTGAAAATGAGGAACGACATAAATTATTCAAAAAACCCAGATTGAAATCCTAAAAAATGCATTAGATCTTGTTCCCTATAATAAATAAGGCCATATCTCATTAATATTGGAATAAAAAAACATGGATATATTCCCAACAGATTAGATCCATGAATCCAAGAGAGGTAAGTGGATGAAACTAAAGAAATTCACCAAGAATGAGCACTTGTCAAGGAATCCGGGCCTACAATGAATAAATAATCACAAAAATATTTATTTCAGATCAATAGGAAAGGTCTCCAAAGCGTTTGGGTGGAATGGAAATCCTATTAGGGTATTTTTAGGGTAAAAAAAACCCATTAAGAAGAAAATTAGAATCATATTCAATTTTTTTTAGATATTTCTTTTAACTCATCATGGTTAGGGCGCATGCTTAGGAAAACCATGCACAAACTATGCACCATCCACTACCTCTGAACACCCCCTCACACAATTGGATCACATGGTTTGAAATACCATGCACCAACCATGAAAAACTCATATATTCTACTTTTCACGGTTTCTCCAAGATAGTTTCAAGGTTTGGCCAAACCATGCTTCTATGCAGAGTCCACTGTCTCCCCTTACACGATTTCCTAGAGGTGTTTCAAGGTTTCTACTAACCTTCTCAAACCGTTCACCTTTAGAAAATCCCCAAGAAATTTTCAAAACTCCTCCAGACCTTCCCAAACATAACCTAATAACTTTATATACTTAAAATAAATAAATAAATTGTTAATTACCTGAAATTGAGGGTGATAGTTATTCCCACCATTGGCCTTTCTGTCCCCAGAATGTTAAAAACCAATATTTCCTAAAATATTTCAAGTAATGGATCAAACATTTTTTTCTCACATTCCCACATTTCTTCCCGAATCCAACCATGTTGCCATAAAATCCTCACTAGACCGATGCTTTTACCATAAAAGACTTTATATTACCAATCTACAATTTTCCCTAACACATGAACCAACATAGCATCCAACTCTAGGTCAATATGATCCCATCAAATCACATGGTCAAGATCAGGCTGACACTTTTTCAATTTAAATACATGAAACACATTTTTTAATGAATTAATTCTTGGTGGAAATACAATCAATATGCCACCTCACTAACTCATTCAAGTATCTCAAAAGGGCCTACGTATTGAGGAGATAACATTCCCTGATTCCAAAAATGATGATTTCTAATCCTTGTGAAGATTTTAAAGAACAAATGATCACTCACATATAATCACAATGATCACTGATGATGAACAACATATGATTGATGAAAACTCTGATCCATATCTATTATCTTCCTGATCAAAAAAATTTCACTCTTATATCTTGCACGAGGCTAGCTCCAACCAGTGAGGTATCACTTATTTACACCCATAAAAGTAGATATCGACAAGGAAAACCATACAATTATTCAAAAGGGGAAATATGTATCATGTTCTGATAATTTTTTTATTTGATAACTCCACTAATAGTATGTTTTCCTCCCACGAGCCACCAAAATACATTACAAAAGCCTGAAGCATGTATTTAAAATTTTTTTATCTTCCTTTTAGATTTTCCATCCATCCGAGGATGATACACCATGATCATAGTCAACTAATTACCAAGGGCTTGTTGTAATTATTTCTATAAATGATATGTAAACCACATATATTAGTATAAAACTATCAAAACTGGTACACAATGCCTCTTTACCACTTCTCAAATATTGATTTTAGAAAAGTTCTCTACTGCATGAGATTTATGAATAGGGATGAAATGGGATGAATTTTTGAGCTGATCCGCAATCACCCAAATGGAATCATGTTTCTAAACCATCCTTTGGATAATTGTAACAAAATACATGGATATCAACTACTATTTCCACACAAAAATTTGTAACAATTGTAGAATTCCCACTTGACGATGGTGCTCTACCTTAAGCTACTAATAGGTGATGCATCTCATAATAAACACATCCACATTTATTTTCATTACATCCCATTTTTTTATTTCAATGCCTTATACATATTTTTTATTATAGGATGAATAAACCATTTATAATGGAGATGAGTAGGAAGAATTTGTTCTTGAAAATCCATAGTTATGACCATGTGAACTCAAAAAAAGAAAATTTATCCTCTATCTAGATTCCATACCTTAATGGTCTCCCCACCTTTTAGTTTTGAAATCATAGTAACACATTCTGAATCAGATGTCTATTCATCTTTAATCGGCTTAGAAAAATTAGGAACAAAATAATCTAGGAATAAAACTGAAAAACTACCTCTATCTTCACAATACAAGTGAATTCCAGCTATCAGCAACATCAACTACCATTAATTGGAATATTCTTCGACCAACTAACCATACTAATTTTTTTAATACATGTTCCACCAAATTACCTTTAACTAATTTATATATCATGTCAAAATTTTTTTTGGAGATACTCTATCAATATTCATTGTCTCATATTCAAATCACATTTTTGAGAAAATGTGTTTCAAGATCATAGGATTTGTAAACACCATATTTTCCCACCAAATAGGTCATGATTCCAAGTCATCAAATCATGGACTATAAAAAATAATTCAAAATCACGTGCTGGGTAGTTCTTCTCATGAATTAGTAACTTTATTGAGCCATAAGAAAAAACATGAACTCCCTACATGATAACACATCACAACCTCAATCCCAAAGCATCAAAATACACCACATGCCCTTATCCTGATTCTGGAAATTCCCGGATTAGTGACGATTTAATTCAATATTTGAGTTCAAAAAAAGTCTTATGAAATTACTCATTCCATTGGAATGGAACATTTTCCCCCATAAATTATGTAAATGTTGAATATAGTCATGAAAATTCATGAATAAATTGTTGGTAATTACTAGAAAAACCAAGGAAACCACGTATCTCAAAGACATTATTTAGTGGTTTACAAGATATCACAACCTCTATCTTTTATGGATCTATAGAAACATCTATTTTAGAGATAAAATGGCCAATGAAACATACTTATTGTATCAAAAAATAATACTCTAAATGTTTCACTTAAAAATGATGATCCTGAAACATTCTCAACAGTATCACCAAGTGTTGCTCATGCTCAAACTTTATCCTCAAATACACCAATTTTTCATCCAAAAACACTAAAAAGAAATCCCTATACCTTTGAAATATTCAATTTAGAATTTACATAAAGTTTTATAGTACATTTATAAGTCCGAAAGGTATAAACACATACTTGTAATATCCATACCTACTCCTAAAAGCTGTTTTGGAATATCCTCATTTCGAACCCATAATTGGTGATATACTGATTGTAAGTCAATTTTTGATAATCACTGGGATACCGTGAATTGATAAAAACATTCATCAATTCATGGTATTGGATACCGGTTATTTATCATAAAATGCTTAAGATTATGATAATCCACACACAACCATAGAGTTCCATCCGCCTTTCTCAAAAAAAAAATGGTGCTGCCTATAAAGACATATTAGGAAAAACAAACCCCTTAATTTCCAAATATTCCAACAAGAATTTCACTTCCCTTAATTCTATTAGCACCATCCAATAAGATAAAATTGAGATAGGATTGGTCCTTATTAATAGGTTAATTGTAAACTCTACATCTCTTCCTGTTAGAAACCCTGAAAAATTATCAGGAAAACATCATGAAACTGATCAAAAACTCCTGAAAAACTAATATTCTTGATCTCATTTACCAATTCTAGGGTCAAATCTACAAACTGGTATGATATAGTTCAAATCGCTGGTGACAACAAGCTTGTTTCACATTCTATTTCATTCTGGTCTCCTCTAAATAGATGCTCAATGCCATCCTTAGTTGTAAAACTAACCCTTCAGGTATAACAGGTAATGTGAGATTTGAACATTGTTATCCAATTGAAATCTAGGATCTTGTCTTATAAGTCCATCTCAAGAATAGAGGTATCCTAGATCAATTCATCTCTGTCAATTATTATAGAATATTCTTTGCACACAAAGGCTCGACATTCTCTTTGGATAAAACGAGTTTGATGTTTCAAAATGGAAGGAATCATATCAACATGTAAACCCATAAAATCAAAAAAAATGAGAAATAATAAAAAAATGAGATGAACCTGTATAAAATAAATGTTGCATAAGGGTAAAATTCAATATAATCATACCTATCACTACCGAAGTTCCAAATTCATCATTCATGATCACTTGATCAGATCTATATAATTTATTTATCACTAAATTTTTCCTGTTATTACTCTATTGAAATTGTACTGCAAGAGGAGTCATGGTATTCCTAGAACCACCATGGATAGATCGGTTATGGTGATGATAATAATTCTACTACCCTCATCCCATCGAAGCATATGATGTTTGTGAAGCATGATAGGTGTCTTGAGCACTTGACAATGGATAAATACAACAATAGCACTAAATATACCCCATTTGGTTGTAGTTGTGTCTTTTTCTATGTATTTCTATACAATCTCACTTCATGTGGTCAAATGAACCACATTGAAAACAACTAGTCCTGATCTTTAGTTTAGGAGGAAGATACACTGATTCATTTGTTTGATTTCGAGTCATACCAATACCTTGGAAATAGGTGTCCCTCTTTCACTTATTCCCAAAATTAGAGTTCCCACCATTTCACATAGGTATAAACATGCTTCCTAAATTTATAGTTCTTGTGATGTCTATTTCTTCCACCATCACTCTGTTGAGCATCTTCATATAATCCATTATACGAAGCACGATAATCATTGAGTGAATTTTTGGCACTAACCCCAATTAAAAAATGAGTACCTTTAAGGATTCACTTGAAATAAGCTTAGGTGAAAAGTGGAATAAATTCATAAATTTATCCTCCTACTATATTATTAAGATATTTCCATACTTCAAGCTGAAAAATTCTATCATTATAGGAATTTTGAATTCATGAGTATATAATTGTTTGTTGAAAAATTATTTAAAATCCTCACACAAAATTCCTTGTTCATATATATCTTAAACCACTAAATCCCACCAATATAATGCTATATTATCCTATATATACATTTTCTAATCGACTTTAAACTCAAGTGGTGTGCCTAAAAAATAAAAGAATTGATTCATACTATTTATCCACACCTCTACTTTATCTAGTTATGAATCACCGAAAAATATGGGGGGATTCCTCTTTTAGAACTGAATAGAATGATCCACTTTACTTGGTTCATCCCTTATGTTACCTCTATCCATGGATTGAAAAGGTTGGACAATACTCTAAAATGATATTGGTTCACCTATAGCATATGTGAAACCAAATTCTCAGCATCCTCTTCAATTTGGTTTCTTCTATTCAAAACCAATGAAATTTTCTATAACAAAAATTCTATTTAGAATCACTCTCTAGAAACTGAAGGCTTAGAAATTTCAAATTTGACACATCACACAAATCAAAACAAGAATTTCCAAAATTCAAAATTTTTCCACTTTCAACACATTTTTATAAATTCTACCATGCTATTTGAAAATAAAATCATTTTCAAATATTTTCAAAAATAAACTCTATTTGTAGAAAATCATAAACCATTACTCAACATGAAATATGCACTCCTAGTGGGAATTCATTATTACTAATTCTTGTCATGATATTATAATTGTCCAAACCCATACCAATGAGGTTGTAACTCCTGGAAGTTTCTCAAAACACCCATGTACCCAAACTCCCTAGTAACTTGATGTTCAGTATAAGGTTATCTGTGCCTCTTGATGATCTACATTTCAAGTTCTGAAAATCTTTCTCCTTTCCACCATCCCAACTGAAAGACTAATCAAGAATTACTTTCCAAATCCAAGACCAACTAACCAATATATTTTTTCTCACAATATAATATAGACCAGACAAAAATGATACCATTTGTAATATCCCACCCCTCACCATTGTCTTGGGAAGGCGGTGGGATATTACTAGGCCTTAGGTGACATCACCAAGATAGGAAATGTTGGAAATAAATGCTAAGGGATTCAATATAATTGGGGGATTAATTAACACTGGAAACTAAAACAACCAAAAACAAGTATACCATAACAAAAAACCACTATATGATGCATGAGAATAATGAAATACCACTCAAAGTATTGAAAACTGATAATCAAACCAAGATACAATTATAAACCAAATCAGCATACAATTGAGAAACCAAACTAGAATAAAAATAAAAAATGAAGAAAAAACCAAGAAATCCCAAAACTCTACGGACATAAAATCAACATCTTCTAACATTTTCTAAGAACCAACTCCACAGACATGATCAAAGTATCATAATTAACCACTAAATAAAATAATTTCCCTTTACACATGTCTCGATAAAAAACATCTGAAAATGAACAAACTTTCCCAAGTTGGGGGTGAGTATAATTTTTTTTAGGATTTCTCCAATGACTTACATACTCACTCCACTAGTATAGAACATGTTAAAACATTTTTATAAAAAAATTTATAGAAAACAATTGAAAACAATTTATATCAAATCAATTTTGTTTTTCAAACCAAAATCATTTCTATGAAAAGAAACCAAACATGTCTTTCAAACAATTTTTAAAATCCATTTGGCATAACCAATTCCATTACACTCATCTATAGGTTCATTCCCAAGGGAAGATTCCATACTCATAAATGGTCTCTCCTAGATCTACCAAGTCATTAAAAGGTATCCATATACAAATTCTCTAATGGAACACACCAGTTCTATAAAGTCACATTAATGTAAATGATCAAACACGAACTGTTTATTCCAAATACCATGCCAAACCAACCATTCAATCCATTTCAATAAAACATTTATTTTAATTGAAAACATTTTTATCAAACCATTTCCATGAATCAAAACAAAGTCATATTTTAAAATCATTATTATAAAACCATGAAAGAAATAACTTTTCACAATAACCAATTTTCCACAATTCCATAAACCATCAATAAAGAGGGTTTATTCCAATATTTTCACTAAAATTTCACACTTTAAATAAAAAAATTCAATCAATTTGAAATAAAACCTTCCAGTTCTAATAATAGGAGTCAATAGTGAAGCCACATACCTCAAAAACTTAGGTGAAAATGATAAACAACACAAATTCTTCAACAAAACCAGACTGAAACTCAAAAAACACACCTTATATCTTGTTCCCTATCATAAAAAAATTCATCTCTCATCAATATTAAAATCAATAAAGATGGATCTATCCCCAAATGATTATATCCATGGATCCAAGAGGGGGAAGAAGATGAAAAAAATGTAAAACCACTAAGAACACGCACTTACCAAGGAACCCAGGCCTCCAATGCACAAATAATCACCAAGGGATTTCTACTAGATCAAGAGGAAATTTCTATAAAAAATTTGGGAGGATAGGAAATAATATTATTTTATTTAAAAAAAATGATTATGGAAAAAATATGAATTCGATCCACAATTTTTAGATCTTGTTTTAACTACCGCATAGTTAGGGCACATAATTAGGAAAACCATGCACCATCGACTACCTCCAAACACCACTTACACATTTGAATCACATAGTTTTACAAATTATGAAAAAACCATATAAAACCCCTATATTATACTTTACATATTTTCTTAATGGGTTTCTACATGGTTTGGCCAAACCGTGCTCTTAATAGCGTGCCTACCCAGAACCCACTTTCTCCCCTTGCATGGTTTCCTGATAGTGTTGAAAAATTTCTACTTATTGTTATCATACAATGAACCTCCATAAAATCCCTACAAGATTTTAAAAAATCATCTAATACTTCTGAAACATACCCCAATATGTTTATATACTTAAAATACATAAATAAAGGGTTAATTACCTGAAACTAAGGGTTCCACATTGTCGTTATACTGTGGGATAGGGATTATTCTTTATTTAGGGTTTTATTTTATTTTATTTTAGTTTTATTTGTGATGTAACACCAATTTATATTTTAATTAAAGTGATTCCACTCTTCTTCCAATCTGTTTCTACTTCCAATCCCAATTTATTTCTTTTCTCCCATCTTCTACCATGATCTATTTCACTTAGAAATGGAAAGTGACTAACATGATTCTTGTTCTTAGTAAAGGTTACAAGACATTATTATTTATTTAAATTATAATTATTAACTATTTTAATTTAATTTGGTGTGAGTTGTAGTGAAGTGAATGCGTGCGGCGGTTGTCCACTATGGCATGAATCTCATATTAATTCTTAATCTCCACCAAGAGGAGGTGAAATTTTCTGTGGGGAAATGGTTTCCTAGGAATGCTAAAAATCCCACTCAAGAGAGTGAATAAAAATTCATGTATGAAGGTATGGATTTTCAAATTGAATTTAATAATGAAAGAACCCACATAAACAAATCCTATGACCAAGTGATTTCTCCCTAACCCGAATTCTATATGCATTTTCATTTGCATTTAGATTTTAAATTTTCATTGTATTGTTTTATAGAAACCCAAAACTCATATTTTATTATTTTCATAAAATAATAAAAATGTAAAAATAATTATATTATGTAAATTAGAATTAGTGTTAGATTGACTATGATGACCCTCAAGTGAGATGACTCTCTTCAGCCTCAGTTCTATATTCATAAAAATAAATTAGCTTTTCTACTACCATATAAAACGTGTGTCAAAAATGGAATTATTTCCATGAAGATAAGTAATATTTATTTTATTATTTATTTTCCAATTGTTTTTAAATAATTTTTTCTTATTTTGTTTAAAAAACTATAAAAATGTTTAAATCACCCTTGTCTATGGAATATAAGATTTATATTTTTATGAAGGTGAGATTATATTAGAATTCAAATTGAAGAGAGCATAAATTCACATAATTTATAACCGTACTTGGGGATTATATAAAAGAACCAATTTTTATTATCATGGCAAGAGAGAAAATGAGTTTTATTATTACATTCCATAGTTTTATTAAATAAATAAGGAATAAGTGTAACATCCAGGTTCCGGAAGCCAGCTAGAGGAGCCCCATACCTGGTTAGTCACATGGCCTCAAGGGAATTTCCATGAATGCCAGAGGCATTCGACTAGCAGTGAGGGACTTGGGTGTGATAGTGGGGAAACTATGACCTCATTGGCAGAGTAACACAATAGAAGTAAAACAAATAGAAATAGAGGAAGCAATAATAATCCATACAAAAGTAAACTGAGGAAGACTAGAAATAATAAACTAGAGGACACATATATATATGAATGATGCATGAAACATATGTCTAGGAAAGCAGCCAAAAAAATAAAAATACTGGACTACAACAGTACTAAACCAAAGTACAAAAGAAAGAAAGTAAACAACTACTTATCATTACAAGACATAGAATGGTCCCATGCTCTCCAGCTTCACAACAAATCAAGTACTCGAAGTAGAAGGGTGATTTCCCTTATATATACCTGTAACAATATAATCTGTTTGGGCCCAAAAGCATGGTCCAAATAGGGTGTGAGACTAAATCCCAGTAGGCAACCACCACAAGATCTGTGCCTAACAGTCAGTGAATATATGGAAGTTAATAAGTACATAAAGTGGTAAACCAGAAAGTACTCAGCAGTAAACAATCCACAGTTTCAATGAATCCGGTTTCATATATCATCCAATATCCAATCAAAACAGATAATCAAAAATAGGTAAACCTCTGGGAATTACTCACAGCCTATCCCCTATGGTCCTACCTAGAAACACAAGCAACCATCTGAGAAGTACACTCACTCTAACCCCTCGGGTTTAGCTTAAGCATAGACTTTCTAAGGAAGAACTCGCCATCAATTCTTCCAATAGTCTCGTATCGATAACTAAAGGCACTCTAGGGAAGAACTTATGTCACATTCCATCTGTGGCCCATATCGAGGAACTACAAAAACCCTAAGGAAACTCTTACATTAATTCCCCATATGGTCTCACATCACAAGTAAAACATACACTCTAGAGAAGCCATTATGTCCATTCTCCCTATGGTCTACTACACTAGGTTCTCATGACCCTATGTAATTCAAGAAGGTATAGAAATGCGTATCAGCCAAAGTAAACCTGAAGAAATACTTGGCTAGCAGTCTACAACATAATAGCATGTAAGGATAAAAACATCCCATCCTACTATAATATGCATGGAAGGTAAACAGCAGCCTAATCGACAAACTAGACCCACTGATCGAAACAAGAAATCATGCATGGACAAACACTTCCAAAGCATATCTATTGACCCTATTCACATTCAATTAACTTCTACTCAAGCATACAAGCATAGCAGGAAAACAATAGGGCTGAAACAGTAAACATGAAATGCCCCATTCATGGGTATTTGCGATTTTGTAAATATAACTCAAAGAATTTCAACAGAAAGGCACAAACCACCTACCTCTGTGTTGGAAGATCAATATACTGGATTTTTAGGGATTGAATCACCTCAGAACGCTGAATATCTATAAAAAAATCTAAAACATTCAATAAGGGATGACTTGAGAAGGAGGAAGAATTGGTAAATGAACCTGAAGTAGAATAGAGAGATTACTAAGGCGATCCCAATGTAATCGACGACGGTCAAATCGGAGATCAGATGCTCGTTTGGGGGCTCAGAGAAATATCATGGCCATATGGGAGCTCTTAGATGAACTAGGTCAAGAAGAAGGTGTTTCTGGCGATTAGACGCGACCCCAATATTTTTAATGAAAAAAAATAAAATACACAACATGTACTTTATAAGTACATGGAGTGCAATTTCTGTTTCCGTACTCTTCTTCTGGGGGCCTCCAGGTTACCCCCCACATGGCCATGTGTGTAGCGATCACACGGCCATCACATATCCTCCTGTGGCGACCTAGTACACGGCGTGTACTCATAAAGTACATGGTGTGTGCTTTAGAAATTTCTATAAATTCCCCTTTTTTCTCAAAAATGACAAGAGGAAAGAAAACATACATGAAAAAAATAATCAGGTTCTTACAAACTTCCCCCCTTAAATAAATTCGTCCCCAAATTTCCCTAGCAAGGTGGAGTAGGAGAAGAAACCCCGAATAGCTCTGGCCACTATGCTCGTACATCATCCTCCCTCTCCCAAGTCTCATCCTATACTCGCCCATGCTGCCATAACACTCATACTAGAGGGACAGAATGGCCACATAGAACCCTCGTACTTCGATCAACAATCCAGATAGGATGCTCCTCGAATGATGAATCCAATTCCAACTCAACCTCCTCGGGCTGGAAAACATGAGACGAGTCTGAGAAGTAATTTTGAAGCTGAGAAACATGGTAAACACTGTGAATATCCTGGTACCTCTGAGGTAACTGCAACTGATAGGCAACCGTCCCAACTCTCTCTAACACCTCAAACGGGCCGACATACCTCGGCGAAATCTTACCATGTCTCCTAATCCTCTTTCATCCCAAACTCGGTGTGAAACATAGAAAAACCTGATACCTAACCTTGAACTCCATAGGTCGTCTCCGTTCATCCGCATAAGACTTCTGTCTAGACTGTACAGTAGCCATCCTCTTTTGAATCAAGTCTATCTGCTCTGAGGTCTTCTAAACAAGACAAGGTCCCAACAAAGTTTCCTCTCCTGCCTCCAGCCAACATAAGGGTAATCGGTATGGCCTACCATAGAAAGCCTCATAAGGTTCCATCTGAATAGTTTCTTGAAAACTGTTGTTGTAGGAAAACTCAAAAAGAGGTATGTGATTTTTCCTAGAACCTCAACATCCAGAATACAAGTTCGAAGCATGTCCTCAAGCACCTATATCATAGGCTCGGACTGGAGATCTGTCTGGGGGTGGTACGCTGTACTCAAAAGTACCTGTGTACACAAAGCCTTCAGAATCCCCTGCCAGAACCAAGAAGTAAAACATGCATCTCTATCTATAACAATAGAGTGTGGAACTCCTTGTAAGTGCACAATCTCATGGATGTACAACCATCCTAGATCATTGACACTGAAGGTCTCCTTGATCAGTAAGAAGTGATCAACCCTCATGAGTCTGTCAATGACAACCTAAACTGCAGCATTCTCTCGAGGCGACCTTGACAAACCTATCATGAAATAAATAACGACATCATTCCACTTCCACTCGGGAATGGGTAACTGTTTAAAAGACCTACTGTTTGTTGATGCTCAGCCTTAAAATGCTGACAGGTGAAACACCTCATGGAAAAACTAGAAACATCTCTCTTCATACCGGGCCACCAATACTGACGGTGAAGATGACGATACATCTTGGTGACACCCGGATGAACTTCCCAAACTTAGGAATTCATTTCCCACATCACCTCCTTGCGTATGTCTCCTATCACCCATACACACCCCTAGAAACGCAAGATCTCATCCTCACCTATGGTCCATCCAAGAAAAGGGTCCTCTCATGACACACTATCGCATAGGACTAGGCCTTCTGATTCTGATAGTTGCCTCATTCGCACTTGATCAAGAAGGGAAGAGGTAAAAACTATAGAAGAAAAAAACATCTGCCCTTGTTGGTCGTGCACCTCCAAATGCATCTAAGAGAATAGATCCATAAGCTTCCACTCACTACTTTCTTCCTAAAATACCCGTTTTGAGTCCTTCTGCCCAATGCATCATCCAATGTGTTGACTTTACCAAGAGTATAGGCAAGCTCAAAGTCAAATGACTAAAGGTACTCAACCCACATTCGCTGTCTCAAATTCAGGTCACACTGAGTGAAGATATACTTGAGACTCTTATGGTCAGTGAAAACCAAACAATTCCCTCCCATAAGGTAATATCTCTAACAATGTAAGGCATGAAAAACTGCAACCAACTTGAGATAATGCGTCGGGTAATTCCTCTCATGTGGTCTCAACCTGCTGAGACCCATACACAATGAATACTTCTCCCTACATAATAACTGTTCCCAACCTGATACCTAAAGCATCACAATACACATTATAGATCTTGACCTACTCTGGAAACACTAGTATTGGTGTTGATTTCAACCTCCCTTTGAGCTCCTAAAAGGCTGACTCACAAGAATCTGACCACAAGAACTTTACACCCTTCTTAGTTAGACCCTTCAGTGGTGATTCTAAGCATGAAAAGTTCTGAATGAAGTGTCTGTAGTATCCATCAATCCATAGAAAACTCCGTACCTCAAAGACGTTCTTTGGATGCTGCCAGGAAAATAATTCTCTCACTTTTTCTAGGTCTACTGACACTCCTGTCTCAGAGATAACATGACCCAAGAAGTGAATCAGATCCATCCAAATGTGGAATTTTGAGATCTTAACATATAACTGATGATATATTAGTGTAATGAAAACTATCTCAAGATGTGTGGCATGGTCGTGTCGATTGTGAGAGTATACCAAGATATAATCTACAAAAACCACCACGAAGGAATCCTAGTATGGATGGAACACTCAGTTCATCAGTTCCCTGAAAACTGTAGGCATGTTCGTGAGATCGAACAACATAACCATATACTCATATAGACCATACCTACTTTGAAAGGCTGTAATAGGTATATATGAAGGTCTAACGTGCAACTGATGGGAATCGGACCTCAAGTCAATCTTCAAGAACATCTAGGCTCCTTGAAGTTGATCAAAGAGATCATCAATCCTTGGTAATGGATATCGGTTCTTGACTGTCAATTGGTTAAAATTCCGATAATTCACACAAATCCTGAGGGTACCATTCGAATTCTTCCCAAAAAGGATAGGAGAACCCCAAGGCGAAGTATTGGGTTAGATGAAACCCTTTGCCTGAAACTCCTCCAAATGATTCTTGAGATCTTGTAGCACTAGTGTTTCCATCCTATAAGGAGGAATGGACACCAATGTCACTTCTGGAACAAGATCAATATAAAAGTCTACCTCTTTCTCCAGAGGCAAACCTAAAAATTCTTCTAGAAATACATCTCTAAAATGATCTATCACTAGAGTAAAGTACATCTATGAAATCCCCTGGTCATCTAGATATAGACTAGCAATATTGGTGGTAAATCCTCCTAACCCATGATGCTCGAGTCCCATTATTCTCACCTGGACATCCCATTTTCCCTAATAAAGGAAATATCCACCCTATGGTGATATGAAACTCACCCTACTGCGATAACTGTCGACGACTTCCTGGAAGGGAACTAGCGAGTCCATTATGATAATGATATCACAACCTATCATCTCTAGGACATAGAGGTCCCATAAAAAGTGACACCCAGCAACCTCTAGAGTGCACTCTTTGCACTGATGTACACTCTCCGTTCTAGTCCTTAATGGAGTGTCTAATGTCAAGATATCAGAAGAAGGAAAGATGTAGAGCCCAAGGCTCTTCACAACTGCGACATATATAAAGCTATGGGAAGCCTCTGTATCGAAAAGAGTTGAAGCTAAAATAGAGGCTACTAAGATCGTACCTCACACTGTAGAGGGTCTAGGATCATGCTCCTATTGGGTCTTCCCCACTGTAAAAGTATGACCTAAACTGCGTCCCTCTGACCCTGTCTTAACACCTTGAGCTGATCCACCCTATTGTCACTGAAAACCGGTTGACTGGCTACCACACCCACAACGTCCACCTTGGCTTGAATGACAGAAATAACTCTAGTTCCCAGATTGGTGCTACTATGGAATGAGGAGTCATATAAGAACCCCAATCACCAGTTATTGGTGATAAGATCTGACAGAAGTGACGAAGATGTCCCATCTTGCTGCAATATTGGAACTCCACTGTGTCTCTCGGGCAGTGTGGCCTCATATGCCCTCTCTTACCGCACTGGTAGCACACCACCTGAATACCATAATAAGTATCTCTCCTCCTTGTATCTATGTGCGTAGAATCCATATGATGCTTCCTACTATTAGTAGGAGGAATACTAACTTCAGATGCCAAGACTCCCTGGCTCACAACTTCAGAATCTCTCATATTACACTTCGTAATTAGCGCCTGGTTGACAATAGAAGTGATAGAAGTCAACATGAAGATGTTAACTGGAGTTTTGATGTCATGCCTCAGACCATCCTCGAACTTCCTTTCCAGGAATAACTGATTACCTCCTGGAATAGGCATGAAAAACCCCAGCTTGGTAACGTGAGTGGAATACTCGATAACTGAAAGAGTACCCTACTCCATACTTATAATCTCCCGGGCTCGATCGACCCTCAAGGTCTCTGGATATAAGTAGTCATAAAAGATACCCTAGAACTCCTCCCAATCCATAACCTACTGATGTCCCGCCTGTGAGATCACATCCCACCGTATCTTGCCGTAATCCCAAAGCATATACGCAACGAGATTAACCCTCCTCTATAGAGGTATCTCCAGATGCTCAAAGATCGTCAACATGGCTTACAACCATGAATCTGCAGCCTGGGGTCCTCCATCCCCTGAGAAAGTGGGAGGATTCTGTAGCTGAAAGACTTGTGTCAATTCTTCCATCGACGGGGTAGGACATGAAACTCCCTGAAAGGTTAACATCATCCTCATAAAGCCTTCCTTGAACTATGAATGATCACCTGCGTCCGATATAACAGTGGGTGCCAAGACTGGAACAATGAGAGGATCTATATGTAGTCCCTGATCTGGCATATCTAGTGTCCAATCACTACCCTGCAACTGGCATACAACCGGAGGATGCCTCGACGACATGACTCTGCAAGGTCAAACACACAACTTAGATCTAGATTATCAAGGACTAAAAACTAAATGCGTAAGAAGGGAACATGACAAGAAAAACATTCATGTTTTCCCAAAACATGACTACACGATGTGTATAACCCCTACACAACGTGTTCCCTTCATCCATTCAAATGGTCATGTACTCCTTCTAGAACGGGTCGTGTAATACCCCATACACACGGCGTGTTCACCTAACACATGAAATTTACTTGAATCCTCTTCCCTTGCCCGAGTTCTTCAACATGGATAAGCCACATGGTTATCCTTATAATGAGACTACATGGCGTGTTAGTGCCAAACAAGACATGTACTAGACAAACATCACCAACCCGTGTTATTAGATAGACGGCTGGTTACATGGATCACACTACATGACGTTTTCCAGGCGGACACGACATATACGAGAAAGGATAACACTGACCTATGTTGTTAGTTACACGGCCGGTTACCTGGGTTACACCACACAGCATGTTCCAGACAAACATGGAATGTTATAAGAAGACTTTTCCGAGCTCTGTTGTTAGTGCCACTGTCGGTTACATGGTTCTACAACACAACGTGTACATCCTCTAAACCGTGTGTCTTAACAAAGATTCAAACCCCCTGTTTCCTCTGCCACACATTCTGAGACATGGTTAAAGACTACATGGAATGTACATATAGTACATGGCGTGTACTTAATAAAAAAAGTTTCTTCCTGAAAATTAGAACACATGGCGTGTATTTAATAGTACATGTTGTGTATTCTGGGTTTTTTCTAGACATTAAGCCTTAAAGACTACTTCAGAACCCAGAAAACACTAGAAAAAACCTCAAAGTTCCATATTCCGATCTATGAGGTCCCATACTACCTACGAATCAAATCTTTGCATCTTATACATGTCATAACAAGGTAAAAAATTAAATGATCTACCAAATTACGATTCATGAGGGCCCATAAAACCTCAAGAACCAATGTTTGGAATTCATTAAAAAAAATCCTTACACAAAGAAATACCCTATCAAACAATAGGTATTCTATCAAATCATATATCACAACAGCATGCATATATAGCACAAAATCTATCACAACAAAATGAAATTGCTAATGCATCCTAAATGGCATGGAAAGAATGCATGAAATGTGTTTCCTAGAAAGTGCCTATATAATGTATGAGATGAAATACCCTCATATCATCAGGTTGCAATAGAAATAGAACCTCAATAACATCAAAAATAATAGCACAAAACATGTGAATCACTCAAGGTGAAATCAAATCAACTGTAATAATTGCGAAACTAGAAAAATTACAATAATGAGGTAGATTTCCTTTTCCCTATACATGGGTTAGCTATTCCCGGGCATAACTTATTACCAAGTACCCATTCCTTCATATCCATGGATATAGTCTCTAAATAATAACTAAAGAGAAAAAAATACATCTGATATAATTTTGTAACTTCCTGGTTCTGGAATCCACCCACAGGTGCCCCGTACCCAGTTGGTCACATGGCCTCAAGCGCAGTTCCCCGAATGCCAGAGGCTGCCGACTAGCAGCGAGGGCCTTGGGTGTGATAGTGGGGAAACAATGACCTCATTTCCAGATTAACACAATGGAAGTAAAATAAATAGCAATAGAAAAAGAAAGAATAATCCATACAAAAGTAAACAACGGAAGACTACAAATAATAAACTGGAGAACACACATATACATGAATGATGCATGACAGATATGTGTAGAAAATCATCCAAACAAATCACAATGCTGGACTAAAATAGTACTAAACCAAAGAATAAAAGAAATCAAGTAAACTACTCCTCAGCATCACAAGCCATAGCTTGGTCCTATGCCTTCCAGCTCTACAGCAAATCAAGTACCTGAAGTAGGAGGGAACTTGCCCTTATCTATACCTACAACAATATAATCTGTTTGGGCCCAAAAGCATGGCCCAAATAGGGTGTGAGACTAAATACCAGTAGGAAACCACCACAAGATCTGTGCATAACCAGTTAGTGAATATATGGAAGGTAATAAGTACAGAAAATAGTAAACAAGGACGTACTCAGTATTGAACAATCCACAGTTTCAATTTATCCAGTTTCATATATCAAGCAATAGATAATCAAAACAGGTAATCAAAAATAGGTAACCCTCTGGGAAGTACTCACAGCCTATCCCCTCTGGTCCTACCTAGAAACAGAAGTAACCCTATGGGAAGTACACTTAGTCTAACCCCTCTAGTTCAGTTTAAGCATAGACTCTCTAAGGAATCACTCGCTGTCAATTCCTCCTATAGTCTCATATCGGTAACTAAAGGCACTCTAGGGAAGAACATACATCATATTACCTCTATGTCCTGCATTGAGGAACTACAGACACTCTACGTAAGCACTTACATTAATTCCCACTATGGTCTCACATCATTAGTAAAACAAACACTCTGGAGATGCCCTTACGTACATTCTCCCTATGGTCTACTAAACCAGTTTCTCATGGACCTGTGTAAGTCAAGAAGGTATAGAAACATGTATCGGCCAATGTAAACCTCAAGAACTACTTGGCAAGCAGTCTACAACATAACAACATGTAAGGATACAAACACCCCATCCTACTATAAAAGGCATGAAAGGTAAACAACAGCCTAATAGAAAAACTATACCCAACGGTCAAAACATGCAATCATGCATGGGAAAACACTTACAAAGAATATAAATTGACCATATTCACATTCAATTAACTTCTACTCAAGAATACACGCATAACGGGAAAACAATAGGGCGGAAACAGTAAACGTGCAATACCCCGTTCATGGGTATTGGCGATTTTGCACATATAACTCAAAGATTTTCAACATAAAGGCACAAACCACCTACCTTGGCACTAGAAGATACATATAATTGAGTCTTAGGGATTGAATCACCTTACAAGGATGAAGATCTACAAAAAAGTATAAAACGTTCAAAAGAGGATAATTTGAGAAGGAGAAGGAATTGGGAAATAAAGCTCAAGCAGAAGAGAGAGCTTACTGAGGTGATCCCAATGAAATCAACAGAGGTTTAATTAGAGATCAGATGCCCAGTTGGGGGCTCGGAGGAATATTGTGGTCATACGAGAGCTCTCAGATGAACTAGATTGAGAAGAAGGTGTTTCTAGCGATTAGACGCGACCTCGATACATTAAATGAAAAAAAGAAAATACATGGTGTGTACTTTGGAAGTATAGGGTGTGTACTTTCTATTTCTGTACTTCTCTTTTGGATGCCTCGAGGTCACCCCCCACATGGCCGTGTGTGTGACCATCACACAGCCAGCAGACGACCTCCTGTGGCGACCCAGTACACGGAGTGTACTCATAAAGTACACGACATGTACTTCAAAAATTTCTAGAAATTCCCCTTTTTCTAAAAAACGACCAGAAGAAAGAAAAAATACCTAAAAAAGGATCCAGGTTCTTACAATAAGAATATCCCCCTTGGTATTTCTTGATTTTTCTATGGACATCCAGGAGGTTGAGGAATTACTCAAAGAATATCTACAACCCAACCATCTTGTGATCCAAATATAAGATGAATATGAATATCTATAGATTGAAAATGAATAATAACATGTTGTTATGTGTCTGATAGATCAGTAACACCTATATCAATATTGAATTGATTTGAAAAATGATAAAATGAAATTAAATCTCCCTTTCTACAAGATGGAAGAATCAGAATCTGACTACCTATTTCTAGCCATATAAGTTGAAAAAACCACCCATGTGGTGTAATTCAAAGAAAAGCAGAGTATCCTGACTAAATGTCTCCATATTCCACTATAAATCAACTCCAAGAGGTACTTTACACTGAGAAAACAATTCAATATGAGCTAAATCACGGATATAATCCTTTCTCAAACTCAATTTCTTATATTTATATTGAAACTAAATTGTGAATCACTCCCTAGTATTTTGAATTTTCATATCCTTATAACTCATGTTATGACTTGGAGGAATGTGTGAAAAAAATTCACCATTTGAGGAACATATAGTGCTTCTAAATTACATTGAAAATTTAGTGAAGGGAGTCCATGAAGAGATCCAAATGGATCTTCCAGAAGTGGCCAAGACACATGCTTCTTACACAATATGGGAATATTTTTCTATTAATTATCAAAATTAATTTTTTTAAATAAAAATACCTAGTAACATCCCCATGGATTATTTTACTCATGCATCATACTTTGAGTAGGCACTGGAAAATAAAAAAGAGGTTTCACACTTTGAAAACAACAAGGAGAAGGAACCAAACTTCATCCTATTCCCACCATGCAAGATGTGACTTATTGTAAAGGGGTAGTATATAGTATACTCTATACACGAAGTCCTACACAATAAGAATAAAGAAATGAAATCTAGAAAAAAATTTGTTTGGTTTATTTATTTTATTTCTAGAATTTATATTTTAATTTAATTACCAAATTATTGTTAGGAGTAAATTAAGATACATATTAATACCTCAATCTTTTTTATATTACATTGAAATGATACTTATGCTCAAACAGGTAATTTTATTTTTCAAATCTATAGTTTTTATGGCACATATAAATAGAATAAGTAACTAAATAATATGAATATATCAAACTTCAAAAATAGTATTATGGAATAAAATGATCTTACATTGAAAAAAGGGAGACTATGTCTTAATAATATTTAAAAAATAAAATCTTACTAACAAAACCTAAGATACTAATATAAAGCTTTAATGCAATGGGATCATGAGTTTAAATTAATTATTTTATTTCATTCCAAAAATATTTAAATATTTTTTTGAGCTTTAAAATATAAATTTATTTACCCACTTTGAACTCTTGTACTCTAGTTTAGATCTAGGTGGAATAAGTTTCTTGTCAATCAACTTGAAATGGAGCTCTCTAAGAATACACCACATGCGCTTGGGGATTTTCAAATTTTGCTGCCTGCTGTGCCTTCGTCATCTCATTCACCGATGCCGTTGACAGTTTCTGCTCCGCTCGATCCCAGATCAGAAGCGCTGTGTGGGAGGTACTCGTCTAGCTGGGGACCCCTGGCTCCTTCTTCTAAGTCAGACTAGCCGATGTCGTCTTTTAAGTAAGTCCTCTGTGGGAGATCGACCGGCGCCTCAGACCAGGGTTTCCCAGCGATTGCGCCATTCTCGCACTCAGTGGTGAAAGATGGTGGGATTATTACCCTGTCCACTCTTGCATCGGCATTCAATGAGGTGATGGTGGGCCTGAGGTGGACTCTCGTGGCACAGTTTGGGTCTGCGAAACATTCTCTTGTGGTGTTCAAGAGGTTCGTGGCTTCTTGGGGGTTGCAAGGGGAGGTTCGGTTGTCGAATTTTCATAGGCTCTCATTCTGCTTGGTCCTCTCCTCAGAAGCTGATTTCATCCAGGCGTGGTGCCATGACTCTCGGTCTACGGGGCGCTGGCATTTCATCCTTTCCAGATGGTCGATATAGGATCACTGTGGGAAAGAAAGTCCTTTGGCCGTAGTGTGGGTTAGTCTTCCAGGTTTTCCACTTCCCTTCTATAATTGTTCCTTCCTCAAAGCTATAGGAGATGCTATGGGTGGTTTTCTATGCATGGATCCTCAGTCTCGTCTTTCACGACCCGTCCTCGGGGCCCGTGCCGTGACTACCCCAATCCCGCCTTCCATAGGCCAGGGGCTGAAGACTAGCACCAAGGCGTAATTCTCGGTAAAAAGGGAATGCATTGCCTTTCTAAAGTAAATAAAAACCACAGAGTAGGAAAGCATTAGAAGTAAACACTAAGTAAAAACTGGGTACGATAGTAAGTGCAGAAAAGTAAGTGGGCCAGTATACAAGCCCAAACTGAAAGTAAAGTACAACTAGAAGGGGAAAACAACAACTGAAAAGTAAAGCCACATCGTCGAGCCGTCCACTGGAAGTCCCACTTGAAGGGTGAGTACAGATAGCCTCCGCAGCTCCTCGGGTCCAGCCGTCCGCTCCGAGTACGTCCCGTCCAGTGGTCCACCTCTGGGTACCGACCTGCTCCGCAAGCCTCAACCGCGATCAACACTATCCATCGTCTACAACCAACACAATGTAGTGCGGACATAGCCCGTGCAGGGGTGAGTATAAGATACTCAGTAGGGACCCTGAGACCCCCGAAGGTCTCCCAGAATCCACAAAGGATAATCCACAAAATAAAGATACAATCACGAAGTAACATCTGACACTGCTTAGGTATATGCCCATACATATACCTAAGTCATCAATTCCAGTTCGCTCCAACTCTGAGCCCGAGTGTAACCCAGTCCACACAGGAAACCACAACCCAATCCACACAGGAAAGAAAAACGTAATCCACACAGGATATCAAGTCAAATTCAGCTCACACATGTATACTTCTTCGTATGACGATAGAGATGATCAGATATATCCACTGATTCATCTATGCCGTCGGACCCACAAAGGATCGGTAGGTACTAACCCATGCAATGACCCACAAAGGATCTGACCCACGAAGGATCGATAGGTAACTAACCCCCGCAATGACCCACAAATGATCTGACCCACACAGGATCAATATGTAACTAACCCCCGGAAAGACCCACACAGGATCGAACCCACATAAGATCTGTAGGTGCTGGCCCACACAGGACCGCTGAGAGCTGACCCACACAGGATCGGACCCACATAGGATCGGTAGCACTGATCCACGTAGGATCGCTGAGTGCTGTAGTCGTCGCCGTCAAATCCACTGAGGATCTCTGTATAGTAGTCGTCATCGTCGCAGTTGCAGCCAGATCTAGGGTTCTCGCACACAGCAAACTCGTTCGGAAGGGTACGCTCCACGAGCCGAGAGACTGATACATCAAATGACACATAGTTCAGAGTTGATGTATCCAAAAGTTCCGTATCGTCAACGGGAACTCGACGTCACAGACGGCGCGTCAATCGGATGCCCGGTCTGAGAGTTATTGGATTTTTCGTCCCAGGGGCCCGGTTGGGTTTTAAGTCAAAACCAACCCGACCGTACTCCACCTGCGTCCAAACCTCGGGCAGAGTAAGCCAAAAGATCCGTCTCACTTATAGGAATCCATCAAAGTCGACGGCACGTCAATCAGACGTCCGGAGCTCAAGTTATAAGCGTTTTCGCTCCGAGGGCCAGATTGGTTTCGTGTACGAACCAACCCAGATGAACCCAATGTTCCCTGAAACCTTGAGTGAGATATACTAAAGCGACTGTCTCGATCCAAGGATAGCATCGCAACTGACGGTTTGTCGATCGGAGGCCCGTAGCTCATGTTATTGGAAACATACCGAAGGAGGTTCGGTAATATGGGGTTCTGGCCCGGTCCGACCCGGCCCGATACCCCCAGGGTCAGACCGAACCGGGTCGACCCGAACTGGGTCCGGGCCCGACCCAGCCTGGGCGCGGCCCGGTCTGGCGGACCGGACAGGCAGGCAGCCTGGCGCGCGGCGCGCTGGCCAGGGGCTCGGCCGAACGACCGAGCTGTTTCGGAAGCGGGGGGGGGGGGGGGGGGGGGGGCGCTGCCCCCACGTGTAGCAACCGCCACCCCATAATGGGGCCGCTCCGTCCGGCGCGGACGGGGGTTTTCGAACCCCCAGTTCATCCTTGGTCCGGCCGGCCTGCTCCGGCCGGCCGGCTTCTGCCGCCACGGGACCAGCAAGGCCGGTCCCCTTGCTCCGATGCTGGCGGCCCGGAACCGGCCGCGGCCTTCGTCCGTCCGGCACGGCGCGATGGCCCCACGCCCCTGCTCTGGCCGCGGTGCTTTTGTGGTTCACCGGCGTGGCACGACAGCACCGCGTCTCTGGTTCGTCTTCAACGGCACGACGCGATGGAGCCACGCTTCTCCCCCTTTCCTTATCAAAATTCAGTGCGGTGCTTCGGCACCGCGTTGCCTTGCTCACCACAACAATACCAACAACCAAAAGGGGGAGGAGTGTCGGCCGTGTTCGTGCGGTCCGACCTCCTCCTGTTATCACGATAATAGGCGGTTCAAGGAAAAGGAGAAAGCGACGGAAGACTTCACGAACTAACAAACAAAATAAAATAAATCCCTACCTCAACGTTGTCGTCGAACGAGCGTTCGTTGCAGAATTAACCGTCGCGGAAAAAGAGGATCACCGCGGAAGAAGAGGTTCACCGTTGGCGTTAGGCGATCTCTGAGGAAGGCGTCTCTCGCCGTCGTCCGCCTTCAGAGGTTGGCGTTATTCGTTGACGGTGGTGCGTTCTTCGCGTTCTTCGTCGAAAACAACAAATCTTATCTTTTTCTCACAAAGGTTTAACACCACACAAACCCAACCAACGAAATAAAATAACTTTAACACTTATTTTATTATCATAACCTAAGATTTTGAAATTCAAAAGATAAGAAACGAACATTTAATTCAATGAATTAATTGTAACGATTTAACCGCCCATTTAATGAGGCGTTTCTTAACCAGAATAAACGTAAGGTTTGACTTTCATTAAATAGGGGGTTGCAGGTGCGTTACTTAGAAGGGAAGAAACGACAGGGCTCATGCGGGCCCCACCTCAAAAATATCCTACCAAGTGGGTAGGATATTGTAACGACCCGAAATTTTAAATAAATATCGTTTCCTAATTTTATGTGTTATTTTATTTTATTTTTATACTCAACAAAAATGTTTCATTTGATAACATGAGTATAATTAAAATGAGACTGTTGGGTTTTGACTATTATTTGACCATTGGTCAATATGACCGCTGGAAACTAAACGTTTTGACTATTGTCTCTAAATACAAGCAATCTTGGTTAATTAATATATAAAGAAGATTCGATGGCCTCACCCAGTAGTCTTGGACCGATCGAAGCCCATCTAACAGAACTTGGGAAGGAGGTAGCACCACTGGGATTTGCTCTGGACCAAACCCAAGCTGAACTTCATCGTATAAAGCTAGAACGGGATCGCCTTCGCGAGAAGTTCAAACTGATAGAAATTACTACTCGTGCGATGTTGGCCGACCCTCCCTCGGATTCTCTCACCTTAGCACACCTTACACTTAGGTCCTATGCTGGTGTAAAAAGGGGCTATGTAAGGAGACCGTAACTATCTTGTGTAATCCTTTGTTTTAAATAAAAATTTCGATTCCTTTTATGAATTTTCAAATGACTGGATAAATATAGTATGCATATTTTTGATGAATTTTAGAAAAAAGATATTTTAAAAATGTTTATGTAAACCTTAAATAATTAAAAATGTGTAATGATTTTCAAAAAATGGTCTTCTACAATTATGTTCAGTATGAAATTTAGAGTCTAATAAGATCAACTTGATTTTTGATGAATAGTAAATTATGAATAGTGATTTTGTGATTAGGATTAATTATGTGTCCAAATAGATTAGTAATCTCACTTAAAGAAAGTATTAAAATAAGGCAGGCACTTTGATTAAGTAATGTGATTCAATAAAATGGTTAAATAAGGGTTTCATAAATTATTATTCAAGTATTAGTTTTTTCAGATGAATAGTGTTTTTTAATTAAAATTTTAATTAAAAATATTTAGAAAATTATTTTTATAAAATGGACTTCATTTTTGAACTCAGAGCATCGATATTATGTTAAGGTAATTTTTGGGGATTTTTCTGAAAAAAAATAAATTTTCGATGAATAGTGTTTTTAATTAAAAATTTAATTAAAAATATTTAGAAAATTATTTTTATAAAATTGATTTCATTTTTGAAATCAGAGCATTGATATTTGGTTAAGGTGAAATTTTGGGATTATTCTGAGAAAGTTGAATTTTCGATGAATAGTGAAAATACAGTTTTTAAGTTACGGGTGTTTAATGACATCATTAAATGATGTATTAAGTATGTAATCAATATGTTCGACTTATGAATAGTAATATAAGGTATGAGGTGTACCAAGTGGCCAATACCATGGGAAAATACCATGGTCAAGCCCATGGTTTTGCCAAAACCACTAATGAGGTGTCCCTTGGCCATTAATGCCTTGTCCCCTCACTTTCCCTATAAATATCAAGCCATCCTCTCATCCTTTAGACTCCCCACTCTAACCCAACGAAGTGTTGGTCTCCTTACCTCCCAAGGAGTCCTCCCAAGGTGCCCCCAATCCCTCAAGGTCCAAACCTTTGAGTTTTAAGAGTTACGTTTTAAGGTAAGGGATCCGACCTCTCTCTTTCATTTCAAGTAATCTCTTTTATGTCATTCCTTTTATGCTCCATGTTATTATGTTGTAGGATGTTATTATATACTCCTCTTACTGCACATTTCATGTTCATATAATGAGAGATCCCCTCTTACTCTCATTATTTTGTTTTATGAAGTTTTAAGTGGCGCCGTAAGGCTGCCGAAAGTTTTGTAACGAATTCTCTCTCCCTTCTCATTTTTCAAGATCTATTTTCATGTAAAGTATTTCAAGTTCATTTTTATTATGTTGGGGTATGATATCTAAATTTATCATACTGATATTTTATGATCATATGATGAGAGACCCCATCTTATCTCTTCAATTCAGTATTTTGAAGTTTTAAGTGGCGCCGTTAGGCTGCTGAATTTTTAAGTGGTTCTTCACCCTTCTTGTTTTGAAGTTCTACTTCCATGTCAATTCTTTCAAGTTCCTTTTTTATTATGTTGGGTTATGATCTCTAAATTTATCATACTGATCTTTTATGATCGTATGATGAGAGACCCCATTTTATCTCTTCAATTCAGTATTTTGATGTTTTAAGTGGCACCGTTAGGCTGCCGAATTTTTAAGTGGTTCTTCACCCTTCTCATTTTGAAGTTCTACTTTCATGTCAATTTTTTCAAGTTCCTTTTTGTTATGGTGTTGTATGATCTCTATATATATCATACTATAGTCTTATGTTCATATGATGAGAGGCCCCATTTGATCTCTTCAATTCAGTATTTTGAAGTTTTAATTCGTGCCGTTAGGCTGCCAAATTTTTTAGGGGATTCTTTCACCCTTCTCATTCTTTTCAAATTTCTACTTTCATGTCAAGTCTTTCAAGTTACTTTGTAATTATGTTGGGTAATTATATCTATATCTATCACACTGAACTCTTATTTTCACATGATGAGAGACCCTATTTGATCTTTTCAAATCATTTTTGTTGAAGTTTAAGTAACGCCGTTAGGCTGCCGAACTTTCATAAGAGAAATCTAATTTTTGTCTTCCTTCCATGTTTTTAATTTCAAATGGTATGTCCTTGAAATTTCATTAACATGATCATGTATCCTTCTTATTCTTTCCATATACTGTTTTATGGTTCATTTATGAATGTTTGACCCATTTTCCATCTCTTTTTAATGTCTTCTAAAACCTCGTAACATAGCTGTTATGCTGCAGAATTTCCGTCTCAAAATCTCTCTCTCTTTTTCTAAAGTTCTTTTATATTATTAAGTGAATACTCAAAGCTCTTTCTTCTAAAGGGGTATTCACATATATACCAAAATGTTCTATTTTAAATTCTGGGATTTATATACATGAGACCCACCTTCCTTTTCTGTGGGTTTTAAAGTGACGTAAAGATCATGTCTTTAAAGCAGTTTTTAAAACATTGTGATTATGAAATGAAACCCATTTATTCTATGCTATATGGGTTATTTATGAAATTTTTGATTATGATATATGTGGCTCACATGATAATAAAGGAAAAATTAAGGGTTCTCCCTGATATCACTCCAATGCATTGGGTAATGATGTAACCACTAGAGATTACAATTTTCACGATACCTTGGTGAATAACCTTGGTAATTTTCAAATGACACCTTGGGGATGGACCTTGGTGATAAGTTCATGATTGTCAATATTAAATGTTGTAGCCACATCTTCAAGTTATGAAAAAGTTTTATTTTTATTATGATATGCCTCATGATTTCATTTTCATGCCTTAAAGTTCTTTTCATGACTTTATTGATGTATCTCAAGTTCATATGTAAAATGTTTCACTTGTTTCCCTTGCTGGGCCTTCTGCTCACCCTTTCTTTTGATGTATATCCCCAGGTTATGAGATGCAGTAATGAGCCTAGGGTGAACATGAGTAGAAGCCTTTCATGTGTTTAAGAAGAATGTTTTTTTTGTTTCATGTTTTATGTTCCTTGTTTCCAAGACACCAAACCTTAAAGATCCTCAGTTCCGTGTAATGGAATGAAAGTTATGTTATAAAAAGACGGGATGCTATAGTTGGTATCAAAGGATGGTTTAGTTATTTGTGGAAATTAGGATATGAAAACTCTAGGAAGAACCCTATAGAAAATTTTAAATATAGGAAATCTTCTTGGTATTTTGGTGAGTATTGAGTAAGGGGTTGCCAAGCAAATACATCCCTATCTGGATACGAGCAGGTAGAGGTGGCTCTGGCACAGATGTACATAGGGGTAAAACCCGAAAACACCGCTTTGAGCTAGACTCGAACAGGAACTGGTACACGACAACGGGCCTTGCTGCACTCTTGGTTACAACACTCCCAGGGGATATGCTTTGGTAAATTCATAAGCTTGGTATGAACCATTGTTAAAGGAACAAAGATAAAATAAAATAAAGATTCACATAAGAATATATGATCATGGATAACCTAGATGGTAACCTAGGGGATCACAAGTTAGGGTATACTTTTCTTCTAAAAGTTATCCTTATATGCTTTAAGTTCCTTTTCATGATTATTGGTTAAGTATTTAAGCCCATAATTATACTTTATCTTCTTAGTTAATGGTGGGAAATGGAATAACGTGTCCCAACAACCAATGTGATAGGAAATTCGACGATTTCCGTATTAATATGATAGAGATGATTAGGGGATTAAAAGATGATTATTATTTTGGAAGACGTTCACTATTTTGGGGACCCTATATGATCGAGGTAAATAGATTACTATAGTATTTTCATTGAGGAGTAAGGTTGACTTATATTTTGAATAATTGATGAATTTAAGGTGGACTTATAGTAATTTAGGTTACTTATGGGAATGATTAACCTATCTTGGGTAAAATATGTTTAGGTTATCTACTTTTGTTATAAGATGTTAGGAGTGGTTGATGTTGTCTGGAGATGAACAATGAAGTTGTTTTGGAAGACTATGTTATCAAATCCTTCTTGTATTTGGGTTTCAATCTTAGTTGATTAATTTTGAGGAATTTTAAGGACCGTTATTTATGGAATGGTCTATGATGAACTTTGGGTAGTACCATGGAACTTTGAAGATTTAAAAGTAGTTTCCATTCCTATGGGATTCTTTCTTTTTGAAGAGTTGTTTTACCTTAACCTTTCTATTTTTGGGATAATGTTTAAAGATAGAAGAAATAGATAGTTAATCTTTTGTAGATTATGTAATTCTTTAGAAGATGATTCTTGTGCTTTTATGAGACCAAGTGTTTTTGAATTCTCATCATTTGGAGAAAAGATTAGTGTTGGTAGGGACTTATTAAAGGATGAAACTCTACGTGAAGGTAGGTATATTTTTATGTTTTTGTTCTATGTAGTAAATGAATTCCTCAAAATTATGAAAAGAAACGTAAAACAAAGATGTTGTTGGTTTACGTTTCCTACTAGGTAATCAAAGACCTTTTACAAACATCATAAGTTTGGGATTTTCTTATGGTTAACTTTCTCCTAATCATGTTCTCTATCACTCTCCCTCGGAACATGACCCTTTGTTTTCTCCTCCATGTCCATATTTTCCTACATGGAATCCTAGAGTGGGTGAACTCGGGTGACCTTTGTACTTCCGTTTCTTTCTTTTAAAGTAATAGTTTTACTGACTCCTTTTCCGATGTGGGACTTTCAATGAAATTTCAAAACCCAATTTTAAAAATTGCGAGGACGCAATTTCTTAAGGGGGGAAGATTGTAACGACCCGAAATTTAAAATAAATATCGTTTCCTAATTTTATGTGTTATTTTATTTTATTTTTATACTCAACAAAAATGTTTCATTTGATAACATGAGTATAATTAAAATAAGACTGTTGGGTTTTGACTGTTATTTGACCATTGGTCAATATGACCGCTGGAAACTAAACGTTTTGACTATTGTCTCTAAATACAAGCAATCTTGGTTAATTAATATAGAAATAATATTCAATGGCCTCACCCAATAGTCTTGGACCGATCGAAGCCCATCTAACAGAACTTGGGAAGGAGGTAGCACCAATGGGATTTTCTCTGGACCAAACCCAAGCTGAACTTCATCGTATAAAGCTAGAACGGGATCGCCTTCGCGAGAAGTTCAAACTGATAGAAATTACTACTCGTGCGATGTTGGCCGAGCCTCCCTCGGATTCTCTCACCTTAGCACACATTACACTTAGGTCCTATGCTGGTGTGATAAGGGGCTATGTAAGGAGACCGTAACTGTCTTCTGTAATCCTTTGTTTTAAATAAAAATTTCGATTCCTTTTATGAATTTTTAAATGACCGGATAAATATAGTATGCGTATTTTTGATGAATTTTAGAAAAATGATATTTTAAAAATGTTTATGTAAACCTTAAATAATTAAAAATGTGTAATGATTTTCAAAAAATGGTCTTCTACAATTATGTTCAGTACGAAATTTAGAGTCTAATAAGATCAACTTGATTTTTGATGAATAGTAAATTATGAATAGTGATTTTATGATTAGGATTAATAATGTGTCCAAATAGATTAGTAATCTCACTTAAATAAAGTATTAAAATAAGCTAGGCACTTTGATTAAGTAATGTGATTCAATAAAATGGTTAAATAAGGGTTTCATAAATTATTATTCAAGTATTAGTTTTTTCAGATGAATAGTGTTTTTTAATTAAAATTTTAATTAAAAATATTTAGAAAATTATTTTTATAAAATGGACTTCATTTTTGAACTCAGAGCAACGATATTATGTTAAGGTAATTTTTGGGGATTTTTCTGAAAAAAAATAAATTTTCGATGAATAGTGTTTTTAATTAAAAATTTAATTAAAAATATTTAGAAAATTATTTTTATAAAATGGATTTCATTTTTGAAATCAGAGCATTGATATTTGGTTAAGGTGAAATTTTGGGATTATTCTGAGAAAGTTGAATTTTCGATGAATAGTGAAAATACAGTTTTTAAGTTACGGGTGTTTAATGACACCATTAAATGATGTATTAAGTATGTAATCAATATGTTCGACTTATTAATAGTAAGATAAGGCATGAGGTGTCCCAAGTGGCCAATACCATGGGAAAATACCGTGGTCAAGCCCATGGTTTTTCCAAAACCACTAATGAGGTGTCTCTTGGCCATTAATGCCTTGTCCCCTCACTTTCCCTATAGATATCAAGACATCCTCTCATCCTTTCGACTCCCCACTCTCCCCCAACGAAGTTCTGGTCTCCTTACCTCCCAATGAGTCCTCCCAAGGTTCCACCAAGCCCTCAAGGTCCAAACCTTTGAGTTTTAAAAGTTACGTTTTAAGGTAAGGGATCCGACCTCTCTCTTTCATTTCAAGTAATCTCTTTTATGTCATTCCTTTTATGATCCACGCTCTTATGTTGGAGGATGTTCTTATATACTCCTATTACTGCCCATTTCATGTTCATATAATTAGAGATCCCCTCTTACTCTCATTATTTTGTTTTATGACGTTTTAAGTGGCGCCGTTAGGCTGCCGAATTTTTTGTAACGGATTCTCTCTCCCGTCTCATTTTTCAAGATCTATTTTCATGTAAAGTATTTCAAGTTCATTTTTATTATGTTGGGGTATGATCTCTAAATTTATCATACTGATCTTTTATGATCATATGATGAGATACCCCATCTTATCTCTTCAATTCAGTATTTTGAAGTTTTAAGTGGCGCCGTTTGGCTGCCAAATTTTTAAGTGGTTCTTCACCCTTCTCGTTTTGAAGTTCTACTTCCATGTCAATTCTTTCAAGTTCCTTTTTTTATTATGTTGGGGTATGATATCTAAATTAATCATACTGATCTTTTATGATCATATGATGAGAGACCCCATTTGATCTCTTCAATTCAGTATTTTGAAGTTTTAAGTGGCGTCGTTAGGCTGCCGAATTTTTAAGTGGTTCTTCACCCTTCTCGTTTTGAAGTTCTACTTTCATGTCAATTATTTCAAGTTCCTTTTTGTTATGGTGGGGTATGATCTCTATATCTATCATACTGGAGTCTTATGTTCATATGATGAGAGACCCCATTTGATCTCTTCAATTCAGTATTTTGAAGTTTTAAGTCGCGCCGTTAGGCTGCCGAAATTTTTAGGGGATTCTTTCACCCTTCTCATTCTTTTCAAAGTTCTACTTTCATGTCAAGTCTTTCAAGTTCATTTATAATAATGTTGGGGAATTATCTCTATATCTATCATACTGAACTCTTATGTTCACATGATGAGAGACCCTATTTGATCTTTTCAAATCATTTTTTTTGAAGTTTAAGTAACGCCGTTAGGCTGCCGAACTTTCATAAGAGAAATCTAATTTTTGTCTTCCTTCCATGTTTTTCATTTCAAATGGTATGTCATTGAAATTTCATTACCATGATCATGTATCCTTCTTATTCTGTCCATCTACTGTTTTATGGGTCATTTATGAATGTTTGACCCATTTTCCCTCTCTTTTTAATGTCTTCTAAAACCTCGTAACATAGCTGTTATGCTACAAAATTTCCGTCTCAAAATGTCTCTCTCTTTTTCTAAAGTTCTTTTATATTTTTAAGTGAATACTCAAATCTCTTTCTTCTGAAGGGGTATTCACATATATACCAAAATGTTCTATTTTAAATTCTGGGATTTACATACATGAGACCCACCTTCGTTTTCTGTGGGTTTTAAAGTGACGTAAAGATCATGTCTTTAAAGCAGTTTTTAAAACGTTGTGATTATGAAATGAAACCCATTTATTCTATGCTATATGGGTTATTTATGAAATGTTTGATGATGATATATGTGGATCACATGATAATAAAGGCAAAATTAAGGGTGCGCCCTGATAGCGCTCCAATGCATTGGGTAATGATGTAACCACTAGAGATTACAATTTTCACGAGATCTCCACTGAGCCCTGCTCTCTGATGGGTAAGAAGTGAGCCGACTTGGTGAGTCGGTCGACAATCACCCAAATGGAGTCATGAACTCTTGAAGTGCGTGGAATTCCAGTCATGAAGTCCATAGATATGCCGTCCCACTTCCACTTCGGGACCTCCAAGGGCTGTACCAAGCCTGCTGGTACCTGATTCTCTCCCTTCACCTGCTGGTAGGTGAGGCTTCGAGAAACAAACTCTGCCACAACCTTCTTCATGCCTGGCCACCAGTGCTTTCGTCCGAGATCCTGGTACATCTTCACCACTCCAGGATGTACCGCCAAAGTGGAAGTGTGAAACTCTATCAGCACCTCCTCTCGTAAAGCAACTGGTACCAAGGTACGTCCTCTTAAAAGGACGTCGTGCTCTGCTCCAAAGGAGAAATCATCAGGTGCCTGTCCTAAGGATATCTGCACACGCCGCGTCTCACAGTCAGTGTCCCCACGATGTGCCTCTCTGACCCGCTACAGTAGTGGAGGAGTGACTATTAGAGAATTAAGGAAGGATGCTCCATCTCTATCCACAAAGGATATCTGCAAAGCAGCTTGCTGCTCTATTGCCTCCCCAAGTAGTTGAATGCCCATCCTCCTGCTGAGAGCATCAGCTACCACGTTCCCCTTCCCAGGAGTATATACTATCTCAAAGTCATAGTCCTAGAGGAACTCAAGCCATTGTCGCTGTCTCTGGTTTAGGTCCTTCTGAGAGAAGATGTACCTGAGACTCTGATGGTCAGAAAAGACTGTAAAGCACTCACCCATCAGATAGTGTCGCCACATCTTCAGAGCGAAGACCACTGCTGCTAACTCCAGGTCATGAGTAGCATAGTTCTGCTCATGCGGCCTCAACTGGCATGATCCATAGGCAATAACTTCCCCCTCCTGCATCAGGACACATCCAAGTCCGGTCCCTGATGCATCGCAGTAAACTACGTACGCTACTCCTTCCTCCGGCAACCTCAAGATAGGCGCACTGGTCAATCTCTATCTCATATCCTGGAAGCTCTGCTGACATCTGTCTGACCATACAAAGGGTTTACCCTTCTTCATAAGAGATGAGAGTGGTGCTGCAACTCTGGAGAAGTCTAGTACAAATCTCTGATAGTATCCAGCTATTCCCAAGAAACTCCGTACCTCCGTCACGCTCCTGGGTGGCTCCCAAACTTGCACTGCCTTGATCTTCGCAGGATCCACCGCAACTCCCACCTTAGAGATGACGTGTTCCAAGAAGTGGAACTCACGTATCCAGAACTGACACTTCGATAGATTTCCATAAAGCTGGTTCTCTCAGAGTGTGTCTAGTACAACCCGCAAGTGGTAGGCATGCTCCTCCTCAGTCGTCAAGTATATCAAAATGTCGTCGATGAAGACCACGACAAATCGATCGAGGTATGGCTGAAATATCCTGTTCATGAGCCCCATGAACACTGCGGGAGAATTGGTTATGCCGAAGGGCATAACCAAGAACCCATAGTGGCCATACCGACATCTGAAGGCCGTCTTCTGCACGTCCTCGTCCCGAACTCTGAGCTGATGATAGCCTGACCTGAGGTCTATCTTTGAGAACCACCATGCTCCCTTGAGCTGATCGAAGAGGTCATCAATCCTTGGTAGCGAATAATTCTTCCTCACTGTCACCTGGTTCAGGCGACGATTGTCGACACAAAGTCGAAATCTCCCGTCCGCCTTCTTGGCGAACAATATCGGGGAAGCCCAGGGTGAAACACTAGGTCGGATTAATCCCTTGCCCTGAATGTTCTCCAACTATACCCGTAGCTCTCGAAGCTCGGCGGGAGCCATCTGATATGCTGGGGTGGATATCGAAGCTATCCCGGGGTACAGATCAATATAAAAGTCTACCTCTCTGCGAGGAGGTAGTCCTGGAACGTCGTCGGGAAAGACGTCCACATACTGATCCACCACTACAGGAAAACTAGGACTCTGCACGTCAACTGCTCCAAGGATGAGGCTAGCCAACTGATGAGTGATGGGCTGTCCTCTCCTCTGCGAGAGTCAATCCTGTTCTGCGAAGTCTCCCTTATCTCCAGTGAAGGTGAACCTTCTCCCGTCGGTGCGTATACATTGCACCTTGCGCCTAATACAGTCGATCTGAGCATGGACTGTAGATAACCAATCCATGCCCAAGATGATGTCGTAAGTCCTCGATGCCACTACAAGAAGATCCCCGCTGAAGCTCTCGCCTCCTAGAGTAAGCTCACACTTCCAGCACCAGTGCGTAATCGTCGAGTCTGCTCTCGTAGGAGTATCTAGCTGTAAGGATCGAGCCAACGGCTCTGTTGGAATCTCCGAGCTACGAAAAAGGGAAGCGACTATGAAAGAATGACTCACTCCTGTGTCTATAAGAACTGCAGAAAGGGTGGAATAGACATAGATAGTACCTCGAATCATATCAGGCGCACCGTGGTCATAGGCCTCCGCTGCCTGGAGCTGTGCCTGTCTCTGCCCGCCAGCTCCCTGTGGTCGGGGTGGACCTCCTGGTGGTGGCGGTGGTAGGGCCTCAAAGCGTCACCCACCACCTGCTGCTCGCCCAGCTCCTCTGCCTCGTCTGCCTGCTCCCTGCGGACCACCACGGTCGACCCTCTACCTCTACCTGGTAGGCCCCTCAACCGTCTGCTGCTCCTTGGCATGGCGGGTCTGGAAGTCACGAGCCATGTGGCCCTGCCCGCCGCATGTGTAGCACTGTCTGCATCTCGAAAGACTGGCTCCGCGCTGTGTGCCCCGCACTGCTGAGCCAGTGTTCTGAGGTCGTCTGCTTGAGGGTTTGGTCTTTCTGGACCCATGAGTCATCCATCGACTGCCTACTGCAGAAGACTCTACTACCTGTCGCCCTGCGGAAGGTCTCGCTGCTGATGAAGGCTCAGCAAGGAAGCTCTCGATCAAAAGGGCTCGCTCCAGTACTCCTGCCTGAGTCAGAATTATGAGGGAAATCAGCGATGCCCTGATCTCATGCCTCAACCCCTGCTCAAAGGTCTGGGCCCGGAAGAATGTTTCTCGTACCATGTATGTTGAGTAGCGCGAGAGATCGGTAAATCTCGCCGAGTACTGGGTGACCGTCAAGCTGACCTACCGCAGCTGTAGAAGCTCCTAGATGCGCACCGCACGGAGGGCGGGTGGGACGAACTCTGAGTGGAAGAGGATCTCAAAGTCTGTCCAGAGGAGAGATGCCTCATCGTGCACCTGGAACATCAAGCTCCACCACCTGCCTGCTGCCGCGTGCAGTAGGCTCACTGCGAGGATCACCATGAGGTCTGCTGGTGTCCTCACTAACCTAAAAACTCATATCACTACCTCCAGCCAATCCTCTGCTGCCTGGGGGTCCGTCTCCCTGTGAAACCTGGGCGGTCACTGGTGCTGAAACTCATGCAGTGCACTAAGGCGACGTGAATCGTCAGCGGCTGGGGCTGGTATCATCGGTGGATTGGCGGGTAAAGGTACCGCCGGTGCCTCAACTATCAAAGGGCCCCGTACCAAGGCCTCGTCGCTCGGTGGGCTGTCGTCATGCACAACTCTCGGAACCCTAGCTGACAGCTGTCGTGGGGCCACCCTGAAAAGAGACAGGTGCACCACGGTCAGAATAGTACACCTGGTGAGCTGAGACAAAGTAATCACAAAGAAAACTTGAATCACACATGCAATCAATGTTTTCATGTACTAAGTCGGAAATCAGAAGTCAGGGTCCTAGTGTATGGATACGCCGGCTGCCACACCAACACTGGACTCCCTGGACTGATAACCACACTCAATAATCTTAACACTGTTGCTTCACATAGAAAAAAATCAGAGTCCTGAGTTATGCGGTAGAACCTAACTCTTCTGATACCAATTTTTCACGACCTGTCCTCGGGGCCCGTGCCATGACTACCCCAAGACCGCCTTCCATAGGCCAGGGGCTGGCGACTAGCACCAAGGCGTAATTCCCGGTAAAAAGGGAAGACATTTCCTTTGAAAAGTAAACAAACACCACAGAGCAAGCAAGCAGTAGAAGTAAACACTAAGTAAAAACTGGGTACAACAGTAAGTGGGGAAAAGTAAGTGGGCCAGTATACAAACCCAAACTGAAAGGAAAGTACAACTGGAAAGGGAAAACAACAACTGAAAAGTAAAGCCACAGCATTGAGCCATCCACTGAAGTCCCACCTGAAGGGTGAGTACAGATAGCCTTCACAACTCCTCGGGTCCAACCGTCCGCTCCGAGTACGTCCCGTCCAGTGGTCCACCTCCGGGTACCGACCTGCTCCGAAAGCCTCAACCGCGATCAGCGCTGTCTGTCGTCTGCAACCAACACAACGTAGTGCAGGCATATCCTGTGCATGGGTGAGTATAAGCTACTCATTAGGGACCCCGAGACCCCCAAAGGTCTCCCAAAATTCACAAAGGATAATCCACAAAGGAAAGATACAATCACCAAGTAACATCCGAAACTGCTTAGGTATATACCCATACATGTAACTGAGTCATCAATTCCAGTTCGCTCCAACTCCGAGCCCGACTGCAACCCAGTCCACATAAGAAACCACAACCCAATACACACAGGAAACCATAACGTAATCCACATAGGATATCAAATCAAATTCAGATCACACAGGTATACTTCTTCGTATGACGATTGAGATGATCAGATATATCCACTAATTCATCTATTTCGCCGGACCCACAAAGGATCGATAGGTACTAACCCCCGAAATGACCCACAAAGGATCTGACCCACAAAGGATCCATAGGTAACTAACCCCTGAAATGATCCACAAAGGATCTGACCCAAACATGATCGATAGGTAACTAACCCCCACAAAGATCCACACAGGATCAGACCCACACAAGATTTGTAGGCCCTTGCCCACACAGGACCACTGAGCGCTGACCCACATAGGATCGGACCCACACAGGATCGGTATCACATATCCACTTAGGATCGCTGAGTGCTGTAGTCGTCGCCGTCAAATCCACTGAGGATCTGTGTACAGTCGTCGTCGTCGTCGCAGTCGCAGCCAGCTCTAGGGTTCCCGCACACAGCAAGCTCGTTCGGGAGGGTCCGCTCCACAAGCTGAGATTCTGATACATCAACTGACACATAGTCTAGAGTTGATGTATCCAAAAGTTCCGTATCGTCAACGGGAACTCGACATCACAGACGGCGCGTCAATCGGACACCCGGTCTGAGAGTTATTGGCCTTTTCGTCCTAGGGGCCTGGTTGGTTTTTAAGTCAAAACCAACCCAACAATACTCCACCTACGTCCAAACCTTAGGCGGATTAATCCAAAAGATCTGCCTCACTTAGAAGAATCCATCAAAGTCGACGGCACATCAATCGGACGTCCGGAGCTCAAGTTATAAGCGTTTCTGCTCCGAGGGCCTGGTTGGTTTCGTGTACGAACCAACCCGGCCGAACCCAAAGTTCTCCGAAACCATGAGTATGATATACCGAAATGACCGTCTCAATCAGAGGATCACATCGCAACTGAACTTTTGTCGATCATAGGCCCATAGCTCAAGTTATGATAGCAGACCGAAGGAGGTTTGGTAATAGGGGGTTTGGGCCCGGTCCGACCCGGCCCGATACCCCCAGGGTCGGCCCGAACTGGGTCGACCAGAACTAGGTCTGGGTCCAGCCTGTTTGGGCGCGGCCCGACCCTGTCGGCGCGGCCCGTCTCGGCCGGCGCGGCCCGGCGCGGCCTGGGCGCATAATGGGGCCGCTCCGTCCGGCGCGGCCGAGGGTTTTCGAACCCCCGGTTCTTCCATGGTCCGACCGGTCCGCTCCGGCCGGCCGTCTTCTGCCACCATGAGACAGGCAAGGCCGGTCCCCTTGCTCCGATTCCGGCGGCCCAGAACCGGCCGCCGGTTCCCCTACTCCGCCGCAGCCCGGAACCGGCCGCGACCTTCATCCGTCCGGGGTGGCGCGACGGCGCCGCACCCCTCCGCCACGGCCCTTCTCCGGATGCAGTGCTTTTGTGGTTCACCGGCGCGGCGTGATTGAGCCGCGTCTCTGGTTCCTCCTCAACGGCGCGATGCAACGACGCCACGCTTTTCCCCCTTTCCTTATCAAAATTCTGCGCGGTGCATCGGCACCGCGTTGCCTTGCTCGCCGCAACAATACCAACAACCAAAAGGGGGAGGAGTGTTGGCCGTGTTCGTGCGGTCCGACCTCCTCCCATTATCATGATAACAGGAGGTTCAAGGAAAAGGAGAAAGCGACGGAAGACTTCATGAACTAAAAAATAAAATAAAATAAATCCCTACCTCAACGTTGTCATCGAACGAGCGTTCGTCGCGGAATTAACCATCACGGAAGAAGAGGATCACCGCAGAATAAGAGGTTCTCCGTTGGCATTAGGCGATCTCCGAGGAAGGCGTCTCTCGCTGTCGTCCGCCATCAGAGGTTGGCGTTCTTCGTTGGCAGTGGTGCGTTCTTCACGTTCTTCGTCGAAGAATGAAGAATCTTCTCTTTTTCTCCCAAAGGTTTAACACCACACAAACCCAACCAACGAAATAAAATAAGTTCAACACTTATTTTATTATCATAACCTAAGCTTTTGAAATTCAAAAGATAAGAAACGAACAATTAATTCAATAAATTAATTGTAACGATTTAACTGCCCATTTAATGAGGCGTTTCTTAACTAGAATAAACATAAGGTTTGACTTTCATTAAAAGCGGGGTTGTGGGTGCGTTACTTAGAAGGGAAGAAACGGCAGGGCTCGTGCGGGCCCCACTTCAAAAATATCCTACCAAGTGGGTAGGATATTGTGGGTACCACCTTATCCGCTTAACTTAGGTTAAGCCACTTTAAGTGAAATAAAATAAAGTTTCGCACCACTTTTATTTTATTTCTTAACTTAACCCCCAAAAAATAAAAACCACACCCGAGCAAATGCAACTCCGAAAAAGGTGTTTCTAAGAAAATACTGGCGCTACGATTCTATTGGTGCCCCCAGAATTCAATTTCGAGCACCGGTTCAAAAGTTAGAAAAACCCACTCGTTCGTTGACTGAAAGTACCCGAGCTAAACTTCAGAAAATGATTATGGGCACACCGGGCCTCAGAATAAGGTGCTGTCAGAAACTGCGTTCTTATAAAAATCCCAAGAAAATTAAGAAAAAAATTTCCTTGAATTTTACGGGTCTTTAAATCATCGTAGTGAGGAGACACTGGTCCCCAAGATCAGCGTGGAATTGGACCTTTCCTTACTGATACTGGAGAATATTTCATTGAAGGAGAAAGATTCCTCTATATGGACCCAGGTCTTCATATTCCATATTTTTCCTCAGTACTGTGCCTTTTTTCTTCTACATGGACACTCAGTTCAGAGTTTCAGGCGAAGCGGTCAAGTGCTTCGGCCTCAAGTTGACAGAGGCGCTAGGCCTGGGGTGGTGTTATCTTCTTCGTGTGTAGGGGAGGGGCCTGATCAGTTCTCTTCAGGGTCTGTTGACTCCCCTCGACCTTCAAGTGGGATGGAGGGTCCTCGGTCACTGGCACTTTGCAAGGTGTCGGTGGCCTCCTCATGCCTTTCTCTCCAGCAAAGCATGAATCTGGTCCCGGTCCAGCTGGGAGTCGATCGGATGAAGATGGACTCCTTTTAGCTGGAATACGACGCCTCCCAGATGGAATCGGTTTGGGAGTTGCTGGAATTCATCCTGCGGTTCCATTTGAGAGGATTGGTGTCGAGGGTTCGGGCCCGACCATTCGAATCCTGTATTGACAGAGTTGGGGTGAATCAAGATGTCATGTTTTTTGGAGGGTTTGAGGATTGGCTCCCAGTTTTGGGTACCTATGATATCCTCAAGAGGATGGCCAGGTGTTCTACCCACGAGGTTCCTGCTTTTCCAGAGGAGCAGTCTTCTACAGAGCAATGTGGGCTGAGCAGTGAGGGGACTGTGGCAACTTCGGGCCCTCCTGGTGACATGGTGGTTGCGAAGCGTTCTTCTAAGGCCCGGTTTTCCCGATGGTAGAGGATGGATCAGAAACTAAGCGGACAATGAATCCTCATGAGGTCCCTGTCGGCCAAACCTAGGATCATAGTCCCTCTACTTATTCGCCCTCCCGCAGGAGGGACAAGGGGAAGTCTATTGAATAGCCTTCCTTTGAGCTGCCTACCGTCTCAGCTTCCCATGTTCAAAGCCCATGGATTCAGAATCGCTACCAACAGAGACTATTCAGGGAAGGATCACCTTTCCCAGTTTCCAAGACCATGAAGCCCGGGGCCAAAGCTGGGTCTCCCTCTATTAAATGTTGAATATGCTAATATGGAATGATCGAGGTCTTAGAGCTCAGGTAAAGACAGACCTCATTGACTCTGAAGTTAGGGAGAAAAAAGTCTTTATTGTCGCTGTCCTGGAGCCAAAATAGAACCCAAATAAAATCAAGACCTATTGTCGTAATGTTCACATGCATGGTCACATGCACACAGATCCGAAAAATATTCATATATGGATATTCTAGAAAAAGGATGTGTCCATGGATTTCATTGAAGCAGGAGATCAATATATCACCATGAAAGTTACAATGGGTGAGGAGCGTTTCTATGTTTCCTTTGTGTATGGAAGCTGTGATTCCCAGGAAAGAATGCAACTGTGGCAGGGCTTGGATATTTTTTACCCGGAGGATCTCCCCTAGTTTTTGGTGGGAGACTTCAATATTTTCTTGGATCTGGATGAGAAGAAGGGCAGAGGGGCCTTCCCTAGGAGAGGCAGTCTAGACTTTTCTTAGTTTATGGTGAGGAAAGGGTTATATGACTTGGGTAATAGTGGGGATCAGTTTACGTGGTGTAATAATCATGGTGGGAGAAGGAGTTTGAGTAGACTTGGCTGTAGTTTTTCTAATATTAATGCTCTTAATATCTACCCTTTGGCCGAGGTCAAGCACCTTGCTCGTGGTATTTCTGACCATTCTCCACTAATGGTCTCAGGGTCCCCTAAGTAGGCATCTCAAGATTATTTCAGGTTCTACCAGTTCTGGCTTGGATTGGATGGATATCAAGAGAAGGTAAGGGATATGTGGGAGGATCCAACTCAAGGGTACCCTTGGGTGGAAATTCATAATAAGATAAGGAGGTTAAATAAAGGGCTTTTGGAGTGGTCCAGGAGTATCCCTCCATTTGATAGAAGGCTTGGGACTCTCAAACAGAAGGTATAAGAGTTATAAGGGATTCTAGAAGAGGAATGGAGTGAGATGGATTTCGAAGAACTCAAGACCCAGAAGATGAGTTGGGAAGTGGAGTTTTTCAAACAAGAACGGATGGCTCGGGACCTATCAAGGGTTAAGTGGCTGCAAACGGGTGACAAAAACACAGCCTTCTTCCATGCTTGCATTAGAGAATATAAACATTGGATCAAACCAAATATCTTGTATGATGATGGCTCCTTCACGCATGATAAAGATACTATTGGGAGGATGCCTCTTTCATTATTTCAGGACCTCCTAGCAGGCTCGAAACTGAGGATGGCCAGTGGTTATCCTACCAGATCCTCGGCTTTGTGGGAGGCGATTCCTAACAGAGTGTCTAAAATGGAGAACAAATAGTTGGATGCCACTCCTAATGAAGAAGAGATTTATAATTCCATGCAGAAGACTAACCTGAAGAGTGGCCCCAGCCCCGATGGTTTTCCTGGAGCCTTTTACAGGGGGTCCTGGGAGATTATCAAAAAAGACATTGTCGAATCCATACAGTATTTCTTTTGGGGTGGGTATCTTCCTTGGGTCACCAGTTCCACAACTCTCTACCTCATCCCCAAGGTAAAGGACCCGTCCTCACATTCCGATTATCGCCCAGTGATTCATTGTAACTTCCTGTACAAGATCCTTTCTTTCCTTATTAATCAGAGGCTGTATAAGTTTCTTCCTGGTTGGATATCTATTGAGTAACATGGCTTCATGTAGGGACGCTCCATTCTGGGGGCTATAACACTCGCCCAGGAGATGGTGAGGGACATCAATTTTAACACCGACGGCTCGAATCTTGCGATAAAAGTTGATATGAAAAAAGCGTATGACAAGATTGAGTGGAGTTTTTTTTAACATAGTCTTAGCGGTGATGGGATTCTCAGTCAAGGTGGTTGATATCCTTTTCAGGTGTGTTAGCTCTTTGGGGATGGGGGTTTCTTTTATGGGTAAAGTGCATGGTTTTTTCAACGCTACTAGAGGTATGTGACAGGGTGACCCACTCACACCCAGTTTATTCAGCCTGGCCCAAGATACTCTCAGTATCCTCCTCAACCTCAACATTCATCAAGGAGGAATTATCCCTTTTAGAAGGAAATATAGACTCCCCTCTATATTCCACATGATGTATGTAGACGACACCATTATATTCATCAATGGGGGGTAGAGCTCTGTTCATAAGATCAATGAAATCCTAAGGGACTACTGCTTCTAGAGTGGATAGGTTCTATGTGTCGACAAGAGTTAATTCTTTATCTCTCACAGAAGCTCGACTCGGTGTGTATCTTCCTTGTGCAGTTGGCTTAACATGAAGTAGGGGTACTTCTTGATGGAGTATCTGGGGATACCTATCTCCACAGGTAGACTCCAGATTCGTGATTTTGACTGCATTGTAAGTAGAATCTCAGGTCGAGTTCTCAAATGGAAGAATCCACTTCTCTCTTTCGGTGGGTGAATAGCTCTGGTTAACAGTGTACTGTCCTCCATACCTAGTCATGCAATGGAATCTTCGAACGTCCTGAAATGAGTCATCAAACAACTTGAATCGATCTTATGTAGTTTTGTTTTGGATGCGAAGTCATAGGGGAAGAGGCACTGGACCTCATGGAAGAGGATGGAAAGACCCATCCATGAAGGAGGGATCAACTGTAGAAGATTGCAGAGCACTCTCCAAGGCTCACATGATAAGCTTGCCTGGGAAATTCTTGAAGAGATTACTCTATGGGGCCATAGGATGTCTCAGTTTAGTGGGAGAAACATGGAGGTTTGCGGCGGCTATGTTTCTCCTCTTGGGTCAAAAATCCAGCCACAACTTGTGACCCTAAAACCCAGCTCGTGATAGATAGTGGGACCATGTGAGATTATCTTCTAGAACAATAATTGGGCAGGTTCTATTCTTGCATTCCCAGGGTGCCCAGATCCTCTGATCACAATTAAGGAAGCCCAGTGTCATCCTCGTTTCACCAAGGCGGTTCTAAGCGAAGACCAACAGACCCTGTTCGATTCCATTGAGCTGAATGATGAGTGGGATAGATGCGTGTTCACTCCCTCCTCTTCGGGTGTCTTTAATATTAGATATTTCCAGAGGTTGATGCCCTCGTAGGGTCTCCCAGATCACTGGAACGGAGTGTCTTGGTGTCGCAAGATTCCGTTGAAGCTCAATTTCCTCACCTGGCATATCAGGAACCATGCCATCACGACAGACGAGAATATCAAAAAACTGGGGATCATCTTGGCCTTTGGATTCCTTTTCTGTAGAGCATGGAGGGAGGAGAGCGTTGTGCACTTGTTTTATGAGGGTGAATAGGCTCAAGCTGTGTGGTCATTTCGAGGAGGCTTCTCGGCTTATCCTGCCCTAGAGTGGGATGAGTATTCTTTCCTGGAGAGTTGGTTCAATGTGTCATTGGGGAAGGAGAAAGATCAGTTGGCTCGAGCTTCCACCCTTAATACGAGATATTGGTGTATCTGATAAGCTAGAAAGAAGGCTCGGTTCGAAGGTATAGTGCCCCCAGTTAGGTCCATTATTGCGCATATTCGTTTCCTGCTTCTGGACTTGATTTCGACCAACAAGGAATGGAAGGATTCTCCTCCCTTCCCATGCATATAGTGGTATGTGTAACGACCTCATCTCTCATCTACTGGACCATTCTATAAATGGATCGATGGATTCCCCCTTCCTTGGGATATAAACTCAATACTTATGGGGCTTAAACTGAAGGGGTGATGTCAGGAGGGGGTGTTGTGAGAGGAACAGGGGGAGGTGTGGTGTTGGCCTTCTCTTACTCCTTCGGCATTGGTACCACAATCCAGGATGAGGCCCAGGACCTTCTCATCGGGCTTTCCGTATGCATCCAAGAGAATGTGGTCATTTTTGAGGTGGAGGTGGACTTCTTGATTCTCCCTGAGTTCTTGAATGGTAATTGTTCAATACCTTGGTCTATAGCCAACAGTGTCAGGAAATGCCTTGGGATTCTTCGACACAATATTCAAGTGTCACACACCTACCACGAGGGGAACAAGGTTGCAGATTTTTTGGCATTCATGGCCAATCATAGGTCTACCAATAGTTGTCTTTTTAGCTTAACGGCTTAAAACTGGAATGCATTAACATGATCAGAGGGGATGCCCTTGTTTTTCATTACTATAGACCCCCTAGTTTGTCTTGTTGTATTGTTTCACCTTTTATAAAGAAAATTTGATTTGGATGGGGGGATGTTTAAATTTTCACTATTGAGATGATTTGACGGTTGAAATGGTAAAATAAATGAGTAAGGTTATACATGAGGATATGAATTTTAAAAATATTGTTTTTTGGAAAATATTTGATAACTATAGATGAAAATATTTTTAGTTTTGGCATGCTTTGAATTTTTTAAATTGATATTGATTAGTTCATTATTTTTGATAATTTCTATTCCTAATTTTCCTAAACCATATGTTCTCATACCTATGATAAATTCAGATCCAATATTTACCATTTCATTATATATACAATTTCTTGAGATCCCCATGCATTTTATCTTAAAAAAATTGTTGGAATCTTATCATAGCTATGAAAATATAGAATCCCTTTTAACATGATTGATACATTATTATTATTGAACCCTTTATCATTGGACCCACCTTAACATCAATCTTAATTTTTATAATTGAATACATGAATTACCTTGATAGGAAATGAGACACATTACAATCCTATTATATCCATTTCTACCCTACTCATATTATATTTCATGATTTCTAAAAGACTAAGTGTGGGGTAGAGGTTGTGCATGGTAGATGTGGATGGAATTCAAATTTTTGGGGGATATTATTATATTTTTGGAGAGATAATGTTTTCATTTTACTTTATTATTCACCTATTTTTCTAAAAAATAAAAAAATAATGAAAAAATAAAAAAAATCATTTCATATTTTTCGGATTAAAAATCAGAATTGGGTGACCAAAAATCTTATGATCATATGTGGTTAGATGGTGGCTGTGATATTTTTATAAAGTAATATTTAAAAAAAAGAATAAACAAAGAATCAATAGATAGATATTAATTCAATATTATTTCTTTTATCATGTGCAAACTTTGAGAATTTGGGATATTGGGAAATGATATATTCATAATATTAGGACTATTTTCATTGAGAATTTCATTTCATATTATAATTTATATTAAAGATCCAAAACTCTTTTATGATATTTATATTTAATCATTACCTACCCACAATAATCTCAAGATACAATTGAACCATAATTCAAAACCATCATGATTATGTTTTATTTCTATCATTACATGGGGGTGATACAAGATGCCTTGCAATCCTATGTTAAGTGACATGTACTTGATGTATGAGAAAAACTTCATTACATTTATTACCTTTAGGGATAATTAAAAATGATTAAAGGTAAGGTAAATTTATATTTACATCCACATTAATTATTAATTAAGAAATAAAAATATAAGGAAAGAAGATAACTATTATTCCGAAAATAGAAAATTAAATTACATTCTTGGATTTATTTCTTGTAAAAATGAGAATTTGGATAAATTATTTTATGTGGAATTCAAAATCTCATTTTCTATTGACAAATATTTGGTTTTTTTTTGAATTTTAAATATTGGTAGAATAAAATTCCTTTGTAATGTTGCCGAGGTTACATTCTTAAAGACTAGAAAGTACTAAGTATGGTTGAATTGATAGACCAATATTTTGTATGTATATTTCAATATTAAACTCATTTTTATTAATTAATTAGTTAATCATGCTGGTATTTAATGTTTTTTTTTATAAAAAAAATACCTGTCTTGGAAGAAAACAAGGGTATAATTCATTATTTCAATATAAAGATGTTATCTTATGACAAAGGAAAGGAAAAATACCGAGTTAAAAGCTAAAAAATGATGATTCAAACTGAAATAGAGTTGAATCTACCAAAAAATCATAAATAAACTATATGATATTAAATAATTTGGAAAAGTGAGATAGATGAATGAAGGGATGAAAAAAAATTGGAGCAATGCCACATGTGTTACGACATGACACATATGTTCATGTCATAACACCTTGAATTCACCTAGAAATCTTTTAAAGAATAAGTACAAGAAAAATATGGTTTGGACCCAAAATATCCATATCATAAAAAAACTTTTTAATATTTCAATCCTTCATATGGGCTTATAATTAGAGATTGCTGATGTATGTTCTGTCCAATACCCCTTTGAATACCCAAATATGCCCCGAGTTAGCTTGAGTCTCATTTATGATTCATTTATGGTGCTAAGTATTTTTATGAGGCCTATAAATACATTTATAGGCTATATTAAATGAAAATGAACCGATTATCAAGGGTTTCTATTGTTATATAGGATAGGGACACTGTTACATTTAGGCTTTTATTTTATTTTCTTTTTAATTTCTTTTGCAATGTAACCCAAATTCATATTTTATTTAAAGTTTTTATTCTCTTCTTAAAACCCATTTATTTTTCCTATATTGATTCATTTTTATTTTACTATCTTCCACTTTGATCTAATCGACTTAGAAGTGACAAGTGACTAACCTAAGGTTTGGTCTAAGAGGAGGTTTAACAATGTTTTTAATTATTTCACTTCAAATTATTAATTGTTTTTGATTTATTTTTTTCTTAATGGAACTAAAGTGCATGTGTGTGGAGGTCATCCAACATGGAATGAATCTCATATTCATTCATATTATCCACAAAGATGTAGTGAAATTTGGTGTTCCAAAATGGTTTCATATTCATGATAAAAATCTTACTCAAGATAGGGAATAAGAATCCATGTTCATAGGGAAAAATTATAATATTTAATTTAATAATGAATAAACATGCATTACCAAACCCTATAACCAATTAGTTTTTTCCCAATCCTACATTCTGTCATCATTTTTCTTCGCATTTTGGTTTTAAATTTTCATTACATTTCTTTCCATAAACCCAATACTCATATTTCATTATATTCATAAAATAATAATAATAATAAATTATATTTGGGGAATTAAAATTACTATTTGATTGACCATGAAACTCATCAAGTGAGATGAACTAGGCTAGCCTATGTGCTACATTAGAAAAAATAAGTTATCATTTGTACCACCCTATAATAGGAACATCATATATCTTAAAAAATATTTTCATACTAAAACTAAGAGTCTACATTAAAAAAGACATGGTGTGGAATCATCATGGTATCCTACAAAGATTTTTCTCAAACATTTCACATGTCATTGTATTTATAAATATTTGGTAATATAGGATTCATGTGAAGGTAATAGAACCACATTACATGGTTGTGTTTTTTAATGTGCATCATCTATCATTTAATAATATCTTTGGGTGATTGTGGACCATAAGGATTGTTTCTTAGGTTTATTTTTTAGATTCATTAGTATAATTTATTTTAGGACTAATTATTTATCAACCATGTTAGTGATGAATTAGTTTTTTATTATAATGTATGTTGGAAATTATTTACATCTTATAAAATAAATATTAGTTAATTTTTTTTATTTAATAATCTTTGGTTTTTAATTTTTAATGAAAATTTTCATTTATTAGTGTAGAATTCTGATATATGGATAGGTTATGCTCAATTTTCTAGTGAATTAAATGTGTTGGTTTTTTTATTATAAGAGGAAAATAATTCCCAATTATTTTATTCTAATTTCACAATTCTCGGCTTCATCCCATGGAAATCAAGAATGCACATTATTCCTTGTGGTTCATCGACTCGATTTATGTGTCAAGTTGACCTAGGTAGGTTTGTTATATAATGATATCATATACACTCATTTTAATTAGTGAATTATTATAGTACATAGATAGGACCATCAAAACTCAAGAGGTATATATAAAGATGTGTATGGAATAAACTTTTAGAATAAAACCTTGATATTTTAGGGGATGTTGAAAAAATGGAATTCTAGTTTTAGACTTGATTAAACCTTCTTATATGGGTATACTTACAACATTAATTTTTTTTAAAGTGGATCTGTGAGTGAGATTGAAAGGGTGAGCAGGTTTTAGACCACACACATGGGAATGCATATCAAAATGGTGTGGTCATATTATGCTTTATGTTCCTCAATGTTTCATAAATTTTTATATTAATCTTATAGATTACTTTATTTTATGTTATGTTTAATGAAAATAAATAATGTTAATATTATTAGTTAATAAAATATATATTAATAAATAACAGAAAACATAACATGTTAGTGGGTGGAATAAATATTTAAATGACCATTAAATGTTTGGTACATGCATAAATGAGACATTGAGAAAATAAGATAACATTATGACTGTGTAGGATCATTTGGTGATTATTTTTCAATTTTGATAAATCCATGAAATCATGAAAGTCCGAATTATTTATTTTAGTTTTTGATTTATTATAAATTTAAATTGTTTTATAATATTTCCAAAAATTAAAAAATGGTTATGAAAGTTTGTTTTATGGAATAAATAATGTAACTGTAAAAGTATGATTTATATCAAGCCTGTAGTAGGGGAATAATGGGATATCATGACACATGTTAAAATTTAATTTTTTCTATCAAATGATTAATAATCCTATTTAGTATAATGAATGTTATTTATTAATAATTATAAATAAGGAACATGATTATTTTAATGGAAAATTGGTTCAAGTGTTGGGGTTTGGTTTACATGAATGGAATTTTAAATTTATTTTTTAATATATATGATATGATTTATTACTATATATATATTTTAGAACAATTTATTTGGATTTTGAACACATTTTATACATGAATAATGTGTATTTTGGTAGTTTTTTAAAGAATTTTGATCTAATGTTGAAAAGGAGCAATGTTACAAAACTCATAAATTTTAGAGTATTTATATTGTAAAACATGTTTATAACGTAAACTCATCAGGACATAAAAACAGTAAAGTAATTCATAAGTTCCATTAAAGCCTTAAAAAGATGAAGACATGTAAGAACTTATGATGTAATTATATCACATATACTCTAAAACCCATAGGGTTTGAAGACCCTATGAATTTAATTCAAGTTATAAATCTTAGAAATATAAAAGCACTAGATACTATAAAGCTGTGATTAACAGTGTAAAACCAATACTTATTATGTAAAAGTATTATATAGAGAGAAAAAATTAAGGATTACAACATAAGTTGTTTTTAAACCATAAGTTGTTTTGGCTATATATTTTCTAGGATTTAGAAAAATTATAGGGTTCAATATTTTCATTATTTTACCATCCATTCATTTATTATTTATTATTTCTCATTCTAGAGTGTTTCTATTGTGATTCCATTAGAAGAATATTTAATTCCTGTAGTTCATTTCAATATTTTTTCCATTCTTAGTCAAATATAAATATTCGATTTAGTTTTTATTCCTATCATTTTTTGTTTTATTTTTTCCTATTAATATACCTCCATATTTTCCAATTGCGTGCTTTGATTATTGTGCTTCCATGGCTCCTGTTTTAAATGTGTTAATTATTTAAATATTTAATACTTTTTTTCCATGCACTACTAAACCACTTAGGCTTAGGGATTGAAATTAGGGGTAGAAATTCTTTCATTAATTTTAAATAAAAACCTATGTAATTTATTGGATATTGAATTAGGTTATTTATAAAATCATAATAGATTCCCTTGCATAATCCATATTGAGAGATTGTATGGGAAACACCCCAACACAATTGTAATAAACCGAAGTATGAAAAAAATTTGATTTTATTTTTGCTTTTTTTACACCCTATGCATCTTTTTTAGTGACCACATGTTGAAAAATGTGTAGTACCCTATTTGGATTGATTGATTTTTTTTGGAATGAGGTTAAATTGGTGACTTTTGAGAAACTATGTAGTCTCATCCAATAGAACGTACCCTATTATATTTATGTTTATCCTATGTGTAGGATCCATGAAATTGATCCCAATCCCCCTCTTTCATTAAATTCATGTTTAATTAAATACATTAGTTTAAAACCCGACACATAGGATCATGTGAGGAATTCACTTCTAGGTTCTAGTTACTTGGTCACCAGCCATTTCTAGATCTTCCCTATGGATTCAATACTAGATTTACACTATTCAATGTACCTTTATAGTAGTGATATTTGGGTTATATAAAATTTTAATCTGATCACACCCATGTAGAATCAATATTTTTGCATGGTCTGAAGAAATTTTCGCATCATTTTGAAGAATTACCTATTTGGTTTGGCATAGTGATCTTTAGTATAAACATAATATTTCCTCACACTTCTTCCTTTTTCCATCAGTTTTTAAAATTTTTCCAACAAGGACTAGAACACGCATTCATGACATTCTACTAGTGCATGATCTATGCCCCTATGACTCATTCAAGGAGCTCGGAATGTCACGAAGCACTCATTTTCATTCCAAAAGTCAAGAGGTACCTTTATGGACACCATTGTTCAATTATATATGAAAATCAAAATCATACACCATTCAATCCTCTATATGATCAGTCTATTCCAATTGAATGACAATGGAAGTGAACACTTCTACAAGAGTGTGGAATTATGGATTACGGTTTTCATCCATTAGTGATGCCACACCTAGTATTTTTTGGCCTCCTATTCATGCACAAAAATTCAAGTTCAATCATGGAATCATTCACAAGATCCAAATCATGGTAAAATTTAATAGACTTCAGATAGAATAACCTCCTTAACAAATTTCAAATTTCATAGATTTCTATGAATCCTTCAGGAACAAATTAATCTCTTATTACTCAATTCAGCTTTGGGTATTTTCATTTCAATTGTGCAACCAATACAAGGACTGGTTGAAAATTTAGTTTTATGAATCCATCACCACATTGGAGTAATTAGATTAAGAATTCATAGATAAATATTTTATACCCATATGTACTTGGAAGATCAAGAATGAAATACAAAACATTAGAAATGTGGATGGAGAGTCATAATGGGAGGCTTGAGTCCATTTTAAATAATTAAACCAGATGTTCCCACATCAAAAAATCTATGTGTGGTTAAAACATCAAACTTTATACCAAGTCCCATAATCTACTGCAAAGACTATTATAAACATTGCTGATGATGGTGGAATTATGTTAAAGACACCAGAAGATGGTAAAAAACTTATGGATGAGGTATCACAAAATTATTGTCTTTGGAAGATAAATTTAAGTCCACCTCAATATAGAATTCACTAATTCAAATAAATGAACCTTCTTGCAATAGAAGTCACAACCCTTACTAAAAAGAATGAAAATTTTCAGCTGCCTTCCCCACAACCACCACCACCTACTCCTATTATGGAATTCAATCCTATGATATGTGTAGAGGACCAAATATATAACAATAATTCCAGGAAGGAATAGAAGAATAATAAATCCATGATTATATAATGTTAATTTAAATCAACAATCAAAATAATTTTAGAAAAAATTTTAGCAATAAAGACTGGTTAAATAATATAAAAAACCAAATAAATATTATTATAAATAGTAGAGTGGTCAAGATGTACCATGTAATTAAGAATATCATAGGAAAAAATCTTAGAATCTAGATCCTTGAACATAATATCCCTTCCCATAACAAACTTTTCCCCATTGGCCTCAACAATTGCCACCCCTTCACAAGCAACAACATTACAAAGATCTACCCATAAAACTAAAATCCACACATCAGTAGTCATAAATTGAAAATATTATCACAAAATGAATTCAAAAAGAGGACTAGAGAATAGATTTTTAAGAAAATGAGATGAAAAATAAATGGTCTTATTTCCAAAACCCTGATCACCATGTAGGGAAGATCTCTAGGACTCTTTCAGATTGATTTCTGGGAACACTGCTTGGTAATACTAAGATGCATATGAGTGATGAGGATAATTATGTGGTTATTAATAGATGAAAATAACCTAACTTTAAACATCTATAAAAAGGTGAGTAAAATAGTAATTAATAAAATCAATGATGTGAGGAATTGATCAACAAAGATATAACGAGAGAACAAAAAAAATACGATGATGAATAAAACTTGGAAAAAGAGAAAAATGAAAAACTTATGTATAAGAGTAGATCATAAAGGAATATTTCTATATTGAACCACCAACATATAGTTCCATATTCCATTTATAGAGAGGATGAGATAAGGAAAGAAAAAATGAAAATATAATAATTTTTTATAAATTTTCATACAACTCCACATTAAAATACCTTTCGCTGAAGCTATTCCTCAAATGACCACCTATGGTTAGTTCTTAAAGGAGATACTCTATAATTAGAGGAATATAGAGAAATTAGTAGTTATATAATAGAATAAATGGTGATTTACGGTGGTTCATCTGAAAATTATACCCATGATTAGGGACTCAAGAAGCTTCTCAATCCCATGCAACATCAACTCATTCAATTTCAGTAATGATTTATGTGATCTTGTTTCCAGAATTAATTTAACACCGATTCCTATTTTTTTTGAGTTTAGAACTTTAATACCTAAAGTTTAAGAGAATGGGACAATATCCAAATGTCCAATATATCAAGTATCCTCAAAGACATATTGATGATGTTTTAGTCAGAGTTGGAAAATTATTATTCCCTATTGATTTTATTATCCTATATATATAAAAATAAGGAAATGTCCCAATAATTCTAGGAAGAAAATTTATTTCCACCAAAAAATAATTATTATATATAAACCTAGGAATACCTATCTTCCGAGTTGGTGAAGAAAAATTAGTGTTTGAACAAGTGAAATCTTACCTGAAATGTGGTGACTTATTTAATTTTCAATCCATTTTTAGGAATGATTAAAAAGATAGTTTCATGGCTATTAAGGATGAGAAAGAGACCATATCTCATGATGAAGAAGTTTGTAGTGAATATGAGTAGGTAAAGTACATTAAAACTCTAATGAGAGAAACCTTTCCATAGTTGACACCCTCAGTCATTAAGCCAATGAATTTAGAATTAAAGACTCAACCATGCATGTTGAAGTACCTATTCTTAGAAACTAAATATGCAATAAAGGTTATCAAAATCTTAGATCTTAATAAAGAAAAATAAAAAAAATTGATGAGTTTTATCAAGAGGCATAAAAATTCAATAATCTAGGGTATTTATCATATCAAGTGGATTAGAACCATGATTTTTACCCATAATATTTTACTAGAAGAAGGTGATAATACAGAACATAGACCCCAGAGGCAACACACCCCACCAATGAAATAAGTCATTAAAAAGATTTTATAAATATTATCAATTTTAGAATTTTATTTTTCATATCTGATAGTGAGTGGGTGAGACCACTACAAGTCATTAAAAAAAATAGAGGCATGATTTTGATTAAAAACAATGAAAAATAATCAATTTACACATTAATTATTATTATATGGTGAGTATGTGTTGACCATATAAATATAAATATAATGACTCAGAAATACCACTTACCTATTCAATTAATTGAAAAAATGATTGAGGTATTTTCTAGGAATGAATTTAATTTCATTATTCATGGGTTTTCTAGATATAATCAAATTGATGTAGACCCATATGTTTTTAAAATACAACCACCACCTATCCTTTAGGAACCATTTACTATTGAAGGATGTCATTTGGAATGTGTAATCCAATGGAAACTCTCTAATGGTTTATGAACCATATATTTGAGGATATGGAAGATGAGATTCTATAAATCTTCATGGATGATTTTTCAATTCATGGATGATCCTTTTAAGTATGGTTAAGCCATTAGGAATTGGTGTTTCAATTTTATGAATAGAAATTCATAGCATGGAATTGGAAAAAATTACATTTCATAGTCCATGGTAGAATCTTCCTGAGATATAAAATTCCAAAACATAGCATAGAAGTCGACCCGGAAAGAATCATTGTAATCAAATAAATACTAGATCTTAGAACTATGAATATACTATGGAGTTGTTTGGGACACACATGATTCTGTAACTAATTTATTAAGGACTTTGAAAAAAAGGACCGACCAATGACACATGTATTTTCTATTTATTTTTATTTTGATTTTAGTGAATAATTTTGGAAGGAATTTAATAATATGGAAAATAACCAATTTGCTACTCTTGTCATTGTATCGCTTGATGGGGCCAAATAATTTTAAATAATGTGCGATGGTAATGAAGTCACTATGGGATATTTTTAGGATATCTAGGTAGATATATATTTTTCCCATTTATTAGTACATACACACTCTAAATGAATCTAATATCAAATATACAACCATAGAGAAATAGATTATTGCATTTTTTTCATGTTTGAAATTTTTTGATCATAACTCATGCTCTATCGGGTCATAATTTTAACAAATCATGTAGTATTAAAATACCTCATAAATAAAGACTATGGAAAATCTATGTTGATTAGGAATATCACATTGCTAAAAAATTTGATATCATCATCAAAGACTCAAAAGGGTCCAAAAATATTGTTTCTGACCATTTATCATGACATCCACTTCCCAAAATCAAGAATCATGAAGAGATGAGTATTGAATATGATTTCCATAATGAGACACTTTTCAATTTGGATGTTCAAGAATGACCATGGTTCATTGAAATAGAAAAGCAGCTTTCCACTAAAACTCTCCACCCCAATTTATCTTATAAATATAGGATGAAGATTCTTATCAACACGTCACATTATTAATGGAACGATCTACTATTCTTTAAGCATTCTGAAGATGGAATAATTTGAAGCTACATTCCAAAAAAATTAAAATTGTGCTTGAGTTTTTTCATACGTCAGTATCTAGTGGACATTATGGATCTAATATTACCGAGGATAAAATCCTTCATAGTGAATTATTATGGATCAAACTCCATTGATACACATGATGTTTTATCTAAAACTGGGATAAGTGCTAGAAAAGAGGTACCATCGAGAAAGGTAATGATATTCCCCAGAATCCCATTCTAGAATTATAAATCTTCAAAATGTAGGGAATTATTTTTATTGGCCTGATCCATAATTCACATGGAATGTTTTACATCTTGGTCGATGTGGACTATGTTTAAATGTTGGGAGAAGAAGAAGCTACCTCTTTTGACACATCCAAGGTTGTCCATAATTTTTTAAACAAAAAGATATTTTCCAAATTTAGATTTCCCCCATTACTCATTAGTGATCGAGGAACACAATTGAATAATATTTATATAAATGGACTACTTGAAATGTATGAGATTTGATTCAATATTAGAACTCCATATAACCAATAAAATTGTGAGTAGGAGGAACTATATAATCAAGAGATTAATAAAATTTTGGAAAATAATGTAAATAAATATATAAACAACTGAAGTCTCAAACATGATGATGCATTATGGCCATACTATACATCTTATAAAACAATCATCAGTGCAAAAACATTAAGACTTATTTATAAAAATCCCTATCATCTTAAATTAGAATTAGAACATATCTTATATAGGGAAATCAAAAATTTAAAGCTAGACACAAAAAAATTTGGGCAAAAAGATTGATGCAAATGGATGAGTTGTGGGAAATCAGAAGAGATGCTCATGATAATTGAAAAGTTTACAAGGAAAAAACAAAGCAATGGAATGACTGATGTATCACAAGACCTAAATTCACAGTATGAAACAATGTTCTATTGTTCAATTCATGTATGAAATTATTTTCTATAAAACTGAAGTTACAGTGGTTAGGTATTTTTGGAATTGTTAAAGATATCTAGTATGAAACTATGGAAATTCAAAAATTAAATAGATCACCCTTCCATGTTAATGGACAATGGATAAAAATTTACCAAGAGATATTTCCAGAATAATACATCTTATACATAAAATTAAATTAAATTGGGAGGATTTATCACCCTAGACTTAAAATAAATCCCATGCCGGGAGAAAACCAAGGTTAGTTTTGAGTAGGTTAAGATCATTGATGCTTAGTCAGTTCACTGTTAATAGAAAGAATCTATGTTTTATATTGATAAAACAGTACAATGTAAATTACCATTTTATGCTGTAAATTTCATATGATTTCAAAAAACCATCATGCACCATTTACACCATAAAAATAAAATTTACATCATAAATTTCTACATCAGGATTTTTAAACAACAACTATAGGATTTGTAGGGTACGAACCCACTTCCCTCTACCAATTCTCACCGCTCATTTTAAATCCCCTCTTCCAATCCTCCAACCCTTCCTCTACCCTTCCATCCTCAAATCCTCTACTTCCACAATGGTTTACATAAAGGGTGTCAGGATACCCCTATAAAAATACAATGGTTAGGATTCCAGACCTCCCAAGTTCAAACACAAGACGTGGGAACATTCCCCACTACCAACTTCTCCATCACCATCCCCTCCATCAGTAGATCCCACCTCCACTTTATATTCTTCTATTTTGGGTTTGGGTTCCAAATCCTACCACCCATAGGGTGGGACTTCACCTACCCATACTCACCCTTTCCTTCTCTTTTCAGAACCTCCTCTTGGATCACTTATATGCCAAGGCAATTTAATCCAATAAGGACATAGATTTATTCATGCCACACAATATCCTAGTGAACAAGAAGGTTATAAAATACCTTAGATATATTCACCTCTCACACATTGTATAGGTTCACAAGGAGAGGTTTTGAAATCTATCTATAAAGTTTCTGATTTCTTTTTTGTTGGAAATCATCCACATCACCTTACATCTGGGGGATGGGATTTTGAACCGACTTTAAGAGAGTTAGACATCCAATTAGAGGATTATTAATATGATTTTACTACTTATAACACCTCAAAAACCTTATATATTGATCCAAATAAGATAAAAACTCTGTAGAGTTGGGTGCATATGGATAATGACCCTACCAGTATTCCTGATTCGTCGACTGCAAGGACCACCCATCAAATGGGTGCAGATCTTAGGATAATTTATCATAACTTAACGCACACCTTGATAGAATAGGGTGAATCCCATGTATATTTCACTCAAATATAGGTTTCTATCCTTTCCACTACCATGGTATCCCCTGTGATCAACATGTATTTCCAATTTTTCTTGTACAATGAGCATAATAATATGAGTCAAAACTAAACTCTGATGGGTAGATTATTTATCACCCACTTGAAAATAAATCTTGGAATCTTAAACATGTCCTAAAAACTCTCATATTTAGATCCCATAAAATCCATGGAGCTTACAATTCTTAATAATATGTTGCTACTCTGTAAGGTGGGTGATTCCTATAATTGGTAACCTCAGTATGCTAAGTCCACTAATGAGGACCCTAATCCTAATGTATCTATTATCCCTTCTATTTCCACAAATCATTAGAAAAAGTCTATAATTGTGGAATTAATGATTTTCACCCTCCCTATTCTCTTTAAGATATTTGGGAGGTGCTTTGTATCCATAAACATTATTTTGAGTGTATTCTGGGGAATCAGAGGTGTATCTACCACCATTTCAACATCCCATTCACTAAGCCTTCCTCTTGTCCACCCCCAACCACTTTATCTAGCCACCCTAATCATGTAGTGAAGCCCAAATCTATCTCCATACCCACCCCATCCACCATATACGGATTGTCCACCCCAACCAAGATTCGTCCAGAGCATACTGACCTTGATACCTAGGAAGACTTCTTAATAGAGCACACTCAATAGGGATGGTGAACTGCTTTACCATCAACCTCTGAGGAAAAATTCATAGATACATATGCCTAATATAAGGCCTCTATATGGATCCAAAACTCCCCTATACTTGTTATTATTGATCCTACTTCTAGAACCATGACACCTTCTATTATGGTCGGTTGAACTCTCCCCACAAATATAACTGCTCTTGACATAGTGAGGCAGGTCCATAAACTCACTATTCATGAGGGGACCACTGATGCTGCTAATAAATATTTATCCCGCTCATCTTAGTTATCCGCTAGTGTACCCATCCCCTATTTTTTTAGCATTTTGGTTATATATTTATATTTATTTTATTTCATTTTCATGGGTTGTATCATTTAAATTATCTAATTAATGGAATAATTTTTGACTATTAATGATTCTCAAACACTATCCTTACTACTTGTGACTTTAGTTACTATATCTAGATCATATGATTCTTCTATCACATATGATATACCTACTAAGATTCATCTTTCCCTTAACCACGAGGTAATTCCTCATGTAGCTGAGTTACAGCGACTACCCTTATAGATCTATCCATGGAATACTAGGATGATCAAATTACTACATGATAGGTATGATTTTTCCATTTCAGAGGTATTAAACCTCACTAAATGACCATTAGAGATCGAGGAAACTATCTCCAGTTTCTACAAGAGTCTAAATATAGCTGAGCTGATAGATTACTCTAATTTATCTTTGTCCATCCATATAGATAATAATGTCATTGTAAGCGCGTTATGGGGGGCAACCAATATTTTGATCATTTTAGTCTTGCATGAGTTTTTTAGTCCTTATATTTTATTTTTATTGATTTTCCTACTAGATATTTAATTTTATTGATTAGATTTTTTTCTACTTCCTACATATATATAAGATCTCATATCCATTGTTGTCTTTTATATGAACTTACCTAGTTTACTGCCTACATATTGACTATATCCTATTAAATGATTATTTCTATAGTGCAAGTATATTTTTTCTATAATTATTGAAGATATTCTTGTTTCAAAACGATATACATAATTTTAAACTATTGAATTTCATTTGTTCTCAGGAGCTATTGATTCACTACATTGATATAATTCTTTCCATTTTGAATTTGTTTCTTCGTTCATTACTATCTCTCCCACATCACTTCCCAAAATAGTTCTGAAACTGTTTCATTTTAAGTGTGTGTGTTTGTGGGGGTTATTATTGATATTTATTGAATATAGACCAAGATTATTACCTTTTCTTAATAGTGTAGGATGCATTTTTCATTTTAGGTATGATTTAACTAGAAATCTCATTTCACTAATATAAATAAATGAGAATGTTTGGATGAAGAACGGTAAATCTACTCTTTATCCTAATTAAGAATTTTAGAATGATTACTAAGTTGAGTAATTTACTTATGAATCTAAAATTTTCTAATAGATTTTTGATTGAATTATTTATAGTTGATATTCCTTGAGTGATTGAAAATTTTATATGTATTCTTATTATTGAGATGATTCATAGCATAATTTTCCCATTTTTTTCTAAGCATATTTCTTGAGAGATGTTTAGGAAATGTGAACCAATCATAACTTTCATTAGAATCTTATCAAGGATATAACTGAACAAATACAATATCAAATTTTTTGAGTCATTTTTTTGAGTGATGTTGATTGAGACCAACCTGTACAATATTTCATTTTCTTTCTTTAGAAATCATGAATGATCTTATTATACTGAGATTGGTTTTGAACCCATTTTATCGCTTCCAACCCTTCTATATTTTGTTATTTAATGATTATAATATGAATAAATATAGGAGAATGGTCATTACTAATAGAAATAGTATGTTTTTTTGGATGAGATGTGTAGTGAGTTTTTCACAGGATCTACGGGATGTATTCCATGGTTCTTATGATGTATTGTTCACAATTATCCTATTTATAAAAAAATAAAAAAAATTGGTTGTATATTATGATAGTAAAAAATCACCATTACCATACCAATAAATCTCATGGTAGATAATATGTGTTTAGGTGTTGGATGTGAGATTTTCCTAAACATGATTTTCAAAAGAAAATTAAAAAGAAGAAATAAGATAAATTCATATTTATTTTATAGAATATCTATGGAATTTCCCTAAGAATTTTGGAGCAAAGAGATGATAATTTCATGAGAAGGTTTTTCATTGAACTATTCCAAATTATCAAACTTTATACCTGAGATTTTACCCACCTTTTCAAGTTTTATTTTTATTATTTACCCACCTATCCTCACCCTCAGAGTCTTTTGAAACTTAATGTAAAGTCATCATGATTAATTGTAAGATTTTATTTATGTATTTGAGATATTATAACTGATCCAATCTTATGGTTAGGAACATGTATTATTGATATGATAATAACTCCAGTTTTATTTTACCATGAGTGATGAGGGAAAATTATTGGCGAGGTAAATACAAAAATGGGCATAGATTCTAAGGAATATTTGAATAATTGAAATTAAAATAAAAATTAATTTGAATAAAATAACATGACTATTAGGTATGACCAATTTTCTATGGAAGGGTGATTTTAGAGGACTAGAATTTTTATCTAACACTTTGCTTTAATTACTTAGTCATACTGCACATTTCATATTTTTCTTTTCTTTTTTTAATCATTGTGAAATAATTTTTTTCTTAAGGTAAAAACATTCATGTATATGGTAATTTGATAAGATTAATTCATATATATATTCAGTAATTTTTTCATTGGTTTTAAACATGTTTTATATATATTTATTGTGGTTTTTGGTTGGTTTTTGCAGGAAATTTGAGCTATGGTAAAAAAATTAGGATTACTGAAAAAACATGAAATTTCACTCAATTTAAACCTTAAATATCCATTTATGGTGTAAATTAGATAAAAAAATACTATAGATAAATCTATAAATTTTATTGAAGTCAAAAAAGTTTCTAATAAAGAATAATTTTTGTTATAATTCTCTCACATATGCTATAAAACCATTAGGGTTTGATGAGCCATTGAATTTAATTGAATATATAAATTTCATATATATAAAATAACTAGAGAACAGAATTCTATCATTAACAACACAAAACCAATTCTTATAACATAAAAGTTTTAGATAGAGAGAAAGCAATAAAGACTTAGGAAATAATATACTTTTATTCCATAAGGTATTTTTACTATATATTTTCCTGGAATGAGATAAATTTTAATGTTTATCATTTTATTTTATTTTCTTGTTCATTCATGAATTCATCATTGTTTTTCATTACAAAGTCCTACTATTGTGATTCCATTTGAAGAAGATTAAATTATTGTTTATTTTTTTTCAATGTGATTTTCATTATTCTTCAAATCTCTATATATTGTTTCTTTCCTATACCTTTCTTAGTTTTTATTCATTATTTTAATTAATAAACAATAATATTATAAAATTTCAAGCTTTTATTAGTGAACTTTCAGGATGTTCATTTTAACTGAATTCATTATTTTCATGTTTAATAATTATTTTCCCATACACGGATAAACCACTTTATGTTAAGGATCTAAAGTAGGGATAATAATGATCTAATAAATTTATAAATAAAAAATATGGGTAATTTGTTATCTAAGTAATTACAATGTTAATAAAATCACATTGCATTACCTTATATGATCCTGATTAAGAGATTGTAAAAAATGTACCCTGACCTAATTGAAATGAAAATCACTAGGGATAATAGTATGATTTGTTTTATTCTTTTGTAATTTCACCAAATATATCTATAGTAGAAACCACATATAGACCAAAGGGTGGTTGTATATCTAAGTTGATCCAATTTCCATAACTAAGAAAAAATTGGCGACTTTTTAAAAACTATGAAATATAAGACAATGGAATTACCTTTATTATATTTTCGGGTATCCAATGTATAGGATCCTTAAAATTGATATCTAACCATTTATTTCACAAAAAAATATCAATCTGATTCATTAGTTTAAAACCCAACCCTTTGAATCACATGAGGAACCCACTACTAGGTTCCAGTTACTAGGTCACCAGCCATTTCAAGATCTTCCCTATAGGTTAAAACCTAAAAATACATTGTTCTAAATACATTCATATTAGTTCTTATTGGGTTAAATAAATTTCTAATCTCCTGATGCCCTTGTATAATCAATGATTTTTCAAGTTCCAGTCATATAGAATTTGTTATACCTATAGTATTTTTTATTGAAGTGCTAATTTCTATGATACGATATTCTTTCAAATAATCATGTTGAAATGGATTAATTAATTCTAAATTGGTAAATGTAGTTGAATTTGGTTGATTTTTATAATGATCATACTATAAAGAAATTATAGAATGATGTTTAACATGTTGTTAAATTCTTGAATCTTTATGATTAACATGTTAGTTTAAATGAAATTCATTATTGAAAATATTGATGAATATTATGCCTTGTTTTGAATATTTTAAAATAATTCTTACCATAATTATGATTGTTGAAACATTATTTCTAAAAAAAGGAAGCATGATCATACAAGATAAAGAATTATGATGTTCATTTTATGTTTGGTTTTAATATTTTAATTGTGATAAGAAAAAAGTTAAAATTATTTTTAGGTATTGTTTCATGGAATATGTGTGGATTATGTCTTATGTTGTGATATTTGGAATGCGGAGGAAAATAATTTTAAGAAGATTGAAATGTTTTGAAATTATAGGTGTGTTAAATATGGAATAATTTCTATAAACTTTTTTTGAATGAAGTTAAAGTTGAGTGTTTAATGTGTAAATAAGTAAATTGAAACTAATATTGAATTGTGTTATGTTTTTTCTGACTTTGTTAATGTATTAAATGGTTAGTTGAAATGACAAGTTGTATAAAGATTAAGTATATTGTTCGAAATATTTTTCAATTTTATGATGAGTAATTTTTGATTATTGGTATCATGTTCTATCACATGGGGGAAATTTTTTGGAAATAAATATGTGAAAGAATATTTTTTTAATAAATTACATCAAAATGAAATGGATTATTTAATAAAAATTGCATTAAACCATCAGTTAATTTTATTATGATAGATGATGTTTTGTTATTAAATGGAGAGTGTAAAATATGTTGATATTTCTAATCATGGTGGGTAGTGTTTTTTTATTTATAAATATGTTATTATAATGAATGATGAAATGGAATGGGTTTGATTGTTCACAATATTTCATAATGTATGTTTAATAAGATTCCTAAAATATTGTTTTTATTTATTCTAAGTATATTAACTATAACTTTTGAAAATTGTTTTTTATTATAATGTTTCAATAGGTATTATATATTATAGAAGGTATAAATAATGGGAAAAAATAATATCTGTAATAATGTTTATGTGAAATTCAATATGTTTTATTTTGAGTTTTTATCTGTTAATTGTGTGTTTTTTATGTTAAAGTATTTTAAATTGTTTTAAAATTAAAATAACATGCAGATTTTGTGGAATAATGTTTTTTTGAAAAACATTAACATTTTCACATTCTATTTGATATGAGTGAATTAGTTATGCCATGATAAGAATGAAAAATAGTTTCATAATGTTTTGTGTATTCATTTTGTTGATTTGTGTGTTTTTTGGATACTTTTAAAATTTAAAAAAAAGTTTTGATGAGTTGTTGTTTGTTTTGATATGAGATATTTTTTTTCGGATTTTGATCTATTTGTGTTTATACAAAAAAATAGATATTTTTATTTATATATTTTGGATAATGTGTAAGATACATTAATTTTTTTTAATTATATATTTGGTGGTTGGTAAGAGGTAAAATGATTTGATAAATATTATTTCTGAATTTGGTAGTTTGAAATGATATTAAAACTTTTATATAGTGTAATTGGTTATTGATGTGTTTAAAAGGAGTTAAAGAATGATGGTAATTTGGTGGAAAATATATTTTTCCATGATTTAAATATTTTGACACCTATTGAACTATAAATTTGATTTGTGGGTTTATAATTGATTATGGAATATCTTATGGTGGGGAGTACCATGGGTAGTGTTTGATAATTTTTTATTTCAGATGTGGAATAAAATTTTCTCAGCCAAAGAAACTTCTTAGGGGTGAAATGTAGTGTGGTTTTTGATTGTAATGACCTATGTTTTTATTTTTTAATTTTTGGTGTAATATTTCAATTAAAAAGGGATAAAATATCGGTAGGATGAAATTAATAAGAAATTTTCAATTAATTTAAATTGATAAATGAAAAAAATTATTTTATTTTAATATTTTTGGTGGGGTAAAAAATAACAATGATGGTATTACTATTTTTTGTTGAAAAAATAATGAACATCAAAATATGTTAGTACTATTGGTATTATAATTGTCTGAATTTAGTTAATATGGATTATTGAATACTTTCTAGGTCTATTATTGTAATTATTTGTTTGTTAGAATCATTAAAATTTAAATTTTATTTGATATCAATTTTTTATTAATATTTTTTTAATTAATAATATATAAAAAATAAATAAAAAGGAGAAGTGTGTGTAAGGTGATGCATAAAGAAGTAAATGTCATAGACTATTGTGCCTTTTAGGTGGGGCTCATTCTGAGGGGACTTTTTTTAAAAAGAATTTAATAATAGAAAAAAATTATAATAGTGATAAGGAGGGGGAATTGGACGTGATTGATAAAAATGGGAGGAGTGGTGTGAAACATTTTTGTTTTGTAATTAGAGAAGTAAAAGAGTTTGAAATGTAAATTCAAAGGTAGTAAAATTGTGAACTAAGGGTTGGGAAGAAAATATATGATGAGAGAGTGTTTTAACCACCCCTCTCTTTCCATATCAAATCTCTCATTCGATTATCTCACCTATTCTCTTCCCTCCATATCTCTTAAATTTATTTATTTTCTCTCTTAAAAATAATATTCAATATTTATTAGAATATAACACTATTAGTGGAATTAGAATCATCTTAGTGAGTAGAAGGTAAGGAAAAAGCTATTCTTCATAGTCGATGAAGTGTTTTGTGTGGATTTAATTTAATTCAATTTTTTGTTTTAATATCTAGGTATGATGATTCTTATGGTTGAAATATATATCATAATCAACTCTTATCTATGAAATGACACTATCCCTTAATTTGTTTAATGGATTTGAGGTAAGGGTATCTAAATATTTCATCTTTCCTTTAGTATACCTATTTATTGTGTTTCCTTTGGTTTTGCTTGATTAAATATGTTTGGAATGAATTGTTTAATGATTCATTATATATATTCACTATTATTATTGATTGTATTGGATACATTTAGGGTTTAACATGGGTTTTGATTTAAAAATAAAATTATGACATTGTGGTATTTGAAAAAATGTTTCAAAGATACTGTATGATTCCAAATAAAATTTGATAGACATTTTATAAATGGAATGGAAATGTGAACCATATTCCCTTGATTTTGGTGTTCACATTGATTTATGGGAATTCATGATAGTGTGAATTAATTGTGGGTAAAGTTTCATTGATTTATGTGATTTAATATATTGGAAATAAATAATTTATTATGCATTGATTGATGATTTATATATTATACAAATTATTTATTGATGTGTTTCACATGGGAGAGATTAGGTCTTTATTTTAATAATGAGGATGGGTGATACACTATTTAAATTTCACCATAGATAGTGTCATATATAAGAATGTTCCATATTCTAGTGGATTATTACCAAATTATTCCAAGGACCTACTAGATGTGTAATTGTTTTGGATCATAGAGGCCAATCATATTATAGTAGCGAGTTTAGTTACAACCTAATAATTATTTCTAGACCCAACATTTAGAGCCCCATGTTACCTTTGTGGTATTTGGTTATGATATAATCATTATTTGTTGACATCATATTTATTGGATATTTTTATGTAGTTTATTCTTATTTTATCTAGTTATGATACTGTTTAATTTTTAAATTTTTTATGACAGATGGAATTCATTAAAAAACAAAAGGATTTATAAAATATTTGCGAAACATTTTTCTTCTAAAATAAATAATCATTTCTTAATTTTTTTTAAGAACCAATAGCCTTTATAAATATATTATGTAAATTATTAGTTGTATGAGAATTGGAATTACCTCACGCTATATATATGATTTTTTTCATATTAATTTTCGGTTATGGAGATGCAAGTAAAGAGAATGAAACCACTTCATATAGTGGTTTCATTTTATGCTAATTTCCCAAGATGGAATAATATCCCTTGGTGATCTTGGGTCATATGGAGATCTAATTTGGTGTATTATTTTGGATCCTTTAGGGTTATTTTTTTTATTGTTGATGTATCGACTATGTTGGTCAAGAATTAATTTTGGATTATGATGTTTATGTGACCATTAAGGTTGATATTATTTTTGGTTTATGGGATGATTATTGGTTATTTGTTTCCATTGTATTACACTATATCTCATTGTTTATTTTTATTAAAACTCTATATTGATGTGTGTGGATTTCCAATATTTGGATAGGTTATACTTTATTTCTTAGTGAAATCCATGAGTTGGATTTTGGATGCTAATAGTGAAATCAATAGTAATGATTTCATTTTGATTCACAGGTTCTTCTCACTTTCCCAAGTCGATTAGGATTCTGATTTTGGCCTTGTGAAATAATGTCTTAGGTGACATATCCGGTTTACCTAGGTTTTTTAGTTTTAAAATGGCATCCGAGACCCCTTGTTCTATTTAATGAAGTATGGAATTAGGGACATAAGACTGTCAGAACTGAATAAGAAGATATTAAAAAGTGTCTAGTGAGTACTTTTATTAATGAACCTTGGGTTTCTAGGTGATGTTGAAATTTTTTATTTTTTTTATTTTGTGTTTTAATTATCCTTATTATATATATACTATTACAAATTTATAGATGTGAGATGGGGATATGTGAAAGGCATGGGAAGGGTGTGTTGCCTATAAATCGTGAACATCATGCATCTCAAAATAGTGTGGTATTATTTTGTTTTCTTCCTCAATGATTTCATTGTTTCCCATAAATCTTTTTTATTGATGTATACATTTTAATTTTAATGAAAATTTCTTTTATTATTTTTTGGTTATAAAAGGATATATAAATATATAAAAAATGACTAAAAAAATCACTTTATTGAGTGACTAAAATACTAAAATGGATATTATAATTTTAATAATTTATTACATGTTACATTGAATAAATAAGATGAATTTTTGATAATGTATGATTTTAGGAAGATTATTTTTGATTTTAATAAATACTCAAAAGAATGATAGTTTTATTATAACTCACACTCATAATAAAAATTAATTCATGTTTTTTAAATAATCACAAACATAATACAATCCTAAAAAATTTAATGTCCTACTATAATAGTATAATTATATACATAAAATAATAAAATTTAATAATGATATAAAAACATTATTTTATAATACCATAACATGCCCTTATATTTCTTTGATCTTCTAAAACTGCCCAGGATAACCTAGGGGTGTATATAAGAAAAGGGTTTTCTATAAATCCAATTAAGGGAATAATAAAAGAATAACTTGATGAATGTAATAAATATTATTCAATAGGAATAGAAAAATAAAATAAAATGGGTGATAATTATGAACATGGACATCAAAGCATGGTATAAGATGATCACATCAAGGAAACATAGGAATGTAAAAATAACATAAAACATGAAATCATACATATAAGTCAAGGATAACCACTGAGATATTATAACTTATTTTTATTAGGATAACCTCCCATTTAACATTAATGGTATATCATGAGATAAAAAATTACCCAAAACATTGGGGAGATATATATTTCTGGGCCCTCCCGTCACATTCATATTATCTACAAGCATTTTTGTGTACTATAGATCATTCAATTAATTATAATTTTAATCAATTTTAATACCATGATTAGGTATTTTAGGTTATATATGTCTGTACCCAATCAATAATATATTATTACATCTTTGGTAATACCCTTAATTAGAAATAGGGATTGGTATACACAACAGAGATGATTAGCATGGAAAATCATGGGACACTTTTGGAAGCATAATAGATGTATATAATGGTTTGTGTAAGGGTTTAATGGGAGTGAATGTTGGTCAATAATTACTTGTGAATCATATTTATAGGAAAAATATGTTTAAAAACATATTCCAGCATGAAATTTTTTAAATCAAAAGGAATTACTCAAAATAAAGTACTTGAATAAAGAGGAGGAGGGAATTATCATACCATGAGAGGGGGCTTCTAAAAGAACAAAATAAGATTATTAAGAGATATATAATACCTTTGGAGGGTTTTTATAGGTATATGGAGTGGAAATTCATGATAAATGGGTTATGAGTGATGATTATTGGGATTATGGGTGGATATTATAGCAAAAGAGAGTGTAATTCTTTATTAATTTCTAAACATAGGTTTTGGTCTCTATATGATAAAATAAGCAAGTCTACATACCTTACCATGGGTTTTTCACGTAATTTCAACAAAATATGAGTGTTTTTAAATATTTTATATGTCCAATAATTTTATATACTAAAATAATTCCATTAGTGACGTGGTTGTGATCCATGTTCATAATGAATTGATTTTAAAACCTTAAAATATATTATATGTTTTTGGAGGATTCCTTAATTCTTTATAAAATTATTATAATTAATAAAAAAATAAATTATTTTATATAAAATATTTATATATGGACATTTATTCCTTTTATATCATTTATTATTTCACTTTTGGGCTATCGTGATGTCATAATATAATCCGTATATTTACACCTTATTAAAATTTTTACTTAAAAATTCGAATGTCTCCAAAAATTATGAAAAATTATATATTGGATAATTTTGATGTTATGATTTCAAAAATAGAATTTATATTATCAAAATATTTATCTAAATATGATAATTTTTACTTTTAAATAAAAATCAAAGTTTTTTTGGAAAATACTTGTTTTTATGATATTAAAAACATTCCGAACATTATAAAAATTACATTGGACCTCATTAAATAATATTATAATTAATATTTAAATAATTATTATATAATAAGAATATTTTATTAAAATATTTTTTATTTACAAAAATCATGATATTATCTAATGAGTTTCTTAATTGAAATTATATTTTTCAAAAAAAAAACACAATTTTGATTTCTCAATGTAAAAATACAATTTTTATTAAACTCATTCAACAATTATTGATAAAGTAATAATAAAATGGGAAAAATAAAATCATTATTCTATTAAATCTAATATATATATATATATATATTTATTAATGGTTTCAATATAATGTACCCCTTATTACTCCAGGGTATTCCCTAAGGGTGTGGTGTGTGATGGTGGTGCTTTCTTGAGGTTGTTCAATGAACTTGGTTTGGACAATTATAAAGATAATATTGATATTATCCCATAAAATGATTCACTCAAGATTTAGTTATTGAGTTTCATCTTAGTATTGGACATGGAGAAACCCTAGTGATTCCATTTCCCTTAGAAACTTTGATAAATATTCTTTATAGGGTATGATCCAACCAGTTGAGACCATCAATTCTTCTATCTATTTCAATTTTAATTTATCATAACCCAAAATATATAGTTTTCTTAATAACCACTTTTCATTGGATACATTATCAATATTAATAATTCCTAATAATATTTTATATCCAACTATCTATATAAAAAAAACTAAATTTGTACTTGTCTTTTCTATAACAATATTACCTATTAAGAAATTTATTCAGAAAATGGGAATTTCATTTCTAAAAGATCGATTGAATAAATTATTCTCTCATTTATAATTTGTTTCCTAAAAATTTCATTTTGTACACTATAACACATAATGGTAATTCTTTTTCATCACATATTATGGTTCTCCTATTTATTCCTTCCTCAAACATGCGGTTCTTCCATGACACTTTTACCATTGAGTTGTATTGTTTCATAGAAATTTTTCTGAAAGATATAAGATCATGACCATCTGATACTCATATTAAAGATCATTCTCTAAGGGTTCCACCTCTGGATTCAGTACATGTGCGGGCTCTAGTATGAACTTCTTTAATAGGGATACATGGAACACATCATGTAATTGAGTTAGGTTATGTGGGAGTGTTAGCTAGTAGTCTAAAAATTTGATGAGATAAAGGATTTCAAAGGGGATGAATATTATTTTCTTAAGATTTACCTTGTTCCCAAACCTCATGACTTTATTCCATAATGATATAATAAATAACACCCTATCTCTGATCTCAAACTCTAGGTATTATCAAATATTGTATGTTTAAATTTTCTATATACTTTTTATGGATTTAATATTATTTTAAATGGTCTAAAACTTCTCTATATTCTATTGGATATGTTTAGGTCCCATAATAATCTGCTCCACAAATTTATCAAAGATTCTTGGATTCCAAAATCATTTCCCATGTTGAGACTCATAAGTTTCAATTTAAATTATAGAATTAAAATCATTATTATATGAGAACTCAACAAGGAAAGGCATTGATCCCAATATCACTATATATCCATTAAACATGACCCAAAAATATCCTCTATTGTTTGAATGGTTATCTCAGACAAACCATCCATATAAGGGTGATAAGCAGTACAAAAACATGGATCTATATCCAATTCTTGTTAAATTCTTCTTCTAAAACTTGATGTAAATATAGAATCATGATCTGATATAATAGAGATTGGAATTGCATTGTCTACTACCACTTCTCTTATGTATATCTTAGTGATTTGGTTAAGCGATAAGTTTTTTTTAATAGAAATGAAATGTTTTACCCTCTCATGGAAATAAACTACTGCACAAATGGTGTTATTGAATTTAGGTTTGCTGAGGAATTATGCGATAAAATACATAGTTATATTTTCCCATTTATATACTATTATGGAAAATGGTTTCATCATACCCTTATACTTTTTTCATTCAGCCTTTTCTTGTTAGCATACCTAGAATCAAGATGCAAATTATACAATCTACATTATTAGTTTATCATATAATTTTTTTTACTTTATATCACTATATATATTAGGGATTCCCGGTTCAATAAGGAAAGATGATATATGTACATTATATTGTAGTTCCCTCTTCAAATATAGTTTTTACATGACACTTATTTGGGCTCAAAACATTATAACTAAATATTTATAAATGTTGAACTCTGGAATATTTTCTTCTATTTTTAATATCTCCTCATCTTTTTTTGTGCTCCCATGATCTTCTCAGAAATGGGTAGGTGAGAAGTTATTTAAAAAAGGTAAGATGAATATACTCTTATTATTCCCATGTCCATTATTTTCATGTCTATGAATATTGAAACCCTTTCAGTCCTATTCATGGATAGAGTTTCAAAATTATTTCTACTTAGAGAATATTCTAGTACGGTCACCTTCCTTTGATGGTAACAGATTGAAAAATCACAATCCTTTATTAGATCTAACCTATTCATTGGTTCATAATGATCTAACTCTTTGTGAATATTTACCTGAGACATTTATGAATCATATATATGTCATGCTTATCCTTGTAAATATAATGTCCCCAAATCCTTAAACGAGAAGATAACTATATCCAATTTCGTATCATGAAATGATTTGTTTTAGTCACGAATCATTAATTAGTGCAAGGAAAACTATCATTATGTCATCTATAATGATACACAACCCAATAAATTTTTTTATACATCATTGTAGATCATAAATCCTTCCCCATTGGTGGGTAATGTGAGCACATGTACAATTATTTTCCTTGTATTTAACTCTTCAAGTATTTCATCACATTCATTTGTCAAAACAAACTTCAATCTCTTCTAAGTTATCATCGTTAGTGGGATTGAAAATCACTATAATTTTACTAGAAATCGATGATAGTACCCATATACTCAAAGGAAACTAAAGATCTCCATCATAGATATTGGTCTGGTCTATCCTTCAATTGCCTCTGTTTGAAAGGATCTACAGATATACCTTTGTTGGGGATAATTTTCCCTAGAAATGTTAATTACTCCATCCAAATTGAATCACTATAAACACTTATTACATATAAATTTTATAAAAAATAAGTCTTTGGGATATCACCCTTCTTCTCATATGCATGATAATATCCCTACTGAAGATCTATCCTAGAGAAGTACTAGGATCCTTGTAGTTGATTAAAAAATTCATCGATCTATGGTAGATGATAATTTTTATTTATTATGATCTTATTAAGATCCTGATAGTCAATTTAGATGTTCATTTAACCATCCATTGTTTTTATGAAGATGATTGGAACACCCTAGGGTGAATCACTTGGGCGTATAAACCCTTTTCCCATATTGTCTTATATTTTCATCTTCATCTCTTCAAGTTTAATAGTGGCAATTATATATGGAGTCTTGGATATTATAAAATATCTAGGTATAATATTTATTAAGAACTCCACCTCACATAATAGAGGAATACTATACAATTTTTTAGGAAACATATCAGTATATTCACTTATAATGGGCATTCTAACAACAACGATCTTTTCCTTAGTCTCAATCATTTGATCTAGATAAGATTTATCATAAGGGAATAATATCCATTCTTAATATAATGACACAAAATGAGATCCATCATCCTCCTTTCACTTGTATAGAATTAGAGTGTGATTCATGATATAGATGGTAATTTACTTCTCTTGGAATTATATGTTTTGTCTATATAAAAATGCTAATCTATATGTAGATAAAATCAAATTATACTAAAGGGAGCATCACAAGGTTATTCATTAAATTTATATGACAAATGTAGACTAGGGAGAAGTTATATACTTGGAATGAAATAATTTTCCTTTTTCCCATTTTCAAAAATAGCACAACTTCCATATTTTATAATGGCGTTTCAATAGTTCTACTAAACTTATGTGTTATGAAAGAATATATAGAACTAGAATAAAATATTATGTTCATTATTATTGAATTAGTAATTATCGCACCTATCAACATGTCATTTTCAATATCCACCTCAGTAATTCTGATTAACTATTCTCACCATTGATCTCTAGGCCTTGGAGGTTGTTATAGTTTATAATCATTAATATCCCTTGGCTTAGTGCATTGACTTTCATAGTGTCCATGTCCATTTATGTTAAAACATTGAATAATAGACATAAGGTTGAATAGATATTTATTTTATTCTATAACATTGGGGGTGGGGTCTTTCATCATCATTTTATATCTAGTACCCTTTCTTACCACACCTAAATCATTTCCCTTCCCCCTTTTGGAAATTTATGGGTTGCCTCTTCCGACACGTTTGACATGTGGGATATTGGAAATTATTTCCACCATGAGATTTCTACATCACTTCATTAGAATTAGAATCAAATATCTATTTCCTATATTCCAAACATTGAGTTTCAATAACCTGTATTTCTACTTTTAGTGGAAATAATATAATTTCCTCATATATATCAAAGTCTTAAATTGTCAAGCCTCTTCAAAGAATTTATTTATACAACTAAATAAGTGGTCAACATTACTTTACTGTTCAATAAAAAAGTCATAGGAATATTGTAACATCCCATTAACATATTTTAGGAATTCTTTGAATGTTATTTTGACCTTATTTTCATTGAGTCTAGTTTTGGGGTTGTTTTTGAAGATTATGGAATTTTTTGGAAGATTTTTGGGTTGTGCATAGTTGAAGCATAGTTTTACAAAACAATTCCACTAGTAAAATTTTTACAACCCATGGATAGTTGGGAATTTATAGTTGGCACATGGTTTCCAAAAATGTGTACCAAAATAAGGGAACCATGTGCCCTAAATAGTAGGGTCATATAACTGGCACACATTTTCCCTTAACTGTGCACCTCCCTCCAACTAACCATACATGCATGATGTTTAAGTTATGAAAATTAATTAAAAATTTCATAACCCCATTTTTTAAGTGCTTGATCACCCTAATTGACCATAACACAAGTTATTCTTCCTTGGAAGATTCCAAGAGGTGATTTTGGTCACTCTAAACCACTTCCTTGGCTGATCAAAGTGGTGTTAAACTCCATCGATCTCTTTTGAGTAAGTGGATCTCCTATCATATAGTTTATTCCAACATCTAATTCTATTCTCATTAGGGTTTCATGAATCATTAAATAATGGGTGGATCTAAAATCCATTTGGATATATCTTAATTCTAGGCTGTGTTACTATACATTGTGTGCATTATTTTTTCATTAGAAAATCCTATCATGGGTATTGATTTCAGGATCTTTAATTTAATGGTAGGTGGTTTTATAATTATTTTCCCTATTATTGAAACCATTAATTTATTTATTAAATTGAAATTATTTTTTAATTGATTAAAAAACATGGATTTGAGATGATTTTATCTTTGATTGGAAATGGGTAAAAAAATGAGAAAAACTCCAATTTCAAAGGAATTGAAATTTTTGGTTGGATTTATGTAAAATTATGGATTGATTTGGAAATAATTTCAATGAAATTATTTTATTTTGATCTTGAGAAAATTTATTAAATTAAAACGTGATTTGAAATTGCATGAAATGATGAAAACGCATGCCTTGATTTTTCAAGGGAAAAGACATGTTGAAAATTAAAATAGAGTAATTTGATTTTAAAACATCTAAAAATTATTGATTTTATATTTTATTACTTGATTATTTTGAGAATATGATAGCCTAGTTAATTAGTGGTAATTAGGAAAAGAACGCTAGGACCTTAAATACCTAGTAATGGATTAATGATGACAACTTTTACTGAAATAACCACAAACTAAATTCTCAAAATGGGTTCCCCTATTGAGGTGTATAATTCCCATAACGGGGTCCTCTATTGGGGTGTACTTGTGTGTACACACCTGACTAGAGATTTAATCATTATGAGAGCTATGAGGATCCTATTTCCTAATAATCTGACTTATCATAGGGCCTTTGTACATGGTTCTTTGCTATGAGATGTTTTAGTTGATATTAATTTCATTGATTATTGAACTTTTTTATTCATTCTAGATTATTTATATAAAATAATTTATATAAAATGTAAATTTAATACTCTTGGACAATTTTCTTGATATATCTACCACCTTTTTTTTATTGAAATCATGTTTTTTTTGATATATGAAAATGTACTTCCTTGTCTAGTTTTATTTAAATTGATAACATAATTGGTTTATTATTTTGGAATTGATTATTGAACTTTAAGAGAGGTCCTATTAGGATTTATAGATCACACCCTAACATTTACTTCAGGAATTTTTAGACAATCTCATTCTAGGTCGAAGAAAAGAGAACATCCCACCTTGAGGTGGTGGATGTTCTAGATCTTTTAGATAGTGGAGTGATGATGGATTTGAATGATGGAGACGTCATTTGCTTGATTCATGGGATGTTTGAGTTTTCATTTTTTTAGATATAGAGAACTTTAATAGTGTACTATTTTGGGTTTTGTTATACTTTTTTCCTGTACCTTATCCATTTTCATTGTTGTTCATTCTGATTTATATCTTTGATATTATATTATTTTTGGGGACAATTAATTCCCTCTTTCTCTATGTATGATTATAGGTGCTACTTTCAAATCTGTGGAGATTAGGAATTCCCTTCGGGCTATGTCAGTGTTGGATTGGGTATTAGGGTTCCAAGGTATCCTGAATCTTTTGTGAAAAATTAGTATCAAAGGTTTAGGTTAATCATATTTCCTTGATGTTAGTATGCAATTTTCGATGACCTGGTAGATAGGAGGTAGAATTTTCGAGACGTAGGAGGTAGTTAGGAGTGAGTTCTTGGCCAACTCTCATCGTAATGAGCCTTAAGTCACAATAAATGTTTGGGGAAAGGAATATTGAGGAATATTTTGATATGATTCTAGTATTTTACCTAATTTTTATTTGGGTATATTGAAATCCAAATATTGAAATATTATCTGATAATATTGATATTCTCGTTGCACTTGTTTGAGTAGTAAATATGAATAATCTTTTGATGTATTCATTATTATTTATTGATGTTGGGTAGCATCAAAACTCTGATAATACTTGTGAGTAAGCACTAATATTAGGCTTATGGTTAACCACAATGAGTGGATACTCCCATGGATTGGAATCTTATTAAGATCATTATGAGTTTTTTCCATGTTCTGGGATAGTCACCTATACTCTTTCCTATTGAGGATGGAGATTTGGAACCTCAAAGGGATGAATCTTAGAATAATGCTCAAGAGTTTCTTTTCCATAAGACACCTTCTTTCTAAAGAACTAATTATCTTCAAGAATCTAAGGATTGTTTGAACAATATAGATAACCTTTTTTATTTATTAGAAACAACCAAATCTATCAAGGTGAAGTGTTCCAACTTCAAGTAAGATGGGCCTAGTAGAAGATAGTAAAACTAAATGGTAATGGAGAAAAAGTAAAAGGGTTTGGACTGGATTGACTTTAGATTTATTTTCACTGATAATTTCTATCCAAAATCTATGGTACTATTTAAGGATATGGAGATTTTCGACCTCTAGCAAGCTGACAGGACAATGACATAGTATGCAAACCCCTTTTCTGATCATGTGTAGTTTTCATCTAAGATTGTATTGAATGAGAAGTTTACGTTTTGTAGGTTTGAGAAGGGTCTTTGAATTTATATTTGTTCATAATTTTTATTACTAAACCTTAATTTAAATAATATCATACTAGATAGGGCGTTAATGGTTGAGATCGATTTGGATGGAAGGTTAGGGTTGATGGGAGTTTCCTTTTTTCCTCTAGTGGCAGTTCTATGAGTTATTTTAAGGGAAAGAGTATGCGTGATGAGTCCCATGGTGTTTCTCAAAAAAGGCATCATTTATACCTCTTTAAATACCTATAATAGGACCTTTAACTTGGTTCCAGTGTGAAAGGGTTTGGAAATCGAGACATGTCTCTATAGAGGTGCCAAGGATCTAAGTTCTTATAGACACTTTAGAAATCTACAGAGATGATTCTATTTATTTTATACTTTGAATAGTGGCATGGTATCCACATAACATAAAGGTATTGCAGTAAAATCAAATTCTTCATTAACAAATGGGTTGAAACCACAAGCATCCGAAATAAAGCATCTTTATGCAGTTGAAAAGTCTCTAGAGGAAGCTGATATATGTAATACCCGAGATTTTTATGAGAAATATTTTGTTTTTATGTTATATACATCATCAAAGGAATCTTTCACTACACACAATAATAGCTTGGCTTTCTTTACATGCAATCACAACCTTCCTCAATAGCTTGCGTTGTACACAATACCGAGTTTCACTAAACAACGATATGCTATTAAAATATTATTAAAACTGGCCGTTATGAATAGTAATACAAATTTTTTGAAATTTTATATTTCAAAATGGACTTCATTTTTGGATTCCGAATATCGAAATTATCCAAGGGTGAATTTTTCGTATTTTTCTGAAAACATTCAATTTTTGATGAATAGTGAAAACACGGGGTTACTATTTAACATCAGACTTTTTATTTAAATAATTATTTATTTTATTTAAATTTATTTTAGGTCAAAATTGATACATAATACCTATATAAGTTCAAATTAATTCATTAGAGTCATTTTATAATAATTTTAGATATAAAAATTTTTTATTGAACTTTTCACCGTCTTTTACCCACCTCCTAAGAGAGTTTGAAAATTTACATAAGACGTAATTTCACTGCTTCTTTGAGTGGAATTTTAAAAATCCTAGAGACATGGTTAACATCAATGAGTAAAATGTGGTTCCATAAGACAAAAATAATTTTGGGTGAATAGTAACTTTTTACTTTTTTTTACCATGGTTAAAAGTAAATAGGATAATTAAGGGTAAAAATTGTATTATTATTACCCTAACACATGTCATAATTCTATTGGATAAGTTTAATTCGACCAAAAAAAACCTTAGGAATAAAATATGACCATTTATGTCCACTTGGATTAGATTAGGACACTTATTATTATTGTATTTAAAGAAGAGTTAAAAGAGTTAAAAACAAAGTTTAATAACTAAAACATTTTTAATATAGGGTTATACATAAGATAAATTAGACTATAAATATTCATTACAAAGATAACACTATTTCCTACATAATTGTATTTTATTTATAATTTTTAGTCTTTAATTAATTTAATTTATTTATGACACAATAATGATGCAGTAATTATCTTATTAAGGAAATATTAATATAATTGATATCATAAGTACCCAAATAAATGTAATTGGAGACTTTTTATGAATTACACTAATTTTATAGGTTAATATGACTTTTTATTATTTATTTAGTTAAATTTTTTCGAAATAATAATGCTGTTATGATTTTTAAAAAAATAAATTACCAAATAGTGTCAAAAAGTGACATAAAATAGTTTTTAAAACAAATATTATATTATTAATTATTATTTTATTACTAAAAATAAAATGTCAAGAAAATGAATTATTTAAGGTTATATATATTAATAATTAACAACTTGGGGTTCGTTTGTCTTGTTATAGTAAGTTTATTAACCATATAGTGTAAGAAAACAAGAAGACACAGTGAAAGTTAAATTATTTAACTTAGAGTTAAATCTAGATGATAAGGTTTAAATAGTAACCTAAACTTGTCTAAAATCTATTGGTTGAGAGGATTTAGACCCATACCCACCTTATATTTGAAATAAATCCGTCTAGAGATGTCAAAAACCGAATATGACCTTATTATAAAATAATATTTTATGTTTTTCCTAAAGTGCCCCTCTCCTCCCTTATAAAAGGGCACCTCCTCTCTCTCCTCCTTACACCACTTTGAGCCTTCAAGCTCGGCCAAACCCTGACCATTTCCCTTATAAACTTCTCTAGAAACATACTATAGGTCCATGTCTTCTTCAAAGACCATCTTTAGTGCCTTAAGAGGAGGTTAAGAAGAGGCGCTTCGAAGAAGAGGTAATGTCTATTACCGATTCTTTCAACAGTATTTCTTATTCTACTTATTCTTCATTAGTTGTTTAATTATGAAGTAATAACATAAGTATCAATAATATACAGATATGTTATTATAAATATTAAACAACCCTATTTCACCTTATATCCATCCTACGGAAAATGAAATCACCGCCCGTACGTACGTACGGAATACCGTCTCCACGCCGTGGTGTAATCTGTTTTCCACCACCACCTTACTTTGATAGGTATAACGGTGTAAAGAATAACTATATATGATTATTGTATAGTGATATTGATTCTGAAATAGTATACATACACTTCAATACAATTCCACGATCATGGGAACGATATCCTCGCTCGTGCGTACGTACGACCTACTGTCTCCACGAAGTGATGCGACTCGTTCTACATGATATTCAATAAATAATGATTATATGAATGAATTGAATGAATAAATATGATATATATTACACTAATAAAATTCTGTAAATGAGGTATATATAACCTAAAAATAACAATAAGAATTTATTCGACAAAACACGCATTAGAACAAAAAGCAATAAACACCCGAATAACAAGTAGTAATGATATATTACTAATATGAAGCTAAGAAAATGACCATATATGATATCATAACAATGAGTAAGATTATTTAATAAGTCAATAACATTATTTAAATCATTATACAAGAGGTTCAGACATGTACGAAGCAAATCAGACCTAAGGTAAGGGAAAATCTTGCAATCTCATTTTTATCCAAGATTGTTTATACTTCAGAATTTACTGGGGAATATTTATCATCCACATCCATGTTTCATCAATATGTAATATTATTTCTATCCTAATAAAATTGTTTAAATCCAATTTTATCCTTCGGTGAGTTTTTAGTAAAATATATGAAATGAATATTTTGTCATTTTTAGTACGAGGTACTTTTTTGACTTTTCCAGCCAAAGTACGAGAAGAATGTTTTTTTAAATTATATGGAATGAATGGATTTTTAGAAAATTATTTCCATGAAGCTTCCTTTACAAGTTTCATGTTTATTTTTAATCAACCTCTTTTAGTTTAATATTTTATGAAATTTTAATAAAGGAAAATTGTTTTGAAGTAGAAACGATATTTTCCTCAAAAATGGAGTTCAAGTGTTTTATGAAAATTAATTTCCATCTAAGATAATATAGGGTTATTTTTCTATCCATATTTTTACATTGATTTTATTATTTTAGGATGGAATTATTTTTATGAAGTCCTTTTATCTTATATGGATTATGTTATGATGGCATGATGTTTAAGAATCCCATTTTTATTACATGGGTTATGCTATGATGTATGATTTATGATTTTGTGGGACACATAAGAATGGTTTCATTATGTGATGGGTGTGACCTATATATCCCTCCAATGCAATGGGTAATTTTCTATATCTCATGAGATAGACATGGCTGGAATGGCAGGTTAACCCGGTTCAGTGATACAGGACCGAAATGAGGAGGGAACTCGGTTCAGAAATGGACTTTGTCGGCTAAGATAGTCTTGGCAATGAGTCTTGACTACTACGAAATGATTCTCTATGATTATGTGTGTATTACTCAAAGATTTATGTTATGATTATTGGGATTACATTTCACTACTATGATTTATCCAATGTTATGAAATTATGATCTCTTTTGCAGGTTAAGATTTCCAAAATGTTATGTTATTATGAATGTGATCTGATTGATATTTCTTTTGTTTACCCTTACTGAGCATTTGAGCTCACCCCTTTGTATGAATTCTTTTCCCCAAGTCAGGAAGAAGGGTATTAAGTAAGACATGCAAAAAGGGACTCTAGATATGATAAAATAAAAGGGAGACAGTGTATATGATTTATGAACCAGTTGTTTATGTTTCCCAGTTTCTAAAGACACTATACCTATACGGTCCTTTCCTGGTTTTGTTATACGTTGTAATAAGTATTATTCAATTCTGAAGTAATAACAATGTATGTAAAGTATGGATCATTATAGTTGGTATCAAAGGAAAGGTATAATCAACCTTTGGAAAATAGGATGTGAAAGCCTTAGTAAGAACCCTAAGGATATATCTAAGCATAGAACAATCTTAGTGTTTTAGAAATGGCCATGAACAACCTATGATATGACCTTAAGTGTGAAGTTTTATTCTTGATTATATGGTTTTCCTATTATTATTAGTGTTTCTCACACTATGATTATTGGTTTTAGTCAATGGCTGGAACCCGAAGGAACCTTGTTAATACTGAATGCGACGGGTAATGAAATGATTTTCCCCCAGAGCAACAAAACGTTATGGGAGATAGAATGAAAAATCTTGTAGCCATGCTCAGACAACTTTCTCAAGCTATGAATCATACAGAATGTCCAAATGAGAAAATGAAGGAGAAACATTCTATTGAATCCTTCATGAGGCAGTGTCCACCCTCATTCAGCGGGTCTACTGATCTATTAGTGGCTAAACAATGGATCATTACCACTGAAAAGATATTTTTAGTTCTTCAATGTTCTGAACATGATAAAGTCTTCTTAGCAGTATATCGTTTGGAAGGTGAAGCTGATCAATGGTGGAATCTTATCAAGAAAACAAGGCCAAGAGATGAAATTTAGTCCATGGAATGGGATGAGTTCAAGAACTTATTACTCAATATGTACTTCTCTCGTATTCCTCGAACAAAGATGGATAAAGAGTTTCTTGAACTAAAGAAAAATGATGATGAATCTTTTGGTACCTACGAAGAAAATTTTACAAGACTTTCAAGGTATGCTTCTGGGATTATTATCCAACCTGAGAGTAAGATCGATCGATTCTTTAGTGTCTTAAAACCAAATCTTCGAAGGGAATTAGCCATAAGGGACTTCAATAGCTACGAGGAAATAGTTTGATGTGTTCTCAAGGTTGAGATGGATATTGGAGTAACCCATCAGTCATATGCGTTCGATAAGAAGAAGAAAATGGAATTCAAAGGGAAATATAAAGACCACACAGAAAAGAAGATGAGTTTTCCCTTATGCTCAACGTGTGGAAAGAAACATGTAGGGAGTTGTCTTAAAGGGACAAGTAAATGTTTCAAATGTGGAAAAGAAGGTCATCAGGCATTTGAATGCTGCAATGATGGGAAGAATATGTCTAGTGATGTGAACAAAGAAAATGCTACACAGTGTGAACCTCCTACACTTCAATGTTACTAGTGCAAGGAAATGGGGAATTATGCCAATCAATGACCTAATCCAAGGGTTTTTGACAATGATCGATGTCAACAAACACTTAAGGCCAAAGACAAAGGAAAGTCACATGCAATTTCTATCAGTGATGTGGAATATTATAACGAAGTGGTGAAAGGTACACTTACCATCCACTCTAAAGTAGAAAATGTTTTATTTGATTATGGATCCACCCACTCTTTTATTTCCGAAGAATTTTCTAAGGGTATCGCCATATTACCTCAACAATTAGATGTTGAGTTTGCTGTGAGAACCCCTAATGTCAAAAAAATCACATCAAAAGTTTACAATTCTTCTCCGATTGATGTTTTTGGGAAAGTGATTCCTGCAAATCTTGTGATCCTTCCTATAGTGGAATTTGATGTGATTCTTGGAATGGATTGGCTTTATTTATATGGAGCTCATATCAATTGCCAAAAAAGGAAAGCCACATTTCATATACCAGATCAATCTATGATCGTCTATCGATGCAAGGATGAACATAGCCTTCCAGTGGAAATTTCATCCATCCTATGGGTCTTGATTCCACTAAATGAAGGTTATTTATCTCAAATTGTTGGAGAGAAACTCACAATTAAGAATATTCCCATTGTACGGTAGTTTGATGATGTCTTTCCGGAGGTATTGCCTGGTCTTGCACCAAATCGTGAAGTTATGTTTTTAATAGAACTCATACCGGGTGCTTTGCCCATTTCAAAGACACCTTATATAATGGCCCCAATTGAGTTGCAGGATTTGAAAAAGAAACTTCAAGAGAATCTTGATAAGGGATTCATATTCCCTAGTTCATAACCTTGGGGTGCACCTATTCTGTTTCTTAATAAGAAAGATGGAACAATGAGACTCTACATTGATTATTGAGAACATAACAAGATCACTATCAAGAGAAAATATCCTCTCCCACACATTGATGACTTATTTTACCAACTACGCAGAGCTCAGTACTTTTCCAAGATTGATATTCGTTCAGGGTATCATCAATTAAGGGTCAAAAGGGAGGATATACCAAAGACGAATTTCCGTACAAGATATGGACACTATAAATTTATAGTGATTCCATTTGGTCTTACTAATTCCCCTGCTATCTTAATGGATCTAATGAAAAAAGTATTTATAGAAAATCTTGATCAGTTTGTGGTAGTCTTTATAGATGATATTCTTTTCTATTAAAAGAGCAAGGAATAACATGAAGATCACTTGATAATTGTATTGAAGACCCTGAGAAAGGAGAAGATTTATGCCAAATTTACCAAGTGTGAAATTTGGCTTCAAGAAGTTTCATTTTTGGGTCACATAATCTCAAAATAGGGGATATCTGTGGATCCAGCAAAAATAGAGGTTATCGAAAGATGGTCGAGATGAAAAACAGTAACTGAGATCCAAAGTTTTCTTAGTTTGGTTGGATATTATTGATGTTTTGTGAAATATTTTTCATGATTATCTAATCCACTCACCAGGTTGACTCGAAAAGGAGTTAAGTTCGTTTGGATGGAGGAGTGCGAAGAGAATTTCAAGGAGTTAAAAAGAAGGTTATCTAGTGCACCTGTGCTAACACTGCCTTGTAGTGGAGAAAGGTTTGTGATCTATAGTGATGCATCCAAGAAGGGACAGGGATGTGTTCTCATGAAAAATGATATGGTGAGAGCTTATCCCTCACGATAGTTGAAAATCCATGAGAAAAATTACCCAAATCATGATTTGGAGTTACCTACTGTAATATTTGCATTAAAAATATAGAGGCATTATATTTATGGTCAAAGGTGTGATATTTATACTGATCATAAAAGTTTAAAGTATATTTTCACACAAAAGGACCTGAATATGCGCCAAAGAAGATGGTTGGAGCTGATTAAGGATTATGACTGCTCAATTCATTATCACCCTGGGAAAGTAAACAAGGTGGCAGAGGCATTAAGTCGACAAGACCATGCTAGTTTATCCATGATGAGGATAAAAAAAGATCCAATATTTATGGATTTAAAAAGGATGGATCTTGGAATTATAATGGAAGGGGAAAAATCTTACCTTTCTCAAATTAATGTTCAACCATCTATACGTGTGAAGATTAAAGAGGCACAAAAAGAAGATGTAGAGTTACAAAAGAAGGTGAGAAATGTTCCTGAATTCAACTTTGATTGTGATGGGACAATAGGGTTCAAGAATCGAGTTTGTGTTTCTCCCATCCCAGAATTAAAGAAGGATTTTCTGGATGAGGCTCATAGTTCTTCATTCTCTATTCATCCTGGAAGCACGAAGATGTATAGGGACCTGAAAGAGTACTTCTGGTGGGATGACATGAAAAGAGATGTTGTTGAATAAGTCTCTCGATGCCTGGTTTGTTAGAAAGTTAAAGACGAGAGACAGAAGTCTAAGGGGATGTTACAACCATTAACCATACACTAATGGAAATGGGAAAACATCACTATGGACTTTATCACCGGACTTCCTAAAACATCCAAAGGCAATAATGTTATCTGGGTCATAGTTTATCATCATACGAAGTCGGAACACTTCATTGCTATTAGAGAAAATTATCTCTGGATCAGTTTTCCAGGACATATGTAAAGGAAGTGGTAAGATTGCATGGAGTACCACTTTCCATTATATCTGATCCAGATCCGAGGTTTACCTCAAAGTTTTGGCGAAGTCTTCAGTATACTATAGATACAGAGTTGAGTTTCATCACTGCTTATCATCCTCAGACAGACGGTCAGTCTGAGAGAACAATTAAAACTCTAGAAGATATGTTGAGAGCTTGCTCTATTTATTTAAAAGGTGGTTGGGATCAAAACCTACCTTTGGTGGAATTTTCTTATAATAATAGATTTCACTCCAGTATTCAGATGGATCCTTATGAAGCTCTCTATGGAAAAAATGCCGAAATCCAACTTGCTGGGGTTATGTTGGGGAAAGAAATCTATTAGGACCTGATCTTGTTGATGAGATGGTAGAACATGTCCGATCTATTCAAAAACACATAAGACCAGCTCAGAGTCGACAAAAAAGTTATGCTAATAACCGAATAAAATACATAGAATTTGAAGTGGGTGATAAAGTGCTATTACGAATATCTCATTGGAAGAGAGTAATGAGATTTGGAAAGAAGGGAAAGCTAAGCCCTAGGTATATAGGTACTTTAGAAATAATGGATTGTGTTGGGAACGTAGCTTACCGATTGGAACTTCCACCGAATCTCTCTCAAGTTCATGATGTGTTCCATGTATCTCTCCTGAGAAAGTACATACCCGATCCTTCACATGTACTCAGCTCAGAAGTTGTACCGCTGGAGTAAGATCTTTCTTATGAAGAACAACCAATAGAGATTCTAGATCGTAGCGAAAAAGTCCTATGAAACAAGACCACTCACTTGGTGAAAGTTTTATGGGGGAACCAACAATTAGATAAGCTACATGGGAGCTTGAGGATATGATGAGGGAGAGGTATCCTCATCTGTTTGTTACAAAGTGATGAATTTCGAGGGTGAAATTCATTTTAAGGGGGGTAAAATGTAACACCCAAGATTTTTATGAGAAATATTTTGATTTTATGTTATATACATCATCAAAGGAATATTTCACTACACACAACAATATCTTTTCTTTCTTTACATGTAATCGCGACCTTCCTCGATAGCTTGTGTTGTACGCAATACAGAGTTTCACTAAACAAGGATTTGATATTAAAATATTATTAAAACTAGCCATTATGAATAGTAATACCCACTTTAGGAAATTTTATCTATCAAAGTGGACTTCATTTTTGGATTCGGAATATCGAAATTAGCCAAGGGTGAATTTTTGGTATTTTTCTAAAAATTTCAATTTTTGATGAATAGTGAAAACACTGGGTTACTATTTAACAACATACTTTTTATTTAAATAATTATTTATTTTAATTAAATTTATTTTAGGTCAAAAGTGATAGATAATACCTATATAAGTTCAAATTAATTCATTGGACTCATTTTATAATAATTTTAGATATATAAAAATTTTATTGAACTTTTCACCGTCTTTTACCCACCTCCTAGGAGAGTTTGAAAATTTACATAAAACTTAATTTTACCACTTCTGTGAGTGGAATTTCCAAAATCCAAGAGACATGGTTAACATCAATGAGTAAAATGTTGTTCAATAAGATAAAAATAATATTTGGTGAATAGTAATTTTTTACTTTTTTTTACCACGGATAAAAGTAAATAGGGTAATTAAGGGTAAAAATGGTATTATTATTACCGTAACACATGTCCTAATTCTATTGGATAAGTTTAATTCGATTAAAAACAACCTTAGGAATAAAATATGACCATTTAGGTCCTCTTGGATTAGATTTGGACACTTATTATTATTTTCTTTAAAGAAGAGTTAAAAGAGTTAAAAACAAAGTTTAATAACTAAATAATAATTTACATAGGGTTATACATAAGAAAAATTAGACTATAAATATTCATTAGAAATATAGAATTATTTCCTACGTAATGGTATTTTATTTATAATGTTTATACTTTAAATAATTTTATTTATATATGACACAATGATGATGCAGTAATTAACTTATTAAGGAAATATTAACATAATTGATATTATAAATAACCAAATAAATGTAATTAAGGACTTTTTATTAATTAAAATAATTTTATAGGTTAATATGACTTTTTAGTATGGATTTAATTAATGTCTTTCGAACTAATCATGCTGTTATAAGTTTCACAAAAATCAATTACCAAACAGTGTCAAAAAGTGACACAAAATAGTTTTTAAAACAAATATTATATTATTAATTGTTATTTTATTCATAAAAATATAAGGTTTGGAAAAATGACTTAGATAAGGTTATATATATTAATAATGAACAACTTGGGTTTCTTTTAGCTTGTTATAGTATGTTTATTAACCATATAGTGTAAGAAAACAAGAAGACACGGTAAAAGTTAAATTATTTAACTTAGAGTTAAATCTACACGATAAGGTTAAAATAGTAACCTAAACTTGTCTAAAATCTATTGGTTGAGAGAATTTCGACCCATACCAACCTTATATTATACATAAATTATTTTTGAGCTATTAAAAACCGAATATGACTTTATTATAAAAAAATATTTTAAGTTTTTCCTAAAGTGCCCCTCTCGTCCCTTATAAAAGGGCACCTCCTCCCTCTCCTCCTCACACCAGTTTGAGCCTTCAATCTTGGCCCAAACCTGAAAATTTACCTTATAAACTTCCCCATAAACATCCTAGAGGTCCAAGATTCTTCAAACACCATCTTTAGTTCCCTAATAAGAGGTTAAGAAGAGGCGCTTTAAAGAAGATGTAATGTCCATTACCGATTCTTTCAACTTCATTTCATCTTCTACTTTTTTTCTTTAGTTTTTTAATTATTAAGTAATAAAATAAGTATCAATAATATACTGATATGTTATTATAAATATTAAATAAACCTATTTCACCTTCTATCCATCCTACGGAAAATGAAATCACCGCGCGTGTGTACGTACGGAATACCATCTCCACGCTGTGGTGTAATCTGTTTTCCACCACAACCTTACTTGGATGGGTATAATGGTTTAAATAATAACTATATATGATTATTTTAATGTGATATTTATTATTAAATAGTATACATACACTTCGATACAATTCCACGATCATGGGAATGATATCATCACTCGTGCGTACGTACGACCTACCGTCTCCACGATGTGATGCGACTCGTTCTACATGATCTTCAATGAATAATGATTATATAAATGAATTGAATGAATTGAATGAATAAATATGATATATAATACACTAATACCATTATTGAAATGAGTCATCCATAACCTAATAATAATAATAATAATTTATTCAACAAAACACGCATAAGAACAAAAAGCAATGAACACCCAAATAACAAGTAGCAATGAAATATTACTAATAAGAAGTTAAGAAAATGACCATATATGATATCATAACAATGAGTAAGATTGTTTAATAAGTCAATAACATTATTTAAATCATTATACATGAGGTTAGGACATGTACGAAGCAAATCAGACCTAAGGTAAGGGAAAATCTCCCAATCTCATTTTTATCCGAGATTGTTTATACTTCAGAATTTACTGGGGAATATTTATCATCCACATCCATGTTTCTCCAATATGAAATATTATTTCTATCCTCCTAAAATTTTTAAATCCAATTTTACCCTTCGGTGATTTTTTAGTAAAAGATATGAAAGGAATCTTTTGTCGTTTTTAGTACGAGGTACTTTTTGGAATTTTCCGGCCAAAGTACGAGAAGAATGTTTTTTTAACTTATACGACCGGAATGGATTTTTAGAACATTATTTCCATGAAGATTACTTTACAAGTTTTCATTTTTATTTTTAATCAAATTATTTTAGTTTAAAATTTTATGACATTTTAAGAAAGGAAAAATTTTTTTGAAGTAGAAAAGATATTTTCCTCAAGAATGGAGTTCAAGTGTTTTATCAAAATTATTTTCCATCTAAGAAAATATAGGATTCTGTTTCTATCCCTATTTTTACATTTATTTGATTATGCTAGGATGAAATTATTTTTATGAAGTCCTTTTATCTTATATGGATTATGTTATGATGGCATGATGTTTAAGAATCCCATTTTTATTACATGGGTTATGCTATGATGTATGATTTATGATTTTGTGGCACTCATAAGAATGGTTTCATTATGTGATGGGTGGGACCTATATATCCCTCCAATTAATTGGGTAATGATTTATATCTCATGAGATAGACATGGCTGGAACGACAGGTTAATCCGGTTCAGTGATACAGGACTGAAACGAGGAGTGAACTTGGTTCAGAAATGGACATTGTCCGCTAAGATAGTCTTGGAAATGAGTCTTTACTAGTAAGAAATGATTATCTATGATTATTTGTGTATGCCCCAAAGTTTTAGGTTATGATTATTGGGATTAAATTTCACTACTATGATTTATCCAATGTTATGAAATTAAGATCTCTTTTGCAGGTTAAGATTTCCAAAATGTTATGTTATTATGAATGTGATGTGATTGATATTTATTTTGTTTACCCTTACTGAGCATTTGAGCTCACCCCTTTGTATGTTTTCTTTTCCCCAGGTCAGGAATAAGGGAATGAAGTAAGATATGCTAAAAGGGACTCTATATATGATAAAATAAAATGGAGAAAGTGTAGATGATTTATGAACTAGTTGTTTATGTTTCCCAGTTTCTAAAGACACTATACCTATACAGTACTTTCATGGTTTTGTTATATGTTGTAATAATTATGCATCAATTCTGAAGTAATAACAATGTATGTAAAGTATGGGTCGTTATAATATAGGTCCATCAACTGTGAGAGGTACCATCACTATAGATTCATATTTAGTGACTGATTTATTTAAAACTAGTGCATATCACTCATTTATATCAATTCATATTGTGAACCTTCTAAATATTTTTAAAAATATTATTTCTTATGTGATGGATATCACTACACCCCTCAGAATGAAGAGAGAGTAGGGCCTGTGTTGTCCTACTTGTGTTTTCTATTTATCAGTGTTCGATCTTGTCTGTGACTTTATAGTTATTAACACCAAACATCTTAATTTAATTTTTTGGGGTGGAATAACTCATTGATAATAAGGCCTGAGTTTACTGTTATCTTCAGTAGGTCTTCTTTACTAGGCCTGATGTGGTCTTCCATATTTTTCATGGAAAATGTTACCCAAGGTTGAGTATAACAAAAAATTCTTATCCAGAGTTAGGGAAAGTAATATTATTGATTTATTTTTATCTAGAGAAAGAATATTTAAGTGAGGATATACCGTAAGTTGTCTTAGAGTTTCTCGATGCATTTTCTTTTAATTTATTTAGTCTTCCACCAGTAAGAGAGGTTTATTTTTCTACTCATTTAGTTCATGGTTCTTATCCAGTATCAATTCCTTCTTATTACATGGAACCATCTTAACTAAATGAGTTACAGACTAATTTAGATGATTTTTTAGATAAAGTCTGTATATGACTTAGTTTGTCACCATGGGTGATGTCTATGATATTTTCTAAAAAATATAATGGAATAATTATACTCAATGTTGATTAAAAAAAACTCAGTCAGTTTACAGTTAAGAAAAAGTATCTGTTACTGTGGATATATGATCTATTTGAATAGTTTAAGGGGAAAACGTGGTTATAGAGTATTTATCTTTGATCTGGTTATCACTGGTTGAGAATAAAAGAATCTAACATTTAAAAGAATACATTTTGATGAAGGTATGACCATAATGAGAATATTTTAAAGACATTTGGTTTAACCAATGCCCCTATAGTCTTTATGGATTTGATAAAAAAAATATTCCACCATAATCTTGAAATGTTTGTGGTGATATTTGTGTTTGATATTATAGTTTACTCTAAGTCTCAGGAAGATTATGTGTGTTATCTGAGAGATTTTATGGAAATGTTGAGAATTAAATGAATTTATGTCTATCTGTCAAAATGTTATTTCTAGATTTATGAAGTAAATTTATTGGTAAATGTTGTCTATGAACATGGTATTTTAGTTTATCTTAGGAAGGTGAAAGATGTTATGACATAGGAGCAACCACATAACATTTTTGAGGTACATATAATCTTATTTTTATAAGGGTATTTCTGCTGGTTTTCCAAGGATTTGTTGAAGTTGGATTCTCCAATGACCTCACTCACTCAGAAAGGAGTTAATTTTTTTGGTTAACAAATTTCATGTTTCTTTTGTTGAGATGAATTGTATTTTCACTTATAAACCAATATAGACACTTCTAGAAACCAATCATGGATATGTGGTATTATGTGACACATCATGATTGGGTTTGGGTTGTATGCAGGGTGATCAAATCATTTCATATAGTTATGAATAGCTTAGGCCATAATAGAAGAATAACCTGACCCCATACATTGACCTTTTATTCAGTATGTGTGTGCTAAAGATGTAATATGCTTTTTGACCACAATATCCTGAGTTATATCTTATCTAAAAAATATTTGAACCTTTGGAAGAGGTATTGGGAGGAGTGCCCACAGTCTTTTGATTTAACATTTCCTATACCCTGGGGGAGGTAAATGTTGTTACATATGTTTTGATTAGGCAACTTCTAACCTAGGTCATGAAAGGATTATTAGAAAAGTGGTAATTGATGGCTCTTTTTTCATAGTCTCATTAAGGATTCTGATAGAAATAGTCCAAGGTTGTCTTGGAAAGTCTTAAATTAAACTCCACTCTTCTTGAGATGAGGTCTCAAGATTAGTAACATGATGATCAATTTTGTGGTATTATGGAATCTTTTATGGTGGGGAGACTATTATTGAGGGTCTATTATCTCATGAGGTAATATTAGGTTTTTAGAATCAAAATGTTCTGCCTTTGTCTATGAGAAAGGTTATAATTAGAGATTTCTATAATTCCCAATGGGCCATGCACCCTAGAACCATACATAATTTTTATGAAATGAGGTGAAGATTTTGGTGTCTAGGTATGAGATGAGACATTTCTGACTTTGTTTCACATTGTTATACCCATCCTAATGTTAAGGAAGATAACCAGATACCTTTGAGTTTGATTTAGAGAACTCCAATGCTGACTTGTAATTGAGATTATAACTTTATATAATTTTTTTTGGGTTTCCATGTACCCATAAAAAAATAATGTGATATGGTTTTTAATTTATAGGCCAACCAAATCAACTAAATTCTTATCCATTTAGGATTCAATCCAAACTGTGGAGTTGGTAAATACTTATGTAAAAGAGATTTTTCATTTTTATGGAGTTCAATTAGCTATAGTTTTGGATAGAGAACCATATTTTACATATCATTTTCGGTGGGGACTTCAAGAGGTGATGATATCTCAGGTATGTTTGAGTAATGTAAACCATCCACACATAGATGACCAGAAATAGAGGAATATTTAGACTCTTGAAGACATGATTCATTCCTATGTCCCCCATTTTTTTGGATCTTAAAAAATCTATTTTGTATTGGTTTAGTTTTTTATAACCATAGTTACCAATCCTCAATTCTAATGGCTCTTTTTGATGCCTTGTAGGACTAACCTTTCAAATATTCATTCTATTGGTTAAAGTTTATTGAAAGTACTTTGGTTGGACATAGATTGGTCCAAGTGACAAAACACATTCAGCTGATTCATCAAATAATTTTAATGGTATAGAGTTAGTAATAATCTTATGTTGACTATCATAGGTGACCGTTGGATTTTTTTAGTCGGTGACTAGGTGTTTTTGAGAGTATCCCCCCATTTTGTTCATCGAAAACTTGAGAGGAAAGGGAAGATTTCTTCTTATTTTATGGGACCTTTTGAGGTTTTTGATAAGGTGGGGAAAGTGGAATACTATTTAACACTTACACCACAGTTGAAATAGATACATAATGTGTTCCATGTATCATAGTTTCAGAAGTATCGTTTTGACCAATCACATGTCATGTGTTGGGAGGATCTTGATGTTGAACCTGATTTATCAGTGATTAAGAATCTAATTAGGATATTTGATTCTAAAAAAATGGTACATAATGGGATGATTTTACATTTTTTTAGTGTGTTATGGAATAATGTTTCTGATTATTATGAGATTTGGGAGCATGGGGAACTGATGAGAGAGAATTGGCATAATCTCTTTGATATGGAAACTTCTTGACAAGATTTATGGGGACAATTTTTCTTATGGTGGGGAATTTGTAAATCCATGTTAACTTCATTTAGCTATTTATAGAACATTATTTTGAATCCTTTTAATTTCCTCTATTTTTTTGGTTGTTCCAGGGTATTTTGAAAAATTTTGGAAGCTTTTTGAGTTATGTACTTTTGGCACATGGTTTTCCTAAACCATGCACTCTCAGTGAAAATTGTCCACATCTTGTATAGTGGGAAATTAATGGTTGGTGCACAGTTTCTCAAAATATATTCCAACCTAGAAGAAACTATGAACCCCAAATTGTAGTGCACAAGGCTTGTGTACTGTTTCCTTTAACCATGATCTTCTCTCCAACTGACTGTCTGTGTGGGATTATTATGTTTAAAAAATTAATAAAAAATTCCCAAACCCCCTATTTCAGTTTTTAATAACCCTAATCGACCCTAATGTGAATTATTCACCTTGGAATCTCCAAAGATACAATCCACCCTTAAAATCCTTTCCTTGTAAGGTCAATACGATGTTGATCTCAATCGATCTTCTCATAGTATGTGGATCCCCTCTAATATAGTTTCCTCTAATATATATTTCTATCCTACTTAGAGTTTGTTGAATCTAAATTTAGTGGATGTATCTAAAATCTGTTTGGTTGGATATTGATTCTAGGTTGTTTTATTATATCTTATGCACCTTCATTCTTTATTGGAAAATCCCGTTGCAAGTGTTGATTTTTTGATCTTTGATTTAAAGGTAGGTGGTTCCATAATTATTTCCCCCATGATTAAAACCTTAAATTGGTTGATTAAATTGATTAGAGTATTTAATTTATTTTAAAACATCGTTTTGAGATTATTTTTTATTTTATTTTAAATGGGTATAAAAATTGAGAAAAAACCAAATTCAATGGAATTGAATATTTGGGGTGGAATTTTGAAAAATGATGGTTTGATTTGGAAATAATTTTGATAAAATTATTTGATGTCGATCTTGAGAAAATGTATTAAATTAAAAATTGATTTGAAATTGAATGAAATGATAAGAACCTATGATTTGGTTTTGAAATGGAAAAGTAATGTGGAAAACTAAAATTGGGAAATTATATTTTAAAATGTTGTAAAATGATTGATTTAAAAATTGATTGATTGATTTTTTGGAACACATAATATCTTGGGTAGTTAGTGGAAGTTGGGAAAATCATGCTAGGAACCTGAATCCCTAGAAATGTATTTTTTATTAAAAATTTTTGTAAATAAACTGTAGGATGACTTCCCATAATGTATTCCCTATTGGTGTTTAGAATGATTAAGACGAGTTCCCCTATTGGGGTGTATTTTTGTGTAAACACATGACTATATATGTGATCATTATGAGACGTGTGAGGATGCTATTACCTGATAAAATGACTTACTATTAGGATTTTTTACATGGTTATTTGATTTTAGATATTTTATTTGATATAAATTTTGTCTATTATTAAACAATTTTATACATTATAGATGATTTATATTAATATTTGTATATAAAATTTTCATTTAATCCTATTTGAATGTTGTTTTGATACATATGCCATCTTTTTGAATGAAATTTTGTTTTGGTTTAAAATATTAAAATGTACTACCATGGTTAGTTATTTATTAAATTGATATCATAACTTTTTTTATTGTTTTGAAATTAGTTATGGAAGAATTTTTGAGACCCAACTGGTCATTATAGCTTATACCCTACATTTTACTTCATGTGTTTGTAGACTCTATTGTGCTAGGTCCAAGAAAAGTAAAAGTCCCACATAAAGGTGGTGGATGTTCTTGATCCTTTGGACCATGGATCAATGATGTAGGTAACTAAAGGAGATGTTATCCATTTGTTTAATGGTATTTTTGAGTTTTATCTTACTATATATAGAGAAATTTGATGATGTAATAATTTAGGTTTTTATAACCTTTGTTTCTGGTAGTTTATCCATTTGGAGTGTTGAGAATACTAACTTGTATCTTTTTTATTACACTATTTTTATGGAAATGTTTTCCCTATTTGTTCATATATTATTCCATGTTCTAATCTCTAACCCATGGTTATTGGGAATTCCCTCTAGGCCATATTAGTGTTGGCTTAGCTATCAAGGTATCATGGTATCTGAGATAGTTCATAAAACATATCACGCATGTCTTGTGAAGTTTTATTCATACACCCTGATTGATTTTTCATCATTATAAATGATAATAATAAAATCCCTATCCATTTTTAGTGAGAGAGTATGAGAAAAATATTTATTAAAAAATATTTTTTGTAATTATTTCCACTCAACCGCTACGGTCTATTTGACATGATTCATATTTCTGATCATCATCCACCATTGATAAAATTATCCCACCGTATTATAAAAATCAAACATGAAATTATATTTCTTAGAGTATTAGAGGAAGAAGAAGACATTTTCAATTGTATTTGATCCATTATTCCATAGTTAAATGATCAGAAGATCCCCTAAAATTAAAAATCCCTTTTCAAATAAGGATATAAATTCAAAATTTCTTATTATTTGGGGGATGTGGGTTTTCCACCTGATTCATGTTTCTATTCATAACTTGATTTAATTGAGTTATAATCTTCATAGAGTTCTCAACTCCAACTCCTACCCGGTTAAGAATCACATTTTCGTATTTTTCATCACATTGGTTGTTGACTCTGTTACTCATAATTCCCTCCATTGAAAAAATAAAGTGAAAATTAGGGATAAGAATTATTAAACTATTAAACACATAAAATGAAAACAAATAACATTGAATGTATCACCCGAAACATTTTATGGTATGTTTCTCTTAAATACATTCTAGTAATAGCCTTTATTTCATAAATCACAAAGTTTCTTTTTTCATTTTTTTTGACAAAGGAAGATGATATATTATTTATGAAGGTCAGCAGTTGTTTCTTTGAAACAACACTTGGTTATTTAGGAGATATTCATTACCTATCCATTTAGCAAAAATTTTCTTCTTGCGTGTTTTGAATTTTCAAAATCTGACATACACAGTTGTGTTCAGGATGATATTTAGAGTCTAATAGAATTAACTTAGTTTTTGGTGAATAGTAGACTACCCTTTTGAATAGTAACCTACCTATATAAATAGTAACTCACCCTTATGAATATTAATATGAATCTTATGAATGGTATCCATACCCATGAATGTTTAAATAAAATTTTTCACCTTTAAAATAAAGATGAATATTTTAAGTGTTTATATTATTTGATCCAAAAATGATTTTAATTAAATATTTAATTAATCATATTCAACAAATTATTTTTTAAAAATGGAATTCATTTTTGGATTCTATATATCAAAAAATGGTTAGGGTGAATTTTTGGTATTTTTCTAAAATACTTGAATTTTTCATGAATAGTGAAATACCATAATTTAAAAAACAAGATAAATAAACTAATTATAGAGTCAAGTATGATTTTCTGATGTTGTTAGCCCAATCGATTAAGATTCACATGAAAAAATTACTATTATTGGTCATGGAAGACTCACTATTCCTTATCTTGTGGAGAAATAATAAATTAATGAATATAATATGGAGAAACCCCCTCTCCCCTCCACTATATAGACCACCCTCACCCTTCTTACTCCCCCACCACTCAAGATTCAATACTCGCCTAGATTATCCTAAAATAGCTCCCTAACCTCATACCCAATATCCAAGACCTACTAGTCTCACCAAAAGGAAAAAAACAAAGGCCTTAAGGAGTTTCTCAAAGAGGAGTACTCAAGAGGTGAACCTCTATTCCTTTTTCTTTCCATTCCATTTACAAGTTCCATTATTTTGTTATCTCTTCTCACCTAAACTCAAAAAAATTACACTATAATTCTAGTACCACACATGTACTAGATTTTGATTATTCTAAAGGAATATTTCATCGCAATTTTTCCCTTCCTTTTAAACTATAAATGAAAACACCGTCTAGGATGTGTTAATTTATCACACTCAAGGAAGATGGGTGTTAAATTTGCATTACTATATTCAGGACTAGTCATGAACCCTTTTCAATGGTTGAAATAGATCATAATATATTTATTTTATCTTGTTTAATGGTCTGGAATCCTTACACACACATAATATGGAATAATAATACAAAACAAGTTCATTGTTGACAAACCACCAAGCCAAATCCAAGTGTTTATCATTAACTTATCGAATGAGTCATCCTAATGGTATATAACCAGAATCATTATAAGATATTTTATATCAATTTAATTCCACTAGTAAGATATATTAACTATTACGGATGTTTAACCGCATTTTAAATGAACTTCACTTCATGAATTCAAGTAAACGGATCCTGAAAACCTATAAAGAAAATGATTCCAAAACAACAAAATTGAATCTCTTAAACCCATAAAAAGGAAATTAATGAACGTAATAAGATTATACCATATAAATTAAATTTTTATTAGTTTCTTTATATTTTAATTAATTAATCTAAATTTGATTATTCAGGCCATTAAGAACAATCAAGAACACCTTCTAGCATAAGTTAAGGGATCCTCTCTCTGAATTTTGTTCTAGAATTTCCCCTATGTTGTGGCCTTTTATTTTTAATTCCTAATTATGGGGTATGTTTTTGAACCTCCCCATAATAACCTCATGATATATAAATAATGGGATACCCATTTAATTTTCATTAATCCCTCACAAGAACACCCGTTACCATGCCAAAATGGTTGAAATGGGGTTTTCACATTTCACCTTCATTTCTGTGATATTTCTAATGTTCACAACTTATTTATTGAATGTGGTGTATGTTTACTAACATTTGACATATAATATAATGATTATATTTATATTCATGGTATTCAATGATTAATTTTATGGTTATTATGTTTTGGTCATATGATTCAACTGATTACATTGTGGCAAGGAACTTTGTGTCAAATTCCAATTCGTTGTGAGTTAATTTGTATTGTGCACCTAATAATCCTTCTGTGGTGTACAGACTTCCCATTTGAGTTCACCTTTGATTTTAAATTTTATTTATATTATATATCCATATTCTTTAATCATGGATATGTTAATTCTATAAACCGTACACCATTTTACATAAGGTGTTTATTTGGATTTTTTTAATTGTGGAAGTGTGGATGAATCTGTATCCTCTATTTTATATGGATAATGTAAATGAATATTTATATTTTATTTAATCTAAGTATAATGAAATATTTGGACATGAAGTGATGAGAGGAGCCCACTATATCCCCTCGATGCATCAACAGGTCTCACGAGACAATCAGTTTGGAGACAAACCCTTCGAGTTTGTTTCCAAAAATCCGACAGGTTTCTACCCACATAACTAAACCGTTTTAATGGAATTATTGTATCATGTTCCAGATACAAGACATCCAATTAATAATAATTATCTTTACTCATTATCAGTTATTAATATCCATGAGGTTTTTACTATGAAAAAAATCTATGGATGGAGTTTCATTCTCAGTTTATTAATGGCGTGATTTTTTAATTTATTCACCATGCCATATTGATTATGTCAAATTTCTTGTGATTCGTTTATTATTTATTCATGATTCCACCATTTTTAATTATTACTGATAATTTTATCTCATGTCTTTCATATTTTTTCCTTCAATAAGTTATGAAGAGGAGACTATTTACTGAGTTTTGTGGATGTAGTTATTAGTTTTTGGTATGTATTGTATTTTATAACATTTTTCCAATGTAATTTGAGTGCATACATGTATCTAGTTTATTCAAGACTACTAAAATAATCATTATTTCAGTATTTTAATTCCTTTAGACCATTTCAATATAACATGTAATGAACCGACTCCGTTCTAGAGGGTTCAGGGCGTTACATTTACTGGATAAATCATAAATGAAATAAATTCCTTCACCTATGAATTTATTTGTTTCAAACTACGTTATTCCTGGTCTATTTCTTAAGACAAAATTTTATGGTAATGTCCCTCCAAGGTTTCAACCCACGTGTATATAAATAAATATTTTTTGTGAACTAGATGAAAACAGAGTTAATAGACAATGCTCCATTTTCTGGGTTATTACCACTAGGTAAAATTATGCCAATAAAATACCCAGATGTAGTATCTAGATCAAGATTTTTTTCCTTGGAAACCAATTACTCCCTAATTTACCATAATTTAGGCATATTTTCCTATGTTTAGACTTATCCTTAGGGATTGAATAATGTTTTAAAATTATAATCCCCAAAATTACTATACCTTACCTTGATACCAATTATGACCATCAAGATTCTTTTCAATCTTTAATTGATGATTTATTACATAATAACAAACATAATACAATCCCAAAAGAATGAAAGTGATCATGTATTGGGGTAATTAGATACATGAAACCATAACTTGGAAAATGAACCAAACAAAATTATTTAAAAATCCCATAACATGACTTTAGATTACATTGATATTTTAAAATTGTATGGGATAACCTGGGGATGTACATAAGAGAGGGGTGATATTTAAATCCATCTATGGTAATTATCAATGTATAACATGAAAAAAGTAAAAAAAATTATTTAGTAATAATATAAAGGTTACATAAATGGGATGATAATAATAAACATGAACATTAAAGAATGATATATGATAATAACCTCAGGGAAACATAGGAATATGTAAATAACATAAAACATGGAATTATAGAAATATTAAAGGATAAACGTTGATAAATTATTAAATAGTGTTCTTCGGATAACCTATTGTGCACCATACATGGTATATAATGATATTAAATAATTAACTTATTCATTTGATGTCCCTATAATCTCAGTCCCACCCATCACATTCATTTTATGTACACAAATTTATGTGCTACCTAAATCATTCAATATATGGATTTCATTAATAATCCTTTTTCCCATGATTAAGGAACATGGTTAACATAAATAAGAATCAAAATTTTTTATTGACTAGTAGATATAGGTGAATACCCATTACTATAAATGGGTATGGGTATACACAACACAAATGTTTTTAATGGGAAATCAAGGGAAAATTTTGGTAGTATAATGGCTGTATAGAATGTTTTGAGGAAGGGTATAACGAGAGAAAAATGTTGTCTCAAATTACATGGGAATCATAAGGTTATTAAGGTGTTGTGATTAGGAAACATACTCCAACATGAATAAATGGAAATAAATAAGCATAACTCAAATAAAATGTGCGAATAAAGAGGAGTAAAAAATCCCCTTACATTGAGAGGGAACTTCTAAAATATTGGGAGAAGCTTCTTAAGAGCTTGGGAACACATTATGATGTATTTATAGTGGAATATGGAGAGTAGAATCATGATAAATGGGTATTTAGTGAAATTTAGTGGGAGGATGGGTGTGTATTTATAGAAAAATAAAGGGATATTATTTATTAATTTGTAAACATAGGGTTTGAATTCTATATGATAAAATAATAAAAACCACAAACCATACTACGGTTTTTTCCCATGGTTTCAACAAATAAGATTAGTTTTAAATATTGTTTTGGATAATAACTAAAAATATTAAATAAATACCATTTGTGATGTGGAAATGAGTTATATTCATAAATAATTGATTTCAAAACATTAATATATAACATTGGTTTTTAAGGATTCATTATATGATTATAAATTAATCAAATAAATTCAAAAAGACATTACATTAAATAGTAAAACTATTTTTGGTCATGTATTCCTTTTAAAATTTTTTTACCTCACTTTTTAGCTTCTGTCATGTTATAATATATACCATATATTTATATTATATTTAATTATTACCCAAACATTTGATAGTCTATAAAAATTATAAAAAAATCACCATTGGTTTATTTTTACATGATTATTTAAAATATTATAATTATTTTATCATGATAATTTTCTAAATATAATAATTTTCACAATTAAATAAATATCTATATTTACTATAAAATACTTGTTTTTATGATATTAACCACTTTCCAACCCTTTGAAAAATTAAATTGGAGTTCATTAAATTATATTATAATTTATATTTAATTTTTTTTATATAATAAAAAAATGTAATAAATTATTATTTATTTTAAAAATTATTGAATTATCAAAATAATATCTTAATTGAAACTATATATTTCCAAAAAATAAAATTTTGATTTTTTAATGTCCAAATTTAATTTTTTTAAAACTCATTATATAATAATTTATATCATAATAATAAAAAAGGATAAATATAATCATTATTTTATCAAATATAAAATATAAAAATTATTTTTACTAGGGTCTAGATATATAACCACTTATAACAAATGTATATGCACTAAGGGTAAGATGGGTGATGATGGTGCTTTCTTGGTATGGTTCAGCGACCACGGTTTGGGCCCTGATCTTGAGAAGATTAAACTTCTCTTACCAATCATTTCTATTAATCTAGAGTTTTCGAATCTCTTCTTAGTATTGTTCATTGAAAAATCCCAGTGATTCCATCTCCCATAGATGGTCTGGTAAATGAGCTTTATAAAGTATGATCCTACTGGTCAATGCCGTTGCTTATTCTATATACATAAAATGGAATTGATCATAACCCTTAATATATACTAATATTACTAGTTACTATTCAATTGCTACATTATCAATTTTTATGATACCTAACAATATTTTAAATTTAGATTTCTATATTAGTAAAAAATAACCAAAGTAGTGGATCTATTTTCTATAATAATATTACTCAATAAGGAATTTATTCACTCAAAATGGAATTTCATTTATAAAATTTATAGTTGTGATAAGTTTGAATTGTGTTTATTAGTTATAATATTCTTAGTAATATAGATTTTTTTAAATATTTTCATAATGATAAAAATGGATATGAATGTGTGTTTAACAGATTAAATGATGTAACTTTAGAATTAAAATTTATATCCAAAATTTAATAGAGGAATATTGGGATATTGTTTCCGGTTTTAAAAATTTAATTTATTTTATCAAATTATTAATTATTATATAGATTATATGAAAATAATATGTTATTTATTGATAAAAGGGACACTTGTTGAATTTAATATTCGATTGGTTAAAACATTAATATTCTATTAGAATGATGGAATGTTGGAATTTATTTTTAAACTACCACCTAAGTTATAACTGTAGTTGAATTATTATTGAAGTGTTACTTTTTATGATATGACAGCCTTGATAAAAATATTGATGAAATTATATTAAAATTTTGAATTGTTAATTATTTCTGAATTTGTTTAATTCTTACCATGAGTATACATGAATAAAATAGTATAATGGGGTTCAAAAAGTTCTTAAATTCATGATTATTTTTATTTTGAATATATTATTTGAAATGAAATGTATTGTGGACATATTTGTTGAATGTGATGCCTTATTTTGATTATTTTGAAAGAATGATTATTATGATATGATTGTTGAAGCATAACAATTGAAAACAGGGAGCATGATAATATCTGATAATTAATTATAAATTATTTATTATGTTTTGTATTTATATTAAGAGGGTGATGTGAAACATGGGGAATGATTTCTTAAGATACTATTTCATAGATTCTTTGTGGAATATGTAATATATTTTGATATTTATAATGTGGGGGAAAAATTTGTTTGATGATTCAAAAGAATTTAAAATAAAGGAGTGTTAAAAATTGAAATAGTCAATATAGTATTATTGTTCAATGGAAAATAAATTGTCTGTTGAATTGATAAATATGAAATATGAAATGTATTTTTGATTTTTTTGAATTACATTATTTTTTTTGTGCGAAACATAATAATGATATGGTATTAATTTTTTTTTGAAATGATATATTTTTTAGAATAATCATGTTTTCTGAAATTATTTTCACATTTATATAGATTTTGTTTTGTTTGATTTTATAATGCTCTATGATAAGTGGAAAAACTTATTGAAAAAAGTGAATACAGATTTTAGTTGACAATGTGATTTAATGTAAAATTGATTATTTAGGATATACTGTTGTGAAACATGGCTAACTGTTTTTACGATTTATGATGTTTTGGTTTTGAAGGTAAATTCTAAAATATATTGGTTTTATTATAAAACATGGTTGGTGTAAAATTTTTTCTCTGGAAAATGGTATGCTAATGAATGAGGAAATGAAATGGGTTTTGTTATTAACTATATTAGATATAGTGAGTTTACTGAGTTTTAATCAATGCACTTTTTTTGTAATTTGAATATATTGATTGTAACATTTTATTTTTTTATTGTAGGGTGTAAATATTAATTAATGGTTATAGCATGGAAAAAAATTTATTTTTTATTTTATTTATAGAAAATTTAATCATATTTACTTTTAATTTTAGTAGGTGACAATTATGTCTGTTTTAGATTAATGTATTTGTTTTTTTAAGAAATAAATTACACAAAGATTTTGGGGACTAAATCATTCTTAGGATAATCATTAATGTCACGACCCATCACCCAGGGGTCGGCCCATGAATACCCCAATCCCACCTTCCATAGCCCAGAAGATGGTGACTAGCACCGGAAAGGTATATCCTTAAAATGGAAGGCATTTCCTTTAAACATGTACACACATAGATAGGGAAAACTACACAAATCTAACCATGAAGGAAAGACAAGTAACGCAACCACCAAAAAGTACCAACACTAAGAGTAAAGTGTGTAAACTGAAAGTAAAGGTGCCGGAATACGTGCCCAACTAAAAGAAAAGTACATCAAAAGAAGTAAAAGATCTATATATTGTCTGCCAAGGATCCTACCTAAGGGGTAAGTACATATCTTCGTCGGATGTCACTACAACACACCACATTTATTGATCCACTCCAAGAACCTTCTATTTTTTTCTCCCTAAAGTCCCGGTCAAATATGTTCATAGTCTGAACAATACACAACAGGTGCCGGAGATGCCTATGCAGGGGTGAGTATAACAACACTCAGTAGGGACCCCGAGACCACCGAAGGTCTCTAAGTAATCTTCAAATGAAAACACCACAAAGAAAGTATCACATAGGTAATAACACCAAACCAGATCTCAAAAAATAACAAAAGTAAAAGACGCAGCTCACACTTGGTATAAATTAAGTACAAATGTGAAGATGATTAGTCGCAAAGCTAGATCATCTTATTTTGTCGAGAGGCTCTATTACTGATCCACACAGTGTCATTAGGTACTGACCTACACAGGATCGCTATATGCTGACCCACACAAGATCGCTAGGTGCTGACCCACATAGGATATCTAGGTGCTGACCCACACATGATTTCTACATGCGGACTCGAACATGATCTCTACGTGCTGACCTGCATTGGATTGCTAAGTGATGAACCATATAGGATCACTATTCATTCTTCACGTCCCAACAAGCCACCAGATTCCTGCACATAGCACACTTGAGTTCTCAAGGTTCTGCACCTTAAGACATTGGTCATATATCAACTTCCATGAAGTACCACATAGAGTTAACCCATAAGACCATCAATTCATAAGGGTTCTAATGCAAGAGACGGGCCATTGATCAATTTCTCAGTCTGTAGGTTATGGGATTTTTAGTAAAAATGGCCCAGTTGGATTCGAGTCCAATCCAACCTATCCATAATCCAAATTCTTCCAAAACTCAAGTGGAGTATATTATAAGGACCTCTCTGTCACAGGGGTCACAACACTACTGACAGCGTGTCAATCGGACACACGGTTTGCAAGATACATGCGTTTTAGTGAACAAGAGGCCAGTTGTGCCTGGGATTAGTCTTACCCAATTGGACTGACCTGACCAACCTGGCCCGGGGGACCCAAAATCCCTCAGTTCAAATAGATGAACTCAACCTGACCTGGTTTGGGCTGGGGTCTGTCTGGTCCGACCTGACCAGTAGGCCAGGCCCAATGGGCCTCACTGGACCCTTCCCGATTTGGACAAGGGTCTAGCCCGCTGGGTCGCCCAACGACTCAATCTCGTTCATCTCGGCCCAAAGGGTGCAGGTCTGACCTACTGGGTGTTGGGCCGCGGGTCCGGCCCACTGGCTGGGGGTGCGGCCTGCCAACCTGAGTCCCGACTGCAAGGGCTACCAGTGGTGCGTCATCCAGCCAGAATGTGGCAGCCGAGCTACCTCTGTCCCCCGCTGGACCCATAGATTTGGGGCCTCCCCCAGCCGCAGTCAATGAACTATAGCTTGCTAGCCACCAAACAGCCCAAACGCGAGATGTCCCTATACGCGTCGTCTGGCGCTGCGTCTCCTTACCCACACTACCGTCCGACTGTAGGTTACTGCCGCTGTGGAGCGCCGACGGGTGCGCCGCCACCCTCCGCCCATGGATGCCACCGACCACTAGCACACCGATGGTGCCTTCGATTGGCCACCAGAGTTGCTCTGGTGGTCCATTTTTGGATCCTTCTATGCCTACTGTCTCCATAGGGTTCCACGATCACTACGAAGCTTTCAAATTTTTCTTGATGACAAGTTAACCGACCGACCTCAAAGAACACACCAAGAACATCTATGGCGGAGGGACCGGGCCTTATTTGGGTCAGACCACGCCCTCCACTTTAGAGTTTAATCATAACGATAAACATGTTGATAAGCATGCAACTTGAAAATCCCTAAATGAAACCCCCACACAATATACACTCGTAAGATCGAATGGTTCGCGGATCAGTCCAGTAGTCTATTGTTCTACATTCATTGTTAATTTCAAGAATGAGGAAAAAATTGTCAATTACAAAGAATTCACAAACCCCTACCTAATTAATGTTTGATTCCAAAGAATTCGTCCTCGAGGTTTCAATATGTTGACATAGCTTTCGTCTCCATTCTGTGAGGCACGTCGAAGATGATGAAGTCTCGCTGAAATTCATCATTTTCATTAGGGAAGAAGTTTGTTGGAGGATCGTCAGAGGATCCTCTCCGACAAATCATCATCCCACCAACGCATCAAAAATTTAAAAGGAAAACACGTCGAAAAATTTCATTTACGCTACGATGTTACATCATTACGCTGTTATGCTTCCTTTATTTAATTGTTACGCTATGTGATACTGGACAATAATGATCCTTATTAATTCTCTTCGTCACGGCCTCATCGCTGCACCGCAGCTTCTCCGTCCGCCACTCAACAATGAGAAAATAAATAAAATAATTCCTTTAAATTATTTTATTATTTTTCTTAAAAATTATGAGAAATATGTTTTCTTCTCAGCCCTTTCTGGATGAAGTTAAGTTATTTCAAAGTGAATATCAGTATTTTGAGTTCAACAACACCCTCAGAGTTTAGATCTGAGCACTAGTTCAAAATTTAGAAAATTCAGCTTGTATATTTACAAAACTCACCATAAAAGAAGTTCAAAATACCATTCTAGGATTACCAGGCCTCAGAATCATGTACCGTCCAAGTGAGTAGTCTCACAATAATTTCATATAATTAAAAAAAATTAAACGGAATTTCTGATACATTACATTCTTCCCGCCTAAGGGATTTATATCCCCGAAATCCAAAAAGAAACTAATCAAACAGATGGGGGTACTGAGCCTGAACCTGAGCATCTTACTCCCTTGTTCTCACTTAGAGATTCCCATACTACCACCAAACTCACACCATAGGAATCAACTACCCATGTAGGACCCACTATTATCGATCCTCTATCTCCACCGGGAACTCCACAAACGTCTCCCCTTCGTCAATGTCTAGCTTCCCCAGTCGATGACGTGCGATAGATCATGAACTTACCACCTTAGCTGCGACACGTGGAAAATATCATGCACCCTGTGCATATGTGGGAAAAGAGCTAGGCGGTACACCACCTCTCCAACTCTTCTCAGGATCTGAAAAGGTTCAATGAACCTTGGAGATATCTTGCCACCCCGGACAATTCTCCATAATCCTCATCTGGGTGAGACTTGAAGGAATACATGATCACCCTCCTCAAACTAAAAGGGTGTCCGTATGCTATCGACATTAGAATTATGCCTGATCTGTGTAGTCCTCATGCACTTCTAGATGATCTATACCATCTTAGTGATAGCTCGTACTGACTATGGACCCATGAGTGCCGACTCCCCTGGGTCTGTCTAGCATAGGGGTGATCTATAAGGCCACTTGTATAAGGCCTCAAATGGTTCCATACTAATGCTGGATTGATAGATGTTGTTTTATGAAAAATCCACAAGTGGTAGGTGGTCCTCCCTACTATGACTAAAATCCAAGACATAAGCATGAAGCATTTCCTCCAAGGTCTGTATGGTCTGCTATGTCCGACCATCCGTATGGGGATGAAAAGATGTACTCAAACGCAGTTTAGTCACAAATTCCTCTTACAAACACTTCCACAACTAAGATGTAAAGTGTGCATCATGGTCTAAGATGATCATCGAAGGCACCTCATGGATCCGCACTGTCTCTTGGATGTAGAGGAATCCCTATCCCTCTACCAGTCCCTTCTCCCAGATGGGTAGGAAGTGTGCCGACTTTGTGGGTTGATCAACGATGAAATCGATGGAATCATGGCCCCTGGATGCATGTGGTAAACCTGTCATAAATTCCATTGATATATCATCCCATTTCTACTCTAGTACCTCAAGAGGATGTGTCAAGACTGCTGGGACCGGATGCTCAACCTTCACTTGCTGACAAGTGAGGCATCGAGAAAAGAACTCTTCCACCACTTTCTTCATCCTTGGCCACCAGTACTGACATCAAAGGTATGACAACCCTGCTTTTTATTACAACTTAAACATGTTTTATTACAGAAAAATTCACTTGATACAACAAAGAAGATCGAGAGGTTTAGTGTCTTTGGGGCTTAGGATCATTACATAAAAACTTTAAACTTGAAATACAACATCCTTATTGAAAACTTCCTTTACATGACCACTACATTCCTTCGTACTTAGCATTGCATGGGATAACCTGAGGACATGCATAAGAAAAGGGTGAGCTATAAAGCCCAGTAAGGGAGTACACAATGAATAACATGAGAAGTACAATACATGTTAGGCAATAGGCATATCAATAGAGCATAAGAGAGACATGAACATAAAGGCATGATAAAGCATGATAATCATAACATGGAAATGTGGCAACAACACTTAACATTGAATTAGCATGAGCCAAGGCTCATTGCACATGGAGCATGAGTAAACCCTCATTGCACTTGAAGCACGAGTAAAACCTCGTTGCACTTGAATTAGCATGAGTCAACACTCATTGCACATGACGTATCATGATACTATACTTTACCCAATGCATTGGAGCGCTATAAAGGGCGCACCCTTCTTAAACATTTAATTTCATGCATAAGTGTGCCACATGGATCATAAAACATGGATTCATAAAACATAATCATTTTCTTCCACGATAAAGGAAAGTGGAATTCATACATGAAAATTTATAATCAATATGTAAATGTGCATAAAGGTGAATACCCTTGATGGAGAAATGGGCATGGTATTCACTACACAAAGACATTGGCTTAGAAAATCGGTGCGATTTCGGCAGCGTAACGGCGTGACATAAGATTTCATAAAAAAGGTTGATGAGAGATAAAGGGGTTCCTCATCATATTTACATGTAATGGACAGTAAGGAGATCATATATATACATGTCCCAACAATAGAAATGGAATTTAGATTCATGATACAAAAGTATTGCTTGAATGTAAAAGAAGAGAGAGAAGTTCCTTTCGGAATTTCGGCATAGTAACGGGTGTACATGGGAGGAATTTAATGAGAGAGAAAGGGTTCTCCCATCATTCAAACAATAAGAGTGCAGTATGGGGGAGGTGAGAAACCATACCCCAACATTCATAATTGAAATAAAAAAGGAAATACAACTTAAAGAAAATTGACAAAAAAATAAGAAAGGAAGAAAAACCCTTACTTGGAAGTGTGCTTCCAAAGGCTAGAGAGAGGCTTGTGAGAGGCTTCTTGGGAGCTTGGGGCACCTTGAGAGGATTCTAGAGAGAGTAGGGCAGAGGTTGGACGAACTTCAAGGGCTTTGAGTGAGGAGGAAGTGGGAGCTTGGGTGGGTTTATATAGGAAAGGTGAGAGAATTCTTTATTATTTAGGTTTGGGACCCCTTATATTAAAATAATCCAAACCACAAACCATCCCATGGTATTTGCCCATGGTTTCTGGAAAAGGAAAGAGGAAAAAAATATTTTACAAGGCCAAGGTCCGAACTTATTAAAAAAATTAGGGTTGCTTATGTGGAGGTGAGTCACACTCCCATGGAAATTAATTTAAAAAGGCAAAGTGTTGAATAAGTCTTGAGGGCTCCATTAATGCTTTGAAAAGTAAGTCAAACAAACCCAAAACCTCATTATTTTAATGATAAAACACATATTTGCCGAACATAAGGATTATGGTATTTTATTACATCACCATTGGGTCTTTATGATGTCATAAAACACATTATATATTTAAATGGTATTTAATTTTTACCCAAAAATTTGACTGTCTCAGAAAATTATGAAAAATTCACCGTTGGATAATTTCGACGTCCTAATTCCAAAAATAATATTTATTTTATCTAAATAATTTTCTAAATATGTGAATTTTTACTTTTAAAATAAAAACCGACATTTATAAAAAATTCACGGGTTTTGACAGAAATGGCTTTCAAACCTTAATAAAAATTTTAATTGCATTCATAAAATTATAAGATCATTTATATTTAATAAAAATTAATTTAATATTAATAATAATATTTTATTAAAATATCATTTAATTCAAAAATCCTTTAATTTAATAAAATATAATTCTTAATTAAATAATAACTAAAAACACCGTTTGTACTTTAAAAACTAATTACAATGTATCAAAAATGACTAGAAATTATATTCATTATTATATACAAAAAAATAATGTACATGAACATGGTGCTACTTATTTGTTACATAACCCCTTAAAATAGCCGCATAAGACCTAAGGGTAAGGTGTGCGATGGTGACAGACTCTTGGGGTTGCTCGGATAACATCGCTCGAGTGGTAATCTCTATCAACTTCCATTTTTCCCGTAGACGATCACGTTCGAGCTTGACTTGATGAAGCTCAGCTTGGGCTTGGTCAAGGGCAAATCCCAAAGATGCCACCTCCTTTCCGAGCTCTGACAAATGGGCTTCGTAAGGGGCAATTCTACTGGATGAGGCCATCACTTCCTTTGTCTGAGTAGAAAATTGGTTCGTTAAAGCCTTATATTTAAACTACCCAGATGATCAATGTTCAACGGCTATAAAAGTAACGGTCACAAATCATAACATAAAACTAAAGAAGTTGACATCTTATAAAAAAAACATTTTTCATAAAGAAACATTTAACTGGATCAAGAGGGATTTTCCATTAATGAAACTTTGGGTCGTTACAAAAGGTCCTGGTACATCTTCACCACACTAGGATTTTTCAAAAAAGGGTATGTATGAAACTCCCTCAACACCTCCTCCAGTAATTTCATTGGTACTACAGTTCATCCTCTAAAAAGTATGACTTACTCCCCACCTATCAAAAACCCATCAGGAGCCTATATTGAGGATAACTGAGCACGTCAGGCCTCACAGTAATCACATAACAACTATGCCTCCCTGAATTGATATTTCAGTGGGGGAGTGACAATCATATACAAGAGGTAAGATACTCCATCACTATCCATGAAGGATATCTGCATCGCGACTAGCTGCTTCGTCGCCTCACTCAATAGATGCAAACCAGACCTTCTACTGAGTACGTATTCCACCATGTTCCCCTTCCAAGGATCAAAGACTATCTCAAAGTCATATTAGTAGAGGAAATATAGCCATAACCTCTATCTCAAGTTTATTTCCTTATGTGATAACATATACTTGAGACTCTTGTGGTCAGAGTAGACGGTAAACCATTTTCCCATTAAGTAGTGCTGCCACATCTTCAAAGTAAATACCACTACTGCTAACTCCAGGTCATGGGTTGCATAGTTCTAATCATGATGCCTCAACTATAATGAGCCATAGGTCATCAATTCTTACTCTTGTATTAGGACATAACCCAGTCTACTCCCTGATGCATCATAGTAGACTACACACCCAACACCCTCTTCTGGTAGTATTAAAATGGGGGCACTCGTCAGTCTCTGTGTCAGCTCCTGGAAACTTTGATGTAATCTCTACATCCATTCAAAAGATTGTCCCATATTTTTCAAAGCTAAAAATATTGCTGCTTCCATGGAAAAGTCGAGTAAGAATCCCTGGCTGTACCCAGCCAACCCTATGAAACTCTGCACCTCGGTCACACTTCGGGGTGGATCCCAAGAAATAACTGCCTCTATCATCACTGGATCCATTGTAACTCCGGTATTTGAGATTATGTGTCCTAGAAAGTGTACCTCTAGAATCTAGAACTGGCACTTCGAGAGATTACCATAAAGCTGCTGCTCTCGGAGTGTATCCAAGACTATCTGCAGGTGTGTAGTGTGATTTTCTTTTGACGCGGAGTACACTAAGATTTCATCAATGAAGACCATAAAAAAACAGTTAAGGTAAGGCTAAAATATATTGTTCATGAGTCCCATGAACACTGCTGGGGTGTTGGTCAGGATGAAGGGCATCACTAAAAACTCATAGTGGGTGTATTGGCAACTGGAGGCTATCTCTGTTACCTGCTCACCCCATACCCGAAGATGGTGATAGAATGATCTGAGGTCGATCTTTGAGAACCACCTCGCTCCCTTAAGCTGATCAAAGAGGTCATAAATCCTTGGAATTGGTTACTTGTTCTTTTTAGTTTCCTGGTTCAGGTGCCAAAAGGCCACGCACAACCTCAAAATCATATATTCCATATTGGAAAAACGATCCGGGGATGCCCATGTTGAAATGATGGGCCTTAAGAATGCCTTCTCCTGCAAGTTCTCCAGTTGTACCCTCAACTCATGATGCTCTGTGGGAGGCATCTGATATAAAGGTGTAGATATCAATTCAATCCACGGGTACAAGTCAATGAAAAAGTCTACCTATCTTTGAGGAGGTAGTCCTGGGATATCTTTTGGAAAGACATCCTCATAATCATCCAACACTACAGAAAATTTTAGAATCCCCTTGTCCATCATAAAAAGGATGAGGATAGCCAATTTGTGAGTGATCAGATACACCCTCTTTTGAGAAAAACCATCCTGTGCTGCAAAGGTTCCCTTCTCACTGGTGAAGGAGAACCCGGTCCAATCCTTGCCAACACACTGCAGTTTTAAACTAAAATATTCGATTTGAGCATGGAATGTCGATAACCAGTCCATATAAAATATGAAGTCATAAGGCCTTGATGGTACTATGAGGATATCCTAGCAGAATCTCTCACCTCCTAGAGTAATCTTATACAACCATCACCAATGTGTAATCATCAAATCCCCTCCCGTTGAAGTCTCTAATCATAAAGATCATGCCAATGGATCCACCAAAATCTATGAGCCTCAAACGAGGTCTGTGGAAAAGAAAGTTTGACTGGAAATTGTGTCTATGAGAACTGCATCTATGGTAGAGTAGACATAGATCACACCTCTAATCATCTTTAGAACACCTTCATCAAAGACCTCCATCACCTGAAGCTGGCCCTCCCCCTGTCCACCTACTCACAGAGCTCGTGGTGGAACACTTGGGGGTGGTGGTGGTAGTACCTAAAATCATCGTCCACCAATTTCCGCCCATCCTACTCCCCTACCACGTCCACCGCCCTGCGAACCTCCTTCATCAAGCCTCTATCACTGTCTCGATGGTCCCTCGACCACCTTATGTTCATCCGTGTAGATAGTCGGACAGTCACGGGACGTGTTCCTATATCTGCCACAAGAGTAACAAACTATATCCCTTAGATTACCTCTTATACCTCGCGAGCTCCACACCTCCTACTATGTATCCTGGGGTCATCCTCCAGAAGGTCTGGCCTATTTGGGCCTCTGCGTAATCTACCTACTACCTACTACAGACAACTCAACCTCCTCTAATCTGGTGGTGGCTCTCACCCTCAGTGCCTTCTTATCTAGGAATCTCTCCACCAGTAGGGATCTATCTAGCACTCCAGCCTGTGTCAGGATGCTGATCGAAATCAATGAAACTCAAATCCCTATTTGTAACCCCTGCTCAAAGGTCTAGGCCTTGAATAATGGTTCCTGTACCATGTCGGAAATGTATCGGTAGAGGTCGGTAAACCTCGCTGAGTACTAGGCCACAGTTAGCCTGCCCTGTTGTAGGTGCAATAACTATTGAATAATCACTAAGAACAGTCTAGCTGTTACAAACTACTCCCTGAAGAGGGTCTCGAAGTCTGAATAGACAAGGGTCACATTCTATTACGTTTGGAGCATCAATCTCTACCACCTCCCTACCATGCCCTGAAAAAGTCTATCAGCTAGAACCACCATATGGTATGTAGGTGTCCCCACCAGGAGAAAAACCCAAGTAAATGACTCTCACCAATCTTGAACTGCCTGAGGATTTTTATCGCCTCAAAACCATAGAGGCCTCTGCCTTTGGAACTCGTGTAGTGTGCTCAGTTTCCATGCAATATCTTCTGGTGGGGTTGGTAGCAACTACTGCTCTCCGGGTGGTGGAGCTGTTGGTACACCACCTGAAGGTTCTATCACTGTAAGTGGTCCCTGAACTGACGACTCCATGCTTGGTGGACCATCGTCATGATCTATCCTTGGAATCCTAGAATGCTGTCTTCATGGAGGCATCCAGAAGATAAAAACATGCGCCACTATCAATAAGTCCTACCTAGAGAGATGAATCAAAAGAAATTTATATAAAAACATTTCCAAAACACAAAAAAATAGTGTATTTGTGTACCAATTCAAAAAATAGAATCTAGGGACCTGCTGTATGGATACATCATCCACAAAACCAACACTGGACTCCCCAGACTGAAAAAAAACTCAAGACACTTAACACTATTGCCCCCATTGAAAATATAGACTCTTAGTTCTTATGGTAGAATTGACCACCCTATGATACCACTTTGTCATGAACCTTCCCCGGGGGTTCGTGCCGTGACTACCCCAATCCCGACTTCCATAGGCCAGGGGCTGGTGACTAGTAACAGAATGGAATATCCCAAAATGGTAAGGCATTTCCTTTAAACCTGTACAGACACATACATGGAATACTACAAAAAATATAACCAATAAGGGACGAAAAGTAAGGAAACGACCAAAAATTACCACCACTGAGAGCAAAGTGTGTAAAATGAAAGTAAAGGGGCCAGAAAACAATCCTAACTGAAAGGAAAGTATAGAAAAATAAGTACAATCTCCATAGTTTGTCTTCCAAGGATCCTACCTGAGGGGTTGGTACAACTCTCCGTCAGATGTCACTATAGTACACCACGTCTATTGATCCACCTCCGAGCACTGTATAGTCCTGGATCCCCAAAGTCCCATCAAAGTTTTTCGTCATCTGCAAAAGAGACAATAGGTGCAAGAAAAGCATGTATAGGGGTGAGTATAACAATACTTAGTTGGGACTCTAAGACCCCCGAAGGTCTTTCAGTAATCCAAGAAGCAAAAAACCATAAAGTAAATACCATAGAGGCAATTCTCCCAAGCAAGTTCTCAAACACACATCACAAAGTAAAATAAATATATCATACCAGGTATAACTTAAGTACACAAGCAAAGTTGATTAGTTGTAAAGCTAGATCATCTTCTTCTATCAAGAGGCTCTACTACTAATCCACACAAGGTTGCTAGGTGTTGACCCACGAAGGATATCTAGCTGCTGAACCACACAGTATAATTAAGTGATGACCCACACAATATCGCTAGGTGCTGACCCACACAAGATTGCTACGTGCTGAACCACATAGGATTGTTAGGTGTTGACCCACATAGGATCACTATTTATTCTTTATGTCACAACCAACCAAAAAATTCATGCACTTAACATGATTGAGTTCTGAAGGTTCTTATACTCAAGACATCAATCATATATCAACCACAACTTTTTACAACATAAAGGTAACCCAAAGTAACGTCTTTTTGTAAGGGTTCTAATGCAATAGACGGTGCGTCGATCGATCACTTGGTCTATAAGTTATGGGTTTTTAGTAAACAGGGTCTAGTTGGATCCGATCCAACCCAGAAATACTCCAACTTCTGTCAAAACTCAAATGGACTATATCAGAAGGACCACTCTATCTCAAGGGTCTCAACTCTACTGACGACGTGTCAATTAAATGCGTGATTTGCAAGATACATGCATTTTAGTGAACACGGGGTCTGTTGTATCTAGGCCCGATCTGACTCGGTCGTTCCGACCCAACCAACCCAACCCAAGGGTCCCCAAATACCTCGATTCAAATAGACAGACTCGACCTGACCCGGTTTGCATTGGCGTCAGTCTAGTCTGACTTTCCTAGTGGGATAGGCCCAATGGGCCTCTCTGGACCCGACCTGGTTTGGCTGTGGGTTCAGCCTGCCCGGTCTGTCGGTGACCCGGTCTCGTTCGGCCCAACCTAAAGGCCGCAGGTCTAGACTGATGTTGTGGATTTGGGATTTTGGGCATGGGACAAGACCAATAGGTGCGGGACCAGCCCACTGGGCATGAGACTGGCCCGCTGGGCCATGGGTCCTTCCCTTACTGGCCTTGCAGACACAATGCATCCTCTAGCCACGATCGACGGACCACCGATCGCCAACCATCAGACGGACCAGACATGGGCTGTCCCTCCACACAGTGCCTGGCACCACATCTCCTCACCACCATGGCCATTCGTCCACAGATTCCTGCCACCGTGGCTCGCCCCCACCCTCTACCTACAACCACCGCTGACCCCCTACACGTAGGCGGTGCCTTCGACCGGCCACCTGAGTCGCTCCAATGGTCTGTTTTTAGAGCCTTATGATCCTACTGTCTCTATAGGGTTCCACCATCACTGTGAAGCCTTTGAATTCACCTTGCTGATAAGTAGACTGGTCAACCTCAAAGAACGCACCATGAAAAAATATGGTGGAGGGACTGAGCCTTTTCGGGTTGAGCTATACCCTCCGCATTAGAGTTTAATAATGGTTATAAACATGATGATAACCACAAAACCTGAAAAACCCCAAATCAAAACACCACACAATATCCTCTCGCATGAATGAAAGAATCACAGATCAACCCGCTAGTCGGTTGATTTGAGTTCATTTTTAACTTCCAGAATGTGAAAACAATTATCAATTACAAGGAACACATAAACCCCTACCTCATTTACGTTTGATGCTGAAGCTTTAGTCCTCGAGGTTTCGATATAGTGACGTCACTTCAGACTCTATTCTTCGAGGCATTTCAAAGGCGATGAATTCTCATTGACATTTTTCATTCTTCGTTGGGGAGGAATTTTGTTGGAGTTTCATGAGAGGGTCGTTGAAAATTAATCCTCATCCCACCAATGCATCAAAAAATTAAAAGGAAAACAAGTCGCATTTTTTCAGTTACCCTGCGACATCACGTCAATATGCTATTTCGTTTATTAAACAACATTGCTATTATGCTTCTTTTATTACATCATTAAACTGTGTGATATTAGCCATTAATGAGCCTCATTAATGCGCCTCATTGCCGCCTCATCACTGCACCATAACATATCTATATTCCACTCCACGACAAGAAAATAAATATAATAATTTCTTTAAATTATTTTCTTATTTTTCTCCAAAATTCTAATAAATAACTTTTCCACTTGGCCCTTTCCAGCCGAAGTTAATTAATTTTTAAGAGAATTTTGGTGTTTTGAGTTCAATAGTGCCCTCATATTTTGGATCCAAGCACCAGTTCAAAAGTTAGAGAAAACTCTCTCAAATGTTTACTAAACGTACCTCAAAACATGTAAAATTCTGTTCCAGGCTCACCGGGCATCAGAACCATGTGCCGTTAGAGCATGTGGTCTTAGAATAATTCTATATAATTAAAAATAATTACATAGAATTTTTGAGAAATTACAGTTAAATTATTTTGATTGTTTACTTGTTATTAATAAATTTATCATTCCTTTGAAATATTATAATGATTTTTCCTGATGGTTTAATAATTTTTTTTTATTTTTAATCTTTTTTGTGATACTTTTAAAATAAAATAAATGTTCATAAAGAGTTGTTCTTGGTTTATCATTGAATTAATGTTTAATATATTTATTTTTTTAGGTTTCTAAAATATATCTTATGAGTAAAATTCATGAATTTTGTGTTATTCCATATTTGGTTGGTGGTAAAGGATGAAAATACATGATAAAAATTTGTTATGAATTATGAAGTTTAAAATGAACTTGGGACATTTAGGTTGTATAAGTGGTTATTTTTGTTCTTAAATGGAGTGAATGAATGATATAATTGGGTAGATTATACGTATTTTTATGATGTGAGTTGTTTTATTTTTTTTTGAATTATAAAGTTTATATATGTGTTTTAATATTAATATGGAAGCTCTAATGGTGGGGAGAACCGTGGGAGGTGTTTGATAAATTTTTATTTTATGTATAGATTAATGTTTTCACGGATAAAGAAGATTGAGGATGAGAAGTAGTATGGTCAGAAGATTGTAAAGACCAATGTTATTATTTTATATTTTTTCTTCATTTTATGATATTTTATTAAAAAGGGGGAAAATTTGGTTTCAATGAAATTATTATGTAATTTATAAGGCATTGAAATCTATAAATAAAATATTATTATATTTGAATATTTTTGGGGTGGATAAAAATAAAAATGATGATATTTTCTTATTTTTTAAAAAATGAGTTAAATTAAAATTTTTGGTTCTTATTGGTATAACTATGATATGAATTTAACAAAAAATTTTGTTTGAATATTTGTTGTGATGATCATTGTAATTATTATTTTTATTGGAATAATTTAAATTGATATTAATATAATATATTATTTTTTTTGTTATTGTATTTTTTAAATAAAAAATAAATGAACTAAATAAATAAAACAGTGAAGTGTGTGTTGGGTGTTCCATATAATAGGTAGGGGTGTGGGCCATTGAGACTAAGAGGAGGGGTGTATGCATGTGGGAAAATATATTGTATGTAGGAGAACAAATTAACAATCGAAAAAATAATATATAACAATATTCAATTATATTTGTGAAAAAGATGGTGTCAATTGATATGATGGAGGAAAATGGGGAAAGTGGGTTGAAACATGTGTGTTATTAAAGTATGGAAGGATAAAATAAATTTAAAAAATGAAAACAAAATAAAAAAATCCTTAAAATTGGAGGAGTGAAGTAAATATATGATGTTAGGGCATTTTCCCCACTTCCCCCTCCCCTTCATGACTCTCTCACCCTCCTCTCTTGAATTTTTCTATCTCCACTCTATCAAATTTCATTATCTTTTCAATTAAATATATTATCTGATATTGAATTGAATGGAACAATGCCTATGGAAATGTATTTGTATTATTGAGAATAAGGTAGTCCCAAAGTTTGTTTTTTAGAGGAAAAATATTATTCTTTCCAGATTTAATTAAATACAATTTTTAGTTTTTTAATTTGTTGAGGAGATGATTATTATTGTTTATACATTGATATATTCTACCTCTTACTGGTAGAATAACACGATTTTTATGATTTTCTATGTATTTGAGGTATGTTTCCTTATATATTAATTATTTTATTTGGAATACCAAGAGTTATTGAGTTTCATTTGGTTTTACATGATTAAATATTATAGGATTTATTTCTTTGAGGGATACTTTATATTTATTCATTATTGTTATTGATTTTATTGGATAAATTGATTATTACACATTTATTTTTATTTATAATCAAATATATTCCTACAATGTGTTTGAGGAAATGTTTCAAAGTTACCATTTGTTTCCAAATGAATTTTCAAAAACATTTTGAAGTGGGAATGGAATTTTATACCATGATTCAATAATTTTGTTCTTATGATTTTTTAAAGGCATGATTTATTGTGTAAATTAAATGTGGGTTTTTTTTCAATTAATTTTTATATTTAATATTGTGGTACAAATTGGTAATTATTTTAATATTTATGTTTAATATATTTTTTGGATTAATTATTGATGAGTTCCATATGGCAGACCATGGGTATTTGTTTTTGAAATATTGAAGGGTGCTATAGTAGCTCAGTTTCACCCTATATGGTGCCCTTAATAGGCTTACACCGCCTCTTGAAGGATTGTTACCTAAGAAGGCCAAGGTCCCATTAGATGTGAATTTTGACCAAATCATATAGGCCAATTATTTTCTAATTGAAAATTCAGTTACTACATTATTGTTATTTCTAGACCTAATGGTTATAGCCCTGTATTTTGTATATGGTACTTGTTTGTGGTATGGTCATTAATTTATTTCTTTAACATTTCTTATTAATTTTTTTTCTTATTTTCAATTTATATAATATTTTTTCCCTATTTTTTTGGTTATGAGTTTAACAAAAAATAATTTTATAAATGGACTTCCCATCAGATTATATAATTGTATCACACTTACAAATATAGTGTCATATAGGGTAAATTTAAAACATTATAGAAGAAAAAAAATTATATTTAAATAATAAATATTTTTATATGAATTTAAAATATTACAATAGGAGAAAAAAATAGAAAATAAGATAACTAAAATTTGAAAATTTGGGTATAATCGATCCAGTATAATAACCACACTCAGGGATGGCATTTTAAAAATGAAACAAAATATTAATAACAAAATTTTAATCATAGAAATTATAATATATATAACACTGGGAGTAAATATAATTTAGTGAAGAATGAATGAAATATGAGGTACTTACGAAAAGTATAGAAAACATATTACTGTTACAAATCTGACAATTGCAATAACAATCCGACTGTTAGAATGGTAATATGAGCCTTAGGAATAGTAAAGTAATAGTCCAAATTGTATAATAAACCATGGAATCTTGATAAATTATTTTTCTATCTTACAAAATGAAAATATGAAATATTTAAATCAGGATACCAGTAAATAATTTTTTCAAAATTTATAAAAAAAGTAGTGGTATTTTTGAAAAACATATATATATTTTTTCATTTTTATAAAAAATTTAATAATTTAGAAACAAATTTTATTTTCATCAAATTGTTTTATTAATTAATATTAATAATTATTATAAATATAGTATAATTGTTTGAGACCTTAAGTAATTTTTCAAAGGGTTCAAAACTCGATCTTAATATTAAAATTGGAATTTTTTCAAATAAATTAAGATTTAATTAAAAAAGTAGATAACTCAAATTTTTTAAATTATTTATTTAGAATTGATTTCATATGTGTAATCTACCTTTTAAAAAATGTTTAGGGTGAATTTTTGGTATTTTTATATAATAGTGGAATTTTTTTCAGAATAGTGAAATATGTTAAAACATGGTATTTGCGATTATAAGTAAATGATTAACTGAATAAGGTATGATGTGAGAACCCATTATTCCAAAATAACATTAACTATTTACTATGTATAGTCACAAGGATCCACACTATTTGTAGTTTTGTGAAAAAATAATGAACTGATGAATATAATATTAAACAAATCCCCTCTTATCCCATAACATACATGACCACTCACCTCCAATTATCCATAAATACATTAATCCTAAGATATTGACATATTTCTACCCAATTATATTCCTAATACTCTATCGATTTTCATAGTTCTATTGGTCTCACCAAAATATAAAATCCAAGTTCTGTAAGGAGTATTTCAAGGAGATGAAATTCAAAAGGTAATTTTCTCAAACCAATGTTTTAAAATTATTTTCTTATTTTACCTTATCCTCATATCCTTAAAAAAATAAGGAATAATAACAATATAATCATATATAAACTAAAATTTTATAGTGAATATGTAATATATACCATCCATCCTCTTATCTTCTTCTACTTTTTAAAAGTAGAACCATTTTCTATATTATGGTGGTTGGCCCCCTCTATGGATGATGAGTTTTTTTTAAATTTACACCAAAATTGATGGATTAAATATTATAATCATTTTTTAAAATTAACTACATAATTTTATTATATATATTTTTTATATTATGGAATGAATATCTCTCCATAACATTAAATAAATCAAAACTATTTTTTGATGGATGGTAAAACTTCATGAATAAACTAACTATATAACATTTACATTTTTACTAAATTAATCATCAATATATCAAATAAATTATGGATATTTTTTACCATTATTTTTTTCATGATTTCATAAATATCATTTAATTTCATATATAGAGTTTTAGTCCCATTTTACAAGAATCTCCATAATTATCCTCAAGTGATCCAACACCAAAACCGCAAAACGAAGACCCTCTATTCAATAAAATAAAAAATTATATCTCATTGAAATGGTTTTTATGTAAAAAATATAATTATAGCAAATGAAATATTGATATGGAAGGTTATTAAATAAACAATTAATGAATTTAATTTCATTATTCATGATGCTAACTTATAGTAAAAAACAATTATGGAATAGAAGGTATGGGTTTCTACGAACCACAATATTTTCTTTTTGTTTTGATTTATCTATCATTACCTTAATTTGTCTCAATATTTTTATTATTTACTTTTCTTATGTTATGTATATATATCCCCCCCCCCCACACACATATATATATTAATCCAGATTTCTTAATGGGGATATACATGTTTTAATGGTTCCCTTGTCAATTTCATCCATTAAGAAAATTAGATTAATGAGTACTCCTATGTCGCTCACCGCATTTCAAGTATCACTGTATAAAATGTTTTAAGCCATTTTTGGTTTCTATAATTTCCCATTTTTTTATTAATTTATGATTTTATGTAAATTAATATGCTCTTTCCCTTTTAAACTACTCTTTACCATTTTCCTTAAAAACCTTCTTAAGAAATACATTTCCAAAGTTACGTAACCACTATTTTCACATATTAAATCCACATGGGAGTTAATTTTCATGAAATATTTATATTTTTCATCTATGAACATCCATAAATGTTTTAATCCCTAATTTTATGGAAAATATTATGATATTCCATCTAGTTATGCTATATAACAAGATTATGTACCCATTTATTTTTATGGGTAATCATCATATTTATGCCTTATTGTTGATTCTTTATGTGGAACTCATTTGAATATACATGTTATGAAGGGTGAACCCAAAAAAAGTTATAATTCATTGGGTATCATTTTTGTCACATGAGTTGATATGTATAAGATTAGACAATTAAACTAATCCATGATGGGACTATGTCAACCATGTGACATTGTCTTAGATGCTATCCATGACTTTTTCTTATGTAATGTTTCATATCATTTACATATTTCAATGTTTACATTATCGTATGATGCCATGTTATTTATGTTATGATGACTTAGGATTATTCATGATCCCTATCTTTCATGATATAATATTTTACCTTTTGACTCATAAGATATGTCTCATTATCATGTTTATTCACTTACTATGATTTTTAGTACACCTATTTTTTTATGCATTTCCTAGGTTATCCTATATAGTTTTGGGATCTTAATGTGACATATTATCTCATCATGGAGATTAAAATAATTTTTTTATTTTATTTTCTTATTGTTGTCTTACGTACGAAGTCTACCAAAGACGATGGGACTATCAATCCTCAATTTTTATTTATTTTATATTAATGTAAAACACCATATAATGATGTGTGTAAGAGGTTGGGATCACTATAATGAGATTTTTTATGTTTTTTTAAAAACCTAAGGATTTGTAAAATTTTATCACACCTTGTGTTTTTATACAAAATATACATTTGTTATCAATATTTTTTTTTTAAAAAAGTGGTCTATTTTGAAAAAGTGGTTATGTAGATCCTTAATGGTATCTTACTGGGCCTTCCCTCAAACCCTACTTATGAATTTGGGAATATATATATTTTTTAAATGATACTATTCATGATAAAGGAACCACATCACATGGTGATGCTCTTTTATTCTCAGTGTCCATCCTCGTATCATATCTAGTTGTGATCACGGGTCATGATAAGTATTTTTGTGCGTATTTTTTGGATATTTTATAGTTATTTATTTTTTTATTTAAGATGTATCAGACATGTCAATAATGATTTTTTGGATTATTATGTATATGTTACCATGATGGTTGGAATTATTTATAGCTTATTTTATGACGATTGTTTATTTATTTCTATTGAAATGAACTATGTTTGAATATTCATTTTCATTGAAACTTCTAATTTATTTTTATTGAAGTCCGATATATGGGTAGGTAATATTATATTTCCTTGTGAAATATGTGTGATAAATTTTGGATAATGAGGGTGAAACTATTCCATTTTTTTATTTTGAGTACCTTGTGATTGTCTCATACCCATCAAAATCAGGAACACACATCGAGCCATATGGATAATGTTATATGTTATATGTTAGGTTTAATATGGTTTGTTCATTACAAAATGGTATTAGTGACCTATAATGATATTAGGGTTTGTATACATGGATGGATTTATGACCATAAAACCTCCAGATGTATATATAAAGAAGTTTCAAAACAAAACTTTTAATATCAATTCTGGAGTTTCAAAGGGATGTCAAAATTTTGAAATTTTAGTTTTATGTGTGATTTACCATTCCTATATGGGTATCCGTCCAACATTGAGGAAGTTATATGGGGTACTTTTGAGTGGAATGGGCAGGGGGTACATGCTATTGACTATAGAAATGGTTTGTTCATCTCAAAAGGTTGCAGTATTATAGTTTTTTTTAGTTTTCTCAATTATTCTTAATGTTTTTATTAAAATTATGGATTGATGTATGTATTTTAAGTTGTTTAAAAATGAAATTTATTCATTTTATATCTTAGTTAAAAGGATAAAAAATATATAAATAAATAATTAGAAATATAATATATTGGTTAGTGGATGAAGTACTAAAATATCTAGTAAATGTTTCCAACATGCTTAAATTGGACATTGAGTAAATTTTATGACATTTGTATTATGTTGATTTGTATTATGGAAGGTTTTTGATTTTAAAAAATCCTTATAAGAATGAAAATTTTAATTATTTCTGATAATTCTAGCATGCTTATAAATGTAAATTGTTCTAAAAGATTCATATAAAGAATAAAATTGGTATGAATGTGTGTATAGTGGATTAAGTGATGAAATATCAAAATTATGATGTATATCAATCATGTAAGAGAGAGATTATGTGATATTACAATACTTGTTAAATGTTAATTGTGTATAATCAAATGATTAATTTTTTTATTGATTACGATGAATGATTTTTTGATATTTTTGATCGGAAAACATAATGAATTTAATGATTGAAAGGATGAAGTATTGATATTTAATTATCATGAATGCCTATTGGAATTTATAAACTATATAATTTTATATGCATATAGTTATTTTTTAAGTGTAAATTTACATGATATGGAAGTATTTATAAAATGAATGTTATTAGTAAGGGATTAATTTTTACTTGATAAATGTTTCTAATTTTCTTTGATTGTTATAATGAGAATGTTGTAATGAAATTCTATAATGGGGTTTAATATGTTTTTAATTTTATGATTATTTTTTTATAAAAGTTATTTTAAATGAAATACATTATTAAAAAATTCATTGAACATTATGACTTGTTATGATTATTTTCAAAGAATGAATATTGTGATATGATTATTGAGAAATGATAATTGAAAAACGAAAGCATGATAATTATTGAGATGTAATTACGATATATATATTATGATTGTTTATTATTAATGTTATGGGAATCTTGTAAAAATGAATTTTTATGTTATTATTTCATTTAATACATATGTAATATGTCTTATTATTTGATAGTTGGAATGTGTGGAAAAATTTGGTTTCCGGATTCAAATTTATTTATTTTAAAGGTGTATAAAAAATTAAAAAATCTACATAAACTTATTATTGAATGAAGATATAATATCCGTAAACCCACACACGAAGATCTAGTGCTAAAAAATATTCCTTACATTAATGTAATTGAAACAAAAAAATGTGAGTAAATTTTAACCATTTTTAATTAGAATATCTACATCCATAATTGAGTCACTAACATAAACAAGACTATTTGGGCATATAGGTTTTGATAATTTATAGAAAATATTAAATAAATATACCATAGTGAGGATTTTTTCATTATGCCCTGATTTTATTTTTCTAGGGAAAGCATTCAATATCTCCTACAAATATTTCCTCACATGATTCCATTTTATAAATAAATTATATTACATCATTATTTATAATAATGGTAAAATGAATTATAAGATTGGTGTGTTGAAATAATCAGTTATGGTAAACATAAGAATTAATAATTTAATTTCATTGGTGAGAATAATCTGAGAATAATTGTATTACGAAATAAGTATAGTGCACGAGCATAATATAAGAGAATTAATAATCATTAAAACATGTATCAGAAATCATGATAAATTTCATAAATATATAACATAATATAATAATCATAGAATTTAACAATAATAACCCATATGAAAACAAAATTTGTTCAATGTAACCATTTGAACTCATTGAAAGATCATTGAAACTGTGTAGATATCTTGGAATATTATCATCATATAACCCTAATAGGAAACCTTTCATAACCCCTTACATATTTAAAATCTTGATTTGTTAATTAAAAAAATAATTATATATATAATATAATCACTAAAAAATTAATTATATATATATATATATATCAGGCTCACTCATCATTATAAAAAATATCCAATGAACACAAAATGAATAAAGTACATAGATCATTCATTTCATAATAAAAATCAAGAAAATAATTTGAATTTTATCTTCAAATACCATGAATTAAGAATAATCCATGATTTGAAATGGAAAATGGTTTGTATATACACCACATAAACTTAAATAGGTAAATAAAATCAAACATGTATCAAAGAAATAATATTGAGACAAATAATCATTAAAAAGATTATATCGCTGAAGTGAGAACTAATCCTTAATGTGATTCTATGTCTCCAATGGCCCGATGACCTTCATTTTTTATTGATTTTTGATAATACACCTTTTAATGGGTGAGTTGAAACCCTTACAAGGCCCATAGGCATAATTTTTCCATATCCCATAGACCTTAGAAGAATTCATTTCCCGTAGGCTTCAAACATTACATGAAACCCAAACTAACTACTTGTAATTGCACCTCCCCCACATCTTCATTTTGAAATCAGCTCTCCACCTTCGCATGGCTGTTCATCTAGGATTTCCTATGTATGCACGGGCTTTTCCAGATGGCAGGTGCTATACCCTCGCATTCTAGAAATCCATTTAGCTTCTGCTATGGTGAAAGCTCCTTGCTCCTCCTCCTTCTGAATTTTGTTCCTTGTTGGTTGTCTGGTTTGCATCTACACCTAAGGTGGCCCGAAGGCCTTGATGTGGCCCGAAGAGCTTACTGACCCAAAGGTCTGGGTGTCCCGAAGGCCTTAATGTACTTGGGGACCAAATCGGTGGCCCAAAGGCCCAAATGAGAGCATATTTTCGACTACTACAATACCAAACAGTGTCAGCTACAGTTCATTTTAATCATAATCATTTGATTTTATAGTTAATTAATTAGAAGCATAACCAAATAAATAGATATTGAGCTAAGAAACCCCTTACCTTGAGGCCTAACTGACCAAGTAAGTCATTCAAACCCTATATTATAAACATATATTAATTATTCACCTATTTAAAAAAATTATATGAAAATTTGCTTCTCAGAAAATAATTTATTTCATTTAATTCAAAGATTTATTTAATTTTTAATTCGTTAAGTCCACACTGAGTGTTTTGAGAATGTTTCATTCATAATTTCAAAAGGACTTTGGAAGGTTTATCGTTGCCAAAGGTATCATTATTACATCATCACAAAAATAATTATTAGGAAATAATTTTAATTTTTTATATTGTAAATAAATTTTTATAACCATCCAATGAAGGTATATATGAATAAAAAATCATATCACTTTGTGGATTTGGTAATCCATATAAACACACGAAGGATGTTATCATTTTCCAATGAATTTAAATAGAAGAAATTAAATGATATATTATATTTACATGATTATAATTATATAATGAATATTATATATATATATATTAAATTAATCATAATAAACATCTATGAGAGGTGGTGACCAAAAATTAAATACACCACTTCGTGGATGTGGTAGTCCCTAAATGAACAAGAATTATGTTTTCATTACCCATTTAATGGAAAAAAGATATGAATAAGTGTTATTAAATCAAAATAATAAAATCATAGTATATGGTATATAATTATTTTATTATATTGGAATGTTTATGAGAGAATTTAATGTGGTAAAATAAGAAGCAAACTCAAATAGATCAGATAATATTATAACCTCTACTTTTAGAAACAAGATTTGAATGTTTTCTTCATGGCCCTAAGGATGGCCTTTTGATGATAACAATACCTATAGAGCCTATCTACGGAGTTTTAGAAGATTTTTATCAAGGTTTGGTTGAGCTAGGTGTCTCATGGTGGATTGAAATATAGAGGATTGATGGTGTCCTTTTATAGTGAAGGAAATGACACATTTAAAATTAATTAAAGGGTTTAAGTATAATGAATTTATTTTACTATGAAAGTTTCACGAGGTTGACAATATTTAGAATATAGTCTATGTATGACTCAAAATACTATCATCAATTTTTTTTCAAATTTAGTTTTTTATCACTTATATTTTAGTTTTAACTACTCTTTAACCCTTTCAATGAATACCATTATATCATAGATATCTACTATTTAGTGGACAATAAATAAAAAAATACAGTTGGCACATAAATGTAAAATTATTGATATTATAGAAGATATATCATTCAATTAGAAAATGATAATATTTAATAAATTTCATAGGATTTAATTAAAAAATAATTAATCATAGGATTCCACTAATGTAATTTGTAGGACAATTCACATAATTATACAATTAAAAATATCAAGACAGAAATGTAATTTGATGATTTTTAAAATAATTACTATGTTATATTAAAATAAAAAAATCATAGGAAACCATAATTCATTCAAATTATAATACTTTTAATACTTTTAAAATTGGTTACTAGATTTTTCTATTACTTGAAGAAGTACCATGTCAGCATTGTGTAAGTATTTAAAGTAAATATTACATTAAGAGAATTTTAAAATAGATTAAAATAATAAAAAATAATATATATTTTAAATAAAAATTCAAAACTAAATATAACTATTTTTTGTCCTGATCTCAATATATTATAGATAGTAATACCCAAAAAGTTAAAATTTTATTTTATGGTTTACTTAAAATAATATAAATTTTATAATCAAAGGAAAGTGGAAATCAATTTACACATTTTAGAATCATGGACAATTATGGATGAAATAATACATATAAAATAAAATAATGAAAAGTTTTTAATAATATTTTGATGTCTTATACACTAGTTATAATCTTTTTTTAACAATTTTACCATTACCGAGGAGATAAATATTCACCACATTTACTATTAATAATAGAAATTATATAAGGGTCATATTTACCAAATTTTAACAAATTTATTACATATATGGTATCCATGTTTAAATATTCAATTTATATAATTTTTATAAATAAATTTTAACATAAATTTCTAAAACAAAAGGACAAACAATTTTTTGAGAAATGCAATTTTAAACAAAATATGATCTTATACCAAAATCAAGAATAATGATTACTATAATGTCATTAAATTTATTATATTTAATTAAATTATACTTATTTAAAATTAAGTTCATGTTAAAAATATTATGAGACCTTTAAATTACTATATATAATGAAAATAAATGACTGTTTTACAAAAATAAGTATTCTTAACTATTCACCAAAAAATAAATCCTTTAAAAAATCCAATATTCCACCCCAAATTTTTTTGACATGCTGATTTAAAAAAATATATTCATTTCATAATTTTTTTTCTTATTTATGGTGAATATCAATTATAATTTTCATTCATATAATTTAATGAAAACCATTTTTCTAAAAGCATATTTTGAAGCGTAAAACAACTTCACTAAAAATTCAGTTCTTATTTGTTAAGAATTAATAAATACATATTTATTGAGTGGGACTATTATAAATATATATATAAATTTTATTATTTCTATTCATACTCTCAAATTCAATGGAACATAGTCTTATATTAAAATACTGGGTTTTTTATTTCCACCCCGTAAAGAATGTTTTTGTTCACAATTTTTTCTCATTCCTCAAAAAAATGTTTGAAACATTTTTTTAACATCAATTATAAGATTAGAAGAAAAAACATTGAACCAGAGAAGGAAAACCATTATTATTATTTTAAAAAATAATTATTGAAAACCAATATTGTAAAAGGGCCCATAGAACTTTTTTTTTGAAAAGATAGAAAGGTAAATATGAAGGTTATATAGAATAACACATAACTATATTCCAAAATAATAGAATATTTGTTAGAAGTTAACATTCTTATCCAGAGGAGAAACAAACTGTACAAAAACAATGGGGTGTGAAAAAGATCATTGATCAAAGGGAGGTGAATTTTTCTGATAAAGTCAATGAATACACAACCATAAACCAATGAGGTGTGAAAATGATAGTCAATTCATGAGAAATGATTTGAAGAAAAGAAAAAATATTCAATTTACCAGTTATATATATAATGCTGAGTGAGGATTCTGCTATAAGGATAGAGAAAATGAAAATATATACCGACATGGTTTTAATCAAATCCATAAATGAAATGTCATCCTCAGATTGGGTGTTTTAAGATGTTTCCACCTATATTTCACCCCATATTCAAAATGATGAGTATCTAAGTTGAATTATTATTATTCCTAAATAATAAAATTTTAATAGATCATAGTATCTATACATGGATAAAAATATAATCCTCCTCTATTTAATAAATCCAAAAGTTATGATAAAATAAAAAATTAACAAACCTTCATATGAGTTCATAATACATTTTAGTCAAAAATCTCCACAATGACACCAAAGGATCAAATTATATTCTTCAATATATAATTTTAACTATATCTCAATTAAACTCAATAGCTACTTGATTATTTAATTTTTTGACCTAGATATTTTTCTCTTATATTTCAACTTATATTCCAAAAAACATGACATTATTATTTTGATCTAATCATTTACATTAAATCATATTATACACTAAGGTGTTTATTTTACCTTAAGTCAATAACATTTCTTTGAAAATATCACTAATAAATTCAAATAACCATATATTAAAACCTCATAATGGTATATATTTCTTTAAAATTTTGATCAAACTTATAATTTTAGACCAATGATAGTATCTATATCTATTCAGGTAAAATCATATGTAAACATCCTAATATTCAATGTAATATAACCCTACTCTAATAAGAACTTCAATAACCTCAAATAAAAAAAATCCCGAATACGGTTCTAAAAACATAATATTTACAATTTTGGTATTGATATCGATAAATTTGAACCAATTATAACCATTATTATTTACAATATCCATATACTTCATTGAGTCTCCCACATACCCAAATCCTTTTAGGTTATAGTTTTAAAGAATTAGGCAAACCAATAAAATAACCTAACCTATGTGTTTAAGTGATATGTTTTTTCATTATACCTCAATATTATTATTTAATTGTAATTATTGAAGATGTCCCATAAAATTATCCCCTTACATAACGTACAAAATTTAATTCATCTTAACCTAAATAAAAAAGAAACATATGATAGATGAGATCAAATGCTTAGAAATGGTAAACATAAGAATTAACAGTTGAATTTCATCAGTGATCATCAGATAATCATATAACTATTATGATATAATCAAACTAAATGAGCATAACTTAAGATAATTCAAACCCAAGAAAACATGGATCATATATCATGTGAAATTCCATAATTAATTAATATAATACAACATTCATTTAATTCAAAAATTATAAGAAAATTGAAAATAGTATTGGTTCAAAGGAACCACAATAAACCATAGATAAAATTAAAAAAAGTGTAAGTAACTCGTAAAATAATCATCTTATAATCTTTGTAATAACCCTTACAAATGGAATAACCTTCTCAATTAATTTTAATATAACTATTTAGAGGATATAATCATTACCCAATGAATTAGAGAGATATACCAGGATAAACCATCACTATAAAAAATATCCAAGAACCATAACATGATCAAATTACATAGAGTTTTCATTTCATCATAAATCTCCCAAAAATAACTATTATTTATCTGAAAATATGGTCAATCATTAGAAAAATAAATGGGTTCATGAAAAAATCATAAAATAAATCATAAGTTATCTAAATACCGAATAAGGATAAAAACAATGGAATATATTTTAATTGGAGAATTGGAATATAATAAATGATATTTCTAGAGATTATAAATACATTTAGAATTATATTTAACACATTTATTTGAAAATAAGGTAACTATATTTTTCCTTTGATAACATTTAATATACAAATTCAAAGTATATTGAGGAAAATAATTTCATTGCAAATAACAATGGAAACATGTAAAGGAAGTTTCAAACAATTGAGTGGTCATTACATAAGGAAAACATGTTCATGTCATGTATGTAAAAAAAAAGAAAACTCTTCACACATTCATAAAAAGTCGAAATAACCTACTCAGAAAAATATCTCTATAAAAAAATTTCTTTTAAAACCATTTCAATATAATGTTAATGGTACTGAAAATAAACTTTTTAAAACATTTCATTTATAGGTAAAAAAGTATATAATTGTTTTTGATGAACATGGACATGAAATAAAACATTCATTAACCAATGAAAAACAAAGGTTTTCTTTTAAATAAAAACATTTTCATGATCATTTTAATTATCAATTAGAGGAAAATGGTACTAATACATTAAATTTCCAGGAATAAATAGATGATAAGAAAATATATTGGGTTTAATGGATAATATCCATAAAATTTTCCTCAATTGAAATATATCAAAAAAAATTCTAATAAAAAATGAGACTATGACATATATCATTACCAGATTGGTAAATCTTGAATCAAAACCCTGATTAAAGAAATAAAACCAAATTAAAAATTAAATAACATAAACATTATGATATTCATGATATAACATATCAAATAGGATGTATATAAACCATATGAAAGAAGATACATGTATATAATAAAATATGTCCCAAAGAAGACAATTTGAGATGAAAAACTTTTAAAACTTGGTAAATTTCAATTCAAATACACTTTGATTATATAATTTGAAATGTAACATGAAATAGTACGAATTAGGAAGAATAAATGATATAACATATCATTGGGTCATTATATATGACTAATAAAAACAGACAGGCACATAATATGAAACATATCTTAATGAAACTAAATTGAGATGATGAATTGTTATAAAGATCATATCGCTAAAGTGAGAAATAAGCATTGATGGTATTTTGTGTAACAATTGTAAAAACATATAAAATAAGTTATAAAAATTATATAATCATAGGATTTTTCCAACATAATAATTGCATAATGTATTCAATGAATTACACTTACAACCAAATGAATATAAACTTATTTAAGAAACCCCTTATCTCAAATCCCAACTTTCTATTTATATCCATTAACAATTTTATAGCAAACATATATTAACAATTTACTTTTTAATAACATTTTATTAATTAATTTACTTGTCATGAAATTTTTTTTACAAATAAATATTTAATTACATAATCAGTTACATCCTTATCAGGTAACATGAGGATGTTCGGTTCATAATTACAAAATGAATTTGGTCGGTTGATCATGGTCCAAGGGGTCATTGTTTATTCACCTTTAAAAAAAATCCTGAAATAATTATAATTTATATATATTAAATAAAATTTAAGAACCATCCCTGAAAGGAATATATGAAAAATCAATCACATTACTTCATAGAGGTGGTAATACACACATATACATGAATGAAATTATAATTTCCTAATGGATGGAAGTGTAAAAATATTGATGATATTTTATCTTTCCATTATTGTAATTTTTTCACGAATATCATTTATTTAAATTTAATCCGTCACTATAAAAATACAATAGAGGGATTAAGGAAAGAATAACACATTACTTTGGGGAGGTGGTAGTCCACACACACATGAATAATGTTTTTATTCCCCATTTGAATGTCATAGGAGAAGAATAAAAGTTATTAAATAAATATAATAATATATTATTATATGATAGTTTATTATTATCTTATATTGGTATGGTTATGAAACAACTAAATTACATAAAATAACAAGTAAAATGGAAGGGAATGGTTAATATGATTACCTCCTCTTTGAGAAACTTCGTTTAGATATCTTAATAGGGTTCTTTGGGATATTGTTTTGAGGAGACCAAAACCTAAAGAAATTGTTTAAGGATGTTTAAAAGATGATTTGGTAGGGTTCAAATGAGTTCATAAGCTCATGTAAGTGTGAATAAAAGATTATAGGTGGTTTCCTTTTATATGGAAGGAAAGGACATGCTTGTAATTTCATAAAATTTAATACTATGATAAATTATTTTCCTTCAAAGAATATAAAAATTTGAGAAAAATTTCAAATATATTATGAGGATAAGTCAAAATAATATCATACAAACAAATTGACATTTTTGAAGTTATTTTTTTAACCTTAGCTCTTAGTTTTAACACCCCCTTAACCATTTTAATTATTAATATGATATTAAAGTTCTTTACTCTTTAGGGGTCAAAGAACATACAATAAAAGAATTAGTGCACCATAAGTGGATAATGGATGATATTCTCAACCATTTAAAATATTCTTGTATAATAAAAATATTTTTCTGAATTTTCTATATTTTAATCAAATAATATTTAATATAAGATTCAACAAGTCATTTTGAGGATTATTCATATACTTTAGGTTTAAAAAATAACAATATAGAAATTTAATTCAAATATAAACATTTAAAAAAAAATAGTATGTTATATTAATATTAGAAATTAGTGGGACATAATAATTCATACATAATATATTGGTTTTAATATTTTTAATATAAATAATTGATTTTTTATTCCATGAACATGCACCTTGTCAATGTTATGTAAAACATTATGGTAATTAATCCATTATTAAAAACTCTATATAAATTTACTAGATAAAAAATTAATTATTATTTTATATTGAAATTAATAATAGATCATGGCTAGTTTTAATCCCTATCACAAAATATTATATTTATTAAAAGTAGAAGAGGAACATATTGAAATTATCCTTTAATTAAAATAATAAAAATTTTATATTCAGTGTTATGTTAAAAAAATTGAATCTTTTTTATTAAAGTATATTTATAATATAAAAAAACTTATCCAATAAAATAAAGACTAGTTTATAGATATTTTAATGTATTATCCCCTAATTTTAATCTTTTTTTACTAGTTTTATAATTACCATGGTGTCATATATTCACTACTATTACTATTCATAATGAAAAAACATAAAAGGGAATATTTAATAGATTTTAACCTAATAATTTTAATTATGGAATCCTTTTTAATTATTAAATATATAAAATTGTTATAAATAAATTATAATATAAATGTGTAAAATGAAAAAAAGTAGTTTTTAGAAAAATATGTTTTATGCCTAAAAATGAACTTATACCAAAAAACAAGTGTAATATTGATAACTATATAATTAAATAGATCATATATAATTAAATGAGAGTAATATTAGATTAAGGATTATTTCATAACATAATGGTACTAATAAATTACTTTATTTAATGACATAAAGTTATAGTTTTACAAAAATCATAATTTTATACTATTTACTGAAAAAGTAATATTTTTAGAAAAATCACAAAATCTCATCTTATGAAAATGGTGAAATGTTTATTTCAAAATTGGTATTAATATAATCCAATAAAATTCAATTTTTTAATAAATTAATTATAATGTATGTACACAAAATGTATTAAGAATCATTTTTTATGAAAACAAAATTTTGATGCATAAGATGACTTCACTAAAAAAAGAGTGCATATTTTATAAGAATTAATCAATACATTTTTACAGAGTAGAAATATTATAAAAATATTTAATAATTTGGTTACTTATATTCACACCCTATAATTAAATGACTAGTTTACAATGGTTACATTTAAATAATATTATTTCATAGAGGCTGGATATTTTTTTTTCTTGTATTATACACTATCAAACATTGTATTATTTTAAAAATTAGAGGTATTATTAAAGTAGAAATTGATTTTTGAATGTGAAAATAATAAAATTGAAAATATTATTTGATTATTTTTTTTACTGTTTTTCCAATATAGTATTTTTAATGTGTTACATGAAATATTGAATTGAGAAGCGGTATAACGATTAAGAATATAGTATGAAAATTTTCTAAAATTCATGAAATTTAAGTTTTGTTTGTTTCTATATTGATTTATGATAAGTGGGATTTTTTTTGGAAATAAAAAAATGAGTTAATATTTTTATTGGTAAAGTTCATGAAATTTAATTTGATTATTTATGTAAGGGTGTATTAAAACATAGTTTAATTTTATTGTAATATACTATGCATTGTTTATCAATAGAAAGTCTACAATATATTGGTATTTTTATTGAACATGGTGGGTCTTATTTTTTTAGTTATGAGAAATGACATGATCAATAATTAATAAATATAATAGTATTCATTATCCACCATATTTGATAATGTTATTTTAATGAGTTTCATTAAATGTGATTTTTTTGGAATTGGAGTATATTGATTGTAATGTCTATGAATTATTTTTGTTGCTAATGTTTTAATTGGGAGAATATTTAAAATTTAATTTAATTATAATAGTAAATATATTTCATGACTTATTAATATTCAGTAATTATATTTAATTGATTTTTTATTTTATGAATATTAATTAAATTTTTAGTAAAAATTGAAATAGTATTATTCTTACTAAATTTTTCTTCATGTATTGTATGGTTTTATTTAAAATAATATTTTTTTTAAAAAATAATTTTAATTTGAAAAAATGGAAGTCATTTTTTATATAATTATTTGAAAATTTTATTAAAGTGATTTTTTGGACATTTTATGAAAATATGATTTTTTGGGTGAATAATAGAGAATAACATTTTTTAAGAAAACTGTATTTTCTTTTCCCATATTTACCAACATAGATTCTTTTATGGATTAGTTTTAAAATTCAATTAGTCATTTTCAATAAATTATAACAAAATAAATATCATTGGAATCATCATGAAACTTGATTTTGAAAAAAAAAATTATACTTTGATTTTTTGGGACACCCCTTTTCATCACGCTTTAAAGTATTATTTCAAAATTAACGTATTGAAATAATAAAAATATAATTTCATAAAATAGATTAAATATTTGGTATCAGGTGGATGAAATTTGGAAAATATTTTCCTTTCATCCTTTTTCCTTATGAATAATAACTTTGTTAAACATGTTATTCCCCATAGTAAGAATTAAAATATGTTAAAAGGGTTAAATCTAAAATAGGAATTTTTAAAATAAAAAAATTCTAAATCCTATTGTATGGTCATATTTGAACCCAATATCATTTATTCTTAAAATATTAGACACTTGGTATCCATTCAACTTGTGTACGACATTAATATTTTTTTGTCTTTTGGAAATTTCCATGTTTTTCCTCTCACTCACTTATAAATAGATACCCCTATCCTCTTCTCTCCACTCATCAAGAGCCACATTTTGTGGCCATTACGTACATAAGTTCTTACCCAAATTTTCTACCCATGTCATATAGGTTCTAGATTGATCATAATACCATTATAATAATGCTTTATGTATAAATCAATGGAGTATTTTTTAAGAAGAGGTATAGTTATTAACTGATAATTTTCTTTTTATTTCTTGTTTTACATCATTAAAACCTACCAAAACCATTGTTATATAATAACATCAGTGTATAAAATATAATAAAATATTATTATTTTTTATCTTATAACCTTTTATTTATCTCATTCACTATAAAATGGTAAATGAAACCATAGTTATAGATAACATTTATACTACCGCCTCATGAACTGATGTAATTCATTTTCCATAAACACATATCATGCCAGGTAATATTTATGGATATAATATTTATATATTATATTCATGACATTATTTTCCTTATTTATAGTTAATATATCATTTATTTTCTTATATTTCCTTCTTTCTAAAAATGAGAACACCGGTCCTATGTATATAAAGATAACCACCTCTATGTAAAGATGTGATTCATTTTTCATAATCACATCACATAGATGGTATAAATAAGTTGATTTAAAGAAATAATATTCTATTTATTATATAATATTCATTATAGATATATAATATGATACATATATCCTTTCCCTCATGTTTTTTGGAAAATGGGAACGTTACTCATGTGTATGTTTGGACAATACTCTTAATGATGTAACAAAATTAATTTATCATAACCACCTTATATGGATGGATATAAAAGTGTAATTATTGTATAAAGATGAAAATTATAGAATTATTACTACTCTATTTTTTTTATAATCATGATCTGTTTGATGATTGTAAACCTATTGATGTCATTTTGGACATATGATCCAAATATCCTCAAAATGTTTGATGTGAACATAGTTTATTTTATAATATAATATTAAATGGGTTAATGTGAAATTAATGGAATAATAAAAATGAAAAAAATATTATTAATAAAACAATAAATTATCTAAATTCTATTATTTTTTTATTATAAAGTGCGTATGTGATGATTCGGCTCGGGGTAAAGGACTTTCTTTTATAATGTTCTTTAAAATGTTTAAATATCTTTCTCCTCCATATCTATGTTATTTTTAATGTTTTAATAATTTTATTATTTATTCTTAAAATGTTCTCAAAGGTCATTTTTATAATATTTAAATTTATTTAAACTATTTTAAAAATGAAAAATATAAACATTTTTCAAATTTGTTAATTTCAATATTTTATGACAAAAGTAATTTTTTATAATTTACACAAATTTAGTGATTTTTTATCCTTTATAGCCATCATTCATTATCATTTTTACTTTAAATTTCTTATTGGTTATTTTCAATGAAAATATTTTTTGAAATATTTTTTTAATTTTAAATTTTAAAATGGTTTTGTGAAGATATAAAAATGTTTTCAAATATTTATGAGATAATTGATATTTTCTATTATGGTTTTAATAGAGATTTTAAAGGTATTAATGTTTTAAAGGCATACAATTAAATTTTTTTCTGATGATCTTCTAGTTAATTATCATAGATTATTTTGGGTGATCATGATATAAATTATATGATGAGTGGGAGTTATATGGATTATATGATAGGTGTTATCGTTATTGCTTATATGAAAAGTGAGCCTAATATCTCTCTCTAATACATTTAATAATGTTCTTTGTCTTAAAAGCCAACAAGGAGGGAGTTATCGAGGGAGGTTTCTCCTATGTATTTAATAGTTATTAAGTTATTTTTGAAATGAGTGAACACAAGTGATGAAAATAATTATTTAAAATGTATGTAGGGGTTTCAGTTTGCTTATAATGGGGTTTAAATTTTTTCTTTGTGTAAAATGTTTTCCCAACGTGGATACAATATATTTTACACTCGAGGAATAATATGGAAAAGGTAAAATTATTTTTGGATTTAATCTGTTTTCATTGGATTAATTGACTTAATACTTTTATACCCATTACTGAGCATTTTGTGATGATTTAAAATTTTCAAATGTTTCTCACATGGTTTAAGGATGAGATTTAATAAAGAATAAATAAATTTAATATTCACTAGGACTTTTCTTTAATAGAAAACATGTTTCATTTTAAAAGTATTATATTGTGAAAAAAATTGACAATGAGAGGATGTCTAAAATTTATAATATATGAGTTTGTTATGTAATTGTGATGTCTGAATAATCTAAAACTATAATCCTAATAAGTGTTTTAGAAGGAAATAATGAGAATTACTGTCTAAAAACTCAATGTTATGTAATTTTCTAGGTCTGTATCATTATTATCATTATCAAAGATTACATTTAGATAACATTAAAGGTCTGGAAATTATTAACAGAATATCATTGAGAGATTATAATTTATTTTTATATTGAAATTATATTGTAACATCTTGAGATTTCATGATATATTTCTCTTTAAGAAAATTTTATTTCTTTTATAGCTTAATTTATATGATATACCAAGTTTAAACACACCATGATATAAATATTATTATTTAAAAATGGTATTTATAACCTACCCATTAACAATAGAGGTTTGAATATAAATAATTATACTATGAAAAATATATCTATTAGATTTATATAATGTAAATGCCTTGATAAATAAGTTCTCAATTTTAATTAAAATTGTTTTATGCATCAAAAATACATTTTCTTCAAAAATATATTTTATTTCTTTTTATGAGAAAATATTGTAATTAATTAATTGAAATTATAATATTTTTTTGATAAAAATGATATCATTTTTACTATTGTCATATCAAAATAATTTAATTTTTAGTTCCTAAGAATTTTTTTAAAAATGTTTATTCTAAATTGTATAGTGAAAAATATTGATTTTAATTGAAAACAGTTTTTCATATCAAGAATTTAGAAGGCTGATTTTTTTAAAACCATTTCAAAGAAAGAATATTTAATTTATATATTAAATAATATAATTAAGGATATTGAAATCAATTTTAATATTTATATTTATTTAAAATCAATTTATACTTAAGAATACATTTGTTTTCCAGAAAACTGTTTTTTATTCAATTTTGCTGGTTTAATTTTATATTAAATTATGAAAATCCTATAATTAAAATATGGTAAAATTGATCACATACTTGGAATCATATTATGTAATATAATTCAATATGGTTAACTTATTTTTTTCATTATTAACAATAACCATAGTAAATATTTTTCACCTCAGTAAAAGATGTAAAGTTAGGCTAAAACAATGGGATAAACATTTAAAATCTCTTTAATAGTTTCCTTTATCATATTAGATAATAAAAGTTCAAAAAAAGATATATTTACGGAGATATATTTATTTTATATTAAAAATTTATTTTTAATTTTTGAGCCCTTGATTTACTTTTTTGATGATATGTTATATTTTTTCACATTTACAATTTCTTTGATGTCATTAAATTTAAGTGAATGGTTGGAATATTTCATTCAGTTTCGGATTTTTACAAAACTATAACTTCCCTCATTTTTTTATTTAATAAAAAATCTCAAGAAATAAAATTTATTACTTTATTTCAACATGAATGTATTTTTACTTCTAAAATAATGTATTATCCTCAAAACTATTTTCCATGCATTTTGTGCTCTTTTACTAAAAATAATTTATTCCACCTATAAAAATTTAAATTTATAATATAGAATCATTATTTTGAATCATAAATTAATTTTTTTAGAATTCCTATTTTATTTTTGGTCATATAATTAGGTTACCATCTCAAATAATTGAGTTTCCACGGTTAAAGTTAAATTTTTTTTAATGTGGTTTAACTATGAAATGAGGATTAAAATGTATTAAAAATTTTTCCAAATATGATTGGTTGTGTTTATTTACAACTTATCACATATTATATAATATTTTTGACTTCATTGGATCTACTTGACCTGACTATGATGTATATATTATTTAATCTTTTATATAATTCCATGTGTGTTTGTTCCCTCAATTTTATAAGAATACCAACTCTCATATATTCTCCATGCTTCATGATCTTTCTACAGCAGAAAATTCAGGTCATAATACCTTCCTGTATTCCTTATATAAGTCTTGTTACTTCTGATCATTCCAAAATACCATACTTTCATATAATAAAATAATTTTTTTATCCATGAATATGTATAACTCTTAACTGAGTACATTCAATTTTATTTTTTCTTCTATATCCTCTAAAATATATGATATCCATTATAAAATAAATAAATCAGTATAAAAAATATAATAAATTTTTATTATTATGATGGAACAACCACTATCCATCTTCTTTTCATCAAATGAGTGTAAACATCGCTCATGTATATTATGGACTACCACCTCTAAGAAGTAATTCATTCCATTTTTCGTTACAACGTCTCTTTGATTGTTATAATGATGAAGTTAATTATTATATATGATTTATATTATATTATCATTTTGCAGTTATCTTTAATTTTTATTTACCTTTCTATTGTTCCAACCATTGGGAAATGGAATCATCGTTTGTGCATATGTACAAACTACTATCTCCACAAAGTGATGTAATTAATCTTTCATCACCTCTTTATATGATAAGTTATAAAATTGAATATAATTATTAAATAATAAAGTAATTAATGATAAATGTTTTTTATATTATGGAACCATGATCAATGTACATGGACCAAAACCGATGAACCAAAACTTGTATGAATAAATGAAGCAGTTATCATTTGGAACAAAGATTTTAATAAATAATTGATAATACATGGGTGATAAAATGTTATAAGTAAACAATATATGGTAATATATCTAATTATGGTTATGAAATATATGTATAATAAAATTATAATTGTTATACAATATGTTTGAATGTTTATAAAGAATGAAGAGAGACGAGGTAATGGATTAAGGTCTCAACCCCATTTTAATATGGATTATTAATACTAGAATTTCCATTTTGGAAAATATACTCCTATTACCTGATAATTTAATTTAATTTTTCACCTACAGTATTTATTTATGAAATTTGTAGGTTTAAGTTCCATTTTACTCTATTTGTAACTCAAAATGGTTTAGAAAGTATATTTCAGAAAAACCAGCCTTATTTCTTCTATTTCGATTAGAAATTTTTTTTCATCCAAACCTATTTTAAATAAAATGTTTTAAATAATTTTTTTAATATTATACAATGATTACTTGAATTTATTTGTAAACATTTTTTAAATTATAATTTTTTTTTTCAAAATAATCTCCATTCCATTTTCCAAATGAGTTAATTTTTGAAATTTTATAAATAATGTTAAGTAATATTTATTTTAATGTACAAGACATGAATAGAATGTCTCACTATAATTAATGATAATTGTTGTGAATATTCCATTACAATCATCTATTTTTTTACAAAAGAAAATATTTTTTAATATTTTAATAATAGTATGATTTTAAATAATTTATTTCAAAATTAACATTTAATTTTTCAAATGGGATATTTCCATGTTATTTTAGAGTAATTTTCATATATGATAAATGACTTTGATGTTAATTATAATGTAATGGATAGATTATCCAATGATTATATCCTTATTCTTTATTTATATGGGTTACATTTTTGATGATAAAATTTTAATAAAACCTATTTCCATTACACAGGTTAAGTTATGATGATATGATAAATGTTTTCTAATCCTATAATACACATGTGTATGGTTTTCATAATGTGATAGGTGGGAATAGAATTATATGGATATGTAACTCATTGAGTTAAGATTTATATTTCATGATATTATTATGTGAAACAAATTTAATATTATTAATCCATTATAGAAAATAGGTAATGATTCCTAATATATAATGGGAAATAGGTGGTATTTTCATATTACTTATTTTATGGGAAACATGTGTTGACGCTTGATCCGTTATGATTTTATGGTCTTAGTATTTAGCCTTGAAATATGAAATGGTTTCTTTTACAACAACAATTCCATTCTTTTATGACATGTTTGTATGTTTATATTTTTAACAAGTGGTTAATGATGAATTAATGATGATTTCTTACTCTTATGATTCATATATTTCAAATGTTAATGTTTTATTAAATGTCTCATTATTATGATCTGGGATAAACTGGGTATGAACATTGTATGTTATGATCATTATCTCATAACACTCTGATTATCTTATGCCTTCATATTATCATCAATTTATATCAATGTTTTTTACCTTAATAATTTTTTTCTCAACCTTTGTTATATTTTATTTCCTAGGTTATGAATGTATTTTTTGTAGGGTATGTCAAATAAGGGTATAATGTGAGATTAAAATTATGATAGATAATGTAAATAATTTATGAACAATATTTTTATGTATAATGGATTCTAAGGACACTAAATCTATATGGTTATTTCATGAAAATTAAGTCTATGTATTGAATATTCATTTAATATGATGGAATATTTATATAATAAGATCTCAGGTCACCTTAGTTGTATTCAATATAGGGTTTATTTAATATTTAGATAACATTATTAGGGTACTTTATTGAATACCCTGGGGATAAGTCTATTTATAAGATAATATCAAATTATTTTTGAAGGTTGATATTATGTGGTTTTATAAGAAATGCATCCCTTTATGGATAGTAAAATTGGGTATATTTTTTGGCATAGATTCATATATGGGTAATAACTAAAAAAATTGAAGGTCAAGAAAATCTCCTATAGCATTCTTCTGCATGTTGAATGTACACTTACTAGACACCTAGTTTGGAACTGTTAGGTGAAATTCATGGGTTAGTTTCATTTCATCTATGAACCATTATAAATGATATAAATATATTATGACTATGGTTGACCAATGATTAACTATAAGTGTCTTAGTTTAAAAATAAACTATAATGATTTATGTATCCTATAAATTATTTTTATTAATTATTTGGTTTTCCACTATGGATAATATTACTCACAAAATGTTTTTTAGTTTTATTCAATTTTTATTGACCAAGAAAACTATGTTAATATTAAATGTGATAAAAAATGAAATGATTTTCCTAATGAGAAACCAAATTTTCAAAGATCTAGGATAAAAAAATATTTTTTATTATAACACAACTTTGTATTGCTATAGATCATGTATATATTCCAAATGAGTGAAGGAGAGAAGAAAATTCCTTTTCATCCTTCATGAGGTTACATCCTCTATCTTTTAGTGGGTATATTGATCCACTAGTTGTTGAGAAATGGATTAGTACTAGTGAAATTATTTTTAATGTTCTTTAATTTTCAGATCATGAAAATATTATATTGTTTCTTATCATTTGGAATGTGAAGAAGATCAATAGTGGACTCTTACAAATAACTCAAGGAAACAGGAAGAAATTGAATCAATGATTTAATATGAATTTAGATAGTTATTATTTCAAAATTTTTATTCATCATATTATTTTTTTGGAAACGGAGAAGTAATTCCTCAAGATTAATAATATGGACGATTAATCTATTTGTACCTATAAGGAATATTTTGAGATATATTCACTATACTCATACTATATTATCATTGAAATATAATGTTATATTGATTAATTTTTGAGTGGATTAAAAATTAGTTTCTTAAGAGAATTAACCATAAGGGACTTCAATAACATTAAAGAAATTGTTTTATATACTACCAAGGTAGGAAAATATATTATAGTTACCCAGAAAAATCATTGTTTTTATAAAGAAATAATTATGGAATAAAAAAAATTATAATAATAATAATCATGGTTAATAGAATATGATATTTCTTCAATGATCGATGTATGGAAGGAAAAACAGAGAGGAAAATTTATTAAGGTAATTAGTAAATGTTTTAATTGTGGAAAACAAGGACATCTAGAAAAGGAATTCTAAAGGGTTGTGAATAGGCTATTTAATGAAAGGAATGATGAAAAATCTCAAAATAATTCCACAATCATACATAAATGATTAAATTGTAATGAGTATAGAGATTATGTTAACCAATGATAAAATTCAATGTTTAATGATGATGATCAATATCAGAAGCCTCTTATTCCCTGATCAAAAGTGAAATCTCATGTGATGATAACTTTTGATGTTTTTCATGAGAATGATTTGGTGAAAGGTATACTTACCATCCACTCTCTAATTAATAATGTCTTATTTTATTATGGATATGTACACTCTTCTATATCTGAATAACATTATATGGGCTTCATATAACCATCCCAATGATTAGTTGTTGAGTTAGTATTAAAAAATACAAATGTAATGATTATAATATATTAAGTTTATAGGTCCTATAAAAAGATGTTTATTGGGATGTTCTTCCTAAAAATCTTTTGATTTACCCTCAAGTTTAATTTTATGTGATTTTGGTCATGGATTTGATCTCACTATATAGTTCCCATATCAATTTCTGGGGAAGGTAAGTCACATCTAATCGTCCAAACCAACACATGATTTTATTTAAGTGTGATGATTACTATAACATTCTAATGAAAGTTAAATATATTGTGTGGGTATTACTTCATATTGATGGGGTATGTTTTCTCAAATGGTTGGGGAGAAACTCAAAACAGAAGATATTCCCTAATATTTTGTATTATAATGATGTATTTCCAGAAAAAATTCCTTATCTTTTCCAAAATCATGAAGTTAATTTTTTCAATATAACTAATTCATGGTGTTACAAATATTTCAAATACCCCAATAGTATGGCCCAAAATGAGTCACAATAATTAAAGAAGAAAATTAGGGAGAATCCTGATAAAATATTTATTCACCGATGTTTGTCGCCAAGGGGTGCACCTGTTCATTTTTTAAGAAGAAATATAGATCAATGAAAATTTTCATTGATTATTAGGAAGTTAACAAGATCAATATCGTGAAAAAATATCCATACCCCTCATCAATGATATTTTTGAATTATTATTTGGATCTCAATACTTTTCCAAGTTTGACCATCATTTTGGTTATCATAAATTGAGATCCAAGAAGTAGATCAGATCAAAGATAGTAATATCCTATTATTTTATGATTTTTTAAATAAAGTTATATTATTTTATATCGTTCATTATATGTAACATTGAGTTTAGATTTTCTTATACAAAATAATGAGTTTTTTCGATATCATTCAAGACACGTAACACTGAGCTTTAGTAAACCATAAAATAATATTATTTTAAATATGATATTTTTATAACCAAGATGTTAAATTATTGGGTATTAATTGTATAATATATATTAGGATACATATATATGTTTATATATAAATTACCTACCCAATATAAATTTGTTTAAAAATGTATAGAACATAATCAATCAATTTTTATTAAAGTAATTATTCATCAAAAGTATGTTTTCATCAAAAATGGTTTTTTTCGTTTTTTGAGAAAATATTATAATAATTTTATAGAGATATTATAAAAAATATTTTAAAAATCAACTTCATTTTTTAAATCATCATATCAAAATTAACTTATGGTGAATTTTTTATATTTTCCATAAAATACTGATTTTTAAATAAAAAATGAAAAAACAGATATTTGTAAAACTATAATTTACTTTCTACAAATTAAGTAATTAAAATTTACAATTTTGTTTTAAAGTAACATAAGAAAGAATTATATTAAATCCACTTAATTAAATTTTAATCAAATTACTATTGGATTTTAGTATATGTTTATTTTTGTCCTTAAAATTTAGTTTTTATATGAAAACTATTTTAATTTGCATAATGTTTCTCCATTTTAACTAATTTAAATAAAAAATAATGAGGATTTTTTAAATGAAATTGATGGATTATATATCCATAATTTATAATCTATATTCCTTCAATTATTTTTAATAGAAAAATAGTTCATATAAAATCATCTTATTCTTAAAAAATACACTTCTAAAAAAAATCTTTTTCATCATGTATGTGGGTTTTTTAAATTTAATTCATGAATCTTATAAAAAATTTATTTGAAAAAATAAAATTAATTTTTTAAATCATCACATTAAAACTATATTTGAGTGAATACTTGATAATTTTCTCAAAATATAAATTTTTCCATTCAAAGTGAAAAACATTATTTGATATAAATAATTGTCATTTTTTAAATCATTTAAAATCATCCAAATTAATTTAAAAGTATTTTAAGGGTAAAATTATTAAAATTATATAAATATATATATATGTATATATATGTTTATTAATCCAATTTGTTTAATTTTAATTAGTTTTATTGAGAAATATGTTATAATTATTTTAAGATTTTGAACATTTTCTCTTTGGAAAAGCTTTCTCATAATGTCTATAGGATTAATTTTAAATTTAGTTATGAAAATTATGTAAATTAAATATGGTAAAATATAGTTAAAATTTTATTTAAAATAATTTATATTATCTAATAAGTTTAATATAATTTTTGACGATAATTAATATTAAAAGCAATGATAAACGATTTTCCATGGTTAAGGTAAAAATGGTTTTTATGGGTTAAACTAAAAATATAAGGGTTAAAAATGATACAAAACTTTACTAACACCGATTGTGTTGATATATTTTAACCTAAAATATTATATTATATTATCCATTTTGAATCCTTATGAAAAGTGAAAAAATGGAGGAATTGTTTCCTTTCAAAAATTCTAATTCTGTCTTCTTGCTCTCTTATAATAGGCCACCCACTCTCCTCTGTTCTCAACACATCCAAAACCCATTGGTTCAGAAAATAACCACCCAAAAAACTTATTTAATTATTTAATATTTTAATATAATCATTATATTATTCATAAATCCAACCTAATAATTCCTTTGGTGCAAACCAAAATAAGTTTTCAATAAAAGAGGCAACGTTCCAAACCGAGCGTTTTATTTTATTTATTCCTACAAAACTTTGAATTATTTTTCATACATGATGATATAATTAAAAAAGTGTATAACATACAATTATATGTTATTATTTTAATATAATGACCTACATCCATCTCATCTTGCCTAAAATGGTAAATGAACCTGTCGATCGTGCGTACGGTAGACTACCACCTCACAAACCGACGTAATTTTTTTCCTTCCCCATTTCTCATGGATTGTTATTATGAGGGATTTAAATTATATATATTATATATATATAATAATTATACTTATTTAATTATGATATCCCACATAAATATTTTCTTTTTATTACACTAGGGATACGATAACGTTGCTCATGTGTACGACAGACTACCGCCTCACATAGCGATGTGATTCGTTCTTCACTTATGCTTTTTGTGGAAGGTAAAATGGATAATTTTAATAAATATATGTAATATTTATGAAAAATAAATAAATATTTAAATTTAATATCATATCTATATTCTTAACCTACATCCCATTAGGAAATAACAATGTCACTCTTGTGTACAGTTGGCTACCGTCCCGTGAACCGATGTGATGTTTTTTTTCATTTTCATTTTAATAGGATGGTAATAACGATAGATTAAATGAATATATGTGATATATATATATTATATATTTAGGATATATATTAAATAAAAATTATTTTATAATGGGATACATTATTTACCTTTCTTATGTTCAATTATTTGAGGAAGTAGAAACAACGTTCATGAGTACGTACGACTTACTCATTCCAGGAGCAGTGTAATTCATTATATATATATTAATCTGATGGATTACTATAAATAAATATATAATGAATATATATGATAAATTTTATCATGTTTAAAATTATTTAAATTATATATCCATGATCAATGTTAAAGGACAAAAAATAACAAACCGAAATATATGTGAAAAAACGATGTAGTTATAGCCAAAACATAACTTTAATAAGGAATAATTAATAAATAGGTAATAAAAAGTTATAAATATATCATATATGGTATGAAATATTTGAATATGGTCTTTTAATATATTTATAATAAACTTATATATATTTTACATTTGCTTTAAACATGTATCAAGGAAGTCGAGACATATATTAAGGGATTTCAAGTATCTATTTAATTTCTGGGAGACATATACCATATTCACCACCTATTTATTTTATTTGGTGTATATATTGACCATGAATTTAATTTATGATTCTTATGATGAAAATTATTTTGGTAAACATATCTATTTTAGGATATATCTTTCATGGGGTTTGCCGTCCAAAAGATAGAAAGTCAGTAAGGGATTTTTATCTCAAGTTTTCTTCCATGAGGCCTATTCTATGCTATATATCTATCTTATTTTATGATGTATATATACATCCAATTTTATATTTAATATTATTAATTTATTTCTTCTCATGATATTTTATGTTTCATTTAATATCATTGCTTTATGGGGCTTACGATTTGATGTTACCGAAGAGGTAAATGTTTTTATCACACTTTACTTCTTTATTAGGATAATTTATGATTATGTTTCCAATAATGAAAAATTATGATATATATCTAAATAAAATGATGAATTCTATTCTCCTCTGTTTATTAAATTATAATTCACGTTTTACATTAATTTTTCACTGTTTATGTACTCAAAGATTCAAAATAACTTTTGTAAGAAAAATCATATTTATTTCCCTCTTTAGTTGAAAACTCATATTTTTCAAAACCAATTTTTTTAAAAGTGTTTTAATTTTTATTTAACATTATAAAAATAATTTATTAAATGAATTTTTCCCAAGTTTGACTCTTTATATTTTTTATGGGAATATTATTATCATTTTCCAAACAAGTCCTATTTTTATTTTATTGAAAATGTGAAAGGAAACATTGTTTTAACGTATAAGACATGTAAAAAAATTTCTATAATCATGAACTAAAATTGTTTTGAAGATTAATTTTTATGTTTTAAAAAGTGTTTTTGAAAATAGAATATACATTTTTCTGAAGAAATGGTTTAAATGATTTTAAAAGATTTCTTTATATATTTCAAAGTTTCTTTTAGAAGAAAATATTTTTCAAAATAATTATTTAATTTTTAGTTTTAAAAAATTATTTTGAAATAAAAATTATTTTCGCTAAGAAATGTTTCAGTTGTCCTTTTCAAATAATTTTCCATCTAAGATAACGTCTCTTGATATTACCTATGCATTTTTGTGGATATGATCCAAGGATACCATTATTATTTTTTATCTAATTGGTTTATATTTATGATGTCTTGATTTTTGTGAAACCATTTTCTATTCCGTAGTGTATACTACGAGGAAATAATTATGAAACACACTTATTTTCAGGGGTTATTCTATGATGAAATTATGAAATGATTATGAAACCTATCTCTTTTCCACAAATTATGAAATTATGAAATAATTATGAGACCCATTTCATTTCATGGGTTATGATATGATTAATGTTTTATGATCTTGTGGAAGAAGAATTTATGATTTTCATTATGTGTTCTATGGGACTTATATCTCCCTCAAACGAATTTTTTCATGATTTATATCTCATGAAATAGATTGATCTATAATTGGGAGTGAACCCCGTTAAGTAATGGAATTTGAACACTATGACGGTCTTGGGAGTGAATGTTGACTAGTGTAATGGTTTGGGGAGTGAACACATTCCACTATCATAACCTTATCATTATGCCTTGACTCCTATATAATTGATTTTCTAGGATTATGTGTATGCCACAATTCTATGTATTATTCCAATGTTATTCTCTCATGGATAATTTTCTTTGATTTACCTTTAATTCATATCTTACGAACTACCAGTCTTTATGACATGGCATTAGAGTATGATCTTTTATATATAGGGTATGGTTTTCAAATGTTAAGATCTTTCTCTCATTCCCTTATTCTTATGCGGTTCTCATGTAATATTTTATATCTTGTTTTCTTACCCTTACTAAACATATGATCTCACCCTTTATTATGTTTCATTTCCCTAGGTCATGAAGAAAGGTTTAAAGTAGGGTATCCTTCTGAAGATTACTAAAGGTGGAGATATTTATGGGATAGGTTGAAGATATTTCACCAAATTAGAATATGTTTTACATAGAATCTAAATATACTACACTATTATGTTCCTCAGGCATGTATTTGTGTAATGTATTGAATATTCATATAAAATGATGTAATATATATGTATGAAAATACAATTTCATTATAGGTTTTATAAGTGGAAAGGTTTTGTTAACCTTTGGATTCTCGAATGAGAAAAAATTAGCGATATCCCTATAGATATGTCTTTGGATAAGTCTATGGATGAGTTTTAGTATGGTAAAATTTCCTTGAATTTATTTAATGCACAGAGTGAGTGGTTTTTAATCAATTGCATCCCTATCTGGATATTATGAGTGTATGTGGATCCTGTGTAGAGGTACATAGTGGTAATAAATCTGAAAAGGACACATTGAGTTGGAATCGATTTTCTCTTGTAGCATGGAAATGAGACTTATTACAAACCTATTTTAATACTCTAAAGGGATATGATTTATAAATTCATGAACTCTTTATGAACCATCATAAATGGTATATATAATGACAGTGAATAAACTATGTTAAACCTAAGGTTTCATTGATTGAAAATAAAGTTTCATGAGTAAAAAATCCTATAAGTGATTTTTCATGATTATTTGGTTTCCCACTTTTAATATTGACACTATGTTTTTTGTTTTTATCAATGGAAGGAACCAGAAGGAACTAGGTTAACATTGAATGTGAAAGAAAAGTTTTGGATGAGAATCCTAATATAATGATAATGAAGTTAAGGATAGAGTGATTATTCCTAATCAGTTATCATGTAACATGATTAACAACATTCACCTTAAACAACTCTCAAACACACCAAACATGAGAAGGATAGTGTTCACTTAGAGTTTGGGTAGTAGGGTCATTGAAAAAAGAAGACTTATTTTCCTATATTTTGAGAATGTTTGAAGATGCACTCGATTGAATGTATCATAGGGTTGAGAAGATGTTTTTGGTGTGTAAAATAAATAACTAAATTAAGTAATTATAAAAGAAAAATTAAATGTTCAGTTAACAAAATTTATCGGAATAATGGTCTCCCTAAGGTATCATCTACTGATAAAAAATTTAAATGTGAAAGGTATGGGCATTTTGAAAACCAGTTTCCTAAGGGGAAATCTCATAAAGAGAACTTGCAAGGTTGTACAAGTAATGGTTTTTTTATTCTTGATTATGTGGTTTCCCTTGTGACTTGATGTGTTTTGATATTTGTATAATTAATGTGTTGTGTTACAAATAAAAAAATTAAAATAATAATTGGTATACATGGAAAGAAACCAACTATGTGATATTGTCTATCTATTTATAAAACACAAAAAATGATATATGAAATAATGATATAAAGCTAGAGGATCAAAATTAAATTGAAATTAATTTTAATAATATTTTTTAATAGTTTTAATGAAATTTAGTTTAAAGGAAAAAAAATTAAAAGGTCTATTTGGAAGCAAGAGAATTCAGCACACAGTGTATTGAAATTGTTAAATTATCACAACAAATTAACCTAGTAATAAAATTAAAAATTTATTTTTTAGATAAAACATATTATTCTTTGATAACTTATGATGTACAATGAAATAATATTAATGAATATTTCACTTATATAATGGACAAAAAAATGGTATATTTACTAAAACTGTAGAAAACCAAAAATACATGACGATGGATTACACATAATCAAATATTACCAACTAAAAACTACAAAATATTCTACCGAACCACCAAAGCATCAAAATTAGAAGTGGATTTTTTGATAATATAAGAAAAGTGTAAAATCATATGAAAATGACTCCATTTTATCTATTTTTAATGTAAAAAATGAAAGGATAAAGATTCACTTAAGGATATATGTTAAGTTTACTGCGATAACTACTATTAAAATTGCATGAATGTAGTGAGAATTTGGTCTATATTCTTGATCATTTTAGGGTGGAAATTATCTACAATGACTTATCAAATATTTAATATATTATAAAGGATATGGATAATGATATTGAATTAGCTTTGTTTATAGAATCATCATAGTTACCTAGAGTATTCATGTGATTTCCCATAATTTTGAGCTAACCTTATACCTTTTAGAACACCTCAAAAAACCTACCGAAACAATAAAGAAACTCCAAAAATTCAAATTAACGATCACATATCTTAAAAATAGATAATAAAATGGAGAATTAAATTTTATTTTTTTAATATCTCAAACCCAACATATGTTTTTAAGAGAAAAGCACCTAAAACCATTTTTAACATCCAAAGAAGGTAGTAAAGTAATCTATACTCAACCCAGATTGTTATTTATTTTTTTATAGGTTTTTAGTTTGAAAATTATAAAAACTAAAAACATAAATCTATTCGAACTACATGTGGAAAATCATATAATGTCATCAGAGAAAAAAATATAATATCAATTTTGAACCATTCCATCATACACTCTTCAGAACAACACCTTGGCTGTAAATTATTATAGAGTTCCAACTGATCATTTAAGGCCCTAAATATAGAAAGGGTTATTAGAAAGAAAAAAAATGAAAAATAAAGCAAGGTGATAAAATTGGATCAGTAGAAAATAAGTTAAAGTTCAATAAAAAATATGAAAGGAGACCATATAGTAAACATTATTATTGATTTTATTGCATGGTGTGGGCTTGCATCCTACGAATCTATCCACAACAATAAATACCTATTGAATATTTTCTAAAAAAAATTTAATGTCATTGAAATTTAGATAATATGAATAATAATGAAGAAAATATTATTATTTATAGTATATTATTTGTTTCTTACCGTGTGATGGATGTAAATTTTTTTGGAAATGAGCTACTCAAAAAGATACTTTTCCTATAAAAGTATTAGGGAATTTTCTTAAATTAAATATTAGATATAAGAGTAAAAGGTGATTTTTATAATAGAAAATTAAAAATAATTTGTGAAAGAAAGGATGTTTTTAAACCCTTATCTTTACTAAATCTTCTATAATTATAAATTTTCTCAATTAAATCTCCTCCAAAATAATCTATAAAAATTGAATTATGTGTAGGAGATTAGACCACCTCAAGGAACACACTTCAAAATATGCAAACACTATTTTATTATTCACAAACTGGATATTGAAAATTTCATAGCCAAAATAATATTTACTATTTTAAAGGAAACTAAGAACTCCAATAAACTTAAACATGAAAACACATGTATATTAGAAAAAAACATACAAACCATATACTAAAAAATTTGATAATGGAAAACACTTTAAAATATTTATGTTTATCTGAATACCTGAACATACATTTATGTCATTAATGGTTGGTAATTTGTAATTAGAATGTAATGAATATAAGACAAAACAAGAGTATATATTTTTGGAAAGCATATAATTGAGAATTTAAAAAGTAAAATATTACTTGACAAGTATTTAAATGATATTATAAATAAATTCTTCAAACCCATTAGGGACGGTTGATTTTTTTTTTCAAAACTACTAGCATGCATCAAAGAACTGCTTCCAGGGGTTACCTTATAATGTTTTTATGTTACCCTACCTAAAGAAAAAACAACCATGGAGAGTTTCCTTCACAAGAATATTTCATGATGTAAAAATTGAACTGAATTATCTTGTAATAATTAACTTAAATTATATTCAACTATCAAATATTAAACTAGGTTTGTAGGGAATCTGTATGAGTTAGTTATCTTGTCCTTTGAAATAGAGTCCATAGTTCTTTTACAGAAATAGTACTTATATATGTAATATTCTAAATAAAAATAAAAATAATCTAATAACTATAGATTTAAAAATTCATTATTCCTTTTAGAGTTTGGTTGATTAAATGTATTATATATTTGGAATAACTGGTGAGTTGTGTGACCAGAATAAAAAATAAAACATTTCTTGGCATAACTGAAATATTTGTTAATTTATTACATTTATATTCTATTGAATAATACCCAATTCCCAAACATGGACAAAAAAAACATATGTATTATTTATGTGTTTGAAGAATATATTAAAATTATTTAAATCATCATTGAGAAATTTTAATTCCAATACTAAAAAATAATTTTAGTTATCTAGTAAGAATATATTAAGTTTATATTTTAAGGATTGATAACATTTGAATGAAAATTTTCACAATGAAGAAATTATATTAGTATATATATTTATTGAGTATAGAAATATTCGAATCATGAAATTAATATGTTTAGAGTGTATCATTGTCTAATTAAAACTAATTGTAATTATTGTGTTTGAAAAAATAGATCAATAAATTATACCAATTGAATCAAAATATTTTTAAAAAATAAAATTATGGACCTTAAAAAATTTAATATAAATAAAATAGAGTATAAAATAGATCAATTAATAATGTCATTTTTCATAACCTTCTTTCATGGTTTATTTAAAGTTTTGATACAGATTTTGAAAAAAATATATAGAAAAGATATGCTTATAAGGAATTTAAAAGAAATGATTATAATTGCATGAGGTAATAAACCTAAAAATGAATGAAAATATAAAATTATAGAATAGAAGTGATGTATCAAAATTAAGTAAAACTCTTAAAAAGATTATGTATAAACACAATATTGTGTATGAGAATATATAAACTGAAGAATGTAAAACCTAAATTTCTATTATTTATATTGAATGGTTTTTAGACCTCACTTCAGTATTAGAGAAAAAAATAAGAATAGCATGACTGAGTTATACCAGTCATGGAAGATGAGTTAGTGATCTCATCTTCTAGACGTCAATTTTTTGACGTATGATACAAAGAATGTTGTAAAGGGACTATAAAATGAAGCTTTAATTCTGATACTCCACTAATAATTATCTCAATAGATGTAAAATTTGCTGTATTACCTTATAATTTTCAAATTATTTTTTAAATTATGAGATTTTATATTCATTAAATGATATGAATAATACTTTATAGGGTTTTATAGAAGGGTGATTATGATTATGGATATTGTTATCAATAATTTACAAAGACAACACCACATATTTTGAATTAATAATATTTTGTCCAGGTGGGGATCTTAACTCATCAACATGAATGATTGAAATTTTTTTTATGGTTAGTATAAAAACTAATAAAATATGAGTTTTTCTGTAAATAAAATAAATTTTTTACCTGAATAAAGTTTGATCTATGTTCAGTGAAAATTTTGTCTAAAAATTTGATTATTTTATTGTCGAGAAGAACTACAAAAATTTAAATAATGAATTTTTTTCTAGAAGCTACAACCAAAATCTAGAAGTAAATAAAAATCTTTTTCATTAGTCTAGAAGTATTTATTTTTTTGCAAAATTCAACAATATTGAAGTGTAATAGTACTTATATTAAAATAAGATGGAAACTCATGATTTTGTGTTTTTGGGGATATATTATTGTTTATAAACTATAGTTTCCATTAAAATTATGTTTTATTTCTAGACATGAGCTCCATGAATCACAGATCCCGCCATAGGTGTTTTGAATCTTATATACTATTTAAATGGAAGAACATAATGTTATCAAAAAAATAATTAGAAAATAAATTAGTAATGTGATCAAATGTAGAATAGTGATAACACAACAAGGATACCGAATCTATACGCATCCACAATATTCCCAAGGAATAAAAATCTGGGAACTCAATTAAAACACATTAATTTTGAAGAATAAACCATTAGTATTTGGGATGAATGAAAAAGATGAAAAATGTGGGAATTTTGAATCATTTTCATAAATATAAATATAATATTTCATACAAGCATGTACAATTTATTTCAATAAATCTTACCTCAAAAGGAAGTCATTGCACATCACCTAAAATAAAATCTAACCCAAGTATGAATGATTAGATGAGGAAAATTGAATATATGATTATTATAGGAAACTATACATAGTTTTCCAGATATGTTAATATATATTATATTTGTTATTATATCCAAGCCTGGTACAATAGCATCATCACTAAACATTCTTCAACATAAAATATATATACAAACGAGAGATAATTTCAATTAAATTTTTGGTTTTTACATATATAATATAGAGATAATTAATAAATGTAAAGTTTGGTGTATCATTATCTAACATACTTACAATAATCTCTCCATTAAATATTTATATATTATATTTATAATATTAAAAGGACTGATATGAATACCCCTTGAGCTGTTAGAGGTACTGAAACCAAATATTCTCCTAAGTGATCCCTCTTGGAAGACCTAAAATCAATGGAAAATGGGGGGAAGAAATAATGAGCAGAAAATATTATGTAAAACTATAAAGAAAAAAACAAAAGTGTTTTTTATAAACAAATTATGGATCAATTACAGGCATTAATTCCTGAAAATAGAAATATAGATCTCTGATTCATGGATCATGACCAAGACATTAATTATTTAAAAATAAGTTCAAGAAAATACTATAATAAGACATATTGTTGAGTAAAAAACAAATTTTAATTTCTTAATTTCACTAAATGGTTGATCATTATCACTTATTTAGAAAATAATATCATCTCCTATCAAGGAAGGAATAATAGTAGTTATATTTAACACCAATTAACTCATTTAAAAGATTCACTTGACCCAAACAAAATAAAACTTTATATAAATATAATATTGTCTTTATTGAAACAATGAAGCATAATTTCAATAAACATTAAATAATCAACATAAAAAACTATGATCAATGGTCATGATTGAACAAATATTAGAATGTATAGTAAAAGGTTTTTTATTTTTATCATGCCTAATTAAAATAATTCACCATTTAAAACCATGTTGGAAGATGAGATAAAAAATTTAAATCATATAAAAGAGATGTAATGGAACATAAAATTGAAAAAAGAAAAGAAAATATGATAATTATATAATGATAAGTAATAAAAAATGACAAATTCAAACAAATTTAACTTAAGTAGAGTAAAAAATATAGGCAATTAATGAAAGAAAATTCATCAATATAGTAGGATTATAAATATTTGGAGGAAGATGTACATAAATATAGAAGGTTTATACATATTTAGATACATCATATTGTTGAATATGATTCATGGTTTTATATTAATAATGAAATACCTGCTAAAAATCTAGTAGGTTGATTGTGCAGAGAGGAGCATGTGATGATAAAAACGAGAGAGTTTGTATTAGAATGGAAACCTAGAAAGGGAATCAGAAAATGTGAAATTTATGTTCACAATTTTGAAATAAATAATCAAGGTAAAAATATGAATTGAAATTAGGGTTTTGAATTGGGTGTTCCAATGTCCTTGAAAACAAAATGGTTACTCACTAGAGACCAATGAAGATCAAAAGATTATAGAATGTGAGTTGAGGACGGGGTGGTGGTGAATCTTTGGAAAAGGTGAGGTGATTGAGGAGGTTAGGAAGACTTAGATCTATAATTAGAGGTGGAGGTGGAGGTAAGAATACATATATACTATTTAGAGGTAGGTTATAAATAAGGGAGTGGGTAAAGAGGAACTGAGGAGTGGGGGACATCGAGAAGAAGATACAACAGTGAGTGGGAGAGCGGGTGATAATGATGAGAAGAGAGGGAGAAGGGTGAGGATAGATAGGAAAAACGAGTGACTGTAGAAGGGTAATATTGGAAGGTAATAGATAATTAGATATTTATATGGGAATATGGGGAGAGGGGAGACCGTTACGAGGATTGGAGTACAAAGGAAGCAAATAGCAATGAGATGACACATTGAAGGTGAACCATGTATTTTGGTAAGAATAATAGATTTAATTTCTTCTAAAGAATTTAATAACTTAAAAATTGCTTTCATATTTCATTAAATGTAACATTAGTTCAAATATATATCTATTAATCCAATTTATTTCATTTTAATTAGTTTCATATCAATTTTTACATAAAAACCTTTTAAATTCTTGAACATTTTCTCATTGGAAAACTGATTTCTCATCCCCTCCATCAGATTAATTTTAAATTTAATTTTGATAATTATGTGAATTAAATTTGGTAAAAGGGATTACATGTTCCTAATAATCATAATTTATAATATATAATAAGGACAATTTAATTTTTTACCATAATAAATAGTGAAAAAATAAAAAAATTATTTACCACAGTTAAAGTAAAAAAGGGTTTACCTGGTGTTAAACTATAATGATATGGGTAAAAAATGTTCACAAACAATTTCAAAAACCCATTTTATGTCCCTATTTATACCTAATTTATTATAGGTTCAATAATGACACGTTTTGGATCATTTTGGAATGAAAATTGGGGTTGAAATTCATTCTTTTCAAAAATTCAAAGTGTGTTCTCTCTTGCACTTATAAAAGGCCACCCACTCCCCTCTATTATTCACACAAACAAGAACAATTATTTAGGCCAATCCATAAAAAAATCAAATAATTAATTCCAAAATATCATTCTATAATCCATAGTTTTGTTATAAATAAAACCCAATAATCCTTTTGGTTCAAACCAAAAGAATTTTTCCAAAGAAGTCATAACATCCCCAACCTAGATTTTTTTAATTTATTTATCCTCCTCCTTAAATTTTCATTAAAACATAATGATATTATGAAACAATATCTCCCATATACTGAAATGATATTATGTTAATGTAATTTCCAACATCTATCTCATATTACCTCAAATGGGAAATGAAAATGTCGATCATGTGTACGACGAACTACCACCTCACGAACCGAGATAATTCATTTTCCCTGAACATTTCTCATAGATTGTTATAATTATGGATTTTAAGTATATATATTATAATTTTAACATAATTATATTTCTTTAATTATGATATCCTATATTGTTTTTTTAATTAAAATTTCGTTAGAAATATAATAACGTCACTCCTGTGTATGGAAGACTACTGCCTCATGAAGTAATGTGATTCATTCTTCACTAAAATTTTTTGTGGAAGGTAAAAATGATAAAGTTAATTAATATATGTTATATTTATGACATAAAAATACTTATATTTTTTTAATATAGCATATAAACTCTTACCCTCTAACCCTTCATAAAACAAAAACATCGCTCGTGTGTATGGTAGACTACCACCTAATGAACTGATGTGATGTGTTTTTCATTTCTGTTTTACTTAAATGGTAATATGGATATATTAAATGAATATAATATAAATATATATGATATATTTATGATATATATGGAATCATAATGATTCTATAAGGGTGATATACTATTTACCTTTCTTATGTTTCATATGCCGATGAAGTGAAAATAACATTAATGCGTACGTACAACCTACCGTATCTATGAATAATATAAAATATTTTATATCTATAAATAACATTTATCAATATAAATAATAATATAAAAAATATATATGATATTTATATCATGATTAAAATTATATAAATGATATAACCATGATCAAAGTAAAAATACTAAAAACACCAAACCAAAACATATGTGAAAAACAAAGCAGTTATTACCTAAACAATAACTTTAACAAGGAACTCTTAATAAAAGGGTAACATAAGGGTATAAGTATGTAATATATATTATGATATATATTAATATGGTTCTTTAATATATTTATAATAAAATTATAACTATAATACAAGAGGTTTTAACATGTGTGAAGAATGTCGAGACTTAAGGTATGAGATTTCTAGTCTCGTTTTACTTTATAGGAGAAATATGTCATATTCACCACCAATTTATGTAATGTGGTTTATATACAACCCATGAATATATTTTGTTATAATTATTATGAAAACTATTAGCGTTCACATATTTATTTAAGGATCTCTCTTTTATGGGATTTACTATCTAAAAGTTAACAAATTGGTAAGGGATTTTTTTTCCAATTTACCTTCTTAGAGAAATATGTTATTTTATGAAGTTATATTATTTAATGAGGTGTATATAATAACCCTTTTAAATTTAATAACATGAATTCATTTATTATTATAATATTTTAATTTTTATTCAATGGTTTTCCTTTACGGGGCTTACATTTGAAAGTTAAAAAAGTGGTAGAGATTTTATGTTACAATCTCATCATTTATAGGGATTATTTATGATTATGTTGACGATGGTGAAAAATTATGATCTATATATCAATAAAATCATGAAATTTGTCCTAATTATTATACTATTATGCTCAAACCATGCATATATGAACTATTTTCAGGTCAACATGAGAAGGTTGGAGATCGTGTTGAATATTACTTGCTCGTTGGTTTTCTGTAGCTATTTGGGATTTGTAGTCATTATTGAGTTTACCTTATTTATACTTGTAGTTTCAGTTTCAACTATATATTATTGCATTAAATTAAATATATTCAGTCAATTTTTATTTATTTTATATATAATTAGGTTTTTATTGATGTATCTATCTTATATATCTCTTTCGCATGATCTATTATAGGGTAATTCTTTCAATATATATGATTATTATACCCTTGGTTCTAGTCGCCAACTCATATCCTATTTGAGGTACGACTTGGGTTGTCACCATATCCCTTCTCCTGTTTCTGAATAGGTGGGGTACTCTTTGGGGGGAGGGAGACGTGAAAGAGTGGTATCAAAGGTTCGGGTTGAGGGTTATGATGGAGTTTGGAGTTAGGAACATGTGAGGTTTCATGGGTTGGTAGGGAAATAGTTACAATTGAGATTAGTTGGTTACCTAAACATCGTAGAATAGTTGAGACACTTGTATTTAGGTAACCCTATGATCGGATGCATAGTCCTTTTATTTTGCTGATCCCATAAACGATGTGATACTGGTTGCGATGTATAGACCTAGGAATGAGTCATAAAAAATTTGTCTATATTCATGTGTTTTAAATGGGAAGACCATGATATAGTTTAATCCTCAAATGAAATTATATTTTAATTAATTAATTATTATCAAATATTCCATATTCTTGGTTTTGGAGACTGAAATTTTGTTCTTATTGAAAGTATGTGTCTATTTTGGTATTCTCATTAGATTCACACTGAATATGCTAAGAAAGATGTGCCATACCATCTACTTAGAGTAGAGATCCATGCTGATGACACTTGTAGGAGAGAAATATGAGAGTTTCAGTGCTAGAGTCTGTACAAGTACGAGGTCCCCATATCATAACTAGTCTCCAAATACTGGATGGAGGAGGTTGAGATATATTTCAGTTTGCTTCATACGTAGAAGTATAAATGGATTTCATTATTTATGAAAATTATTTTTTGGATAATAAGAAAGTGTTGTATCTTGTTCCTTAGAGATCACGAGGAGTCATTGATCTCCTGAGATAAGTTTAAAGAATAATTTTGAGAATAGTTTTTTCTTCAACCATGATGGCCATAGGTCCTAAGGAGGAACATAACCTTCTCCATGGGAGTTCTAATGTGAAGGAGATTTGGATTTGTTTCATGACCCTTATATGATATGCTTCATACCTATTTCTAGATGAGTATGCCAAAGTGAGAAATTTTTGGAGAGTATTTTCATTTAGAGATATATAATTAGGACACCTTGTTCATGTTGTCGACATATATTAAGGTGCTAGAAAGATAAGAGGCCATTGAGAAGATTGTTTTCAAAATTGGATCATTATGAGAATGGAGTCATCAATATTCATCATGAATCATAACTGTGGTTCAGGGTTCCTAGTTTCTTAGAGTAAAGAGTTTCCATTCATCTAGGGATATGTCAAAGCCTTTATCATATCATTTACCTAGGGGTCTTGGATCTTAGAACTTTGATAAGGGATTAGATGCAAATTTTTCTTATGAACAATGAGGTCATCAGTGGAAAGAGTGACTGAAATATCTATGCAGTCTGTATGAACAAGCTGTTTCGCTTCAGGTTACTCCCTTTACACATTTTTATCCAAGGAAATAGAAACACATTATTTTAGTATTGGATCAGTAGAAAGGATATTGGTTAGGTAGAGGAAATAAATGAGTTTATACTTATTTTAAATGTGTAGAGAATGTATATGGATCTATATGTTTGCAAGATTAGAGAGGTCGTGGAGCAGGTCATGGTCATCTTCATTCTTTATCATTTCCAGTGCCGAGCATGCCAGGCATTGTTAAAAGAACCCTTTTCCTTTTTTTCAACATGGTTGCATGATTTTTATAATATTTAAGCTAATAACTCTTTTATATTACCTACCTAGGTCCATATAATGAGACATGATGTGGATAGGCTTTTAATTCTCTTAGTGTTGACTACACCAGTTGAAGGTTGACCTGACTTATTTAAAGTATGTAGAGACTATGAGTTAGTGTTGGGGTGGAAGTTCTCTTAGGGATACTTCCTATGAATATAAATATAGATATATTAAATCATCCTTGACATGTATTGGTTCTATTTAGTGTAGAATATATTGGATTTTGTCATGCTGAAGGTTATGATTTATGATGCCGATGGAGAAACAACAATTTCCTTAGTGAGAGAGACCCTCATATGGGCCAGAGGCCTGTGTCATCATTTTTATATTTGATGAATGAGATGATGTTGAGTTCAATGATGTTTTATAAAATGGTGTTTCCCAGGGTGGTATAAGATTATCTATATGTCTATCCTTGGGAGGTTGTAGAATTACCCCATCGATGGGAGACCGAGTTTGGGGTAACGCTATAGCTGGGTGTGTATCTTATCTCAATGTCTCCATATTTGATTTTTCCTTAAATTTTATGAGAGATACAATACATCATGATTATATATTACACTGGGGTTTAGTTTTTCTATGTGCGTCATCTTAGGGTACACAATCTTTGTTTATAATGTAAGTAGATGACTGTTTGTGTCTCTATATCAATTATTGTCACTTGACCTAAGTGACAGTGAAGAAAAACTATCCAATTTAACTAACTAATTATTTATATAATGATCTAAAAGGATAATTTTTGTTCTTTATGATCAATATGTTATCATGATATTGTAAGATGTGAGTGAAAGATGAGGATATTTCCAAAACATCTTTCCATGGACATCATGGGAATTATCTGATCATTGTGAAACCATTTAGCGTGATGAAAACTCTAGCTGTGATTTGGTGGATGATGAACATATATTTTCATGAGTTTCTTGATATGTTCATGGTGTTTATCATTGAAGATATGATCATAAAATTTTCACCTAAGGTGGAGCATGCCTAGCATATGTGTGCCATTTGAGGAGTTCTCCGTTATGTCCTATTGTTTGGGAAGTTTATTAAGTATGAGTTCAGGGATCATGAAGTCTGTTTCATGGGGAATGTCATGTACTAGTATGGATTATTGGTAGGTCCTCTTAAAATAGAGGCATTATTTTTTGGGTACCCCCAAGATGGTGGAAGAGGTGAGAATATTCCTTGGTCTTGCAAGCTATTAATGGAGGTTCATAACTTATTTTTCTTATGTTGTGACTCCTATAAAATCATTGACCTAAAAGGATTATAATTATTATGGTTTGTCCCGGTTTAGAAATATATCGATTAACTAATGGATAAGTTGTTCAATGACCCAGTCCTTTGTTTAATAGTAGAGGGAGTTCTGTTTTAGGTTTTCAGTGCTGCTTCACATATCAGGTTTGTTTGTGTTCTAATGCAACTAAGATTGATTTTTTCGTATGGGTCTTGATAGTTATGTCCTAATGAGTGTAATTCTACTACTCCTAATCTCTATTTGGAATAAATAGAATTCTCATTTAATTTTTCTTGACATGACCTCATTAGTGATAATTTTTTGATTTTTACTGATCATAAGAGCTTGAGGCATTTCTTCCTGCAGTGTAACTTGAACTTAAAGTAGGGATGGTGGATGTAATTATTGCATTATTATGACTTCAATAATTCATATACAGTAGGAGAGGATTTTTTTGGATAATGTGATAATAATTATAGTAGAAGATAAGATGCGTCATGGTCGAAATAAAATCATCCAATAGGAATTGGACTGGTTTTGGATAATATTTTAATCATTATATTCTCATTTATTTAAATCATTTATTAATGAGGTAAATACTACATCATTATTGTTTCATAAATAATTTACTTTATTCGATGTCTAAAAATTATAAGAAAAATACTATTATGTAGGAAATATTTTTATATTTCCAATGAATATTTATAGTCGAAAATAGGACTTATATAACACCATATAAAAATTAATTATGAAAATATTGCTGTTAATGTCAAAGTTTTCTTCACATTAAATTAATTAATCTAAATTTTCATTATCATTCCCAAGTGGCTCAATGGGGTCCCAAAATTGACCAAAGATGCCCATGGTCGTAAATGACTCAACCAATATGGTTTGGACAAGTGTTAAGGTAATTTTGAATTTTATAATATTCTTTTAAGCTTGAATTACCCTATTTACCTATAATCACGGTAAATAAAAGTCAAAAGTTACTATTCACAAATTTTTATTTTCATCTTAATGAACCAAATTTAACTTCTTGATAATAACCTTGTATGTCAGATTTTTGAAATTCAATTCACAGAAGTGGTAAAATTTCTTCTAAATGAAAAAGTCAGTTTTTTTAACTACCACTAAGTGGTTTCACTATTCATAAAAAATTGATGTTTTTCAGAAAAATACCAAAAATTCAGCCTAATAAATATTTGATCTTCCGAATTCAAAAATGATGTCTATTTTACCAAATTAAAAACATAGAAGTGTAATTAATTAATTTTAAAATTAATTTTCGTTATCAAAACAAATAGCGTGTTTTTAAGAAACAATAACTATCAAAAGATTGATACTCATTTATGTACAATTTCAAAGTGAAATTAATTCATTGACAAAAATTGGATTAAATGGTAAAAATATATTTTAATTTCACATTAAAACCAACTAAAAATATAATCTAACCATATAAATAAATTATATTAAACAACACTTTTGAATGAAAATACAATATTTTTCACTATTCATTAAAACATGAACTTTATCAGAAAAATACCAAAAAATCACCCAAAGTAAAATTTGATGTCCCCATTCCAAAGAAGGATTTTATTTGGTCAATTAGAATTTATTAAAGTGAGAAAAATTATATTTAATTAGGGTTCTCTATTAAAAGGTGATAAATCGGCATTTTAATGTAAATTATGCTTAAAATTAGATTCATTCATATTTTAAGCCTCTAACTTTTTATTAAATAAATGAAAATACATTTAGAAAACATGTATAATTATATTGTAGTTAGTTTTTTTCATTCCTACCAATACAATGAATATTAGTTTACTACCATTTATAATAATAATATTATATTATTAGTGTGCAACGTAAGATTTCAATGAAACCCATTGTTGCGTATCAGGTATGATATCGAACATAGAAACCCCTTTAAAGTAAAATTAATATTTAATTCACAAATATTAATAAATATTAAATATGACTTGTTCTTCATTTACCTGGTATGTTATAGTTGAGGGAGGGTTAGAGGCCATGAGGCTAGGATGCCATGTGGCAGGGTTGTGGTTGGAATGGGTAATGGTAGTGAGGATAAACAACCTTTTGCAGCTTTTTGTATCTGTGTGATACATATATGTTATATATGGGTTATCTAGATATTTTATGTTATTTCATGGGTTCATCCTAGAAATCTCAGATAGAGTATCAGACTGGCGAGGGAAAGGTTTCGATAAAGAAGAAGCGAGTTGAGACCCTTGAGGGTCATGCAGAGTAGTTACAGGTTCCAGGACATGCTCAGGGTCTGGCTCTGGTACAAGTTCTAGTGCATGTGGGTCAACCACTAGATCTAACTACTTTTGGGATGTGTCTTGATGAGAAGCTCTGAGTGATCCTGGTACAAGTTATCCAAGGTATCAACTATGGTTCTTAGGGTGTAGAGACATCTATGGCATATTTAGCTCATGAATTCCAATCACAAAACTTGCTTCTTTTTCTGGGTGAGGGTGTTCCATAGAAGGATGAGAATTGGATTTAGAGCATACAAATGATCTTTGACAAGTTAAATATGCCTTCAGGATGGATTGTCAATTTGGGAACCTAGATGTTCAGTGGACTATAAAAGCACTGGTGGGACATGTAGTTTTAGAAAGGAAGATGTGGTGGGTTGACTTGGAAGGATTTTTATGCTTGATTCTTCGATCACTTTTTCTTGAAGATGATGAGGGAAGAAAGAACACTTGTTTTCTTGAGCCTTCAGTAGGGTGACATGTTCATCGTGGACTATGAAAAAAATTTCCCCTAGTTGTTTCATTTTTCACCCGACATAGTCAGTGATGAGACCTCAAGGGTGGGGCAATTTGAGCACAGTTTTTGACACATCATTAAAGTGAAAGTAATCATCTTTAGGTTGGACTCATTCTCTGAGGTAGTAAACCAAGTGATCATAGATGAGGGTAACCTGAGAGATATGTCTTACATGATTCAGGAAGCATCTTAAGATTATTTCATTAGTGATTCTTCATATGGTAGGAAGCAAGCCCGAGATGAGTTCTAGTAAGAAAGATAGGCTAAGGACTCAGTCGTAATTTTTCAGAGTGGTTCTTATATAGTTCTATTTTATTATTGGAATACAATACATGACCAGAATCAATGTGAGTGGCCTCCAAATTTGGGTTAGGAATTTGTTCAAGTTAGAAATCCCATGTGTTTCTGCAAAAATCCTTCTCAAACAACTAACATCCAAGGACCGTGGTAGATGTTGGTTTCTACGATTAGTTCAGGATTGATACCAGTTGAGTGTAGCTGAGCTTAAAATACACATAGAGGTAATGGAAGTGACAGTGGGAACTAATAGTGGGGTCAATGGCTAGTGGATGGTGTATCCCTGTAGATAGGACAGGAATCAAACAGTCAAGCTTGGGGCTAGGGGCATACCGTGGAGCTTCCAAGGGCTGAGCAGACTGATGAGTCAATGATGGTTAGAATTAAATTGTGTGCGTATCTAGTTTTATTTGTTTTATTGTTGAAAATCCTATTGAGGCATGCCCGTATGTGTGAAAAAGGTGAAAACGTTGTTTATATAGACTAACCAGATGCTAGTCAGTAGGTTGACATCATATTGGATGTGTAGCATTTATATATATATGAGGTGTAAGACAACATGTTCTACATTTTAGCATCGTTTGATGTGAGATCCCTGAGGGGATTGGAACCAGGGAATCGATGATATGTGGTACATTATTGAGGTGCATAGGAATATGAAAACTGGTGCGGTGTGGTACATGATTGAGGTGTGAGGCATTGGGTTTGACTTGAGCATCTGTTGAGATGTAGGACCTCACAAGTTCCATGGGAGACATGAGCATGAGGTGGGCACAGATATGGTGTTGGACTTGAATGTATGTCTATAATTGAAAAAAACCTAATGAGGTTGAGGAGTGATGATGTTTCCTGGAATGATTTTTGAGTCCAGGATATTGTTTTTGTACCATTGTTTTTGTTGATTTTTGATTGGTATGGACTAGGGTAGGTCACTTCTAAGGTGGGGAGGCCCCTTGAGGTGATTATATTATACCCATGAGACCAAGGGAGTCTATGTTTATTTGAATATGATGGGAATGTTTGGTACCATATCCATGTTTCATTTTATATCCCTAGGATGATCTATATTAAATTAGGGATATTTTAACATCCTTGGTTTTTGAATTGGGTAAAAAACCTATCTTATTTTCAATATTTCAATTAGTGGCTATGGACTTTTTTATCATTGATCAGAACATAGTTTTGAGAGTTCCAACATTTTTATATCATTTTTTAAATGATTATATAGGCTTGGAGAGTGCCTCAGGTGTTCTGGAAGGGTTATTGAGAGCATCAGAGGCCAGAAGGCCTATTTTGGGATTGCAGGTCAGGGCACACAATTTTGGGTAAACTGTGCAGCCCCTTCCAGGTACCATGTTCCTCAATTTTGAACTGCCAGATGGTGTTGGTCAAATGAGTGTGGTGGAGTATGACTGTGTTTCCTGTTCTATAGAAATTACATAGGGATACCACTTGGTTGTCACACACTTAGAGAAAACTATTTGGAAAGTCGCATGTGTACAACCACTTAGGCAGTACCTATGCACTGCATCCCACACAGTTTGTGCTCAGTTTGCAATACCATGCTAGTAAACCATGAAACCATTTAAATGGGTAAATTTATGGATTTTAACCTCTTTCTATTTCCCTTATTGATATCTTCTTTCACCTCCTTCTTCATCCATGGGTCGCGCAATAACAATGGGACGAGCTCCCACCTCTTCTTCTCTATGGTGTGGCCAAGATCCTTTGTTGGTGCTCCATTTTCATTACCATCGGGTGAAATATAACTTTCTCAATAAGGTTAACCTCACCTTAGCTTTTATTTTTCCTTGATTTTTCCTCATGGGTAAATAAATAAATTCGATTTGATTTACCTTATTTTTAGTTAAATTGATTGAAACTCCAATTTCTACTGAATCATTAGGAGTTAGAGCTTGATATTGGACGTTCCTACATCTACAAGTCCAAGGTAGGTGGTCATACCTTTATTTATGTTATCGTGGTTGTTTTAGGGGTGTGACTTTTAGCACGCATTCATGTATTTGAGAGAGAACCCTTTTTATACTTGTTGCTTGATATCATTTTGACTATGTGACCCATGGGATGCCATTGGGAATTCCCAATCCCCTTTTCACTGAAGTGAGGTTGGCTTATGGGTCATCACTCCTTGGGTGGTTTGGAAAAGGGTGTTTTATTCATTTAAATTGAATTGTTTAAATTGAATTCGTATATTTATTTGAATCTGAGGCATCCAAGTCCTATATATGGAATTATTATGTTTGTTTAGGATGAGAAATTCAATAAGTTTAAATTGAATTTATTATTTACAGTGAGTTTTACTATCCAATCATTTTAAATTGAATTTTTAATTAAGTTAATCATTTATATATGATTCTTGTGATATACTAATGAGGCCCATCGGGTCGTGACAGGCTTGGGCCAAGATATAGGTGGCTAGGCCATCAATATTGAGGTGATGACGGTTGCCTAGAAGGGCTTGGACTAGATTTAAGAGTAATATTGATCACCTAATTGGGCCTCACATATGTCGGTTAAGGCGACAAGGTCATCAGGTTGGGAATGGATTGTGAAATTTGGATGGCATGGCCATTGGTTTTGCGGGACATGGTCGCATGGGCATGAGGTTCTAGAGTTGATGTGGATTAGGTATTTTTTTTGTTTATTTCCACTCACCCGTAACTACCAAAGCACCGAACGGAGTCATGTGCACACAAGTTGACTTTAGGATTAGATGATTTTGACCACTTGTGTGGGTAGAGGCCCCCAATAGTGCAGATTTGGAAGTTATTTTATGGGTGATTGATGTAGAAATACATGTGTAAGGTGAAGAGACTTCGGTTGATAGTGACGAGGCTATCAGTTGGGGACTGAGGCTTACTGTATTGAGACCGTGGGACTAGAATATTTTTGGGATAATAGATATCTTTTTTTATTTGGATGTCGTGCTATGAGTTGACGATGAATTTTATTTGAGAAAAAATTTCACTGTTCCTTCATATGTCAGACTTCGAGCTAACGAGTTCTTTTGAGAAGGGGTCTAAAGTATCATTTACTTATTTGGGCATGACTTCGAGATGCTGAGGATTTATTTGAGACATGGGGTGTTAGGAGGCATGTGGTGGGATGTCATTACTTTTGAGGTGGAACACAAGGGTTCACTTGGGCTGTTGAAATTTGAGGGACATGTTTGGCCATGTGCTAAGGATCCTTTCCCATCTAGATATTTCAGCATTGGCCGATGCAAGTGAAAGTTCCCTGGTGGCTATTGAGAATTAGGAGAGTTTGTGTTAATTCAGTTGCATGGGCTATTTCTTTTACTTAATTAGATATTACAAAACCTTTTAAACACTTATGTTGGGTATTCACACATGGGTGTTATCCTATAGAGACACATTTATAAACCCGACACAGATCCTTAGGGAAGCGTGAAGACTTTATGTATTTACATTTAGGTAAAGGTAAAATATCTGGATCTGGTTCTTAGTAGTAGTTATGTATTGGATGTTGGAATGAGTCCTTTAGGTTGTGGCTAGATGGAGTTTACCATTTTATTTCTTTTTGATATGATTTGTATCAACATGGTTCTCTGTATATGGATGTAGCAATAGTGGTCGACCATGGGTGACTCTATTTTTTATTCTATTATGTACGACTTACTCTGTATGCATACTCTATTTTAGTTTCTACAAGTGGTGTATTTTTAATGTCCATTTATTTCCACTGCTTATTTATTTATTTTTTCGATATTACTTATTATTGAATGTGCTTCCTCCATTGGATGTTTTGGCTCAAGTCTGATGAATCTTATTTTTTTCCATTGCATGTTACAAAATATTTCCTGTACTAGTATTATATATATCCCCATAGTTTATAGCCCCCCCACTATACATCTTCACACCCTGAATTCTAGTCTGTATCCTTTAGCATTTGGAGAGGCACAGTTAATTCCAGTGGCCCCCAGCCTAATTTAACTCTTCAAGTGTTTAATTGGGTTGGGTATGCGGAAAAATGATCCTAAAAAAAATATATTTTTGAAGGATAAAACTTGATTTCGTTTAATTATATAATGATGTTTTTTGAGGTATAATTCAGTCAAAATAGTCCGACCCATTCCTTGGTACTAGCGAGCTTCAATTTTATATCAGTTAAATCATATAAATGTAAAACAAAACAACATTCACTATTAATAGACATAGATTAAATTTTTATAGAGTGTTTTGAAGGGTCTCTAAGTGAAGAGGTCTACTTTTAAAAATTCAAGTACAACTGAACATCAAGTTGTGTCACTCTTTACTATTTTTATTCATTATGTCGATTTTTTATTAGATTAATTTATCATATAACTTTATTCACAATGATGAAATGCTAAAAAGTAATTTTTTGGGGGAGGAACATATTTTATTATGTTAATATTTTGTGTGTTTTTTATTTTGTTTTTTCTCTTACTAATTTCACTTCAACTTTTTTGTGTTTTTTATTTAGAATTTTGTGTGTTTTTGAAAATTTATATGATAAAAATTCATTATAATTTATTATTTGAATCCCATATATTAAATTGAACTGATTCAAACAATTAAATTTAATTTAAATGAGTGATTATATATATTTTTTTTAAAAAAATTTAAAATTAGAATTAAATTCTTGAAAATAATTCCAATGTTTGAATATCCATCCATGAATTAATATCAATTATATTTAAATAACCTTATTATGAGAAATATATACATATTATGAAATTTTATTCATGTTGAACTCATTTCTTATGTGAATTTAATAGTTCTTTTTTGACCATATTTTTATTTTTTTCAAAAAAAACATGATTGCTTTACATAATTTGTGTTGAAGATGACTTTGGAATTTCATTTATTTTAAGTCCCCCTTTTAAATAGAATCATTTTACATTAGCCTAAAATTATATTTAATCATCATGATACCCTAGTATCAATGAAATTATTTGTTATAAAATGAAATTAAAATTTATTTATCACCATATTTCTTTCTCTATATAATAATTTCATAAATATGATTGAACTCAATTCCGAGGGACAGGGATGATGAAATATTGAAAAAATTTCTAAACCTTTTTAGTGTCATTATAAATTATTTAATAATATTTTTTTGGGTCTTAAAATCATGTTTCAAATATGTGATAATAAAAAACATTCCCTCAATATTGTTTTGAGATTTAACCCCTATTTGAATATTAAAAGGATTCATTGATTTCCCTTAAAAAAATATATTGAAGAGACATACAGATCTGAATATAGGAGGAAACAATGCCACAATTTATTGAGGATGATGGAACAAATAAAATAATTGATGACGTAAATTTGAAATTTTTTTATTCCCAGCTAAGGAAAATGGTATCTAGACCTCTTATATTTTGAAGGGAAGTGAGCGGGGTTCCATACCTGATCTTAAAACTATTTCAAGGCATTTACTTTCATTATAGGTTCAATCCATATTTATTCAATATGGATAGTTTTTATACATTAAACCTACCAAAAATTAGCCTCATAAAAACAATAGGAAAGACATCATGATGAACTGAAGTCCTTTTCTTAATTTAGTTTACAGTTAAGAACTTATCAAGAATATTTTATCCCTTGAATTATTTTGGATGATAAAAACTTTGCTAAATCAAAATTTCATTTTGGTGATGAAGTATGATTTAAGTGAGGTAGGTGTTTTGTGTGCATCAGTGGATGAATGTAGGTAAAATAAATTGAATAAAATGAATAGAGAATTTGAATAAATGTTATTACGATGGAATGATAATATTAGTTTATTATTGTTAAAATATTTGATCTCATGGGAATGCGTCTTAAAATTTCTTCAGCCCTCATCATAATGATTACTTATCCAGGAGACTATATCTTATGTTTGGGGGAATTTATAGAGAATAAAAAATAACTTACCTTTACACTTATTTTCAACGAATAAATTCTCACCAGTTTGATATTTTCAAAGTAATTTCGTCATTTAATTAAACTAAATATATTTTTATCAAAAAATCAAAATTTATTAATTTATGTTCTTTATGTGTTTGTATCCTTTTTAGAATTATTATAATAAAGAATATATTTATTCTTAATGGAATTGATAATTTCTCTAGGTATTTGGAGTGTTTTTATAGAAGGTGAAAGACTATTAGAGTTCAAATAAATATGTCTAGATATTTTGGTGAACCACAAATGAGAATTCATTTGTGTTACCATACACAAATGAAAATGAACCAATTAATGGAATTTAATAGATATAAATTCATCAATGTATGGTAATTTATTTATGTTTTCATCCACATATGATGATTTAAAAATGAAAAAATGTTCAACATAGACACCCAAGCAAGGTATGATTAATACATAACTTTAAATTCAAGCTACATGGTTTCATTTACAATAATGAATATAGAATCAACTACAATTAGAGTTTAGGATCATGAGTTCACATCATCATTCTTACACTATATCAAATTTTTTTAAAAAAAATATAAAATTAATTTAGTAGATACACAAATGGAATCACTTAGTTAAAATATGGAAGGATAAAACCAATTTGGTGGATGTTTATAGGCTATGAATATCGATGAATATTCAAATATGGAAGATCACAAGGATCTTAGGAGTTTTATCAAGATCAGTGGAAGAAATGAATCTTTTTTTTTGAATTAGGATCCACATATATATAAAGAATGAAGGAATTGAATTTTGAATGTTTTTTTTATTTTGTTTTTAAAAAAACATATAATAGTATATATTGTGGAATTGTTGAGATGGAAAAAATTAATGTAAGATGATCTAGAAAAGTGAGGATAACATCTTCAGTGATTGTAGATAGTGTAAATAAATGGAAACCATATTTTTATTCTTTTTTTTTTCATTATAATATTATTCAATTCCTATGGAGTTTATTTTCATTAGTAGTGAAGGTTTTTTTTTTCTATTTTGAATATATTCCCCTAAAAATTTCACTAGATAGTTATTTAAACCAATGAATGTAAAGTGGATTTTAAAACTATTTAGACATCTTAGGAACAATATTTCCTTTGATCTTAGAAAGTTCATATAGTTTTAGCTACTTTGAAGTCATTGGGTAGTTTGATCACCTTACTAAGAGGATTAACAATTTCAATAATTTATCAATATAATTTCTCAAAAACATTTGTTGTTTTCCTTGAGAAAATGTGGTGTGGATTGAATAATTCAGTTGTATAATTTTAAAATAATGGGAAGAAGAGGGTGTCTTAAGAGTTGAAACTAGCCCACAATTGCTGCTTTCTAAACCAGATTCCAACATCTCCTTTAATTATGTTTTTACTTCCAATATTCAATAATTTCTTTAATATTTTGACAACTTAGATAAATTTTAAATATCCAATCCACCATGATCCCCAATAAAATTAGATTCTAACAAAAAAATTAACAAAATTTTAAACTTCCAAACATAGTCTACAACCTCCGTGATAGAATACTATTGGTGACACTTTACTAGATTAATTAGTGGATACTAATTTACTCGAATAAGATAATTAATAAATCCTATCATTAGTTACATTATTTCAATTTAACTATGAATAGTTATCTAGGTAGACCTACACCACCTCTTCTGAAATTGTTATATAATAAGGACCACAACTTTGTCAGGTTTTTATTTTATTAGGATCACACAGGTTGGCTGTGTTCCAAGAGATATTTTAGTTACCAAATTATTGTTATTCATAGAATTGAAGGATACAACCCCTTCTTATTTATATGGAAAATAGACGAGATATTGTAATTACACGAGTCCCTCATATTTTCTTTGTTTTTTTTGTTTTTCTTTATTTTTATTACTTCCTGTTATGATATTGTTTACCCATTTATATTATTTATTAGGATTGGTATGTTTTATAAAAATTAAAGGATTTGTAAAATGTTTTATAATATTTTGTTTTCTAAACCAATGAGACATTTTGTAATTTTCTTCAAAATATAATTAGAAATAGATATTGAGACTGATGATATATTGAATTTTTGGAGGAATCTTACTAGGAATTTTCTCTCACCCAACATATGACTTTAGGTGTATATGGAATTGGTTATGAAGGATTTAGGTAATGGTAAAGAAACCACTTTTCATGGAATAATTATTTTATGATCGTATTCATTCTTAGTAAGGTATCTATTGACCATTTTACGTAATAAAGAGAGTTTATTATGGGTATTTTTTGGATCATATATTGTTATTTATTTTTTTATTGATGATGTATAGAACCTGAAATCACTTAGGATTGTTATTAAAATATTACATAGATGGATAAAATTTTTGGATTATGGGTGAAAGATTGATTATTTTTTTAGTTTTCATAAACTCTATTTAGTTGTTTATATTTATTTAAAATATTTAATTGTGTGTATGGACATCTTATATAGGGATAATCAATACTAGATTTGTTGGTAAAATCAGTGTGTTTTTTTCTTGATTATAATGGGTTAATCATTCTAAATGACTGTATTTATATGTACTAATGGCCTTATTCTAATCATGGAAATTGGGAATGGACTTCGAGCCTTATTTCACACCAAATCAAGGAATGTGTCAAGTCGACCCGAGTTGGTTTGTTACACATTTCAATGATCAATAGAAAAATTGATGATCTCTTTAACCTTATCCTTATAATCATTTTTCCATATGATTTTCATCCATCTATTTTTTAATCAAATTCATCTTATTTTTAACAAAAATATTCATATTTAACAAAATTATAAATGAATTCACATAAGGTATTCATATACTATTTCATTTTTGAATGCATGAATTATATATAATATAAAATCAAAAATAAAATTTTATATTATAATACTTACATATGTGGTATATTTATTATATACCACTTAGTTTTAAAAATAATAGTCATATTTTAATGGAATTTATTTCATCAATAGTTTGATACTTTGTGTTAGAAGTTTAAAATGGAATTTTATTGAAACCTATGTTATGGTTTTTAATTTATAATCACTCTATTTAATAATTTATTTAGAAACATATGAAAATTAGGTTTTTGGAAATAATTTTTTTGTCCATTTTAATGATTAATTTTAATAAATAACTTACATCATATTATAATGATTTGTTTATATTGGATGTTTATTTTATACTTACATACTCTTATAATTATGTTACCATTTTTTAATGTTTTGTTTTATATGAATAATTTTTTTACATAATGTGTTTATTAATTTTTTATTTTGTAAGTTCCATATTTTCATGTTTTAGAATTTGAAATTCTAAAAACATAGTGTGTACTCTAGTGTTATTTAATTACATATATGAATCCATTTATATATTTTCACTCTTTGGAATGTAATAATGAACCAAATGGTGATAATATCCATAACGAGATGTTTTTTTCTCATGTTCAGGCTATGTTCCTTGATTTTATATTGATTTATTAAAAAAAATGTTTACATGTATTAGGATTTAGGTCAAGAAAGTATATTTATATTTTATTCCTATGTATTTTGTTTTATCATTTTTGTTTTCAGTAAATATGAGTTTATTTTGTAAAGGTAGAATTTGAATGGCATGAATATACCTTATTTAAACTTAACATTAAGTACATTATTATGGATTAAAAAGTAATTCATTTCATTTCACTAATACCACAATAAATTATATATAAACAAAAATTACCTAGAATTGGTTAATAATAACATCAGTGATGAGATATTGGATGGTTTTAACCAAGATAAAATGAATGAATTAGTTGCTAAAGCTATTAGGTTTCAATAACATAGTTGTTTTTATAAACTAAATATATAATATATCAAATATTAATTGTTTTTATTTTAATAAAGAGTTTATTACTAAATTTATTTTAAATAAAGTCTTAGTTTTTTCTTGATCTAAGAAAATCCTTAACCTTTTGTAATTCATTTCTATATCATTTTACATTTAAAATTCATTTCCACGAAGAACTAAGTGGATTTAATTTTCCTAGAAATGATATAATTTGTAAATATTTATTATTTGGTAATATCACACAGGGAGAAAACTAGAATTACAATTTTTAGATCCATGAGAAAATAAAACCAATATATAATCACCAAACATTACAAAATTAGCTAAAAATAAAAATAAAAACATTCTAAGCAAACACATATTTAATGAAACAAATATTAATAAATTAATTAAAGTAGAGTAAAATTATTACCAAATTCATTACTAAAACTATAAAGAGATTTTATATGAAAATTAATAACATTTGAATTAAAATTAAATCCATATTAATCATTAAAAACCCAAAATGCACTTCCTATCAACAAAACTCATTAAACTCAATTTAAAATTCTAGTAGACAACTATGAATTCTAAAAAATGACACCTTTTTGAAAATGAATAGAAACCAAAATTTTACTTCACAATTTAAAACAAAACCACATCAAATACATATATAAAACATACTCTAAACTATCTTCCATTTTATAACTTTCCTAATGAAATAAAGAGTTTTTGTTTAAAAAAACAATTTTTAGTGATTTAATTTGATGAAAATCTACCAAAACCCTAGACCACAATGAATTTTAGTTATAAATTCTTCTCTTTAATAATTTTTAGAATATTTCATGAAAAAAAATACACAAAAAAATCCAAATTAAACACTACATGAATCGCAAGTGGAGTGCAGTAGAGTGCATAATTATTATATATGAAGAACATTTCAACGAATCACTAAAAACACATTACGATGGGAGAAAAATTCATACTGTCAATTTATGAAGTAGAATCATTCACAAAAATAGTTTTTTGGGAGTGTGTTAGAGTATTCCTTCTACAATAGCACGAAAGTCAAGTCTAATCACATTTGTACAATCTGTGATCTTTTATAATGAAGGCTCAAATTTATCAGTGATTACTAAAAACTAGTGATATAATGGGTTTTAATTTGTACTAAAATCATAAGTATTGATAAAACTAGATTTTAGTCACACTAAATTTAGCACTGGTAAAAGCATGATTTGAGAAGGTTGAGCCTTACGTATTAGGTTTACATCAGTGCTAGATATAACACAGATATTGGTCTCTTTAGTACTGATAATGTCTAGATATATAAGGGAGACCATTAGGTATCTCATCAACATCAGCACTAATTTTATCCATGATAGAGGAAGAATTATCAACACTATGGTTAGCGATGATAAACATAAAAATATAATTATTAATATAAATGTTCAATTTTTTTGAAATGTATTTAATTGTATAAATTATAATTATATTTATAAATAATTATATGCATACAAGAGAATAAATAAATAATACTAATTATAAAATTTACAAAAAGAATAAATATTAAATTAAAATTAACAAATACTAAAAATTAAATATAAATACGGAATATTTATCATAAATTATTAATTTAAAATGGATAAATAATAAATTTATAAATATTTGAATATAAAACATAATAGAGTAAAAAACCAAGAAACCTTAATTATATAAATTAAAAATATATTTTAAATTTTAGAAAATAATTAACAAAAAATATATAAAAACTAATAAAAAATCTTTAATATAAAAAATTATTAAATGAATAAATATTAAAAATGTATAAATCATATCAAATAGAAAAATATATTCAAATTAATAAAAAATATTAAAAAACAAATAATATTATTTAGAAAAGTTTAAAAAATAATAATAATTAATAAATTTTAAATGAAAAAAATATTATCAATTTAATTTCTATAAAATGTATTTACATATAGTTACTAATTATATAAATTTACATAATATTAATTATATAAATAATATTAATAAAAATTACATTAAAATAATTTCACTAAAATTTAATTTTTTATTAATTATATAAATGTATAAACATTTAACATTATAAAAATATATAAAAATATTGATATATATTAACCTAAAGAGGATTATTTTTTATATATTAAAAATAATAAACAAATCAATTTTCTACTATATTGAAAATAGTACTAAATTATTCTTATTTTAAGAAAAAAATATATACATTAATAAATATACTACTATTTATCCACTACATGAAAAATATAAAGGTATTGATATATCTAACAACATTTTATTTATGATAAAACTGTAAAATTTCAAGTAATAATTTTAATAATTATATTTATTTACATTTACATTTACAAATATATATATATATATACTATTATTACTAATTATATTATAATATATTGTCATGAATTTTTAATAAACATAATTAATAATTAATTAAAATTAGAATTGTTATTATTTATATAAATGACTAAATATTATTTAAAACATATCATTACATTTAAAAATAAATAACAATATTCATAAATAATATATATAAATATGAAAAAATTTTAAATAATTTTTTTATGATTAATTTTCGATTTGTTAAATCACTAAATTAAAATTTAAAATTAATTTCGGTGAAGTATAAATTTATAATCATAGTTGTAGGTATTATAACTATATATATGTCGTATATATATATATATATTATCATATTTACAAACAATTAAATATACACATACATATATACACATACATACAAACACTTGTATAAACATACATACACTTATATTCACATATATTCACATATATATACATAGAGACATATACATAAACATACAAAAAAATACATACATACATACATACATACATATATATATACACACACACATACATACATACATACATATATAAATACATACATACATTCCGACATACACACACAGACAGACAGACACACACACACACACAAATACATATATATATACACATACATACACATACACATACACAGACATACATACATATATACATACATACATACATACATACATACATACATACATACATACATATATACATACATACATACATACATACATACATACATACATATATACATACATATATGAATACACATACATACACATATACAAACATACTCACACACCGACATAAATTAACGAACACCTGCGAGCCCACAAAACCATATACACATACTATAAAATTACATGATTTTAACAGAAAAATATGTTTGATAGTGTATATGACCCATAACACCGAGCATAAACGAACATGAAATATTATTATTTGCATATAATTATTATAACTTAGTAGAAGATTTGGTAGATATGAATAAGAGTAACTAAATTATGAAATATATATCAAATTATCTTACTAAATACAAAAATATTAATTAAATCATAGGAAATAATAACTCAATATTTGATAAAGTCAATTTATGCTTCTGAAATACATTTTCTTTAAAAATGGTTTTTTATTACGTGTACGATTGAATATTATTTCATATTTCTACCACTCATTAAATCTTTATTTAATAAAATGGTATTATTTTTTAAATAATCACATTAAATTTAACAAAGAGTGAATTTTTTATAATTTTTTGAAATATTTTATTTTTTGAAGAATTGTGAAAAAATATAGTTTTTTCTTAAAAACTATCATTTCATTTAAAGCATGTACAATGTTCATTTTTTTAATGGTTAGAAAGTAACATCTGTTATTTTATGTTATTAATAATATAATTATATTAATTAGAATCAATTTTACTTTCTATTTTTGTAATAAAACATTTTATAGTTGAGAATACATTTTTTTTGAAAATTGCTTTTCATCCCGTTTAATGGGTTAATTATTAAATTAAATTGTTCTACATAAATTTATTTAATGTGATAAAATTGATAAAATATATTTAATTATAATAATTTTTATAATTTAATAGGTTCAAATTAATTTTTGGTCTCTATGAATAGTAACCTTAGCAAATATTTATCTCCACGGTAGGTGTAAAACACATAAAACTTGGATAAAACTTTTTTAAAAAGTTTTATAATATCTATAACACTTGAATTTATCTACTTTGAGGAGTGATTTTGGGAAATAAATCTGTTTAAGGAGTTAAATAATGTATTTTAATACATTATTATGAATTTGGAACACAAGATCATTTTTTGTGAAGATAAGTTATATTCTATTGAAATTAAAAACTATTTTGGGTCATTGAATTTGATAGTATGGTTAGAAAGAGATATTATTTTTTTAATTCATCCAAAATTATAAAAATATTAATTTTTTAAAATGAACCAAAACAGTTTTTTTAAAATTATTAATTAATTTCAAGATGAAATGATTTTTAAACAAAAATATTGTATTTTACTAAAAATTATTTTTCATCAACTTTGTGTTCTTATATTCAAATAAATTTATGAAACCAATAAAATTTTAATCTTATAAAATTTATTAAAATTTTTTAATATCTTTTCTAAATTTAGTTATAGGACCCATTGTTTTGGTCGTATAATTAAGTTATCATGGTAAATTTTTATGTTATCACAAATAAAGTTAAAATTAGTACATTTTGGTTTAGCTAAGATGTAATTCATAAAATATAAAAAAAACATATATAAATATTGTTTTATGTTTATTTATACCACGTGAAATATTATCTTTGAATTTGGGGTTCCTTTATTCCACTTGATATGATTATGATTTATATATTATTTAATATTGTAATTAATCCCAAGTGCGTCCTTTCCCTCATGTTTGAAAATATCACCTCCACTCATCTCATCTGCACACCCTTTGAATGATATTATTTGGAAGAAATATAAAAAACCACACAATAATATCTCCCCCCATTTCATAAAGGTCTTAGTTTCACCAAAATATGAAACCTAAAATCCTTAAGGTTTAGTCCAAATAGGCTATCCATGGAGAAGGTATAAGTGCTAAGAGACTTATTTCATGTTAATTTCTTATTATAACTCCTTAAAATATTCATTAATCTTGCTAAAATAATATTACCAGTATCATCCATATTATAAAATTTTATTATGGTTAATAAAAAACCATGTTTCATCTTCTTTTCCATTATATTTGGAACAGAATAATTATTTTTGCATACGTGTGGACTACCACATCAACGAAGAGATGCATTTGGTTTTATATCTCCACCACTCATGGATATTAATATTGATGGATTTCATATATATATATATATATATATGATAAAAATGGCCTAATTTCTATTATTTAAAGATATTATATCATCTATTTTCAATACATTCCATACATTGGAAAATGATAATGACTTTCATGAATATGTGTGGATTACCACCTCCATAAAGTGGTGTGATTCATTTTTCATGTATGCATTTCATGGATGATTATGAAATTTTAGTTTTGTATAAAAATTATAATTTTTTTCCATGATTATTACTTAATATATTATTAAAAAAAAATTCTTTTACTATGGTAAACATACTAAAGTCATTTTATAATTATGAACTGAACTCCAAACCCACGATGTTGACTTAACCGATTATGTATTTATATATGTGGAGGAATAAATGAAATAAATGGTCTAATGATAATTGATAAACCTCAAAAATGTTATTAAACATGTAAAATAATAAATATAATTTTATTATATATGATTTATAGTACATACATAACATGTATAGAGTCAAGGTAATAGGTTTCTTAAATCAATTTCCATTCACTGGGTTATGCTTATAATTAATTTACTACTTTGTACCAAGATTTTGTGTGAATAAATATCTAATTGTAAAATGTTTAATTTCCAATGGTTTTTTTAAAGTTATATGCACAGTCAAATCATTTATTAATTATAACATTAATGATATGATTTTTTATGGATTATTCATCTCAATATTGTTTCTATAAGACATTCCTCTTAATATTCATCAATTTCCTTTTATAAGTTATATATGTGTTTCCAATTGATATTTTACATCATAAATGATTCATTGACAAGGATATTTAACTTTCCTTCAAAATTTTATATTTTTTTGAGATATTTACTCAAATGTTATAGATGTTTCAAGGGGTTTTAGGGTATCAATTTCAATTATTTGATACATAATTTGTGTTATGCGTCATAGTTTATTTTATCTATTGTAATTAATTATATATGTTTTTTCCATGTATTCATTCATGTAAATTATTGTTTTTATAGAATCATGTTATGTTCAAACATTCAATTCCTTTTTGATTTGAGTTTCATCCAAGTTTCCCAAGTTTCTCATATCAAGCTTCCTTCTTTGAGACAGGTTTTTATTGATGCACCTATATTTAGTTATATTGTGTATACACTGAAAATTGATATATAATATAATGGATCTTTTTAGACTAATGGTATTTTATATTCATTCTTATTTTCATTCATTCAAATGGTTTTTTCATTTAAAATTATGAAAAGGGGTTTTCATTAAAAAATGTAGTTTTATAGTTTTAATGAATTTTGACCAAATTATCCATCTAGGTTCTTAGATTTTTTATAATATTGATTTATATATATAAATTATTTCCTAAAGTAATTTTCAATGATCTTTTAAAATCTTTTAAAATGTTTTAAAATAGAATTTTATATGTTTTACTAGAAGGGTCATTTTTGAATTTCTTTACAAATTTTTAAAAAGACTATTTATTTTTAGCATTGGAAAAATTAACGGCTTTTCTCATCATCATCACCATTTATTGTATTGACGATTCCATAATAATTTATAGTTTTTTTATTTTTCTAAAATTTGACTCCCAATATTTTGGAAATATTTATTAAATATTATCATTATAAATGGATATTTTCCCTCATTTTCAAGGAAATTACTTAAAGGATAATTTAAATGTATTTTTCATCTGTTGAAATATTTGTTTGTTTTTACTTATTCTGATATGGAGATATGTTCCTGTGATACCATACATATTATTTATCTAAATTACTTATGATTGTTTTAAATATATTCTCATATAACTCATTTCTTTTATTTGGATTAATCATGTTATGAAAGGAATAATGGTCATATCTACAAGTTTAGTGTTGAAACACTAGATCTATATAATATATTAATGTTATGGTTATTTGATGCTATTTATGATGAAGGGTTAGCCTAATATAGCTCTCCAATACACTGTGTAATGATTATGAGATCTGGATAATTGTATTGGAAATAACAGAGTAAGTTATTCCATTTGAAAGGTTTCATTTAAGGGTTCTTTAAAGATATTATTTCAAGATACCCACATATTGTTTTTCAATTATTTATTTTATTTATATTTGTTCTTTTTCTGTACATTTTTTTCTACAAGGCTCCGAATGGTTGACATGGCTAACTCTTTTCTTTTGTTAAATATTGACACAAAACTTGATGATTTATGATCCATGTTTTATATTTATGATTTATCTAAAGATGTTATTATCCACATTGATTTTTTTTATCATACCCTTATTCTAAATTTTTTCTCACTGATGAAATAAATTAATAAATTCTTATATTTACCCATATTGATCATTTATTATCATTCTTCCAATTTTTTTTATATTTCCCAAGGTTATGAAGATTTATGTTAAATGAATTATTTATAAAAAGGATTAATGCGTAACGAATTTTATGGGAAATTAAGAAGATGTTATATGAAATAAGAAAACATATAATAATGAAGGAAATTCTAATATAAATACATGGGTATTTTTATATAATAGTATATAATATTTCTACAAAACTCTAAAGAAAAGTTCCTTGGGTATGTATGTGATCCAATATTTTCCCATGATCATGTATGTTTTTGATGATAATGGTTCAAAAGTGATGATTGATTTCAAATAAATAAATGAAATATAATGTTTTTAGTATTAGATTTGGGATTAAATGTTTGAGGATCTTATAGTTGTTATCACAGATGGCATTAGATAAAATTATAGATTATAATGCTTTAATGTTACGTTAAATTAAGAGTGAGGAATATCATCAGGTGTTTTTTATATTTATTGTTTATCATAAGCTTAAATGAATTGAAACCTATTTTGAGGATTTGAGAATTATTAATATATGTTGATTAATGATATTTTGTGAGGCATTTTATTGTATAAAGTATACATAACCCATATGTTTAACTTGATGGATTATTTTGTATGAATACTAATGTATTTTATCATTGTAACTATAATACATTAATATGTTCTTATTGAGGTTATTTTTGAAAAATGGTTACTTATTTGTGGAATTATTTAATTTTAATTTTATGTATTATTGTTCATTTTTCGAGTATAAATGTATTATTTCTTCAAAAAAAGGTTTATTCATTTTTTTAAAATTAACTTATCAGTTGATAAAAATTATTTTTTTAGAAAAAAAAGTTAAAATACAATATATATGCTTTTTATAAATATCATGTTCAATCAAAAAATGATTATAGTGTTTCAAAAATTAAATATTCATACTCATAATTTGTAGTAAAAGACAAGATAAAGGTGACAACAGAATGAAACATGCATCCAAAGGATGAAATTTAATTTATGTATTTAATGAAAATAAAGTAACTTTATTCTTCTATGTTAATATTATAAATGGTATAGAAATTTCTTAACACAAGTAAACATATAATGAAATAAATTTTTTTCATATTATCTATATTTTTAATGAATTGATGGTAATTTCACACATCATTGATATATAGTTTTATGGTCATTAAATTTCTTATGATCACTGACTTTCCCCAAGATAAATGTTTCTATCACCCTCCATAATTATTTTAGAATAAAATGTTTTATCCATTTATATATTTTCAATTCCCACTAATTTTATATTATCTAGAAACAAATTCATGTGTCATTCCAGATGGTCTTTACATTTAATTTCTCATTTTTTCAAAAGATTTTTCATTAAACCTATTTATGATGTTATTTTTCACCAAAAAAATTCTATAATGAAAAAAACCTTAATTACGGAACTCAAGTTAAAATTGAGAGGAGAAAAATTATTAAATGGGAGGGAGAATATAACACCTCAGGATTTTAAATGAAAACTATGTTTGAAAACATATACACTAAGCTAAACTGAGCTTACATGAACCAAAAAATATTATAATTTAAATATATCTATTATAACCAAGCTGTTAAACTAGAGGATACAAGTATCAGTAATTAAATTATGAAATATGTATAAAATTTTATTACTCAATACAAATGTATAGGTCAATTGTTAGAAAATAATCACTATGTTTTCAATAAATATATTTTATTTTTCAAATAGATTTTTTTTTCAAAAATGGGTTTTATTAAATTCATGCGGGAATTTTATAGTTAATTTATACCATGATTATAAATTTTATTTTATATAATAGATATCATTTTCAAACTCTAAAATTCAAAATTATCATAGAGTGACATTTTAATAATATTTTTAAAAGATTGATTTTTTGATGGATAGTGAAAAATATTGATTTGTATTGAAATCTGCCTTTCTTGTTTCAAACATTTACAAAGATAAAATTACTTTTAAAATTGTTCTAATATATATATTTTTAATTTTTTAATGATAATATTATTAGGTTAATTATAATTGAAAATGAATATAATATTCTCATTCCTTCCTTTTCCATTTTTGAGTGTCCAGTGGTTTGAGAGAGATCTCAAAAATTCTAGAAGTTGTTTTAAAATGATATTGTAATTTATAATGTATTTTTAAATGGTTTTCATAATTATGTAAGTAAAATAAAATATTAAAATATTGATAGGTAAAATTAATTTGGATCTTTTGAAAGTACATATACTATTTTAATAGTGTTTTGGGATTTTGGAGGTGATAATAAACTACTTTCTTAATTATTTTTAACTTAGTTTAATTAGAAATTTTATATTCTCAATGAAAAATTTAACTATACCCATAAAATTTGAGTTTTGTAAGGGTAATAGTGGTTTTTAATAGCTTTAGAAATGGTAAGATTGTCTTTATAAGGCTTGTGTAACGGTAACTGAGCTTTTAAAGAAGTTGTGAAAGGGAATGTGTAGCTTTCTATAGGTTCCATAAGGGTAAACCAGAGTTATAGAAGGGTAAGATGATGATCCCAAGTGTTTTCTATTGTTAATATTAACCATCTATAATGGTACCCCTTATGTTCATAATGGTCATCCTTACATGGATAAGGGTAGTGCAGATTTATTTATCTAGCACAAGGGTAGTCCCCAGATCACATAAGGGTAAGTTGAAGCTCACATATGGATATATGAGATTTTAACCATACTTTTTAATGTTATATTATACCTGGATAAGGGTCATACTGAGTTTTATTATCCCATGTAAGGGTCAATCCTAATTCCCAATACCCAGGAAAGGGTAAGAAAAATCTTACATAATGGTAACCTTACAATTATAAACCTCACATATGTGTACCTCGGGGATTTCGTAAGGGTACTAAAATACATAAGCATCACCTCATAATCCATTTAATGGTCAGCCAAAATTTCATCTTATTATGTATGGGTATCTAGTCCTGTCAAGTTCAACATGAGTTACCCATATGTTTCATATAATCTTTGTGAATGGTTATACATTTTTACTTATTTTTCATAGTTTCTTCTTTTTCAACCATTAAAACACATTTCCAATGATTTAAAAGAATAAATATATTATATTAATTGGTTTTTAATTCTCAAAAAATACACAATGATTTCAAAGGTATTAAATAGATCATAATTAATATTTCGTTTAAATTTCAATAAAATGTTGAATAATATATTGGTGTCTAATGGAGTATATGAAGTATCCATGAAGAGATATATATAAATCATAAAAACTAGTTTATTAACCATGATAGAACTTCTCTAAATTTATCATGTGATTGGGTTATCTAAATCTACCCATTATGAAATCTGAAATCCTTTTGAAAATTCCTCTGAGGCTTCTTCATTCTTTTTTGGGTTTTTATAATATTAATCTATCCTCTATCCATTGTGTGAAATGCAAGTCCTGTACCGTCACAAGTTAGTGAATCATTCATAGTTCTACTAATTTTATGATTCATGAGGGATTTTTCTTTTGTTTATCCTTTGGGAAGAAAATTTTCATTGACCTAAGGTATATAAGTAATTAGCTAGCTAAAATTTATTGTAATATTGAGTTTTTCCTATATGTTATTATTTTCTTCATGTTGTAGATAATTAGTACCCTAGAAATTATTATTGAATTCCTAAAGAATTATCATTCTTATTATTATTGGTTGTGTTGATTTAGATAATAGCTATATAATGATGGAAATAAAATTTGATAATGAAATGAATATAATTAATATTTTTCATAAAAATGGATATCTTGTATGCATTTACTAATTTTGTGACATTGTCTAATTTATTATGCTTGTTTATTTCCATGCTAAAAATAAAGGATACAGGGAACCCTATTTTCCTAGTGATTATTATAGAAAATTAAAAAAAATATGTGATTGTTTGATTAATAGTGTGTTATATGGATAATCAATTATATATGGTTAAAGTCTCAATTACCTGTGGGATAATAGAATTGCATGATAACACCCCACACTAAGGATGATGTAAAGTTATGAAATAACCTAATCTAGATTTTTATGGACATGGATGCTGAAGTGTGTCTTTATGTGTTTATATCAGATGATGCGAAGTGGTTGTGGTGTACGATTACTATATTGAGATGGTTGAATTGTGGTGATGGATTGGGTAATGATGTGTTGTGATTCTTATTTAGGGTTGAAAATGATAAATGGTAAATGTGATAATGATGTTTACTTTTAATATAGAAATATGATCAAATAATGTGAAAATGGGTCGTTTTGTTTGTTGTTAATTGGGTTCTATTAAATTTAATTGTGGTGAATTTGTTAACATAATTGATATATAAAAAAATTGGTTATGTTAATATGAATTGTAATTGTATGTATTGAAATTGATAATGAATTATCGAATTAAAATGGAAAGTGTAGATAATATAGTTATTATTTAATATGAAATGAATGATCATGATATATAAAGGTGGTTTATAATGTAAAGATATTGAAATTATATTAATATAAAAATAATGTTGGAATGTAGCTTACGGTTTGTGGTAGTCTTTAATGGTGTCATGCATTTAGAATTATCAGTAAAAGTGGTGGAGGTTTTGCGGCCTTTGTGATGATGTTGTGGGTAATATGTTATTCTATTTAAAAAATAATATAATGTGACTATGTGATTCACAATTATATATTGTATTTTCATTATGATTTCTATACACACCCCACCCTCATCAAGCACCATATTCTAACACCCAAAGGTTTGGGGGGTTGTCTTTTTTCCCAATATCTAGATGGTCTAGATAGATGGATGTCTACCCGCTATTCCCCATTTCTCTTATAGTTGAGGTTATTACACTATTGATGTGATGTATTATAGAATATAGTTCACTTATAGCTATGTTTGATGAGTGTATGAGGTGGTTCTTGGTGGGGGTCGTGCATGATTTGAGAAATAAATAGGCTTATTTCCTTCATGTTCATAATATCATACTATTATGATTCTAGTTGTTGTTGAGATGTAATTTTATGGACTAGGTTAATTAGGGTGAAATTTGATATGATATAAAATTTTTTCCAATGAGATATGATATGATATCCCAAGAATATTTGTGTGATATGTGATGCATTTCCCATGTTTTTTAATTTAGTATTAAACATAATAGGTGAGATGGTCATGACGTATGATGTTGATGAGAGTGAGGGAACACCAATTGGAAAGTGATGTGGGGTACCCTTTTATAGATATGATTCATATAATGTTATTATATTTGTATGTGTTATTTGGTGAGTATTCATTTTTGAAGATTATATTGGTTAGTTTTCCTATTTTGGTACTTTTGGTTCTACTATTTTATCATAGGTTCATTAGTGGCTCTTCTCACAAGGGCATGGGATACTATGGGTATGATACAACTAAGTATACATATATTATAAAACTATTTAGATATGGATTAATATTTCTAGATTATAGGAGGAAATTCAAGATTGTTATGGGCATTACATTTTTTTTGGCATTGGATCTCTTGTTGAGTTGTTTTCATAGGATTTCATGTGATGTATTACATTGAGATTTTTTTCTGAATTTTTTAATATTTTTCATGAATTTTGGGATGATTCAGTTTTAAATTTATATTATGTGATGGAATTATTTTTGGTTGATTTATACTATCTCCTAATACTATATTATATTAATGGCAATGCCTCCCATCTGTGATATTTTGACACTTTCAGTGCCAATTTCCAACCTAAGGCCTAATGGAGGTGAGACTCAAGGGACAATATATCTCTTAATTAAATTTTGACCCATGAGGTGTACCTTTAAAGAGAGTTTGTTTTGAAAAGTGTAATAAGAGGTTTATGTTGATGGATATTATGATGTTTAGAGTTTTTCTCTATTAGAATTATAAGGGTAAGTAAGGAAACAATTCTATTTGACCTTAGTGCATGACATATTCCATGGAGACTAGTTGGGACATGACATTTTAGGCCACCTTTGATCCTATGAAAGGAATTTGGGCCTGTTGAATAAAATATTTGGTGGTACTACTTAATGTATAGGGACTTAGTGTAGGTATATAATTCACGATTGGATTCATATGGGGTTGAATAAGGTTGTTTTGCAGAGTTATATAATTTAATTAAAGAAATCATGGAATTTTATGCGAGTTTATCTAACTATTTCCATGTTTGGGTTTCTAATTACCAATAACTTTTCTAATTATTCTTATAAACAGAACAAAAAGAGAAAAATGGTAGTTAACTATAATTATTTGTTTGTTTGAATCCTTATTGAATCCCAAATTCATTTCTTTTCCTTTCAATTTATTCCATGATTCTTCATGAATTAAAATTTTCTTATATTGTTAAAACTCATAACATGATAACTGATTTTACTAATGTTTTAAATTTTTACCAAAGCATGATTAGTGATAACTATTAGTAATATAAATGTTTTCCAAAAAAAAAATCTATATTATTTTCAAATCATGGTTAAAAAAACTTATTATGCAGGACTATTTATGGGATTGAATATTAAAATGTTACTCTAGTTCCATTTTTTTTCTTTCTACTCATGTTATGTTATATGAAAATGTTAGGAATTATGTAAGGATATATTTTTTTTGGAAAATTATACACAATATTTATGGTAACACACTGAGACTAGATAATATTCAAAATATTACAATTATTCTTTTTAATATTGATAGTTTTTTTTCTAAAATAATATTATATAATATGGTGATTCACTAGTAGTTTAATATTATAATAATGTATATAGTTAAAAACATTTATGTGGTAATAATCAAATTTCTTGTATATGAGACATGATCATACATCTTGTTTAATATGTTGTATTGAGAATATAAAAACATTTTCGGTGTGTTGATCATGTTTCACTTAAATATAGAAGTAAAATCTTGTTTTCCTTATTGAAGTGTAGAAACATGTTTTCCCATGTAATGAATGTTTTAATGATTGTTTAGTTATATAATGGTAAACATGAAACATATCAAAAAAATGTGTAATTTTACTTTTTATATCTAATAAGTTGTTTTATTTTGTCAATAAAAAACAATGTTTTACATATAATGGGGTATTCGAATTGATAACAAGAACCAAGAATGTACAAATTCTATAAATATTTGTAGGTGTGTTTCCTCAGTAACTAGATAATCCTAGAATGTCATGTTTACGTAAGTTGATCATGTTACATGAGACAACACATGGGGGGTTTTTGTATTTGTCTTGGATGTTTTTAAGAGCTATTTAAATGAATGTACTGATGTTTCTTAGGGAATGAATTCAAATTGTTGAGAATTGTTTTTGGTTTCATTTTTTTATTTTTGCATTGAAGTTTTGATATTCCCATTTGAAAACATATACTTAATTTATAAATTTTTTTATATGGTTTATTTAATAATAGGTCCCATAATGATGCTTATCCCATAACCCATTTATGTTGCATAACATATAAAACTATGCTGGATTTGTTTTTGGCCATTGAGAACACATACCATTGCTCTGACTATATGTCTTGTTGTGTTGTGGTTGTAATAATGGAATCAATCACCTTCTATAAAAATGAATAGAAGTAGGGGGGGTTAATTAGTTAAAGTTTTTAAAGTAGTTTCATTAAAAATTAAAAATGCATTTTTATTGAATATTTTAATTCTTAAAATTTAATTGAAATAAAATAATTAATGATACATGTTTAATTAAAATTGGTCTTCCATATATTACCGGGGGTGGATAAAGAATATGAGGATGAAAATTATTATTGTTAGAATTAATGAAGAGGCATGTTAATGAGAATGTTCTTCCTTAATGATTTTCAAAACTGGAACTTATAATCAATTGAATGTTTAAATAATTTATGACTTTACATAGCTGGTACCATTGGTTACCAATATTGGTGGCATATTATGTATATATTTGTTAATCCAAGATGGTAATAAAATATGTTTTTTAGAAAATGTTAATGTTAAAGACCGAGAAAGACCATTTTTGTTAAGGATTGATGCCTTATTTTAGGTCCTGGATACCATATTAATTATATTTATTGTTTTCATCCTTTGTAATTTTTCATGGATGTGAGGATTTCTATCTGATGTGATTTTATCCAAGGGTGGATGTTAGTTGAAATGATATGGGTGAGTATGCCCAAGGATATGATGGTAGAAGTTGTTATTGGTTATAAAGATGATATAGGTGTGGATTCTAATGGTTATTATAGTGTCATGGGTTCTTGGTTATGATGAATATATTGGAATGGGATTCTAGATGTGTTATAGTATTATGTGTGGAACTAATACTGATAGAACAGGTTGAAGTTGGTCATTGAATTTATTGATGTACTTAAATATGGTATTCTTTCTTGATAATGGATATTCTTATTTAATGATTGTGGCATGGTGTAATTAGATCCCCATAATAGATTTTCTCATAATATTTCCATATGTTGTGAAACCGAGTATATGAAGATAGGGGAAACATAACATATCATGAAGTTCTATATAATGACATGTTTTAAAACTATACAGGTGAGCTAGTATCACCCAAAGAGGATGATATCATGCTATATTGGATGAGTTCCGTTGAGTTTTATGGTTGTGGTAACTCTACTGATATTAGTGCATGTGAATATTGGGGAACAATATGTAACATTAATTTGAATACATTTGATAGTAATGACATGTAGATATAGTAAATAGGATATTATATCATTTTTGTCTTTACCATTTTTATCTCTATCTTTATCATTTTTACACCTTATGTTTTTCTTGTGATACATGTCAAATGTTAAATTGAGTTCTCAATTTTGGATGTTATGTATTGATATTAACATAGAAAATAAAATGATAAAGCTGTGATAGTTTAACGAATAAATTTGATTATAGTTAGTAAACTTTTACATTTTGCGAGTTATTGTAGAAATAAATTTGAATATGTAATGTTAGATATCAATCTTGGAATGTTTTAATCATCAATCAGTTTAATATAAACAACATTATAGAGTGGTAAATGAAAATAGTGGGTGGATAAATTAAATCTTGTGATATAGGGTGAATTAAATTAGAATAACCATTTAGTCTAATTTTTCATTTAACTTTTAATGAAATGTTTCGGGAAAATATATTTTTTGGTGAGTGTATCATAATTGGAAGTACACATTATTCTGTATAATACAATTTAGTGAGACCCTATTGGAATAGTTGATTATTTGGAAGAATATTTTCTAAAATAAACTAAAATAATTGTTTGTTTTTTTTCATTTATTTAAAAAACAGTTTTTCCAAAATATGATGGAAGTGGTTTAATAAATTTTTTTTGATAAATAACTTATTATCATAATGATTGGAGAGGTATCAATTTAATGGTTTCTAATCTGAATGTTTTTTAATATAAGAGAATTGGTGGAAATAAAATTATCAGAATGTTTTTAAATTTAATGATTATTAATGGGAAATTTTTGGATATATGTCTATAATGATAGTGATTTTTTTTGAATTCACATTTATGTTTTTAGATCCTTAACACTAATTGAATGGAAATTATTTAAAAATAAAATATAAAAAATTTCAATGAATTGTTTTGAATTTGATTAGATTATTATGGTTATCCATACGACCTTGTTCTTGTTTGAGATGTGTCTCCTCTTAGATACTCTCTATAAAGTTTTGGTAGTATTCTGAATATTGTGGGATCTTGGACAATTATCTCATATGGTGGAAAATTTATCTCTCCAATCTTTTTCTCCCCTTATTATATATTTTTTTAAATTCATGAGGGGGATAATTTTTCGAGATGCGTCTAATTTAATGTTATGGAATATTCAAAACCCTTTCTTAGAAATTTTTGTGTGTTTGGTAGTTTTTTGAGAGACTTCATAAATTATAAAAGTTGTTTTATAATGATTTTATTATTCATAACGAAATTTAAAAAAGTTTTATAAATTATTTTTGTAAATTAATGTTTTAAATGTATATTGGGGGAAATTAATTTAGACGTTTGGAAAGATATTTTACAATTTTATAAGAATTTTTAAGACCTTTTAGGTGAGAATAATTCCTATTATTAATTATTTATAAGTTATATTAATTTAAATGTTAAAATTTTTAATGAAAAAATTACTCTTATGCATGAAATTGGAGTTTCATATGGGTAATGGTGGTTATCAATTTATTGTGTAAAGGTAACCTTATTTTTATAAGGATTGTGTAATGGTAACCTAGACTTTAAATAATCTGTATAAGGGTAAGTAGACTTCCCTATAGGCTATAGATGGTTAAAATGGAGTTTTGTAAGGTCATGACACTAAACACAAGATGTTTATAAATGTGATTTAAACCACGCGTAAGGGTACCACCTTCTTGTGTAATACTACGCCTTACTTTCATAAGGGTATCCATGAAATTATTTTGGATGCATAAGGGTAACCCCCTACTCATGTAAGGGTAAGATAAAGCTCGTGTATGAGTGTTCATGATTTTGAATAGGCTATGTAAGGCATTACTGGACTGTGTAAGGGTCTTACTGAGTTTACCATCTTTTTTAAGGTTTATAATGTTAGATGGTCTGTCTGAGTATGATATACTCTATAATACCAAATGTAGGATCGAACATATAAGGATGAGATACTCAAATACAAGGGGGGGGGGGATTTTATACTTTAAAAAATCCCTAGGAAATTGTGAATAACAAAAATTCACAACACCTCTATGTTCTTATAACATGCTTGATTCCGGAAAAGCGATTCCAGAAATGAAACATAACAAGAGTTTACAACAACCGAGATTCTACTTTAAAGTGTATATAATCAATCCAAATCACAGTAAAAATATAAGGAAGTATACTATGGTTATACTGTACTCAACAATACAAATGTAGTGGAAAACTTGTAACAAATAAAGTAACAAGTAGTAATTCTTTTAACCCAAATAGAAGGGTATCCAACAACCTTGGATAAAATTCCATTGATTTATACTTTCAAGAAAGTTTCTCTTACCCACACCAGGGTAAGCCCTCAATACGAAGATCAGAGTCTGTCTTGCTATCCCCACAAGCCCTCAATTTCAATGTAGTTAGCACCTCTATCTTCCAATCCCCAGAATACCTCAAATGTACTCAGCAACATTCAGAGTCGCACAAAGAAAAGCTGAACAAGTTGTTCAGTACACACAAATCAATGAATGTATCTCTCTAGAAATCACTTCAACAGCATGTGGTCTCTAGAGTCGTAGAATAGTTGTGAGCTCTTTTCAAATGAGCTCATATTTATAGGCACTACTTCAACCGTTGGCTCCCTCCTCTAATGGTCATATTTTTCCTTGGATTTCAGAGGGACCTATACACGTGTCACTCAAACAATGGTTAGTGAGTAATTGAATTCACGTCATCATTCTATAACAAAAAATGTGTAAGAAAAATATGGTTACATAACTAAAGTCCAATATTTGGAATGTAAGTAAGTGAAAGTTCAGAGTCTAGACAACAATGAATTAGGAGACTCTTAATAAAAGGATATTCAGATTCTATTTTCTATGAATTCAAGAACTGAATTCTATGAGTTCCAGATTCTGAAATTCAAGGAAATTCAGAATCTGGATTCATAAGAATTCGGAACCAGAACTTATAAAGTTTGGTGTCGGAGGTCATTAGAATTCAGAGTTAGAACTCATAAGAGTTCGGAGTTTGAATTCAGAGAATTCAGAGTCTGAACTTAGAGAAGATCGTAACCAGAATTCATATTCGGAATTCATAGTCCGAACTCAGAAAGTTCGTATCTAGAATTCATATTCAGAATTCAGAGTCAGAACTCAGAAAGATGGTAACCAGAATCCTGATTCAGAATTCGGAGTCAGAACTTAGAATGTTCGTAACTGGAACTCTAATTCAGAATTTCGAGTCAGAACATAGAATGTTTGTAACCAGAATTCTGATTCAGAATTCAGAGTCAGAACATAGAAGAGTTCGTTACCAGAATTCTAAGATTTCGGATCCTATTACAGAATGCTTCATATCTAGGTATTTATAGGATTCTGATGTTTTTGTCTCAATCGGAGTTTTATACTTTTGAAAAATTATGATATTGGAAAACTAAACATGGTAAGGTTAAATTTCCTTGGGAAAGGGTATTTTTCCTTAGAGAAGTAAAACACATGGTAAAAAAATACTTTCCTTGAGATAATGTGTTTGTGATTTTCAAAACAATAGGAATGGTAAAGTCTTAAGGAAACCTTAATGACTCAACAATATCCCCCTTGAATGAAGGAATGAAAAATTCATAATGAAAACCTTATTGACTCAACAATCTCTCCCTTTTTCGAAAGCACAAACATCCTTACAAAAATAAATAAAAGGACTTAGAAATGTTTTTCTTAGACTTTGAAAATAAAACTTATCTCTATTTACATATGAACACTAGTGAATACAACTAACTGTCCCTTAGAATTTGGAACACTAAAGATCATATTCAATATTTCCAGAATGATAATTTTTATTTGAATATGGAAATATTTATAATGAGAAATCCCCCTTAGATAAACTCCTCCTTACTTAGGGATAGTTCTTCTTTACGTAGAAATATTTTTCTTTATCCCCTTTATAATTATCTTTCTTTCTCCCCCTTTATGATTTTCAAAAAGTGTTTGAGGGAATTGAAAAAAATGGTACATGAAATATTAGTAAACACATACAAACTGAACATGAATCCACAATGTCATTAAGGCTGGAAAAATATTTACAAGGAAAAATTGATACCACAAAAGATCATAGTGGGATTTATTTTGCTTCTTTTTCCTTGGGAATTAGCTTCTTCACAATGGTCTTTAGCTTTTTCATCTCTTTGTGATCCTCCTATGATTGCTTTTCTAATGGTTTGATCCAATTTTATTGATCTTTCATGTCCTCTTCCCAAGATTTCAGCAAATCATCTTACTTCACTAGCTTTTCTGGAATCTCAATCCAGAGATCCTTTTCTATTTTACGTCTTTGGAAAATATAACTCAGCTTCCCATTCAGATATTTGACATCCTGAATTTGAACATTCTTCTCAAGAGTTAGATTTTTCTCAAAGCTATATTTACCTTGACACACTTGTCCATAACCATGGACACCGAATCCGATTTCTGATTAAGAGAATGTTGAAGCATCTGGAATCTAGAATCTATGCTTGAAAAATAAGGAATAGACCCAACAATCTTCTTCAAAGATTATTCAACAAAATCATGATCAAGCGAAGATGATTCAGAATCTGAGACTCTTCTTGGTGAGGCTTGTTTTTCCTAACTCAACAAGAATCCTATTTGAAGTTCTAGCAACTTATTTCTTCTTCAATATATATTTTTAGTGGTATTAACCAACAACTGTTTACCCTTATTAATTCTCGGCACGACTTCCTCATCAAAGTAGTCATGCTCACTCCTAGACAACTGTACAATTTTATCTTCATCAACTTTTTTTTATGAGCTCCAACCTCAATGTCTTCTGGATGAATAAAGTGATGATTAAAACTCTCTTCCTCAGATAACTTGTTAACTTCCTCTTCTCCACCATTCTCATCTAATACAGGAGTAGCAAGTCTTGAAGATCCGGCTTGAGAAGTCCGGATTGATAATTTATTGGAAGCACTTTCCTTTTCATGAAAGTCTTCTACTTGCTTTATCAGATTAGCTATCTCTTCAGAGCTTTAAGCTTCCTGAACTTCTTCCACAACTTCCATCTCAACTTCATTCTCTTTGTCTTTTTCCGGAGACATAAACTTCTTTGTTGGAGTCTTAGGCAATGGTTCTACTAGGAAGGTTTTTGGTACGGGAATTTGTTCGGATGCAAGTTCAGTATCCCTTCGAAGGGATTAACATACTTCAGCTTCATACATCTTCTTATCAAGCTTTTTATCCTTGGCTTTCTTCTCAAGCTCATCAGATGATTTTTCTTTCAAATCCTTGGCCTCAGCAGGATCCAAACCGAACTGTGGATCCCTTGATTTTATATTCTTCTTATCCTCCCTCCATTTTTCTACCACCTCAACTGGGTAGGATTTTTGATTCTTGGGTTTAGGAAGTGCATATAGGACTTACTTAGACTTAGGGGTTTTGTATTCTACTTCCTCTTCCTTAAGTTTCCTCTTCTTTTCTACTTTCTTTGAAGGTTCAGCTTCTTCAACATTCTTCGGGAAGGCTTCTTCCTCTTCCACTGGAAGATCATATAACTCCCTTAACTCCTTAAAGAATCCATCATTCATTCTCTTACGGGTGTCATCGCTGACTAACATCACTTTTCAATTCCTCAGCTTGGAACTGTAGGGGATCTTGAATGATTCAAGACACCGAACTATCCTCTTGGGGAGTAGAGCGATATACATGATAATCTGAGCTCTTAGATTCCCATTCTTGATTTTCTCTATGGTAATGAGAATGTGCCTCATCAAATTGATTTTTCTTAGATTTAAAAAGAAGTCCAAGAAATACATATCACTTTTTTAAGGGGTGTCCTTATCTCCCATTCTTGGTACAATAAATCCTTGAACCCATAACTGTAGAATCCGATTGTTGGTAGATAGATGGGGACTCTTTGCTGTCTTTACATTAGTAAGTCCTAGGCATTCTATAGCCTTATCGTTGATGAAACTTCCTTGTACATTCGGTACTTTGTGGGAGAAAAATTCGGCTTCTCCTTCATATAACAGCCCCACCAAGCTAGCAGCCTTGGTGTAAGAATTCTTATATGTCTTCCCATAACTCTTGAATGAAGATTTTTCTCTACCATCTTCCTTAAAGAACGAAACTGACTCATAAAATTCTATAAGTAGATCCGGATAGACAACATCCTGAGCTCCAATATTTGGAATAGCCACACCTTACCATCCATTGAGAATGATGTTATTGGAGATAATAGAGTCATACTTATTGAAGAATTTTGGGTGGACCAACCTTTCCATGTAAATTTTCCACTCCAAAATCAACTTGACAGAAGACATTTCTTGAGAGGGAACTTCTTGCAGACATTCATACTTGAGAAACTTTTGAAAAGTTCGGAACATGATTTTGAGAGGAGCAGAGCTTCGACACGCACAAACTTTGAAAACTGATGTGGGACAACCATCGGGGGTCCCCTATATTTAGGTGTTGAAGCGACAGTTGAACTTACCATTTGAATCCAATGGATGAGAATTCTTTAGATCTGATCTGACGGTTGAAATGATAGCCTCATGGAAAAATTTGGTTGAATCTGATCTTTTGAGGTTTTAAAATGAAAAAATTAGGTTTTAAGGAAACTAGAATCCAAAAAATTTTTAAAACAAAAGAAAATAACAGCAAGTAAAAAGTGATTACGAAAATGTAAGATGGAATCATACCTTTCAGATTGTCAGGAGAATTATTCGCATTGATGAAAATTCTTCTTGAAGGACTTTAGATTCAAAAAAACATGAGTACGAAAGAGAAATTTAGTATACAGATCTTCATTATGAAAATCTTCACTATGAAAATCTTCAGTATGAAAAACATCAGTATGAAAATATTCATTATGAAAAGCTTTAGTACAAAAAACTTCAGTAAGAAAATATTCAGTACGAAAAAATTTAAAAACTAACTACAAAAATTTTGATTACGAAATTTTTTAAAAACTAACTATGAAAATTTTCATTACGAAAAATTATAAAAACTAACTACAAAAATTTTCATTACGAAAAATTTGAAAAACTAACTATGAAAATTTTCATTATGAAAATTTTGAAAAACGAACAAACAAATGTACCCCCCTATGAAAAGGAGTTTATTACTGTAAAGATATTGGTGTAAAAATAAGTTAATCAAGGAAGATTACCTTACAGTTATCATTCCTAACTTCTATTTAATGTATTGAAATCTATCGGAGGGTAAAGATTTTGTGAAAATATCAGCAAGTTGGTCTTGAGTTTCGATGAATTGAAGAATGATATCTCCTTTTTGTGTGTGATCCCTAAGAAAGTGATGCCTAATATCTACGTGCTTTGCACGAGAGTGATGTGCATGGTTTTTACTAAGGGAAATCGCACTTGTATTATCACACAAAATTTTTGTTTTTTTTAAAACTCATACCATAGTCTATGAGTGTGTGTTGCATCCACAACACTTGTCCACAACAACTTCCAGCTGCTACATATTCAACTTCAGGAGTGGAAAGTGATACTGTGTGTTACTTCTTGCATGACCAAGAAACTAATGAATCTCCAAATAAATGACAAGTTCCAGATGTACTCTTTCTATCCATTCTACATCCACCAAAGTCAGCATCTGATTTTTTTTAAAATAAAATAATTTCCAGAATTATAAAAGAGTCATAAATCCATGGTTACCATTAAGTAGCGCAAAATAATCTTCACTACCATTAAATGAGATTCCTGAGGATTGGATTGATATCTTGCACATAAGCGTACTGAAAACATTATGTCTGGACGACTAGATGTCAAGTAAAGTAAACTTCTTATCATACCTCTAAAAATCGTTCGATCTACTGGTTTCCCAGCTTCATCAAGATCAAGTGAATTTGAGGTACCAATGGGAGTACTTATACTCTTATTATTTTCATATCCATACTTTTTAAGAAGATATTTAATATACTTATGTTAGGATATATAGATTTCTTTTGGTTTTTGAGAAATTTGAAAACCAAGAAAAAATGTGAACTCACCCATCATACTCATTTCAAACTCATATTTCATTAGATCCACAAAATAATTAGTTAAAGATTTCTTAGTTGAACCAAATATAATGTCATCATCATAAATTTGAAAAATCAAAACATTTTCCTTATATTTTTTTATAAAATGGGTTGGATCTGAATTTCCCTTAAAATAGTTATTTTGAAGAAAAAATCCTGTAAGTATATCATACCAAGCTCGAGGGGCTTGTTTATGACGATACAAAGCTTTGGTAAGTCTAAAAACATGAACATGATGTTTTGTATCTTCAAAACCAGGAGGTTGTTCCACAAAAAAGTCTTCCTAAACATAATCGTTTTGAAATGCACATTTCACATCAATTTGAAAAAGTTTGAAATTGAAGAATGCTAAAAAGGAAAGTAGGATAAAAATAGATTCAAGTCTAGCTACTAGAATATAGGATTTTTATAGTCTATTCCATCTTGTTTATTATTAAATTTGTAAAATAATCTATCTTTATTTCTTACAATGATTCCATTTTCATCACACTTATTTATGAAGACCCATTTTACACAAATAACAGAAGTTTCCTTAAGTCTTTCAACTAAGGTCTAGATTTTATTCCTTTCTAATTCATTTAGTTCATCTTGCATAGATTTAATCAAATCATCATCACATAAAGATTCATTAGTGATTTTTGGATCTAATTGGGAAAGGAATGATAGATGTTCTACTTCATTTTTTAAGGAACTTCTAGTCCTTACAGGTTTATTCACATATCCAATGATGCTATCACTAGGATTATTCTTCAGAAACAACTGATTTGGGTTTTGTAAAAACAGTTTATCAACATAGGGTAGAAAATATTCTGGGGTAAATTTTTCATAAGTATCTCCTTGAGAATTTTCCTTATTAGAAGGATCTTCTATAAAAGATTGAAAATCAGTTTTTGAAAACACATCCGAAGATATAGGTAGGTGTTGTTTAAAAAAAAAGTATCAGTTTCATCATATTTCACATACATTGTCTCTTCAATAGTACAAGTGTATTTATTGAAAACTCTAATATCCTTAGAAGTTGTGGAGTAGCCTAAGAAAATTCCTTCATCATATTTTGGTGTGAATTTCTGTAGATTATCTTAAGTATTCAGAATGAATACCTTCAAACCAAAAACCATAAAGTAGGAAAGTGTAGGTTTTTTACCATTCCATAAATCATAATGAGTTTTATTAAGAAAAGGTCTAATCAAAACATGATTTATAGTATGACAAGTAGTACTTACAGATTCAGCCCAAAACTATTTGGCTACAGAGTACTCACTCAACATGGTTCTAGTTATCTCTTGAAGAATTATATTTCTTCTTTCAACAACACCATTCTGTTGAGGTGTTCTAGGTGTTGAGAAGTTGTGAGTAATACATTTTCTACTAAAAAAAGTTTCAAAATAAGAATTTAGAAATTCTCCACCATGATCACTATGAATATTTATCAATGGAAGGTTTTTCTCATTTTGACTTGGGATCTGAAACTTTTTAAATACAAAAAATCTTCAGACTTTTTTGCTAGGAAATAGACCCGCGTAAATCTAGGGTAATCATCAACCAAGACAAATACAAAATACTTGCCCCCAATACATCCAGTTTTTGTAGGACCAAAAAGATCCATATGCACTAACTATAATGAATTAGTAGTTGTGATTTCATCAACTGACTTAAAACTTGATTTATGTTTCTTGCCATATTGACAAGGGTCAAAAACTTTAGAAGAATCAAATCTAAGCTCTGGTAGATCCTTAAATAATATATTTTTTACAATGTTTTCATAAGTTCCTAAGGTTACAGTATCCTAACCTTCTATTCCACAACCAAGAATGATCTTACATTGCACTATGGTAAAGTAAGTCTTGGCTCCTAAGGTCTTCTAAGTTTAGTATCTAAACATTTTCTTGCTTATGGGAAGAAAGAATAAACTCTTCCTTGGAATTGAGTACTAATCACTTTTTATTCCTACAATTCACAAGGTAACCTTCATCACATAATTGTATTATGATATCGAGGTTGTTATTAATACCCTTAACCAATAAATCATTTTAAATCAATGTTTTTCCAAGAAGAACAATGTTACCTATACCAATAATATCTCCCTGAGCATTATATCCGAAAGTTACTTTTCCTCCTTTCCTTTTGATAATCTTTTCAAAATATTTTTTGTTACCAATCATATGCCGGGAATATCCAATATCCATGTACCATGTATTGCTAGTATTACTTTCCCTATTTTCCTGAAAATAACAAAAAGTTAGAATTTCCGAATCCAAACACGCTTGGATTTGGGATTCTTAGAAGGAAAAATTTTCAGCACCCACATCTTCTAAGAAAAATAGGCTTGATAAAATCTTAAATATTGGGTTTTGTTTAAGGAATAATTTTTCCCAGTGTCCACCACACTAACACTTAGTATAGAATTGGGCACTTTGGGGAACAAAATAATTGTTACTAAAAATAGATTTAGAACTAGTACAATCAAAACTAGAACTATTCCTTAGAGGTCGGATTTGAGAATACGTTTTATCAAAATTTTTCTTACCTAAGGTAAAGTTTGACAAACAGTTCCTCAAGGAAAATATTTCAGATTTGAGTTTGATAACAAAGTACTTATCTTAAAAAACATTTGATTTTGAACTAGAGCCTGGCTCAAAAAAGTTTTCCTTAGAAATTACTTTTTCTAGATGTTTAGAAACTTTATTCTTCTCAGAATTTACTTCCTCAAGTTTTTTTTTGAAATAACTTCAAAATAATAATTTTTCTTATCAATATATTTAGAAAGATATGATATTTCTTTATTAAGAATAATATTCCTAGAATTTTCCTTATCAAGCCTTTTCATGAGTTTTGAATTCTCAATCTCAAGAATTTTGGCAAACCTAGAAAATTCTTCATAGGTAGGTAAAGTATTATCTTCATTTGAGGTAGATTCTTCATCAGAAGAGTCATAATATTGAATATCATTCGCATTCAAAGATATATTGGTCATAGATTCAACATTGTGTACCTTATCCATTAAAAAATGATTATCAATAGGTAGTCCGACTATTAGACCAAGATTATTTTATCCATAATATTCATAATCCGGAGATTCATATGAAGAGTCTCGACCACTAACACTACAAGTTTCATTAGCTTTCAAGACTTTCTTATCTTTAGCCTTTTAATACATCTTTCTATTTTTTCAAAATGCCTTTCCTTTCTTTCTTTTCTCTTAAGCATATTACAATCAGGTCTTATATGTCCAGAACTCTTGCATTCATAACATGTGACTTCATAATCTTTCTTGTATTTCCATTCCTTTTTCTTATATATGGATTGAAAGTTACTATGTTCAGCTATCTTGTTCTTCCTTTGAGAAAGATTTGCTAATTCATTTTTTGAGGATTCACTTCCACTATATTTGAATTGTATAACAACTTTATTTGATTTTGATCCAGTAATTCTCTCAGGATTCTTGACTTTCATATGATTATAAGTTGTAACAAAAGCAACACTGCCATTTCTATTATTCTTCTTTAATTATCAGTATGTCTCTTCATTCTAGTCTCATGATGAAGAAGAGTTCCAAAATAGTACATTAAGAGAAATATGAGTAATCTTTTTGTTCTCATCTCTAGCAGTCCTCTTAGATTCCCACTCATTGGGAATGATGTCTATGATTTTTTCAATAAGGGCTTCATCATCTAATCCTTTCTCACCCATAGATTGTAAACTATTTACAATAGTCATGAACCTTTTTTGCACCTTACATATGGGTTCTCCATAAGGAAAACTAAAACCATGATATTCAGCTCTAAGCATGACTTTTTTTGTTTCAATGACTTTGGAAGTTCCAAAGTGAGTAACATTGAGTTTCTTCCATATAGAATTTGCTGATTCAAAAGATGAAATTTGGCTATATATATTTCTAGTCATTAAACAATGTAAAGTATTGCGTACCTTATAATTTAGTTGATATTCATTATTTTCTTGATTGGTAAAGGTACTAACTTCCTTGTTAGGAATTTTATATCCTCGAGTAAGCATAACAAAATTATCAACACCAGTATTGATAATGAAAGTCTTCATTCTATCTCTCTAATACTCATAATAATTTCCTTCAAATATAGGTGGTCTAGCTGGATTGAGATTTTCTATGGAACCAACATTGATTCCTGTCATCTCTAAGAAAATTTTTCCCACACATACTTTTTAATAGAAAAATTTCATAAACATGGAAAATATTCTTAAGGAAGAAAAAAATATAGAACAAGAGTATCTCAATGAAAAACTGAATCCGAACTATACTGGTCTGAAAAACTGATTCTGAAAAATTATGATTCCAGAAGTTCAATTATGAGAACTCTCTTCTGAATCTAATCGTGAGATTAATTCAGATTGAACCAAATCCTTTGATACCAATTGTTAGATGGTATGTTTGAGTATGATATACTCAATAATACCAAATGTTGGATCGAATATGTAAGGATGATATTCTCAAATACGAGAGCGGGGGGGGGGGGGGGGGGGGTTAATTGTATACTTTAAAAAATCCATAAGGAAATTTTGAATAACCAAAATTCACAACACCTCTAAGTTATAATAACTTGCTTGATTCTAGAAAAGTGATTTGGGAAAAGAAATGTAACAAAAGTTTACAACAACCAAGATTCTACTTTAAAGAATATAGAATCTATCAAAATCAGAGTACATGTATAGGTAAGTATAAGATGGTCATAATTTCCTCAACAATAAAAATGCAGCTGAAAACTTGTAACAAAGCAAGTAACAAGTAGTAAGTATTTTAACACAAAGAGAAGGGTATCCAACAACTTTGGATAAAGGTCCCTTGATTTATACTTTCACGAATTTCTATCTTACCCACACCAGGGTAAGACCTCGATACAAATATCAGAGTCTATCTTACTATATCCTGAAGCCCTCACCTTCAAGGTAGTCATTACCTCTATCTTCCTATCCCTGGAAGCCATCGAATGTACTCAGCAACATTCAGAGTCTCATAAAGCAAAGCTGAACAAGTAGTTCAGTACACACAGAGAAATAAAAGTCTCTCTCTAGAAATCACTTCAATAGCATGTGGTCTCTAGAATCGTAGAACAATGTTGAGCTCTTTTCAAATGATCTCCTATTTATGGGCATGACTTCAACCATTGGCTACCTCCTCCAGCAGTCATATTTTTCCTTGGATTTTAGAGGGACCTATACACATGTCACTCATACTATGGTTAGTGGGTAACTGAAAGCACGAAATCATTTTATAACAAAACAAGAGTAAGAAAAATATTGTTACATAACTAAAGTCAAATATTCGGAATATTAGAAAGTGAAAGTTCGGAGTCTTGCCAAAAATGAATTCAGAGTATATTAATACAAGGATATTAAGATTAAGTTTTATAGGAATTCAGAACATGAATTATACAGATTTCCGGAGTCTGAAATTCAAGGAAATTTGGAATCTGGATTCATATGAATTTGGAACCAGAACTTATAAAGTTCAGAGTCGGAGTTCCTGATAATTCAGAGTCATAACTCATAAGAGTTCGGAGTCTGAATTAAAAGAACTCGGAGTAAGAACTTAGAGAAGTTTGTAACCATAATTTTTATTCGGAATTCAGAGTTAGAACTCAGAAAGTTTGTATCCAGAATTCTTATTCAGAATTCAGAGTCAGAACTCAGAGAGTTCGTAACCAGAATTCTGATTCCTCATTCAGAGTCAGAACATAGAAAGTTTGTAACCCGAACTCTAATTTAGAATTCTGAGTCAGAAGTCAGAAATTTCGTAACCAGAATTATAATTCATATTTTGGAGTAAGAACATAGAAGTGTTCGTAACCAGAATTCCGAGAATTCGGATCCTAGAACATAATGCTTCATATCTAGGTATTTAAAGGATTCCAAGGTTTTGGATTTAATCCGAATTTTATACTTAGGAAAAATTATGATATTGGACAACTAAACATGGTAAGGATAAATTTCCTTGGGAAAGGGAATTTTTCCTTATAGAAGTAAAACATAAGGTAAAAAGAGTTTTTCCTTGACATAAGGGGTTTGTGATTTTCAAAACAAGAGGAATGGTGAAGTCATAAGGAAACCTTAATGACTCTACAATCTATACCTTGAATGAAGGAATGGAAAATTCATAAGGAAAACCTTATTTAATCAACATATAATTGATTACTAATACTAATATAAGTTAATATAATACCTTGAAAAAGGGTAACCACAGAATTATAAACCTCATGTATTGATACCTCGCAACTTGAGTATGGGTATCATCTCGTGTAAGGGTCACCTCCTAAAATGCACAAGGGTCATATGAGATTTCTTTTTCTTATGTAATGGTATCCATCCATGTGAGGGTAAAATTGTGTTACCCTTATATAGTGAATACTAAATATGTATGAGTATCATTTATTACCAAATTTTTTAGAATGTAATCTTCTATGACCCGTAAAATGTGTTTTCAAGGATTTGATGTGATAAAATCACGGTTTTGATTAATTTTAACCAATTAAAATTATAACCAATGTTTTCAAAGGTTTATAATGGATTACAATTATGAATTTAATTAAATTTTAATTAAAAAGGTAATAAACTAAGAAAATTTGTAGAGATTTTAATATAGCTATGGAGGGATATTTGTTAATCTTAAAAATAAATATCTTCCTTTTAATAGTGTCTCTTTTAATTTCTCTTAATATTGGGTGATCCAAACATCACCTTACATGATCTACAACCCTTTAACAGATTCATCTAAGGTTTATCCTATGTTTGCTGAGATACTTTCATCTTTCTCCCTCTTATATCCCATATGTGAAACATGAGTTTACTACTACCACCATGCACAATACCTTTTGATATTCTTCTTGTTGCAATATATGGGAGAGATAATGCTATTATTTAACCTCTGGGATGGAGGTATACACTGGATTAATGAATATAATTAATTATTTAACTAAAATTAACAGGAATGGGGAGTTTTTCATATACCTTTTATGATTTCATCATCTTTTAGATATTTATTTATTTAGAAATTATTAACACATGTGTAAAGAATTTTCATTCTTAATATCACATGTTGCGTTGAATTAGATAATCAATTGATTATATTAAAAATAGGAAGATAAATAAACATTAATTTAATTTTCATTGATTTGATGAAAAGGATGTTCTCACATACTTTAAATTTTTTTGTGATATTTTATAAAAGATTATCCAGGTATGTTTCCTTGCTGAAGATAAAGGTTTTTGGAAAGTTTTTTGTGTACTTATGTAACAACCCAAACTTCCACGGTAAATTTCCTTTTGAATAATGAAATAGCTTGCATTGTACACAACTTTGAGATTATAACACACCCTGACCAATCAAAGTATCTATTATGAATAGTAATACCCACTTTATAAAATTTTATAAATTTTATCTTTCAAAATGGAAATAATTTTTGGATTCATAATATCGAAATTAACTTAGGGTGAAGTTTTAGTATTTTTATGAAAACTTTCAATTTTTGATGAATAGTGAAAAACACTGAGTTATTATTTAAAAACAACTTTTTATTTAAATAATTATTTATTTAAAGTTATTTTATGTCAAAATAAATACATAATACCTATATAAGTTCAATTTAATTCATCTGAGTCATTTTATAATAAGTTTAGATATATAAAAATTTTATTGAGCTTTTTACCTTCTTTTACCCACATTCAAGGAGCATTTACAAATTTTCATAAAACCTAATTTTACCACTTCTGTGAGTTGAAGTTCAAAAATACGAGAGACACGGTTAATATCAGCACATAAAATGTGGTTGAATATGATGAAAATAATTTTTGGTGAATAGTAATTTTTGAGTTTTATTTTGCACGATTAAAAGTAAATAGGGTGATTAAGGGTAAAAATGATATCATAATTACCATAACACATGTCCTAAATCTATTGGATAAGTATAATTCTACCAAAAATAAACTTAGGAATAAAATATGATTCTCTTTGGTCCACTAGGATTAGATAATGACATTTATTATTATTTTATTAAAAGAAGAGTTAAAAGTGTTAAATTCAAAGTTTAATAACTAAACTATTTTTAATATTGGGTTACCGACAATATAAATTTGTCTATAAATATTAATTTGAAATATAAAAATATTTCCTATATAATGGTATTTTATTTATAATTTTTAGACATTAAATATTTATATTTATTTATGACACAATGATGATGTAGTTATTACCTTATTGATGAATGATTAAAATAATTGATATTATAAATATCCAAATAAATGTAATTTGAGACTTTTTTGAATTAAAAAAATTTTATAGGTTAATATGAAATTTTAGGGTTGATTAAATAAATTTTTTAAAAGTAATCATGTTGTTATGATTTTCACAAAAACCAAATACTAAATAGTGTCAAAATTGACATAATTGAGTTTTTAAAACAAATACTATATTATTAATTGATATAATATTAATAAAAAATCTAATGTTCGGCCAAAGGACTTAGATACACTACTGGAAATACACTATTTCCCAACGGTTCAGAACCGTTGGGAAAGCCCCTGAAACCGTTGGGAAATGTTTTCCCAACGGTTCTTAAAACCGTTGGGAAAAGTTTTCCCAACGGTTTACTGGCAACCGTTGCAATAGAGCCATAAAATTTACCCTACCCCAACGGTTTGGGTGAACCGTTGGGATAGTTTTTCCCAACGGTTCTCCCAAACCGTTGGGAAAACCAAATACCATGGAACATTTTCCCAACGGTTGGAACCGTTGGGAATTGGTGAAGTCTTTCCCAACGGTTTTAAACCGTTGGGAAAGACATGCTAAAAACTTATATGCCAACGGTTTGAAACCGTTGGCATACCTATGCTGCAAATTAATTTGCACAGCCCCTGTCCCCTGTCCATCACCACCAATCATCAGGCCTCATTTTCACCTCATTTTCACCTCATTTTCACCTCATTTTCACCTCATTTTCACCTCATTTTCGATCCAACTATTGTACCAGTAATAAAATAAAACATACATATTCAATTACGAACAAATTCATACACATTTAACATATAATGGATCCTGAAACTATACAAATCCATAATTAAATTACAATTCATAAACATACATAATTCATATAGAATTCAATTTAAAATTTAGATGACAATTATACGTGGAATCTGAAATTCAATTCATAATATGATCGGTTTTTCTATACCATATATTTTTACCTCAAATGATGTCCATTTTAAACAAAATACATACACCTGAAGTGATACCGGCCACACCGCACCTCAGATTGAGGCGGGGTTAACTCGTACACGTCACATTTGACTCATGGATCGTTGTGCTAAAGTATCGACAGAATCCTAATGCGTTTGGTCGGTTTTCCATATGCCAGTTGATGTTTTTCACTTAAAATGGCGTCCTTTTGAAACAAAAGACGGACACTATGAGTGGTGCCGACCACACCGCGTCTCCAATTGAGGCGGGGTTGATTCGTACACGTCACATATGACTCATGGATCGTTCTCCTAAAGTTTAAATGGAAACCGAATGCGTTTGGTCGGTTTTCCGTATGTACTTAAAATGTTGTCCATTTTAAACAAAAGAGTGACACTTAGACTCATCCCGACCACACCGCGACTCAGATTCATCCCGGGTTGGCTCGTACATGTCACATATGACCCATGGATCATTGTGATAAATTATCAAAAGATTCCGAATGCGTTTGGTCGGTTTTGCGTATGCCAGTTGTTCTTTTCATTTATAATCATGTCCATTTTAAACAAAAGAGACATAGTTAGAGCGGTGTTGGCCACACCACATCTCAGATTAAGACGGGGTTGACTTGTACACGTCACATATGACCCATGGATCGTTGTGCTAAAGTATCGATAGAATCCGAATGCGTTTGGTCGGTCTTCCGTATGTCAGTTGATGTTTTTCACTTAAAATGACGTCCTTTTGAAACAAAAGACGGACACTTTGAGTGGTATCAGCCGCATCGCATGTCGGATTGAGGCGGGATGATTCGTACACGTCACATAGGACCCATGGATCGTTCTCCTAAAGTTACAATGGAAACCGAATGCGTTTGGTCGGTTTTCCATATGTACTTAAAATGGTGTACATTTTAAACAAAAGAGAGCCATTTAGACTGATCCCGGTCACACCGCGACTCGGATTGACCCGGGTTGGCTCGTACACGTCACATATGACCCATGGATCGTTGTGATAAATTATCAAAAGAATCTGAATGCGTTTGGTCGGTTTTGCGTATGCCAGTTGTTCTTTTCACTTATAATCCTGTCTATTTTAAACAAAACAGACACAGTTAGAGCGGTGTCGGCCACACCGCGGCTCGGATTGAGGCGGGGATGATTCGTACACGTCACATATGACTCATGGATCGTTCTCCTAAAGTTTCAATGGAAACCGAATGCGTTTGGTCGGTTTTCCGTATGTACTTAAAATGGTGTCCATTTTAAACAAAAGAGAGCCACTTAGACTGATCTCGGCCACACTGCGACTCGGATTGAACCCGGGTTGCCTCGTACAGGTCACATATGACCCATGGATTGTTGTGATAAATGATCAAAAGATTCGGAATGCGTTTGGTCGGTTTTGCGTATGCCAGTTGTTCTTTTTCACTTATAATCATGCCCATTTTAAACAGAAGAGACATAGTTAGAGCGGTGTCGGCCACACCGCGTCTCGGATTGAGACGGGGATGATTGGTACACGTCACATATGACCCATGGATCGTTCTCCTAAAGTTTCAATGGAAACCGAATGCGTTTGGTCGGTTTTGCGTATGCCAGTTCTTTTCACTTATAATCCTACCCATTTTAAACAAAACAGACACAGTTAGAGCAGTGTTGACCACACCGCGCCTCGGATTGTGGCGGGGATGATTCGTACACCTCACATATGACCCATGAATCGTTCTCCTAAAGTTTCAATGGAAACCGAATGCGTTTGGTCGGTTTTCTGTATGTACTTAAAATGATGTCCATTTTAAACAAAAGAGAGGCACTTAGACTGATCCCGGCCACACCGCGACTCGGATTGAGCCCGAGTGGGCTCGTACATGTCACATATGACTGATGGATGTTGGGTCGGAGGTGATGGCAAGAGGGGGGGTGAATTGCCTTTTTAAAATTAATTAACAATTTAAAACAAATTTAAATGCAGCGGAAAGTAAAATGGAAAGACACAATTGATAACGGAGTTCGGCTTTAAACTCAAGCCTACGTCTCCGCTCCCAACTCAACCGTTAGGAGATTTATACGACCGCTTGCTTTTTAATGGTTATAGCAAGAAACCCACTAACCGTTTTAAGGTAGGCTAGATCACCTTCTTACAACTTGCTTTTTTATTATGGTTGTAGCAAGAAACCCAAATTGAAAGAAGGAAGGAAAAGGGTGGTTTGTTTTAATACAAACCCAATTAAGAACTAAACAATTGAAGTAAATAATTTAGAACAAACTAGAGGAATCCTTGAGCGCCAAGAGGTGAGTGTAGTTGATGTAGAGGCAGCCCAAGCTTCAAGGATGGCAATTGGATCTCAAGTAGCCTTTGAGAATTGTCGTAGGAGCCTCAAATGATTAAAATAGATTTGGTATGCTTCGGTATATGATCGGTAGTGTTCCCGGCATCCATGGACGTCTATTTATGGGAGAAATGCTCCCAAATACTTCAAAATAGCCGTTGGAGGGCTTTCGGAGCCGTTGGGGATCAAGTGGGCCAGCCTGGTCAGTTTGACTGAGAACACCGGCAGGCCGGTGCTGATCCACCGGCTGGCCGGTGCACCAGACAGAAGCAAGGGATTTCTGTCTGGCTCCACCGGCTGACCGGTGCTGAGCCACCGGCTGGCCGGTGGTCTGGACAGAAGCATGCTATTCTGTCTGGGTTCCACCGGCTGGCCGGTGGTCAGGCACCGGCTGGCCGGTGGTTTGGACAGAAGGTATGCCATTCTGTCTGGGCCCACCGGTTGGCCGGTGGCCAGACACCGGCTGACCGGTGGCACCTAGCAGAGGGCAAGGCCTTCTGCCTGGTCCACCGGCTGGCCGATGGGCGGGATCCGGCTGGCCGGTGACCTTACCGGCTGGCCGGTGGTCTCACACCGGCTGGCCGGTGGACTTAAACAGTCCATTTTGAATTCTTCTTGGGCCAGCTTCTAGGCACCCTATTTCCTATCCTCAAAAACACTTGAAAACAAGTTAGAATACAATTAGAGTGATTATGATCATTAAAATCCAAGAGAGAGGGGTGCAACAATGGATCGTTGTGATAAATTATCAACAGATTCAGAATGCGTTTGGTCGGTTTTGCGTTTGGTCGGTTTTGCGTATCCTGTCCATTTTAAACAAAAGATAGACAGTTAGAACGGTGTTGGTCACACCGCACCTCGGATTGAGGCAGGATTGACTCGTACACGTCACATACGACCCATGGATCCTTGTGCTAAAGTGTCGACATAGTCCGAATGCCTTTGGTCGGTTTTTCCTATGTCACTTGATGATTTTCACTTAAAATGACGTCTTTTTGAAACAAAAGACCGACACTTTTTGAGTGGTGTCGGCCACACCGCGTCTCCGATTGTGGCGGGGTTGATTCGTACACGTCACATATGACCCATGGATCGTTCTCCTAAAGTTTCAACGGAAACCGAATCCGTTTGGTCGTTTTTCCGTATATACTTAAAATGGTGTTCATTTTAAACAAAAGAGAGCCACTTAAACTTATCCCGGCCACACCGCGACTCGGATTCATCCCGGGTTGGCTCGTACACGTCACATATGACCCATGGATTGTTGGGATAAATTATCAACAGATTCGGAATGCGTTTGGTCGGTTTTCCGTAATCCAGTTGATGCTTTTCACTTAAAATGACGTCCTTTTGAAACAAAAGACGAACACTTTGAGTGGTGTCGGCCACACCGCGTCTCCGGATTGAGCTGAAACCACCGTGAAACATTCTAATTATTATTCGTGACGTGTACGCGCAGACGGCACGTCAATCGGACGTGCGGTTTGCGCGGTACGGCTCAATATTAGTGTTTTAAGTGATGCGCGCGCTTCGTAAACGCGCGTGAGGGGGGTCCAAATGGGCCGAACGATGTCGGAATGGCCTGAAATCAGACGACAAATACGGGTGAGTGATTTCTGAAGTGGTCGAGCAGACGTCACGTCAATCGGACTTGTCGTGTGCCCGCGGTGACCGACAACGCAGTTATGGTGTCATAAACGGCCAGAACGGGCGTCCAAGAATGAGGGGGGTTGTCCAGGGAGTTGTCAAACACACAACCACTAAAAGACAACAACATCCATAAAAACAGACAATATATAAAAATAATTCAACTCCAATACTATACTACGAGTCTAGATAAAACCAACAACTAGAATAGATTAAACATCAAATCTCAAGTCAAAAATGTAACGGATCAATATGTCCCACATCAGCATCACCATCTCCATCATCATCATCATCATCGCCCTCGTCATCGTCCTCCTCATCGTCATCACCCTCCACAACGCCTTCCTCCTCGCCTTCGCCCTCCTCCTCGCCCTCCTCATCTCCCTCCTCTTCCGCATCAGACTGCTCGCCATCATCATCTTCAAGCTCGACATCGGCCTGACCACCACTGGAACTGCCACCTGGTGCACCATATATAGAATGTATCGACGACATGTATTCATCAATCGCTGGGCTGGCCTCTGCTGGAAGTGTTGGACGTAGAACTTCAATAAATTTCATAAATGCACTGTTTGCCCTTGCAGACTGTTCTGCCGTCTCTGTGGCCCTTTTCTCAGCCTGTTCTGCCTGTGCCCTAACATGCTGCAGCTCGGTGGCACTACAACTCGTACCTGAGGCAGGCCAATACCTCGTCGGGGCTATCCTAGGTCGGCAGCGTACTCTGCCAGAATGATCATCTCCCAACACCTGATGTAAGTGATCAGATGGCCCAAAATTGTCTGCTTCTTGGGCATCGAGGGCCTCTAAAGCATCCTGTTACAAATATAAATATATTTTTAAGTTACGAAATAGATATTAAAATATAAAATCAACAGATTAAAACTTACAATCTGCTGCTGAGTCACTTCGTTGACAGCATGTCCATCCTTTTTTCGTCTACTCGAGCAAAACAGTTTTGCTCGAGGCACACGTCCTTCAATATTTTGTACTTGCCTCTACAATGGCATTGAAAACAAAATTTATATAAAGACTTCAGCAAATAATTAAATAATTGAGGAAAAAAAAGAAAATGTAAGTCGTAAAGAAAACTTATAAACAATTGTCATACCTGCTGCCTCTCATGATCCGGCATCGTCGTGCGTCCTAGTGTATGGAGGTATTTTTTTTTGCATCAATGTTTTTTTTATTTTTTCCAGATGATTCCTAAATAAAATTCGATAATGCAAAGGATAATATTAATGCAAAACTTGAAAGTTATTATTTAAATACCTCAAATGTAATTCATACCTTAAACTGGGTACTCGTCCAATGAGTAATCATCTGACGATACTGCTCTATAGGACAATCATCCACGACTGGTACCGCCTCTAACTCAGTGCCAACTCTAGCACGCCAGCCAATATACAGCTCATGCTTGTAGGCTCTCCAAAGCTCGCCTAAATCCTTTAGACGTTCCATTCGTGCACCCTCACCATCAGGAAAATTAAATCGAAGCTGAAATGAAAATATTAATTTATATAAATACAAAAAAAATTCATGGCATTAAATACAACAGATTTTTTACCCATATCTCTGCCCAAGCTCTATCTTTGACCTCATGTGGCAAATGTCTCCACGACAGCGGGCTGACGGGAATGATGTCGGAGTATTTGGCAAGCGTCGCCATAAAACTCCGACATTGCTGCCCTGTTTTCTCAACCATCTGATTGTCTTCATTATATTCCACCATAACCTGTGTGCGACGGTTCCACACAGAACGCATGCGTGTACGGACCCGCCCCCGCCTCCTTTCAGTAGATGTATCTGTCATGAAAGAAAAACAAATATTTTATCAAAACATGTTATAATGAAAATAAATATTACTATAAAAATTTGATAGGGTTTTATAAATATACCTGTGCTAGTCTGATCAATGAGTGGCGCCGGATCCACAGAACCTGATGGAACACCCTCTGGTGGAACAGGAGTCGAAGACGATGGAATATAAAAGCTCGGAGAGACAGAAGTAGAAGGAAAAGAAGATGGAACAACTGTATGACCTGATGCTGACTGGGGAGTGGGAATCATCATGGGATGTGAAAATGATGGGGCAGAAGATGCAGAAGGTAGCGAAAACATGGGATGTCTAAATATCCCGTGTGTCCCTAACGACACACCGGGATCAGAATGTGGGAAGACTGAAATGTCAGTGGGAGGGGCAGGGTCTAGTCGGGCACGCGCAGCTCTATGTCCACCTCTGGTACGAACCCTCCTCGTACCACCGGCCTGAGTAGCCATCAGGAACTCTAATAGTCTCTAATACTTCCAAAAATTGTTTTTTTTCAGTAGGTGTCATCACATAAGAAGCACATGGAAGTTGCCATTTATTTTCACTGATACGCACAGGATGCAATTCTGGTCTGATGCCCCAATCCACCAAGTCACGTCGAGATCGTAAATCATCTTTTGTGTTCCCCTTGACATTTAGAAGAACTGAAAGCAACATTTCACATATATTCTTTTCAATATGCATTACGTCTAAGCAATGACGTAGCAAATTGGTTGACCAATAAGGCAAATCAAAAAAGATACTCCTCTTCCTCCAATTGTAGCAGGTTTCTGTGGAAACATTCTTTCTCTTTCCAGATTTCATTTGACCCTTCCCGAACGAAAAACTGAAATCTTTCAATTCATTAAGCAGATCAGTTCCAGAAATACACTGAGGTGGATCATCAGTCTCTATAGTATTATCAAATCTTCGACGATTCATTCTATATGGATGATCCTTTGGCAAAAATCGTCGATGTCCCATAAAACTGAAACTACAACGATGTTTCAGTCTTCTGGATCGTGTATTCTTCATACAAACTGGACATGACAATTTCCCCTTCGTGCTCCATCCAGACATCATTGCATAAGCCGGAAAATCATTGATTGTCCACATAAGCGCAGCGCGCATCTGAAATATGTCTTTCGAACATGCATCGTATGTGCGCACACCCACATCCCAAAGAAGCTTCAACTCTTTTATTAAAGGTTGCATGTATACATCAATATCAATGCCAGGATCAGAAGGACCAGATATGAGTATACTCATGAAAGTGAAAGGTTTTTTCATACACAACCATGGGGGAAGATTATAAATGTGTATAAAAACTGGCCATGTGCTGTGCGAAGTAAGCATCTGCCCAAACGGATTAAAACCGTCGCATGAAAGACCCAGCCTCACATTACGCACGTCAGCTGCAAAATCAGGATGTCGAGCATCAAATCTCTTCCATGCAAATCCATCTGCAGGATGAACCAACTCATCATCAGTCTTCTTTCTCTCGGTATCATGCCATCTCATTTTTATTGATATGTCATCAGACATAAAAAGATTCTGGAGTCCGGGGATCAATGGAAAGTTCCACATTACTTTCTGTGGAACGCGGGATGGTGTTCCATCAGATTTTGACTTCCAGCGGGATGTGCCACATTTTATACAATCATTTCGTTCAGCGGTTTCCTCCCAGAATAAACTACAATCTTTCGGGCAAGCATGAATTTTGTTTCTTGAAAATCCAAGTTCCTCAACTAACTTCCATGCCATATAGTGGTTTGAGGGAATATCTGCATCATCTGGAAGTAAATCCTTCAAGAGGGTAAGAATGTAATCGATTGCTGTATTAGAAATCCCATACATAGTTTTCCCATGAAATAATCGGATTAAAAATTCCAGCTTTTTCATTTTATCGCATTGCCGATATACTAGAGTCGTGGCAGCATCATTCAATTTTTTCACCCTATCAATATCATCATTTTCACTAGATGCATCAGCTATCCTCATATCGAAGTCTTCTTGAGTCGAAATCCTTTCTTTTTCATGATGACAAATAAACGGAAACCGATCATCTAACAAATTCTCCATTCCAGTCTTTTCATTTCGATCATCACCAATTTGAGATTTCGTTTTCTCCCCATTGTGATACCACAGAAAGTAGTTTGCTTGAAACCCATTTTTGGTTATGTGGTAGCTGACTTCTTCACGGCTCAACCAAGGTCTACCAACACAATTGGAACATGGGCAGTGTATGCGACCACTATCTGAATCATTGTGAAATGAAAAATCTATAAAGCTCTCCAAATTGTTTTGAAAATCATCTGAGATCCGATCGGTTTCATACATCCAACTTCTGTCCATTCTGTAAAAAGAATTTATATAAGTCATTTTGTCATAAAAAATTCAATAGGCATTAACTATAATAGAATATACATTTAAGTAAACGATAAAGGAAGAAAATAATCAAGGTATCAACTACACATGTCAAAAAAACATACAAATGTGTTATTGAAAAAATGTAAAACCAACAAGAACTTAATGTGTTATATCACATAACAGCATGACTCATCCCATAACCATATTAGTAGGGTATCATGAACATGAATAACATCAACCTTGTGCCATCCTCCTACCCTACATGACCCCAACCACATGCCACATCTTATTATAGCCTTATCACATCACACCTCACCGAAAAACACTAGGGAAATCATAGTACATCTCACCTGAAGACACATGGACAATCACATCGCATCTTGCCTAAAAACACATGGTCAATCACTTTTGAAGGAAGAGTAGAGAAGACATGGTAGCTATCCAAACATATAACCACCATCCTAGATATTAGAAAAAATACCCATAACTCAAAACCTCTGATCGTTGGTAAGTTTATCCAACTCTGGTTGGGAATGTGTAGAAATAACATAAAAATACATGATATATAGATAGCACAAAATACTCAACCTATGGGTTCACATTAACTACATAATCACACACTTCACTACTACCATAAAACACATAAACCACACCACCACCACACAAGACGCATATCATTGGAATATAATTCTACATTCAATAAGTCTATCTATGGAATTATCATAAGAATCCATGTATCAATTGGAATATAATTCTACATTCAATAAGTCTATCTATGGAATTATCATAAGAATCCATGTATCAATTGGAATATAATTCTACATTCAATAAGTCTATCTATGGAATCCCTCCCTTGGATCCATGTATCACCCATGGCTTAATCAATATTCAAAGAAATGAGTCTATCCGTGGAATTCCACTATGAATCCATTTATCACATAAAGCGTATAAGTTAATAGAAACAAGATTATATACCTGGCATCCTAATAGAATCCATGTATCACTATTTACTATTAATCATTTAATGAATTTCATTTCATTTAAACAATTCATTAAACATACCAAGGTCAAAAACTAAGGTATTTAATACAACTCACCTCAAAATGGAGACTCAATCAAATAATAACCTGAAAAGAATGAAGCTTCATTTACTCATGTTGTAATGACAAGATAATGAGATTCCCTTGCTTAATCAATCAATTCCATATCATGGTCTCAACATAACTCATAATGGCTATCAATTCAATGAAAATTCAAGCACTCACATGGGAATTTTTAATAGAACACTCCTAACAAGACTATAAAGATATCACATGCATTAGTTATAATATATCTAACATGGTAACATAAAATATAAGATAAATTCAATCCAATTTCATAGATTCATAGCATAGTCTCTACTTTACTCACATTGGCAAGGCAATACAATTAAAACATGTGTTAAAAAATAATTGGCATTCATGTGTTAAAAGGGGAATGCAAACCATAAAATACCCTTAATTAATTTAATTTACAATTCAATTCAGAAATCGAACAATCAATTCGATTTATATAACCTTTCACAAATGACATCCCATGTTCAAGGGGTAAAATCCAAAAAGGAATTTTCAAGAAAACTCACCCTTAGGCTGGTCCGGCCGGCAGTAGCACCAAAATCACCTAAACTGATGGGAAAAATGAAAATAGGTTTAAATACTATCCAAACATTTGAATACATTTTCAGTTAAGAAGAATAATAACCTGAATAAGAGCTGGAAAATTGAAGGCCGGCGGTACCTCCAAAATCGCCTAAATCCGCTGCTGCTCCCGTTTTAGGGTTGTGTATCGCGAATTGGGGAGAGAACAGGCGGCTGGGAATTTGGGGAGGACCTTTGCCAACAGTTCTTAAAAACCGTTGGCATATGGCTATCTATCCCAACGGTTCTACAGAACCGTTGGGATAAACCTGCTAAAACCTCATCTATGCCAACGGTTCTCATGAACCGTTGGCAAAAAACCATCTATCTCAACGGTTCTCATGAACCGTTGGAAAAAAGCTCCCTGGAAACCTCTATGCCAACGGTTCTAATGAACCGTTGGTAAAAACCTCCTTCCCCAACGGTTTCGAAGAACCGTTGGTATCTAACCGTGGGGAAAGGCCAGCATTCCAGTAGTGATAAGGTTATATATACTAATAATTAACAACTTGGCGTTCTATTGGATTGTTATAGTAAGTTTATTAACCATATAATATAAAAATTCAAAGAGATAGGGTAAATGTTAAACTATTTAACTAAGAGTTAAATATAAAAGATAAGGTTAATATGGTGACCTATAGCTATCTAAAACCTATTGGTTGAGAGTTTTTCGACCCATCTCCACCTTATACTCTAAATAAGTCATTTTAAGCCATTATACATGGAAAATCATTTTATTATAAAATAATATTTCAAGCTTTTCCAAAAGTGACCCTCACCTCTCTTATAAAAGGGAACTTCCCCTTCTCTTAATTTCATACCTCAAAAGCCATTTGGCTTAGCCAAACCCTACCCAAATATCCTAAATTTTTTTCCCTTCATCCTAGAGGCCTTAATTTGTTCTTAAAACTAACCTAAGGATCTCTTTTGATCAAATAAAAAAGAAGAACCCGAAGAAGAGGTAAATATTTCATCACCTCTTTAAAGTTCTTTTCTTCCACCACTTCCTCTTTCTTGGTTGATTCCATACAAAAACAATAACTACAGTACCTTATACATACTATTATTTTATTACAAATATTGTACAACCATATTCATTATTCTATCCATCCTATAAATGTCAAAGTCACCATACGTGCGTACGTACAGATTACCGTCTCCATGTCGTGGTGTAGTTTATTATTTAGACACTTCATTATTTGGATGGGTATAATAATGAGTATAACTAATGTAAATAATAACTATAACATGTTAATGATTATGAATATATTATATACCATCCAATTACATACAATTTCACCATCAATATAATGATATTGTCGCTCGTGCGTATGTACGGATTATCGTCTCCATAAACACAATGAGATTCATATTCCATCATAATAATTCAAGAATACTTTTCATTTTATGATTAAAAATAATTTTTATGGAGATAATATAATTTTTTATATGAATAAAATACATCCAATCCATAAAAAACATGGAAAACATAACCGATCATATGAAGGGAAACAAATCAGTTAACACTCGAAATGATGATACTACTGAAATATTATTAACAAAGAAAAATTAGAGGACAATTCATGATATCATATTTATGTATATAGTTCATGTATAATTTAATAACAATTTTTTAAATATTATACAGAAGGTTAACATACTATGAACTAAATAAAAGTAAAATATAAGGGTTAATTCTACAATATCTTCATTATCCGAGGTTGTTTTTACGTAAGTATCTAATAGGACCCCTTTATCATCCAAATCCGTGTTTTCTTAAAACTTAAGTTCAAATTTTACGCCATTATAACATAGTCAAATCTTCCCATACAAGCTTACAATAATATTTTCAAAATAAATATTTTCTTTTATAATTATATAACTTTTAAATGATTTCAAAATAGAATGAGATATTTCTCATAGAAAGTTTTGATTTCATCTATTTCAACATACTTTGATGTATTTTAAACTTGTTTGAAGTTGATTTATTATGATAAAAATCATCCATATTTTATTGAAGGTTTTTAATATATTTTACAGTAGATTTGTTATTTTTATACCATTCAAGGTTTATGGAAAAATTATTGACATTTCATATGCTTGTTTTAATATGAATGTTTATGTTATGTTTAAACATTTTCATATGATAAATGCATTGAACTTAATATGTGATGGGTGGAGCCTGATATAACTCCTCGATGCATCGGTAGGTCTAATGAGACAAACTAGTGTCTTGGAACAAGGCCTCAACAAAATCTTATTTGTAGTCTTGTCACAAGGCCTTGACTATGTGGTTATGAAGTCTGGAATTATGCATTCCATCATTATGAAAGTGGCTATTGATATTGAATGTGATTATTGGACTAGTAGAATATCCATCTGAATAAATAAATGGAATTATTTGATTTTTGATTTTCCATATTATAATGAAGTTTAATATTAAAATCCTTTTGTTTTAGTCTTATACATTGCCTTAAATGCTTATGCTTATTTATGAAAGTTTCTGTTATATTGTTATTGTTATTAAGAATTTGATCTCCCCCCTTTCTATGTTTTATTATTCCCAGGATGTGAAGAAGTATTTAATGGTTGACCTATAAAGATAGGATAAGGATATATGTGTGTTCAAAAGGGGATTTTTTTTTTGTGATGTTTTTATTTCATGATGGAATGTAAAACTTATGAATTATTCTAGTACTCCAAGGCTACTAAACTAGTCTGTCTTTCGCGACATGATTCCTTTTATCATGCTAATGTTATGTAATAATGCACCAAATCTGGGTAACTGGGGTTGGGGAATTATAACTTATTATTATGGATTAAAAAAATCTTTATGTAATTGTTTGATAAATTTGACAAGAAATTTAAAGGTAAGTCACTTATATATAGTAAATGAACCTATTTCCCATAAAAATCTAGTATTTTGTGACTATAACCCATGTTAAAGATGATGTAATGTAATGAAATCCCTCAAATAGAATTATGATGTATGTTTAATCCATTTTTTATTATTATGCATTTATATAGGAATATTTTCAATGGTTATGATGCGTAGTTATTACAGCGAGATAGTTGAATTGTGGAGATAGATAGACTTATGTTGTGTTGTGATGGTTTTTTGCTAGGGCTTGAAATAGTGAATAGTGAAAGAGGAAATAATGGTTAATTTGAATATGGAAATATGATTAATTAATGTTAACTGCTTGGTAAATGATGTGGTTAATTAGGAATTATGAAATGGATATGTTATTTTTGGATTAGAAATATTGAATTGTAAATGAATGGATTGTGTTAATATGAATTAGAAACAAATTTGTATGATTGGATAAAAAATTCTTGATTAAAAATGGGGAGTGTCATAAAAGTATTGGTTTTATAATATTAAATGAATGAGATAGATAAATGAAGGTGTTTGATAATTAGGAGATATGGAAATTGGTTTTACGTGAAATTAAATTTGGAATGTGTCTTGTATTATTTTGTATTGTTGTGTGGTGTGATGCATTTAGAATTGATAGTGAAATTGGTAGAAGTTGTGGGTAATTTGTGGGGATGTTGTGGTTGGGTTAATATTCTTGTTGAAAACCCAGAGGTTTGGATTATGTGTGTGGATATTATATATTGTATTTTATTTATAATTTCTAAATGTACCCTTCTAAAATCAAGTACCAAGCGATGACATCCAAATGTCTTAGAGGAATTTTTCTTAATATTCATATGGTGAGGAAGGATGGTTGGGTAGCCCAACTTACTTACTATATATTTCAGGAGGGGTTATTAAATAGGAGTAGGGATTACTTATTAATTTTAGTTCACATGTGGATGTTTCAGATGAGATGATGATGTGGTTCATGGGGGGTGGGTCATGCATAGTGGGAAGAGGGCATGAGGTTGATGTCCTTTATTATCAGGATTCTCTACTATATTGGTTATGTTTGTGGTGGATATGTGATATGACGACCTTGGTGTCTTTGAGTGGGATTTTATGTGATGAAACATGAGCCTTTGGGAGAGATGTGATATGATATCCAGGGTTTCTTCAGGAGTTATTATGATTATTTTCTGAGGTATCTTTAGGAGGGATTCTACAAAAAAGATTGGAGTTCCAAGATGTTTTATCATTGGGTGTGAGAGTGGCACACTAGTGGGAAATTAGGATATGGAACCATTTTATCAATACGTGTATTATTATATTAATATTTTTGGATTCCTTATTTGGTGAGTATGCCTCTGTGAGGATGGGATTGTTTAATTCACCTCTTTAGGTGCTCTTAATTATACTATTTTCTCATTAATTATTTTTGTTACTCTATTCACATGTACATGTGAAAATTTGGGTATGATACCACTGGGTATAAATTTATTCTCACCCTATGTCTATATAAATAGTTATTTAGTTTTTCTAGGTGAAATTTTTGGATTAATACATACATTACTAGTTTGGGCCATAAAGATATTATTGAGTTTCTACCATAGGATTGTCTTTAATGTCCCACTTTTAGATTTTAGCTTGTATTTTTTTGACATTGTTCATGAATTTTTGAAAGTTTGGGTTCATATTAATTTTACATGATGGGATTTAGTTTTATTTGATTTATGATATATCCTGATTCAATATTATATAGAGGGTAATTCCTCCCATATCTGTGAATTTTACACCATCTGTTCTAGTTTCCATCTTGGGGCCTACTGGAGGCGGGAGTTAGGGGTCATTATCTCTCTCCATTTTTGGCGCAAGAGTGGTACCTTTAGAGGGAATATTTTATTATTGGAATAATATTTATGCATGATTTTGGTGTAAATGTTTATATCCATAATAAGACAATTTCTCTAGAAAATCACTTTTTATTACTTTTTGCAGGTTTATTTTTAAATTGAAATCTACCAATTGTTTGAATTGAATTTGGAAAAATGGATTCCATATTTTTAATTAAAATAATAACAATTATTTAATAGGTTAAAATTAAATTTTTTTCACTATGAATAATGACCATAATAAATATTTATCTTTTAGAAAGGGTGAAAAAGGTTAACATAGGGTAAAATAATTTCAAAAAACTCAGGAATCTTTCTAAAACGTTAATTTATCTAACGGATGAGTATTTAATGAAAAAATATAGTTTTTAAGAGTCAAATAATGTAATTTAAAACATTCTCTAGTTTTTCCAAACCCAATTTTACTTTTAACAGAATAAGTTATATTTTATTCATATTAAAAACTGTTTCAGGGTATTTCAATTTAATGGTATATTTGTAAATTAAAATTGGTTTAGGATAGTATAAAAATTATAAAAATTATAATTTTATTTTTATTTAACCAAATTAATTAATTAAAATTGAATATTACTTTATTTTATGGTGAAATTATTTTTACTCTTAAATTAAGTATTTCCCTAAAAACGTTTTTCACATATTTGGTGTTCTTTGATTAAAATTAATTTCTACCACCTATAAAAATATAGTATAATAAATTTTTTTCTAAATTTTAAATTTTAATGTCAAAATTTCTTTACTAAGCCACTATTATTATTTTTCATATAATTACGTTATCATCATATAAATTTTAGTTATCATGGTTAAGGTTCAAATGAGTTTAAATTTACACTACTAATATATAAAGATTAAAGTGTATCCAAAAAAAATATAAAGGTGAATTATTTAGTTAATTTTGACCTTATAATATCTTATATTTTATTTTTGTAATTGTTGGTTACAATTTAAATGATTATAATATATATATATATATATATCAATATTTTAAGTAATTCAATGTTTGCCTTTTACCTCACTTATAAATGTGTACCTCCAATCCTCTCTTACTCACACCTTTTGATAACTTTAGATTATTGAATAAATATAAAAATAACTCCAAAACATCACTAACCATGTATTATAGCTCATAATCTCCCAAAAAGAGAAAACCTAGAAGCATTAATGTGTAATCTAAATGGCTTATCTAAGGGGAAGGTATAAGTCAAAACTGACATATTTCTAGTTTTTTTCTTCTTCTAACCCATTTAAATATTCATAAACACTACTGAAATAATAATATAAATATCTTCCATATACTTTAATGTTATTAATATAATGGTAATAACCTTTTTCATCTTCTTTTCCAACCAATGGGTAATGAAATACACATTTGTTCATACATGCGGACTGTCACCTCTACTAAGTGATGTATTCCATTTTACATCACCCACTCTCATGAATATTAATTTTAATAATTTTTAACAATATTATATCATCTAATTTTTCATGGTTATTTTTAATGCAAAATTATAACTTTTTTTGTGCACATGTGTTGATTACCACATTCATGATGAAATTTGATTTTTTTCACATATTCCCTCTATGTAGGATTATTTAATTGTATTTAATATATAAAAGGTTAACTAATTCATGATTATTATTTTGGAGATGATGTAATAAATTGTTTTTCCACAATCAACTCACTAATGTTGTTTTTAAATTGTGAACTGAATGTACTCAAAATTAATAACATGGACTTAATCAATTAATTAATTAGATATTTCATCAAGATTAATGAAATAAATGGTTTAATGAAAAATGAGTAAACATGTAATTTTTTTAAAATATAATATATCTATATATGTTTATTATACAGGAGAAAAATGATGTGCATAGAAATTCTTGACTCAAGGTAATGTGTATTATAACTGACTTTGCATTGTGCACATAAATTCATAGAAAATGCCCCTAATTATTTTATTTCTTGTCTACACTTAATTTTTTGGGGTTTTATTTTTGATACACACAATCAATTAATTTATTAATTATTAATTCAATGATATGATCTTTTCATGGCTTATACATCTCAATATTGTTTCTTTTAAGCATATCTTGTAATATATACCTACTTCATTTTTATAATGTGTATATTCTACCTATTGAGATATTATATCCCTAATAAATAATTTATCCTTATACTTCAAATTCCTTTAAAATTAATCCCTTAATGATATAGTTCTTGAAATGTTATAAACGATCCAAGGGTTTTCATGGTTTCAATTTCAATTCATTGAGACAAAATTCATGTTATGCACCATGTTTGATTTTATCTATTGTAATTACTAGTATGTCAATTTTTATTCACATAATAATTAATTAAAAATATGGTTTTATAGAATCATGTTTTGTACATTCAATTTGTTTTTGGATTCAAGAATAATCCATTTCCCAAGGATTTATCTTATCTATCTTCATTCTTTGAGATATGTTTTTATTGATGGACCTATATTGATTTAAATAGTGTATACACTGAATCATGAAAAAAAATATTAGGGATCTTTTTATACATGTAGAATTTTATGTTCTATATTATCTTATTTCTTTCATATAGTCTTTTGTTTTAAAAGAAATAAAATGAGGGTTTCTTTAAAAAAAAAATATTAATTTTTTAAAGACTTTTAACAAAACTATTCCTCAATTTTACAAATACTATTTAATGAATGATCTTTTCTAAACATAAATAATTTCCTAAAATTATTTTAAATACTCTTTAAAATTATTTTAAAAGTTTTTAAAATAATGATTATATAAATTTACAACATGGGTCACTTTTCAAAATCATTACAAAGGTTCAAAAAGAATGTTTATTTTTAACAATTAAACATGAATGGATTTTATTTCATCAATGATTATTATTTTCCTTGAATTTTAGTTAATAAATTTCCCTGGTTGTTTAAAAAAATTATTTTTCTAATGTTCTAGAAATTATTACATAATATTATCAAAAAAATGACATTTTGCTCTATTCTTTAATAATTTTTTTAAATGTTCTTTTAAATGTATTTTTCATATGTTGAAATATCACTAATTGTGTTATTATGATAAAATGGGTATATATTCCAATGAAAACATCCTTATTAATTCTCTAGATTAATTATGATTTTTAGAGATATTTCGATAGAGCCCATTTCTTTTTAAGAATTTAATCATGTTATGAAATGAATAGTAGATATATCATAAAGTTTTATCATGAGATGAAATCTCTACTTACACTATTTATTTATTGATATTATAATTTTTTTATAATGATTATTGTGACTAATATATATCTTTAATTCATTGGGTAACTATTATGTTGTTAGGAGAATTATGTTGGAATTAACCAAGTAGGTTATTCAATTTATACAGGTTCTCATAAGGACCATTGATGATAATATTCCAAGATACAAAGAGAGTTTTTCAATACATGCTATGAGTTCTAATAAATTTTTTGATAAAGTTTTTTTCACATGGTTCAAGAATTTAGAATTATATGAGTCTCATCTTATTTTAAAGTGTTATGCTTCGTATCATGATTTATTATCCATGTTTAATGGTTATAAATTATCTTATGTTTTTCTCATTCACTTAAAATTTTCATCATACCCTTATGTTCATAATATGAAAAAATGAATTTCAATTAAAAATGTTTATGTTTACCCTTAATGAGTGTCTGATCGCACCATTTTTATGGTTTTCCATTTATATAGGTTATGTATATTGATATTATATGAATTTTTTCTTGAAAGATTTTGTGTGTGAATAATTTTATGGGAGATATTGAATATGTATTGTGAAATAAAAAAAGTGAGGAAAATTTGAAAAATGATCATTCTAGGAAAAGGGTATTATTAGGAAAGTCTTTTTATATATTATATATTTCTACAAACCTATAATGTTATTTGGTATGTAAGGGATCCAATATTTTTTGATGGTGATGTATATTTTGGTTTTTTAAAACTAGGTTGTGATTATTGGTACCAATGTAAAAAATGAAATGATTAAGTTTTTATCTAATAATAATGGAGTATGTTTAACGCCCAAATATTTTAAAAGAAAAAAATTATATTCGATAATGTAAAGGACACAAAAAACCCACTTCCAATTATATTGCATGAAACACCGAGTTTATCTTACATTACACACATACTCAAGATTTATATGGTCGATAGCATATTTAGCACACACCACAAAATTAAACAACCCATAATATATATTACCATTATAACCTAGACATTATAATTATGGGTATGAAAAGTATTAACATAATAATGAAAATATGGTTTACACATGTATATATAATTAATTATTTTATGACCACTTAATAATAAATAAAAATAAAAACCATTTGAAAATAAAAGGAAATCATTTTATGATAACTTATTTTAATTCACCCAGGTTTGTTTTATAAGAATAAATTAAGAAAATCACTCTTACTGGATTATAATAATGATATATATATATATAATATTTAATTTAATTTTTAACATTCATCTTATGTTTTTTTCTAAACATGATATAAAAATAAACCCCATTTTATTTTTAAAACACTATTTGTTCGTCAAAAAAGATTTTCCCCCTTTTTATGACACCTTTATCTTAAAATTAATTTTTAATAAATATATAAAATTTATTTCACAAAATAAACTTAATTTTTAATAGGAATATAAAAATTTTACTTTGGATGTAATTTTTGGATTTTTTAGAAAACATTTATTTTTTGGTTAAGAGCGAAAAATACAGACTAAAAAAGTATTTTATTTTTAATAATTTAATTTATTTAAAAGTCAAAAGATGTTTTTAAAAGTTTTTCAAGTAAAAAAATTTATATTTAATCCACTTAATTACTTTTAATCAACTTTATATTTGTTTTTAGTATAATTTTTTTTGGGTTTAAAAATTGGTTTTTCTAAAAAATTCTTCAAAAGGCATAGTGTTTCTCTTTTTAATTAATTATAATAATCCATAACAGTGAATTTTTTAAATGACATTTTTATACTATATATTATTAAATATTAATTTAGTGTCATATAATATTAATATTAGTAATGGAGATAATATGGAATCTTCATTTTCTAAACAAATACTCTTCTTAAATACCCGATGTCTCATCACGTCCGTTGGATTAATATTTAATTATAATTTTCCTCTTATATGAATTGAATTTAAAAAATTGGATTGAATATTTGGAATAATAATATTTTTTGATTCATGATAAGTCCAATATATTTTTTGACCAAAGTGATTGGTAAAAATAGTTAAAATTAATTACAACGATTAAGGTAAAAATGAGTTTACTTAGTGGTAAACTCTAATCTTAAGAGGAGAAATGACTTAGGAACTTATAAAAAACAATTTTGTAGCCTTATTTATACTTTATAACTTATATTATTGACATTTGTTTTATTTTTTGGTGTTTCTTAGTAGGAGAAATTGTGGATTAAATTAACTCTTTAAAAAATATACATGTTTTCCATTCACCCACTTATAAAAGTCCTCCCTTATCCTACTCACTTGAAAATAATAAATATAATTTTATGAGAACATAAATACCCATATATATTATAAAAATTCATAATATCATCTTATAATCCTTACTTTGAGTAGAAATCAAATCAAGGAAGTCATTTTGTGCAAGCCAAAAGGAGTTACCCGAAGAAGAGAAACATTCATCAACAAGTTCTTTTTGTATTTAATTGTTCACCCACATAAATTATTATTATAAAATTACTATATAGTAATACCATTATAATAAATATAATAATATTTGTTTTATATTAGGGTTATTAAATACAACCACACATACTTCCATCAAATGGGTTATGAAATAATCTTTCTTGTGTATGACGAACTAACACCTCTCAAACAGATGTCTTTATTTTTTCCATTAAAACCTATAAAAGTTGGGAATAATGATGTGTATAGAGTTTATATATGATATTTATAATATATTTATCAATTTTTAGGCATTATATCTGGTATTTTATTTTTATATTCCAATATTCAATGGATTCAATTACATCGCTCGTGTGTATAACAGACTACCGCATCACGGTGCGATGTGATTCGTTTTCACTAATGTGTTATGTGGGAGGTAATAAGGCTAATTATAATAAATATATGTGATATAAATGAAAATTTTATGATATTAATGAAATATTTATAGTTATTTAAATACATTATCTTTTTTTTATTTATCACCTTTTCACTCACTGAAAAAGTGATAACATCGTGCGTGGATTTGTGGGATACAACCATAACAAAGCAACCAAATTCCCTTTTTTCATCTCCAATTCACAAGAACTATATATTTAACTATGAATAATTGAGTATTATTTTATTTATGAAATTATTATCATTTTATAAATATAAATGTTACTTACTTTCTTTCCATAATGATCATTGGAAAAAGTGAAATGTTACTCATGGACATGTACAACCTACCATTTCTATGATCACAATGTTATTTCATCTTTCATAAAAATATTTAATAAAATATTTAAAAAAGTATATTTTATGTATAAATATTATAATTATACCATTATTATTATTCTTTAGATGTTTAAATAATGACCTCTTGGACCATAGTCAGCCTACCTAAGTTGTTTTTGACACATAAGTCGAATATGGTAAAAACATCTGATGAAAACTTAATAGATTAAGTAATTGTATATAATATGATAATAAGTGAAAAATAAATGAATAAAACAAGTAAAAAGTTTCTAAATTATGTTAATAATTAAAATATTTTTATTATTGATAATGATAAAGACTAATGTGACAAGTCAGACTCAAGGTAAGGGTTTTTCTCATCTCACTTTTAATTCCATGAGATATATTCCATAATCACCACTTAATTTTGTTTTGTGGGTTATATAATGACCATGGATTTATTTTATTACTATTATAAATAAACTCATTGGGATTTACCTATCCATATTAGGATTTCAATTTCATTGGGTTTACAGTTTCAATGTTATGAAAGCAGTAATGGATTTTTGTCTCAGTTTTCTTTCTTTGAGACGTTTGTTATATTATACACCTATATTATTTTATGAGGTGTATATAATTCCCATTTGACATGTTATATAATATATTTACTTTTTTTTATGATATTATAATTTACATTTAATGTTATTATTTCTTGGGGATTACAATTCAAAGTTAAAAAGTGGTAAGAGTATTTTGTTACCATGTCATCATTTATCAGGATTGAGTATGATTAAGTATCTAATGTTGATATATTATAATTCTCATGAATTATATTATAATTTGGTTATTAATGATATTTTTAAGTGATCTTACCATTTTTAAACACTTTGGTACTTAAATTTTTTGATAATGTGTTTTTGATAAAATCTGACTTCATTTCTCCCTTCGGCCAGAAATTTGTTTTACTCCAAAACCAAATTTTCTAAAAAATGTATTGAATTTGTTTTTGATATTGATATTCAAATTAAAAAGGATATCTTACCCAATAATTGTTTATAAATTTTTAAAAATATTTTTTCATAATATTTCAAGTTCATTTTCAAAAAAAAAATTATTTTTAAAATGTTTTATGTTTTAAAAACATATTTTCAAAATGAAAAGGTTATTTAAAAAAATATTTGTAATTTTATTTTATTGGTATTTAAATTCATCAAAATAAAAAACCATTTTTTACTTAATAACCAATGAATATATTTTATAATTAAACTATCCTCATTCTTTCTAAGGATGGATTGAGATCGTTTCAAATAGATTAATATGGAAACCTTTTATTTTCCACATGTTAATCACATTTCAAAGATATTATTATCAAACCCGTTTATTTTACATGGGTTAATCATGTCTCAAATATATTGACATAAAACCCATTTCTTTTCCATGGGTCTTAGACATATTATATAATTAGATGACCTAGATAGTACCGAGTGAGCCCAATATAGCTTATATTATGGGGTGTCCCAAATAGTGCTAGTTGGTCCCATTACAACTTATATGATGGGGTGACCTATATAGTTTTGTGTGATCCTGTTAAAACTTATATAATGGGGGAGACACATATATATCCAAGTGAAACAATTATAGCTTATACGATTTCTGTGACCAGATAGAGCGCAAATGAATTAGGTAATGATTATATTGGAAATCCAGAATATGGTTATAACAATTAAATGGGTATTTAAAGGGTTTTATTAATATCATGGTCCATGTTACTATTTTTGTTATTTTATTCCTATAGGTTTATAATGGTTAATTTTATCAATATTGACATCACAAAGATCATAATTATTGATTCCCATGACTCTTGTATTTTCAAGGTTTTTATATTTTATGAACCAAATATTAATTTGTATGCTTCATTTTATGATTCGGTCATGCACAATGATTATATTTTCTCACCCTAATAAACTATTTTTCTCATTGATGTAATTCAATTGAAAATTCTTATGTTTAACCTTAATGAGAATTTGATCCCACCCTTACTGTGTTTCATTTTCCCCAGGTTGTAATGAAATTGGATGAGTGAATTATGTCTAGAATGAATTTCATATGGATGATGATGATTACATAATGTAAAACAAGAAAATTTGGGTTAAGTGGTATAAATTCTATTTCGATGACATGTGTTTTGTTTATGTAAGAGTTTTTTGTAAATATTTATAACTCCAAACATAAAAGTTCTTCATGAATGTAAGTGAACCTCTTTTTCATTTTCATGTTGTAAGGTTTGGCTGAAAAAAAATAGGTCACAATTACCAGCCTCAAAGACTAACTTGTAATGATAATGATTTTAGCACTAGATCCGGTACTGTGGGTTCAAGAATGTAATAGTATGGGTTTAGGGATACTATAAATATATACATATTCATATAGACACATAAAAATACATACACAATAATACACATATGTACAAATAAATACAGAACACATAAATGTACACACATACACACACATGTTCATAGATATACATACATACATACAGATACAGTTACACATGAATACATATACACATACATATAAAAAAATATACATACATACATAAATACATACATGTAAACAAATATACTTGTATAAATACACAAACGAAAAATAAAAACACATATATACATGCATAAACAGACATACACATTCATATATTCATACATATACTTACTTGCAAGAATATGCATACATACATGCATATATAAAAACATAAATACATATACACATACATATACATAGATACATGTAGATTTAAATGCATAGAAAAATTCATTCATGCATATAAACATACATATATAGATATGCATACATATTCTATATACCTACATATAATGACCCCCATTCTTTTAAATATTTTTCTTTTGTCACACCAATATAATTTTTGGTCATATAAAATAGGTTTAACACTAGAGAAAAGATAATTATATAAACATAAATATATTTTTATTTTTATTAACTAATATAAATTTTCATAAATAAATATGGTATAATCTATATAAACATTTTCAATATTTGATATTATATTTTCTAAATTAGAGTATTATATTTTCTAAATATTATATTATATTTAATATATTTTATTAATATATTCATATTTAATTTCATTGAATAAATTGGTATAAATTATTATTAACTAATAAAAAATGAATAATTTTTTGTCATATACAACATGAAAAAAATAACGAAAATATAATTTTTATTTTAATACAAATTATATTTTTGAATAAACATTTATATAAAAAGTTTGTTCCTATGTTAATATATTATGTTATATATTCCGTAATATATAATCATATAAATAAGTATTTTAAATAAATAGAAACAATTATAAATATATTTTTATATTTTCAATATATATTAGTTTTATAAATTAAATAATATGGATATTAAAATATAAATTTAAATATGTCTTATATTTAGAATATTATATTTATTTATATTATTAATTTCATTATATAAATATGTATACATAATAATAATTTTATATATAATAATATTGTATTTAAATCTTTACACAATTACTTTTTGTGAATTTTATTTAGAAATTTATTATTAAATTTTCATGTATATATATTTTAATAATTTTATTATTTATCAAATTAATAACATCTATTCATTTATTTTGATATTTTTCAATTTAATCATTTAAAATATTTATATATTTATTTAGCACTATTTCTAGCACTGATAAAGGGGAAAATATTATCAATTCTTAAACAAATGTTGATAAATAGTTACTTATACCATCATTAAGAAAATCACTAACAAAGGGTTTTCTTTTATCGGTTCCTTTTTTATCATTGAAAAAGTTTATAATTATCAGTCCCTTTTTGGTACGGATCAAAATTTCCTTTTCAATGTATTTTTTACCACAATTAAATGTTAGTGATATAATCACACAATAAGTAGTTGTAATTGGTTTATAAATAATGTAAACTTGTTATTTTTAATATTTAGACATATGGTGTACTGAGGGATTTTTTTGGAAAATTAGTTAAAGATGTCAATATAATTATATAAGAAAATTTTACTTCTTTTATATACATTTAATTATATATATATATATATATTATGTGGAATTAGCTATGATATTTGTTCATTATATAGATTTTTAGTGATGTAATATAGATAACCATCAGTGGGATGAGTGATTTTATTATTATATTGAGTTTTATAGTTTACACGACCAATACGACCATTATGTAACACTCCTATATGATCTGCAATAATATTTCATAGTGGTTCTACAATGGGAGTTGAGAGTCTATATGATTCATATTCATATCTCTTTATTATAAGGTATTCCAATAATATGATAGTTAAAGATTAATTTTGTGATATTCATCATGAGTTAAACCTACAGTCAAAGATTAATGGTTATATAGGTAAAATCAATTGATATCTGGATTACTAGGTGAGGTTTTCATTTCATTATTGTATATAAATGAATCATTAAAGGTGAGTGGATTTTGTTCCATGAGTAGTGAGTAGAGAGAGTTTATAATATTCTTTTAAAATAATGTTATTCATTATTAATATTATCTTACATTGTATTGGGCTCGATAATAGAGGATATTTAATAATTTTACAACATTTTATATTTTATCAAATTTATAATTTTTTTGGTGGAATTGATAGTGATCAACATGTTCATTCAAAAATACTATGTAGATGAGTTATAATGGTAGATTCTAACTAGTAACTAGATGTTCTCCAAAACTAAATATATTTTTCTAAGTGTGGATTTTAAATATTGAATACATTTCATGGAAACTAAAACCTTTTTTTTTCAAGAGGTGGCATGTGTTGAAAAAATATTATTTTCACTATTAAAAACCCATTCAATGAGAGAGTTTAATTTGATATTAAAATGAATTTTTCACAATTTAATAATTCATTTTTACATTTTGAATAGACCTCAATGAGACAAAATGAGTTCATAGAAGATATTGAAGATCCCTTATTGATACACGGTCCACATATTAATGTTCTTAATAATGATATTTTAACCATATATTCCTTTGTGATTAATGGGTGATATCCCACATTGCATGTATTTCATCTTATTATAAACAAGAAGTCTTATGAATATAATGATTGTCTCAGATTCTGTATACAAATATTTATTAGCTTTTTTTAGATAGAAATTAGGAAGCTATTATTATAAATCAAAAGGTCAATATCTAGTTTATCATTATTTATTTGGGGAAGAAGTGTTCCAAGGAACTATAAGGAAAAAAATTTAGTAACATGTAGACTAATTATTAGTTGAGTATGCTATGACATCAAAAGGTACAAATAAATTTATTGAGATAAAATATCTGTTTGAATAAATGAGAATGAAATTATTATATCTATTGTTCAATAGGAATGATAACCATAATGAGATTAATTTTATAAATAATTAATAAAAGAATTCATTGTTGAATCATATTGATATAAAATATATTTTTATGATGTACAAGGTGGAATATGGTATGGTAAAAATTGAGTTTGTTTCAAAAAAAGTACTAATTCTTGGATATTATAAGAAATACATTCATGAAGAATATCTAATAGTACATTAGAGTGTTTTTGGGATTTAAATACCTCTCATGACCTCTATGAGTTTACGGATATTATTTTCTACTTTTATTCCTTTATATTCAAAGACAAATCAAGAGAATATATTGATATTTTTCCTTGTAAATGAATATAATTCCTTGAAAATGGGGAAGAATAAAAATGGAAAATAGGGTTACAAGGAGTTTTTATTAAGGGTATATATGATGATATGTTGGTATGATGAATATTTTTAGTGAATAACATATGTTCCCAAAAAATATGAAAGGGGAGATTAAAGATCAAGATTTAATATTAAAGGAATTATTGGGGGATATTAAATATCCTTCAATGAGAATTAGACAACGTGATAATTTTTATAAACTAAGAGTTGGAGATATCTTGAATATATTAATCAATAAAAGAATGTAGAGTTTAGATAGCTTTCATATTTATAACATACTATTTTAGTTTCTATCATGATGGTTCAAGATATTTTAAAATATTTTTTTGTCTTATTTTTTGTTATTATACTCATGGATATGTTTGATAGTGGTTGGAGTTTAAGTGACCATAATGGGAAAAATATTAAGGAAATTTGAAACCATTTCATGATGAGACAAGGATACATAATGTTTTATGTTGACTAAATAATGAATTATAATGTAGATGAAAATGATGTTGAATTCGTTAACAAAACACCTCATATTTGGTTATTGAAAAATAAAATTCATATATAGAAGATATGAAAAATGGTCATGGTACAGACCATGGTTTGTAGATATAATGGTCAACACCTATAATAACATGACCCCAATGGTAGCAAAGACCCCCTTCGTTAACATGACCAACATGTACTAGCCCTCCAGGCACTTCCAGTTTCCCTATAGGCATGTAGTCCCCTACCTGGGGCCCACCCACATTCCCAAATGAATCAATAGACTATGGAATATACCTACAGGTTAACACTTATTTTATTAGTGTGATTTTTCTCTCACTCACACACACGTTCGAAAACTTACTAGGAGGTTACCCATAATAACCACTACTTAAGACCAAACATGATTAACTGTTGAGTTCTAATCAGGTAGGATCCTAAAATAAGATTCAACTTATTTGACATGATTCATATCTTTTATTCATTTAAGCATTTATCATTATGGGGTGTCCAATTCACCCCTATCATTAGAGTAAAATGTACTCATTTTAGATCCTATATCTCAACCTAGGATGTTCCACCACACTTAAGGCCATATTCACCATCTAATACCAATGTAACTACTAGGCCCCACTAATAGCACTAACTCCCCACCTTAGCATAGTCGTTTGGTCCAATCCCACTAGAAACCACCAATTCCCCCACAGACACATGGTCCCATACCTAGGGACCACCCAGGTGCCTGAATATATCATCAAACTATTGACCAAACCCATTATCGAACACTTATCCTATCAGTTTCCTTTTCTCTCACCCACACACACATTGTGAAACTTCTTTATAGGTCACGTATCTTAACCACTACTCGAGGCCTATCATGCTTAACTATTGAGGTCCAATAATGTAGCCCCCTAAAAATAATGACCCATATTTTTGACATGAAACAGATCATTTATTATTCTATCCCTTTATCATTCTATGTTGTTACATAACCTACTGATATCTATAATGAACAAAATAAAATATTTATTTTTGAAATCACATAGTACATTCAAAAAAAGTTCATATGGTTCTAGTTATTAAAAATTATATCAATAAAGATTTTTAGAAACTACTGGAATTTTTGGATACAAAGAATTATCTTGGATTGTTAAAATACACAATAAAAAGTAGTTTAAACCTCTATAAAAATATTTAAAAATATTATCATTTTTCAATCATGTAGGTGGAAGATAATAAAATGTTTTGGTTCAATAGGAAACCATGTTTTGGATCTACTCAAATATATAAAAATATTGAAAGGAAATGAGATTCATATCTATATGCATCCCATGATTTTGATAATTGTTTTTTGATATATGGTTAATCAGGTGAAACTATTTTGTGGATCAATTCCCTACATCATTATTGTTTTGACTCAATAAAAAAATACAGTGTTAGTTAGAGAAAATATATATATATAGTTATTGAAAAATTCAATATAACATTCCAGAGAGTAAAGGATCATTTTTAGAGACGAAATTAGTGAACACATCATCCATGTATTATGGGTACTCAAAGATAATTTAAGATGATAGTTCTTTCTTGATTAATCTCTTTATTGATTATTATTCTTATTATATAGATATTGAGTCCACTATAAGAATATTTATATTTAGCAACATTTATACAATTGTGGTTTTAATAACTCCCTATAAAAATTGATTCCCAAACTTTTATTAGTAATGTATAAATGTTTCAATAAATCATTTATTTAGTTAGAATTTTAATAGAAAATAATAGTAAATAAAAATATCTTTTATATCTTATGAAAACCACATCTAATTATGTTTTAAAACATACCCCTCTAACTCCCCATCCATCCTTGACAACCATTACTTTTATAGTTCCATCTTCAGACTTGATTCCCCTTTGGTCCCAACACCTTAATCACAATCTAACCTTATCCTCTACCGGTAGCCTCAAATTATTTGTTTACACCTTCACCTCAACAGTTGTAGCCTTATCATCACAATCTAGTGATATACCTTAGTGGTCTACCGATTACAGTGATCAACTACAATACCAATGTCATCTTCTTATTATTACGTTTCATAATCCATCTACTGATCACCATTATGCACTGTAAGACTTATTATCTCGGTTCTCCTCCTCCCTCACCAATATACACTATTTGTCTCTAGTTCCTTATATATCATGATTTATAAAATTTATTCCACATATTTTTGTGTTATTGTTTCATTAAAAATGATTATTTTCTTTATTCTAATAAACCAAACCATTTACCTTTATATCAATAATATTTACATTAATTTTATTAAAAATTGTATTCTTTTTACTACCAATATATTTTGACTAATGTTTATATTTACCTCAATTTGATATAATATTTTTAAATAAGACATTTCAAAACATAACTTTCTAATGGGATATAACCTCAACACTACACCAATATATAAAAAATTACAATTTATCTGTTATGATGACCAATAATGATATATGATGATCAATCATATCTCAATTATATTCAATTTGGTTCCCTAATACCCAAAAATAATTTTTATAACCCAAAAATAAAAAATGAGTATTTAGATCACATAATGAAAAATCTTGATGATGTCACACTAGAAAAAAATATTTATATATTTCATCAGTTTCCTTAACTAAATGTTATTCCTCACAAATAATCTCCCAATCAAAGGAAGAATAAATTATGTGGATTTGTAGATAGGATTCATAAAAATATTCATACACATATTGAATCAACATATCCCATAAATATCACTACATAAAATATTCTTCTATATGTATTTCTTTATATAATTTCTTTGTAACTGGAAAACAAAGGAAGGAGTGAGGTCAAATGCTCAATAAGGGAAATATTTTCTACAAAGCACATTGGATATGATCATAAACTTGTGGGACAACATGATAATGGGGGAAGTATATTATTAAAAATATTATTGAATCAAAAGAGATAATCATTATAGAATGATATCAAAGAGTCCTAAAAAGACCATTATAGAAGCATATAACCCATATACCATGGTAAGGAATCATAACATAAGAGTGAAGAATAAATATGCATAATAAAATAATGAAATTTCCAAAGAAACCCAATATAATCCTGTCTTCACACAAGGTGGTGAAAAAACTATACAATAGCCATGTTTGTACACAAATCTATAAAAAAAATCAAACAACAACCATGTCCATACACTATAACATTATCTTATGAGTTATAATACATTAACCAATGAATTATAGTGAAATACAGGACTCCATCCATAAAAACATATAATCCATAATTATGTATTCTATTTGAAAATAATCAATAATCCAATCAAGAAAACCCATTTATTGAAAAATGGATTTCATATCAATTGGAAATGCTATCACATAACATGAAATTAATATTAAATTTACTTTCAAAGTAAATTCAATCATAAAATAAGAGTATAAAATCATATTAGGGATTATTATGAACATTATCTCATATGGTATATATATTTTTATTATATAGAGGAACAAGGAAGCTAAATCCTGAAAATATATTTCATAAAACATTTTTAATCATTTTGTTAAAAGGAGATGTTTTGAGTTAACTTTTAAAATTATTTTCATGAATGTGAAATTGAAACGAATAAAAATAAAAAATTAAAATATATAAAAAAACTTGAACCATGAATTTTTCTTAGTGTTTTCCATTAAAAATTTAGAGTAAAAGAATAAATATACAACCATGAATGAAAAATATTTTAATTATTAAAAGTAACATTGTTGGAACCCCCATCATAAATTGACAAATAAATAATCCATTTCATAATTGGAAAATATAAATTTAATGATCATCAGAAAACAATAATATTTTAAAATTAAAATAAGAAATTATAACATTAATGGGTAGAGTGAATATGGTTATGGAATATTAAGATCAAATTTTTAAAGGATTTGGATTATTTATAACATCAATAAATTTTATAAAGAATGAAATCCATCAATAATGAAATTTTTTACTATGAAAATATAATTCTCTATAAAAAAGGATAAAATGAAATATAATATTATAACAACCAAACTAAAGTATCCTATAGTTAGAGATTTATTATTACATTGTTATTAGATACAATGGATAATAGAACCAAATATCAATTAGTTTAATAGTCTTGGTAAAATAGATATAAACATGAATTTCATAATTGATTATAGATTAAAAACAATGAAAGAAAAAGATTATTTTATTCTTGATAATTTTTCAATAATTATTTGTTCAAAACATATAGAATGGAAAAAAACGTTGGACGGTCTCAAAAAACTTGTAATGGTCACATACAAGAGAATATCATATTTTCAAATACAGAAAAATAAATAGTAATGAGTGGATAATAACAAAAATATTCACTAATTTTATAATTTCTATTAAAAAAACATCCATGGATAATATTAACTTATCAATCACATAGATTATTAAAACTGAATTCATAATAAAAGAAATGTAAAAATGCATACATTCATGAAATTTACATCTAGGATATGATAATGTTATCATGAATCATACCAAGAGGGCCTCTCAACCAATAATTCATTTTTAATTAATGGGATGTTGTAATGAAAATACCCATATAATGTCCCACATGTTTTGTCTCACGAGACATGTCAATGAATTGATGATATATCTACATCTGGTCCCCACCCTTCACATACACATCTTATGAAATCCTCATATATTGAATGATTAATATAATTCATTATGAAAATTTCATATAAATCATCATTTATTAATGTTGAATCATGAATACAGAATGAATCTATAGTTAATGAAATTACATACTTAATGAACATCAATCAACTAATACTATATATAAAAATTTTAGATAGTAGATACAATATCAAATTGGTTGAAATGATTCTGTATAACTCCATTACAGTTAAACTATGTACATGAATGAGAATATATTGTATAATAAAATAATAGAGAGTTATAGGGATTGCGATCATGATAAATTTAATGAAAGGAAAAATAACAAATTATAAAATGATGAAATAAGGACATCTATTTCTCAAAAATGAAAGTTTTATAGTAAGGAAAATAAGTTTGGAAAAAATAAATGAGAACAGAACAAAAACATTGAAAATAAATTCCATGTATCTTTTTTATATGAATGAAGTTATAAATAACATTCAAAATTATCTTCGTTTATTTATAAAAATAATACACACTTCCATTGATAATATTTTAAATAAAAATTTCTAGAATATTGAGAAATATTTTTTATTTGAATGTATGTATGGAAACTTGTTATGGAACCATGATAATGAATAATGGATATGATGGCTAGAATGGGTGGTCATACCCTATATTTTATAACCTTATAATTATAAACTTTTGTAAAAATTTGAAAATAACCCATAAAAAATATGTTTAAAAGCAACCATTATAATAACTTGTGAAGTAAATAAAAAATTATAAATTTGGATATTTATAAAAATTTAATGAATAATTAATAATACGGGAAAAGGATTAGACCTTTGAGCCCTTCGGGGTCGACCTCTTCTCCTTGGCGACGATGGCGCCGCTAGCGGATCCTCTCCCCTTGGTGGGGGTGGGGGAATCGTCGCTTCATGCGGGAGGAGGGTTCTTCTGGCCATTTACTAACCCTGACTTTCTTTATCCGTTCCTGGAAGCTTCGTTATGCCCAAAGGTTCCAGATCTTCTTGATGGACTCCCTAACCTTTAGCTCTTGAACTCTGAGTTTGCAGAATCCTCAACTCTCTGGAATCACACACTAGTTTCACGCTTCTAGCACAGGAGACCTCCAGTTGATTCTTTAGACCGGTTCGTCTTCGGAAGTTAGGACCTTCAAGAACGAGCGATTGTTGTCTTGCTTGGCAACAACCACATCATGATTCAGTTTGAATCTGAGTCGGATCTCATCAAGGCTTGGTCAAGGGATCCTCGTAACTACAACGGATTTCGTTTCCTTCTACTACGGTGGTCCTTCAATTTGCACATGGAGCGCAATTCTCCGGCCACAGCCGTTTGGGTTAGTTTTCCAAACCTCCCTCTTCCTTTTCAGAACCCTTTGGTGATTCATATGATATGTAACCTAGTAGGAAGGTATATCTGTTCTGATAACCGCACTGAGGCCGGGTGCCATCTAGTCCATCCACGGGTATGTGTAGAAATAGACGCTTCTTGTAGGCCCTTCGATTATGTTTGGATCACTATTAGAGAGAATTACAGGTGGAAGCAAAGGGTGGTTTACGAAAACTGGATAGAGTACTGTCCATCGTGCAAGTGTTTAGGTCACCATCTGAGAGTTTTCCAAATGAGAAGATTTGTTCCTTCATCGGAGGTTACCCGTAAGGGGAAGTAGATGGTTACAACAAAAGTGGATGCTACTCTGGGCAAGGAACCGGAGGATGGGGTGATGTCTGGTTTGGATAAGGAGACTTCAGGGTGCATCAAAGGGGGACCTCCATCGAGTCCAGTGGTGGAAGATCACTGTGAGGTGGCTCCTAAGGTGTCAACAGTAGAGGTGCATGCATCTAGATCTCCAGGTGCGTTGACAAATCAGGTTATCCCAATGGTTGTGGATGTGTTTAAAAGGCTTTGACAGGATTTGGGGAGCTCCTGTGTCTCCATTTCTTAGAAGGAGACAGATTCGATTCCTAAGGGGGATTTCCTGGAGCAACACTCTGCTGGGGAGAATATGGTGAAGAAACAGAGGATGGGGATAAAGGGAGCAGCTTCCGGAGTGGCCAGTCTGATTAGTGATGGGGGTCCTAGAGGTTTAGACCCTTCGGCCAGGACCTTCCTTGCGTTATCCAACAAGTTTGAAGGTATATCGGAAGTTATTCTGGAAAAGGGTCTGGAGATGGTTGCTATGAATGGTGATGATGCAGAAAGGGCCTATGTGGACGGGCTCAATGCTGGAGGGTTGGGACATGAGGAAGCACCTATGGCTGGGGAAGAGGATGCTAATGAGGCAGTGTGTCTGGATGTGACTGACAGCAAAACGCCGGAGTTCAGGAGGGGGAATACTACTGCTCATAAGGATGATGGTTCGGTGGGGAGAAAGGTTTTCGAAGGGAATAAAGAAAATATGAAGGATCCAGTGTATCTGTCATATAGTGATGTTGTTCAGAACGGTAATGAAAGGAGGACTGAATGTGAAAAACTCTATCTGCTACGCCAAGAAGATGGACAAGGAAAGACTACTCTTACCTACCGAGATCGGCATGTACCAGACCATCCTTCAAGCGGGATAAAGGTGTTATTATTGATTTAAAAAAGGACAGTTTGGTTAACCAAGCTTGCACAATGCTACATTCACTGGACCAAATGAAGAACTTTGAGGAAAGAGATTATTTTCTAAAGCGGCATAAGTTGGTCTCTGAGTGGGAATTAGTTACGGCAGAAGGGGACACTTGTGTGGGATGCAGAGATGATTATGGGTATTATGACATGTAGTTTTGTGGAGGGATGTTCAGATTTTGTTGTCCTGTAGATGTTTTTATGAATGTATCAAGTCGAGTTTGGGTTTGTGTTATGGGTTGTGTGGTTTCTCACTTTTCCTAAAAGTGTTTGGAAATAAAAAATTTAATTTTCAGTTAGTTAATAATACTTATGAAAATTTTAAAATAACCTTGACAATGAAGAAAAAGAGTTTGATGGAAATCCTTAAAAAATGATTTGAAAAGAACATATCTTACATTAAATTTACATATCAATTCTTAGTCCATTAAATTATGAAGTGGAATATAAACATGTAAATAGAAAACATAACTAGTGGATATGAAAATATATGGATTTTAAGAGGTTTGGATCATATAAATTTCCCAAAGTAACTTCGATCATAAAAAATCCTAGAATAAATTATATTGTAATAAAAATCACATTAGACTTTAATAAAAATTGAATAAAACACCACTAAATGATTAAAAATGAATTAAGGCCATAAATATCATGAATAAAGTAGAATTTAAGATATAATTTCCATAGGGGAAGTATATTCTGCATATAAAATAAATTTGGTTCATAATATAAACATGTCTCATTGAAGTGGAAACAAAAAAAAATTACCCTTACAGTGGGTCTCCACTTAGTCATATGTGATTTATCCTCTTTTATAATGAATTTAAATTTATTAAATACTTGATTGAGAAACTATTACATTTGTATTATAATTTTTATGTTTATATTACAATGTTTTTAAATTTATTCATTGAATAATTCTTTCTACCTTCGACCACTTAAGGATGTTCAATCATTTTCCCCAAAATTACTTCTGTATAATGTCTATGGTTAAATTAGTTTGAAAATAGTCCCATTATGTCTATAATAATAAAAATTTGACAAATATATCTTTTATTCATCATTTAAAATTTTATAATCATTCATGCATGGTTATAATAGAAAAAAGATTCACATCACTTCATGTAGGTGGTAGTCCACATGCACGATTGAGTGCCATTATCAGTTTCCAATATATTGAAGGGTAAGAATATAGATAATAAATTATATTTATAGAATTATAAATATTTCATAATTTTATTATAAATTCATTAATTCCACCTTTATTACCACCCATGTAATATATTGATGTAATAAATTATATTGCAACATTGAGATGGTATGATGATTATCCGAACAATCAATGTTTTCATTTTCCATAGGATGGAAGATGATGTGGGTAATGTTCATGCCTATAACATAATAAAATTTTAGTATATGGATAATACTGATGTTATTATATGATAATGGATATTTATTATTTGAAGGAAGAGGATAAGGAAAATAATATAAATAGATTATTAAGATTTATACCTCTTGTTCAAAAAAACCACCTCTGAATTACACTTGAAGACATCTATATGAGTAATTTTAATAGATCATATAATCTAGTTCACCGGGATGAATGTTGGGAAGGGATGTGGGTAGATATTGGTAGATTTGAATAGCATAAAATGTCTGATGAAGAGAGGATAATAGTTTTTTTTATAATTGAGGAGGGGACACACATGAAATTATTTAAAACAATTAAATATAATTAATATCATAATCATGTAAATTGGAAGAAAATGGGAAATTTTTTTATATTAGTACATGATAATCTTGAAATCCATTGATCCAATTTAATTTGGACATGTTTATGTGGAATTATAAACCTACCCTTTTGAGTTATCTCCCTCACTAAAAAACATTAACCTTAACTAAGATGACACATTTTTTATAACTTAAGTGTAAGAAATTTACATATATGATAAAAAATTGTTGAAAAATGATATATGGATAGAAATTTTAACATGTTTTCATCTTTCATTCCCTCTTTCTATATTTTTTTTAACAAATTTCTTTTGAATCTACTAAAATGGTTCTCTCACCCAATATGGTACATGACCTCAAGAACACCAATATGTATGCTAATGGATTTTGATAGGTGGAAATGACCCCTAAGGTAACCATGGGAAGACTATTCAATTACATTAGTGTTGTGAAATATTGAAAAATATAATATAGATAGCACCAAGTGAGATATTATTTGATAAGGTAAGGCATAATAAAAGAATTAGTAAACAGATAACCCATTTTGTAACAAAATGTTCTGGATTCCCATAGGCAAGTCATAATAGTTAGAGTCAGATATACACGTAACCAAAATTATTAAAAATAAAAACAATCTAAATATTCCAAACTCCCAATAGTCCAAACAATTTTTTATCACCAAACTCCATGCTCTGTCCCAACCCAAAAAATGTGTCTCAAAAGGTCACTTTCCCATATCTAGCCATGCATCCATGAATTCTTCCTGGTTACCAACTGGTATCCCCAGATGGGTTTGAGTATGAATCAATAGGTCACCAACATCGATTTATAAAAGTATATTCTGGTTGATACAATAATAGTTCTTATAGATTTATATTATAAAATATGAAGATAAAAGAAAAAAATAAATTAAATAAAACAACATCAATCTTCAGGATTAACAATGGCATCTAGGTGTAACCTACATACATTAAATAAGGATAGATGTATCTTAGAATATATTTATAATCATAATAACCATAAAACCCTTACAAAACCTATGAGATCATCATAGAATTCCAAATATCATATTTAACAAATATTCATCTTACTCATCCTCTCAGTATCAATCAGCTGGTGGCGTATAGAATACATGGATCTCATCAATGAATTCCCAACTGATGCACAAAATATAATCCAAGGATCTCATTACATTATTATTACTCATATAGTATCACTTTTCTTATGGAAAGAAAGTATCTCATTCTGGTATTCCCTTTCAATTTGAAACAAATATTTAGTATAATTATAGGATATCATCCTAATATTTCCATTTTGTTAGTATTAAGTAATCATTTACAATATAAGGAACTCATCCCAACATTCATATTTATTTACTTAGGCAATATATAATCATCTATTCCATTTTAATAAATTTAATCCCATTTCCAAAATCAAGACAAATTACCATGATTTTTCCATTTTAGAGAATCTATTAGGTTTTTCAGTTAACTCGATTAAATCCATAGCCTATTCTAATAGAATAAAATCACTATAGATGTTTATTTACTGTTAAATAGTTCAAACATATTCATGACCACTATAAAGGGGTGACCTAGATTCTAATTTAGTATTATTAATGACCAACCAATAATTCTAAAAGGGTTTTAATATCATTATACAGAATGATGTAATTAATTTTAGGTTCATGACTAAATTCATGGTAAAATAGCTTGGTGACATACATGGAATAAACTATTATATGGGGAAACCATATGAGATATCTCAATAAAAAAATTCCTTTGGTTTGAAGGATTCCAAAATCCAAATATCATGATTTTATTTGAGTAGAATTGAGTGATTTTAATAACCCAAAAAAACCCTAAAATAGAACATAATAGATAAAAAAACTAGAAAATATGAATCATAGAATTTATGAGATAATGGTGGATGGAAGACTCTTAGATTTACTTAAAGGCTTTAAATGAATCATACAAAGCACAAAATGGTGGAGGGATGGTGGAGATCCCCCATTCTTGGTGGAGAAGGATAGGAGAGACAATAGTGTGGGATGTTGTGTGAATGAGGGAAAAGGAATATAGAATTATACTTGTGGGGTAAACAAAGGTTATAATTTAATTTAATCGATTTATAACAAGGGGTATGTTTTGGTAACTTTTTTTTGAAATAATGTGCCAACTATGCCGCCCTACGATCTGGAAGCATCATAGCCTACACATGTAGGTAAACTTTCTTACAAACCATGTGAAAAAATCATGTGAGGTGATCATTAAATAAATTATAGGTTTTATTTGGTTTATAGCCCCACTTAACATTATTTTCCAAATCATGATCTATTGCTTTTCAAGATTCGTAGCTAAGGGTCACAGTTAGTGCAGACCATGAAACAAATGTTCGCTAACTGTGTTTCCTACACTGCCTTCCCAAAAACAATAACTCTAAGTCCCAAAACTTATATTCACTCCTAAAACCTACCATAATCCATTTTAATATTTCATTAAGGTCAATTAAAGGGAATTTAAATTAAAACAAAATGATCCAATCCTCAAGGAAGAGAGGGGTTTTAAAATCTTCCCACCATTGGAAAACTCATTCTTGAGATATTCCATCAAACGTCACCAACCACCTTGTTGAAAATTTATAGCCACTAGGATAGAATATTATCAATAATATCTACCAAATGATTTATATTATACTTAATAGACACATGAAATTCTATATAAATATCATCATATAGAATCATCATAGATGATAGATGTGAAAAACATCATTTATGGAACTGAACTACTATTGAAAGGAAAATCTATATTCTGTTGGGCTGATACATTCCACAATCTCAAAAAATTCCATGAACCCAAGTACTGGCTTCTCCTATAACCACTAGAGATAGTATTCCAATATATGTCACCCATGAAAGAATACAAGGCCATTGATCTCAAACCTAAGAGGTTAGTCTCATAAGTCTTCAAATGAATTTTCCATTGTCTATGCCATATTTATATACTTATGAATCAAACTGACATGTTATATATTTTCTCTTATGAGTCTTGGTCTATCTATTTCTAGCTCACTAGTATTATGACAACATAGGGGTGAATGAAATGGTCCCCCATAGAAAGCCTCATAAGGTTCCTCTAGTAGCTGTTTTTGTGTTGAAATTATTCAAATGATAAGATATTTTACCTAGTGCCCCAAATTTTAGGAATGCATACAATAAGAATTTAATCAAATATAAAAATAGTAAGATATGATTTCCCATCTATTTTGGAGTGGTTGGTAGTTATAAGAAGAACCAATAAAACCAGATCCTTCTATAATCCCTTCTATTACAAATATGTTAAATAGGAAACTATATATAAAACTATAGTTTGAGGAACCTCATTTAATCACACCGCATCGTGGAAACTATGTCTGAAACTATGGGGGAACTTGGTCAAGAGTCCCATAAATTCCCAAATAACATCATTTACCCTAGGTAAGTTTATTAGTAATATTATAAGATCCATCATAACATAATCCCACATCCACCTAGGATTTGGAAATGACTATAGAAGACCATCAGGTCTCTAGATATTGGTGTTCACTTAATGGAAGGTGGATTACCTCATAAATAAAAACACTATCTAATTACTCATACTTGGACACCAATATAGTGATATTAGATCTTAAAACATCTTGATTATCCTAGGGTTCTCTTCTTAATTATATTTATGATACTCCTTCATAAGATCTTCCTGCATGTCTATAAGAACCAATAAATTCCAATGAATATTAAGGATTTGATCCTTATTTAAAACCAATTGCATAGAAAATACACACTGTAAATGTTATCCCTCAAATCAAGGAACTCCATATTATATAATTTTTTATACTTGATCCAATTCAAATATAAAGACACAATAGGTAAGGATGTGAGAGCTACTGTCCCTTGATACAACTCCACTCCTAAACACATCTCAGTAAAGATATCCACAAACCACCAATCCTTGATAAATTCATAAAAAAATTGATCTAGTGTATTCCTACATAAAACATAAGAAACAATATTTACCTTACCCTTGGTATAATCCAATCCAATATCAATGTGTTAGAGATATTCATCATATCTATTTTTCTAAATATTTCAATATTTTAGTGAGAATTTATATTTCTATATTTTATGGTCCTTATCAACTACAAACCTCGAACCTATTAGAGAGTTTCACTAGTATCTCATAGAATTAATCACTACTTCTTATATATGTCATGTTTTAGGTTGTTTTCAATCAACTGGCCTCATATTTTAGGATACAAATTCAATAACATGACCACCATTCTACAAAACAACCTGATACTCGATCATTAATGCATCAGAATGCATTGCATAGTCTCTTCCATGCTCAATTAGATTTATTATCTATGAAGGTGTCAATATCTTCTTCATCTCTTAGAACACATTTTTTCATGGTTTATACCATTCAGAAATTATCACCTTACATGAAAAAAACTAAATGGTTTTGTTAGATGGGATAAATCATGAATAACCTTATATTTGTATCCTACTAAGCCTACGAAGATATATATACAAAAACATTTCATGGTACAGTCCCAAGATACCATTACTCTAACCTTTTCGGGGTCAACAATGACACCAACTTTAGAGATGATATTCCCCTAAAAGTGAACTTGGTCAATTTAGAAATAACACATGGTGAGCTTGGCCTAATATTTATTCTCCTTCAATGTTCCTAGAACTATATTCAAATACTGATTGTGTTCCTCCATAGTCATATTGTATACAAGGATATTATCAATGATGATGGACCAGAATAATTCCATGTATATTTGGAAGACTGGGTTCATTAGTACATTAACATGTATGGTGTGTTCGTTAGGCTGAACTTCACCACTATGCACTCTTGTGAACCATTTCTACTTATAGGTTTTTTACAAGTTATTTTTAATAGTCTCACCCTAACCTGGTGGTAATTTGACATCAATTAATCCATGGAAAACTCTTGTTATCCAACAGTTTGATAAAAAAATATATCTATCCAAGGAATTATGTACAATTTATTTACTTTAATTTGGTTCATCATTCTTTAATTGACACATAACTATGAAAAACCATAAAAAGTCATATAAAAAAGGAATAAAGATCCCAATGGTGTGGTACTTAGAATAATAAACCCCCTAGACTCTAAGACCACTATATGAATCTTGAATTCCCACAGTTATACTAGAGACATCCTATAAGGATGATTAGATTTAGGTTTTTTATACCACATAAGATCAACGATAAACTCGATTCCCTAAACGGGTGGTAGTCCTACATATTTCTTAGGTAATACATCCTAGAACTGATCTGTAATGTCCTGGATTCGGGTACCACTCCATGGGTGCCCCGAACCCAGTTGGTCACATGACCTCAAGCGCATTTCCCCAAATTCCAGAGGCTACCGACTAGTAGTGAGAGCTCAGGTCTGATAGTGAGGAAACTATGCCCTCATTTGTCAAAGTGTAGCATAGCGGAATACAAGAACAAACATAAAACAACAGCGGAAGCAGTAAAAAATATACAACCGAAAAGTACGTCTGAAGTAAAAATAACCAACAATCATAAATTTATATATATCAAGATGCAACATGTCACTATTTTATGAAAACAACCAGAACATGTTACAGAGTAGTACAATATGATACAATGGAAAGTACAAGTACAACAGAACAAAACAGAACAATCGGAAGCATCGCGAGCCTAAGCTCGGTCCCATGCTCCCCTACACCTCATCAACACTCATGTACCTATATAGGGACCCTTGACCTTATCCATACTTGTAGAAATTTAATCTGTTTGGGGCCAAAGACATGACCCAAAATGGGGTGTGAGAAATAAATCCTAGTAGGCACCCACCAAAGGCCCGTGCCCAACTATTAGTGAACATGTACGATAATGGTGTGCAACCATAAATGCAATAAACTAAGCAGTACTCTAAAGTAACTAACTTTACCAGTTCCATTTCCATTTAAATATTTATTTAGCTGTTCAATTTAATAACATTCAATGTTCCTCAGAACTAAGCCCTCGAGATAATCAAAAACTTTCCCTCAGGCTAATATAACAACGCCCTCAGGCATACCCTTAGGCATAACGAATAGTGCCCTTAGGCATATGGAATCTCGCACTCAGGAATACCAAATATTTCCCTCAAGCACAAAAGCTACTGCCCTCAGCAATAAGATGCGTTTCCCTCAGGCTATAAAATAACCACTTCCCTCAGGATATGAAAAAAATGCCCTCAGGATAAAGTAAAACACTGCCCTCTAGCACAAGTAACCAGGCCAAGACCAAAGCATAACAAGCAAATTATATAAAATTCTTCTCAAGTCAAAAGTAGTGCACAAAATGACCATGGAATACCCTCACGTATCCTGTCCAAATAGCTAAATAGAGGAACGCACCCCCGGGGTGGTCCTCGATCCAATCACTAATCGCAAAAAATAGTTCATTATCACATTTAATTACATATGAAATTATAGGTATTCAAAATATCCAAGGCCTCAGCCACACTACACCCCAATGTGGGTTCTTATCACAATGGTACACACAAATGCACAACAGTTGGAATTTAAACACAAAGCCACCTACCTCGATCACCCCTTATCGATATACATGAACGATGCTCCTTGAAACGCCTGTGAACGATGTATATCTGAGGTAAAATAAAAACCCATTTAGACGTAAATAACATCCCTTAGAGGAATAATTGGCAAGAATGGTTCCAAGATAAGGAAGGGCTTACCCGTATAATTCCAACGAGATCGACGGAGGCAGAATCAGTTTCCTAGTGCTCTCTCAGGTGATCTCCAAAGCTCTGACCATATCTCCAAAGCCGTACTCCAATTCTAATCCAATTCTGTGAATAGGGGAGGCTTCTGCCCATTTTAAGCAAAAAACAGACTACACGGTGTGTAATATTGAGTACACAACATGTACTTTCCATTTTTTAACTATTTCTCTGGCAGCTTCTCACCAACGTGGAACTATTCATCAGTCGACATGAGTACACGACGTGTAAATCATGAGTACACGACGTGTACTAACACTCAGCTGGCAACTGCCTTCACTACAATATTATTCGTCTACTGATTGACTACACGACGTGTAAATACCCACTACATGACATGTACTGATGCTCTGCTGGCGGCTGCCTTCACCGCCTTACTATTTGCCTACCGACTGACTACACGGAGTGTAAATACCCACTACGTAGCGTGTAGTCGGTTTTTACACCTTTCCTAACAATCACAACTACACGCCTTGTGTACTCATCTCACACAGCCAAAGTACACAACATGTACCCACAAAAGGTGATTTTTCCCCATTTTCTTTATTCTCTCACAAACGCTTAAGGAAAATAGAAAAGAAGAAACCTAGACCTCAAGAATAAGAACCAAGTTCTTAAAAACTTCCCCCCTTAAAGAAATTTGTCCCTGAATTTCCCTTCCAAAGGTGGTGAAGATAAATCTCAGTACAACTCTAGACACTGAGCATGTTTGTCAGTCTCCCGCTCCCAGGATTTGTCCTGCACTCAGTCGTGCTACCATAGCACCCGTATGAGACGAACTGACTGACCTCAGAGAACCTTCATGCTCCTATCCATGATATGAATCAGATTCTCCTCAAAGGATGCATTGAAATGAAGCTCAAACTCCTCTGGCTGAAATACGTGAGATGGGTCTGAATGATAACCGCACAACTGAGATACATCGAAGATGTCGTGCATAGCCTGGTACCTCTGTGGTAATAGCAACCGATAGGCAACCGGCCCAACTCTCTCCAGAATATCAAATGGACCCACATACCTCGGTGAATGTTTACCCTATCTCTGAATCCACCTGTGTCCCAAACTTGGTGAAACATGCAAGAAAACCTGATCCCCGACCACGAACTCAGGTCGTCTACGACGATCATCATAAGTTTCTGACGAGACATTGCAGTAGCCATCTGCTTCTGAATCAACTGGACCTGCTCAGAAGTCTCCTTCATGAGACGTGGTCCCAGTAAAGCTACCTCACCTGCATCCATCCATCAAAATAGTGATCGGCATGGCCTACCATATAAAGCATCATAAGGTTCCATCTCAATAGTTTCCTGAAAACTATTATTGTAGGAAAACTCGACTAGGGGTATATGCTTTTCCTAGGATCCCCCAAAGTCTAGGACACATGTACGCAGCATTTCCTCTAGCACCTGTATCGTACTCTCCGATTGACCATCGCTATGAGGGTGGTAAGTTGTGCTCAGAGGAACATGTGTACCCAGTGACCTCTGAAAACTATGCCAGAAATGAGACATAAAATGTGAAACCCTATCTGAAATGATAGAACGAGGAACCCCATGAACATGTACAACCTCTTGGATATACATCCATCCGATCTTTTCAACACCGAAGGTCTCCTTGATCGGAAAAAAGTGAGCTACATTCATGAGTCTGTCCACAACAACCCACACGACATCATTTCCTCTAGGTGACCTCGATAACCCAGTAACGAAGTCCATCGCAACATCATACCATTTCCACTCTGAAATGGGTGACTACTGTAACAGTCCGGATAGCCTCTGATACTCTACCTTCACCTGCTGACAGGTGGAAAATCTCGTAACAAAACCAACTACTTCTCTCTTCATACCCGACCACCAGTACTAACGTCTCATGTCATGGTACATCTTGGTAACTCCGAGATAAACTTCCCAAGATGAAGAATGAAAAACCCGCATCACCTCCTCACATATATCCCCTAGAACCCACACTCATCCATGGAAACATAGTACCTCATCATCGCCTATCGTCCATCTAGGAGGAGGGTCCTCACTTGCCACCGACTCTCGTAGAACTAGGCCTTCTGAATCAGATAGCTGTCTCATCCTCACTCTATCCAGGAGGGTAAAAGTCACAGCTAAATATGAAAGATCGGTTTTCCCCTGACCGTTGTGCACCTCCAAATGAATCTCAGAGAACAAATCCATTAGCTTCCACTCACCACTGGACTCATGAACCGCCTATGTCTAAGTCTTCCTGCTCAGTGAATTAACAACTTCATTACCCTTACTAAGTGTATAGGAAAGCTAAAAATCGATGGACTGAAGGTATTAGACCCACCTCCGCTGCCTCAGATTCAAGTCATGTTGAGTAAAGATATACTTGAGACTTTTTGGTTGGTGAAAACCACAAAATTCTCTCCCAAGAGATAATATCTCCAACATCGTAACACATGAATAACTACATCCAACTCGAGGTCATGCGTTGGGTAATTCCTTTCAGGTGGACGCAACTGCTGAGACCCGTATGCAACAACTCGATATCCTTGCATCAACACAGATCCCAGCCCAATACCTGATGCATCACAGTAAACTGTATAGCTCTTTCCATGATCTGGGAGTATCAAGATTGGTGCTGATGTCAACTTTCCCTTCTCCTCATAGAAGGCTATCTCTCAAGCTTCTGACCTAACGAACATCAAACCCTTCTTAATCAAACCCGTCAATGGCGCTGCTAAGCAGGAGAAGTCCTGTATAAAACACTGGTAGAAACCAGCCAGCCCCATGAAACTACGTATCTGAAACACGTTCTTAGGCTGCTCCCAAGAAAGCTACTTCTCCCACCTTCTCTGGGTCTACTGTAACTCCTGCCTCAAAGATGATATGACCCAGGAAGTGAATCTGGTCCATCTAATAGTGTCACTTTGAGAGCCTATCATACATATGATGTTATCTCAGTGTATTGAATACAATTTCAAGATCGGTTGCATGGTCGTGTCGAGTGTGAGAGTACACAAAGATATCATCCACAAGTAATACCACAAAAGAATATAGATAAGGATGGAATACACGATTCATTAGAGCCATGAAAACTGCTGGCGTGTTCGTGAGTCCGAACGACATAACCAAGTACTCATATAGACCACACCTACTCTTGAAGGCTGTTAGAGGAATATCAGATGGTCTTACACACAAATGATGATATCCAGATCTCAATTTAATCATCGAGAACACTCTTGCACATAATGGTTGATCAAAAAGATCATCAATCCTTGGTAAGCGATATCGGTTCTTGATCATCAACTGGTTTAGCTTATGATAATCCACAAAGAATCTGAGGGTACCATCCGCCTTCTTCACAAAAGGACCAGAGAACCCCAAGGAGAAGTACTGGTTCGGATAAAACCCTTTGACTTTAACTCATCTAACTGCCTTTTGAGCTCATGTAACTCAGGTGTAGCCATCCAATAAGGAGGAATGGATACCGGTGCCGCTCAAGGCACAAGATCAATAAAGAAATCCACCTCACGCTCTAGAGGTAGAACTAAAAAGTCTTCTAGAAACGCATCCCTGAAATGATCAACCACTGGAGGGAAGTCCTTCTGACAAGTCCCCTAATAATCCAGATATAAACTCTCAATCTGGGCTGTGACTCCACCTCGCCAATGATGCTCTGGTCCAGCTCGACTCGCCTGAACATCCCATTCTCCCTTGTATAGAAACTCTCCGCCCTCTGGTGTTGTGAAACACACCCTGTGATGATAGCAGTATAAAAAGGATTGAAAGGTAACCAACCAGTCTATCCCGAGAATGAAATCGTAGCTCATCATCTCCAAGACATAGAGGTCCCAAAGTAAGTGACACCCACCAACCTCAAGGGGGAGCTCCTTGCACTGACGCACACCAGGCGTTCTAATCCCCAATAGAGCTTCTTGTGTCATAATATCAGAAGAAGAAGAAACACAGAGCCCAAGGCTCTCCACAACAGGCACAAATACAAAGTTTTTTGTAGCACTCATATCAAAAAGTACTGAAGATAAGATAGAATCTACTATAATAGTACCTCTGCTAGTAGAAGGTCCGGGATCCTACTCTTGTTGGGCCTGTTGCACTGCATATGCCTTCCCAGTGTTGTGGCCCTACGACATAGCCTGGCTACCATGAGATGTCCCGCCCTACTGCCTCTGAGATCCTGGTGTCTGGCTACCACGACCACGACCACCATCCTTGCCTACACACCAGGACGTATTCTAGTTTCTTGATTAGTAAGAAGCCACTGGTCCTTCTCCTACATACAGAGTCTTCATAGAACCCCTCTCGCTAGCCACTAGTAGAAACTACCTACAAAAGCGCTGCAGATGACCTATCTTTCAGCAAGCTCGGCACTCCACTGGGTCACATAGACACTGCAGTCTCTTGTGCCCCTCCCCAACACACTGGTAGCACCTGATCTGGCCACCTGAAGTATTCCTATGGATGGTACTGCCACCTTGAGAGAACTCCATATGTCTATTCCTATTTCTAGTATAAATAGTACTGGAAAATGGTGTCGAACCACCCTTTCCCACACCACCAGGTTCCCACAAATTCTGCTCAGTGATCAGTACCTGGTTCACAATAGCATGTACAGTAGGCAACATGAAAACATTCACCAGTGCACAAATGTCATAACAAAGACCATCCTCAAAGCGTCTAGCCCTCAACGTCTCATCACCCACCAGAACGGGTGAAAAACGCTGAAGCTTGGTGAAACGAGAAGAATAATCCATCACCGATATAGAGCCCTACAGTAGATTCATGAAATCTCAAGCTCTATCTGCCCTCAACATCTCTAGGAAGAAGAAGTCATAAAAATATGTCTGAAAATCTTCCCATGCCATGTTTCTTTGATTCTCTGACCCGATGGTAATATCCCACCACCTCTTGCCGGAATCACGCAACATATAAGTCGCGAGCTTGACCCTCCACCCAAGAGGCATCTCAAGATGATCAAATATAGTCTGTAATGAATCCAACCAAGACTCTGTAGCCTATGGTCCACCATCCCTTGAAAATGTAGGTGGATGATACTACTGGAAGATACGTGTCAGCTCAGCCATAGACGTGGCAGCCGGCAGTGCTCCCCGAATGGTCTGCAGGAACTGCATAAAGCCTTCACAGAACTGCACATCTGCACCTATGTCCGGTATAATGGCTGGCGCCACATCAGGCTCTACTGGAAGATCCACTGGTAGCCCATGTCCTAACATCTCTGGAGTATAATTGTCACCGCTCTCCTGGCGAAAAACATGTGGTCGTCTCAGCAGCATGACTCTACAAGGTCGAACACACACCTTAGATCAATATTATCAAAGACCGAAAATAAAGAGACGGTGAAGGAATGTTTTCAAAATTTACAAAACATTACTACACGACGTGTATAAAACTACACAGTGTGTTCTCGCAAGCCATTTTCATGGGCGTCTACCCCAGCTTAAACTGGCTGTGTAACACCCCAAACACACGACGTGCCTTCTAAATACATGGCATGTACTTAAATAATTCTTCCCTGCATGATTCCTTCTACATGGCTAATCCACACGACTTACTTGAACAAGAATACACAACATGTATGGAATCTATAGAGTCTATGGTTTAATTTCCAAGTAATCGTTTCATTCGTGACATGACCGACTACTCGGCTGACACTATACGGTGTGTTACACCAACACACGACGTGTACACCATCCTGTTTCCCAAGATACATGGATAATTCCACACGGTCTTCCACTGGCAAGGACAACACGGCGTGTCCCTCAGGCACACGACGTGTTCATGTAGAGGTAACATTGACCCATGTTTGTTAGCTACACGGCTGGGTCCCTAGGTCAGACTACATGGCGTGTTCCAAGGTGGACACGACGTGTATGTCCCAAGGTCTCCTCCATCTATATTTTTAGTTGCACGAGAGGACTCCGGTTCAACACTACACGGTATGTACATCCAGTACAAAATGTGTTTTTCCCATGCATTTCCCTACCCTATGTCCCCTCTGACATGGTCTATGACACGAGAAGAGACTACACGGCGTGTACTCAAAAAGTTTTCATTTCTTCCCGAACAGAAGAGCACACAGTGTGTGTCCAAGGAACTACATGGCGTGTATGCTGGGTTTTCCAGACAGTAAGCCTCAGATACTACTCCGGAACCCCGAAAATACAGAAAAACAACACCTAAGTTCCAAATTCTGATCCGTGAGGGCCCATACTCCCTGCGAATCCAAGTTTGGCATCTTATAAATGTCATAAACTTGTAAAAAAGTCAATGATCTACAAAATTCCGGTTATTGAGGGCCCATACTCCCAAAAAACCAAATTTTGGCGTCCATCCTACCAACAGGCTCACGCAGAAATACCCTATCACATAGAAGGTATTTATCAAAGTAGCTATCACAACAGCATGCTATTCTAGCATAACAACTATCACAACAACATGTAGTTTTTAATGCGCCTAAATGGCATGGAACTATGCATGGCATGTGATTTCTATCATGTGCCTAAATTATGAATGAGGTGGAATACCCTCATCTCATATGATTGAAACTAAATAGAACCCATGGATAACATATAAAAAACATAATCACAAGTGCGTCATCCAACAGTGAAAACCAGATCAAATGTAAATTGAATAATCAATAAAATTGAAACACTAGATAAATTGGCTTTTCCCTGCACACGAGTTAGCTACTCCTGAGAATAGAATATTATCAACTACCATTTACATCCTATCCCTGACTAAGGATCCAAATAGTAAGTCAGTGAAAAGAGACACCTCTGACACCACTTTGTAACGTCCTAGATCCGGGTACCACTCCACGGGTGCCCTGAACCCGGTTGGTCACATGACCTCAGCGCATTTCTCCAAATGCCAGAGGCTACTGACTAGCATCAAGGGCCCAAGTCTGATAGTGGTGAAACTATGCTCTCATTTGTCAAAGTGTAGCGTCGTGGAATAAAAGAAAAAACATCCAACAACAATGGAAGCACTAAACAAAATACAACTAAAAAGGACGTCTAAAGTAAAAAGAACCAGCAATAATAAATAAATAAATATATATATATATATATATCAAGATGTAGCATGTCACTATTATATGAAAATAGCTAGAACATGTTACACAGTAGTACAACACGATACAATAGAATGTACAGGTACAACAGAACAAAACAGAACAACCGGTAGCATCGCAAGCCTAAGCTCGGTCCCATGCTCCCCTACACCTCAGAAACATTCATGTACCTGTATAGGGACCCTTGACCATTTACATACCTATAGAAATGTAATCTATTTGGGGCCGAAGACATGACCCCAAATAGGCTGTGAGAAATAAATCCCAGTAGGCACCCACTAAAGGCTCATGCCCAACTATCAGTGAACATGTGAAACAACGATGTGCATTACTAAATGCAATAAACTAAGTAGTACTAAAAAGTAACTAACATTACCAGTTTCATTTCCATTTAAATATTTATATAGAAGTACAATTTAATAACATTATATGTTCCACAAGAACTAATCCCTCAGGATAATCTAAACCTTGCACTCAACCTAATATAACAACGCCCTCAGGCTTACCCTCAGGCATAATAAATAGTGCCTTCAGGCGTATGGAATCTCTCCCTCAGGCATACCGAATATTTCCCTCAGGCACAAAAGCTACTTCCCCCTAGAATAAGATGTGTTTCCCTAAAGCTATATAATAACCACTGACCTCGGTATAAGAAAACAATGCCCTCAGGCTAATGTAAAACACTGCCCTCATGAGCAAGTAACCGGGCCAAGCCCAAATCATAATAAGAAAATTATATACAATTCCTCTCAAGGAAAAAGTAACACACAAAATGAACATGACATACCCTCAGGTATCCTGGCCAAACGACTAAACAGAGGAACGCACCCCCGGGGTGGTCCTGGATCAAAGAAGCGATCCCAAACAATATTTTATTATCACATTTAATTACCTATGAAATTCTAGGTATTAAAAATATCCAAGGCCTCATCCACATGACACCCCAACATGGGTTCGTAGTAAAATGGTACACAAAAACGCACAAGAGTTGGAATTTAAACACCAAGACACCTACCTCGATCGCCCTTGATCGATATACGTGATTGAAGCTCCTTGAAACACCCGTGAATGACGTAGATCTGAGGTAAAAGAAAAACCATTTCAAATGTAAATAACTTCCCTTAGAGGAAGAATTGGAAAGAATGGTTCTAGGAGAAGGAAGGGCTTACCCGTACGATTCCAACGAGATCGACGGAGGCGCAATTGGATCCCCGATGCTCGATCAGGTGATCTCTAAAGCTCTGACCATCTCTCCCAAACCCTCCTCCAGTTCTAAGCCAATTCATTGAACAGGTTAGGCTACTGCCCAATTTAAGAAAAAAAAAACAGACTACACAACATGTACTATTGATTATATGGCATGTTATTTCCATTTTTTAACTATTCCTCTAGCGGCTTCTCACCAGCGTGGCACTATTCACCAGTCGACATGAGTACACGACGTGTAATCCATGAGTACACAGTGTGTATTGACACTCAGCTGGAAGCTTCCTTCACCACCTTACTATTCGCCTGCCAAACATGGCATGTAAGTACCCACTATATGGCATGTACTGAAGCTCAGCTGGAGGCTACCTTCACCGCCTTACTATTCACCTACCGACTGACTACATGATATGTAAATACACATTACATGACGTGTAATCAGTTTTTACACCTTTCATCGCCAGCACAGCTACACGCCTTGTGTACTCATCTCACACGGCCAAAGTACATGTCATGTGGAAAAGTACATGGTGTGTACCCACAAAAAGATGATTTTTCCCATTTTCCTTCTTCTCTCAAAAACACTTAAGGGAAAGAGAAAATAAGAAACTCGTACCACAAGAATAAGAACCGAGTTCTTACATGATCCATCGTGGGAGGTAATGAATATTGACCAAGGAACCCTTCTTCTAGTTAAAACTTGATGACATGGGCCATCACCTCAGCCAACTATTGAAAATATTGTTTATAAAAACTTATATATATGTCTCATTACCCAATATATAATTGCTAATGACCATCAGGAAACATAAAAAAACCTTCATTTGGTAGTAGTCGATGCGTCCTCATTATTGGACCAACCAATCAACACTAAGGATATGATAATATTTTACATCTCTAAAATAAATAGATCTCATAAAAAAGGATAACCACCGATCCTTATAAGACACTTCCAATAATGAAGGACTCCCTATAACCATGATTCAAATGGGGTGTCAATAGACATTGTGCCATAATAGTACTCTACATTCGAGAGCATGGTTTTCAGGATCCAAAATTATATATATGAGTGAGAATTGCCTTTATAAAAAAATTAATATTCTAAAGAGGAGGGTATCAAGATCATACCTCATACTATAGATGACTTGACATGTTGAACTATTAGAGTATGCTGCACTATATTTAGTTGGATTGAACTGTGGACCTAAGATCTAGCCTGGATACCCTACCCGTCACTTTCCTACAAGCCTCACTGCTCCTGAATCTGCACTGCACAACCTCATTCTCACCTTTAATTGGTTCATAGAACTATAACTATAAGTTTGACATGGCATGACGAAACCTACTCTTGAAACCTGTATTTGTCTAGAATTCTGATAACCTTGTCCCTTTTACGCTATCCTAAAAAACCTCTAATGGTCACCCATATTACCACACAATATTTATTCAATTGATGATTGATCACATTTAGGTAGAATGTGTTCCCATCGACCAGACTAGTGACACTATAATGAACTATCACTCCAGCTATACTCTCTGGTACTGGTATGGTGGGTCCCCTCATAATTGTACTTTCCTCCATTTGAAGTCCCACTATTAGTCATTATAGGATAGACCCACCTTGGGACCTTTTCCATACATAGGTTCTACTTAGATATAAGTGTATAGTACACTATTGTATAAAAATTGGTAAGCCTAATGAAAATCACATGTATAGTGGTCACATGCATCATATCTTCACCAAAATTCATTGATCGAGGACATTATTATAAATATATAGTAGCAGAAAAGCACTAAATGTCAAAATACAATTTTGAATACTCTATAATATATATTAAATCCAGCTTATGTTATATTAACTTATTTTATGTGTTATCCATAAGAGTATCTAGGATGAAGTGATTGATGAAATGAATGTCAAATTCCTTCCAGGACATACCCATATGATTCTCAATCTTGACTAAATTGTCCCACCAATGGATAATTTATCAAAATGATACGTACACAACTAGCTTCTCCATCATGTCCAGTAGGGTATATTGGTATACGAAGATAGTTTGAATGGACTCAATTAAAAACATAGATGCATGGGGATACCCTCCCCTATAAACACCGGTGGACATGGGAGTAGAAACTCCCTGGACTACTCAGAAATAGAAAGATAAACATGAGGAGAATCCCTATCAATCTCTTAAACCATAGCCAGCTAACTAGCTTGGAGATAATCATATTCAAAAGAAATCTATTCCTCAAGAAGAATTATCCTTGAACCCTCTGGGGTGTGCTCAACTACTCCATCTTATATTTTAACCTATATCCAATGTAGAGGAATTTCACTATAATTCCAAACACATGTATGAAATTTACAAGTCACAACATGTTTTTAATATTAAACATTAGGTGAAAGATTAAAAAAACACATAAACCAATAAGTCTCATATAGAGAGGTAAATTTTTTATCACATATACATTTCGGTCCCTTAATAGGTGTAGTTATATAGTGCGTTTGAATCATGTTATAAAAGAAACAATATTATATGTTATGATTAGAAACCCATTCAACTATCACTATTAAATATTTCAAGCATTTATGTACTAAAAGTTAAAAATTTCATTTTATGGTATTTCATAAATAGAACACCACCATTAATTTATTGAAACCCCTTAAAAATTGATACACAATTATTAAGAAACTCAAACTGATTCCACTATATTGTAGATAGTTTTATGAAAACATCCTAATATCTTGAATTCCAATGTGCATGTATGATGAAAAATCTCAAAAAAAATTCCATAAAAAGACAGTATTAAAATACCATAAACCAATAACATCACAACCATGTATACTAATTAAGATGGACATAATTGTACCATAAAATTTAAAATTAATAACATGAGTCCCACTCCCATGGAGATATGGCTTTTCTCCCTTACATGGGACATATATTCTTATGAATGAAATAATTACCAATCCCCAGAACATCCTTCATTTTTTTACTTAACCAAAACCATAATATATGAAAAATAATTTATGAAACCACTTTATAACACCCCTACATAGATAATAATGAACCATATCTCCATCCATTTATGTCATATGGACTCAAGCAAGCCTCCTTGTATTCTAGAGGATTCTGATTACTGGTGAGGGACTATGAGGTTATTCTGGAAAGGCAATTCTCTCTTATTGAGAGTGTGAAAACCAAAAGAAAAATATATAGATAACCTCAATATAGATAATAATAAATATGAAAATCTATAAAAAGGTAATCATAAATAGATATCCCATGCTATAATAAAATTATTTGGAAGCCAATAGGAATGTAATACATGTCAGAGTCATGTATACAAGGTTCAAAAAATAAAAAATGATCAAATGTAAATAAATTCTTCCAAAATCCAAAATTTCTCAACACTAGTCCAATTCAAGTTTCCATGATCCATTGCAACCCAAATCAAGTGTCTGACATAGGTCTCATTCCCTTATCTAACCCTGAATCCTTAAAGTGTGAGTAGGTAGAAATTGGTGGCCTAAGAAGGGTTTGAGTAAGATTCAATAGGCCATCATCAACTATGTCTAAAACCATATCTAGGTAGAACCAACAATATTTCATGTAGATGTATAAAATACTATAGGAAGATCAAGAAAATATAAAAAACAAATTTGAACCTTATGACCCACAATGAAAACCATGTCAATCTTATATGAATCATCCAAGTATAGATGTCCATGAGAATGACTAAATGATAGTTCAAATAATAAACCCATATAAAATCCATTATCTAATCCAAGAAATAAAAATATAACATATTTATAAAAATTTAATTACTCATCCAATGAGTCTCAATTTGATAGTAGGATCTGGAATCCATAGTGCTCATCCTCATATTCTTAACTCATGAAGCAAACATAATCCAAGGATCTAATCCCAACATCACTACCCATATATAATTTCATGTCTTATGGTATCTAAGGGAGAATTTCCAAAAATTCCAATTAATTTCATAACATATATATGGGTAATTTAAGGACCTTATTCTGACATTCCCATTAAGTTATTATTAATTTATCACTAATAATACAATGATCTTATCCTAAAATTATCATTTATTTTCTTAACCAATATGTAATCATATATTCCATTTACATATATTTTGATCTATATCCAAAATAAGGTAAATTTTTCAAAAAATTTCGATTTCAAATATTCTAATTGTGATTTTAATTAAAAAGATTAAATCCATAGCCCATTCTCTGAGAAAATATACCCCTCAGATCTCTTATTACAAAACAATAGATAAAACATAAACAAATCACCAATAATGGGTGACCAATATTCCAATTTCATTTTATCAATGTCTAAATCATCATCCGCATGGGTTTTAGGATCATTTAAGAGAAGGAATCAATTATATTCATGAACTAGGCCTAATGAAATGTAAATTAGTATTGTGACATCAATAGTGTGCACTATCAAATTGTGAAACCATAAGGTATAGATTGAAAAACACCTAATTTTGGGTTGATGGAGTCCATGTGTAAATGATTCATTTTGAGAAACTAAACATAAAATAATAAAATAGGGTATAGTGGTCACAACCAATGGTATTATAAGAAAAATAATATTTAAGAGAGAAAGGTGGATGAAAGAAATAGATTTTTCTCAAGGAATCAATTTTATTGATGGAAACAGTACTACAAAACAGGCATTTAACAGTGGTAAAAAAAATGATGATAAAGCTTCGCTTTATTAGTGCTAAAACAAGCATTGATAATGGGCACCTTTTATCAGTGCTTTTCTTTAGTGATGAAAAAATTACCTTTTAACAGTACTTTTTTAGCACTGATAAAGGGTACCATTTATAAGGGCTTTATTTTTATCATTGATAAAAGAGAATCTTTATGAGAAATTTATTTTTATCTCCCATAAAGGGATACTTTATTAATGTTTTTTTTCACTGATAATGGTCTGAATAAAATTAAATAGTGAAATAAATAAAAAATAAAAACGAGTTTATTAAAAAAATATTAATTTTTTTTTAAATTATATAATTATTAATAAAAATGAAAAAATTTATTATACTATATATAAATTATAAATACTAATAAATAGTATATATTAAATATATAAATGTATGTAAAAGGAAAATTAAATAAATTAAAATTAAAAATGTGTAAATTGAGAAAAATATTAGACATTTTATTAATTAAATAATTATTGATAATGCTAATAAATGACATATACTAAATATATATATTAATGTATATAAATATGATTTATATAATACAAAATATTTATGATTTACATTAAATAGTAATATATTCACAAAAATATGGTTTATAATTTAAAATATATACGAATTAAAAATATTGACTAACTGCATCGAGTAATGGACAAAATTGAATGCTATTTTATTTTTTCAATTTAACATAGATCAGAAATGTGTTATATTAATTTCACATATATGTAATTAATTCATTTTTATATAAAATGAATGCACAAATATTTATGTAATTAATGAAATCTTATATAGAAACACAAAAACCTAATATTTATGTAATTTATTCAAATTTTAGTATTCATTTTATAGTTTCATTGTAACATGACACAATTAATTATCATGTCTTTAATAATGATAAATTTTATCTTTTTAATTGTATTATAGTTAGGTATTAATTCATTATTAATATGTTTTAATATGTTTTTTTTGTGAATTTAATAAATTTTTATTATTTATTTTGTATATATATATAATATTTCTTAATATTTTCAAAATGTATTCTTCATTATTTAAATATATATACATATTTTTTTAATAATTTATATTTAATTAATAAAACTTATCAATTTTTTAAATATTGTTAAAGTTTACTCATTTTTAATTATTCAATTTCACTCATTTTTATCTTGCATGAACTTCAGGTTAAATATTCATTAATCATGTTAAAAATATATTTATAAAAAAATATATATAAAAAATATATTTATAAATGTATATTTACTATATTTATACATATATATATTTATAATTATAAATGAATAAATATTTTTTAGTAAGTATTTATATATTTATAAATAAAAAATTATATATATTTCAATAATTATAAAATTATAATAAATTTATTTTAATAATGAATATATTTACTATATATATATAATATAAATATATATAGAAATAAACAAACAAATAAATAAATAAATAAATAAAATTATATAAATATATGTAATGATATAAATATTTTTTTTAAAAATATTTATTTGATTTCAAATAATTAATTATATATTTAAATAACTATAACATTATAATAAATATATTTAAATAAATAATTTATTTACTTCATTTACATTTATATATAATTATTAAATATATATAAATATATAATTATATAAATTTTTTTACATAATTTTTCATTTGTAAATATAATTTTAAATCCTTTATCAGGGCTAATTAATTTAGGGATGATAAAAAAGATCATTATCAGTTCTTTTAGGAAGCATTGATAAATGTCTCCCGAACTATTTAAATAACCCCAATGAGTTGCAAATTCATCGCGATATCCAAATCCTTCCATAAAAGACACCCTCTACTAGCAATACTCCTGGGTGAATCGATGTTCGAATCAAGGATTGAATCAAGGATCAAAGAATTTCAAGGCTCAAATGATTAAAGGGAAGAATGAATCAAAGGCTCGAATGTTTCCCCGGTTTTAGATATCTCAACTTTCTATCGGAAGATTCAAAGCTTCAATCCTAGGTATCTTATTTTTTCCTCCTCCCCCTCACTCGTTAATTGCTTGTTTGGTGATATCTATCTGTGTTTTCATATCATCATTCTTTATATACTGTTGACATATCCCTATTGTCAATAATTTTTATTGGGGATGTTTGGTTGAAATGAGGGAGTGCTATAATTTCTTTCACTCTCCCACCATCACCGATTGACGATTTTGTGTAACCCACCCACTCAAACTCTATTGACTCTTACTTCATGAGATCCATGAACCCCTAAATTTTTTAAAAATTCAAAAATAGAAGAAATCTCATGTGCATTGTTCCCTCCTTCTGCACATTTATATATGTCCATATATATATATGTGTTTGTGTGTGTGTATTTATAATATATATATATGTTTATATATATATTTATAATATTGTATTAAATGGATTTAACATATCAAAAATATAAAAATGTTAAATATTTATATATTTACATGTATAAACTTGTAAACATAAAAATATATAAAAAATACAGATACATATTTATATTATATACTATATATTAATATATTATTTATATATATTGACACACACACATGTATATTTTAAAAATTAAGATATATATATATATATATATATTATACAAATACCTTAGGAAAATATACATATTATACAAATACAAATATATATTATACTATAAAAATATATATTATAAAAATATATTATACATATAAATTATGAAAATGTACTATAAAAATATATTATACAACCATATTATAAAAATATATATTATACAAATATATTTTACAAATATATTAGAAAAGTTTTTATGTATGAAATTAAAAAATTAAAATTTGTTATATATTTATATGTTATAAAAATATTTTGTACATATATATTTATATTATAAATAAATAAATAAATATATATTATTACAAAAATATACATAAAATAAAAATATATATTATACAAAAAAAGATATATATTACAAATATATATATATATATATATATTATACCATACCCAAATATATATTATACAAATATATATTCCCCAAGTATATTATGAAAATATATTTTACAAATATATTATAAAGATATATTATATAAATATATTTCAATATATTTCATTCATTTGTTGATATTCATTATCTAATTTTAATTATGAAGACTCATCCGACTGCAAAATTATTTTTTTAAGTGTGGATCATCTCCCATTTAACTTAAAGCCTCTATATCTTCCATAATTACTATTATTTATTTCATTATGACTATAATTTTTTACAATGAGGCCAAAAATCACCATAGAACCCATAATATCCATGAAAATGAAATTTTCTTATAAATAAAACTCTTAGTATAGTTGAAAATAATTCTTGTTTTCAACCTATCTAGAGGCAATTGTTGAATGAATTTATCATTTATGAATTTTGAGATGTTTAAAACCTTTATCAGTATTAGGTATATTCTTTTCCTAAAATTATTTTTTTCCTTTACTTATCAATTTTTAATTAATATTATAATTTTTAGATGTTTTCAAATATTTTATATACCATTAATATTAAATGTAATAATTCTTTAGGTTGTTCCATCAATTGTTGGAAGAAATAGAATGGAGGTTATCAAATTCTATATATGCTGAAATAATTATTAAAAATTATTTTTAGGTATTTATCATTTTAGGTATGCATTAATTGGTTCCAAACCTAGGAATCCCTGATTACCATCCATGTATATGATATAACTCTTTATTTGTTAATTTTTTTATCAATACATTTATATATCTTCTAGTTGATCGAATGATAATTTATTATTATTGTTTATAATATTTATGTTTCTCATTACTCATTAATTGTTTATATTATATTTTCACATGTTTGGTGATTTAATAAAGACTTGATGGCTCATTTTAATATAGGTAGTTCTAGTCTTAGTCATAGGACTGAAAGTAATTAAATTGGGATTTTTCCTATAAATATTAAATTAAAAGATCCCCTGAAGATTAATATATCATAACATGTCCCCTCCGTGACCCCTTTAACCATAAACATGAATTTATATGCCCCCAAACATAAAATTCAGTAGTACGTTAGTTAATAACTAGTTCTTATGGTGTAATTCTCACAAATAGAAGGTGTTAACCCTTTCAGAGAACATGATGTAGTACAATTGTCATCCTAATAAACTTCATCTCTTGAATAATTATTATTTCATTTTATTGCTTGAGACTCATCCCCCATCTATTTTATGTTTCTTGTACTAATATAATCATTAGTCATTACATGGGTTAATAATTCTTATATTATTTCAATATATATAGGTTCAGGTCCACAAGAGAGGGAGGACGTGTGTGAAATAAAAAAATGCCATGATAAATGTTTGGGAGATGAGTTGAGGGAGATGAAATTTGCCTATAACTTTCACCTTTGAATGAATTAAGAGGACAACACATACCATAGTTGAGTAATTATTTTCTTAAATTCAATTACCTGTTTTCTTCAAAGAATCCTAAAATTATTTGAAACAGTCAAATGTTGGGTTTCCCTTATTATTATTATCTATAACTATCACTTTTGATAATGAATATCTTATGTGTATTTATTTATTTATTATACAAAATTAATATTTGATGAACCCAATAAGATGGATATAAATAAAAAATGTATTCACAATAATCATTTAACAAAAGAGTATGAATACAGAGTTAAAGAGGTTATCAATTTTTCAATAAAACATGCACACAACACTTCTCAATTCTTTTTTTCCATTTTTATGTTGTTGTTTTAATGAAAAATTAGTCTAGAAGAGTTGTAAGAACAATTGATTAATCAAAAAATAGACCAAATCTATAAATCTTGGATTAAAAAAAAACTAAACCTTAACACCAAGTGAGATGATGTTATTGTTTATGCATCATTTTCTATGAATACCAGTGTAAATAATGATGAAGATGGCATGGAAGAAATAAAAATGTCAATTGAAGATGACCTTTGTGATTATCCAATTTTTTTTGGAAATTTAAATAGATATGCTAAGAGACAATTGTATTTCGATCTTACTAAATATACAACATTTTAACTTATATTGAAGTTATATAATTTGAAAGTGGTAACAAATGGAGTGGAACCAACTTAATAAAACTACCTGGTCTCATTAAAGATATGCTACTAGAAGAAAATAAACTACGCTCTCAAATATATGATGCAAAACGAATGCTAAATTCAATGGGAATGATTTCTAAAAAATACATTCTTTTTCCAATGATTTCATATTGTTTTACAAGGACCATGAATCACTCATAAAATGTCCTATGTTTGGAATAGATTGATACATGAATATTGAATCAAGTCCTCTAAAATATATATAGTAAATTCCTATAAATCCAAGGTTTAGAAGAATATATAGACATTAGGAAACTGTGAGACAATTTATATGGAACATAGATTCAAGAATTATATATTATAACCTATTTTATCATATAGATTCTCATCAATGTAAGAAAATTTATTATGAGTCTCCTGAATTTGTAAATGAGCTGATAAATATTTATCTTGCGTTATCTATAGATAGAATAAATCATTTTGGTTTATATAGTAGTAATCAAAGTACATAGCCTGTAATGTTGATAAATTATAACTATCCACCATGGTTATGTAGGAAGCTCAAATACATTACATTTTCTCTTTTTATAACTATACCAAAATAACCCTATAGTAATATTTATGTCTATTTGGATCCATTGATCAAAGATCTAAAATTGATGTTTGATATAAGTGTTACATTGTTTGATGCTCATAGAAGTGAAGAATTCAAATTGAGGTCCATGTTGTACTTGATGTTAAATGAATTACCTGCTTATGGAAATTTATGAGGCTATAACATTGAAGGAATCTTGAGGTGTCCTATTTGTGAAAAATGCACACATTTAGTTCTATTGAATAATTTCTCGAAGTCTCTATTTTTAGGAAATTGGAATTCTTTACCTCGAAGGCATAAATACCAATCCTAGATGTCAAAATTAATTAGGAATATTGAACAAGGTACATCACCATGTCCAATAATGGTTGATAAACTATTTGATAATATAAAAGACATTGAAATTGTTTTTGGTAAACCATTTTAAGAAAATTTTTTGAAATCGGGTTGTAAAAATAGATAAATTTTCATTGAATTGTCATATTGGAATTGTTTGATTGTCAGAAATTTTCTTGATGTCATGCATATAGAAAAAAAATGATTTTGATAGTTTTATTGGAACATTAATAAATGTTTCTGAAAAATATATTAAATCATGGCTATGTTGGACATGATTGATTTGGGGATAAGGGAAGAGTTGGCACCAATAACGGGTAAAGGGTAAACTTTTTGTCCAATAAAAGCTTACAATCTATCCAGATAAGAATAATTAATTTTTTTTTTCATTTTCCTTAATAGTGTAAAAGTTACAGATGGGTATTTATTAAATATCAAGAATTTCAGTCCAATGACTAATTTGATGTTACCAGGACTAAAATAACATGACTATCATGTTTTGATACAAGATTTGATTCCTGTTACTTTCCGTTAAATTCTGACTCAAAATGTTTGACATATATTAACCATATTCTTTTTCTTTTTCAAATCTAAATGTAACATATTTATAGACATTATGATGTTTTCTATCACCAATAATGAGGTTTTCGTCATTTTATGTGAATTAGATATCATATTCCCACCATTAATCTTTAATTTTATGGCTAACCAAACTGTTCACTTGGTTATAAAGGTTCAACTATGTGGTCCTATCTTGTACAGATGGATGTACCCCATTGAATGGTATATGAATATTTTGAAAGGGTATTTCAAAAATCCAAGTTGACCAGAATTTTGTATTGAATAATGATATATTGTTGAAGAATCTATTGAACTTTGTACCGATTACCCATTAGATGTTGACAAATTTGGTCTCCCAAAGTCTCATTATAGAAGATGACTTAAGGGCGAGAGTGTTTTTGGAAGAGATTTTGTTACAATATCCTTGATAGAGTGAGATCAAGAAAACATTTACATTTTATATAATAGTGAAGATGTTGTTCCATAAATTGAATCCCACAAAGAAATTATTAGATATCAGAATCAATAAACGAAAAAATGATGGATATCCAATAAAAAAATCAATAATTTATAGGATGGTTTAAATATTAAATTTATAAAGAGTTATCTGAAGATCCAAATTTAATTTTCAAACATTGTAAATGGGTTTTCATGTGACTGAATACAAATGTTATATCTTACAATAGTTTTTTAATCAATGGTTATACGTTATATACAAAATAACATTATGAATGTAGTACAATGAAAAACAGAGGTGTTAGGATTATGGTGAAAGTTATGCACATATCTGGTTCCGAGGATAGAAATCCATTTATGAAAATATTTCATATTTTGGAATTATCAAATAGATATATGAGTTGGAGTATATAATATTCCAAGTGCTGATTTTCCATTGCAAATGGGTTGAAAATCTGAGTATAATAAATGTTAATGAAAAGGGATTCGTGAAGGTGAATTCCATTGTGTAATGGGAAAATAAAATCCATTCATAATGAAACCACAAAAAAATGAAATTATTTTATATCTTAGTTCTAGAAAAAATGAATTGGGTGATTATCTAATTGGAAACTAAAAAAATTATTAGGTTAGATGAAAATTCAATTGAGGAATACCCTTTCATTGGGATATCAAAATTAGTTCATACCAGTCCCAATCTAAACAATGTATTGTATGTTATAACGGAACATAAATAGGGTATTTTGATTCTATATTGAAATACCAAATCCTAAAAACCTTTAAAAAATAAATATTTTTTAATGAGAATATAAAACTATTTTGTAATAAACTACATTTTTCTCATAATATTATATGTTCTCTAAAAATTAAAATAACATAAATTAAATGTCTGAATAATCATACATATAATGTCTTCAGTACCTGATGATGTTACAAATCCCTCAGAAGAAAAAACCATAATTAAGGAAACCCTTTGGGAAGATATATAGGTAATGTTGTGATATACCCTCTCTATTTAACTGAAAATATATATAATGAAACGTTGAATTAATTTTTATTATTCCTTATAGAGTTAATTTGTATAATATATTTATTTTCCATATTTCATGCCTTTATTCACCAGAACATCTATATATTTCTTCTACGTCAAATATTTTTCACCCTTAGAGTGTTGCATTTATCACTTTCCTTCATGTTCTTTCTGTTTTATTTGAAAGAAGAGTAATAATGCTACCTCTACTCAATCACAGAGCTAATATTGATGTTTTCATAGTAAAATAATTGTCTATAGAATTAAAGTATTATTTTATATTTATGTTAAATTTATTTCTTTTTAGTATTAATTACATAAGAACTATATTCCTATACTGGTGGATTTTTTTGATTGAGATGAGTTGTTTCATTCATCTTTTGTGCCTTTTGGATCTAAAATATCCACAATCATCTTCTCCATCAATTTTTTTCCACCTTTATAGTTTTTCATTTATCACATTCTATCAATTTACCTCTACTTCTATTGAAGGAGGAGTAACTATGCTTCTTCTTCTCAATAACATATGTAATCTTGATGTTTTCATAGGAAAATAATTGGCAATAGAATTAATGTAATGTTTCATATTTATGTTTTATTTATTTATTTTTAGTATGAATCACATAAGAATTGTTTTTTTATATAGGTGGATTATATATTTTTTTGATTTAGTGTGGTATATCGATATTTTATGTCTTTCTACATGAAAAATTCAAGAAACATATTCTCCCTCAAAACCATTTCAGTCCTACAGTTTTGACATTCACGACTTTCCTTGAAGTTCCCTCCACTGCACAATCATAGTAGAAATATTGATGTTTCTATAGTAAAATAATTTTATATAGAATTAATTTATTATTTAATATGTATATTTACGTTTTTTATAAATACTCATATAATAATATTTTTCTTATACATGTGAATTATTTTATTCGAGTTGTGGTGGCTTGTTTGAACTAAAAAGATTGCATGTAGAGTATATATTCTTAAAAAAACTATTGTCATTTTTTGATATATAGAGGAGTAAAGGAAGATCATGTGCCAATTTTTGTGACTTCTCATGATATAATGTGCACATTATCTTCTTTTACTCTTCTGGATTTCAACAATGAGGAATAATTTTTAGGTAAGAACATCGACTCAACATGTAGTGTTGGATGTTAGACAAATAAATCAAATAGAAATCATGGTAATAATGGAATTTAGGATTCTTCGATACTTTGAGACATTTAAAAATTAGACGCACCTCAATCTGATACACGGTGTGACCGGTATGACTCAAAATGATTTTTTATTTATAATTTACATTAATTTTAGTAAAATAATCCACAAACTTACTCAAAACTAAGCAAAAAAATTATTATTTTTTTGATACTTTAATAAAATGATCTATAAGTTATAAGTTAAAATCATCATTTTAGTTCAAAAAGTGTCACTTATTGGAACATGAGGAAAAAACTCATATTTTCATGGTAATTTATGAAATAAATTAATTAATAATTTATTATATGTATAATTTGGACTCAAATAAAATCAATACACAATGTGATTGTTATTTGTCAAAGTGTGTGTTTCCTATTTAAAATGACATTTTTGTAAAAAATACAAGTGTCTTAATAAAAACCAAGGAAAAACATTAATATTATTTTTATAGTTTATTACAATGATCCATAAGTAATTTGAGATATATATGAATTAGTCACAGCTCAATCCAATGCATGGTGTGATCGGTACGGCTTCAAGTTTAATTTTTTTTATTGAAAATTGGTATCCATTTTAGTGAAAAAGAAAACTAACATACTCAAAACTAAGAAAACACAATTATATTGTTTTTATTATTTAGGAAAATGATCCATAAGTCATTTGTGATTTGTAGGAATAATCCTCACCTCAATCTGTTACATGATGTTCCTAGTATGACTCAAAGTGCCCTTTATTTGTTTAAAATCAAAATTTTAGTTCCAAAAGATTCACTTATTAAAAATAGGAAAAACACTCTAGGATTTAATTTATAATTTAGTAAAATAGATTCATAATTTATTTTATACCTATAGAAATTGGTCTCACATAAAATCAACACTCAATGTGACCGGTCTAGGTAAAAGTGCATGTTTCTAGTTTAAATTGATATTTGAGTAAAAAATAAAAGTAACGTACTCAAAACCAAGAAATAACATTCATATTGTTTTGATACTTTTGGAAAGAGATCAATATGCCATTTGAGACTTGTAAGAATCAGCCACACCTCAATCTGACGCATGGTGTGACCGGTATGACTCAAAGTGTGTCTTTTTATTTAAAATTGATATCATTTGTAGTAAAAAAGAAAACTGACCTACTCAAACCTAGAAAATACATTCTTAATTTTTAAATACTTTTGGAAAACAATACATAATTCATTTTTTATGTGTAGGAATCATCATCACCTTAATCTGATATATGATGCACCCGGTATGAATCAATGTTTCCGTTACCAATTTAAAATTGATATGTTAGTTCAAAAATTATCACTCAATAAAATTTATGAAATCACTCTATAATTTTATTAGTAATTTACAAAAAATATTAATAAGTAATTTTTAACATGTATGAACCTATCTCATGTCAAATTGATACACGATGTGATTGATATGATTCAAAGTACATGTTTCCAGTTTAAAATGATACTTTAGTAAAAAGGACAAGTGGCATACTCCAAACATAGAATACACATTCATATTGTTTTGATACTTAGGAAAATGATACATAAGTCATTTGAGATGTTTCAAAATCAGACTCACCTCAGTCATATGCTCACTATGACCAGTTTTATCCAAAGTGTATCTTTTTATTTAAAATTGTCATCAATTTATGTAAAAAGAAAATATAAACTACTCAAAACAAATAAAATATACTCAGATTGTTTTGATACTTTTGGAAAATGATCTATAATTATTTTTTTTATGTTTATAAATTAGAAGTACCTAAATATGATGCATCGTGTTCTTGGTATGACATAGTGTGTTCGTTATCAGTTTAAAATCGTCATTTTAGTTCAAAAAGAGTCACTCACTAAAAATTGATAAAATGTGCTTGTATTTTATTGATAATTAAATAAAATTATTTATAATTTATTTTCGATGTATGGGAATTGGTATCACATCAAATTGATACACGATGTGATTAGTATGAGTCAAAGTGAGTGTTTCGAGTTTAAAATGAAATTTTAGTAAAAAAGATGAGTGATGTACTCAAATACAAGAAAACACATTCCTATTATCTTGATAATTTAAAACTATGATACAAAAGTCATTTGAGATGTGTATGAATCATTTTAACCACAATCTGACACATGGTGTGACCAATATGACTCTAAGTGTTTCTTCTTATTTAAAAATGACATCAATTTTGGTAAAAAAGAAAACTAACATACTCAAAACCAAGAAAACACAACCATATTGTTTTTATACTTTAGTAAAATGGTTCGTAAGACATTTTTTCTTTATAGGAATCATCCATACCTCAATCTGATACATGATTTTCCTATTATGACTCAATGTGTTTGTTATCAATTAAAAATCGATATTTGAGTTCATAAAGTGTCACTCGCTGAAAACCATGAAAATGAAAAAAATTTTTCTTGATAATTTAGGAAAACAATTAATAATTCATTTGTGATGTGTAAAAATCTATGCCATGTCAAACTGATACATGATGTGACCAGTATGTTCCAATGTCTATGTTTCTAATTTAAAATAAAAGTTATGTAAAAAAGATAAGCGATGTACTCAAAAATGGAAAAAAACCATTAAAATTGTTTTGATACTTTAGGAAATTGATCCATAATTTATTTGAGAAGTTTAGGAATCATATAAAACTCAATATAATGCATGGTGTGATCAGTATGAATCTAATTTCATATTTTTAATATATAAATTTCATTTTAGTTTAAAATTCACATCAGATCACTAACAATGAGAAAAATAGCCTTGATTGGTTTCTATTAACTATATCTACTATTAATTAATTGATTTACTTATTTTTTTTATTTTACACTTATTTATTTTACTCTATTTAGGGGATGGGGATTGAAAAAATTAAAACCTACCAAAATGTGCATTGGGAGGATTGAAACTGAGAAATCCCAAACCGCACCACATGATGAAACCTCTAGAAAATTTCCATGAGGATTTATATTATACTTATTTAATTAATTTTCACAGATATAATAGTTGAATATGAACAAGAAATAGTGTGACATCTAAGAATCATCCTTAACTCAATCTAATACTTGGTGTTCTTAGTATAAATAAAATTTTAGTTTATAATTAACACTTTATGTTAATTTATTTTGGTATATTATTAAAAACACAAGTTTTTTTCTTATACACATGTGTTATTTTGTTTGAGTAGGTGTGGTTATTTTGAAAATAGCATGATATGGGGTTTAAATCAAAATAAAAGTAACATTGATGTTTTTGAATGTATGTAATAATTTTTACTTATGTAATTTTATAAACCAATGTTTGAAATGATAATAATATATTGTTTTTTTGTATTTGTTTTATAAATTAAATTCCATTTAAATTTTGTATTGGTAATTGATTTTTTGGATATCTAGTGGTATTTATGGTGCCGCAATATACTATTACAGTATACTGCAGTATGCCCCTTTATCAACGCTTTTTCCAAATGCAGATAAAGGTAAAATTTATTAATTCTAAATAAAATCATTGATAAATATTTTCCTTTATCAGGGATTTTTTTAGAATTGATAAAAGAAAACTTTATCGACACTTTTTTAGTGATGATAAAATACTAGGGCTTCAAATCTGGCTCCGATAGTTAGTACTTTTCTAACACTGATAAATGCTATTTTTAGAAATATTAAAGGTATATTTTTAGTATTAAACTCAAATGGAAGGTGGGATGTAAGAGATCCCTCAAGTATAGAGGAGAATGGGAGAACCAATGGTTGGGGCTACTGTATGAATGTGGGAAAAGAAAAAAAAGAAATAATCATAATGTTAAAATAAGGGGAAAACAAAATATTTCACTAATTTTAACCATTCACAGAATTTGGTCAAATAATTGGAAAAATTGTGCACAAACCTAATAACCCTACTATCAGAATCACCATACCCTACACAGTTTGGCTCATGGTTTGAAAAATTATGTAAAAACCACACTAGGTGAACCAATAAAAAATTATATGTTTTTCATGGTTTTAGGCCCACATCACATGGTTTTTGAATTTTTTCTCATCCCCTTTTCACCTTGTATGGATAATGTACATGGATAACACAAACTATGTGCCCTACTCCCCCTTCCCAAAAACCAAAACATTGAGCCCCAAACATTCCACGCACTCATGAAACCTCCCATGATCCGTTGGACGCTTCAATATGGGTAAAAGTAAGGTAAATTCAAAAAAAAAATTATACCTCAATGATGATCAAGGTATTATATATATATATTTATATTTTCAACATATTTAATATAATATTATTTATCATAAATTATGATTAATTTCTTTTTTGAGACTATTCATTTAATTTCCCATCAATGAGATCATAAAAACAATGATATTAAAATACAAACAGATTTAACAATAATTATAATTTATAATTACTTATTTAATTATTGTAATATGATAATTAATCCAAAAAATATTAAATTTATTTTTTAAATCATTTACCATGAATTTTCTACTCCTTGTATAAGTGCTCTATCAGCATTGTGTAAGTGTTTAAAGTGATTTTGTCATCACTAAAAATTAAAAAAAAACTGAAATCACAAAAGTAATGTATTAAAATTTAATATAACCATATATAAAATATCATAAATTAATTTTATTCAAATATAAATATATTAAATATATTATAAGGAAGTGTGACGTTTTTTCTTTATTATTTAATGAAAAAAATAAAAATATCGTTATTATTAAAAAATGGAACTAAGATTCCATATATACATTTTTTGGATGGATATGGTCATATTACTCTCATAGAATGAAATAAAAGAAAGTTATATAGATATTTTTTGGCCTTATCTCATATTTTTAACCTCCCATTACCTATTTTACCCATATTAAGGTGACAAATAAGTACATCAATTACTATTCAAAATGATAAAAAATCAAAGCGTCCTATTTAAAGTATTTGGAAAATTTTATTTCAAATGTTGAATTCATTTTTCCTGAATTAATTTATTGATCTTATATAAATAATATTTAATATAAATGCATAAAATCTATTGTAATTTGGATGTTAGAAAATTGTGTTTTTATCATAAAAATGAACTAAAAATAAATATAATGTTGATTCCTATTTAGTTATTTTTATAAATTTTTACAATAATTTTTTTCATTTTATTTTTTTTACAAAAAAAAATAATTTTATGATATCTTATATTAGTAAATTTAAATATAATAAATTTTAGTTTTACAAATATTAGTATTTCTCACAAATCATTTAAAAATCAATATTTTCTGAGAACCCAAAAATTCATCCTAACCCTATTATTACATGGTTAATTCAAAAATTATTGCCAATGTTTTATATAAAATTCATAATTGTGGAAGTAATTATTTATAATATCCACATACAAAATTTAATAAAATCCAATTTTGAATATGATATATATTTTTATTATAAAATAATTTTTTAAAAATTGAGTTCTTATTTATTATGAATAAATTAATAAACTTTAAATGATCAAAATCCATTGTAAATATTTTTTTATAAGATGGTCACACATATTCATACCCTCCATCCCAACATCTTGGTTATGAAAACCATTTTCAATAATATTATTTTAAAGTTTATTTATGGTCGATGATGGATATGGTACACTCTATCAAATATGTTGTTGTTTTGAAAGATAATATAAACTAAAATTTTATGGTATTATATTAAAACTACATTATAGATATTATATCCTCATAATTTTAATTATTATTTTCTAAACGGAATATAATATAGTAATAAAATTAGATATATGTTTCATCATGCACATTAATTTCTTTGTTTTAACCAAGAATCCTATTATTAATTTTTTTATGTAAAACACATTTTTAAAAACAAATTTATGAAGAAATTACATATTAGATGAGTGTTACATTCCAAATAAATCATAATAGATTTATCTTTAGTTTTATTGAGTTTTAGAAAATTCATTACCATTTAGATAGAAAATATGATAAAATTTACATAAAATATTTCTTCCCATTCTATATAGATAATTTCAACCTTTGATGTGAATCATCATGATCAAGATGAATTTTTTTGCATGAAAACCTGAAATTAAGTTTTAATCAACCATAAGTTGAAAATTAATTTCCCTTATATAAAATTGAAATGGTTATCAAAAGATAAAATATGAATAATATGAATAAACAATCATAAAAATTAATCCCCAAATGACCTTTATCACTTGTATTATCAAATAAAAAAATACATATTTTCCAAAGTAAAATATTCAAAATCATAATTGTTCCCCAATAAAATAAAAAATTATGTAATATTATCTATATAAATCCTTGTCACATATAATAATACCCTTAAAGGTCACCTATAAATATTTAAAAAATTATTCCCAAAAATAAAACATTTTCATAAAAATAACTTTTCAGTGTGATTGATAGCATTCATCACATGTTTCCAAAATCCAAAATTTATATATTTTCCTTAAAATTGAATATCATTAGAATAGTAAATAGATGATTTATCTTAATCCCCATACCAAACTACCATTGATAAAAACCATGACATAATAATCATATTTTTTCCAATTTAACCATAATTAACATGAATTCAAATGCATAAATGTTAAATTCATTCGTGAGGGTTATTATCTGATTTTCTTTTATCTTAGAAAGATCATCCAAGGAGAAAATGTTTCCAAAATAGAATCTTTATGATATCAAGATTAAATCTAACTAAATATCCCATATTACTCAATTTATCTATAATATTCAAGAATTATTCTCTTGTTATTCGGACCCTTTTTATAATCATGAGAGTATATTCAAGATATCATCAATAGAAATTTTTTTTGGGCCATCCTTAATGATTGGGAAATTGGTTTCCATAATTTACTATCTCCTAATATTTAATGTTCACAAAATTAATATATTCTTTTTATACATTTCAATTATTACTATGTTTTCCTTTCTTTGTATACCTATAAAAAACTCCAATTACCTTTCAAAAGTTATCCAAGTTCTTCCTCCCGTATTATTTTAACATGAGATGTTGAATTATCTTCCTTCTATAGTCTTTGTCTCATAAATATTCATTATATTCCACATTCATCTTAATCTTAGGAAATTAATTTTGGTCAGATTAATTGTCATAACTCAAGATAATTGGATATGCATTATCATAAGATCATCTACTATAGATTCTCTCATGTTTTTTTATCTCTAAATGGAAAAGGATATCAATCATAAACTGAGTCAATTTCCTTAATATGTCCATGATCTTATCAACTATAACACCTATTGTATTGACATGATCAACATGATAGTTTTTGATTCACTTCCTTGCAATATGATCCATACATAAACTATTTCAGTCACTTGGTTTTACCAAATTCATCTTGAATAATGACCCATGGAATGAAAATTCATAAAACATTTTCAAATACTGTATGGTGTTATCTAAATATTTATGTTAGGATAGTTAATCTAAAATTTAGTTCACAAGGGTCTGATTAAACTTGTTATGATACCAACTGCAAGACTAAAAATCCAGTTACTCATAGCCAATACTTACTTATAACAAAGGTAAAAGATATGAGGGATCACACACAACATGATCAACCAGTTTTTTATTATTTGTGAACTAGATTCCTATATGAAATACATATTACATTATAAATTATAAACATATCCTCAAAAACATTCTATAATAATAGAAAACCATTCAAGTATTCCATTATAATATAGTATAAAAATGATAATAAATAAAGGGTAATCTCATATTCAAAGTAAGGGTTATAAAAAAATATTTAATGAGTAAATAATACATAATTGATAGGTAATAGTGGATAATAATTACACATGCAACTAAATAAAAAAGTTTAGTTCAATAAACATCCGTAGATAATATCAAAATATCTATCACATTGATACTTAAACTAAATTACAAATTATGAAAATTCATAAATATGGACATTGCTGAACCTTTCCCCAAGTCCTCTTCCATGTTATCATGAATATTATCATAAAGGGTTCTCAACCATGTTATCATTATTAATATATGGACCATTTTAACAAAATACCTATCTAATGTGGAAACCTGTTTTGTATCTAGGAGAACTGTTGATGTGTCAAGGGGATATTTATGACTTGGACACACATATCACTTATAGGTAAAATGAATTCCTAAAATATTTAAAGATCGAAACAATTAAACCCCAAAATTAGTTATAAATAAATATTTATCTATATTGAATTAAGAATATAGATTATTTCTTAATTCAGTGAAATAATATAATTAATGAACTTACTTCAATTAACACATTATATAGAAATTATATATGTTTGTGACAACATCACAGTGGATAAAATTATGCTATATAAGTCCATGATACATAAAATCTAGATATAGTGGAGAAACTAATGTCCAATAAATTTATAGAGAGTGATAGGGAATGCGACAATATGAATGTTTAGTTCAAACAAACCAAAAATGAGTAAATCATGAAAAAAGGTCATTATTTCATCAAACAAATAGTGTTTTATATAAAAAACATTAATTTTGGAAATATAAATGAATATAAAAGTAAATCACAAAAAATAACACCTGTTTGACATTTTGTAAGAACAACGATCTTAAAATATTTCAGAAAACATTTCAATCATTTAAGAAAATAATACATTATTATATTACTATCATTTTAAATTCATATTTATTGAATATTTAGAAAAATAAATTATTTGAAATTAACCATTTAGAACTACAAAGGAATCATAACAATGATTACTGATTATAGTGTTAGGGAAGAGTGGTGAAGCCGTATAAGTTAAAAAAACCACATTTCTTCACTTTTTTAAATAAATTTAAAATAATCCATGTTGAAAACATTGATTTTTTTTTATAAATTATAAAAAATGAAAAAATGATTTAAATGGACCTTTATTAACATTTTATGAATAATATAAAATATTCATGAATAATTTAGAGGAAAACCTTGATATAAAATAAAATTAGACAAGCGAAAAACATTTAAATAATATTAATACATGAATGTACCCTTCATGTAACATATTAATTAATTATTACTCAAAAAGAGAAAAAATATAATATAAGAATGTAAACCCAAAATATAAACAGATGAGAAGAAAATAGTTTTTTACTACCCTATACCCACACTTCTCAATCTAGTGCTAAAACATCATTTTTATATTTATGGATTTGAACTTATAAACATGACCCAATTTTAATCATTCAAAACATAAAAAATCATAATGAAGTATTGGATCATCTACATACTCATGGAATGTGTTGGTGTATATTTTTATATAATTAGGAGAAACTTTTTGATAAAAAATACACAAGACTTCATGTGATTATTTTCTGAATATACTAATATTTTCAAATTCTATATTAAGTCATCAACATCTCCCATAATAGTTTTCACTCATGAAGTATTTCAAGAAACAAATCCTTTTACATAATTAATCATAACCTAGGGAAAATGAAACATATGAATATGAGTTAAATGATCCCTAAGTGTAAAAATAAGAATTCAAAATTGAATTTAATTAAAGAGTATAAGATTAAAATAAGGGTATGATGACATTCTCAACGTGCAAGAGCATATCTTAAAAGAAATGATATCCATGAAAACCTATATCATTAAAAATGTGACTTGAATTTTTTTATAAAAAAAGAAATATTTATATATACCAATAGTCATGGCCCATGTGATGTGAATATTGAGCAAGGGAGTTATTAGAAACCCATAAAAATTATTAATAAAATATATTGGTATCTTGAAAAAATATCTTCTTAGAACCTTTTGATGAAACCTTAAATATGAGAAAGATATACCGTGTTAATAACCATAATATCTTAGGAGTAAACTATTAATATATTAATTTCTCCCCCTTTTAAGATTTACTTATATACATTAAACTTAATTATTATTACCCAATGAATTGTAGAGACATATAAAGATCACTTATTTATATAAGCTATATTAGGCTCATCTGTCTGTACAAGTTATTCTCATTTCACTTGTTTATATAGGCTATGTAAGGATCACCATAATCATAAATAATTTGAATGTTATATTCATTAATAAAACCTTAAATTGTTTCACATTTCATGAAAAAATCATTTTAAACAACCATTATTCATTTATATCTTTGTCAACCAATGGAAAAGAAATGGGTTTCATGATAATATCTTTAAAACAATCATCATAAGACATATAAAGAAATAAGATGGATGGTATCATAATTTTATAAACCAATTGAATCCAAGGAATCATTAAAGGATTACTAAAAATAATATACACAGTTAAAATAACATTAAAATCATTTCTTTGAAAATAAGGGAAAAAACCATTTTCATTATGTAATAAATTATAAAAAAAATCATAACATTTGAAAAAATGTTATATTAGAAATTATTATGGGAATATATGACGGAATATTCAAATAAATGGAATATCATGATGGAGTAACATTTATTAATGTCATAAAAATTGAAATTAATCATTTTTTCAAACATTTGAATAAAACATTTTAAAGTGACCCATATAGAAAACCTATTAAAATTTAATTCCAAATACTTGTACAGAATTTCATGGATTATATTAAATATCTTTAGAAATAATTTATATTTATAATTTTTTTTTAAATAAGATAAAAAACACTGAAGAAGAGTTTGGTTAAATGTATTTAAAAACCTTGAAATGATGATTTTAATAAAAAGAACTTTAAAAACCTTTAAAATAAAAAACCATTTGGATTAAATAATATAAAATGGAACATAAAATAGAAAGAGTATAAAAAATAATATTTGATAATATATATAATTAGTCTCTGTATTCATTATATTAATGAATACATATGCATCGATCAAAACATGTCTCTAAGAAGGATGTTTGAGATGAGAAACCCTAGAAAATCAAGTAATATATCAACCAAAAGCAAAATGAGTGAAACAACTTAAAATTATTATATTAAATGCAAAATTTAAATTAATGAATATTTGAAATCAAATTAATAGTGTAGTAACTACACCATAAAATATAATTATTTGTGTATAACATGAATTATGTCTCAATGATTGGAAATTAAGACCATGAAATACCTTTCAACTATAATAAATTTTGTATCAATATCTCAGAAAAAAGATAAATACAAAGGAACAAAAAATATCATTATCCAAGAACTATTAATTATATAATATCTCAATAGTAATCATATAAATTTTGTAAAATGAATTAGGTGCATATCATAAGAAATGTCTCAATGTATTATAATTTGAGATGAATAACCCTTATAAAGATCATATCATTAAATTGAGATGTAATAATTGTTTCCATTATGCATAACAAATGTTAATAAAAAATAAAATAATGTTTAAATATAGAATAAAATTATTTAAAGACCAATTTATCCATAATCATGGAATAAAAAAGTCAATTTAATAGAAGTATATCCCTATAAAGTTAAATTGGGTTGAGAAAGCTTTTACCGCTATAGTAGCATCCCAATCAAAAACCCTTATATGAAATAATATGTATTGTAACATCACTTATCATCCAATATTAATTTTACATAATATAAAAAATAAAAGGGAATTATATATACCATACAAGAATAATTTAGGCATATAAAAATAAAATATTCCTCAATGAAGGAAAAAGGAGATGAAATCCCTAACCTAAAGCAAAGTCTTTAAACATTTGTCCTTTAAATCCACTATAAAAATCATATCAATTATTTTATTTAATAAAAACCTTTTGTAGGTCCAAATACTTATACATAAAATATTTACTAAATTTATTTTAATGATATAATTAATTAATTAATTAATTAATTAATTCCATATTAGGTGTTTTTGTGGATGTTCTGTTCATAAATTAAAAATAAAGTTTGTGGTTAAACCATATCCAATAAGGCAATTTTTCAATCATCTCTAGAATAATAATGAAATAATTATAAAATTTTATAATAATTTTTATTGTAAATCCAACTCGGAAATATGGTTTTGAAAAATGATTTTTGTTACAATCATGGAGGCATTAATACCTACACATAAATGATGTTTTCAATGTTCAAAGAAAATGAAAAAAAGAAGTAAATTATTATTTTTATTTATTTTATTATTATTATATCGTAAATATAATATTTTTAAATAATTTATTTATATCATCCATGTGATGTAGTGATATAAAATTAAGCACAACGCTTCATGGAAGTTGTAATCCACACATTTTCATGATTGACATTAACATTTTTTCAATGGATGTAAATTTAACAAATAGAAGATATATAATCTTTAAATAATGATAATTATATTGTAAATATAAATATATATATAAAAATAAATAAATTAAGTCTATAAAAAACATATAATATATTGCGATCGAGAATGAATTACATCGGTTCGCGAGGTGGTAGTCCATCATAAACCTTCAATATGGTTTAGATTCCCATTTCTAGGACATGGTTATAAGTAAACAAATTTACATAATAAAATCTCAGTATTTGTATGATAATTATTTTAATATTTAATCATATTGAAGAATATTTTATGGATTTAGAAGTATTAATAAAATTAAAATATTTCATTAAAAGCTATACATCTTTTTCGGACAACACCCTTTTCTTTACACATTAATCCCTACATGGTTTGAATTATTTTGAAAAAATACATAATATATATAGGGAGGTATGTTTTGAAGATATTTTTTAGGTATTTTCTAATTAAAAGGAATCTTGATGTGTAGATATAAGACGAGATAGGGTGCCTTTTTATAAGTGAGGGGAGGGGCATTCTTGGAATTTCCTAAAATATTAAATTAAAATAGAATAATTTTCACCGATAAATAGATTAAAATTGATACTATTTGAATATAATATGAGGAGTATTCATAATAATATCTTACAATAAAAATTAGACATGTTTTGGTTATGTTTTCACCATTATCTCTTGGTTTTATCAACCTATTAACCCATTTGACATGTACTGTGATATCATTATTTTTTACACTTCAAGGGATAGTAAAGATAAGATAAAAGGACTTGTGACCCATAAATAGAATATGGATTATATTTAAACCACATATAAACTAATTTTCTGAAGAGAGGGTTTTTATGAATTTTAAATTAGTTTAAAAAATATTTTTTATTTTTAATTATAATTAATTTAATTTTTTAAAAATAGATGAATTATTATAATATAAGATCTGTCAAACTCTTTTCAATTTATTAAAAAACGACATTTATTAGAAATTAATGATTATATGGTATTAATTTAATCAAAAAATAAAATTATATCAGTTTAGATATCAATTTAAACTATATCTTTTTGTTTAACCACTTGTATAACTAATTTTTACCTTAACATCATTAATGGATTTTTCAATATTAATGGGTTAAAATTTTACCAATAAGATAATAATTTGATCATAAATTGACATGGGATTATACTATATATCATTTATAATACAAATTATCCTATAAATATTTTTATGATTTATAAATAATTTAATAAAAAATTATTTATCATAAAATATTACTAAATTTATTTTGAAAACAATTCATTTTATTTTAATTTACCAAATTTTATAATTTCAGATGATCATGGAAAACATATACTCATATTATGAAGTAGTGTCATGTTTTAGGTTGTTTTTTAGACCTTATTATATAGTTTTTAACCTTAATTACCTTATTTACATTTACTATGATATTGTTATAACGATGGTTACTATTCATAATCGACAAAACTCAAAAGGGAATATTTTAAAATTTTGATACTACTAATTCCAAATATGGGATAAAATTTTCATTATTAAATTCATACTAGTATGAGAAATTAATTTATGATAAAATTACAAAACATAATGAAAAATAGTTTTTAGAAAAATAAATTTTAAGAAAAAATTGAACTTATACCAAGATTAGGTATAATAAATATTACTATGTAATTAATTGGGAAATTTATATTTATAGTAGTATTATTATAATTTTAGAAATATTCAAAGAATAATTTTAATTATAAATGAAAATAAATGACAATTTTGCACAAATCGGTATTCATCAAAATTCACTAAAAAATCAATCTTATGAGAAAAATCCCAAACTTTCACTCAATGATAACTATGATATACTGAATTTCAAAAATATATCATTATAATCATATTTATATTATTATATTTCTAGAAATTAATTATAATATTAACTATAAAAGATCAATTATTTTAATTAAATAAAATATATTTTTGAATAAAAAAATTATTTTACTTCTAAATTGTGTGCTTATTTACTATGAATTAATAAATGATTTCATATTGAGTAAGACCATTATATTTATTTAATAATAAGGAAAATTTTATTCCAACATTCCAATTTAATATCTAGTTTATAACTACAACATTTAGGTATCAATATTTAATTGTACATTTAAGATCAGTATTGGATGTTGTATAAGCTATGAAATATAGAATTCTATTAAAATTTCAGGATAGTAAATTATAATGAACAAATTAATGAATTTAATACTTATAATTTGAAATCGGTCATATTAATCAATTTTTTGACATTATAAAATACATTTTCTTAAAAACCTTATGACAAAAATGGATAATTAAACAACCTCTTGAAAATAGGGAAATGGAAATATAAAGGTAACATAGAATGAAAAAAAGTATTTTTCAAGATAGGATAACATTTTTGTGATGTTAAAATATGGACTTTATGGAAAAAAATAATGTATATATAATTGTTCAGAGTGATATAGAATGTTGACAATAAAAGTTTTAATGATCTTGACAATGTTAATGATCAAAAAATCATTAATCAATGGTTGTAAAAAAGGTAATTGATTCATCAAAAAATGACAGGAACATGATTAAATTATTATCTAAAGATCATTTTATTAGAGTTTTGGAATTATAAAACCATCTAGACAAAGAACATGTGTAAATATACTTATTTTACATGTAATATTTCGTCCATTAAAATGAATTTACACCACAATCTCTTCTTTTTATCCAAATGATATGTATTCAAGATGAATTATTCATGCCTAAAGCACTAAAATAAAATTCTATTAGATAATATAATCCATATAAGGATAACATAATTATCCTCATGTCTCTAGATATTAATAAAAAATGGTTAGTACAAGGTAATATATTATAAAATTTTATAAACCCTGATTTGAATAAATAATATAATAATAGAAAAAATTCATCAATAATACTAATGGTTTAATGTTTATCATTCCATAAATAAAAATCCCTATATACCAAATAAGAGTAATAAAATAAAAATCAAATAATATTTTATCCGAAATTGTTATCCCATACCTTTCAACATACATACCAAAAAATTAAATAACATCCATTCAAAATAATACTTCATGTTAATCATAAGGATTACATATACCAAAATATATTAAAATTTATTCCATAACACCATTAATCACATTAATATCCCTAACATAAAACCGAAAAGGGGTGTCTAAGACATTTAACATATCATCGACCATAAGCTTATAAACCCATGATGGTAACCATAACACTTAAGAAAAACTCAAATGAAAATGTACTAACCTTAAATGCTTTCTAATCCCAACAATGATACAAAATATATCATTCCATGACCCACACATCCAGATTCGATGCTAATACGTCATCATTATATTTCTATCCATGATAATGATAAACATAAAACAATTTCCTCATTCTAAAACATATTGTATCAAATTAAAACATTAAACAAATTTTATATGCAAGGAACTTATAAGTTTTTCATTTTAGTGAATTATGATAAACACTTACAATAAAAACAACCATGAAATCAAGTGAGTATTTTTCACACTATACATATATTTCCATGTTCCATATTATGTCTTCTTCATATCTCATAAATTTTTTCACACATGATACCTTTCTAGGAAAAAATTATTTAACATAATCATTCTAGCCTAGGAAAAATTAAACACTTGATGGGTTATCTTAGACTCTCAGTAAGGGTAAACAAAAGTGTTGATAATTTAATTTCATCAATTATCAAAAGATGATAGTAAGGTATCATGGCCTAATTGAAGTTAACCATAATATCATAAAACAAATAATACAAATGAAAAAAAATTTCATTAAACATATGACATGAAATAATGGAAAAAAGTAAAGAGTTATTAGAATCAATAATCACAAGACATGTGATGTCAATATTCACTATAGAAAACATTAAAGATGCATTTTTAACATAAAGAAATGATTTCAGTTTCTTGGAACATTATCTTCATAGAAACCTTACAAAAAAACCATATAGATGGGATACCATTACATGGTTAATACCCATAATATTTTATGAGTAACCGATTATACGGTCAACTTTGTCGCATATCAGGATTCAATTATATTCAATCAACTCTATCATCAATACCTAGTTCATTGGGTGTTATATCAGGCACACCCATTCATATAAGTTAGAATGGTATCACCCCTTTATTAAAGATTTATTGGTCTCACCTATTTTTATAATATTTATTGATCTCACCAAAAATAATATAAAACTTCTAAGTGCCATTATTTGATAAAATATTTATATAATTTCACTATTCAACATAATAATGTTTAAAATAACAATGATTCCTTTATATATTTGTCAACACATGAAAAAAATTCATTTCATGAATAACTCTTTAGTAAAATCACAGTAATCTATCTAGAGATAAAATATGGATGGTATCATAATATCATAATAAAATTTAAGTAGAGGAATCATTAAAGTGTTATTACATATAAGAGAATGGATTTAAAATAACATTAAAAACATTTCTCTGGAAACAATCGGAAATACCAATTTCATTTAGTGGTATTTTATAAAAATTGAAAAAATTTTATGAAAAAAATCTTCATTCAAAATTATCATGGAAGTATATAATAGAATATTCAAAAAAAAAAGTATTTTCATGATAGTGGGACAATCCGTTCATGTTATTAAAATTATAATTAAACAAATTTTCTATATTTTTTAAAGAGAGTCTATAGAGTTCCATGCTGAAAACATTAATAAATTTTACTTTAAAAATTTTTGAAGAAGGGAAAATATTATAGAAAATATATTCAGAAAATTAATTTTTTTTAGAAAATATTATTTTTGAAATATGATAATGAACATCGGTTAAGACTTTTTTTTAAAACTCTTTAATAATGTTAAAATTAAATTTTTAAAGGAAAACCATTTACAACCTTTTAAAATAGAAAAATTGAAATGTAAGAAGAAAAGATGGAACATAAAATAAAATGGGTATACAAATACTCATGATAATATTTATAAATATTCATTATATATATATAAACCTTGACATTTCATTTATAGATATTATATCTTTTTAGATAAATATTCATTACATTAAAAAAAGACTTTCCCAAGGATTGTAATGTTATAATTGATATAGGGAATAAATAAAAAATAATATAATTTTTTGAATGATATTAAACATATCCCATAATTATATTCCCCTTTAGTAGTCTTCAAAAACATACCTTACTTAAAACCCATCCTCATACCTCGTGGAAGGGAAATATAATAAAGTGTGTTCTCAGATGATCAATAAGGGTAATAATAGAAGAGAAGTAATCATAATATAAGAATATAAGGGTATGAGAACATGATCATAACACTTGAAAACCATAACATGAATACCAAATATCATAATCTTGAGTCATTTCATAAGGATTTAAAGTTTATATGACATGTATCCTAAGTAAATCAAAGAATATTATCTATGAGATAATAAAATTAGTATAAGAAATATAATTGTGGAATACACCTAAGCAATGATAGTTATTTCCATATTAGTCAAGTCTCACTAATAAGGATATCATAGTTGAATGAGTCACTCCCCTAACTATCATACAAGTCAAGGAATACTACCAAGAGCATCATAGAAGTCAATGTTCCATACTGAACTAGATTCACTCCCCATTATAGTCATGTATATCTCATGAGATATAAATATTTACTAAATTTGTTCGAGGGAGATATAGGTAACACTCAACAGACTATGAAAATAATAAGTATTTTTACTATAAGATTATAAAACACCCATTATATCATAATCCAATAAATTAAATGAGTTTCATAAACAATTCCTCATATCATAACCTCTGTAAAAGAGATAATTTTTATAATCATTTCACCACTTCATCATAGTGTTCCTTTTAATAGAATTAGTTCTCATAATCATTTTATTATTCAATAAATGATGGAAGAGAAACAAGTTTCATAAATATCTTGTAATCATAAATATAAACCATATAGAAAATAATTAGTGTGACATACTTTTATTATATACTTAGTAAAGAACAAGTATCATCAAATAATGTAATCTTATATGGAAAATGTATTTTAAAAGATCCCTTGTGACATTTATTGATGAAAATAATTTTTTTAATATAACACATTAAAAATAAAAATTCATAAAATAATTTTTAAATAATTTTTATTAAAAATAACATTGAAAAATAATTATATAATATTTCAAAATTATTAAAAACATTTTTTAAGGAAAATATTATTTCCTCTTAGAAAAACATTTTTTAAAAAATACTTGTTCAAAAAATAATTTACTTTGAAAATTTCCATGAAAAATATTAATATGTGATTCAATGAAATTAATTTTCATGAAAGAAGAATTTTTTTATACCATAATTTTTAAAGAAAATATTCCATTCAAATTTTTGATAAAATCCAAATGGGAATTTCTTGGAAAATGACATAAAGGTTAATTGAAAAACATTTTTTGAAATGTAAAAAATGGGTAAAAGTATATTTAGTAAATAAATTGAACAATTTACAATATATCTTTAAATAATTTATAGAAAACATAATTTTAGAAGAAAAATTTATTTCGATCGAAGAGAAAAATAAAGATGTTTTTTCTTAAAAAGATTATTTATAACTCTTGAATACATAAAGGGAGGAAAAAGAAGGGAAAACATATATTTACATTAAATAAAATATTATATGAAAATTTATCAATTTATTGAGAGATAGATCACAATATTTCATTATTGTAATCAAAATCCTAAACAATCCCAATAAACAAAGAGATTGTACCAAAAAAATTAGTAACTTAGAATCATATTCCCCAGGAAATAAAAAACATAAAATAAAAACATAATATAAATAAAATAAGTATATTCCTGATATAACATTTAAATGGGGTCTTATATAATCCTCATAGAATAATATATGTCCACAACATAACAAATGTTCTAAAGAAGGACGTTTGAGAAAAAAACATCATTATCTCTTGGGGAACATTTGAGGTGTAAAACAATTGAATTAGCGTTCCCAAAATAGATATGAAAATCCATACAAATTTAAATATATGAATCGTAAACAAATTTATGGTAAGTGTATACACCACATAAAATAATCATTTTGTGAATATGGAATGTGTCTCCTAAAAAAATAAAAGAGAGACAAAAATATCTTATAGCTCTATTAATAAGTTGAATCATAATCCCCAATGAAGAATAAAAATAAATGAAACATTGAATATAATTATAATAATTATATTATTGATATAAATTTCATAGGGGTACTATATAACCCACATAAAATAAATGATTTGTGAATTTTAAATATATTCGAAAAATAAAAGAGGCACTAAAAATCCCTTACCACAAGTCTTGACTTCCTTTGTATACATTAAAACGAGTTGTATAATAAAAATAAGTTTACAATTAAAATATTATAGAACCATACATACAAACATACATACATACACACACACACACACATATATATATATATATATATATCATTCCAAGTATTATGGACGGTTGACCTTTTATTCCACCTTTATTAACAAATCAATGTTAAAGTCACGTTTTGGGAAATATATAATTTTTTTTCGGGTATAATTTGATTTTTTATTGTTTGTCTTTTTTACATTGATAAAGGATTAATAATTTATATTTTTTTAACCATGATATAAGTATCATATATATTCATTATAGTTATATTTATAATAATCAATAAAATTTAGAGATAAAAAATGAAATACTTGGTTTTTGGAGACGGTAGGTCGTACGTATACTTGAATGTGGTTTCTATTTTATCAAATAAAATAAATAAAGAAATGTAAATTAAATATTATTATTAAAAAAATCTTTAAATTCTAGTTTTATCTCATATGCTCATTTAACTCATCCTTATTACCATTTATGTAATGAGTGAACGAATCACATCGTTTTGTGAGGAGGTAGTCTCCCATACACTTGAACAATGTTATCATACTCTCAGAGGATGGAAAGTAAGTAGTAACATGTGATATAATAATTAATAAGGAATAATAATATCATAAATATAATATATAATAAATAATACTATCATTATATCTATTTTTGGGAGGTGTGGATTTAAAAATAATAATATCGGTTCACGAGATGGAAGTCCTCCATACACAAGAATTATGATTTCGTAGCCTTTTTATTGGAAGAGGAAAAGGTTTTAGATAATAATATTATCATAAAAAAATCTATATATATAGGAGATACTATGATTATTATATTATCATGGTTTAAAAATAATTGAGGAATTGGGAGGAAGAAATAAAATAAAATGATCATTTAGGGATGTTACCTCTTCTTCAGAAAACTTCTTCAAGTATGCACCATAATGATTTTTAGGTTGGATTTATAACAAATATAAGGATTATAAGATGAGATTATAGAAATAAGGAATTAATTTTGTCATTTTTTGGATAAACCAATGGGTTTTGGATGTGTGAATAGGAGAGGATATGGGGTGACATTTTATAAGTGAGGTGACTGACACCCTTGTAATTTTTCAAAAGAAAATGGTGTTCCCAAATTTTACTCATCCAAAAAGGATAAAAAACGTCCCATAATAGATAATAGAATATATATAGTTGAAATAAATCCATAAAATTGGCGATGTAATAGTTTTCAGTCATTTTTAATCCTTATCATTTTAGATTTACCCAATAATAAACCCCTATTCACATTAACCGCGATAAATAATATTTATTATTATTATTATTTATTTTGGTAAGAAATTAATTTGAAAATTTTAGATAATATAAATTATTCTTACGAAAAATATATATCCTGTATTCACAAATTCCATTAAAAAATGGAAAAAATTAATTAAAGAATAAACCTATAGATGTGATGAGAAAAAAGTTTTCCAACAGGAAAATGTAAAAAAGAATAAAAAAATTTTATATCAAAATTCAAAATGAAAATTATTAAAATAGCATAAATTAGATTATTAGATATATAATTTAACTAATTTTATCTTTATAACCGTCTTAAAATAATGTGTATGTTCTTAAATGATTTAAAATTAATGATAATTCTTAATAAGAACCGATATTTTTCAATATTCATCCAGGAATTTACCTTCTCAAAAAATTCTCAAAAATTCACCCAAAAATATTTTTGAATTTATTATTTATAAAAATAAGTTTATTTTTTCAATCATATTATCTATAAGTATCAAAATGTTATTTTTAAATAAGTGCCCAAAAGTTGACACAACTATTTTTAATCATAATACATTTTTAATGATAAAATTAGAATTATTGTTATCACCTATATTGAAAACACATAAACTGAATACTAATTTTTTTTATTAAATTTATAGTATAGAAATTTTATTAAAATAAATATATGAAAGTGACTAGTTTAATTTATTTATGTAAAAAACATTTTTGATCATAAAAATAGTTTTATAGAAAAATAATTCATTTATTTTAAAAGAGTTTTTTTTCAATTTTTAATTAATTTTCACCAAATAATTAATTTTATATACATGTGTAAAGAATATATTTTTATAATTCAGTTAATCTTATCTATACTAGGCATTCCAATATATTGGTGATAACTATTATATTTAATAATAATTATATTTTAATAATATTTCATATTTTTTAGAATTTCTACTTCATTTAATGAATGATACACTCAATATTATGTATAGAATAAGATAAAATTACAATTTCATGTAACAAAATATCGTCCCAGTTTAGGATGCCACAGAGATGCACCCCATACCCGGTAGGTCACATGGCCTCAAGCTCATTTCCCCAATCTTCAGAGGCTGCCGGCTAGCAGCAAGGGCCTTGGGTGTGATAGTGGGGAAACTATGCCCTCATTGGCAGAGTACACAACGGAAGTAAATAAACATGAAAGAGCGGAAGTAGTAAATAAACAACAATAATAAATACCGAAATGACTAAATTAGTAAACAACTGGAGCTCATTTGTATATATATGAAATGATGCATGATACATATCTAGGAAAGCAGCCAAACAAGTCACAATCCTGAGAAATACAATAGTACCAAAACAAGTACAAAAGAAAGTAAACAGCTCCTCAGCATTGCAAGACAAAGCTTGGTCCCATTCTCTCCTGCTCCAAAGCAATCAAGTACCAAAAGTTGAAGGGCGCTTGCCCTTGTCTATACCTGCAACAACATAGTCTGTTTGGGCCCAAAAACATGACCCAAACAGGGTGTGAGACCAATCCTAGTAGGAAACCACCTGAAGATCTGTGCCTAATAGTCAGTGAGTATATGGGAGGTAATAGTAAAAACAGCAGTAAATAGTTGCAGCAATAACAGGCAGTAATCAATAAGCAGTAAATAGGATGATATACAATTGTGATCAATCCACAGAACAACAAGTAGCGGTGAAGAAACAGCTAACACAAACATCAATCCCTCTGGGAAGTACATGCAACCGTCCCCTCTGGTCCTATCCATGAATTACCACAAACCTCTGGGCAGTTCACTCAGCATAACCCCTCTGGTTTGGTCATACGAAATAATAAGACTGTCTGGGGAAGCTAACTCGGTCAATTCCCCTTATATTCTAGGGTTGTTAGGGACTCACTGAGGGAGATCACGCGGTCTAACCCTCTTGGCCCAATGGTCTAGAGACTCTTTGAGGAATCTTACTCAGTCAATCCTCCTATAGCCTCAGGTATACCACTGAATCTCTGATGAAGCTCACTCGGTCTACCCTCATGTAGTATATAATTACTAAGACTCTCTGGGAAGCTCACTCGGTCTATCCCTTGTAGTCTATAATAACTAAGACTCTCTAGGAAGCTCACTCAGTCTATCCCCTGTAGTTTATAATGTCCAAGACTCTATGAGGAATCTCACTCGATCTATCCTCGTATAGTCTATAGCACCGTGTTCTCATGGTCCCGAGCCAGTGAGTGCATATTAATTCTACAAGTCCAGAGTACACCTATAGAGCTACATGGCTAACCAAAGTACACCTATAGAGCTTTATGGCTAAACAGTTTATATAGCAACAAGCATGTTAACAAAATCATTCTGTCCTACGATCACAAGGCATGGACATAGGTACAACGACCAAAGGATAAAGAGACCCAAAGGTTGAAACAAGAACAAAGCATGGGAAAAACATCCAAACATGAAAATTAACCACAAACCTGATCAATTTACCTCTACACAAGCATGCAAGAAAGGAAAGAATAACCAATAGGGTAAAAAGGATAACACGCAATACCCCATCCATGGTTATTGGTGGAAGTTGCACATAAACTCAAAGACATCGAAGGGTAAGGCACAAACAACCTACCTCGATCCAAGGAGATCGATATACTTGTACCACAAGGCTTGATTCTCCTCAGAACGACATAGATCTACCAAAACGCACAAAACACTTAACCCAAAATAACATAAGAAAGAGGATGAATTTGAAATCAAGGCTCTAGGAGAAGGAAGAACTCACCGCTGTGGTTCCAATGCAATCAATGACAGTCGATTCAGAGAACGGATAGAGGCTTGAGGGCTCGGAGAAGATTCATGGCCGTACAGGTTGCTCTTGGTCGAAGGAACTGGAGAAGAGGACAGGTCTGTCTCTTAGACACGACCCGTGTCCATTGAATGAAAAAAAATAAAATACATGGCATGAAATTCTGGATTACACGACGTGTACTCTACTTTTCCATACTCCGCTTTAAACAGCCTCCACTTCACCCCTACACACCATGTGTGTCACCTAGACATGACCAACACACAGCCTGACATGGCAAGGAAGTACACAGTGTGTACTCATAAAGTACACGACGTGTACTTCAAAAATTTCCAGAAACTCCTCTTTTCTCAAAAACTACAGGAAAAATAAAGACATACATGGAAACAAAGATCTGGGTTCTTACAAACATTCCCCCTTAAATAAATTCATCCTCAAATTTCCTTAGAGAGGCATAGAAGAATAAACCCCGAACAGCTCCGGCCACTGCGATCGTACATCTGTCTCCCTCTCCCATGTCTCGTCCTTCACTCGCCCGTGCTGCCATAACACCCGTACTAGAGGAACATACCATCCACAGAGAACCTATGTACTGCGATCGACAATCTAGATGGGATGCTCCTCAAACAACGCATCTGCTTCTAGCTCATCCTCATCGGGTTGAAGGACATGAGACATGTATGAAAAGTAACGTCAGAGCTGAGAAATGTGGAAGACATCATGCATAGCCCAGTACCTCTGCGGTAACTGCAACCGATAGGCAACCAGCCCAACTCTCTCCAACACCTCAAACGACCCTATGTACTGCAGTGAAAGATTACCCTATCTCCAAATCCTCTTGTGTCCCATCCTCGGTGCGATACACAAGAAAACCCGATCCCCGACCTCGAACTCCAGAGGTCGTCTCCACTGATCAGCATAAGACTTCTACTGAGACTATGTTGTAGCCATCCTCTTCCGAATATACTCTATCTACTATGAGGCCTCCAAAACAAGAAGAGGTCCAAACAAAGCTGCCTCTCCTTCTTCCAGCTAGAATAAGGGTGATCAGCATGGCCTACCGTACAAATCCTTGTAAGGCGCCATCTAAATAGTCGCCTAGAAACTATTGTTATAGGAAAAATCCACCAGAGGAATATGCTTCTCCAAAGAATATCCAAAGCCTAGAATGCAAGCTCGGAGCATATCCTCAAGTACCTGGATCGTACGCTCGGACTGGACATTAGTCTGGGGATGGTATGCTGTACTCAAAAGTAACTGTGTACCCAAAGCCTTCTGAAGTCCCTACCAAAAACGAGAAGTAAAGAGCACATCCCTATCTGAATCAATGGAGTGTGAAAATCAATGTAGACATACAATCTATCAGATGTAAAACTGTCCCAGCTCATAAACATTGAATGTCTCCTTTATCAGCAAGATGTGAGCAACCTTCATTAACCTGTCGACAAAAACATAAACAACATCACTCCCTCGAGGTGACCTCGATAACCTAGTCATGAATTACATTGTGATATCATTCAACTTCCACTCGGGAATGGGTAAATATTGTAAAATCCTTACTGGTCGCGGATGCTCTTCTTTCACCTACTGGAAAGTAGAACATGTCATGAAAAAACCAGCAACATCTCTCTTCATACCTAGCAACCAGTACTGGTGGTGTACATCACGATACATCTTGGTGACGCCAGGATGAACTGCCCAAACTGAGGAATGGAAATCCCACATCAACTCCTCAAGTATGTCTGCTGGACCCCACATGCATCCCTAGAAATTCAAGATCTCATCCTCGCCCACTGTCCATCCAGGAAGAGGGTCCTCTCTTGACACACTCTCCTATAGGACTAAGCCTTTTGAGTTTGATAGCTGCCTCTTTCCTAACCGATCAAGAAGAGAAGAGGTAACAACTATAGTAGATAGGTAAGTCTGTACCTATTTGTCATGAACCTCCAGATGCATCTTAGAGAACAGTCCCATCAGCTTCCACTCAATGTTGGCCTCCTGAACTTCCTGAATCTGAGTTATCCTACTAAAGCATCTTCCACTGCGTTGCCCTTTCCTGGCGTATATCTGATCTCAATGTCGAAAGACTGAGGATACTCGACCCACCTCTATTTTCTCAGATTCAGATCATGTTGAGTGAAGATATAATTGAGACTCTTGTGGTTGGTGAAAACCACAAAGTGCTATCCCAGAAGGTAGTGTCTCCAACAGTGTAAGTCATGCACAAAAGCTGCCAACTCCAGATCATGCGTCTGGTAGTTCCTCTCATGTGGCCTCAACAACCGAGACCTGTAAGCAATGACCCCATCTCCCTATATAAGCATAGCTCCCATACCGACTCTTAAAGCATCACAGTAAAGAGTATATCCCTTGACCGACTCTATAAAGACCAGTATCGATGCTGACGAAAACCTCCCCTTTAGTTCCTGAAAGGCTGACTCACATAAATATGACCATAAAAACTTCACCCCCTTATTGGTCAGACCTGTTAGTGGTGCTGATAGGCATGAAAAGTCTTGTATAAAACGCATGTAGTATCTAGCTATCCCTAGAAAACTATGCACCTCAAAGACATTCTTCGGCTTCTCCCAATAAAATACATCTCTAACTTCCTCTGGGTCTACTGATACTTCTGTCTCTTAGATAAAATGACCCAGAAAGTGAATCTAATCCCTCCAAAAGTGTAATTTTGAGATCTTGGAATATAAATGATTCTCTCTCAGTGTACTCAGAACGAAATCAAAATGTGTGTCATGGTCGTGCCGAGTGTGAGAGTACACCAATATGTCATCCACAAAAACAACCACAAAGGAATATCTAAGTACAGATGGAACACTCGGTTCATCAGTTCCATAAAAACTGATGGTGCATTCGTGAGACCGAACGTCATGAATGTATACTCGTATAGACCATACCTTCTTTTGAAGGGTATAAGAGGTATACCTGATGGTCTAATGCGCAACTGATGATAACCGGACCTCAAATCGATTTTCGAGAACACCCATGCTCCTTGAAGATGATCAAATAGATCATAGATCCTCAGAAAGGGGTATCAGTTCTAAACCGTCAATTGGTTCAGCTTCCGATAATCCACACAATGCCTAAGGGTGTTGTCTACTTTCTTCGCAAACAGGACAAGCAAACCCCAAGGAGAAGTACTGTGTCGGATGAAACCCTTTGCCTGTAACTCCTCCAACTGCTTCTTAAGCTCCTTCAACTCAGGTGTATCCATACATTAAGGAGGAATGAACACCGGTGTCGCTCATGGAACGAGCTCAATCAAGAAGTCTACCACATGCTCCAGAGGAAAACCTGAAAAGTACTCTGGAAAGACATCCCTGAAACGATCCACCACTAGAAGAAAGTCTAACTGTGAAGTCCCATGCTTATCCAGATGAAGACTAGAAATCTGGGCTATTAGTCCTCCTAGCCCATGATGCTTTGGTCCAGCTCTACCTTCTTGGATACCCCACTCGCCTCTATGAAGGAATGATCCGCCCTCTGGTGATACGAAATGCACCCTTCGATGATAGAAATCGATGACTTCCTCGAAAGGAACCAACCAGTCCATCCCGAGAATGATGTCATAGCCCGTTATCTCCAGGACATAGAGGTCCCATAAGAAATGACACCCTGCAACCTCAAGATGTCACTCTCTGCACTGATGTATGCTAGATTTCCTCATTCCTAACGGTGTGTCAAGAGTTTACAAGTCAGCAGACAAAAAGATACAGAGCCCAAGTCTCTCCACAATAGTAATAGAGATAAAAATATGTGAAGCACCAGTATCAAAAAGGGCTGAAGATAAAACCGAGGCTACTAAGATCATACCTCAAACTGTAGAAGGGATGGGATCCTGCTCCTGATAGGTCTGCTCCAGAATGATGGTATAGCCTGTACCGCAGCCCTGCGCCCCTGGCTGACTACTTTGTAGTCACTGGTAACCTGGTGACTGACCACCGCGGCCTCGACATCTACCTCGGCTGGAACAGCCGGAAGAAGTCCAGTTCCCAGACTGGTGAGAAACTGGAGAAGCATCTCCTGAACGTGGGGTTATAGATGAACCCCTACCACTAGGTGAAGGTGAGAAGATCTGACAGAAGTGCTGAAGATGGCCCTTCTTGCCGCAAGATCGGCACTCCATCGGGTCTCTCTGGCACTGGGGTCTAGTATACCCACTCATATGGAACTGGTAGCATACAACCTCGCTGCCAGAAGATACATACCACCTGCCCTGATCTCATCGAGAAGACTCTCTGTGGTGCTTCCTAATATCCATAGGAGAACACCAGCTGTGTTTGTTGAACCGCCCTAGCTCACAGCTCCAGAATCCCTCAAATTTCTCTCAGTAATCAAAGCCTGGTTGACGATAGAGGATATCAAAGTCAACCTGAATATATTCACCTATGAATGGTTCTCCTTCCTGAGACTGTCCTCAAACTTCCAAACAAGAAACAACTCATCACCTGCTGGGATCGGTGTGAAGCGTTGCAGCTCGGTAAAGCGGGACGAGTACTCCATAACAGACAGAGTACCCTGCTGCAGACTCATAAACTCCCAGGCTTAGTCAGCCTTCAAGGTCTCTGGGTAAAAGTAGTCATAGAAGGTGTTGTGAAACTTGTCCCAAGACATACTCTGTTGGTGCCCTGACTGTGAGATCACCTCCCACCACCTCTTGGCGGTTTTAGGGAGCATATAAGTGGCCATATTTACCCTTTTCTGGGGGGGTATCTCCAGATTCTCAAAGATCGTTAGCGTGACCTCTAACCACGACTCTGTAGCCCGAGGTCCTCTATCCCCTAAGAAAGTAGGAGGATGCTGCTGCTGAAAGACCCACGTCAGTTTAGCCATCGATGGGGCAAGATGCGGCGCTCCCTGAAAAGTCAGCATCATCCTCAGGAAGTCCTCCCTGAAATGCGTATCGGTGCCTACGACGGGTATGACTGCTGGTGCCAAGGCTGACATAGCATGAGGATCTGCAGGAGGTCCCTGATTGGCCATATTCGGTGTCTGATCACCGTCTGGGAACTGATGTACAACCAGAGGATGTCTCAGAGGCATAACCCCGAAAAGATCAAAAGCACAACTCAGATCAGGATTATCAAATACTTAGAGCACAAGAGTACAAAATGGGAACAGGAGAAGGAAACATTCGAGTTTACAAAACACAACTACACGGTGTGTATAAAAATTACATGACATGTTCACTTAATTCTAAGACATGGGCGTGTACTCCTACCACCTCTGGTCATGTAACACCCAAAGTACACGACGTGTTGTCCCCACACATGGCGTGTACTTGAACTCTATTCTCCTTCCTGAGTCTCTTCACATGGATAACCCACACGGTCCACTTAACCCTAGACTACACGGCGTGTTCACTAAGGACACAGCGTGTACTAGACAAGTTTTCGGCAACCCGTGTTTTTAGTTACACAGCCGACTACATGGATGACCCTTACACGCTGTGTTCCGAACAAACACGGCGTGTATATGAGAAGATAACACCAACCCATGTTGTTCGTGGCACGGCCAGGTACCTGGAACAAGACTACACGACGTGTTCTTTACCAACACAGTGTGTTCTACTCGAGCTCCCCCGGCCCGTGTTGTTAGTGACATTGCCGGGTACACAGCTCTATACTATGCGGCGTGCACCTACCGTACACGGCATGTTCCTAAAGACATTCCTCAACACCGTGTTCCTGCTCACACAGTTTTTGACATGGTCTGAAACTACACGGAGTGTAGTCATAATGTTCAGGCCGTGTATTCTGGGTTTTTCCGGGTAGGATCTCAGAAACTGCACTAAAGCCCAGAAACACAAAAAAGGCATGAAGGTGCCAAATCCCGATCCGTGAGGGCCCATACTCCCCAAGAAAAAAATTTTGGCATCCAAAATATTCATATATAAGGAAAAAAGGTCAATGATTCACCAATTTCCGATTCAAGAGGGCCCATAACACCTCCAAAACCAAAATTTGGTGTTCATTTAAGCATGGTACAATACAAAAAATCCTCTATCAAATAGCAGAGATTCTATCAAATCATATATCATAATTGCATGCATAATCTATAGTAATTCTATCACAACAACATGAAATCGCTAATTCATCCTAGATTGCATGGAAAAAATGCATGGCATGTGATTTCCAACAAGTTCCTCGATGATGCATGAGATGGAATACCCTCATATCATCGGGTTGCGACAGAAATAGAACTGTAATAGTAACATCAATAACAACACAAGTCATGTGAATCACTATAAGTGAAATCATATCAACTGTAAAATCTCAAAACCAAAAAACTGCAATAAACAAGGTAGTATGGCTTTTCCCTGTACACGGGTTAGCTACTACCAGTCACAACTTATTACCAAGTTCCGAATCTATCCTATCCCTGGATAAAGGCTCCAAACAGTAAATCAAGAGAAATGAATTTCTCTGATACCACTTTCTAACATCCCAGTTTCGGAAGCCACCCAGAGGCGTCCCGTACCCGGTTGGTCACATGGCCTCAAGCGCATTTCCCCAACCACAAGGGGTTGCCGAATAGCAGCGAGGAACTTGGGAGTGATAGTAAGAAACTATGACCTCATTGGAAGAGTACACAACATAATAAATAAACATGCAAGATCGGAAGCAGTAAATAACCAACAATAATATACAGCAGAATGACTAAATTAGCAAACAACGAGAGCTCATATGTATATATATATGAAATGATGCATGATACATATCTTGGACAACATCCAAACAAGTCACATTGTTGAAAAATAAAACAGTACAAAAACAAGTACAAAATAAAGTAAACAACTCCTCAACATCGCAAGCCAAATCTTGGTCCCATGCTCTCCTGCTCCAAAGAAATCGAGTACGAGAAGTCAAAGGGCACTTTCCCTTGTCTATAACTGCAACAACATAGTCTATTTGGTCCCAAAAACCTGACCCAAACAGGGTGGGAGACTAATCCCAGTAGGCAACCACCTGAAGATCTGTGCCTAACATTCAGTGATTATATGGATGGTATTAGTACAAACATCAGTAAACAATAGCAGCAATAGCAGGTAGTAATTAGTAAGTAGTAAATAGGATGATATAAAACAATGATCAATCCACAAAACAACAAGTAGCTGTGAAGAAACAGCTGACACAAATAGGAAACCCTCTAGGAAGTACTCGCAGCCATACCCTCTGGTCCTATCCAAGAAGTACCACAACCCTTTGGGTAGTGCACCAAGCCTAGCCCCTCTGGTTTGGTCATAAGAAATTATAAGACTCTTTGGGGAAGCCTACTCTGTCAATTCCAGTTATAGTCTAGTGTAGTCAGGGAATCTCTCAGGGAGATCACGCGGTCTAACCTTCTTAGCCCCATGGTCTAGAGACTCTCTGAGGAAGCTCACTCAGTCAATCCTCCTATAGCATTAGGAATACCACAGACTCTCTGAGGAAGCAAACTCAGTCAATTACTTCTCTAGCCTGGGAAGGTTTTAAAGACATTCAAACAAGGTAAAGAATATATGAGGAAGCTCACTCGGTCTATCCTCCTGTAGTCTATAAAAAATTAGACTCTCTGGGAAGCTCACTCAGTCTATCCCCTTTAGTCTATAATAACTAAGACTCTCTGGGAAGCTCACTCGGACTATCCCCTGTAATCTATAATATCCCAGACTCTCTGAGGAAGCTCATTCGGTCTATTCCCGTATAGTCTATAACACCAGGTTCTCACGGCCCCAATCGAGTCAGTGCATATTAATGCTATAAAGCCAGAGTACACCTATAGAACTACTTGGATAAATAGTCTACAGAGCAACAATCATGTTAACGACATCATTCCGTCCTACGATCACAAGGTATGGAAACATGTACAATGACCAAAGGCTAAAGAGACCCAAAGGTTGCAACAATAAAAAACCATGGAAAAAACATCCAATCATGACAATTAACCATAGAAATGATCAATTTATCTCTACACAAGCATGAAAGCAAGGAATGAATAACCACAAGGTCAAAAAGGTAATCACGCAATACCCTGTCCACGGGTATTGGTGGAATTTGCACATAAAACTCAAAGACATCAAAAGGTAAGGCACAAACCACCTACCTCGATCCTAGGAGAACGATATACTTGAACCACGAGGAGTTATTCTCCTAATAACGACATAGACTTAAGAAAACTCACAAAACTCTTATCCCACGATAACTTAAGAAAGAAGAATAATTGGAAATCAAGGCTCTAAGATAAGGAATAACTCACCACTGCGGTTCCAACGTAATCAACGGAGGTGGATTCGAAGAATGGACGGAGGCTCGGGGGCTCATAGAAGATCAGCGGCCGTATGGGTCTCTCTCGAGCGAAGGTGCTGGAGAAGAAGACAGTTCTGTCCCTTATTCGCGAGCCTAGTCCGTTTTATGGAAAAACGAAAAAACCCAGCATGTACTTCTTGAGTACACGGCGTGTACTCTACTATTCCTTACTCCTCTTTAAGCAGCCTCCACTTCACCCCTACCCACCGTGTGTGTGGCCTAGACACGACCAACACATGTCTGGACGTGACAAGGGAGTACACGGTGCGTACTCATAAAGTACATGACATGTATTTCAAAAATTTCTAGAAACTCCTTTTTTCTCAAAAACTCTAGAAAAAATAAAGACATACCTAAAAACGAAGATCCGATTTCTTAAAAACACAATGTAAAGTTGGTGTTTAATGTAACAAAAATTATCAAAAATACTTTAAAAAACATTTCACAATATCTCTCTTTGTTAAAAATTACTTTCCTTAAATAAATTTCATCCTAAAAATTTTAATTCTTTCTCCATGAACAAGGGGTTAACATATGAAAATCCCTTTGTGGGAAACCCACTTTTTAAATAGGGTTAATGAAAATTCATCTTCAAAAGAGGGAAATGGATGTGTCAAGGTCTTCTAAAATAAAAAATAACTTAGTTTCCAGGTAGTAAAACATTGAAGGGAATTGGAAACATATACATTGAAGAGAAAAATAACATGAAAATACTGATGGAGAGTGATAGAGAATATGAGAAGGAGAATTATAACAACTATAAATCCACAAATCAATAATAGTAAAAATAAAAATCATTCATAAAAATGATGGTAATTTTTTGACATATTATTTCATAATCCTTTTCTTAATGTTATGGAATTTTCATGTGAAGATATACTTTCATGATTTCATTCAATTTCATAATCAAAATCTCATCCTTTAGTTGTACATATATCAATTTATGCTACATCTGTTACTCTAAAAAATAAAGATGAATTTGTTATGTCTAAAACACTAATGAATCACAAAATACATAGTAAAATGATATTCTATTCATTATATATATAATTGTCATCATAACAAAATGGTAAGCACAATTTATCCAATATATATAAATATATTTATAGTGAAGTAATATATTACTATCTAAAACCTCAACAAAAGTTAAACTTAAACCATTCCCAAAATTGTTAGCCTTATGACCCTTAAAAAATTGAAAATTTATAAATAAAGTGACTAAATATCCCCAAATTAACATAACATTAATATTATAAATATAATTAAGTGTACCTTAATGGTCATATTCCAAATATATTAACACCTTAGTAATATATTCTAGTGAAGCTTGGTAATAACCAAAATTACCATTAAAACTCAATGAATACATACATGATTCCTTATTATTTGTATAAAACCATAGATTATTGAATATATACCATAGATCTAATAATGTTGTAAAGTCCATGAATGATAACATAGACCACTTTGTTGACAAATCATTTATCAGTTATGAGGTCATCAATACTATCTAATTTTGTTTATCAATATCAATCATCACCTCATCCAAACTAAACAATATTTGTTTAACATCCAGAATATATTAAGGGTTATATTCCCTTAGTAAAAATATCATATTACCATTAAATGACTCTTTTATGCCATCATTACTACTTAACATATTCTTTAGAAACCTTAAAAAAACATATATTAAAAAATACTTATATATATTTTATAATTCATGAATTCTAATATATAAAAATGGAAACCCTTTTCATTTAATTATTTGGTTTTACATCTGTCCTTCCTTGGTCTTAGGGATGAACCTTAGTTTCGTTCATTAACATGGATAATAACTACCTTCCTCACATAAAATACATCAAATTCATTAGAAATTCATTGCTCCATAAACTTCATTTCCACATGGAAAATATCTTCCCCTCCATTCGAGATATTCTTGAAGGTTATTCTTCCTAACTTCTTCTCATATAAAAATTTGAATATTTACTCCCATATGTTTATCACCTAATGAACATTAATAGAATTTCATATTCCTCTTATTTGATGTGTTATGATTATCAACGAGGTTTAAATTTTTAAACATATATAACGATAGCTGATTAAGAACAATACAAACATTTATCTCTCCAGTTATTATCCAATTTTGTTTCTTACAATTACCAATTTTTCCATCACATTTAACCTTAACCCAATACCCTATAGTTCTCAGAATTGTTTAAAACCAAAAATAATACTATGAGAAACACTAATAATAGTGAAAAATGACATAATAAAAAAATCATTTATAAGATGACTAAATAAATAGACTTTCATATTAAATATATGACACCATATTCCTATCCTAGGTCAATAATTTTCTCATATATTTAATTCCTTCATGATTATTTTGGAAGAGTTGGTGAATTTTCATTGCATATCCTCCAAGAGTGTCAAACTAGGTGTATAGAAAGGCCTATTATCATACAAAAGGTGATGATCTAGTCAGGATTATTGTTACATTTTCAGAGTCATTACCCTTAGGAAATTATATGCCAGATCCAAATCCACTTGAAGTGTATAAACATGTATGTAATTTCTTGGAAACCACTCACTATATCCCTTACCAAAATTCCATGAACATTTCCTATAAATTGGGTCATCCATAGAATTATATATAGACATGTCCTTAGAGATCTCACTAGAGTTTTGTTATCCTATTTTTGAAAGTATAAATTAATCTATCCTATAATACAAACTGAAGGAACCCAGGATTTTCCTACACAGATATTTCATATTTTTAGATGAATATTCATTACATTACAAAAAAACTTTTCTAAAGATTTTAAAGGTATAGTTCCTTTAGAAACTAGGTATGAAATCATCTAATTTGGTAAAATATCATCAATATATCCTAAAAAGATCATCCATAATAATAATTTTTACATACATAACCTACATAAAACCTTTACTAATACCCAGGAGAAGGGGAAAAAAATAAATAGTGACCAAATATGGTTTCTAAGGGTAACCAATGGAGATATGTAAGCATAACATGATAATAAGTGTATGATAACATGATAACAACAATTAAAATAAATACCCTTAATATCAAAGATCAGAATATTGAGTCATGGAATAAGGAGTAACTATTCATAAGATATTGATCATATGGATATCAAAAAACATGATCCATGAGAGAATAAAATTCTTATACAACATATAATTATGGAATACACATAAGCATATAAATTAATTTCCATTGTAGTCATGGATGACATTAAATTCTATCATAGAGGAATGGGTTCACTCATAAAACAATTATAATAGTCAAGGTTCACTACCAACAGAATTATTATTGAAAAATTCCAATACTGATCAAGGTCACTCCCTATTTCAGTCATTATCTCCTGAGATATAAATTTATACCCAATCCATTTGAGGGTGATATAAGTCCCACCCATAAAATAATGAATATCATGTGTATCTATGCCATAAGATCATAAAATATTTATCATATCATATCCTCTGAAATGAAATTGGTTTCAAAAACATTTCCTTATATCATAACCTATATAAAAGAGGTAGGATTCATAATAATTTCATCATTTTATCACTGTATTACACGTGAGAAGAAGCAAGTTTCATAATAATTTTATCATAGTATAACCGACAGAATAGAAATTTATTTCATACATATCTTATCATCATAATCATAAACCCTATATATAAATAATAATAATTGTATCCTTGGACCATATCCCTAGTATAGAATAAGTAACATTAATGGATTCTATCTTTTGTAGAAAATGGTTTTAAAATATCACTTGGAGAATTTGAAGAGTAATAAAAAAATTACTAGAAATTAAAATTTTAAATTCATAAAATATTATACACATAATATTAATTGAAAATTTCCATTAAAAATTATAGAGGAATATTTAAAAACAATTTAAAAGATATATTTTTGAAAAAATCATTTTAACATTGATTTTTTTAAATAAAACATTTTGAAAAGAATATTCATTTAATATTACCTTAAAATACTATAAAGGAAGATTAAAATTAGATAATATACATAATAAAGGTAAACTATGTTCATGACATATATTATAAAATAATTATTCCTTTCCCATTTTTGATAAAATCCATACATGCATTTTTTGGAAAATGACATGAAGATTCCTTTCTAAAATGTTATAAAATGTATAACATTCTTAAACACTTCTTTTATAATTAATTTTAATATTTTGAAAACCATATTAAAATACTTTTTAAAAAATGGGTTTAGAAGAAAAATGGTTTTCAACCGAAGAAAAAAATAAAGATGAATTTTCTTAAAAACATTCTTTTAAACTCCTGTGTAGATAAAGAGAGTAAAATTAAGGAAAAACATATATTTTTAGGACCTATCCAAAGGAAAATAAAGGTAATAATTTTCTTGAATGATATATCATAATATTTCATCATTTTAATTTTAATCATAAATTCTCCAGATAAATGATGAAGATAGGCGCATGACACAACTTATACCCCAAAGAATGTAATTTGAGATAAAAACATCCCTTACTGGTTTGGTAACCTTTGAACCATAAACCCCATGAAATAGAGATCCAAAAATAGATATGTAAATCTATAATAATATAAGGATAATAATCGTAAAATAAATTAATGGTATGTATATACACCACATTAAAAAAACATTTTCTGAATATGTAATGTGTCTCACAGATAAATAAAATTTGGATGAAAATCTCTTACCGCTTTAGTAATATTTTTAATAATAATCAAAAATCAAGAAAAAAATTAAATGAAATGATAAATATCATGAATTTAAGGATATAAATTACATAACCAGTTAAATTGGTAGTATATACACCACAAAAAATAAATGAGTGTTGAATTTTCAAATGTCTCCTAAGAATAAAAGAGAGATTAGAAACCCCTTACCGTATGTAACAAATTATTTCATACAAGTTGAAACCAACTATATAATAAATATAAGTTTATTATAAATATATTATATAACTATAAAAACACACACACAAATCCACTTATACATATATATATATATATTATACCATATATGATTTATTTATGACCTTCTATTGTCTATTTATTAACTATTTCTTGCAAAATTTACATCTGAAGAAATAACTTATTTGTTTCTCAAGTATGTTTTGATTTTATATTTTTGGTCCCCATAATTTGATAATGGTAACATAATCTCAAAAACTATAGAAATAACAAAATAAAGAAATAAAGAAATAAAGGTAACATAATTTGAGTTGGTCGGCTGTATGTACACATGAATGCTGTTTCCATTTTATAAATAGAAATAATAGAAAAAAGGAATGAAAAAATGAAAAAATGATGAAAAAATGATAATAATATCATAAATATAAAATATAAAAAATTAAATCTATCATTATATTCTTATTGAGAGGTGGTGATGAATAATAAATAATATCAGTTCACGAGGCAGTAGTCCACCATCCAAACGAATAATGATTTTGTAACCCATTTGAGGGAAGATGATAAAGTTTTAGGTAATTTCCTTAAAATAAAATATTCTCATGTTATGGAATACACTGAGTTAATTATATCATCATTTTTTAATAGTAATTTAATGAGGTGGTGTAAGAAATAAAATAAATTTCTTGGTTTAGGATATCACCTCTTCTTCAAAATAATTAATTTGGTTTTCACAAAAGGTATATTAAGTTAGGCTTCAGACAAAAAATGACCTACAGTATGATATGATCAAATTAAGTAAGGGACTTGGGTCAGTATTCAACAAACCAATTTCTTTTTTATGTTTGATGAGGGGATGATATGGGGTAAAAGTTTATCATTGTTGTGAGTAACACACTTTTAATTTTTTAAAGGAAAAAGATGTACCCATGTTTTTCTCGTGAAATAAGGATAAATAATTGAAAATTATTTATCCTAAAAGAGACATGATCTAAATATGGATAGATCATTTTTAATACTAATCTTTTTTATTTTAACCATTGAAAAACCCATTTTCACCTTAACCATAGTAAATAGTTTTTTTTTTCCATTTTTACTATTTATTTAGGTCAAAAATTAAGTTTACCTTTTGGGATAATGTAAATTATTCTCATTTTAAATTTGGAATCCATTTATTCAATTTCATTTTACTAAATTTTAAATGTTTAATTTAATATTAAACAAGCATGTACGATGAGAAATTGGGTTTTAAAAGAGAAAGTGTTCAAAAGTTTAAAACCTTTTCATATCAATATTAAATCATAAAAGGATTCAAATGAACAAAATTGAATAAATTGACACATAATTAAAATAATTTTAAATTTAAAACCATCCTAATTTTTTTAATCTTATTGAATTCTATAAATGAAATGAAAATTCTTATTAAAGACAAATACTTTTCAGTATTCATAAAACAATTTACCTTCTTAAAATATTTTCAAAACATCACCCACTGATAAATTTGAAAAGATGATTTCAAAAATGAAATTTATTTTGTTTAAATAAATTTTATAAAAATTTGGAAAATTAATTTTTAAATAAGTGTGAAAAATGTGACAAAAAATATTTTTATGAAAATATAGTCTTAAGAATAGAATTTTATTTTTTCTTACCACTTATCTAGAAAATAGATAAGATGAATGTTAAAAATTTAATTGAATATTTAATTTATAAATTTAATTAAAATAATTATCTAAATTTTATTAGTATAAAATATTGAGTTAAAACAAGTATATATGTATAAAAATATTTCTTTTAAAAAACATATACTTCTTTTTCAAATAGTTTTTGTTTTAATTTATAATTAACTAGTCACGAAAGAATTCATTTTATATACATGAGAATTCCATATATTTTTATAATTTAGTTAATAATATTCATAACCATAATTACAATAGTTATTTATAAATACCATATTAAATAATAATAATAATATTTTAATATAATGTCACATTTCATTTAAACTCATTGTTTCTTGTAATGAAAGTTACACTCTGTGTTGTGTGCAACATCAGCTAAACTCAGTGTTTTTTATAATGAATTCGAAACATAATATTCTATGAAATGAAATATATTTAAAAGAATAAATTTATTATTAGAAAGTATATTTCACAAAATCTCAGGGTGTTACAATATATAGAAAATAAATGTATATAGTGTATTAATCAAAACATGTCTCAATAATGGATATTTGAGATGCGAAACACTTTCAACTCAGGTAATAAATGAATCAATAATCCATCTTATTAAGGAAAATACCATTATTATATCAAACCAATAATTAAAAAAAGGAATATTTCGAAAAAAACCATGGACACCATATAACCTAAATCATGGCGTATAATATGAAATATATATCAAAGAATTTAAATTGTGACAATAAAACCCCTAAAATTGTTATAAAATTTGAATCAATATCTCATAAAAGAGAGATATTAAAAATAATATATTATATCATTATAAAATATGTATTAACGATATAATATTTAATTTGGTAGAATATAAACATTTAAAATGGTAGTAGGAGTATATTACAAGACGTGCCTCAAAGAAAAATAATTTGAGATGAATAACTGAATAATTATTTCAACATTGATTTGAGAATTAGTCAATGTAGTGATTTTATGAGAAAAATGTAAAAACATAATAAATAATTAAAAGAATAGAATAAAATAATTTAATTATAACTTTATAGAAAACAAGTTAATAATGTTTATTTAAAAATTAATGAATATATATTTGGTTATGAAACCATTTACTACTGTAGTAACATCCCAATCAATACCCCTTGTATGATGAAGCATTATTTTTAGCATAAAATATCATTATGAATGTAGGATTGATGATATAAAACATAAAATGGTTTTATATCTATAATATATAATAAATTATGTGCATAATTGGTGTTACTGCTACAACCAAGATATTCTACCATTGAAGTGATTCTACCATCCAGTGAAGAAAAATTAGGTTTACTAAGTGGTGATTCTAATTGGCAGTGCTACCACTATGGGCTACCTTCATAATCATGAGCTACCCCTATATATTAATACCATCAAAGTGATACCATATCTATCAAAAAATATTTTCATAATTAATTATCTAAATTATAGTTTATTAATTTAATTAAATAAGAATCCAAATGGATTTAAGAATGATTAATAATAAACAAATACATGGCTACATTAAAGACAAATTCAACCATTCTAGGACAATATCTTTTTATAAGGATCTATATTATTCTATTATTGTCCCTCAATATATAATTGGACCACTTATATGTTTATAAAGTTATAAGTTCTTCATCGTGCATGTAATATAGAAGCTTGAACATAGAAATACAAAATCAGAGTCTAGCACAAAAAAATAACTATTAGACATGTTTTTGGGAGAAAATTGGAAAATTTATATCTACGAACAAAGGATTTTATAAATTTTAAAAACATTCAATTTTCCTATGTTTTCTATAAAACCTTTGTAATGAATTGACATGGAATAATTCATAGACTCATGAAAAAATGAATCTAATCACATAGAAAGACACCACATTATATTATATCTTATTTATTTCTCTTTAAATTTTATAATTATTTCAAGGAGTGTTTTTGTTTCACTCTATAATTCTCTAAAACACAGTATTTAGCACAAAAAATGAGAGTTATTAACACACTATCTCAATTATATTCATTTTTATTCCAATGAATATTTGTGGAAGAGGTCGTGTGTGACCTGTACTAATTTTGTTTCATAGATAACTATATAAGTGGATTTTTTCATGGAAATACTTGTGTGTTGTTATTTTGAAAACAAAATACAGGTAGTGGATTAATTTAATTTATAATAAACTATTTGGAAGAAAGTGATTACCAAGTAGTGGGGATTAATTCTTGTCTTCATTCAAAACCACCTGTTTAAAATCTTAATATTCCATATTTGTTGTACATTATTTATTTTTTTTCCAATAAATCTAGATTCTATTTGATATTTTATTAAAAAACGTTTCTATGATATCTAACTTAAATTAGTGTTTTATATATAATGTTTGATATGAGTAAATTATTTTAAATAGTTTATCTATTTTCTAATGTATTTTAACTGATCTATGATCATGTTTTGGAGAAACTTTTATATAGATCAAATTATAAAATACATTTTTTTAAATAGTTTGTTTTTCAAATTGGGTATTTATGTTTAAATTTTTTTTAAGGATGAATTTTATTGGATCCTCAATTTACCCCCTCTAGAGATGTATACTCAAATGTACATTTGGTATTAGAGAAGATTCAATAGTACTTTTTACTATGATCTTGATTTTCCTAATTATCTTAAATTTTTCTTTCATATAAATTTATATACTAATGGATAACACTTAGGTTAAAGGAATGACCAATAATGAACCACTTTATTTTAATGGAACTAATTATGATCAATTAAAGGATAAAATGAATATCCATATTAGGAGAAAGAGGTTCGATATTTAGAATATTGTTGATGATAAATATGGTACATATAAAGAACATAGAAAATATTGGAGTGAAGACACTAAGTACTCCTATGATTTTTATTGTATTTTAATGAATTATTTGTACTATAATTTAGGTTTGGATGACTTTATATAAATATATTATTGAAAAATTAAGTTTGAAATATGGGATACACTTGTTATTTCGCATGAAGGAAATTCCAATGTTATATAAATGTGTTTGAATAATTATAATATTAATGATGATAACATTAATATAAATCCTGAAGATTTCATTCATGAAATTTATTTTATTTTAATTTAAATAATCAAAATTATGTACTTTCTTGGAAAGAAAATTATTTACAATGAGAAAGTAATAATACTTTTTAGATGTAAATGAGATAGATGGAGTGGAACTTCTATTTCAATCATAGAATCATGTAAAATTAGTATATTACTAGTGAATGAACACATTTTAAAACTCATGTTGTACAAAGATGAAGTTCATGTGAATAAGGAAAAAGATGATAATCCCAAAATTATGTTAATAGATATCAAAAAATTTAACTCAAAACTAAAAGTTAAGATCAGTGTTGAGTGTTTAAGTGATATGGAATCAGTATATGAAGGTGATTAATAAATGGATAATTTATCTTGACATTTAAATATATTCTATAGGAAGAAGATGTTCTTATAAAAGTACTATATAGGTAAGTACAATATAAAATTAAATTATATAAAAGAATGGAAAAGGGATTATTCCACCAACAAAATAACTAGTTATGGGTTTCAATGGAATGATAACATCAACGTATAATGTCCAAAATTAAATATAAGAAAAGTAAAAGGAATAATATAAAATAAAGAAAATATATTAAATCTATATGGAGTTCTTCTAAGGTTAGTTCAATTTATTAATATTCCAATAGAGAAGAAAAAATGATAGTTTTAATTTTGTTTTTATGTCAAACACATCTACAATATAAAATATTTTTCTTGACTCTACTAAACACAATTATATTCATTTTTAGAGTAAAAAAATGAATAAAATATATCCATTGATGATCTATTGAAATACTATAATACACTGGAAGAAACATTTAATTAATCATAGGAGAAATAAAAAATTCTATAGAATATGTATGATATGTCTACTCAGATTTAAAATAATTTTGCAGTAGATATGGAAAAAAATTCTCAAATATTAAAATAAAACAATGAGATGAAATTTTTAAATGAGAACTTAAATAAATATATGGATTGATTCACTAATTTTAGAGAAAACTCCCTAAAATTATTAAAATAAAAACTACACCTAGATAAACGATATTAATTGGTTATGAACATGATCAAAGAGGGATTTCTATAAATAAAGTTTTCCAAAAATTTTGTTCTACAGAATTTGTAAACACGTCTCACTCTTATGGACCTAATAATTCAATGTTTTATAAAAATATTTAGATCTTACAATTTGAAACTAGACAAAATTATGGATTTAAAAAGCTCTTATTACTAATATCTCTAGATACACAAAAATATTGGTACCAAAATCATTTATGATTTAAATCTAGTCTCTAGTAAAAATTCTTGATGAATATTGATATTAGTTTATGGTATCTAGATAGTGGTTGTTAAAGTAATATGACTAGGGGATAATTATTATTCATGAACTAAATCAAATTTGATGTTAATCACATCACTTTTTGAGGAGAATTCCAAAAGAAATATAACAGGGCTCAATCAAATCAGTAATTATAGTAGTTTTATAATTTATAAAGTTTTATTTATACATGGAATAAAATATAATGTGATTATAATTTCATTGTTGTGTGGAGATGGTTACCATGTTTTTTTAAAAATATTTCTTGAAACGTTTATGATTTTTAACATGTTTTAATTTTTACTCCCCTGAAAAATGAAAATGATTATGTTGTTGATTGGAATTATTCATTCTCACAAAATATTTATTGTTTATATCCATTCCACAAAGACAATTAGATTTTGAATAGGAGAAAAGGAAAATTTCATAATACAATCACATAGAAATATAACTAAGAAATAATTAGTCTAGTATCTATTTAAAATATAATTCCAAACACAAAAAGTATATAATCCTCATAAAAAGGGAAAGCATCAAATGATATATTTCAAACCAATGAAAGATGTTTAATATTATCAACCTCTATATTTGGTTCCCATTGATTTGATTATACCCATTAGAGTTTCCAGTGTAGTTGGAAAATGCTATGCCTATGTTATAATGGATGATTATTCAAGATATATAGGGGTGTTTTTACTTAATCATAAGAGTTATGATCATTCTTATTTTTACAAATATTATATATTTTTTTGAAAATACTTATGGACATAGAATTATGAATTTATGATGTGATCATGTATATGAGTTCGAAAGTCATGATTTTGTATCATTTTTCATGAAACATGGTGTTAACCATATCATTTCTTCTCCTAGGACCCTATAAAAGAATGTTATAGTTTAAATAAAAAATAAAACCCTTCAAGAGATTACCTAGACCATTATCAATGAGTATAATTTACTTATTTATTTTTTGGTAGTGTCTCTGAATATAGCTTTTTTATACCAGTAAATGAGTTTTAATTATACCACTTTTAAATATAACCCCATATGAGTTATATAATTGTAGAAAATGAAATGTCAACTATATTAGAGTTTTTAGTTATATAGAAAATAGACATAATAAAAAAATAATTTAGAAAATTTTTCATCAAAAAATGATAATTTTTTTGTTTTCGATATTATACAACTTTTAAATCATATATTGTATTTAATAAAATAATTATTAATGTGGAAGAATCAATACTTGTCAAATTTGATGAGAAATATCCACACGAGCCTAATACCCATTTAGAAAATATTATGTATGTTTATCTGATATCGGTATCAATGGTAAACCTTGGGATTATTATGTGAAACCTAATATTGAAAAATAATTTACTTTTGAGGATATTCTTGAACCAAAACATGTAGATAATATTATAGGATACTCAGATAAAGGAATATAAAAAATATCTTCTCATAGAAAACAAGTTGAACATAAATCTTTTTTTGTCACATCTTAACCTAATAACATCATAGATGACATTAATAATGAATTCTGAGTAATGGAAATCATAGAGGAACATAATCAATTTTAATGAAAATAGTTTGAGAACTAGTTTAAAGGCCCATGGAATACTCGATCATTGACTCAAAGTTAGTGTTTAGAAACAAATTTGATGAGACAAAAACTACAATTGGATATAAATCTATATTGGTCACAAAATTTTATATCATGAATAAGGTATTCACTATGAGGAAAACGTTTCTACAGTATCCAGAAATGAATTCAACAAAATGTTTGTTTGTTATACACCAAATTTTTATTTAAAATTATGTCAAATAGATGTTAGGAGTGAATTATTAAATTGTAATATAATGGATTTTTTTGTGTAACAACCCCTAGATTGAAAAAATATCACTTTAGAAATCATTTTTTAAATTATTTTTTATATATTTTTAAAATAACGTTCCAACAACTCAGTATGATGAGCTCAATTAATTTTTTTATTTCAAATTATTGTACTAAAAGAATAGACGCCCCTATTTTATTTATTAAAATAGTTTCTTAATATTTTTTAGTTATACAAATATATTTTTGTGGTGTGATTTATTTATCTTAAAGAAAATATTTATGTACTTAATTATTTATATTTATGAAAATTGAATTTTAAATGTGTTTGATTGGTGAAATTAAATGCTTTCATGGATTTTAAAATATTTAAAATAAATATGGATTTATTTTTAGTAAAATAATTTTTTTATAAAATATTGGTATAAATATTTTTAATGATAGTAATAATCTCATGATAACTTATTTTAAATTTTAAGATGTTGATATTGGTCAACTAGTTGATCAATCCACTAGTAGTGGTATGATCAGAAACAAACTATACTTAACCTCTAGCTATCCTAATATAATGTTTAGTGTGTGTATGTGTTACCTTTTTCATGAAAACCCAAAAGGTTCACATTTAATGGATTAGAAAATTATTCTTGAATACCTCACAGGTACAACCATTTTTTAACTATTTTATTCTTAAGGATAATTTTTTAATCTAGTTAGTAATTCAAATTATGACTTTGGTGGTCGAAAGTCAGATAGAAAAAGATCCTTTAGAACATGTCACATTGTAAGTAAGTTTGTAGTTACATGGGGTAGTAAGAAATAAATTTATATAACATTATACACTTTTAAATAATAGTACATAGATAAAGGTATTTTTTTTTCACAAACTCTTTTGATGAAACATATTTTCACAGATTATTGATAAAAATTATGACATATCCACATAAATTGTGGCAATTAAGGTTCTATAATCATTTTTGAAAAATCTAATGTATCACTCTAGGAACATTCATATTGATGTAAGAAATAAAATTTTTATAATTTATTTTCACAAGGGTGATATAATTCATGAAATATTTAGAACTAAAAAACAATTTTCCTCAATATTCTGAAAGCCTTTGAATTTTGAGAGAATGAGAAATTTCAGACACAAACATGAAATGAAACGTTTTGGTTAGTCTTTCATATTTAAATATGTTTTCTTCTATCATATAAAAATAATAAGATGAGTGATACCAAGTTTGATGTACTTTAGGAATAAACCATTAGATAATCTACCATGAGTATCGACTGTTAGTTATGATACCTTGAGGGTTTACCATTAAGAAAACTTGCATAATTATTGACTATTTTATACTAAAGTTGTTATAGTACCAAATAGATGCATCCATAAGATAGTACCATTTCTTTCTATTATTAATTATAACCAATAATTTATATCATCGAGATACCACTGTGATATACTACCATTTAAAGATACTATGAGAATTTATTGTTAGATCTACCATTATTTATGATAAAGTTCTTATTATCTGTAATTAAAATATTATATTATTTTAGTTATATTATATACATATTATTTATTTACTTTCTAATATCTAAATCCCTAAATTTTTTAAATTACATAAAAAATGAGTTTTAGGAACCTTTTTTTGAGCGCGACTCCTTTTGAATCATTCACCTCCTTTAAAACTCTTCGTTTTTTTCTATTTCTCTATCTACCCCAAGTATTCATACTTTGAATGCTTTTGAGAACGTTTAAGTGAACTGTCTTAACAAATTAACTAATGAGTCTCATCCTTTTATGAATGAAATTGGATAACTGAGTTATCCGGTATTGAAAAAGAATCCCTAGCTCACATCTTGTGTTGTTGTCACTAATAAGGGAATCAAATATGTGTAGTTGTCTCTGTGAATGTCACTATTTTGGAATGTTATCTAGGATAAGGGATGGGATGAGTGGGTTTTAAGGAATGATCAGACATTATAACCTATTTTTATTATTATTTCTATTTATATTCTGAATATTAATTTAAAAATTAGAATAATGTTATCAAAATTATGATAGATGGAAAGGATCTCATTTTCTCTTCATGATTATGGGTTAAATGGCTCAGAGTTCCGCACAAAGGTGTTCATGATTATGAATAATGATCCTTTCTAATCAACTATAAGAACATTGAAATCAATTATACATTTATTTAACTAATTATAAATGTTTCCTTTAAGAGGCATATTGTAGTTAATATTTATAGAGAATGATAATTTCTTATAAAGTTCAAACAATACATTTTATGTCCCAAGAAAATGGATTTTAGCATAATGAGGTACTAAGACATCTTATTATTATTTTGTAGGAAAATTGGATAAATTATTAGTTTTTGTAGACATTTAGTGATTTATATGATTTAATTATGTAGTGATTTCATGAGAAATAATCTCATTCGCTATATAAAAACATATTTTTTATCTTTTGGAAGTTAGTGGTTTATTCCAGATAAAGAAGAAAAAGTGGTAAAGTGTTGTGGTTTCTAGGTATTTCATGTATCCATTAAACATATAAGAGTCAACTAAGACTGATGTTGATAAAGGTGGGTGGTGGATAATTAAATAATATATGAAAATTTTAACCTTGTAACAAATCCTAGCAGACAAGAAGATATGATTGATCCTGGATTGAAGCCATATGAGGTTATAGAATATTCTATAGAAGAAGAAGTTGAGGAAAAGGAAGATTATGGAAGAGTCTATACCTATTTATGTGGAAGAGGGAAGTGATATTGATGTTATTAAAAGCTCCAATTTATCTTAGGGATCTCCAAGACCTCTACTTACCATTGCTTCCAAGGGATGTTTGTTAAAAGAGGAAAGTGAATCTGAAGAGACTGAGGATGCTAATACTGATCAGTTTGAGAGACAGTCATATGAATTTACAAAGGTTGTGGTTGTGATTTATGATGATTTAGAGTTTTAATATTATGGTGTATATAAGGATGGGCAGTCTATCCCCTATCAAACTATCACTATGTTTTGTAGGTCTTCCATGTAGTGACCGAAACTTCAAAAAACCTGGAGTCGATGTCTTATTTATTACATTAGAATTTGATATAATGAATAGCATCAGGTATGAAAAAATATTTTATAAGTCTTGGAAAACAATATACATACCCGAGTCATTGTTTATAGTTGAGAACAAAAGTACAACATATTTTTTTTAAGAATAATTTTTTTGTATATAGCATATCCTTACATATCTAATATAGTGTAGTTCATGTATTCTTATGAATGGAAAAAAATAAGGGTTATCTAAAATGATCCAGAAGATTTATGTATAGTGAAATATTGCATGAATCAATACGTATAATCAACATGAAATGTCAACTAATTAAGTACAATTTCTATTTCAATAATTGGATAAGGCATGGAATATTAAATAACTAAAAAACATGCCATTTAATCAATAAATTGAGAATTAAATGCATCCATAGATAAGATAATTGTCAAAATATCATGGATAATAATATTTAAATTCATAATGAATGAAATTATTAATTATTGGACATCAAGTATCAGACAAATGAACCATTTAATGTTAAGATATTTCTCAAGGATTTTTAAAACTACTGGGTACAAATTGATCTTGTCTAGAAAACTATGATTCTATTATCCAGCCCATTCACAAGAGTGTTTAGAACTACAAGTTGAAAAAATATTGGGTTTGGATAATTGATTTGGTCTCATGAGACATGTCCATGAATTGAGGGGTTATATAAAGTTTTAGCCCCACCAATAAATACATATCTAAATAATTCGTTATATATCAATTAATTGATTTTATTCATGAATAATATGTGTTATCAATAAAACATTCATATTCAGTAAATGGTACAGATTTATAAATTTTTCTATATTCAATCAATTAAATCTCAAATTAAAACATCATATGTTGAAATTGTATATTTTTTATGAATTTTAATTTCAACCTAAAGGGGAATAATTCAAGGGAAAGATAATGACTAAAAAAAGAATAAAGGAATTTTATGTCAATAATCTTCATGGTAAAAATGATCCTGAAACATCAATATAATGTATAAAGATGTCATCAATAAAACATATACCCATTTTTGTAATAAAAAATGTTTTTATGTTGATGAATATAAATAAAATAAAAATATATTTAAAATCAATATTTATAAAAATATCATTTTCAATTTAAAAATATCCTTTTAAAACTAATTTTTCAATAAAAATTGAAAAATATTTTCTTTGAAAATAATAATTAATTCTTATAAAATAATCTTTAAAACATTTGAGTGGCCATGGAAGTTTTAAATTCCATTCATTCCATATATGTTAAAGAAAATATTTATTTTACTTTTATATTAAAAAATGGGTATTGTTTTGAAAATTACATGAATGTTCCATTAATTTTTTATTGTAAAAAGTAAATATGGATAAAAATTTATTTAATTAATAATTTTGAAATGATATGAAAACATTTTCTAAAAAATATTTAAAAAACAATGTTTTGGACGAAAACTGATTTCTGATCAAAGAGATAAATGAAATTGGAATTTCATAATTTTATTTATAAACAATGTTAAGTAAAAAATTGTGGAAAATGGAAGTATTACTTGAAAATATCATTAATAAAAAAAATAGTAAGAGTAAATTGTTTATTAGGAAATTTACAAATAATTTTCTTCAATTGAAATTTAATTGTAACTAATATTTATTAGAATGAGATTGTGAAATAAACCATTACAATGATCATAAAATTGATGTTATAATAAATCAATGCAGCGATTGTGTGTTTCAAATATAAATCCTAATAAAAAAAATTAAATAGAAAATAATTTAACCGAAAATAATTTTATATAAAATCATTGAATGGAATAATCCATGATATTGATGATTAATGAAATGAACAAAACCTGAGTACAAAAAATCCCTTAACTAAGACATCCTTTTTTATTGAACATTCTTTAATCTAATTTATAGTGGTTTTAAACTTGTTATTAAATTACAAAAGAACCATATTAATATTTATAAGACCATATATGATTCTTTTATGACATCTCATCACTAATTCATTAATATAAACTCAATAGTTTCATTGTTTTGGGTGTTAATTTCCAAATTTTCTCAGGCATGTTTCATCACGAGAGATCAAATTATTGTTCATATTATATAGTTTTATAATCTAAAAATAACAATCGTGATGTAATTATCATATTTTTACATCAATTTTAATTAAAAAAAGCATTATTTATGTTAATTAAAAATTAAGTATGTTACGATCATACAGACGGTAGGCCATACATACGCATGAGAAATGTTTACATTTTTGAACGTTCATTTTAGAAAGAAGGTAAGTAATATATTATCATTATATAATGATTATAATATCATATATACCATTTTATATACTTATATATATCACCAATGTGGTTTGGTGATGAAAATAGATTCACATCTATATGTGAAGACCATTGTCCACATGTACATGATCGATGTTATCATCTTTAAGTGAGTGAAAAGTTAAGAAAAAAAGTATATATATTATCTTTATAAATTGATAAATATTCGAAGAATATTATAAATATTTAAATTATATAAGTAATAATAATTTAGTTTAATATTATTATATTCCATATAAAACATTTTTGAAAGACTAACCACATCACTTCACGAGGTGCCTGTCTGCCGTACACATGAGAGACATTATCATATTCACTATGGAAATAGAAATTAAAAAAAGATATATATGTTATAATGACTATATAAGTATAAATATATTATGAATTTCATATATATACTTTAGATCCATCATCGTACCCAACCATGAATGGTTTTAATTTAAGAACAAATGACATCGGTTCACAAGGAATTCATTCTAAGTATGCATGTAGGATGATATCATAACCCATTTGATGGAAGTTAAGATGATCATGGGTAATTCCATAATTATAAAAACTTCCCAGTATATAGAAGATATCGATGATATAATTTCATTAGTTTTTAACAAGAATTTGTTAATGAGGAAAAATAAATAAAATAATTATTCTCATTGTAGAACATTACCTCTTCTTAAGGTGTTCTCCTTAGGTTTTCACTAAATCCTTCATATTTTGGATTTATGACCGAACGAATAATTATAGGATAAGGGGGAGGAAGGTGGAAAATTTATTTGGGTAGGGAATGGATAAATAAAATTGGTGTTAATGTATGAAAAAGATGTAAGATATAAGTTTAAATATTTTTATACAATGGGTTTTGGGCATATTTGTAGGAAATGTTTAGCCCTTAATTTCTTAGTTTAAGCCCACGCGAATCCATTTTCACCTTAACCATGATAATTATTTTTTTTACAATTTTCTCTATTGATTTTGGTAAAACATTAAGTCATAATTTTTAGAAATAATAAATTATTCTAATTCCAAATATGGATTCTATTTTTAAAAATAAATTCATTTAATTGAAAAATTTTATTTTATAATTAATCTCACAGATGTGATCAGAAAACAAGTTTTTAAAGAGAAAATATTGAAATAATTACAATGTTTTTATATCAATATTAAACATGTAAATGATTCCAAAGACTTAAATTGGATTAGTTTCAATATAATTTAACTAATGTTACTTTATAACAAATAAAAAATATAATTTAACAAAATAAATAATTTAAAAAAATGGAAATTTTTAATTAAAATTGTATATATCACTATTCATCAAAAAATGAAACTTTTCATAAAAAAACCATAAAATCACAATATGATAATTTTCGTATTCCTATTTTAAAAATTTTATTGATTCTGTTAAATAATTTTGTTAATAGTGGTAAAAATTAATTTTAAATTATTTTTTCCAAGCAAGACTAATATGTTTTTTTAAAAGTACAATTTTTTTGAAAATATTTCATTATCTTTTAAATGACTATTATTTTATTTAAAATAAAAAAATAAAAAATTAATGTGTGTAAAATATATATATTTTTTTATTTAGTTAATCTTATTAATACAATCCATTCTAATGGATTGGTGATAACTATCACATTATGAAATAATTTTTTAATAATATATCATTTTTTGTTTAAACCTGATGTTGTTTGTACCAAAAAACTAGAATCCTTGCTGCATGAAAAGAAGGATAATATCTGTATTTCATGTAATACAAGATAAAATTAGCATTTTATGTAATTAAATCTATTTATGATATTGAATTTATTTTAAAATATATATATCATAACATCTATAGATATCAATTTCCTTATATTCTTGGTGTTTCGTGTTATACAAGCATTTGAATATGAAATTCCTATTTTATAATTTTAGGGTGTCATATTCTCCCTACCGTAATTAAATTTTATCCTTGCAATTTAAAAATTATCTCAGTAATCAATTGTTCTATATTTTGAGATAATTTTCTTGAAAAACCGATATCATAAATTTTTTTAATGAAATATATACTTAATAAGAGACACAAAGAATTACAAAGGTCAAATGAAGTAACCCTTCACTTGGTTTTTATATAAGATAAAATTGGTTGAAAGTAAATATATGAAAATTGATGAAAATAATAAATAATTATTAATAGTGATAGTGGTCATTGATCACAAGAGAGTGAGTGATCCTTTGAAAGCAAAGGGCCATAAAACAAAAAAATCTATGATGATTAAAAATGTCATTGGATTCATCATATATTAATATAGTAGGAAAACATATTTGTTTGAAGTTAATTTTTCTCAAAAATGAGGAATACTGATAATTTCTTAGAATATAAAAAATATAATTACTTGATACGTTTCAATTTCATCCTTTGGTTTTGTTTCGATCAATTTCTTATTCAGCTCTAACTGCATGAAAATAATATCAAAAAATGATTTTTATGTATGGAGCACTAAAATTCACTTTTAACATATCTTAATATCCATAAAAGAGTGACAAGCCTTTCCATATATCTCCAAAAAGTTTCACAAACCAATATGGTTACCACAAGTAATGCAATATGAATAAATCTATATATGGTGATGTAATACATTAACCTTAAAAATGTCAACCAAAATTCAACTTAAAATTTTTTATAAATAGTAAAACTTATGATCTTTCCACAATATTAAAATCCAAAATATTAGACACACATCACTATATTTACTAAATTAACATATCATTAATCTCTTAAACAATATTATACATCTCTTAATCATCACTTACCTAACATGTGTATACATTTATCAAGTATCCTCTTAAAAAATTTTAAGAACCTAATTACTATAAATCCTTATTGAATACATTCCTTAAGTATAAATCATGTTATTATATATATTCCTTAAATCCAAAAATGTTGAAAACTCCATCAATAACCAACCACTTTGTCATCATATCTGTAATCAGTTCCAAGATATTTATTATTATCAAATTTACATTATCCATATCAATTAACTATTTATACCAACATTATTTTCTCAGTATAATTATGCAAACATCGTTATCCCTTTATCATTACTGCATAATCATAAAAATGGTTACCTTGGGGAAATATTTATTTTAGAATATTTAATATTAGTTTATAATGAAAATTGGAATTATCATAAGCTTTTCTGTAGGGATTTTAAAACTATGTGCGTAGTAAGGAACATTATTGTGCACTAGGTTATGATTGGGTCAAGACCAATGTGACCTTTTCAGAGTTACTACCCATAGGTACATCTGTGAGATAACTATATCCACTTGTTGTATCCAGAAATGGAAATATTTTAAGGGAAAACCACAAAACCTGTACCTTACCAAAACATTAGGATTTTCTTATATACTTATCCTCAATGTTTATCATAAAGATATTTTACCTAAACTACATTTTCCTAAATCTAGTTTCCACAATGTCTAATAAGTGTCCTATGATACCAACTATACTGACCGACACTCAAACAACCCAGAGTCAATGTTTACTTTATTATATTAGTATAATATTCTCACATCTTAAAGGTCCATATAGTTTAGTGTTTGTCATAAACTAGTTATATACATGAGTCATTCATTACATTTAAAATCACAAATTACATCTTTTGTTTCTAAGAATAACTTTATTCCATCAATAATATCCTTACATATCAAATATAGTACACTTCATGGATTTCTATGAAAGGAAACAAAATAAGGGTGAACTGAAATGATTATAAAGTGTCAAGTACAGTAGAAACTATCACGAATCAAGAAGCATAATTAAAATGGAAGGATTAATAACTAATAATGACTTCCATTTAAATAAATGGATAACAAAAAATAAACATGGAATGATAAATAACTGAAAACAGATTCCATTTAATCAATAAATTTAAAATTAATTGAATCATGGGATAATATAATTTTGAAAATATCATGGGTAATTAAAAAATTATCATTGAAGGTAATTTTTAATTTTTGGATATCATTTATTAGGGAAATGAAAACCTATTACATCATGACCTTTCACAAGATATTTTAAATCTACTTGGTACAAGATGATCCTATTTGGAAAAAAATACATCTATTTGAAAGACCAGTCATAAGACTGATTAAAAAAATTCATAAAAAATAATAGATAGTTTCTAATTAAAATTGTCTCATGAGGCCCATCGATGCAGTGGGGGGCTATATAAAGTACATGACCCACCCATCACTGCATATCCAAATCATTACTTATATATTAAATAATTAATTTATTTAAAGAATAATATGCATTATCCAAAAAATATTAATATTGAGTAAATGATATAATTTTATCAATATGTTCCCACTAAATAAAATAACTAACAATGTAAAACACTGTATGTGTACATGATATACAGTTTAATAAATTTATTGTCCACATGAAAGTGAATAATTTAAGGAAAAGTTAATGAATAAAAAATAAATCAATGAAGGTAGTGTCAATACTTTGCACGGTTAAAATGATAATAAACCATTCATAGAAAGAAGCATGATATTATAAATACATTATATTCCTGTTGGAGTAAGATTACATGGGTTTTGTTATTGATAAATATAAAAACCATAAAATTATATTTTAAAACATTATTAAGGAAAATATCCTTTTCATTTTGAAAATATTATTTTAAAACTATGATTTCACAAATAATTTTGAAAATAATTTTCATTTAAAATAACCATTGAAACATATAATATAATATTTAAAACATTTTAGTGGTCATGATGGCTGGAAATTCCATTCAAGCCATACACTTTAAAACAAATATTCATTTTCACTTTTTTTGTAAAATTAAAACCGGAAATGTTTTGAAAAATACATAAAAATTCATTTTGAAATTGTAAAAATAATGTAAAAATAGTTAAAAATATATTTAATAAATATATTTGATAAGGGTTTTAAATATTTCTGATAACATTTTTAGAATTTTTTTTTGGAAGAAAACATTTTTCTGAACGATGATAGAGATGCAGTTGAATTTTATTAAACAATTTTCTTAAAACTTTTATGTTCCAAAGAGTGGAAAAATGGAAATATTACTTGAAAACATATTTAATAAAAATAGGATAATAATAATAATTTTTTTTGGAAAATTTCAAATAATTTCATTTAATGAAAATTTTTGATTTGAAAATATCGATTAGAATGATATTGTGAAATAAATATTTATAAGGATCATAATGTTGAATTGGGAAATTATCATGAATAGATTATGTATTTAAACTATAAATCCATATAAAAACAATTGAAAATGTAAATTAATTTTAAAAATAATATTATAATGATGTAATAAATGAAGTTTATAATTAACCCAATGGATGGAATTTGAGTTAAGAAATCACATAACTCCCACTTCTCTTTGATTTAATGTTATTTAAACTCTTGTATAGTGGTTTTAAACATGTTAATGAATTAAAATAAAACCATATTAAAATTTATTATATCATTTATGATCCTTTTATATAATCTTATCACCTGTTCATTAATAATCATTAATTAATTTCAATATTTTGGGTGTTAATTGCCTTGTTTTCTCATGCATTTTTTGCCATGAAAGATCTGGTTCTTGTAAATATTATTTAGTAATATCATATATATTAATAATCATGTCATTATTATCATATTTTTATATCAATTTTACATTTAAATCCAATAGTTAATAATGGTTTTGAACAATTAAGTATGTTATGATCATGGAGACGGTTGGTCGTACAGAAGTATGAGTAACATTTCCCTTTTTTCAATGAATATATAGAAAGAAAATAAGTAATATATTATAATTAATTAATTATCATAAAATAATATATAAAATATTATATACTAATATATAAAATCCATTAGGTTTGGTGGTGAAAAGACATTCACAATGCTTTTGAAGTTAGTAGTTGACATGTACACGAACGATGTTATCATATTAAATTGAGTGAAAAGTTTAGAAATAAAATGATATATATTGTAATTTTATAATGATAAATATTTTCTGTATATAATTATTATTTAATTTATATCACATATAATCATAAAATCTACCATTATTAAATTCCATGTAAATTATTATTGAAATATACATCACTTCGCTTGGCAAGGCAGTAGTTCACTATACACAAGAGATATATTATCATCCCCCCCATATGGAATAGAAAGTTCAATACACACATATATATTATATAAGGACTCCAAAGTTAAAAATATGTGATAAATATAATATATATACCTTATATCCATCATCATACCCAACCATGAAAGGTGGTAATGAAAAAACAACTAACATCGATTCGTGAGGTGGTTGTCTTCGATACACAAGAACGATGATTTCATAACCCATTTTGATGAAGGGAGAGATATTATTAAGTTATTAACTTATCATATAAATATCCTAGTATATAGGAGATAAAATTTTTATCATATTATAATATTTTAATTACAATCTAAGGAGGTGGAGGAAGAGAAAAAATAAATCTGTTCGTTGCATAACATTACATCTTCATCAGGTATCCTCCTTAGGTTCTCACTAATCCATTTTTGGTTACATTTATACCAAAAATAAGAATTATAAGATGAGTGGAGGGATTTTATGAATTTATTTGGGAAGTTCATGGCCTAATCAAAGAGACATGAAGGCATGAATAACAGTGGAGAGGGGGTGACATTTCAGAAGTGAGGTGATTGGCAAACATGTAATTTTTTGAGAAGATTCCATGATACCAGTATTTTTATCATGCAAAAAGATTAAAAAATTGTCATTTTATTGTAATATAAGAGATAAGGTCTATATATTTCTATCTAAATTTTGTTTTAAAAGTTTATAGTTTATTTTAACCTATATCTTTTTAGTTTAAGACCTTGGTAAATCCATTTTTTACATAATCACAATGATTTTTTTTCCAGTTTTCACTATTTATTTGGGTAAAAAATTATGTTATAATAATTAGAAATTATAAATTATACTAATTCAGAATATTAATTACATTTGTCCATATTCAATTTATATACGTGAATAAAATTTAGTATTAAATTAATTCCACAGACATGATGAGAAAGATGGTTTTTAAAGAGAAAAATGTTTAAATCATTACAATGTTTTTATGTCTAAATTTAATATTGAAATGATTAAAATTAAAAACCATGGATGAAATGATATATATTTGAACTTTTTTTACATTAAAAATAGTTAAAAATATAATTTAACTTTATAGATAATATTAATGAAAAAATTGTTTTCAATTAAAATTCAATGTTTTTCTTAATTCCTTAAGAAATGAAACTTTTCAAAAAAAAATACATAATATTTACACGAATAAAATTTTAGTATTATGATTTAAATATTTATTTACATTTTCAGGTAAATTTTTTAATAGTATTAAAAATTAATTTTAAATTATATTCACAATGCACTATTAATCCATCTTTTAGAAAAATAAAATTTTTTAAAAAACATTTTATTTTATTTAATGATTATTATTTTATATCAAATAAATAAATAATTAATGAATTTTTATAGATTATAGATTTATATAATTTAGTTAATACTATTTACACTCTATTTTAATGTCTAGGTTACAAATATCACATTAAAAAATAATAATTTAATAATATGTAATGTTTCGTTTTAACTCAGTGTTCTATGTAATGAAATATAATCTTAGAATTGTTAGTAATTCAAGATAATATCAGAATTTCATATAGATCAAGTTAATATAAGTGTTTCATGTAATTCAATCCATTAAAGATATTGAATTTATTTTAAAAAATCTATATCATAATCTCTTAGGATGTTATATTCCCTTATACGCTTGTTGTTTCATATCATACATAATAGGGAATATGATTTTAATATTTTAAAATTTCCAGGTGTTATATGCTAGTTGGTAATGACAAGTAATACCTCCACATACTTTATAAAGTTAGGAATCTGGTGATAGATATGAAAAAGAAACTTTAGAAGGTTAGACTTCCAGAATCCATGTCTATTCAACTGCCTCAGACATGGATTAGGTTGAATCAATATCTAAGGGGAAGAAATCACTAAAGAATTATATTCATATATTTGAATATTAAAAATGTGATAGAGATGATGATCAGGGTAGTCTACTAATGAATAATGGACCTTTTAACTTGATTGAGCTGAGAGATCCCAAGGGATCATTATTTTAGTGAATTGAGAAGATGATCATTTAGAGACTTTTTATTCAGAGGATAACATTATGTAACCAAGACATGAGGATGATACCATTCCTAGTCAATAGAGTGAATAACATCCTATTATTCCACCATCTCCTCCTTATTATAGTTATCTGCCTCAAGATGACATTGAAGCCATCATAATTAATATTCAATGAGATATTATTTGGGATTCATTGGACCTCATATTTTTAGTAATCTAAACTTAGGGAAGATGTTTCCATAATAATTTATTCCTTGTCCATTTCTAATATCCAATCCAAAATGATCTTCAATATGGGAATTCCTTAAATAAATGATAATAAATGTTAGAATAGATGGATTTCATTCAAATAACTATTGAGAAAATGAGTACTAGTTTAGCAAGAAGAGAGATATCCCTTTTGGAGAGTAGGGGTAATTATTTACTCCTATAACACCACCTTCTAGAGCACCACCTAATTCTACTCCTACCTTAGTTAATTCTATTTAGTTAGATTTATACTGATGGAAGAGTTTCATGTTGCTGTGGGCGATCTCTCTACTTATCATCAGTATGTGCATAACTAGATTAAATTTCATGGTGAGAACATTTATATTTTATTTAGAAAATTATTAGACAAGGCTATACATTTTATGTAAACAATACATAATGATGTTTAGTATTATCTACCAATTATTTATACCAAACATGAAAAAATTTTCTATTTTAAGTTATTTGATGAGAATTTTATAATTCCTTCTACAACCAAGGCTTTTAAAGAGAATGTTACTATATTGAAGACTATAGAGCCCATTATAAAGTTATTAAAGGAAGATAAGGATGCATGTTTCAGTTCTATAGAGCATGGTAGTAGGGTGATCACTCAGTTGGTGGAGTTGATGGAACCATTCTTATATACCACTATGGCATTTGTCATTGAACCTATTTTGGATGAAAAATACATACACCCAATAGATCCTTAATCATGTTTCACAAGATATTCTTCGTTAAACTATGAATAGGATTTTATAGGGGTTTTATTAGTGTTTCTATCCCCTCTACTGATTTAATATTTTGACATTCTTCAATAATGACAACCCTTTTTTTCCTCCTAGTTATATATTTTAGTTTTTTCATATTAAATATTTATAATAATCCTAGAAGAGGATGGAATTATAGAGAATATCACATGAGTAAGTGTTCATAATAAATTAATAATTATGTATTACATAATTGTGGTTAACTAAGAAGAGTGTATCTATTTTTATTCATCATTCATTTAATTTGTGAAAATATTTCAATATTTTTCTATTAATATCAATCCCATGAGTTCTGATACAAAATTTGGAATTATTGTCTTAGTCAAAGCCTCTCCTTATATGAATGAACGAAATTCATGCTTTTATGTTTCTATTAAAATTAATTCTTTATTATAGTAAGTTAATTTTTGTATAAATTTTGAAAATTGGCTAAGTCTTAATCCACCATTAATTGGGATGAGATAAAATTACTTGATGAATTATAAGGATAGTTTAACTATTTGACTTATTTGATCTACAATTATGTTATCCTATGAGTGAGTTGAGATACTATTGTTGTCATTTACATCTACCATCAGAAGAAACTACAATTGTTATGCTACTTCCAGTTCAATGGTGCTACCACAAGATGTTCCTACCATTAAACAGAGTTACCACCAAGAAAAATATAAATGTTTTTTCCAAGATAATAAACCATTTATGTGATTATACATTCCAATTAAGATAATTATTTTTCAATAAGTGGTTCTTGGTCTAGTTTGTGCTACTTTTAAGAGTTACCATCAGAATACAAAGCTATCGCTAGAGATTCCTACCAATAGTGAGATACTCTAGCTGTCTAGAATTAATTTAAAAATTAATTATACAATGGATTTTTTATATATTTAATTCTATAAAAAACACATGTATTTAAGAATTATAATTCTAAAAAAATTCCAAGGCTATTTTGAGGAAAATATTACAAAATTTGAGATCTTTTTATCAGTATGAGGATTCAGACTATTCTATTATTATCCAGAAATGGATAATTGGACCACATAGAATTTTATAAAGTCAAAAGTTCTCCATAATTATAATTATATATATTCATAGAGGTATAAATAAATATTATCATACAAAAGAATAAAGTAATCATTAATCCACATGTGTGTAGAATAGAATTAGAAAACTTGTGAATATGAAAAAGGATTTTCTAGACATCCGTGAAACTCTTTTTTCTTACGGTTTCTACGAAACATCAGTTTATCCTTAACTATGATGAATTTATATACTCATTGTCATCCAAATATAAAAGTATTATGCTTCACCACATTATCTCATATCTTAATTCATACCCTTTATATTTTATCATTTTTTCAACCTATGTTTATTTTTACTATATTTAACTATAAAATACAATATTTATCACTATATTTGCGATTACTTGATGGAATATATAAATTAATTTCATTTGTATTACTATATAAAACTTTTGAACTGGTAGTTTGTGACATGTACTGGTTTTATCCCATTTAATACTATGCAAGAGGCTTTGTTCTTAGACAAACTTGTGTGATGTTGTTTGAGACAATAGATTCAGGTTTTGAATCAATTTATTTTATAATAAAATAAATTGATGTAGGTTATTTCCATGTTGAAGTAATTAAGCATCATCTTGGGACTAAACCCGTTATTTAAAATTATTATGTGCCTTATTTGTTTTAATTTATCTATTTTGTTTTCATGGTTATTAAATAAATCAAGATTCCATTTTATAGTTTATTGAAATAATCATTACTGTCACAGTTAACTTAAATTAGTAATTTAGTTACAATTTTTCATAAGATTAAATAAGTTTCAAGAGATATAGTTTTTCAAAAATAATTTTATCTGAGCTATTATCGAAATTTGGAGAATCTTTTCTAAAATACAAATTATATAATTCTACTTTTTTTAACTGGTTGTTTTTTATCCAATTGATTGATTAGGTATTAAGTTTTTTTAAATGAAATTTTATATTAAATTAAATTCTCCCACTTATTTATTTTTCCATGAGAACCAAAAATAATATTAGCATATTCATCAATAAAGGAAACCTGAAATGAAATCACTTACCCTGAGTTGAGACATTCCTTGTACATACATTATGTAATTTGTAATAAACATATATCATTTATTTTATTTGTGGTTTAAAACCTTATTATGAACAAATTTCTTTAATTTTTTATTAAATATTTCCTTATTAAATTATTTAATTCCACTTAGAGTGTTTATAGGTTGTTAGAATCATAATTTCAAAATAGATTTCGTGTATTGACAATGGAAAAAAAGGCTAATGATCCATTATTAGCAGGATAATATTCATGAAAATATTATAATTTTTTATATTAATTATACATTAAAATAAAAAATTAATTATGAAAATGATAAGTGAATTACGTTGAAATTATGAAGATGATAGGCCATACATATGTATGAGTCAAATTTTCATTTTTCAGCGAACAAGAGAGAAACAAGGTAATTATTATTTTATCACTATAAAATTATGATTATATCATAAATAAAATACTATATATTTGAATTCGTTAAATATAATATCAATGTTATATAGTGAGGAAAAATTAATCACATCACTTGGGGGGGGGGTAATGCACATAGACACAAAAAAAAATTGTTAAAATTTTCAATATAAAAAAAGGTAAAAAATAGATGATAGATTATATTTATATAATTATAATTATGATGGTAATATCATGTATATATATTAAATAAATAATAAAAAATTTCTATTATAGGTTGTGATGAAAAACAAATTACATCGGTTTGTGGGGCTGTATCCAGTTAGACACATGAATGACTGTGTTGTTTCCCATTTGATAGAAGGGGAGATTTATATAGGTTATGAAATTAACATAATGGAATATAATTATATGTATGTCATTTATGTTATTATTTCCATATTTTGAAGAATATTTTATGGGTTGAGAATAAGAAATTAAACTGAAAAATTTGGTTAATATCTATAACTCTTCTTTAGACAACCTCCTTTGATTTAAACTATAAACCCTATTAGGTAGGTACTATACCAAAAATAGAACTTAAAAAATGTACGGAGGGATTTTATTATGGGATTTGGGTAGATGTTTTCATAACCAAATGGCCCTTTGTGTTTAGTTATGAGGTAATATGGTGTTCCCTTTTATAAGTGCAGGGATGGGTATTCTTGGAATTTATCAAAGAATTAAAATAATATAAATGAATTATAATTGAAAACCGAATCCAAAATTATAAAATTATAATATTATGTGAGGATGATTTTAAATACACTAACACAATAATATTAGGACAATATTAATAAATTTTTTCACCCCTACCTATTTGTTTAACCCCTTGTTAACCCTTTTAGAAAGTACCATGATATCAATGTTTTTTACACATTAATGTTTAAGAAGGTTACTATTAAAGTTTAGGTGACTCATAAATGGAACATGGGTAATATTTTAAAACATATTTCAATCACATGGGACTAAGAAGTTTTTTTTATAAATTTTAAATAATTTAATAAAATATTGTTTATTTTAAAATATTATTAATGTAATTTTTGGAAATACATGAAATATTATAATATATGATTTATCTTACTCATGTAAGATGTTTAAGAAATTATGTTAATTAAAATATAAAGAGGATGAAAATTTAATATAATCATTTAATGAAATTTAGATAGGTTGTGACATAATGTTGAACCTTATTTGTTTTAATCACTTGGTTAACAAACTTTATAGTTAACTACGATAATGAATTTTCAATATAAATTGGTTATAATTTTACATATATTGTTAAATTTCGTCGTAATTGGCGAAAGGATAAAATTTTAGATCATTTTTAATCTTAATTTTCATATTTTATTTTTTTATCATTATTAGAAAATTTAGTAAAATATTAATTAATAGAAGATATGACTAATTTAATTATTTGAAAATGTTCATTAAGTTTGAAATTAATGACGAGAAGAAAATAATTTATTTTAAATATAAGAATTTAAAACATACTCTTATTTTTTATATTCAGGAATAATGTTTTTGGGACATAATAACATTCCTAAATAAAATACAGTTTTTGTTTTTGTTTTTAATTTTTTTTTAATTTTTTTTACTACATGAAAAAGCACTATGTCATTGTTCTATAAAGATTTATGGTAATTATTTCAAAAGAACATCAAAAATAAATTAACATAAAAAAAAAAAAAATAATATTAAAATTAAAAATTTCTAACTCAACATAAGTTTTTTTTAACCCTATCATAAAATATTTGTTGTATTAAAAGACAGACTGTGGTATATTCAATATTATAATTAAATAAATTAATATAAATGATGTAATCAATATATTTTTTTCAAAAAATTACCTAATTTAATAATTAAGGATAATTATGGGTAAAATATACTCATCTAATAAAAACTAATAAATTCATGTGATTAATTTGATACCTTATTATATTATTTTTAACCATATTTAACCGATTTGTATATACAATGGGAAAAAAATTTAACATGGTTGGTATTCATAATATAAAAAATAGAATTATTTACCAAATTTTAAACTCAAAATTCCTAATATGGGATCCATTATTTAGGAATCAATTACTTGAATAAATATAAATTAATTTTAGATAAATACATAAAACAAAACGAACACTTATTTTTATCAAAAATGTTTTTAAACCCAAAATTGAACTTGTTTCAAAAGTAGGTATAATGATTATTCCTTTGTGATTGATTATATTAATTATAATTTAATTATAATGATGATATTTAAATATCAAATTAAATTCATAATGTAAAATTTAAATAATAGGGAATGATAGTCTCTAAAAATTACTATTTTTCACTATTCACTAAAAATTCAATATTTTTAGTATAATGTAAAAATATCACCCTAAGATAAATTTTATATGCTTAATTAAAATATTATATACTTTTTATAAAACTAAAATTTGAAAATATCCATAAAATAATAATAATATTCCATCTTAAAAAGTAATTAAAATGATTTTTGAAGCATAAAATGACTTTATTGAAAAATATAAATTTTTCACAAAGAAACAATAAATATATTTTTATGTTGAACATTATATATATTTCATAAGGTTGTTAATCCCAACCATACAATTCAATTTAATATTTAGGTTATGACAATAGGAATGAAATATTAATATTTCATTGTTCATAAAATCTCGATATTGCGTGTTGTATATGTTTTTGAATATAGTTTAATTTTAAAATATCCAGGTATTAAATTGATATAGATTAAGGGTTTAGGGTCATATAGTATTACTACTGTATTTCTGAACACAAATAATCATAAAATGAAATGAGATTGTAATCGAAATATCTTACGACTTTAATAAGATTTGAATCAAATACCCACAAAAGTGAAAACATGAATTTGTACAATAGATAAAAAATATAAATATTAATTCATTATATAGTATATAAAATGGGTGGTATATATCGCATATATATAAAATTATCTACATGATACAATGATGTCTTATATAAGTGTAAATGAGACAAAAATTACCCATAACCCGGGTCTCTACTTTTTCATACATGATGGATCTGCTAATATAATTTTTTTAAAACACATTATTAATAAAATTTTTAATTGATATAAAATTTTTATGGAGATTGTTTAATTATTTTTTACACATTCATTGAATAGTTATTTACTCTGTCAGGCATATAAGGTTTTTCGATCATTTTTTCAAAAATTGCATTGGTATATAGTCTATAGTGAGAGGAGTTATGTAATGGTACAATCATTTATGGAATTTTAATAATGAAATAGATATAATTTTTATTAATTATATATAACTTTATAATTATAAATTTTTTGTGGTAATAGAATATTTAATTACATTGCTTCGTGGAGTATGTAGTCCACAAGTAAACACAAGCAACATTATCACCATCTAATGCATGGGTGGATGAGAATGTAAATTATATATTATAATTAAAAAAAATAATTAAGTCCGAAAACAAAATATATAATAATTAGTTCAGAAATTATATCCTTCCGTGTAAAATGGTGATGAAAAAAATTACACTGCTATACAGAGGTGGTGGGTCATACTTACACATGTTAGATGTTTTCATTTTCCATAGGATGGAATGGATGTGAATAAGGTGCATTCATCAAGAAGAATTAGTTTTCTTTATATTTAAAATAATAATATTCATATATTATAATGGTTATATATTAGTTGAAGGATGTAGAGGAGGGAAAAAATGAAAACACTCAGGTAAGAGTTTTTCATCTTCTCTGGAAAACCATGATTAGATTACACCATAAGCCTTTTAGGATGGACCTTTAATACGGTCATAAAATTTAGGTCATGTGTTGGATGATTTGTAATGTATATGGTTAGGTGTTGGTTGATAAAAGTTGCTCAAAATGAGCGAGGAATTAATGGGAAGATCTTCCCTTTATATGTGAGGAGATGATACACTTAGAATTACTGACAAGTATTAAATATTATTTATATCACAATCTTGTCAGGTTGATACAAATATAAATAATTATTAACATAGGACGTTATAAGGATGATATAGTTTCATTAAATAAATATTGGAGATGTTTATTAGGAATTAGAAACCATATAGTTTGGTTTAACCCCCATATTAACTCTTTTTAACATTAACTGTGGTGACATAGTTTTTAGCATTTAAAGGTCATGAATATACATATATGGTGACAAGTGGCTAAAATATTTTCTATCGATAAAATTCTTGATCATTTACCATCCAAATTTTCACCTTTAAATATATTTTATTTAATTTTTAATCATTTAATACAATATTACATGTTATAAAATATCATCGAAGCCATTTTTTTAAATATTCAATTAATATGAATTCAAAGACATGAAAATGGAAATTGAAATAGAATATAATAAAAAGTAATAATAAATAAAAATTTAAATTAATTATGAAATTATTAGAATTCAACAATCAATCCATAATTTTATTTTTATTTTTTAGACAATTTATGTTGAGTTGTGTACTACATGAAATTACATTGTATCTGTATTGTATAAGTGTTTGATGTTATTATATAATCATTAAATATGAAAAAATAACTATAATTAAAATAATTTATTTATATTGAAAAAAACCAATTATAAGAAATTTTAAATTCTTTTAATCCTAATGAAAATATATTAAAGATATTAAATGATAGAGAGTGGCATTTTTTTATTTATTTTTTTTACTAAAATTAATATATATTCCATTATCAATGAAAAAGGAAATTAAAACTAAATATATTAAAATTTAGGATTAATAATATCAAATTAATATAATTAAATGAAATTAATGTAAGTTTTAGGTAGATTTTTTGGCCTTATCTCATATTTTTAAACCAAAATTTCAAATTTTACCCTTTTTGAGGTGAAAAATATTACTAGGATTACTATTTATAATGACTAAAACTAAAAGGAATATATTTACCAATTTTGTAAATTTTTATTCTAAATATGAAATATATTTATCATGATTCAAGTTGATGATGTTCTATAAATCAATTTAAATATAAATTTTTAAAATGGATCAAATTTTTTGATAAAGTTGTATTTTTATAATTAAAATTGAACATAGAAAAAATAAATTATAATGTTGATTCCAATAGAATAATTTAAACAATTTTTATAAAAGTGATCTTATGATACTGTTGGGTCCTAAAAAATATTCATAAAAGAGGAAGATAATTCCATAACCTTGAAAAAGGGTAAAAATAAACTGAGATGAAGAATTTGAAGGAAAATGTTCAAAGGTGATAAATAAGAAAACAAAGGTTTGGGCCTGCATAATAAAAATCACTCTATGAATCAATTCTATACATAGTATTACTTTTCATTGTGAAATACACTAAAAATGTTTTTTTGGGATGAGATGGTACTGCCAATGCCTGTAAACGACACCATGCTTTTTATGGGGGATGAATAGTGATTTCAGCCCCCACGAACAACTGTCACCTATGAATGAAATCATTCACAAGATGAGAATGTACTGATGAAACCCATGAATGAAACCAAGCCATTTTTGGGAGTGGATAGTGGATTAACCCCATGAATGACTACCCTATCTCAAATGAAATCATTCACCAACTGGGGGTGTCGTCTTTGGGCTCCTTGAAATGAAGCCCCACAACCCACCGTGGATGACTGACCATGTTAGTATCCATTCCATATATTATTATATAAATAAACCATGAGTGGGACTTAGAATAAGGAGATATAAAGGTATGATACAAAAAATTAGAATATTATAGACGAATTGGGAGAGAATCATCAGTTCCAAGCTAGTAGTCCAACCACATAGAATTAAGAATGAAATACAAATCATTCAGCCATCTATAAACCTAAAACCCTTTTTCGGACACCATCCGAAATGGAATAAATAGATGACCCCTTTTTTTGATTACCACACACATAGAAAAATTCTATGCAGTAAAAAACCTTACCTCTATGAAAATTTTCTACGTGGGAGAAGTTGACCCCGTGTAGAAAATCACTATTCGGGTGGAACCTAGCCCCACGTAGCAACACAATACATGGTTGGAACCCAGATCCTTATTGTAAAATGATACATGGAGGGTACCTTAACCTATGTAGCAACATAATACATGGTGGGAATCCCATACCACATAAGATCATGTAACAAGGAATGGGATATCCTAGGTCGATCTACTCTCCACCACCTAGCAATCCCTTTCGTCGTATCATTTGGCCCCACTTTGGCCTCTCTGTGAACCAGTCTAACAAAATCAAGCCCAGCACTCATCCAAATACACCTCACATGTGTGATAATATTATTGGGAACATCATCATGTCTTCCCAAGTATACATACCAGTGGTATGAAGTTTAATGTTGGTGGATTCCATGACAAGGTGGACCCTCAGAATGTCTTTAAGTCTACATTCCTATTGCGATGAGGGTTACGACATTGGAGATGCTCATGTGAACCACCATGTTCTAAAGATTGAGGGGAACCATTGTCCTTTCCCTTCAATGAGGGATGATGTTGTTCACTCCTCTCTTCAATGGGGACCAACGGGGTATCCCTCCTAGAGTAAGCACATGTTTTTTATTTAGAGACGTGGAATTATTGATCCTATTTTACTTCCTAGGGTACCAAAACAAGTGAGGATATAGGCACGTCAATTTCTATTCTCTCTACCTTTGGTCCCAAACATCATCCATGAGTTGATAGTGTGGATTGTGTGATCTTCAGATCTACTACTTCCTCTTACTTCTCAAGCCTAGAATGAATCATGTGGGCTTAGAGGTTAATGTAAATCATGATGTATGCATGGTCCCAAATCAAATGGTCCTCCTATAACGAATAATACCCTACCTTATCGAATCAAACATGTATCCTATAAGGTGTAATGCCCAACCATCTCCAATTAAAATGGACCTCCTATAAGGTTTAATTACCAACCATATCAAATCATATGGGCCTCCTATAAGGTGTAAATGCCAACCATATCCAAATAAAATGGTCCACCATTATGGTGTAATTCCCAACCATATCGACTCTAACATGCCTCTTATAAGGTGTTATCCCCATCCATATCCACTGATATGAGACTCTTATAAAGTGTAATCCCCAATCACACAGAAATAATTTATGGTATAACCCTTGAATCCATGCCTCAACCTTCGAACGACCATATTCACAATGAAGTAACACCCTACGGGAATCCACACAGGTGTAAGCCTCAACTTACCAAACTATATAATATTGTATCTCCAACTATCTAGGATATGTTGGAATCCTCCCTATCGTCAAAACCCAACACACAAATTCATATTAGCATCATCCAATTCACATTCTTGTTAGTTCTATATCCACCTAGGAAAGTGTATCCCTTATGGGCCGCCTCGAAAAAATTTCTGCAACATCCTTGATCATACACATTTCACCGAGATATACTTGATACATATTGTTAAGCTTCATGGTTCAGTCCACATCGCATGACCTTAAAAGGGGATGTGTCCTTCTACGTGGCACTGCACTATGTGGGTTCTAATTCCTTTTACGAGGATATAATAGAATCCCATTATATGGGTTTGATCTCGACATCAAAAAAACTCTTTCTCCATGGATGGTAGTAAAATTAAGAGTTCATCACCTTGTGGATTAAAACTAGAACCATCCTAATAAATTAACAAACAAAATCTAATCCTTATATAAAAGGTTACTATTGATGGAAAACCTTGTATGCATACAAATATCCATATCAATGGATAACCATAGATATGTACAGATGATTATGGACCCATTCATGTTCAAAATTGATTGTTACTTCATGGTGATCTATAATATACATACATGGGAATGAAAAAATAATTTTATAACATATCTTAGATATATATGAGAGTCTCAAAATAGGAAATAGTTCCCTAGAAATGGGTGGGATGAGCCTAAATTCCCTTTATAATGTACAGTGTGTGTTCTTAATTGTCATTGTCCAAGTTCCCCCAGTAAACAATTGCCTTTGGAAAGTAGGCCCATGAGTTTCATGGATATAGGAGTTGTTAGGGGTTTCCTACTCTATGAGAAAAACCTATTGAGGACCATTCCAATATTGTTCACCAGACATCAATGATTAGAATAATATCATCCTCCTATAATCAATCATCAAAAGGGTGCATGACTTTCATCAAAAACTAAATTGAGAACCTAACATGAATCTTTAACCAAGGTTGCAGTGTTACACCACATCAAGCCCCTTTGACATCCAAAATAGAAGAGGGATAAAGAATACTTTCAATTAATAATGTGTTCATGTGATTCTATGAAGATAATATTTTTTGTGTGTATTTGTCTCATATATTACATGAAATTTTCATGATAACTCTCTCTTATCTAATGGTATCTCACCATATTTTACAGACACACATGTTACCCATTACACATGCTGAGTCCTCAAACAAATGGAGGATGACATCACCCACCTGACATCTTTAATGCTGGGTTTCAAATGTATTATTCTGAGAGTATAACTATAATGGTACTCTCCCAACTCGTGACACAACTCGACAGACCCTCCAGTCCCTGAATCCCCACTCGCCATTCTCATAGCATGGTCAGTGGTTCAAAACTGGGTGACCATGATAGTAACATCAAAACATTTTGAGAGCCTTTACATGGAACATGATAAACGGTTCCTACTATAACTTTGGTCAGCTCATTAATTGGTCACCAACTACCTCATCCCAGTACCACTAGGGTAATTCTTAATGGAACCTACTAGTAATTATAACCATTAATTCCATGCATCCCATCATCCTTACTATGGATAGGATACCACCCGATACCCCCTAGAAAAGTCTAATGGAACTTTGTCCCTAGGGAGTCCCATAAAGGGAGATGATCATAAAATCAGGACCATTCAATCATCCTGGTTCCTACTAAAGAATCCCACCATGTAAATACATCAACAACGTATGAGAAGATGTATACTATTACACACTATTATGTAGCCTATTAGTCAAATATGGTGGAAAAAATATGAGAAGATAAATACTACTACACATTCATATCAGTCCCTATATGAATATATGATGGATACCAACAAAAAATACAAATTTTTTCAGATTCATATCAATCCCATCATGAAAATATATCAAAAACTATTTAACTAAGTTATAATATCCTGATTTTCAATTAAGGGTATAATCATACCTCTCCCCCCACACAGCAGGACTACCAGTACTTACTAGAAAAAAATGGAGGACCAGAGGAGGCACATATTCCTACTCTGACACCAAAATGTGTATATATTCCCATTCCTGCAAAGGGCCTCTCTTAACACAACTTAGAAATGTTGGACGAGAAAAAATCAATCATTGAACATATCCTATAGACTTTCTAATATGTATTCATGTCTATGGAAATAGATAGGATTTGGGAATACAACCCCACTCCCTCAAGTAGGGAAACTCATTTACACAATATGGTGAGCACTTAGGAGTACACATGCATCCCTACTCCCCCATGTGAGGGCCTACAACAAAATTTGGTGCTAAATAGGTAACAGGATTGGAAACAAAATAACCATTTCAACTAGGGGACACTAGTCGACTTTGGTTGCCAATTTTGGGTAAGAATATATCCCTTCCAAAATTTCAGAATCATACTGGCATATCCAGTTAGCACCATGGGAGATACCTGAATAGACACCGGTATGAGAAGGCCACCACTCACATCATCGTCCCTAGTTGGACACAAGAGAGAACCTAAAAAATGGCACGAAAGAAAATTGTAAAATTAAGAGAATACTCATAAACCATATCTATTGGAATATGGAGTTATTGGGGCTATCAAATATCTATTAGTGGTGGATTTGGATTCTGTGGATCCATTACTAAATTTTGAAAGTTGTAGTAGAAGTTCTAATGGTCCTCCCTACAACACTATTACAAGAATATTTAGAGATCCTCCCCATAGTATCCACCATGAATACTTCTTTGGTGGGAATAAGAAACTCCATCATGATATATATCTCCTCATGAGAATCATGGTATCCCTCCCTATGGCTAAGAGATAAAACAATAAGATGATCCTCCCCTTGATATGATCAACCCTAAAAGTTTTACCCAGGGTATATGCTATATAAATTCTCCCTTCAGTTAAGCATAGAGATATGATGGTAGTCCTCTCTATGATAGAACCCACTATGAAGTTTCTCCCCATAGTAACATTTCATGTCGATAAGAATGTCCTCCCCTTTTTGAGTCAAACATAAAAAAAGTCATCTTTTAAGGAAGTTGGAAAGATGAAGGTGTACATGTTAGATGCCATATACATGAAAAATGGAATTCTTTTTCAACTAGAAGATGGATCAAGGAAACACTCATCCTATGAGACACCCAGACTGTTCACATACAAATGTGACCTTCACTAGAACCTATACTTGCGATAAAACCTTCAGGAAGTGCTTATATTTGGTTGGTGAAGTAGAGGTGTCTCTCATAGAAGAAAAAATGGTATGATTCTAATGAGAAGATAATTTGACATGGATGACATGCCTATCATGTTTTTCCCTTATCCATCTCTCAGTCCGATATTCCAAAGGCATTGTTAAGAGAATGCATACACAACATCTGTATGAATATTTGTAAAACTCTCCGTGACCTGAAAGAAAATTTATTTCCTTACAATGGGTATGAAGACCATATCAAAACATTGAAATACCATCATCATAAAATCTACTCTGAATACCATATGTTTATGCAATGAATATTATTAGATAAGTGATGAAAATATCTTCAATCAACATGCCTCAATGCATTTCAGGAATTGCATCATATACTTGTAAATGCCTGACTTGGTGTTTATATCCAGGGATGGGGGAACGTGGATCATTTTATTTTACATTAGGCCCCATTTAGCATAACCCACTAGAGATAACATCCTATAATGTTCTTAATCCATGAATACAATTAAGAAAAACCCTTGCTCAACAAATATGTCACAATCAATAAAAATCATCCATGAATAAGTATAAAAATCATCAGGCCCAATGAGAGAAATCCATCAAAAATATCATGAACTAAAAAAATGTTAACATTCACCAATATTTTAACTTAAGAGAAGGGACTAATCAAGAACTAAAACTGTACTCAAACGCAAGGTGGTTGCATACATACTCGACATTGTATCCCTCTCATGATCAAATAAGAATGAACCCGATTAAGAGAGCCATGGCAATAGTAGTAGGTAACACAAAATAAGATCAGACCCAACATATTGGGTTGGGGAAATTTTTAATAAAAAATTCCCCCAAGGATGAAAAAATTGTCTTGAGTAAAAAAAAGAAAATGAGAGCAACTCCAACCCATATGACAGGGGGAACTTTTACCTCAACTACCCACTCAACAAATTGTTTCCCCATTTAAGGTAGAAAAAAATCCATAAGGTCTCCCATTACATCCCGTATCAACAACCATTTATTCTATAATGGAGGAATATGACCTGGATTCATCGAGGTTCTCCTTAATTCACCCTTTAGCAATAAGCCTCAAGAGGATCTCAAAAAGTAATGTTGAGATCAAGAAAAGGCCACAAACAAACCTCTTATCATTTGTCTACCAGTCCGATGCATAGAATTCATTATAAATTAGTAAACATCACGGAAGTTAATCCTATGGCTGAAACCAAAAATGAAGCTGATGATTTAGAGGAGTAGGGATAGAATGGTTATATCCTTAACATGGCCCCAATTGAGATAAAAAAAAGAAGGTGTGCATACTCAGAACCAAAGAATCTCCCTAAATTTGGGTTCTCCCTCGATCAATCATGTACTACCTCCTCAATAAAAATCTAATAAGAATAATGGAAAGGAAACATACAATCCACCTCATACTGATGAGGATAATCTCATTATGACCAATGAAAAATTCTATATATATGAGGAATAAATGAAAGAGTTTAAGATACTCAATGCTATGTTTCTCTAAAGTAGTGTTCCTAGAGAAATTTGTTCCCTAGGAAGAGCCTCTTTGTAGAATTTTAGCGTGTGTACATAAAACATAAGGATTTATAACTGTAATTGAATTAATTATAGGGAATTTTATTAACTTGGAACCCAGGCCATCGATTTACATAGACCTGATCATGGATGAATATCAAGATTTACCTTCATTAAAGAGCCAACCAAAATAGGTTCTGTGAAATCATTAAAAAGATGTCTTTGGCTGGATACCAACCTCAAACTAATTGAAAAACCATCATATTGGATCATGATGATCACTACACCAGTCCAAGAACCAATTAAAATAAACACTCATCAAGTGCTTATTGAAACCATTAATACATTGGAAGCATGATTGGAAGCTATAGAAGTGCAGTGCGCACTAGTGTTGTTGGAACGAAAAGCTTACCCTAACTAGGTGAGTGACACCCCACCACCTCTAAACTGTGGGAGTCCTATGTTTCTCATATTTAAGGGATAATGTTACCTATAACAACATATTATAAACTTTTTATCTAATTTTGATCCTATTATGGTAACTCTTAAGAAACAAGTAGTACTGAAACTCTAAAGCTTTATATGAACCCTACAAGGGACAGAATTTTTATGATACACTAGGTTTAGAACTCTGTCAATCACATGATGAGAAGACCACCATCATAATTTCCTATTTTATTTCATCCAAATGTAATAAAAGACAATAATCAATGAACTATCATACTGAAAACTACAAGAAAACAAGAGTATTAGATTTAATTTCAAGGTGGAAAGGGTTGACCTACTCCCTAAACCTACCACTTTCCCTAGATGACCTGCTTGCACTATTTATTGAGAACCTTCACAAAGATATAGAACACTACTCATACCAGTGAAATATACATGTGGGTTTTATTATTTCTATTCTACTTCCCATATAGTAGAATATTCTAATAGTGAACCAATATTAAGTCTTGGATAACTCCACCAGTCCCTAGGAAAAGAGCAGGAAGTGTAGAGGAAGAATATGTCAAACTTAAGCCAGCCTCCATTCCTTCTCTAGATTTTAAACCATTATGATATCCTATATCACCCCTATGAATCAATAGAAACCCCCATATTAACAGGATGAAGAGAGGGGTCATAAGATAAATCAATTCATGGAGAAATGGAACAATGTTAACTCTTTCTGATATAATCAACATGGTGGTTGTTTTATAGCCAATATGAAAAATGATTTAATATTCTGTCCAAAACATAAAAGCTCCAACCATGTATGTCTTGATGAAAATATAGATAATTTCCCATTACATAGAATTTTGGGACACGCCATCTATGAATTATTCATCTTTAAATACATCTCAAAGAATATGGATGATTTTAGCCGATAAAGTTGGGAAATCCACTGGTGCAGGTATCATATGTTTCCAATACATCACCTAATGAAGGAGGTGAGTTGAAATAAGTTTCAAAAGAATGTAAAAAACGTTCTATTATTGGATGGATCAGATTTCAATCAACCTAACTCATGGTGTTATACAAACACAATTGAAATGACCAACTATGCCCCAATAACTTTTGCTGCAACACAGATGACGTCATAAACTCCAAAATCCACCAAAATCTAGCCTATCAAAAAGAGGACTCACAGAACCGGTTGTAAGAAATCACATTATGATGAAACTATATGAATGAAAACGTTTTCATTGACTCTCTCAGATTTTATGCTCATATATTTGAGACAATGGGCACTGACCCACTAAACGTCATCACTAGAAATGGTCATCTAGAAAAATTACTCATTGAATGAAGAATTGATCTTTAGTTCAATTAATTTTATTCACTTAATGTATCCCTTCTGTGATGATTATTATGGATATGATCCCAATATCCCCACATCTAATTGGTGACTCATCGGAAGAGCCTTCTTGAGATGAGGATAATAGGGAAGACGCAGTCATGGAAGGAACCATAATTCTAGCCACATCCCTAAATGTACTATCAATGTTGTAGAAACATGTAGAAAATAAATTTAGAGGGACCAATAGGAGAATTAAAATCTCTATGAATAATTAAAATGTCACCTTGACCCTATCAATCTATAATATCAATTGGAGGGGGTACAAGTGTCAGACTAACCTCAGTAGGAAGGCAGACTTGCCCAACCCAACCCACCAATGACAGGAGCACCTCTTACTCATGTTTTGAGGGCCAATCCATATTTAAACCAAATACTCAAGACCCTAAGTACCTATGAAATATAATCCTTACCAATATAAGTGTCTACATTTAGACCAAAAGTTTGACATCTTGAAATAATTTTCCTTTGTACCAGCTGAGATATCAATCCTAGATGCCCTGAGATTTCAAAAAGATCTCAGGGAAGCCCTCATAGAGGCTTTGCTAAGCCCTCAGGTGATTTAAGCTATTGTTTTTTATACTGAGTTCTATCAATCATATATTTATCCTAAATAATGACACATAGTTATCTCCTTCACATATCATGATGAAGATTGCATTATATGGGAACACATATGACCCTTTTATGTATTCGTAAGGATAAATATAGTCCATGTATAAATGTTTTTAATTGAAAATTTGTATATATTTAACCGCATTATGGTATGAAAACGTTTCTTGTTGATCTAAAAAGAGGATAACCTAATGCCTTCCTCCATAACACTATAGTCCCATGAAAAAAGTGATAAGAATCCATTAGAAAAAATTGAGCGTAAGGATCAATTTAGATACCTCATATCTGAATAAAAATTTCTAGTGGTTCGGTAGAACATGACCTTAAACATATTTCTAGGAATCCCCAGGCTACATTAACACATGGTAGTCCCCTCATCATGCCATCAGTGCATCAAATATTGTATTAGTGGAAGAAATTGAATAGTTCAGGACTATAAGGCCCCATTCTACTCTTGTGAATCAAATTATATACCTACATCCAAAAGAATCACCAGGATATGTTCACATATAAGAACACCGAATTTCAGGACCTTGATCTTAAGGCTTCGACTAACCACTTGGGTCCTCCAAAGGATCACCAAGGTTGTAAAAAATCATCCAGAAGGACACAATTCAAACATGTTGCAAACATTGTGGCTAATCATAAATATTTAATCTGACTAAACATCATTCATGAGGTCTAATATCCCAAATGAATGGAAAATATCATCCCAATATAGAAGAAGAATAAGAAAAATCAATGTCTTAATCAATTTCAGGGATCTCAACTGACACAACCCGAAGGATAATTTACTACACCAGATCAACGAAATACTAATCAATGTGAAATATGGACACTATGATATCTCCTTCATGGATGGATATTTTAGATACATTCAAAACTGAATGGCCTAGGAATATTAAGAGGCCACAACATTTAGGGCCCTTTTGGAGTATTTTTTTATTAGTTAATGCAATTTGGCTTAAATAATGTCACACTATGTACCAAAATGTCATAAATCACATATTCAAACATTTAATATGAAGTATATCAAATGGTATCTTGATAAAGTAGTGGATAAATCTCGACAATGATCAAATCACAAGGAATATCATGAAACTATCTTCAATAAATCACTATAGTCCAAACTGAAAATGAACTCCTGGAAATGTGATTTCAGTACCACCTAGTGAATTTTATCAAGTTCATCAAACACCATCTAAGTATCGAATTTAAACATTAGAATAAAAAGTTTATCCTTGGAATTTCACGTACTCACAACCTCACATATTTGAGTGGACTTCAAGGAAACTCAGCCTATATTCTTCACTTCATATCAGACCTTTCTAGAAAATATCTCCCCTTTACTAGGTTGATGAAAAAGGGGGTTACATATCAATAGAATGGTGATTTTTAGAAATCATTCAATAGTATCAAAAAATATCTCATGATAACTCTAGTGATGTTGTCGCCTATCAAATGAAGGCCACTTATTTTTTATGTTACTTCCATTGAGAGATCATTGGGTGAATTACTCATGCAGAAGAATGACTTGAATAGTGAAAAATCCTCCGTTAACATAGTTGAACTATGATTGTTGTTGTGACATGTTATTGATATATTAAGAAAACATTTATGGTGCTAATCACTTCAATCCAGAAGATGAGGCACTACCTGTAGCATCTCGAGGACGATTTAGTCTCTCGTAGAAACCAACTCAAATACATTCTCATTTATTCAATTTTGAATGGATGTTTGTCAGGATGTGTGGTTATCCTTTAATAGTTTGACTTCTATTCATGCCTTAGAAAGAGGTCAAGGGCCCAGAGTAAGTATATTTTATAGCCAAAATCCCCTCTATATAAATGACTTCATTAGACATTGAACTACCGAATGAAGATGTTTTCTCTATTGAAGAGGGCCCCTAGATATCCGCGAATTATTTAAATAATACATCCTAAAGTCCAACATGGAAGAGGATGGAAGAAACCATTCCCAACAATGTGGGGCTAGATTCATGACAGTATCCCTAGGAAAGGTAGTCATACCTTAATCATTCATACCTCTGGAAGGGTGCATGAACAAAAAAATAGAATATCAGGCTCTCATTGTAGGGATAGAGATGGCCAGTCGGGTAAAATTCAATCACTTGAGGATAAAAGGAAATTCATAACTAGTCATCCATAATATTAATAAGGATTATTACCTAAAATAGTTGAGATAATCATCATGATAACCATTAATGGGGTCTAATGGTATAATTATCTTTTGATCCAACATTGAATTACATACAATGGTGACATAATGCTTAAGATGATGCATTGGAAAATGCAGCTACAACTTTAGGTGATATATACTAGGATGAAAAAATCATCAATATTGTGCATCTATAGATGTTATCACCTTTTGTTCAAGATAACACATAAGAGATCAATGATATTAGCCTCATCCATGAACTGTTTGGTTGAACCACCTACTAGATGACACCCATTGTGTACTTCCTTCAAAAGGGAGTGATCCCACCAAACAGAGCAATGAGACAAAAATTGTGAATATGAGTAATTATATTTGTTTAATGTGAATGCATGAATGATAATAAGGTACATAAAAAGAGGATACTTGACGGAATCCTTATTAAGTGCATTGATGAAGAAGAGACCACTTTATTCATAAAAGAACTGAACACTTGATCCTTCTGCACCCACCAGTCAGGATCTAATATTTTCTTCAAATATGAAGTCTTGTATACTACTGGTTCACTATAAAGCATGACCGCACTAAATTTACCAAGAAGTTGTATTATAATAATTTCCATTACAGCCTCATTCACCAATCCCTAATTTTTTTTCACACAACCAAATACGATTTTCCATTTACCATATGGGGAATGGATGTCATGGGACTATATCCTCAGGCTATATCATATCAATTCAATGTATATTCTCTTACAACTGACTTATTCTACAAGTAGGCTGAAGCCATACCACTAAGAGATGTTAGAGAAGAGAACATTGTTAGCTGCATGAGATCCAAAATCATCACATGATTTTTTGTCCCTCATACAATCCTTATAGACAGCAATAACAATTTATGTAATAATACATTTGAAAACAATATCAAGAGTATGCCACAAAGCCATAGTATTCAACCCTCTACCATACATCAGTGAATGGATAAATAGAGGCCTTCAATAAAAACCTATCAAAAATACTCTAGAAGATGATTGAAAAGGATAAAAGGTCTTAGATAGACAAGATCCTACATTCCTTGTGGTATTTCTAGAATATGACCCACACTACCACACATGTGATCCCATACACATTAGACTATGGGAAAGAGGCGGTCTTTCCCATAGAAGTTCAATTTCCCTCACTCTACATTTCCATATGCGATTAAATATCCAAATATGATCAATCCAAGGAAATAATTTGATGAATTGGATGAATTGGAGAAACTAAATAAGAATTGATTTCACACCATGGATCATTTTTATTTCCACTAAGCATTGACTGCACGAGTCATTATAAAAAATTTTCACCTTCAGTATTTCGTCAAGGGAGAGATGGTGTTGGTACTAAAGACTATTATGAGACTCAGAGATAATCCTCCAACGTTCAAGACATTATGGGAGGGACCCTATGCTATAAATATAGGCTACTAAAATGGAGCAAATTCTTTGATCTCTATGGATGGGAATGATACAACTACCCCCTAAAACATCAGGTTCTTGAAGAAGTATTTTATGTAATCATAAGACACAGTCCTCCTAATCACATGACAATAAAATTCATGGAAAATCTCTCTTATCTTATGTTGTTAACATGAATGACAAGTCATCCCTGTGGTATGAAATTAAAATGTGTATAAAATCTTTGAAACATGAATTTAAGAAGCATGAAATCATTTGCAAGGTTTCAAGATTATTACCAGAATGACACCAATGTCCTCGCTATATGATGTTAAACTACACAAAACCATAATATTCTCACATGAGAAGAAATATCCCTTATCATTGGTCATCTACCATTCCATATTCATTAACTACACAAGGATTGATTCCTTTCATCATAGGATACATTGTAAAAGATAAACCTCTTGCGTTTGTCCCGACTACAAATTTCCCTCCATTCATTAGATTATTGTTTACCAGCCAATGTCCTCGAGGAAAATTTTCATGTAAAAATATGTTTCTAAATGGTCAAAAAAATCATCCTTCCCATAAATACAAGACACGATCATCCTGACGAAAAAACATTGAACTTCAGGGTACATCATCAATGTCACAAGATAATATACTACAAGAAACCAATGTCATCACTTTATAATGTTAAACTGAAAAACACCATAATGTTCTCACCTAAGTGGACATATTCCTAGACATAAACCATATATCATTTCATATTAATGAACTATGTTTAGATTGATTCAAATCCACACATGATATGCAGCGAAAAATTTATTTTACATTCTTGCTCAACCACCCGAAAAGTAAAAAATGCCCTCTCACTGTATATGGGTCATACATACATAGGGTGATTTTGATCATAAATTTATGTAGCTTGATTAATACCCTTGTTGGATAAATAGTGTAAAAAGATCTATATTCATGGGATTAGAGATGATGATATATCTTTCGAATCAAGTTACCCTATTCTTTACTGCACGACATGAAACTGCATGGACAATGTCCTAATCGTAAGATGTTAAATTGCATGGTTCTTAAAGAATTACATGTGGCTTGATTCCTATTATCATAGGATATGTAGGGATTCCTAGACCCCATGACCTAGGGCTAGCTATATAATAAATGAAATGATACCTCCCTTATATAACAACTAAATTGATTTAGGGGACTTCAAATAGTGTCCTATTTATAAATCCATTTCAAGTAAAATTCCCTCTCCCTACACATGACTCAGATATGTGTAAGGGAGCACATTTAAAACTCATGTATCTTGATTATTATACATAAAGTATATATAGTGATTCCCAAACCTCATATCCCGGGTCCATCCATAATAATCAAACAATCAACTAAAAAATCTCCCCTTAACGTATGGATTAGACCTACATAGAGAGTTCCCATTCCAAACTATGTGTGGCTTGATTTATATCATAACATGACACATATTGATGCTGAAATGTTTAATATTAGGTCCAAAAAAAGCTATGCATAAAAATTCATTTCTCTCTATGTATGAGTCAGATCTATAAAGGGAGTCATATGAGAATTAGGTATGGATTTATTCTCATCTGGACGAGATATAGAGCAATAACTGGATTTTTAATCCAGGTCCATGCAACACAAATGTAAAATGCATATATCATTTTTTAATCACCTATTTGTGGCACAATAAACCTTTTACAACCCTTTTTTATCATACTGATCATAGCTCACATGGGATTGGGAGTCTTTGTAGTGTATTCCCCAAATGAGGAAGGTGTATCAACCCACATCAAGTATTCCAGGGTCATGGTAGAAAGACCATAAAATGAACAAAAAATGTCTTTACTAGACAATGTTAAACTATATGGTCAAAGCCAGTTTTAGGAATACATATGTCTCGATTCTTTCCATAGAAGGATAAATAGTGACACCCAGGTCATTAATCTTTGGTCCAACAATAATACTTTTTCTTCACGTTAAGGATGCTATATACTTATTGCATGGTGTTAAAATTCATGGTGCCTCATGAACTATGTATTGAATGATTCTCATTTTGATGAGATACATAGTGAATCTTAGACCTCTTTTCCCAGTCCCATGCATGGGGTAAATAAAAATAGAAGTGTCCCCACCTCCTACAGACAATAAAAACAAATAAAGGAGATCTTCAAATTGGATTTCTTTACTCAAGGATATATAAAATAAATAGAAAAATCCCTTCAAATAATTATAATATACAGTAGAAAATGTCAGATATCCATAATATTTCTCTAGATATCAAAGATGAGGGGCGTGGGGAGTTGTTAGTTTCCTATAGAAAACTTTGTTTGACTATGAAAAATATTCCCAAGTTGGCACTACATAAGTTACCCAGAATAAAATCATTTAAACCAAAGGAAAATTATTCTCTAGTAGAGGCCTCTTATATCTCTATATTCTCTAATGGTGCTTTCCCTATACCATTTCTCCTAATCTAAGAATCTATGGAACTAGGGCTTACACTTTTTTTCCATCACATTTGATGCATATCAGAATATCCCAACATGATGAGCCTCATATTACTCATAGTTTCTATAAAAAAATGGTCATGTCCATATAACTGAAAACTAAAAGTCCCCATGTTTTCCTCACCGCATTACATTAAACTAAACAATTTATGTCCTAGTCGCATGACATGAAACTTAAGGATGTACAAAAATTTGTGTGTATTGATTAAAAACCCCGAAGGATACACAATGATACTATAATGTTATATCATTTTCTAACCATAATAAAAAAACATTACACCACTCTCCTATACATGAGTTTGATTTATAGAGGATTCTAAAAAACACGTCTCACCCCAAACACGAGCTCTCATTCAAAATAAAACTCTCCTTCCCCACAGAAGAGTTCGATCAATGAATATGGAAACCATTCAAGAACTCTATGTGGATTGATGATCATTTTTAATAGATACATAGAGATGTATAGACCTTATGTATAAAATCCATCCATATAAAAAAACCTTTCAACATACGGGTCAGAACTGTGTAAGGAAAACATTTCTACCCAGTCTTATAAAATTTCAACATGAAATGATCCTTTAAAATTCATGAAATTTTATTTCATGGAAAAAAATGTCTGTCTAGGTAATTCTAAATCACCATAATGCTACTTATACATAAAAAAGGAGGGTCATCATCCTATGGAAACTTTTATTTGACTCTATATAATATTATCTATCTATCTTGGCATAAGTTTCCCTCACAAAAGGCATGTTAACCGATGGAAAATGTCTCCCCAGAAAGAGAATTTTCTATCTCTGTATGCCCCAACAAATTTTTTTTCCCACATCACTCTTTATATTTAGAAACCCCAAGATTAAATCTTAAATCCTTTCCCTTTTATAATTGAATATGATGGAACATTATGGGATAGATTACCGTGAAAAGAGAAAATTGTTTATCCCTCAGTCAAAGCTAAGTGAAATTAAATTTTAGTCCTATAATATCCTTGATTTAATACATAAAACTAGATGAAACATGTAATATATACATGACAATAAATTTCACCATTCTGTATCTCTACTTTACATAAGAAAAATTCATGTAGGAGTGGTTTCTCTATCCCAATTAGTGTTGATAAAGATTCGCTCATAATTTTCAGACATCACTCTCTTGAAAACATACCATTTGAGGACTTAAAAAATAGAAGTTTCCATAAATTAACTAGCCATAAAAAATTCAGGGTCAGTGTCTTGAGGGAAAGTTTTCTTAAGTATGCATAATATTCTTCAATTGGATATCCATATATTTCCAATGCAAAATATTGTCAACCGATGGAAAACTCATCACCTGGAGAGGGTTATACTATCTCCACACTCCCCAAAAAAATAATATTATAAGCCGTTATTATAGTTTTTCCTTGTGTAATTTACCCATATCATGTTTCATATTTTGAAATCATAAAACATGGTTCCAAAAATCCCCCATTCATGTCAGAATAATATGGGAAAATTCTCATCCAACATGCCATGTTTCTGTCATCACCCCCTGAGTCTTGGTCAAATCTATTCAACCTAAATAATCAGTTTCATTTGTCTAAATTAAAAAAATTTAAACTTCCCATGAAAATATACATGTTACAATTGAATTTGAAATCCCGAAAAGGGAACCTTGGGTAAAATTCATGTCATATGTTACTAAACTTATACTTTTCACAGTATAAGAAAAAATGAGAATTTAAAAAAAGAGACACGAAACATGTTAGGACAAAAAACCACAAAGAAATGCCTAATAAAAACTCAAGTTATGGATGAAAATACCACACCATGGTTAACATGGGAAACAATTATAGTGGTAATAGAATATGCATAAAGTTTTTAGGGTTCCCCATGTAACCCAAGAAACATGAAAAACTACGTTTTCTGAGTCCCTCAACTTTGAAAAAAATTAGATCATTACATGATCATGTTAAGCTTACTATCTTTGTTTGTCATTGAAATTAATATCTAGTGATGAAACCATTTAAGTCATGTGATGGATTATCTTTCAAAATTAACTAAAAATATGATTGATCAATAGAAAAATAGAGTATATAATGAAAGATTATAATTGAAAAAGGATTACATTTATTTTAAATAAATAAAAAGGTGAACATCCACAGCTTGGAGTATCTACATGTATGTGGAAAATTGGGATTATAGATCCCACTCAATAGATTGAAAATGTTGAAGTAGTGCCTGATCTAAATCGTCTATGGCTCGGTGGGGCTCATACAAGGTTTCAGTATCAGTAATAACACCATACCATAGTTCCTCTACCTTTTTTTCCCGTAACCAATCCTACTTTCTCAGCCTACTCCACCAACCATTTCCCTTCATAGACAACTACCACATTATGAGAAAAGTATCACTTGATCAGCTCTTGTTTCTATCCAGAACACTCCACCTCTTAAAAAAATACACCATCGAGGGCCTCTTCTCTAAAACATTAACATGTATCCTCACTGCTATACTGATATGGTCAACAACTTCATTAAGAATGATATACCTAGTCACATAATGATATTCCATGGAATCTATGTTTTAAAAGAGTTAATGCATCATGTAGGTCCCCTTTAGAGATGTAATAAACTATTCTAATATTTCATGAATGAAATGATAATCAAACCCCAGTTACCTAATAAATTAATTAGGTTAGGAAATTTGTGTAGTTTTTTCAGTAATTTTTCTAGGGGGACTGAGAAATTAACTTCTCGGAATCTTTCTATATTTTTTAAAGGAAACGTGAGGGTCATATTGATACTCCTAGTTTACCTCAGAATCACTCTCTAATGGTGGAATATATTTAGGCTTAAGTTTCAAAATAGTGGCTATTGACTGAACAATCTCAACATGACTTGATTTTGTAGAAACCTCTTACCTTGAAATATCAACAGGTTGAAAGGCCAAAGAATTGGCCTGAACTAAAAAAAATTGATTCTATATTTCTAGAATAAGAAGAAAAAAATAGTCAATGACTGAGTATTATAAAAATTGAATGGATGGAAGAGTTGATAACTCAACTTTATTCTAAGTAATATAAACATTCTTAACCACCATCGTTCCATCACCCAGAAAAACAGATACTATATCCTTTGTCTATAAGTTGTATTCAGGTTCTTTCAGAGATTACCATGGTGCAAGATCATGCTCATCCATGTCAGTGATCTCCTAAAGATTTCTCATTGATACTAAGATCAAGGGGATAATAATCAGGGAATGAAAAGAAATAGTTCAGTCTGACTCCCCTTGAATCCAAGTCACCACTTTTACCACAAAAGTGATCTATGTAGAAATAGGTTCAATATTCTCAGAAGAAAATTAATCCTCTGAAGGCTATCACACTACTAGGATAAAGGTTGTTTGATTATGAAGAGATACCACCTTGGGATCAGGATCCCCCTAATAGCCTCAATTAGTCTAGGTTTTCTATCTGGTTCCATAAAAACTACCAGGAGTAACATGTTTTTCTCTAAAAAAGAGAAGGATGCATTCGCTTGAATGGTTATTTCCTACTAACTCACCGGATCCTCACCAATTCATGTGAGAGTTTATTATTCATCACATAGAAGTCCTTATCATGATATCAGATTAATGTGATGTAGTCGTCACCTATTATCCTTGACAATATATGTAATGTTAGCTGTTTTACTTCTAGATACTTCATGGTTTGCCATAAGCAATATCCTCTTGAAGGAACAATGGGTGATGTCGGGGCTATAAATGGCCCAATAGGATTTGAAATAGATCCACATGGAATAAGAAATCAATCCATGTGGGTTATGTGATCAGTAACAATCCTAAAAGGTTAAGGGTCTCTTTTTGAATCATTTCCTAGTTATCTTCAACATATGTACTTATTCTCAAGGTATCCCAATCTCTGCAAGCCTCTTGGAAGGATGAAATTATTGTAATGAATACTTTTACGAGATATTCTCTATGAAGTGGGATAGGTTTCATCAAAAAAACTTACTTTTTGGTGCCTCAGGCACCCTAGATGCCTCTAGGGATGGGAATTTGCAGGACCCCAGATAGGAATGAGGATTTTACCCAATCCCAATTTCAATAGGGGTAAAATTCATCCATACCCACAGAGTTGTGACTATCATCCTCATCATCCACATTAATATCAAATATAACCATTACAATCACTCTATGACAATATATTTCAAGGTTCTACAGGGAATGAACTGAGTCCTCAAGGTATTGAAGATATGAATCTACCCTCTCAAGGTAATCATTTTAAGAGTTAGTGGAAGGTGCTAACCCATATCCATACCCAGTCAATGGAACCTTATTCTCCTATAGAAAGAACCAAATCATGAGAGCCAAATGGGAACTCCCCAAACAATATCACTGTCTCCTGGATGATATAAAAGCAGAATTAGGAGGTATGGATACTTGAACATGGGACACAGAACTAAAAACATATGTGGTTCAACCCTAGGCCTTCAATAATTTCTTTTTGAGATAAGAAACCGATTATTTTCATGGATAATTCTTATGCCTATAATCCCTTAATATTTTCCTTTGGTTGCTTCTAGTCTCAGGAAATTTTTGTCCTTTAGAAACAAGGAATAGTTTTTTAGTTGATCTTTGAGGTATGATTGGTTTAAGGCATTGGTATAAGATTTGGTAAGTGTAGGCTTGAAACCAATAGAGGTTGGAATCCCAATACAACATCATGTTTCCTCTTAATTGAACATCAACCAATGATTCCAAGAAATTATTAGGTGTTTCTCTTAGATTCCAAATGTCTATATTTTGAGGACACTTCATTTGAACACAATTGAAATGATGCAAAAATATGTAGGGTAAATACCCCTCACTTATAAGTTCCCCATTAATCTTGTTAATTAGGAAGCCTTATCTTAAAGAGATTAGATATCCTCACCCGACCTAGTCCTCAGATCCTTCACTTTCTAAATGTACTATGAGGGAGAAAATAAAGATCATAGGTAAAATAATAGTGATAGTAGAGAAGATACATCATTTCCTACTCACTCCAATATAATGGAATTAACCCACATATGCTTTTAAGATATGGTTATATGATATATTTCACAATATGTTGTGTAATGGTATATCTGTGGTCTCCCATTTGGGATTCTACCCTGCTAAAGATAACTTATAAGGGACCTAGAAGCCAGTATGGTGTCCTCCCCTTTATGATTTTCCAAAAAAATGGTAACACATCACTAGTACTGGGACAACATGGTTAATACATCAGATGGTGCCCAATTGATCTAGCATTATGAATTTAATGAATTTAACCCTAATACTAGAATGACACACTAACATCAACCATCTTTTCAAAAACACATAACGAAAGGCTGTCTATCTTAACATCTGTTTGATATTTGGTATGATATTCTATAACCATTAATTAAACCAATCCTCCTCGATCATGGTCCAAAAAGAACCAATACCCCTTCATGTCTCAATAGTTTGGAAAGTACTCAACCTCCTTATATAGGGATCTTGGATAATTACCATAGAAAAGGTGTCAATCAAATCAGCAAATGGATTCCCTTTTCCAGGTGAGGTTCACCCATCAATAGATCATTCAACTTGTAAATAATTTTCTTAGAAAGATCAGGGGTACTCTCTACACCATCCCTAGTCAAATGTTGTGGTAGAAACTCATCATGCATGTCGCCCGTGATGGGAACCCCTTTAATAAACCAAACATCACGGAGACTTATGCCGACTTCCCCAAGCATTAAAAAGAAGATATTAGTTTCTGAGATCCATATTCTATGTAGCATCTTGATAATATATTGATTTCAGTGGGTGTAAGTCTATAACACCCAGAAAAATTCTTAAAGACCAATAATTTTCAAATAAACTTTCAATTCCTCACAACTCTAGCAGACCAAGAAAGGAAACCTCTAGTGCATGCTAAATGATCTGTTAGGAAGGATGTACCACATCAATGACCACCATATCTTGGTATTTTTTACAGTACTATGATAAAAATAGATGTTCTCATTTAACACTAGAAAATATTTTTACAACAATAGAAGAGTGTAGTTGAAAATAAATCTAGTAGCATGAGTTTCTCAGTTGAATGCCACCCTTGCTAAGATTTGGGCTTAAGGAAAATTTATATTCATGATTATCTAGGCCACAAGTTGATTTTTTTCTTCATGGTTACAAAATAGGAAATTTTGATGGAAGAAAGAATCTATGAAGAAGATGCCTTTCAGATATTAGATCTCCCATTTGTCCTACACTCAGAAGTGCCATCAAGGATTGAATGAATGTATCAGTGGTGATTTATTCATTATCATCTATAGAATAAACCATGGATTTTCCCTCTTTTTGGTAGCAGAATGAGAACTATCATTAGAATAATTATCCTGTGAGGGATCCATCCTTTTTCATCTGAAAAATAGGAAAGTAGAAGGTGTTAGTCTCCAAAGAAAATGTAAACGTATAAAGCACCAGACACTGATAGTCTTGAAATTGATTAACTCGTGAACCATTAGTTCATGAAATGATGTCCCACAAAGAGTTGTCCAGTAAATCATTGTTTCATGTGATGATAAGTCTATAGGATGATTAATAAAAAAAGATGGCTAATATTTATGTGGAAACCGAAATTACCTTTAACGGCTAATAAGGTTTAGTTCATAGAAAAGCCATCCACAATGAAAAAGTGAAACACAGAAGGATTTGGAAATTGAGATTTCTCATAGGGCCCAAGTTCATAGAGAAATTAGTAATAAAAAAAGAGCCAAACCCCCTATTTATAGTTGTGATCTCCTCTTTAAGGTCTAATCATGTACCATAAACCGGTTAAAAACACGATTGATTTCTACATTAAAACACTCTCCTCTACTTCATGATTGGAATACATTCCTATTAGAGCATTTTTTGGCTCTTGAATACATTGTATATAATAAGAGAATTATAAAAACTTTAAAAAGGGTAGAAATTACCCTAGGAGAATAATTTGGTGAAAAATGTTCAAAGGGTATGAAGCCACAAAGGAAGGTTTGGGTCTGCATTGTAAAACTTTCTCTAGAGACTGTTGCTCAATATGTAATTCTACCACTTTGTGAAGTTCCCCACAAATTGAAATTTTTCATGGGAGGAAATGATACCTTCAGTTCTCGAGAAAGAAATCAAGTCATTTGTGAGGCTGGACATTGATTTCCTCCCTCACGAAAGACCGCACCCCACAAGCAAAATTGTTCACATGGAGAGATGGTACTACCGAAACTCGTGAATGAAATTTTTTCTTTTTTTTAAGCTAGATGGTGATGTTTACCCCCATGAATGACTTCCCATTCAAAATAAATCATTCACAATCTAGGTTTCCCACCATGGTCTCCTTTAAATTAATCCCTATGAATGACCACAAATGAACAATCATGGAAGTATCCAGTGTCTCCATTATTCTATAAAAGAACCATGAGTGGGACCTAGATGGAGAGGTATTGGAATATGAGAGTTATAAAAGAAGTTCCTCATAGAGAAATAAGGATAGAACCATCAGTTCCTTGTAGGTAAATCCACCACATAAGATTAAGGATGAAATAATAATCATCCAAAAATCCAAAAACTGAAAACCCTTTTGTGAGAAAAATTCTACATGGATTAAATGGATGAATCTATTGCATATCTACATCCCACATTGCTAAAAACTATGCACCTAGAACCCTGATCGGCATAGAAAAATGATGCGCATGAGAAACCTCACCCCACATAGAAAATCTCTATGTGGGAAGAACCTTTCCCTGCATAGTAGCGTGCTATACAGATAGAACCTATGTACCACTACTAGAAAACCGGTCTTTAGAGACCGCCTTGCAACCGCTTTTGGCGATCGCATTTGTTCTGTTGGTAAAAACCAACAGCGACCGCTTAAGGCGGCCCCTAAATTTCTATTATGAAAACGCAGGTGTTCTAGGGGTATTTGGTGTTGACGACACAATGGGGCATCGAGGGGTGTTTGGAAGGGAACCAAAAGCTTCTCCACTGGACATGGAGGATATGCGACGGCCGGAGGGAATTAGCTACACTAGAGGATGTCGATGGGTGGTCGGGGAATGTCATGATAATGAAGGAGGAACACTCAGAGGTGTTTTGGGGTGTCCGGTTGCGATGGATGGGTGTGAGGGGTTAGCAAGGGTGTCATGGAAGCGACGGCGAAACTGTAGGGGCAACAACGCTGATGTTGCATCGGATTATCGGGGAAGAAGATGCTGGAGGTGGGAAAAATCCCGCGTTAATTAATTTAGCAATTGCGACCGCTTTTGGCGGTCGCCCGTTCTGCCCAGCGCAAAAGATCAAATTTTTCATAGTGTACAGATAAAAAAATACTATGCAGATGGTACCCTCTTGAACATAGAAATATTCTACGTGGAGGTAACCCCACCCCCTAAAAGAAGATTCTCTGTGCGATGGGGTATCCTTGGTCATTCTACTCTTCAACTTCCATCACCCCTTATGTCATATCATTGGGACCCACTTTTTCCCCTAATCAATTTAGTCTAATGACATTCAGCCAATATCTATTCTAAAGACACATGACATGTATGATTAGATTATAAGGAACATCATCGTGTGCTCTCAAGTCGAAATTGTCATGGTATGAGGAGTCATGTTGGTGTCCTTTATGATAAGGCATCCCCTAAGAATTTATTTAAGTCTACATTCAAATGGTAATGAGGGTTCTAAACATGATGGTGTTCATGTGAACCTCTTCATTCCAGGGATTGATGGGAACCCCTTTCCATTCTCTTCATTTAGGATCAGTGCTGGTCACTCCTCTCTTCCATAGGGACCAATAAGAAATCCCTCAGGGAGTGAGCACTTAATCTTTCTTACTAGAGGTGTCACTATTTCTCCTCTTCTCCTCCCCAATGTACCTAAATAAGTGAGGATATGGGAAATTAAATATTTATCCACTATTCTTTCTTTCCCAGATCTTACCCCCCAATGGATAGAGTGGATTGGGTAATCATTATATCTACTACATCTTCTCGTTTCTCACACCGAGCATGACTTATGTGGGCTTAATGTTTAGTATCCATCATGAACTATGCACAATGTAAAATCAATTAGTGCTCCTATAAGGTGTAATCCCCAACCATATCAAATCAAATGGGCATCCTATAATGTGGAAGAATTAACCATATCCATATAAAATGTGACTTTTATAAGGTGTAATACCCAACCATGTCAAATCAAATTGGCCTCTAATAAGGTTTAATCCCCAACCATATCTACTGAAAGGACCTCCTATAAGGTGTTATCCCAAACTATACCCACCCAAATTAGCATCCTATATAGTGTAATACAAAACAATATCCACTCAAATGGGACTCATATAAGGTTGAATACCCTACAACATGGGCCTTCTATACGATATTATCCCTGAATCCATGCCTAAACCTTCAAAGGGACACATTACTAATGAAGTGGAACCCCTTGGTAATCCTCACAGGTCTAAGACTCAATATAACAAATTACATGTAGATTGATTCCTATATAACTAAGATACATGGGAATCACCCCCTAATGTCTAAAACCAACACCCAAATTCACCTTAATGTTCTCCAGGCTACATTCCCAGTATGTTCATATTCATCTGGGAAACCATATCCCTTCTGGGATGACTTTGTGTAAGTCCCACACCATGCATGACAAGGAACCTTTCATTAGGATGTCTTTTCCACATGATGTTAAACTACATGGTTTGTTCTGCATTATAAGTCCTTAAAGGGTGATGGGTCTTGATAAGTGACATTGAACTACATGGTTTCTGATTCTTTTCATGAGGAAAATTATGAACAGCATTATATGGGTTCTATCTTGAAATCAAAGAAAATTCCATCTCCCTGGATGATAGTAAACTATAGAGAGACTCACTATCTATGTACTAATAACTACCGAATAATCTATTATCCCTCAATAAAAGGGTACCATTGTTGTAAAACATTGGATACATACAAACATAATAATTAAGGGATAACCTCACACACACATATATATACAAATGATTCTTCACCCATGCATGTTCGCAATTGATTGTTACTTAATAATGTATCATATTATACAAAATTAGGAATGAAAAAATTATTCACAAACATTATTAAATATATTTGAGTGTTATTGAATATGAAATAGTTCCCCCCAAATGGTGCGATGCGTCCGGCTTTCCACCCCCTTCTAATGTGAGTCTTTAAGTGTCTTTTTCCAAGTTCCCTTAGTGAACACCTTCCATTGGAATGTAGGTCCATGATTTTTTGTGGATATGAGAGTATTTGGGTGTTTTTGTCTCCATAAAATACTTGTTTGAGATCGTTAGATGATGGTGAACCCATCATTAATGATTTACCAATGTTCAAAGACCCTATTCAATTACTAAGAGGGTGAATATATTTATTTGATAATAGTTACATTTAATGAAAATCCAAAATATATCGATATTTTTATATTAATTTATTTAATGAAACAAACAGAATGTTTTATTAAAATAATTAGTTTTCACTATTCACATAAAAATAAATCTTGTTAGAAAAATATCAAAAATTAATACTAAGAAAATTAAGTTATTCTAATTTAAACAATTAAATCTATTTCATGAAGTAAATTCTTTAATAGTGTTAGTAAATTATTATAATATCCCTGCACAAATTGTATTAAAACCCATTTTGTGGCTCAAAATGACTTTATTAAAAATTTGTTACTTCATTATTATGAATTAATTATTAAATTTGAATTATAAAAAATAGTTAAGTATATTTTTTATAATGTTTTTTAGGTCACACACACTAACCCAATGTATAGGTTATAACATCCAAATTTAAATTATATTATTTCATGATTTGTTTAAGCTTATTATTGTGTGTGCTACATGCAATAAAATGTTCAATAATTTATAAAAGAAAATATAAAATAAAATATTGTGGCATTATACATTTATTAATTTGAATAAAGAAAATTATATTGTAAAACCTTATCGAAAGAGGAATAATGATGAACCTAAAAATGTGGTCGAGTCATGAGATCCCCTTACTGTGGATTCCTTCTTAGTCAAACGTGTTATAACACAATGAATAACAACAACACGTGTCTTAATCACATGTTCCATAAACATATTAATATTTCTCTCATTTTTTAATAATATTTTATTTTCAATTATTACATAATCGTTACGATTTATTTAATATTAATTATTGTAAATTAATAGTTCTTAATTGTTTTGTGTTTATTTTAGTTTAAGGATTCCAATTTTCATTGAATATATATTTTTTATTTACCTTTATAATGTTCAATATACTTGATATACAAGTTCAAAAATGGGGTAGGTAGTTTTATGTTTATCTGAGAGAATTTCTAGGTATGATTTTGAATGATAAGATCTAAAACATGTTTATTTTTGTATCCTTTATCATAGAAAGTTTGTTTATTATTATTTATTCTAAATATTAATATTACCATTATTGATTTTTTAAACTTAAAATAAATTAATTTTAAATAAATATACATTACAAAAAATATATAGCATTATTAATGTGGATGTTTAAACATACCAACTTAAGAACATGGTATAAATCATTTGATAAATATGATTAAAGATGGATTTTATTTTAGTTTCATTATTTTATACTTTTTATAACTTGAAAAACTCATAAATATTATAAAATATCACTATTAATTTTTATATCCTAATTTTTCATGATATATTTTCCATAATACCAATCTTATAGGTGGTAAAACCGACCAAAAAATGGGTGTGTTATAATAAATGAAAAGATAAGATAAAGCAATATTATAATAATAATAATACATTTCAATAGGAATAATATTTTTTAAAAAATTAACAATATAGTATTTAAAAAAATTTATTAATAGATATAGTATGTATAAAACAAATAATGACAAGAGATGATAAAATTCTTATTTATAATACTTTAATCTTATCTTCAAAACATTGTTGAATTTGAAGAAATTTTGAAGATATATATGGACCAAGAATTAAAATAAAATATGATAAGAATATTTTGGAATGAAATGAGGTATATTATAGGGGAAAAACAATTTTTTTAGAGTTCAATTGAAATGTTGGGGGAAGGATAATTTTAAAACTAAATGGATTTTCATTTTCCTAAATAAAATTTCTTAATATAAAAACGAAGGTCATATTAAAGTCAAATGGATCTAATTTTTAAAATAAGGGATGATAAGATGAGCGTTAGTTGATCAAACCCTCATAAAATTATTTAATGACTATTTTAAGATATTTAATAGTTTTAATCATTGATTTAAGACCTTTTTTTTATCCTTTACCATGGTAAAAAATTGCTACCTGATTAATAAATCATTATTAACAAAAATGGAATTTTACATTTGACATAATTTTAAAATTATGAAATAAAATTTGAAATAAAATTTTTGTTATTAATTTTATATAAATGATAAAAATTAATTTTAAAATAATAAATATAAAACACAATAATTTTTTTTTGAAATTCATATTTTTTATTCATAAAAATTCTCTTTTGATAAAATAATAAAGGTTCTTGGTTTTAATGAAAATAAATTATTTATTATTAATAAAATTAAATTTATAATAATATTACTTATATACAAAACCAAATTTGAAATAGTGGATAGTTATTTTAAACAATTTGAACAAAATCATTTTTAATTACAATAAAATATTTCTTATCTTCCAAAAAATAAAGCATGGGTTTATAAATAAAAAATAGTATTTCTTATGTATTATTTTACTCTATAAATACTTATTTATCAATAAAATGATTTCATAATTTCTACTTACTCTTAAATCATAATAATTTAATAAAACCTATCATATTGTAAGAAGTTTGTTTTACAAATAAAGGCTATGAACATTTTATTATAAGGAAAAATCAGTGACAAAGGTAATATAAATAGGGTAATAAAAATTGGTATTCCGTCATTTCAAGAATAAAAATACCATAGATCATTTTAAAACAAATAAGAAGAGTCATAATCATCATACCAACATTATTCTGAGTAAACTTTCCCATGGGACTTGGTAACTATGGTTGTATTTTGGTAAGATTAGTATTTTCTATGTCTTGATTTATTTTTTGGATCATCTTGAAAACCTTAATAATTCACAAGAAATTTCCTTACATTTGATAAATTCTGAATAAGTGAATTATTTTTAAGGTAATCAACCTTTATATAATTCTAGTTTCCATGGATTCCATACTTTACTCTTAATTTATTGATTTCCTCTTAGAAATTTGATAGAATATTAATATCATCAAAATTTTAATGTCCCTTAGTTGGAAGTGTGGTGTCCTATAGAAAACGATCCATTTAAAAATCTCAAGTTTAGGGGTTCCCTCCCCCTCCTCGACTTGATCACAAATCTTTAGCTCTTTAACATTATCTGGAGTATCCTAAGTCACTCATTCCAGCTTCTGTGAATGATCCTCAACAATTTTCGATGAACAAGAATTAATATGCTTCTTACCCCTATGTAGATGTGATTTTTTTTGTCAAAAAAAACCTCATTATTCTGCATTACCTTCCTCTATAACTTATAAGTACATGAATTCATTTGATACAATTTTATAGGAAATAAATATAAAACCACATACTTAAAACCTCTATCCTTGACATGCCACAAAATATTACAATCTTGAAAGAAATTATGTTGTCAAGCATTAGCCACATTTATAGATATTTAATTTTATAGTGATGGAAGAAATATGTTATTAACCATGAAATATCTTAACTCTAAATTTATTATCCAAATTTGAAGGGCTTAGTAGTAAATTTTTTTTCATTATAATTACCAAACCAATGGTCATATCAAATAATATAATAGTATTCCATGTGATTAAGTCAAGACTAATAATTTGGATCCATACTTGATCTCTAGTATTTTTTTAATAAATGGGTTGAACTGAAAATCCCATACTTGAAAAAAACCAAACCTAGGTCTAAATCAACTAAACTTATCTCCTAACCCTTCAAACCAGATCATCTCATGAAAAAAGATGTTAAAAAACCCCCACGCATGGGAAAAAAACTACAATCACAAGAACCCCTTATAATAGTTAGATTGTGTAATAGATCATCTATTTTCCAAAGAATTCCTCCAATTGGTAGAATAATCTTATCAATGATGGAGTGATATATTTTTTAAATCCATTATGAGTTTCCTCTCTATTATAAATAACAAGGAAATTTTCACTATTCATCACGATTCCCTTTTTGGGAATATATTTTTGAAATAAAATATTCTTTTTATTTGTCGAACATGAATTTCCACAAGAATATATTATGGAAATAAATATTCCTGCTAATGTTCACTATAACCATCCATTTATTGGATGGATTCTCCACAAAATTAGGTCAACCCAACATCGCTGCTAATATACTACCAAGACGATGAGGATTTCTTGCTTCGTCCACTAATACCAATATACATCTACACTAAACCACTATCACCTATGTTAGCATAGACTAGGAGGATTTATATACATAAATTTTTACTATCACTATCTAAATCAGGTCAATTACCTCAGTCGCTAATGTTGCAGTCCAATAGAGATTGATCATCCCTCCCACCACCATAGAAGTTCGATGAACGTTGTTCAACTTTTCCACCACCTCCACAAACTACCCCGATCCATTCAACATATCCTCTATTTCTACATTCATCCAATATATATTGACCTTATCCACTAACAATGAATTCCTCCAATATCTCTTTACATCATCTAATTAAACCATTCTAAGACAACTAGATCTTATTATCACAGACAGAAGATCCATTATGAAACAAGATCCATGAGATATGAATGATATCACCATGGATGCTAAAATAGATTGAGGATCCAATTCTGAGTAATCAACACCATATGGAATGAGTGATCCGGAAAAATGTTGGATATACATGTTATGAATATATCTGTATATTAGAACAAAGTGTATTTTCATTGTTCCCCTAAAAATCAACTATTTTGGAAAAATCCTTAAAACTCACCAATAGATAATATTACCATTCTATATTGAATAAGTATGTGTATTTTTATTAAATTAAAATTGTAAAATAGATTAAAATTAATTTTAATATAAAAAAATATAATTTCGAATAAATCTATATAAAAAATTATTTATAATCCTAAAATAAATCAATGAATTATTATGTATATAACACCATAGTTCATGAGTTATTTCATCTTTATATCATTCAAAAAAATAATACACTTATTAAGACCTACAAATAATATTAATGTGTATGAAAAGTAGTGGTGGTAGTTTCAAGTGGTCTTCCAACTTGTATGGATCATGTATTGATTTCCATGACCATGAAATTATATCATAGATGAATTTTCTCAATATGAACTTATTCATGTTTATCTTGGTCTTGGACTTTTCCAAAACCATAATGACTATATCTCTATTAAAGCCTCATAAAAGTGAGATTTATAAGGAAGACTCATACTCATTGAAATATTTTGTTCTTATTTCTATATAAATTTCATAATTTAATTATATTTTTTAATACCAAACAATTAAATGGGTTTTTATAATGATCATATTTAAAAATATAATTTTATTAATATATCATGGTTCATTTTAGTTTTTTCTTGAACAAAAAAAATATATTTAACACAATATTTATTATTGTACAATTATTTCTTAAAAATTTTTGGTTCATTACATGTAATTCCTCCTTAAAAAATTTCACACTTAAAATTAGCTTACTTTGATAAAAGCATTGAGGAAAATTTGTTCTTACAACATTATCTTGTTCTCTTATAAGATCTTCATAGTTTTTATTCTGTAAAATAAATTTTACTAGATGGATGGTTTTACAACATCCTATTATCTAATTCATATATAATCTCAACTGGTTATTCCATAAGTTAAATATCATGTTCCTTCTGTATGGAATCTAAGTTCAACACAGATAAAGGGTTTCATATTTACTTCTTCTATGGCAATATTTGGAAGAGAACATTTACTACTAATGGTGTATAGGCTGTGGAAATTGATAAGCTAAAACCTCGACAAGATCATGTATCTCTAAAAGACTGATGTATCTAGGGATCACATTACCCTTCTTCAAAAATCTCAAAAACAAAATACATAATGTTATCCATTGCAATATATTTTCACAAACACAAAAATATATATTTATTCAATGATATATTAAAAAATTTTCTATTGACTTTGTTCCACATTCATATCGCATGGAATCTGTTAAAACATATCCATTATTTATTAAACAAGGTTAGTTCCTATCAAAAATCCTCTCTCTAACTCCATAATAACATGTATTAGTCTGGTATCTTGTCCTATATAGAGCCTCATATGGTGTATTCCGAATGATATAATAGAATATTTTATATGTGAAAATTAATCTAGGAAGTTTTGATTCCAATATCCTTAAAAATCCCTTGATTATGACCTCAACATATCTTTTAGTTGTTTAATGGTATTTTCATACTAATAATCTATATGATGATGATATATAGAGATTGAAGTCAACTCCATCTCCAATGACTTTTGAAGAGTTCTCTAAAACCATATAGAAAACCTTTGATATTTTTCTGATATAATGAAGAGTGGTACTCCATGTAACATTACCACTTTACATAAATGTATCAATATGAGTTGGAAAAGTAATAATTCTTATTTTATAGTAATATAATACACTGATTTTGTTTAGGATTGACTATACCTAAATGTAGTTATGTACAATTGATGTTAATGGGAGTGTTAAGAAGAAATCTATGGGGCAATTTTCCAATTTTCTAACTAGGATGGGTTATGTATGAATCATACCTATACGATTTTATTGATATACCATATCTTCATAATATATTATGCATCAATATATGTTCACTTCAATTTCCTCCTTCATTTAATTAGACCAGAAGGTTTTCTTTTGATCCCTACATATATATTTATTTTAGGGATAAATAAAAAATGATCATCTCTATGAATCGCCCAAAATCTCCCATATTTGGTTCGTGTCTTTAAAATAAACATATCTACATTCAAACATTATAAATCAGTATTTATCATAGTAAACCCTCAGAATAATTTCATCCTTTTTATGTAGCTCCATAACATTTTCTCATCTCTTTTTATCTTCATATGGATAGATAGTTTCTCATGGATTTGGGAGAGATTTTATTTTCCCATTAATAATTGATATAATGATTGGTCTTTCAATGATTATTTAATATTTGGTATTTTTCAATCCACATCATGGATAAGGTTTCATCATCTTTTTTACTTAGAGAATCGACCACATTATTTGTATTCCCCAGGTAGTAATGTGTTGAATAATAATTTTTTTGATTAACTCCAACCTTTTCCTTTTTTTACCATGTAGAGATCCTTTGGGTGAAAATATATTTAACAATCTTGTGATTAATATATATATATATAACTTTTCACTATAGAGATCATGCCACCAAATCATCCATTCATGGATCACTACTGTCAGGACTATATCACATATCTGGTAATTTTTCTCTACAGTATTCAATTTATCTAAGTAATAAAAAATTTTCTTATCATTATATATAAAGATTCATCCCATGCCCATATTCAAAGAGTCAATAAGTATTACAAAACCCTCTCTACTACAAGGTAATAAATATACATTTTAAATGATGGACCTATTTTTTGCATCAATCATTCTTCACATTTATTTTTGAAATGTAATTTCAATCACTTCTATGTTAACTTGGTTCTTAGGTTTTATAGCCAACAAAAAATTTATTAAAAATATCAATTTAATTCATAAGTAACATGAAAATCATGTATTTTAGTTATAGTTGGGGTGAAGAAAATTCTTTATCAACTTCTTTCTTTGAAGGATCTAAATACTTTCCCTCAATTGTGATTAATTGAACCAAGAATTATTGTTTCTACAACCCAAATTAACACTTTATAAAATTGATTTAGAGTTTATTATTTAACATAGTATTAAATATAATCCTTAAATGTCATTCTTTCTCTTGATTTCTCATTAAATAAATAAGAATATCATATATTATTACTATAATGTATTGATCTAGTTAATATCTAAAAACTATATTGATTAAGTACATTAATATTTAAGGGTAATTTTTAAGTTAAAATAGAATAAAAATAGATTCATAATGTTCATACATTATAAAAAAACGATATCATGGAAATACACTTTAATTTTTCCTTAATTAATGATATTTAAATTGAATGTAAATAATTGAGAAGAATTAAGAACCTATGAGTTGATTGAAGATGTATTCAATATGGTGGACTATTTTACACCATACTGAACCAATGTGCATAATAAACAGTTTTCACAGTTTTTTATAAATTTTCTTTGTTAATTCCTTCGATTCAATGGTACATGTTCTATATAAACTCTTAGCCAACGAGCCTATCCCCATGTGGTACAGGCTCCTTCTTGGCATCCAAAAGTCTCATGATCGAATCTGGGAAGGGATGAATTTTTGGGTAATATAGCAGCAATATAGTAGGACATTGTAGTAGTGAAAACACTACAGTAGCAGTGACACTGTAAGAGTAGAGGTACTATAGAAGGAACAATAGCACTGGTGGTACTGTAGAAAACACTGTAGAAGTACTGTTCACCGAGGGGTGCTTTGGACAAAAAATGGACTTTCAAGCATCGTATTCTGGCCACTTGGACTTAGGCCATTATGCTATGTAATGGGTCTCCGTCTACCTAGTCGAAAGAGGTTTTTGCTTTAAATAATAACGAGGCTTTAGAACCTAACTTTTAAAAAACAGTTTTATAAAAAATATTTGATGTATACTTGGATCGAGTCACGAGTTCAATTGAAAAACAATCCTCACACTCTATGGGAAGACAAAATTGTTATTATAGAAACATTATATTATTATCATATAATAGGAATACATATAATATTTTATTCCTCTATAATTATTTGAGCTAGAATTCCTTCATTTCTAGAAATGTGGACATACATTACAATATTCACTTCTATAAGAAAATTATAATAATAATTATATATATATTTACTAATGGGATTATTTAGTATATAAATTTATATTTGTTTATCCTATCCATTGATATGATCTCAATGTAGTGAAATCTAATCCATCCCTAATATGACATAAAATTATACTAGTTGAAGAGAAAATATATATAGAAATATTTCTCCTAAAAATATAGATCAGAAAAGAGTTTCATATCATGACACAATGATTGGTCAACTATGTGTTTTGACAAATAGATAAATATCCCTCATTTAAGGGGGTGAATCAATATGATTTGTAATCTATCAAGACGAGAAAGAATGAAAAGAACCAAATTTGTGTATGGAATTTATTTAATAAAGAATAAGTGTAACATTCCCCAAATAATCATCTAGTTTATTCCTTATGAATTCATTGTTTCATCCTTATTCCCTTGGTCTGGGAGGTCATTTATGCCAATATTCCTCATTTTTTCATGGTTGGGGATATTTATTTAAATAATTCCCAAACTCCAGGAACTTGAATAATTGAAGTGTTGGTGGGGGAATTTGTTGAGGGTCATTTCTTCTCTACTTCATTGACCATCTTATTCACCCCATTTTACCATAAATATATAGATGGAAAATACTTTCAAATAGAAAATATTATCATGTATATTTAGTTTTTTAGAGCTTTATCCCATGTTTTTGGCATGTACGTAGTTGAAATTTATTTTTATTATGAGATAAATTTCGATGAACCTCCATTTTTTATTTCTTCTCCCTAGAATTGTAAGAGTCCCCAGTCTCCATCTGCACTATATGATCAAAAGGAATGATTTCATCATATCTTTTGAAGTGTATTATTGATAATACCTTTCGAAGATATGGTTTTTTTATACTAATGAATATGTCAGTCTTGATTTTAGAGTAAGTAATAAAGCATGAGGTGTTACTTGAAAATATAATGCAACATGTCTGATATGTAAAAAATGATTAAAAATAATTTATTTTTAGGACTAAAAATTTCTATTTTATTTTCTTGTTATGATTTTGAGGAAAATATATAGTGAAGAATATATTCTTGGAACCCCCCCATCAAATACAGTCAACATTTATCCTTTTTCCGTATATTATTAATGAAGGTCCAATATTTTCAAACATTCCATCGAAAAATAAACTAATAAAATTGCCTTATATATTTTTTGAGAATTTGAGATCAAAAAATATTTTCCCTATTACATTTATCAATTTCTTAGAAATTAGTGGATTGAAAGACCCACTAATAGAGGGTTGCTTTTGTCTTATAATAGACTTAATAGATATTTTATTCTTCTTTTTTTATTTCTGAGATTGACATAGTTTAGAATATTTTTAATATCTTGACAAAGTTGGGACATAATTTCTAAATTTTTTTTATCCCTATCTCCCATTACATTTGGTTTCACATTGGGACATTTTCCTTATTTTTCTTCACACCCATTGTCAAATTGGTTCATCCTGGATATAATCATATACTAAAATAATGAAATGATAGGGATGATAAAGCATTCAAACAGAACAATAAATTTATAAAAAATTACTCACATATAAATTGTATACCCTAATTTATGAAATTCAAGGTTTTAATCAATATTTTATAGGTTTGTTTCCTTTTAAGATTTTTAACCTAAATATCTACACATCCATCATAATAGTGTATAAAGAGAAAGTGAATTAAACAAAAATAACCCATTTGAGAGTAAAACTAGATGTGTTTTTATTCCTCTTTATTATATATGGGGTAAATATTGAGTTAATACCCCACCAAACATTTCACATTTGTTACCCCTTCGAATATCTGTGCCATCACCTATATAAAAAAAATTTGTATCAAGATAGAGAAACCATTTCTAGAAAACACTAGATATCTACTTTGTAACAATTTAAGAGTGTTATCATTACTAATAATTATCCCATTGGAATTAGACAATAATTTCTCATCATAATCCCTTAAAATAACAAAACCCAAATCTAATAAAAAATGCGGTGACACCAACTATATATATATCTTTGTTATATAATTCTCACTAATTAAATATTACATGTCACAAATAATCTAAAAATCTTATGAACTATTAGTTTAGTGTAACTGGGGATATGATTCAAAAATATTTTACTACACATTTTAATTTCTTATATCCCATAATCTTATCTATATAAAGATTCATTCTATACATAGTTATTCATAGGGTATACTGGTGATGTGGAAAATAAATAATGGATTGAGATCATATATATACAAGAGAAATATTATAAAATATAAACAATAGAGAATTATATAATGGTCATACAGACACATTATAGCTCCCAACATAATAATGGTAAACTCATTAATCATATTTTTCATTCCGATTTTTATATTTATTTCCATTTTCTGGTATAATTAATACTTATTATATATTTTTTACTTATTTTTATATAATATTAATAATTGGTAAATATTGGTTTATATCTATTCCATTTTTGTAATGATATAATCGTTATTTTTTTCAATCCATGTTTTTACATTTTGGACATAGAGAATGGGAAAAGTAATAGAAATATAAATTCCATAATGGTTTATGTATTTCCATATTTATCCACATGAATTTTTGACGTATGATTCTTACAGAAAAAATATAAATCATTTTTATTTTTGAAATATTTATTTTCAACAAGTTGTTTCCTCATATTTAATATAATTATAAGTATTACTATTACTTGAAAATTTCATGTTAAAAAAGTATTTTACAAAAAATTATATTTCTATTACAATCCATGATAAAAATTCATGGCAACATTCTTGTAGCCAGTTAAACCAACCAAAATAAGCACACATATGAATAAATTTGTTATTAGTGTTTACAAACTATTTTTATAGTATCATCATGAATAATTACGATTTAAAAAAAATTCATTATTATATATTATAACTATTTTTTAGTTCATTATAATCATTCCTGAAATAATCATTATAACACCATTCAAGTAGTTGGTAAATTCAATGAAAATAAGAGCATGTTATTAAGACTAAAAGAACATAATCAATCTATTTAATAATTATAATATTTGTTTTTAGTAACATAATGACATAAAAAAAATTAAAATTAAGTGATAAAAATTATTAAAAAGAATTATAATAATAATAAATTAAGGAATGATAAGAGAGGAGAAAATAAATACGTAGAAGAAGTTAATATTTTATTAGAAACCATCCTATTTTGGTGGGATTTGGGATATCTCTCAATACTAGAAGCTCAATATAGTAGGAGATAATTATTTATAAATCAATGGAGTAATATTATATGGTAGAAATAGAATTTTTAATTCTATAGGGGATTGGTGGTGTTTGGATCCTTTTATTGAAATAGAATACTACATAGTTTCCAAAAAGAAAATACAATGTTTGAAAATTCTATATAATAATTTAAAATATAAAATTATAAATTTTTAAATACATATTTAGATAATAAATTTTTTTATAGAATTTTTTGTGATTCTTACATCTTGTCAATATCGTAAATTCTATAATATTGATAAGACTACATTATTAATATTTACCTAAAAAAAATTTCTTAAAAAATAGAAAAATATTTACAAAAGTTAATATTTACATGATAAATTCAAAATTAATGTTTCTATAATTAAATTAATATTATTTAAGGGTAAAAAATTAATTTTAATGTAAAAAATAATAATAACAAAAATGGATTATTGGGGAAAAAATTCTCAATCATAAAAATCAATCAATGCTTCACTATAAAAATATAAAACTATTTTGTTAATTATTACATGTTTATATCATTCTAAATCATACTTAATGAACCCTGTTTATAACTCCTCATAAGATATACTTTTATAATAAGTTGTGTTGGATGTTGAAAGTGGGGATATTTCCAGCATGAATCTCATAGTGGCATCCGTGAGCATAGATATCTCCGAAAATTATTTCAATGAAGTCATAATTTCTGATGTTTTGATTGGGTGTTGTTTAGGGTAGTGATTATATATCCATTCTGTGTTATAAAAAATGGGCTTTATGAAAATTACCTATACTTCTTGATTTAATTGGTTCTCCTATCACTAAAAAATTCATAATTAAGTTAAATTTATTTATACCAACCTACTCAATATCGATAAAAAAACAATCATAATTAGTTATTTAATTTTATTAATATATCATGGATCATTTTAGTGAGGTATTACATACGAATTAAGATATGAATAAAAAATTCTATTAAAGAGAAATATTAAATTAAAAAATTCAATATCATTAAATTATTATATGGTAATACCAGGAATATATGTTTACCCAAAATATTCAAATGTGTATCTATATAAATTATTACATTATATTTTTGTAAAATACCAAATAGACCTAAAATGATATGTATTTATTATATCTCTCTAATATTTTTACAAACATATAAGTCTTGTGTATGATAGATTATGTATAACATGTTTCATATGGTTGGAAAATATTTCTTTCAAAATATTATGAGATATTTAAAAGGACTATAAATGAAAGTAATGTTCATAAATGTATTAGACCATTTCCATTATTAATTATACCAAATAATTAAATGACATATGTCTATGAATAATTCAGATGGATCACTCATAACCCATTTGTAATTTATATTTTTATTTGTCAAACAAAATAAAAAATTTCATGGAAAAAGTTATATTAAATTCTAAGGCTACTTATTTCAGAAAGACTCATGTTCTAATCGATTGATTATTCTTCACTAATAAACAAGTTTTTAATTATCAAGCATCATATTAATCATAATTTGAAAAGAATACATACATGTAATAGGGGATGAATATGGTTCTTTTGAATTTAGTGCGTGTTTTAATTCATGGACATATTTATTTATATTTTAGAGGTGTATGGTTAATAATTGTTTTCATTACATATATATTTTAAATATTTATAGTCAAAATTGATACCCTTTGATATGTGTTTTCATCAATAAATATTTTGTTTGGTTGTTGGATTTAGATATGTCATCATATTTTATGTAAAATGTTTTATTTATTCATATATACTTATGTAACTATATTTTTTTTATATAAAAGAGTTGGTTATCAATTATGTATAGATAAAAATTATAATACATTGAATAAGAACACATCTAATGATGGAAATGGTTTAGAAATGTTTCATTATTTTCTGAATGAAAATAGATCAGGGGAAGGGAAAAAAGAATTTACATGTTTTTAAATTTTATTTAAACAATGATTGGAGATTAGGGAAGCATTTGATCATTTAATATTAATATATATTTATCCTCAATATGTACGGTAGACAAGAATGGAGAATAAAAAATTAAGGTGTGTTCATTAGGTTATATACAACATCAAAATGGTAATGTTAATTCATGGATGGGAAAAATTAAATTTAAAATATGAAAAATGCTTTTTTAGTATAAAAGGGAATCCCCACCTAGATCTTAACACATTAGCTATTCTACATATTGGTTTACAAAAAAGTAATTATCATTTGAAAACTATAATATATATAGATCTAAGTGATAACATATAATCAGATTTTATATTAGAGACTAATATAATGGAATTCTTATCTAATATATCAACTCATTTTTTGTATTATGTTTTTATTAATATAATGAATTATATAAAGGGAATTTAAATTGTTTATAACATAATTTTCTATAGATGTTTTTTCTTTTTATATTTTTATATTGAATTGAAAATATATTAATTTATTATATGATGGATGTTTTTCAATATTCATTAGCCTAACTTATGTTCCTTGAAACATTTATAATATGGAGAGGATTATTTTTAATATTATTCACATTTATATGAATATAAATTCATTTTATAATGATTATATGTTTAACTGGTAGTAAATAGTCTCATAAAGAATATCATAAATGATTTTTTACATCTATATATATGTCTAGAAATAATGACTATAGTTTGAATCAAAATACAATCATGAAGAATAAAAAAACAGATCAATGGTTTACATTTTTTTCCTTTAAAATAATGATTAAATTTTTTTGTTATTTTGTTGAAAACCATTGAATATATGAATATATATGAATATTAAAATTATAAATATGAGTTCATGTGATATCCGAGTTATTCATAAGTGTATTTGTTATTTGATTAATTAAAATTTTATTTATCTTCTGATCTTGAAAATTTTTTGTGAGGATTTGAAGACAGATTCACTAATTTTTTGATTTTATATAGAAATTATAATATATAATTGATTTCTTTTATCCCTAATAATTTACCTGCCTATATTTGTATATAATAAAAATCATTCATCATACTAGAGATTATTCATAGAGATAAAATTCATGAAAATAATTTTTTTTATTCATCCTCTCATCCATGAATTTTTGGAGTTATGTAATAGTTATATATAAACATATGATTTACCTAGTATGAAAGTCTTCCAAATTAACAAATCCCTATCCTGGATTACCATATAATTTCTTGGGATATGAAATGTTTTCGATTGAAACACCCATATTGGTTTGGATTATTCAATTTTTAATATTTATTTTTATCATTAATTACTAAATTATGGAAAATGGGTTTTTTATGTTTCATAATTTCATCCTTGATATTTCAAATCAATTTTTTTAAACATGTCATTGTTTAGTGGGAAAAACATTTGAGGCTTCTGTAAAATTTAACATATAGAATAGATATATTAGATCAATTATCTAATATCATTATAGAGGTTTGAGAATAATTTCAAATAAACTATGTGTGGATAAAAATTTAGATTCTATCAGATATTTAGGGATTGAAATAATTAAATAAAATGAGAATATTTTTTATCTTTTGTATTGGGGATTCCATTTATTATTCCATAATTTCAGTTTTTTGGATATTGAGAGAAATATGTGTCAAAATTTTCCTTATATTTTTCACAATTAAATGTAGAAATTTATGGATCATATAAATGTTTATATGGACATAGAAATACTGAATATATTGTGTGATCTATTTTTAAATTAGAATGGGTCGTATCCGATTATTTTTTTTAAATAAAAAATCACTATATTGATGATTTCATTTGATGATTAATAAAATATAAAAGTTCATGATTAATAATAAAGTGAAAATTCAAGTTCAATTAACATCATTAATCATGAATTACAAGCTTTTGAAAATAATGAACAATATATTATAAAATATAAATTATTTTCATTGGCTATTTATAATCAATTACAAAACAATATAACTACAATTTTTGATGACTTTTACACATTCTTGAAATTGTTATATAAGAAAACCCTAATCCATACTAAGGTGTATAAAAACAAAGTAATAATTTTAGAAACATTAATTTATTTTGATGTGATCACCCCCATCATTTTTCACTATACTAATTGAATTGACTTCGCATTTGGTTGATGATGCTAAAGTGTAAGGACCCATATGTTGACATTGGGTGGAACCCTTATTGAGGTAATTATTCTAATTCTATAAATCATAATGAATGATAATTATTGATAAAAATAATTATTTAGTTCACTTATTATTTTTTACATTTTTTATTTGGTATATCAATTACTTAAAGTCATATTTGAATAATTATGGTAAAAACAAGGTTATATTATTGAAGGTCACTCTTCTAATGAAATTTTAACCTACCAATAGATGTATTTGTATTTGATAAAGAGAAGAGTCAATCAAGTATAATGAATGGATGATAATATATTTATTTCTTATGCCAACAATAATTCATCAACCCTTAAAAAACATTAGAAAAAAATAGTTAGAAAAGTCTCACAATTTTCATTTATATTGTTTCAGATAAAGAAAAAACACAAACGTTATAAGGACCCTGCCATTAACATTACATTATCTAGTGACTTTAAACTAGAATTCACTGTCTCATATATTCTAGGAACTTTAAGGTTTATAGTTTTAGATAATTCGGTCATAACTGGTACATAATAAACCCATATAAGTGAACACTTCTTTTCAATATCTATTTTCCCATAAAAAAAATCCTCCAAAAGAATTTTTTTTTATTTAATAAAAAGTCATCAAGAATTTTAACATGATATATTTTTTGTTCTTAACCATATTCAAAACTGTTAAAAATAATTTCAATATATGTGATGAGAACAAAAATCATAGAAAGAAACATAAAAAGAATAATAAAGAAACTCATTATTTAATGAATACATCAAAAAATTTAATTCTCAAAATAAACTTTGTGTTCAAAATAAAAATTTTCTTACTAAATAAATCAACATCTATAAATATATCATTTTATAAAATGTTTCATAATAAATCATTATGGATAAATAAAAACCATAAATTCTTATGTTTAATCCTAAAAAATGTTTTATTTTTTTAAAGTTATACTTTTAACCCTAAAAAACATATAAATTCCCATTATAAAATGATAAACTCAAGGATTACTTGTTTTTAAAACATAATATTTCATTAAAAAACCTTAGAGAACACAAAAAAATCATACAGGAAGCCTGATTAATCATTTTAATATCACTATTACATTTTTATTAACTTTTATAGTTATAAATATATTAACTATAATGATTACACTTAGAGTAACTATAAAAATTAAAGTTGAAAAAACCACAATGATTACACAAGGAATAACCCTCACTATCAACTTCAAAACATAATTCTCACCCGATGCGTTGTAGGGATATCATGGACCCACCCATACTTTTCTTATAATTGAACCAAAAAATGTAATAAATGATTCCCAATAATAATAACACAATCATCACACATAATGTATATCATTTTTAAAAATATTCTTTGAAACCATAATAAATAATTTATGGATATTTAAATATATATTCCATATTAGTGACCATTTTAAAAATAAAAAGAAAATAAGGAAGGTTGTTTTTTTATTGAGTATAATATAAAATATTATAAAGGATTTAAAATATAAATTAATAGTTTGGTGGCTGGAAAATTCATTACCAACGTATACATTAAAAAATAACATTTCTTTTGTCTTTTGTAAAGAATTTGAAAAGACCCCATTTAAAATACATAAATGAATTCTTTTGAAAACCATTGAAAAAAAGTAAAAAGTGACATAAATTTATTTTTTAATAAATTTATTTCAATATAAATGCATATAAAAAATAAATTTTTAAAAATAACAAAATAGAAGAAAACTATTTATAAGGGAAACATTAAGAAATATTTTTTCCAAAGAAATTATCTTACCTCATGCCTAAATAGTCACGTGCATTCCTTATATTCCTAATTAATAAAATTATTTTAATAATTTAATTACTTAATAAAATTATTAATGTATATTATTAATTTTATTTTATATGTTACCATATAAGATACAATTACTTAATTATTTAATTTTATGTTAGATGTTTTGATGATATTTGGATCATAAGTCAAAAAATGACTTCGTTAGGTTAACTATGGTCAAGGAGGTTATTATTCAATAATAAAAAAAAAATAAAAGAATGACATAAATACTGATATATATATATATATAAATATATATATATAATACAATTTTTAAACCAATCATGAAAGATGGTTATGTAAAAAGAATAATGTTACATCCATGGAGACAATAGGCTGTGTTGGAACCAGGTTCTTCAAAGCATGATTTGGTGTATGGTTTGTGTTTGTTGTCAATCCTCAGTGGAAGTTCAGGGTGTGAACCAACAAAGCGATCATACCGTTCAGGAAGAAAATAGTAGTGAAGGTGGCGCTGTTTCCCAGTGTTTGCCAAATTTTTGGGCCTGAAAATCCGTAAATAAAGTAAAGTGTTTTTGGCAAAGATACTTGCACGCCGAGATCTTGGAGGATGAAAGACTTGCGCGCCATATGTTTTTGAGGATCAGAACTTCACAATTTGGCTAAGGAAAGAAGGTCGCGCAAGTGTTGGTTGGGTCGCGCAAGTTACTTGCGCGACAGAGGATCTGGAGACAGGACTTGCGCGCCGTCGAGGGACTTGCGCACCGCCGCGCAGGGGGTCCAGTTTGCCTATAAATACTGGACCACCCCTCCTCATTTCTAACGGAGTTCAAGGCCGAGAGATTTTTCGAGCTCTCGTCGCGCAGGTGGTTGAGTCGCGCAGGTGGTTGTTTTGTCGCGCAAGTAGATCTTGCGCGCCGGTGTTTGGCTGTTCTCTCAAGGCAGTTTGGAAGAGAAAGGAAGTGGATCACGCAAGTATTTAGTTCAAGAAGGCAGTATCGCGCAGGTGCTTCAGTGACACTTGCGCGCCAGTTTAGTCTTGCGCGCCTGAGACTTGCGCGCCGCCGGGAGACTTGCGCGTCGGGCTTGAGAAGGAGACCTTGACACTATTGAAGCACGCCTGCCTTGCTGGAGCTGCACGAAAGCCGAGAAACTACTCGGTTCATTCGAGGAAAAGTGATATTCTTCTTCTGGTGAGAATCGGACTTTAATAGAGCATCTACATTCAACAAAGGATGCACTCTTATGCAAATTAAGAAGAGACCTACACGTCTATAAACTGAGTGGGACTTCACCAACGACAGTGAGACAGGGGGAGTCAACGGGAGTGACCCGAGGGACGCAGTGAGTTATCCCTGAACTATTGTAAAGGCAGTGAGCCTGGGACAGAGTGTCTGTACCCGAACTTTTGTATCCGCAGCTAGTGAAGCATAGTGGATTTAGGTACGACCGGCAACCTGTCGGCGTATGCTCCTTGGACGTAGCCCTTAGTGGTGAACCAAGTAAAAATGACTGTGTCTTCTCTGTGCATGTGAATGTTTTCATTTTGATCGTAATCATCATACAGGTTCAACAAGTTCCTACCAACGTGGGAACAAGATCCAACAAATTAAAAGAAAAAGTGGTCACCCTGATTCACCCCTCCCCTCTCAGGGTGTCCCGGGGTCCTTCAGGCTGTATATATGCATAAGTTACATTCTAATTTTTCATTGATCATTATGGAAATAAGATATGTATTATTATTTTTTCCTTTCTATAATGAAAAAAATATCATAAATAAAATTTTATTTTTATTTATATAAAAATATATTTATCATCCATGTGTTGTGGTGATAAAAAACGAATCACATCACTTTGTGGAGGTGGTAGTCAACACGTACACATGAACACCATTATCATTTTTCAGTGAATGAAAATGTTATAAAATATTTGTTATTTTAGATTTCACAAATAAAAAATATGTCATTAATATATTATATATACATAAATGCATCATTATTAAAATTTGTGAAATGTTGTGTTAGAAAATTAATTAAACTATTCCGCGAGGTGACAATTCTCCATACACATGAAAGATGGATTCCTTTTCCATTTGACGGAGGATAGATATGGATATAGGTTGTGATATTAACATAAAAAATATATGTATATTGGTGATAGTTATGACATTATATCATCAGGTTTAATGAAAATTTTAAAAATACGGAACAAGAAATAATAGAAAAACACTCGGTTAAGAACTAATCCTCTTCTTCAGACTACATCCTTTTCTTTAAACCTTATGACCTCAATGGTTGGTATTATTCCAAAAAAGAGGCTTCTAGAAGAAGGTTTTTTAATAAAATCATGCTAAAAAAGTAATAATAATCGAATTAGTTAAAACATCCATTAGAAGATATATTTATAACAAATTCATTTATCACAATAATTTTTTCAAATTATATAACTTTTAATATTTTTAATATAATTTATTTTAATTTTCAAATTATTTAATAATTGTTCCACCAGCGTTACGTAAGATTTTAGAATAATTATTTCATCAATGATAATTAATAATAAATTCACATGATAAATAATATATTATCTCAAAAATTACTATTTATAATAAAATATATCCCATTTTTATCACTACGTAAAAAATATTATAGTTATTAAAAGAAAAAGTATAACATTTTTGGCAATATATTCAATTAAATATTTAAAAGTTCAAAATCAAATAAATATGGAATTATGATTTTTTTTCAAATGGATGTAAATATAAGAAAAAACTCTTAATATATTACAATTGATATTGTTATGGTTATTTTTATCCCTCGTTATCTTAATTTTAACCCTTAAATACCCGATTTAGCCTTAACTAAGTGAGAAGATTTTACTCAAATTACTATTCATAATGACCAAAATTAATATTAGTATATTTTAAAAATTTAGAACTCCTAGTTAAAATTATATAAACCATTTTACATTAAGAACATATAAGTATCAGAATTTTAAGGAAAATTAAATTTACAAAACATGTGAAAATGATTTTTTTTTGAAAAAATAACATTTTATGTAAAAAATGATTTTCTACCAAAATATAGTATAAATAAATTCCAAATAATATAATTGGATTATAATTAATCATAAAAAATTAATTAAATTTTAAAACAAACAAATAAAATTTTACATTTTAAATACTTTAAACAAAAATACTATTTTCATGTAAAATTATTCATTTTCAATATTTACTAAAACAACTATTCAAAAAATAATAAAATATTAACAAAATATAATTTTGATATTCTATTTTAAAAAATATAACCTTTATATCAAATAATATTTTCAAAATTATCACATATTAATTATAAAATCCACTCTAAAAAAATTTAATACCATTTTGTTGAAAACATATTTCAGAAGAATAAAATGTATTTTCCTAAAAATGAGTGATTATTTTATAAGAACTTATAAATATATTTTTATTCATTATGAACTTTATATTTATATATATATTTCATACTGTGGTTAATCTTAGTCACAATTTCCCATTTAATGAATAGGTTATAAAGGACATATTTAAATAATAATTTTTATTGTTTCATTTATGTTTTCTATTGAATGCCGTACTCATTATTGAATATAATATCTTCATTTTAAAATCTCATGGTGTTAAATTCTTGCACTTTTTTTTTAAAAATTGTTTACCTAAAAATTTGATCATATTCTTGATAGTCCTTGATTTTCTCTATGAAAATACATATGTTGAAATCCTACATCATAAAAAGCGACAACAAAAAATAATTTAAAAAAAGAGGTAAAAGAAATTATAAAGTTTATAAAGAATAACACATAAATAGTTTTACATGTATAAAATCAATATTGGGATGTAAAAATATGGATATTTAAGGGAAAAATAACATATACGTATTGATATATAATGATAGATAACATATCTAGTAGAATGTTAATGACCCCAAAATCAGAAATCTTATATGTTTCAAGAGACTATCAAATCATTATATATAAAATTAATAAGGTAAAATTTTTGTTTCAAGAACATTTTTCATAGATTTTTTGAATTCCAATTTCATATCCGATAATTTTTTTTTGAAATATACTTACATCCAATTTAAAATTTCATCATTTTTTCTATTTACCCCACAATTTCATCTTCTTCTCCGAACAACGTGCTTTGAAGATGATTGTTTATGCATGAAGAACCCAATTAACTTAAAAAAGATAATGTAATCAACAAAATCAAAATAATATATTCCTCATATCTTTATACATTAAGTAAAAAATATATTAAAATGCTATGAGATAATTCCCAATATGAATAAAATCTTCAAATGAAGAAATACAACATTAATATACAAAGAAAAATTAATAACTCAAAAATTTTAACATAGATTATTCAATAATTAACTAACCCTCATATTCATGAAAATTATCTAGGTTGATATTTAAACCCATCAATTATAATGACTTGATCATATATTTTTCCAAAATAAACATAACACTAATCTCTAAATAACATCAATCACTCTTAATGTATTATTCCAAAAATATATTTACCTTAATCCTATTATCTCTAAGATTTGGTAATCATTTTAATAAATAAAAGGAATTATCATAAATATCTAGTAAAATAATATATTCCTCCATAATATGATTTAACCATGCTTCCACATATAAAATATGATAATATAAGATAATATTCATCAAAATAATATAGGTATGTTTTTTGAAATAACCTTAATAACTTAATCACCAAAATTACTTTTCAATTCAATGGTTGTCTTAATAATAAAAAATATATTTCCAAACTGTAATAAATCAAATTTACCACAATATGAAATATTATATAAACTATAAATGTTATCACTACCTTTAAAATTGTGTTCATAAAATTTAAATTAAATATTCATAAAATAATTATTAATTAAACACATATTAATATTGAAGTTCAAAAACACCTCAAAAATATATTAATACTTAATAAATGCATTCCAAAAATGATCATCATGTCTTTATGGAACATTTTAAATGTTTGGATTTCCACTATCATATGTTCCAAATTTTTAATACAATACCCACTACTTAATAATCCTTATGTGTTACATGAATCTCATATCATTTAGAATACAACATAATATCATTGATAAAAACATCCTTTATTCCAATTCCTTCTTGAATATTTAACCACGCTTAGTTGTTTTCTTACTTAATATTTTTTTTCAAAAAATCAGGGATATGAAATATTTACATATAATTATTTAATATAAATTCAACCTTGTTTTATAATTAGAAGATAAGAAATTAATTCATCCCCTAATTCTAGATATTAGGGCCTTTTTAAGCCATTGAAACCCCCTATATCTGACAACATGATTTCCATATCTTAAGAAAAGAATTAGAAAGGCCATTGAAGATATTTAACTTTCCAAATGAAGTTAATGAGTTGATATATGGAAATGAAATGTAGAAAATCCTAGGGCCCATAGTAATTTTGAATATGTAAAAGGGTGTTAGATAGATCAAATTTTTTCTTCAAGGTGAGTTGGATGCTCAAAAAGATTCCGATATTATTTGAACAAGCCGTTTCCCTAATCGTAAAGATTGAATCATATTGAAGTGATAAATTGTTTATATTAGATACCTTTACATTCATCTTGAAAAAATAACCATTATCTGTAGAAAGAAACATCATTAAATCATGAAATGAATTTTTTCATTTTAATATGAAATTGGAACTTGTAAAGACTATACCAATAAAAATTATTTAATACCTTAACCTTTTTTTAATGCTGAAAATTATTTTTTATTATTATGGAAAGAGGCGAACGCCCTACGTGGGACCGAATGATCACAGTGGTCAAAAATGATGAAGTCCTAAAGCATCCCCTTGGACAAACATATTACATTCCCTGGGAAGGGATCCAAAAAGAGAGTAAATCAACAAGGGATTCCATGGTTATCTCATACCTTTTATCTTATATCCTGAACTAAAATAATCCTTCACATTAAACATAAGAGTTATATATACTTAAACCCAAAAAAAGGTCTAAAAAAAGTATCATTAATTACCTAAAAATTCCATCACTTGAAACCTTGGAAGGGATTTATATTCCTTTGAACATATTATCAAAGTTAAAAATATAAACCCCTGGTGGTATCCAAAACTCTATATCTAACCTCACATAAAAAATAATCTCCCATGTTATCTAAACCTTTACTCTTATAGAAACTATAAATACCCGACCTAAAAAATTATATATTATAGTGAAATTAGAATATAATTCTCATTATTAAAAAGCTGAGGACAATTACAGTTTACAACCTTAGAGAATTAGGTTATAACAAATACATAAAGGATTCATACATTACATGGGGAAAATTCTAATCTGCATCCATTTTACAGAATAAAATCCTCTAAAAAATCACATTTTTTTCTTAAAAAATCGTCACAGCTTTCAACTTGACATCTTATTTTTTATTACCCATCCTTAAACCCAATGATTTTTAAAAATTTTGGATGATCACAATAATCACTCTAATGTACATAAATAGAAAAATAATGAAACTCATTAGTCCATGAATACTTAAAAAAATTTCATTTTTCAAAATAAACATTGGATTTAAAATAATCATTTCCTTCCGCAAGAAATACAATTCTCTAACCAAAAAATATCATAAAACATTTCATTATAAAAATTAAATGGAAAATAAAATTCATAATGTATTCACATTAACAATGGAAAACACATGAAAAATTTCACAAATTTATACTTTTCACTCTCAAAAAAAAAATTTACTTTCCCCCTTTTTAAAATAATCTCATTACTACTTCTTTTTTTAAATAATAAGATTTCTATAAAACCCCATAAAAATTATAAATAAAATATGGGACATGAGTAGTAATTTTCATATCAATATTATATATTAAATTACTTTCACTTTTACACATGGAGTAAATATTATGGTTAATCATGGAGTATCAATAATTATTACACTTGAAATAAACATCATGGTTATACTTCGAATAATACTCATCGAAAAAATTGAAATATAAATCTTACCTAATGTGTTAGAGGGTATCATGGAACCACCTGTACTTGTTTTAGAAAGGAACCACCCATCGTCATAAAAAATTCCAAGGAACCATAACACAATCATAACGCGTAAAATATTACAACATACAAAATATTCTTTGTACCAATAATAAATCATTTCCAGATATTGAAATATTAATTTCAATTCAAAGCCATTTTAATTTTTTTTTGAGAATATACGAAAGGATAAATTTTATTTTATAAAAACAAATATTGTATCAAATTATGTATGTAAAGACCTGGAAATTTCAAGGAAATTTTCTCCTTAAATTCTTTGAAAATTTATGAGTATGCAGTTTCTGACGACACCTGATTCCGAGGCCCGGTGTGCCCGGAATAATTTTCTAAAGTTGAGCTCAGGTATATTCAGTGAACGAACAATCAGGTTTTTCTATCTTTTGAACTGGTCATTGGAATTGAAATCCAAGGACACCGATAAACTCGCAGTGCCGGTAATTTCTTAATGGGACATTTACAACAGTTGCGTTTTATGCGGGTTGAGAGTTAATTTTTTGGGGAAATTGGAAATAGTTAAATAAAATTGTTAGAACAATTTTATATATATATGGAAGTTACTTACTCCCATGGGAAGTTATTGGTGGGGCCCACACCCACCCAACATCCCATGTGTGGATATTTAAGAGGTGGGTCCCACAGAATCCCCAACCTTCCATATCCTATAACTCTCTTCAAACCTCCAATTTAACTCCTCTTTCTTTATTTTTACAACCCCCATTAATTATGAGAAATATTCCTCTCCCTCTCTCCCACCTTAATGTTTTCTAACGCATTCTAATCAATGAATTCTAAATATTCAATTAATTAATTAATATGTTTGAATTTTGAATAACTTGTGTGAATAAAATAATGGCTTGTGGGATTACTTTATTTTGGGGCATTTGCTGTATTAGAATTTTTTGTGGGAACTCTGGAGAAATAGAGAAGGGTGTTCTTATCTCAATAATGAACACCACCCTCTCCGACGAAGAATGTCAATTACACGAAGAATGACGACGCACCTTCTTTTCTTTTCCCCGCGACAAGAGAGAAGACGACTTTTCATCTTCGGGTGCACTCCGATGATTAAAAAATCGATACAGTCATATGAAACGCATGAGTACCGCGAATCTTTTCCCAGGTAGGGTGGATTGCATCAATTTTATTTCAATAAAATTGTACTTTGAACTTCGTGAACCATGATTTGAAGTAGGGGTTGTTTTGAATATTTTCTTATCTGTGATTTATACCCTCAAACATGGGAATTCTATTATGATTAATTATTATTTTAATGACTAATATGGTGGGTACGGACTAACGAAAAAGTCCGGACCCATCACTGTATCATTCTTGATGAGCGGATTGACGGGCGACAACGAAACGAGACTGCAATGATGATTTGAAGTTGTCGTAGTGAAGAGTGGGTCTCAAGAGAGCCGTAAGAACAAACGGTGGGCGAATTGGACCATCGAAGCAGACTATCGAGGCTGAGCCATGGCGGTGGAAGAAGAACTGAAACGAAAAATCTGTTTCAGATTTGATGAGGTGCGACATTATGCCGCCCCAGCTGGGGAGGCCGTGCCCCCCGCTCGGCCAGGCGGGCCGAGCCGTGGGATAGGCCGGGTCACGCCAGCCAGGCCGGGCTGCGCCCCACCGGGCTGGACCCGGACCCGGTATGGGACGACCCAGGGTGGGTTGGGCCGGGTCAGACCGGGCCCAGACCCCCCTTTTTCAGGCATGATTCATTTAAACACCCATAACTTGAGCTACAGACCTCTGATCGATGCACTATCAGTTTCATAAGATTCCATGGATCAAGATGATCGTTTCTGTATATTAAACTCAAGGTTTCTGCAATGTTGGGTACATCCGGGTTGGTTCGAACCCGAAATCAATCGGGACCTCCGAGCAGAAATGCTCATAACATAAAGACCATATGTCCGAATGATGTGCCGTCAATTACGTTGGATTCCTTTAGATGAGATGGATATTTTGGAATACTCCAATTGAGGTTTGGATGAATTTGGAGTATGGTCAGGTTGGTTTACCTTAGAAACCAACCGGGCCATTAGAAGGAAAAGCCAATAACTCTCAGATAGGACGTCCGTTTGACGATTCGTCAGCAGCGTTGGTAATCTCATTGAGAAATAGTTTTTTTGTGTAAAAACTATGAGTGTTTAGGGTAATGTTGAGATGTGGTTGGGTTGGTTCGTACACAAAACCAACCGGCCCCCTGGATAGAAAGGCTAATAACTCACAGACCGGGCGTCCGATTGATGCGCCAGATGTTTCCTTGAGACCCCTATGACAAGGAGGTCCTTTGAGATACTTCCAAGGGATATTGAATGACACTTGGAGTGTAGAATAGTAGATCATGGATTGGATCCTCTCGGAGACGAGAAAATGGAGTTCGGAGACCTTGTAGCTGGCCGAGACCTGATGACTGCTTGTCCGATTCGTTTCGGGGTGACTTGACTAGCCCAGTGGGGAGCACTAATATGTTGGGGGTGGAAGAACCATGGAAGTGGAGCACTAATGTGTTGGGGAGGCAAACCCGTGGTACTTGATAGGAGCAGTACCTCTGTAGGCTATTAGGGGGTACACTACTGTTTTGGGGCGGCAGACCCATGGCGGGGATCACTACTGTGTTGGGGCGACAAACCCATGGTACTCGACAAGAGGAATACCTTAGTAGTCTAAGGTTAGTGAGTAGCACCTCAGAGTCATGATAGGACTACTGTGCTCAATAAAGGAGGAGTTATCTAGCAGCTGTGCTTTCCGCATCGTGAATGAAAATCCTGGTTTGAGCTGAGTCAATGACCTTTGTGTTTTCCTCCTAATTGAGATGGGATACTTGATTACATAAGTATACGTATGGGAATATACCTAAGTAAATGTTATCTGTTGAGGTATTTCTTTGTGGTTTATCCTTGTTGGATTTAGTGATACCTTGAGGGTCTCGGGGTCCCTACTGAGTATCGTTAAACTCACCCCTGCATGGTCTATGCCCGCACCTCGTTGTGTTGGATGCAGACGATGGACAACGTTGTCCGAGGAAGACTGTATGAGGACTGGACAGTACCTGAAGGTGGACACTCGGTGTGATGGTACATGGAGCAGACAGATAGACGCTGAGTACTGAAGAGGACATATATACATTCCCTTCAGGTAGGAACCCAGCAGATGATCCATGAGATACTTTACCATTAAGCTGTTTGTCTTTTCAGTTGTAATTTCATTCATTTGAAGCTATACCTTTCTATTGGTCTTGTATTTCTGTCCCCTTTGTAATACTATTTTACTTAGTGTTTGCTTCCACTTGTTCTCTGGTTGTGTGTGTTTACGTTTTATAACGGAAATTACTTCCCTATTCTAGGGAATTATTCTTTTGGTGGTAGTCTCCATCCCCTGGCCTATGGAAGGTGGGTTTGGAGTAGTCACAATGCGGGCCCCAGGGGATGGGTCGTGACAAATTGTTATCAGAGGAGTCAGTTATACCGCAAAACTTATAACTATGATATTTTTTTCTGTGAAGCAATAGTGTTAAGGGTACCGAGTTTGGTTTTCAGTTCAGGCAGTCCAGTGTTTGTGCGGCGGCCAACGTATCCATACACGAGGACACTGAATACTAATTTCTCACTCAGTGCATGAAAACACTGGTTGCATGTGTGTTTTAAATAGTTTTTCTTTAAGTAAGCTCAAATCAGGTTAGCTCACCAGGTATACTCTTTTGACCGTGTCACGTCTGTTTCTTTCAGGATGTCTTCACCCAGTCAGTCTGCGCAGGTTAAGAGTTGAGAGCGCGATGGTAGCCCACCGTATAGTGACCCTATAGTGCAGGGCCCCATCATAGAAGAGGCACCAGTGGTACCATTACCTGTTGGGCTACCATTATCACCTGCCCCAATAGCAGAGAGTGCACGCCACTTGAGTGTGTTGGATGAGTTCCTGCGACAGAGTTCGTCAAGGCTTCGAGGAGATACAAATTTTTAGACTGCTGGGTACTTGCTGGAGTTTGTAGCACAAGCTTTCTATATAGCTGGGACACTCGCTGACTTGATGGTGTACCTAGCTGTTAGTCTCTTTCAGGGAGCAGCTGAGAGTTGGTGGAGCCATATGCTCTAGTTTTGCGATGTGATGACCTTCAACTGTGGAAACATCGAGGGTTTTTTCAGGGTGGAGTTTATACCAGTGACTCTACACTCTGTGTGTGCTCAAGAGACACTTCTCTCTCCGCAAGGCTTTCTAACCGTAGCGGAGTATTTTGCAACTGATAGTAGATAGATGACACAGAATTCCAAATGGACAAGGCCAACAAGTGGGGACTTCGGGATACATGTTCGGTTGTGTGAGGCACGTGAAACAGAGCTAGCCATACGAAGAGTAGTAAGTGTTATGCATGGTGCGTACATGGTCACCTGGCTCGAGACTGTGCGACTAGTCTAGCAGATGAGTAGAAGGTAGTAGAGGAACCTACCAGACCGAGGCAGAGGAGCTGTCCGTACATCCAGTGGTGTACGATGCTTCACGGTGTGGCCACCACCACCAGGAGGTCCACCCCCACCGCAGGGAACATGTGGATATGGAAGAGCACATCTTTAAGTAGCTGAACCAGAAAACTATGGAGATTCAGAAGAAGGTGGATAAGAGCAGGACTAGTTAGAGGCATGGAGGGATTTGTTTTTGGTGCTTCTAGCTTCCATGTTGTCGTTTTTGTGTTTGCTTTGTGTCTTTGTACATAGAGCAACAGTAGTAAAAGAAACATTTCCTTGTAATGTTATATTTCCTTCCTTTTTGTGTACTAAGAGGTTTCGGTTTAAAATGTTTACTTGACCCTCAAATTTATGCTTTCTACTAGAGGAGACCCAGTGCCCACACACTGATGGCGACAGAGTGACTCGACCCTTGGAGGCGAGAGTAACAGTTGTATCTCTTGGTAGCTTCATCGAGGCCTGATGATGTTGTGTATGTCATGAATGTATCATTCATGTAAGGATTGACTGTATTAGTCAATGGTCTTGGTTCATCCAGAGGATTAGACTGGGTTTCTCTTTTCGGTAAAGGATAAATCATAATAGCTCTTACATATCGTAAGAGAAGAAGGGTGATCGTCGACGAACTTACCAAGTTTGCAAACTTCTTACAAACCAGAAATGGTATGAGCTACGATGGAGAAGGTGAAGATCATCCAGTAACGGATAAAGACTGCACAGAGTAGGAAAAGGTCCTTTGCTAATAGGAGATAGAGACCTCTAGAGTTCGAGGATAGTGACTACGTTTTCCTACGGGTATCACCTCGACGGGGTCTATGGAGATTTATCCGAGGCAGAAAGTTATCTCTGAAGTTAATCGGACCTTTCTAGGTCCTTAGAAGGATAGTAGAGGTGGCTTAACACTTGGCCCTTCCACATCAGTTGCACCAGGTGCATGACGTCATTCACATAACATACCTGAGGAGATTCGTGCATGACCCTTCAGACATCGTCGACCATGGGGAACTAGATATCGATGATGGGGAAACATTCACGGAGGTTCCAGTAGAGAATGAGAATCGACAGGAGCAGGTCCTACAAGGATGGTCGATTCGTCTGGTACTCATTCGCTGGCAGTATGGGAACCTCCCGCAGACCACATGAGAGTGGGAGGCTCTGATGTATGCTCAGTACCTCTTTTGTTTCCCTAGTATGTGTTATAGATTTATGTGGACGTAAATCCCTGAGGTGGGAGTAATGTAAATACCTGGAAATTTTAAGAAATTTTTTTTTAAATATTTTGGAATTTTTGGTGTACGCAGTTTCTAACGGCACCTGATTCCGAGGCCCAGTGTGCCCGGCATAATTTTCTAAAGTTTAGCTCAGGTACGTTCAGTGAACGAACGCATGAGTTTTTCTATCTTTTGAACCAGTGCTCAGAATTGAAATATGAGGACCGATGAACTCACAGTGTTGGTAATTACTTAAGGGGACCTTTACCGCATTTGCGTTTTATGCGGGTTGAGAGTTAATTTTTGGAGAAATTGGAAATAGTTTAATAAAATTTTTAGAACAATTTTATATATCTATTGAAGTTATTTCCTCCCATGGGAAGTTATTAGTGGGGCCCACAGCCACCCAACTACCCATGTGTGGATATTTGAGAGGTGGGGCCCACACAAGCCCCAACATTCAATCTCCCATAACTCTCTTCAAACCCCCAATTTAACTCCTCTTTATTTATTGTAACAACCCCCCATTAATTTTGGGAACTCTTCATCTCCCTCTATCCCACCTTAATGTTTTCCAAGACATGTTAATCAATGAATTCTAACTCTTTAATTAATTAATTAAGATGTTTCAATTTTGAATAAATTGTGTGAACAAAATAATAGCTTGGGGGATTATTTTATTTTAGGGAATTTGTTGTGTTAGAATTTTTTGTGGGAACTAGAGAGAAATAGAGAAGGGTGTCCTTCTCTCAAGAAAAAACACCACCCTCTCTGACGAAGAAAATAAATTCCATAATGAATGATGAATTTCCTTCTTTTATTTTCTCTGTGAAAAGAGAGGAGACACGTTTTCTTTTTCTGGTGCACACCAACGACGACGGAATCGACACTGTCATACGTGACGCACGACTACTGCGAACCTTTTCCAAGGTAAGGTGGACTGCTTCATTTATATTTGAATGAAATAGTTCTTCGACCATTTTGAACCTTGATTTAAGGTAGGGGTTGTTTTTTATATTTTCATATGTGTGATTTATACCCTCGTGCATGAGTGTTCTTTTATGATTAATTATTATTTGAACCACTAACGATGTGGGTATGGACTAAAGAATAATCCCAGACCCATCACCGTATCGTTTTTGAAGTGCATATTGATGGGCGACGATGAAACGGGACCGCAACAGCGATTTGAAGCCCTCACAGTGAAGGGTGGGTCCCTGGAGAGCCACATACGCAAATAGTGGGAAAATCGGACCACCTGAGTGTGTCTGGTGGTCTGCGGAAGGCAGCACTGGCACGCCATGCCAGCACATCAGCGCTGGTGTCTAGTGATGGTGACGTGCCACCGGTGTAGATCGTGCATGGCTGAGCCGCAGTGGCGGAAGAAGAACCGAAACGAAAAATCTATTCCGGATTTGAGGAGGCGCGACATTATGTCGCGCCAACTAGGGAGGTCGCGCCCCCCGGTCGGCTAGGCTGGCCAAGCCGCGGTCAGCCATGGGCCGGGATGTGCCCAGCCGAGCCGGGCCTCTCCCTATCGGGCCAGACCTGGTCCTGGGTTGGGTCAACCCGGTTCGGGCTGACCTAGGGTGGGTTGGGACGGGTCGGACCAGACCAGGCCCATACCCCACTCTTTCAAACCAGATTCGTTTAAATGCCCATATCTTGAGATATAGATCTACGATCGATGCACCATCAGTTGCGTAGGATTCCTTAGATCGAGATAGTTGTTTCAGTATATTACAATCAAAAGTTAGGCAAAGTTTGTGAATGGCCGGGTTGGTTCGAACCAGAAATCAACCAATCCCTCAGAGCATAAACGCTTATAACATAAGGACCGGACGTCCGATTGATGTGCCGTCATTGAATTTGGATTCCTTTTGATGATAAGGATCTTTTGGCATACTGTACTTGAGGTTTGGATGAAGTGGGAGTACGTTCGGGTTGGTTTACCTTAGAAACCAACTGGGCCCCTGGAAGGAAAAGCCAATAACTCTAAGACCGGACGTCCGTTTGACGATCTATCAGTGGAGTTGTTAATCTCATTGAGAAACGGTTCCTTTTTGTATACCCCATGGGAGTTCTAATTACATTTGAGATACGGTCAGGTTGGTTCGTACACGAAACAAACTAGGCCCCCGGGATATAAGGGCTAATAACTCACAGATCGGGCATCCGATTGACGCGCCATCTATTGCGTTGAGACCCCTATGATGAGGTGGTCCATTGAGATACTTACACATGAGATTGAATGATAATTGGAGTATCTACTAGTAGATCATGGAGTGGATCCTCTTAGAGACAAGAATACGGAGTTCGTAGACTTTGTAGCTGGCTGATACCTGATGACTGCTTGTCTGATTCGTTTCGGACTGACTTGACTAGCCCATTGGGGAGCACTACTGTGTTGGGGTGGCAGACCCATGGCGGAGGAGCGCTACTATGTTGGGGTGGATAACCCGTGGTACTCGACAGGAGGAGTACCTCTATAGGCTATTAGGGGGTGTGCTACTGTGATGGGGCGGAAGACCCATGACGGGGATCGCTACTGTGTTGGGGCAACATACCTGCGATACTCGACAAGAGAATTACCTCATCAGTATAAGGTTATTGAGTAGAACCTCAGAGTCGTGACAGGACTACTGTGCTCGACATAGGAGGAGTTCTCCAGCAGACGTGCTTTCGGCATCGTGAATGAAAATCCTGGTTTGAGCTGAGTAAATGAATTTTGTGTTTTTAATCATTATTAAGATGGGTTACTTGATAACATAGGTATATGTATGGGTATATACACAATTAAAGGTTATCTGTTGAGATCTTTCTTTTGGGTTTATCCTTGTTGGATTTAGTGAGACGTTGAGGGTTTCGAGGTCCCTACTAAGTATCGTTATACTCACTCTTGCATGGTCTATGCTCACACCTCGTTGTGTTGGATGCCGACGACAGACATCGCTGAATGAGGTGGAGTGTATGAGGACTGGAAAGTACCCGGAGGTGGACACAAGACGTGACAGAACACATAGTGGACCGATAAATGTGGACTGTTGAGGAGGACATCTGTACCTATCCTGCAGGAAGGAACTCGGAGGACGATCCAGGAGCTACTTCACCATTCAGCTAATTGTCTTTTCAGTTGTACATTCTTTCAGTTGTAGCTGTACCTTTCTGTTGGGCTTGTATTTCCAGCCCCTTTGTAAAAAGAATCATTATGAAAACATTCGAAGGAAATTAAAAATAAAATTAAAATGTACTTATAAATCATTTATATCATTATAAAGAAATCCTTAAAATTTATTTTAAAAAATATACATTAGATAGAAACAATTTTATTAGAAACATTAATAGAAGATTTCTTTTAAAATAAAGTCTCTTGCCTCTAACATTCTTTATCACGTGCGTCCCACATTTTCATGAATAATAAAATTATGTTAATTATTTAATAAATTATAATTTTTGTAATATCATTATTCATAATATATTATTCAATTTCTAGTTTACAGAAAATAACATAATCAATTAATTTCAAGTAAGATGTTTTGACAATATTAGGATCGTATGTCAAACAATTACGTCCATGGGTTGTATATAGTCAAATATATCATTATTAAATATTTAATATAAAAATAATAATGAAATAATTATCATTTATATAAAAAAACTATACATTCTAAACCAATCGTGAAATATGGTTATGAGAAATTAACTATGTTAAAGTCGTGTATATGGTTGGTCATACATACTCTTGAGTAAGGTTCCCATTTTCAATGATATTTATGAAAATTAGATAATTAATATAAATTTCTATTTAATTATCATCATATTATAAATAAAATATTATTTTTTTAGATAAATTTATTTATAAAATTTATTTTATGTGGGTACTGAAAGAGAATGACATCACATCATAGAGGTGGTAGTCTACACGCACACTTGAATGACGTTATCATTTTTAGTGGATGGAATTGTAATAAGACAATTTTTCTATAAAATTACCATAATGATAACTATTTGATAAATAATATATATATATTAAATCAATCAATTTATACATCCATGATAGTTGGTGGTGAATAATGAATTACGATGGTATGTGAGGCAGTAGTACACTGTACACTCCAATGATGGATTACATTCCCATTTGACGGATGTTGTAGATTGAAATAACTTCTTCCTTTAAAATAATAACATCTCAGTATAATTTATTAAATGATGTTATTATATCATCATGTTTAAGGATTATTTAATGTAAATGGAAGAATAAATAAAATAAATAGGCTCGGTTAAGAACTATTCCTCTTTTTTGAGGAAAGTCCTTTCACTTACACCTTAAGAACATCAAGGATGATATTATAACCTATATAAGGCCTATAGGGATGGATTATATGATGGGATTTGGGTGGGGGAATGGAAGAAAAAAAATTATTTTAAATTTTAATGTAAAGCTGAAAGGAGTTGTCCATTTATAAGAGAGGAGACATGGACTTTTGAAATTTCTTAAAACATTAAATCAATATAAATTAATTTTCAAGTTAAAATTGATCTAAATAGATAATATTAGAAAATGAATTATATATAAGATTAAATAAACTCAAAGAAATATAATTCAAACATGTTTAGACTGTTTTTATCCTTATCATTTGGTTTTAACCTATTTTAAACATTTTCACACTTACCAAGATAATAATTTTTTTACTCATTGAGGCCTATAATCATTATTATAGATGAAAAAATATCTGACAGATGGATCATGGTTGATATTATAAAGATATCCCAGTCACATGGATGATGATATGTTTTTTTAAAAAAAATTCATCTTTTAATAAATCATTATTTGTTATATAATATCATTAATGATAATTTTAGATCTATTTATTTATTTTTACTTTAATAACGTCATGACTATAAAAATATTTGAATAAAACAATTAAAAACATACTTAAAATTTTATATTTATCCAGAAATTTTTTGTATCACAATAATTATTTGAAATTATACTACATTTAATATTTTTAATATAAATTAATTTATTTTTATATTAATTAAACAATTACTACGTCTGCATTGTGTAAGTATTTATGGTAACTATTTCATCAATAAAAATTAAAAATAAATTTTCGTGATAAAAAAATAAATTATAAATCAAATATGTATTTAGGATTGATAATATCCTCTCTTAACCTCTATGTCAAAAATATTATAGTTGTTAAAATCAAAAGTGTGATAGTTTTTGACTTTACATTTACTTAAATATTATAAAGGTAAAAATCAATTAAATATGGATCAATGATTCCATATTCTAGGAAAATGAATTGAAATCAACAAACAATAATCAAATAATATGGTCAAGTCATGTTTTGGGATTATTTTTAGACCTAATCATATTAATTTTAACCATTAATTAATATATTTGCCCTTACTGAGGAGACCCTATTTTACGACGGTCACTATTAATAATGATAGAAAATAAAAGAGAAATATTTTAAAAAATTTGAAATACTGATAAAAAATATGGAATCCATTTTTCAATATTTATGATAGAGAAGTTTCAGAATTTCAATTTAAAATTAAACTAGAAAAATAGGCTTAAAACCGTTTTAAAGAAAATCCCTTTTAAGTAAAAAATGTATTATAACAAAATAAAGTATAAAATTAATTATAGGGAATATAATTATATTATGGTAACTGAAATAAACTAATTAAATTTTAAAATTACTCCAAAAGACTATTTTACTCTGTAAATACTTTAAATAAAAATATAGTTTAAAAAATCAGTATGATTCACTATTCACTGAAAATATATTTTTTAAAATCTCTCAAAATTCAGCCACATGATAATTTTGAAAATATGAATTAAAAAATGATATCCAATTTATAAAAAATAATTACTATAGTTTTCTGATAATAATTTTAATAGTCCCTCACTAAAATAAATAAATACCATTTTGAAGAAAACATATTTTTGATGAATAAGATTTCTGTTCTAAAAATTAAGTGATTATTTCATAAAAATTTGAAAATACATTTTTAATGGATAAAAGATTTATATATATTTCATAAAATGGTTAATCTTATGGATACCCTCCAATTTAACGGATAGGTTATGACTATCATATTTAAAAAATAATATTTCAAGGTTCATTTATGCTTGGTGTTGCATGTCATACATGGTATGTAACATAATATCTTTTTCAGAAAATATAATTCTATTAAATAAATTCTACTCAACAATAATATTATTTATCCAAATATCATTGAGTTAATGACGGGAACCAAAATACATATTAGGTATGAAACTTTAAATGTGGTTGAGATATAAAAAGTGGTTAATAAAGAAAACATTGGTTTATTTTCAAGTCATGAAAATTATATACCTAGTACATATTTTTGATATCAATATGTTTATTATAATATAATTTAATTTAAAAAAATTTATATCAATTTAATAAAGGCATGTAATGTGGATAATCTATATGAATTACTAGACAATTTGACGTATTTAGCTTGAGGTCTAAAGAAAAATAATAAGATATTCAATACTTATGAAATTGATGGTGTCATGTTTTTTACTATATTTAACATGGATTTTTTGAAAAAAACTAATTTTATATTTACTATTTTCCATTAGGTTTCTATGTAAATTTGGTTGATATCATTAAGTCAAATTATCATAGAGTGTTTTTAGTTATGTTAATCAAATTCAAGATGGTAAACCCTAACAATGGTATAAGAAAAGAATCATGAAATGTTACATCAATCGACTTCTATTAATTTCTATATAATTACAAACATGAAGAACATGATCCATATATTTTATTCGTCATAATAATTTTTTTTTATTTTTAAATGATGTAGTTGATAGATGGTGGATTATTATTGTGATCTTGAAACCAAGATACATGTGTCAATTGGATGATGAAAGGGGAAGTAATTTCTGATAGTGGACCATCTCAAAATAATCCCATTTAATTATTTTTCCTAATGAAATTGAAAATATTAGTCATATAAGGGATGATGATGATTATTAAGAATCAATGTTCAATACTGTTATTTATAAAAAAATTAGAAAATAAGAAGAAACTAATTGTATAATTGAATATGAAGTTTTTCTACTAATGATTTGAAAAAATAAGAATACATTATCTATAAAAATAATTTTAAGTATAATTGAATATATTTGTGAAATAATTATATGATAGAAGATATTTCTAGATGTTAGAAGCTCTATAGAAAAGGATATCCATTATATTCATTCTACCTATAATTAACAAGTTTATAGGGTATTCAAACTAATGGGTCTTTATGGGATTAACCTCATCATATATATTACATTATTTTAGTTTCTATATTTTAGTAACCATGTATGGGTTTATTCAAAGGTATTATTACTATTTAAAATGATCATATATTTAACATTCATTCCTTAATTATGTTACAATGTAGAGTTTATCAGAATTTCACTGGTATCATTATTTATTAACACATTATATCTTTTGTTTAATAAATGTTATAAATTGAAAATTATTTTATCGATTATCTTAATTACATTTTAATCAATAGAGTATCCTTATTTACTACACACACATAGGAACACTTGAATTGAGCAACCTTATATTATTGTTCTTACTTTGGTTAGGTTCACCTTAGTTATTTATGAGAATAATTTAATACCAAAAATTTAACTCTTTTTCAAACAATAATCATTGTCATTTTAACGAACCTATATATTTTTATTAAATAAGGGAAAAAATAATAATTAAAATTAAAAAATTATCAAAGTATATTTAATAATTACTGTTGAATATTATTTACATAACAATAACTCTTTAGCATCGAACTTACCAGAATAAAATAATATATATATATATAATTGAAATATATAAACAATTGTATGAATTTAAAGGTATATTATTCAATATATCAACTAAGAGTACATTAGAAGTTATTTTTGGTTTGGTTCAATTCATATCTAAATGATTTTGTTCATTTTATTTGGTATTATTTTGTGTAAGTACAAATCAATTATGTATTTCTTATGATAGGGGAGTTGATTAATTTTATATCAACTACAGTAAGATGAAATTTATTTTGTTCAATATAAAGTAATTATATTCAATTATTGTTTGTTTGTATCTATTATTATGGTTTTATATTAATTTAATTAGGTTCAATTTTTTTTTATCAAAGTAGTTTACTTATTTTCTTGTTGTTTAATTTTGTTTAATTTTATCGATTTCTGTTTACTAGGGTTAGTAGAGGACAAGTTAATGTACATTCAGACATGTTTTATTTAGTTTTATAGGGTTTAATTATAATTTATTTACTTAAGTTTCAATTGGTGTAAATATATTATTTTTTCTTGGTTTCAAATAGAGTATTGGTGGTTAATGTCATATTATATTTTTTGAATACATTAGAATAATATATATTTGGTCTCCTTTTATATTTATATGTTAGGTCAGTATAGATTGGTTCTTTCAGTGTTATTTTTTTCTTATCAGTTTCTATCAAGTTGTTTGGTCTCAATAAGGGAGATGGATGTATGGTAAGGATGAGGGGTGATTTTACCTCTTTAGAAATATTAAATAAATATCAACATTAGTTAATTTTTTAGTATAACATAAAATTTGATGACAAATTTTTTTATAGTAGTTCGGATAAAAGTGATCAAATATCATCTCTTCACACATAGTGCATGTGTATGGTACACACTAAAATTATTATCATACTTTTGAAATGAGTTGTAACATTTTTACTACTGCCATTTTATCCACTGGTGAAACAACCAAACAACATGACTTTTTCATATATGGAATCCCAACATAAGAACTACCTTTTATTTCTGGAAGGAACACCCTTTACACTATCAATTAAAAGGAACAACTATAACCCCTACCTTTTATCATACTAAGGAGAACCCAATAAACTACATTTTTTAGATAGATTTATAACCCGAGACATGCCTTTTGGAAGGGTTTTCTTACTCAACACTAATGCCATGATTTTTAATATGAAATCATAAACCACAAATACAATACAGAGATAATGTATATATAATTTTTAAACATAGAAACCAGTAAAAACATTGATTATATAAATGTCATAGTAGGAAAAATCACTAAAAAACAGGCCTTTAAAAAGATGATGTTCAACTGAGTGAGTTTCTGTGTTGATCAGAGAAGAATGTAGGATTGTATAGTCTCAAAATGTCCTAAATTTATATAGAATTAAAACTATATTTTCAAAACACTATATGGATAGTTCATTTAAAAGTATAAACATTCACATTTTGTTCATGAAATAATATCCATTTTAATTTTATCTTTTCCAATAAAACAATAATTTTCTTGCTCTGAAACATAATGAACTCTTTTAGTGTTAATATATATTTTTATAATCAATAAAGAACAACACAACTATAAAATATATTATTGTTAGGTAAAAATATTTGTTAAAATTTTAAATAATAAATAATATATCCCTTGGAATGTTCCTATAAAACATGATGGAAAATATTTTAAATTTAAAATCCTTAATATTTGATAATAATAATTTTCCTTGAAAATAGTGTATTGAATTTTACAAAGTTATCATCATATTTATCTATATAAAATATTCTTAAATTATTTATCATATAATATACCTAATTACTATTTCATAATAGTTCAATTGAATTTATAAAGAAAATTATAATAAAAATACAATGTAAATATATATTTGTGAAGATATGAAGAAAGAGAATATTTATTACTCTATAAAAATAAACTATTAATGTCTGTGTAACCATATTGTTTCTTAATTTCATTAAAAAAATTATTTTTAAGAAGAATTATTCTACCAAACCTCAAATGTTCATAAAAATCATTAACTATAAGAATCATTTAATTTCTCTAGGTAATAATTGTCTAACCGTAAACAAGATATGTGAAAGCATCATCTTGTGTTCTTTAAGAATCATCCTATGGTGAAAAACCATCATCCTACAAAATATAACCATCAATCTATTTTTTGGATAAGAATGATTCTATTTTTCTTGAGCATTAATTATTTGAAAAAATATAATACCTAAGATCATTTTTATGGATTATAATTATTAAAGATGATTTTCATAAAACAAAAAATATTATTCCCAAAACCATAGGGATTATTCAGGCCAAAGGTGAAAAATGCATTGGAAAATTTTAATTATTCAGTTATATATTTTAGGTGATCAGAGTTATAATTACTTTTAAACACACACAAACACACACACAAACACACACACACCGCACACACACATGCGGGAATGGTAGCTAATATCTCTTAAGGGATTACCCACCCACCCATCCCTATATATTCATATATTTAAGGCACATATGCCCATCATGGGATGGCGCAAAGACCACGTCATTTTCGATGTCCCATAGGCCCTTCGTGCATCATCTTGTACAAGTGTTTTTAACCCTTTAATACATCTTACTTGTGTCACCTCCCACTTGTGAAATGACTGCATCACCACCACTTATCTTTGAGCCTATTTCATCACCATCATCCTAAATCACCCAAGGAGATTTCTATGATTCGAACCCGTGTATTTTAGAAGAAGGATTATGGGATTTACCACTCTGGTACCACCCTAAATACTAATTATTCTATTACAAATGATTTAATATATAATATATAATCCACCTAAATAATTTTTATTTATTTTTCTCTGAAACCAATTTATAAAATACAAACAAAAAATAAAGAGTAAAATAATAAAAAATGTATATAATGGTATTTTCTTCCACAATAACTTCAAGATTAAGATATATTTCTCCAATCATGTTTGGGAGAACGAAATATGATTTTTACATTAGAAAGATATTTAGAAAAATATATATTTTTAATACTCTAAATTAGATATATTTTTTAAGGGACACTAAAAAATATCCCCTTTATTATTTTTATAAAAACAATAATACTAGAAAAATAACCCCAATTTTGCAATTATCAAAAAAAGAAAATATTAATACAAATCCTCTCTTTTTTGATACAAATGTTTTCTTCTTGAAACATTTTTCTATATTTATAAGAAAAATTAGAATTAAAATATGATAATTACCCTAAATATATAATATATGAAACTAAATGTTGGAAAACAATTTATTTATGTGTAAATGATAAAAATATTTTAATATTTCTTAAAATATATTTCATTAGAAAATTTTAATATGATTCTTCAACAAAGTTAATGTATTATAGAATCAAAAATATAATTTTGTTGAGACAATTATATGGATGAAATCCATTAATTGATGATATTTTCCTCCATTATGTTCTATTATATTTATAATAAGTGTCCAGATTTGAATATATTTGGAATTGAATTTGAAATTCCATCATATATAAATTTGAAACATACTTATGGTGTCCTTAAAAGAAGTCAATATATTCATGGAATCATATAAGATATTTTTAAATGAATTAAAAAATTAATAATATTGAAGCAATGTTTATGTATAGCAAAAAATAATAGATTAATCATATATTGTGTCCCAATAAGGAAAATATATTATTGTCCGTGTAATTAAACTTTAAAGTTAAAATTGATTTAAAATATTTAGAAACCAAATAATGTCACACAAAAAACGAATAAAATACCTGTAAATTTAATATTAAGTGATATTCTAATGTTAAAATTATTTTATCCTTCAAAAATTAGTTAAAATCGACATAAATATTATATAAATAAATTAATATAGATTATGATTATTTTTTAGTTTGAAATTATTACAAAACATGATCTTATTTCAATCTATTGAACAAAGAAATATAAAATTATTTAATATAGATATATTCTAGTTGATCATCAGAATAAATATTTTCCAAATATATGTCACCTTTTTGAACATGGTTTTTGATAAATTCTACATCACATCAATATCAACAACCAATGAATAATTTTAAAATTTCTTTGAAATAGAAATAATTAATGAATTATCATATACATTAAGTGTCCTTTCTAGGGAAACATCAATGTCAAAGAATGTTTTACTAATCCTTAGTGATTGATTACATCATCTTCTATCAATAATGTATTCTATTTTTTAAGATGATAGATTCAAAAAAAATTCTTCTATGAAATCCAAGAAATTGTGAATTTCCATAAAAATTAACACATACCTCATGTGTTTTTATATCTATTTTGAATATATAAACATATAATTTATAAAGCATTCTACCTAATAAGTATTTTTTCCAGCATAAAATAATTAATGGTTTAAAGAAAATTTATCATAATATGTTATTAATTTAATAACATTTAAATTATTTTCATAAAATTATTATGGAATATTTTAGAAATTTAAAATGAATATAATAAATAATCCTTAAATGCAGTGCTGTATAAAAATCTTCAAAATATATTTTTATATAGCTTATTATTAACTGATTTTACTTATTCATAAATATGTAACTTAAATAAAATAATCATAGTAACATTTGAGGTTTTACAATCATAAAATCTAAATATATTAACAAATTATGTTCCATATATTAACTAATTAATTAAAATTCCATAACATCTTTGTAGAAATTAAAGTCCAAGAATGAATTTTAATTCTCAAATAAGGCTCATTTCAAAATCAAGAGTCATTGATTATAAAATTTGATGACATAAATCATCATTTGTTGATTATAAAATGATTTCATTCACATTTATTTAAACAATAAAAATTTCATTATAATTTGTCTTTATAATGAATATAGGGTCTACCATTGTGATTGAAATTTTTTTCTAAAAGAGAATTTAAATATATTTCATAACATGCACTTGGGTATTTTTGAAGTCCATTAAATTCTATTTTTAAATAAAAAATTATTTGGAAAAGTTTTCACATTAAAAACCAGGGATTCATTTAATAATGAGATTTCAATATTATATATATTTACACTTTAACATTTCATATCAATTTCAAATAGGATAAAGGAATTAAACCATGAATAAGTGGATAATATTATTATAGAATATAACCTAGAAACTAAGGAAAATATTTCTTTATAATAAATAATTCTATCTAGACTATTACATTAAACTTATAATCTATATTTCCTTCTCCCAATATTTTAAAATTCATCAAAACTATTCCCAGAAAAAAATCTAGTATCAATTACTGGAGAATATTTTGGTTGTATAACTAAATCCCAAACCTTATTTCATAAAAAATTATTTATTAACTCTAGTGTAAGAAAATGTATTATTGTTTTCCATTTTAAAATAATAAATTTTAAAAAACTTTTTATTTTTAGCTAGTTTGTACAATAGTTTTTAGTTGGAATGGATTGGATAACTATTCAAAAAAAAATTTCTCACTGAGTGACACATAAATATATAAAAATCAATTTTTTTTTCAATTTATATTATTAAATTAATAACATATTATCCTTTTGGTTTTTATATAATAAGAAAGATTATTATTTATAAATAAAATACACATAACAATGAAATTTCACATCCATTCCAAAATCACATAATCTTTAAATACTAATAAAATTTTGCTTCAAACCCTCAATATATAGAAATTTACATACGATGATAGAATCATAAATTCATACATAACCACATTAATTTAATAAATGTTTTGAATTATCACCAATTGTAACATTACCTCCTTTATGCTGTTTAAATGATATAAATTTTATAGTATCACCTTTCATATTATATCACAACTGGAAATGCAGGCTTTCCCAACGGTTTTGAACTGTTGGGAAAGCCTGCATAACCGTTGGTATATGTTATACCAACGGTTCAAAAAACCATAGGGATGTAAGCCGCTGGGAAAGCTTTTCCCAACAGTTTACACTGAACCATTGGGATAGGTTAGAAAAAATGATCCTATCCAAACAGTTGTGCAAAACCGTTAGTTTTTCCCAACAGATAGGCTTGAACCATTTGGAAAACCAAACGATTTTTACAAAGGGTTCATAGAGAACCATTTGTAAAAAAAGTACTCATAATTCTATGCCACCGAATTGAAACCGCTGGGATAGCCTATGCAGTGCAATTTGCACAAAAACCTACAATTTGCACAGCTGCCAGTCCATTCCCTCTCCTTTCCAATTACCTCTCATTTATAATCATTTCCAATTATTGTACCTATAATAAACTAATACATACATATACAATTATTGTACCTGCAATAACCAACTAAAACATTCATATAGAAAACAAATTCATACACATTTAACATATAATGCATTGTGGAACTATACACATCCAGAATTAAATTAGAATTCATAACATAATTATAAACATACATAATTCATTTAGAATTCAATTTAAAATTTAGATGAAAATTATATGTGGAATCAAGAATTCAATTAATAATTTGATCAGGTTTTTGTATACCATATGTTTTTACTAGAAATGATGTCCATTTTAAACAAAATACATACACCTGGTGTGATAGCGGCCACACCGTGCCTCCGATCGAGGTGAGGTTTACTCGTACACCTTACAAATGACCCATGGATCATTGTACTAAAGTATCAACATATTATGATAGAGTTTGGTCGGCTTCCATATATCAGTTTTTTTTCACATAAAATGAAGTGCCTTTTAAATAAAAGAGTGAAACTTTGAGTGGTTTCTGCAATATCATGCCTCATATTGAGGCAGGGTTGACTCGTACAAGTCACAAATGACCAATGGATTGTTGTGCTAAAATATCAAAACAACCAGAATCCATTTGGTCGGTTTTCCATATGTACTTAATATTTTTTCCATTTTAAACATAAGAGAGAATATTTGGGTTGTTACGGCCACACCATGACTTGTATTGAGGCGTGATTGATTCATACACGTCACATATGACCAATGGATCGTTGTCCAAAAGTTTCAAAAGATTTCTAATGCGTTTTATCAGTTTTTCATATGCCAGTTGTTCTTTTCACTTATAATCCAATCCATTTTAAACAAAACAGACACAGTTAGAGTTGTACCGGCCACACCGTGCCTCAGATTTCGATGGGGTTGAATTTTACACATCTCAAATGATCCATGGATCATTTTTCTAAAGTACCAACAGAATCTGAATGTTTTTGGTCTGTTTTCCGTATCCAGTTGATGTTTTCACTTAAAATGATGTCCTTTTCAAACAAATAAGAGACACTTTGAGATGTTCCGGCCAGACCACACCTCAAATTGAGGCGGGGTTGATTCTTACATGTCACAGATGAACCATGGATCGTTGTACTAAAGTATCAATATAATCATAATCTGTTTGGTCGGTTTTCTGTATGTACTTAAAATGTTGTCCATTTTAAAAAAAGAGAGACACTTAGAGTGATCCTAGCCACACCGTGCTTTGGATTGAGGCGGGGTTGACTTTTACACATCACATATGACCCATGGATCGTTTTCCTAAAGCATTAACACATTTCAAATGTGTTTGGTCAGTTTTTCGTATGTCATTTGTTGTTTTCACTTAAATGTTGTCCATTTAAAACAAAAGAGAGACACTATGAAGGGTTCCAGCCACACCGCGCGTCAGATTGAGGCGGGGTTGACTCGTACACGTCACATATGACCCATTTATCATTTTGATAAAGTATCAATGCAATCAGAATCTGTTTGGTCAGTTTTTTGTATGCTAGTTGTTGTGTTCACATAAAATGAAGTCCATTTTAAACAAAAAAGAGACACTTTGAGTGGTGTCGGACACAATGTGCCTCGGAATGAGGCGCAGTTGACTCCTACACATCACATATGACCCATGGATATTTCTCTTAATGTTTTAATGGAATCCGAATGCATTAGGTTGGTTTTCTGTATGTACTTAAAATGTTTTCTATTTTAAACAAAAGATAGAAACATATAGTGATCCCAAAAACGCCACAACTCCGATTGAGCCCATGTTAGATTGTACACGTCACATATGACCCATGGATAGTTGTGATAAATTATCAATAGAATCCGAATTCGTTTGGTCGATTTTCCGTATGCGAGTTGTTCTTTTCAATTATAATTTTATCCATTTTAAACAAAAGAGTCACAATTAGAGTTTTACAGGCCACACCGCACCTCGGATTTAGAAGGGTTTGAATCTTACACGTCTCAAATGACCCATGGATCATTTTCCTAAAGTATCAACAAAATCAGAATGCGTTTGGTCAGTTTTCTGTATGCCATTTGATGTTTTAACTTAAAATGATATCCTTTTGAAACAAAAGAGAGACACTTTGAGTGGGGCCGACCACACCATGCCTCAGATTGAGGCGGGGTTGATTCATACATGTCCCATATGACCCATGGATCATTGTTCTAATGTATCAACACAATCAGAATCTGTTTGGTTGGTTTTATGTATGTACTTAAAATGTCGTCAATTTTAAACAAAAGAGAGACACATAGAGTGATCCCGGCCACACCATGACTCGGATTGTGGTGGGTTTAACTCGTAAACATCACATATGACCCATGGATCATTGTCTTAAAGAATCAACGTATTTCAAATGTGTTTGGTTTGTTTTTAATATGTCACTTGTTGTTTTCATATAAAATGATGTCCATTTTAAACAAAAGAGAGACACTATGAATGGTGTTGGCCACACCACACCTCAGATTGAGGCGGGTTTGACTCGTACACATCACATATGACTGATGAATCGTTGTTCTAAAGTATCAACATAATCAGAATCTGTTTGTTCAGTTTTAGGTATGCCATTTGTTGTTTTCACTTAAAATGATGTCAATTTTAAACAAAAGAGAGACATTTTGAGTGGTGTCAGCCACACCGCACCTCGGAATGAGGCAAGGTTGACTCATAAACGTCACATATGACCCATGGATCGTTCTCCCAAATTTTCAACGGAAACCGAATGCATTTTGTCATTTTTCCGTATGTACTTAAAATGTTGACCATTTTAAACAAAAGAGAGACACTTAGAGAGATCCCGGCCACACCACAACTCGGATTGAGCCTAGGTTGGCTCGTACATGTCACATATTACCCATGGATCATTTTCCAAAAGTTTCAATAGATTTCGAATGCGTTTTGTTGGTTTTTCGTATGCCAGTTGTTCTTTTCCCTTATAATCCAATCCATTTTAAACAAAACAGACACAGTTAGAGTGGTACCAGCCACAAACCACCTCGGATTTAGATTGGGTTGACTCGTAAACATCTAAAATGACCCATGGATCATTTTACTAAAGTATCAACACAATCTAAATGCATTTGGTCAGTTTTCCGTATTCCAGTTGATGTTTTCACTTAAGATGATGCCCTTTTGAAACAAAAGAGAGAAACTTTGAGTGGTACCGACCACACCGTGCATCAGATTAAGGCGATGTTGATTCGTACACGTCACATATGACCCATGGATCGCTATGATAAAGTATCAACACAATCAGAATCAGTTTGGTCGGTTTTCCATATGTACTTAAAATGTAGTCCATTTTAAACAAAAGAGAGACACTTAGAGTGATTCCGTCCACACCATACCTTTTATTGAGGTGGGGTTGACTCGTACACTTCACATATGACCCATGGATCGATTAATTAATGAATCAACAGTTTTAGAATTTGTTTGGTCGGTTTTCCATATGTTAGTTGTTTTTTTCACTTAAAATGATGCCCATTATAAACAAAAGATAGACACTATGAATGGTATCGGCCACACCGCACCTTGTATTGAGGTGGTTTTGACTTGTACACATCACATATGACCCATGGATCGTTTTTCAAAAGTATCCACACATTATGAATCCTTTTGGTCGGTTTTCTGTATGCTACTTGTTTTTTTCACTTAAAATAAAGTCCATTTTAAAAAAAAAGAGAAACACTTTGAGTGGTGTCGGCCACACCACACCTCCGATTGAGGCGATTTTTACTCATACACATCACATATGACCGATGGACCGTTCTACTAAAGTTTCAATGGAAACAGAATGCGTTTGGTTGGTTTTCCGTATTTACTTAAAATGTTGTTCATTTTAAACAAAAGAGAGACACTTTGAGTGATCCCGGCCACACCGCAATTCGGATTGAGCCCGGGTTGGCTCTTACACATCTCATGTATCCGTTGTATTGTTGTGATAAATTATCAACAGAATACGAATGCTTTTGGTTAGTTTTCCATATGCCAGTTGTTCTTTTCACTTATAATCCTGTCCATTTTAAACAAAATAGGCACAGGTAGAGTGGTACCGGCCACAACACGCCTCAGATTTATACGGGGTTGACACGTACACATCTCAAATGACCTATGGATCATTTTCCTAAAGTTTCAACATAATCCGAATGCGTTTGGTCGGTTTTCCGTATGCCAGTTGATGTTTTCACTTAAAATGATGTCCTTTTGAAACAAAAGAGAGACCCTTTGAGTGGTAGCGGCCACACCACACCTCAAGATGAGGAGGGGTTGATTCGTATATGTCACATGTGACCCATGGATCATTGTTCTAAAGTATTAACACAATCAGAATCCTTTTGGTCAGTTTTCCATATGTACTTAAAATTTTGTCCATTTTAAACAAAAGAGAGACACGTAGAGTGATCCCAGCCACACCACACCTCGGATTGAGGCGAGGTTTACTCTTACATGTCACACATGACTCAAGTATTGTTGAACTAATGTTTCAACGGAATCTTAATGTGTTTGGTTGGTTTTTCGTATGTCAGTTGTTATTGTACTTTAATATTTTGTCCATTTGATGAGCATGAGCTAATAAGATTACCAAGACATTCATATAATTAAAGACATAAAAATATGGAATAGTCCTAAATAAAATTGCATGATCAGAGAAATGATAAAAAGAATGTGAAATCATGGAGGGTGGGTGGCTGTCCGGGGGGCCGTCTGGGGGGTGTCTGTGGGCTATCTGGGGACCACGGAAGAGGGTGGGGGGGGGGGGGGGCTTTCCGAGGGGTGTTTGGGGGGCTGTCTTGGGTCCAAGGAAGAGTTTGGGGGGGGGGGGAGGGCTGCCTGGGGGGCTATCTGGGGGTGTCCAGGGGGTGTCCGGGGACCAAGGAGGAGGGTGGGGGGCTGTCTGGGGGTTGTACGGGGTCCAGGGAGGAGGGTGGGGGGGGGGGGGGGGGTCTGTCTGGGGGACTGTCCAGGGGGCTGTCCGGGGGGCTGTCCAAGGGGTGTCTGGGGACCAAGGAGGATGGTGGGGGGCTGTCCGAGGTCCAAGGAGGATGGTGGACGGTTGTCTAGGGTCCAAGAAGGAGGGGGGCTGTCCAGGGAGTTTCAAAAAACAAAAAACTCTATAAACATGCTCAATATACACCGCAACCACTAAAAGACAACAACATACATGAAAAAAGACAATATATAAAAATAACCCAACTCCAATAATATACTATGGGTCTAGAAAGAACCAAATACTAGAATAGATCAAACATCAAATCTCAGTAATATTAGTAAAAAATGTAACCGTTCAATTTTTCCCACATCACCATCACCATAATCACCATAATCATCACCCTCTTCCTCGTCCCCATCAACATCCTCACCCTCCTCAGCGCCCTCATCCTCTTCCTCACCCTCCTCCTCACCCTCGCCATCCGCCTCACCCTCCTCCACTCCCTCATCTTCCGCATCAGACTCCTCTCCATCATCATCATCAGGCTCAACATCATCATGACCACCAGTAGAACTACCACCTGGTGAACCATATATAGAACAAATCGGCGACATATATTCATCAAAATCTAGGATGGCCTCTGGTGGAAGTGTTGGACGTAGAACTTCAATAAATTTCATAAATGCACTGTACTCCCTAGCAGACTGTTCTGCCATCTCTGGGGCCCTTTTTTCAACCTGTTCTGACTGTGCCCTAACTTGCTACAGCTCAGTGACACTAAAACGCATACATGAAAAGGGAAAATAACTCGTCGGGGCTATCCTAGGTCGGCAACGTACTCTTCCAGGATGCTCCTCTTTCAACACCTCATGTAAGTGATCAGTTGGCCGAAAATTGTCTGGTTCTTGGGCATCGAGGGCCTCTAAAGAAGATTGTTACAAATATAAATATATTATTAAGTTAAAAAATAGATATTAAAATATAAAATCAACAGATTAAAACTTACAATCTGCTACTGAGTCGCTTCATTGACGACACTTACATCCTTTTTCCGTATACTCGAGAAAAACAGTTTTGCTCGAGGAACACATCCTTCAATATTCTGTATTTGCGTCTATAATGACATTGAAAACTAAAGTTATATGAAAACTTTAGCAAATGATCAAATAATTGATGAAACGAAAGGAAGTTTAAGTCGTAAAGAAAACTTATAAACAATTGTCATACCTTCTTCCTCTCATGATCTGGCATCGTAGTATGTCCTAGTGTGTGGATGTATTTTTTTTGCTTCAATGTTTTTTTATTTTTTTATAGATGATTCCTAAATAAAATTTGATAATTCAAAGTACAATATTAATTTAAAACATGAAATTTATTATTTAAATACCTCAAATTTAATTAATAACTTAAACTGGGTAGTGGTCCAATGAGTAATCATCTGACGATATTGCTCTATAGGACAACCATCCACGAATGGTACCAACTATAACTGAGTGCCAAATCTTGCACACCATCCAATATTCAACTAATGTTTTTAGTCTCTCCAAAGCTCTTCTAAAACCTTTATATGTTCCAGTCGTGCACCCTCACCATCGGGAAAATTAAATCAAAGCTGACATCAAAATATTAATTCATATAAATATAAAAATAATTCATGGAATTAAATACAACAAGATTTTTTACCCATATCTCTTCCATAGCTCTATCCTTGACCTCATGTGGAAAATGTATCCATGATAGCGGGATGATGGGAATGATGTCAGTGTATTTGGAAAGAGTGGCAAAAAATCTCCGACATTGTTGCACTATTTTATCAACCACTTGGTTATCTTCATTGTAATCCACAATAACCTGTGTGAGGCAGTTCCACAATGCACGCATGCATGTAAGCCCCCGCCCCGCCTCCTGTCAGGATATGTATATTTCATGAATGAAAAACAAATATCTTATCAAAACATGTTATAATGAAAATAAATATTTCTATAAATTATTTTAGGGTTCTATAAATGTACATGTGCTAGTCCGATCGCTGAGCACCGCTGGATCCACAAAAACTGATGGAACACCCTATAGTGGAACAGGAGTCGAAGACGATGGAATATAGATGCTTGGAGAGACATAAGTAGAAGGAAAGAAGATGGGACAGCTGTATGACCGGATTCTGACTGGGGAGTGGGAATCATCATGAGATATGAAAAAGTTTGTCCAGAAGATGCAAAAGGTGGGAAAAACATGGGAGGCCTAAATATCTCATGTGTCCCTAACGACACAACATGATCAGAATATGGGAAGGATGACATGTCAGTGGGAGGGGCAGGGTCTAGTCAGGTACGCGAAGCTGCTCGTCCACCTCTGGTATGAACCCTCCTCGTTCCACCGGCCTGAGTGCTACGACCAGTACTAGGATCCTCAACAAATAACTATCGACGTATTGGTGGATCCTGCAAAAATTTTCCCAAATATTTAAGCACATGACATTATATATTATTTAAATATATATATTTTAAATTAAGTACTCACTGTAGTAACTAATGGTGGTATTCCCATCTCCACCATTCAATGATTGTTCTCCATCATTCTTTTCCTTCACCTCTCTTTAATTGGCTGCATTTCTTGATTTTGAAGACAAATATGTAATTAATCAGAAAACAGAAACTAATGTGTAACCCAAAAAACTAAATATATGAGAGAATACGAGGATTCATTGGTAATTTAGCTATCAATTGTTTTAGAAGATCTTCAATGGATTTAATAAATCATACAAGTTGTAATATTCACCATTTTAGAAATATTGTTTGACTAGGTTTGAATATAATTAAATTACAAATTAGAAAATGGAATTCAAATAAAAAAGCAACAAATAAACAATAAAAATTCAAATAATGGTCAAGTTAGCTAAAATATATTTGTGATCAATACTAAATCAATTTTAATATTACCAACCTTAACAACCCAACTCGAGGTAAACCAATAGAATTGAGAACACGGATGAATGATTCTATATATTTTCAACCACAACTTCAGGTTCACAATAAACTCTGATAGTTGAGCTATTGGAGTCATTAAAAGAAATAAATGGATTGGTTCCAATGGTACTATGGACAGTGCAAATTCCATCATCACCATCATAAAAAATATTACCTAGAATTACTTCAACTACGACAAAAAATTCTGGTCGAAGTTGGTCTTTGACATAAAAAACTTGTTTCGCAATTGATGCCAACACATATAGTTCTTCGGTATCAAGAGTGTGAGTCATATTAATTACTCCAAATCCACAATAATCAAAAAAATGTGTCCTGTCTTTTCATTGAATCAAACCAATGGAATTTCATCATTGTAACTCGTCCATGAGAGTAATAATCTAATATTTTTATTTTCTCAACGACTCCATAATAACCCGCATTTTTAAATCAGAGTCTACTATCTGATTCACTAGCATAACAATATGTTGTGGCAGTAACCATTACACCATCATGTTGTGTTCTCATGTTATTTTCTCATTTAGTGACAATATATTTGTACATATTGATAACAATTGATTTACAATCATGAACCACAATATTTTACCAAAAGACAAAGCTATTATTTCCTCAGAGACAGAGTCTGCAGAAAAACTCAATAATGTCAATATAAATGACTATTAAACTTAATTAAATATTGATATAATTATTTAAAATAGTAATATTTTTACCATTAATTTTAACCAAGCACAAAACTCTTTTTTATGCAACATCTCTCTCATTCTCAATGATAAAAAACGATGCTTCCTATTTATCATTGTTTTATATTCCCTATAGATAAAAAATATGAATAGTTTAACAGATATATATGTATGATATACATATTCAATTTAGTTATTTGATATAGTCATCAAACAAATCACAATTGAACAAAACTGTGCGATGTGCCATCTCCCGATCTTCATGGTTTAAATTCTTCAATGTATATGATCAAGGAATTCCTCCTGTTTGAGGAAGTGATGGAAAACTGGGTTCAATTTTCTCATATTGTTCTTCTTCATCTCTCATTGGACTGTTCATTCCTGTAGTAAGATCAGACAATACATTGAGCTGAAATCCATACATTCTTGATCCAAGTAACCATTCATGATAGAACCTTCGGGATGATTACTATTTCAGACATAAGACATTAATGTGTACATATTCCTTTAAGTTGGATACATCCAATGAAATGAAACAAGTCCCCCAAGAAGTATTTCAGTGGGAATATGGACAGTCAGATGCAACATGCATGTGAAAAATGATGGAGGAAATATTTTCTCCAACTCACAAAAAATTAATGGGGTATATGTCATCATTTTTTGCAAGAAAGACTTGGACAACTTCTTAGCACAAATACCTCTAAAAAAATTGCACAACCTAATAACAGTCATCCTTACATTATTGGACAAAAGATGACAGATTTCTATTAGAAGAAACTCAAGCAGTAGAACGTGATAATCATGGGTCTTCAATGATTTCAGCTTTAACTCTCTTCTTTTGACCCATTTAGATATGTTGCCTGAATAGCCATCCGGAACTCTAATAGTCTCTAATACTTTAGAAATTTTTTTTTCATAGGAGTCGTCACATAAGAAGCACATGGAAGTTTCCATTTATTTTCATGGATATTCACAAGATGCAATTCTGGTCTGATGCCCCAATCCACCAAGCCACGCAGAGATCGTAAATCATCTTTTGTCTTCCCCATGACATTTAGAAGAAAAGAAAGCAACATTTCACATATATTATCTTCAATATGCATTACGTTTAAGAAATGACATAAAAAATTGGTTGACCAATAGGGAAAATCAAAAAAGATACTTCTCTTCCTCCAATTGTAATAAGTTTCAGTAGAAACATTCTTTCTCTTTACAGGTTTTATTTGACCCTTCCCAAATAAAAAACTGAAATCTTTCAATTCATTAAGCACATCAGTTCCAAACATACGCTGAGGTGGATCATTGGTCTCTATGGTATTATCAAATCTTAGACGATTCATTCTATATGGATGATCATTTGGAATGAATCATCGATGTCCCATAAAACTGAAACTACAATGATGTTTCAGTCTTCTGGATCGTGTATTCTTCATACAAACTGGGCATGAAAGTTTTCCCATCGTGGTCCATCCAGACATAATTGCATAAGCTGGAAAATCATTGATTGTCCACATAAGCACAACACTCAACTAAAATATGTCTTTTGAACATGCATCGTATGTGCACACACCCACATCCCAAAGAAGTTTCAACTCTTTTATTAGTTGTTGAATGTATACATCGATATCAATGCTTGGATAAAAATGACCAGATATGAGTATACTCTTGAAAGTGAAAGGTTTTTTTCATACACAAACATAAGGGAAGATTATAAATGTGTATAAAAACTAGCTATGTGATGTGCAAAGTACGCTTCTACCCAAACGGATTAAAACTGTCACATGAAAGACCCAGCCTCACATTACGCACGTCAGATGAAAAATCTGAATTTCCAGCATCAGATCTTTGCCTTGCAAATCCATCTGCACGATGAACCAACTCATCATTAGTAATCTTTCTCTTGGTATCATGCCATCTCATTTTTATTAGTATGTCATAAGACATAAAAAGATTATTAAGTTTGGGGATCCATAGAAAGTGCCACATTACTTTATATGGAATGCGGGATGGTGTTCCATCAGATTTTTACTTCTAGCGGGATGTGCCACTTTTTATATAATCATTTCGTTCAGCAGTTTCCTCCAAGAATAAAAAACAATATTTTGGGTAAGCATGAATTTTATTTCATGAAAATCTAAGTTCCTCTACTAAATTCCATTCCATATAGTGGTTTGTGGGAATATCTATATCATCTGGACGTAAATCCTTCATGAGGGTAAGAATGTAATCGATTGTGGTATTAGTAATCCCATACATTGTTTTCCCATGAAACAATCAGATTAAAAATTCCAACTTTTTCATTTTATCGCATTGTTGATATATTGGAGTCGTGGCAGCATCATTCAATTTTTTCACCCTATCAATATCATGATTTTCACTAGATGCATCAGCTGTCCTCATATCGAAGTCTTCTTGAGTCAAAATCCTTTCTTTTTCAGGATGACGAATAAATGGATACCGATCATCTAACAAATTATCCATTCTAATCCATTCATTTCGATCATCACAAATTCGAGACTTCATTTTCTCCCAATTGTGATACCAAAAAATGTAGTTTGATTGAAAACCATTTTTGGTTATGTGGTAGTTGACTTCTTCAAGGCTCAACCGAGGTCTACCAACACAATTTGAACATGGGAAGTGTATGCGACCACTATCTGAAGCATTTTGAAATGAAAAATATATAAATCTCTTCAAATTTTTTTTGAAAATTGCTTGAGATCTGATCAGTTTCATACATCCATCTTCTGTCCATTCTATAAAAAGAATTTATATAATTGATTTTGTCATAAAAAATTCAATAGGATTGAAATTTAATAGAATATACATTTAATTAAACAATAAAGGAAGAAGTTTCTAGTCAATGTAGTGAACTATTAAAATAATGTAAAGAACAAGTATTCATAAATTAAATTAAAACTTATTTATATTAAATTTCATTAGGTCTATAATTGGAACATGCCACAGATCCCATTTTGTGTTATAGGCATCCCAAATCATTTACTCATGTTCAATAACTCATTATTGGAACCTCTATGGACATACCCTTCATTACACAATAACTTCCCCAAGTCAAGCGCACCCCATGGGTGAATAAATTTTAGGCTTCTATACTAATAGGTTGTTCATGGCTTGTAAAAAGATTTAATTTCATTAAGTATAGACAAAAACATTTATTTTTAAATTTGAGACTAATAATAAAGTATGTCAATGATAAAAACATTAATGAATTAAACTTGTGACTTATCTAACATTTTTATGGATGTCTACACATGCAAGAATGACTAGTGAAAAGCACCCCACCATCACAAAAGTGAGTATTGTCCAAGAAGGACACATAATATACAACGTACAATGAGAACCATATTTAATTGACCCTAATGTTATATTAGTACAGTCATCTTAGGGGAAATGGAATATATGATCCTGGTTAACTGATGAATTCAAAAGATCGTATTCCATATGTTGGACAATATCTAAGGTAAGAAATCAGGTGAGGATGTGTTTACATCATTCAATTTAATACAAGATAGTGAGAATGAAGGCTTAAATTAACGACTTGAGTTCAATGATTAAATGAGGGTAGAGGTTTCATAGGCTGTGTAAAAAGAAATATGAAATAATGGTATAGGTTTCATACAATGTGCATGGTGGGGGAGTCTCAGCCAATTTAGAAACTAAAATAAATTCCCATCATAGGTATCAATAAGAAACATCAACATTAAAAGAAAAACCAATTAAAAAAGGACTAAAAACATCCAACATTTCAAGAATTCACTACTATGCATGGTTTACCCACATGTTTAGTAGTAATTATATGTCTTAATCGTGAACCACCTCTATACCTCCCAATTTTCACCAATAAACATAAGGTAAATATCTCAAAATATCTTTAATTCAACTCATTAATAGGATCAAAATGAAAATATAATCTTCAACCAACCATGGAATCTCTTTCACAACACATTCTCACACACCAGTTATCTCATGTGTTAGTAAATACAAAACATAGTCACATAACAAGTGTACTATAACAAATTACATTACACAAGCCTTATTAAAAAATTTATCATTTTAATAATACACTTTCCTCAAGGATTCTTAAGGAAAACATTCATAGAAACATTGCTAAAAATTAATAAACACTTATAAATAAATTTCCAAGTAACAATTAATTACAAGATGAAGAAAATGAATAAAAACACATTCTTAGAAAATCTAGAATCCAACCGCAATAAATTTTAAATGTTTCTTCTTCGATGGAGGGTTAAATATTTAATTAATTAAATGGATTGGAATAGAGAAATTCTAGATTAAATCAAAACAAAAAAATGATATACACATCAAAATCAAAACATAAAACTAAAATATTATATGAATAAAAATAAAAACAATGTATCACTTATATATTTTATGTTTATAAAGAATAAAATACCTGATTTTAGATGATTCTGATGGAGTTTCACCAGTTCGTATAGGGGATGTCGTGAGAGGAGCCGAGCGTTGGAGAGATTTATGGTTCTGTCGCGAATGGAGAGAGAAGCGACCAGACTGTATTTGGGGTAAATATTTACCAAAGGTTTTTAAAAACCATTGGTAAATAGGTGTCCAAGGCACCTGTTCCCAACAGTTCAATAGAACCGTCGGTAAAGGGGAACCCTTTCCCAATGGTTTACTAGAACCGTTGGGAAATGGTGCCTTTGACAACCCTTTCCCAACGGTTCTAGGAAACCATTGGGAAATGGTGTCATGGAACTTCTTTAGCAACAGTTTGGTAAAGAAGCGTTGTTAAAGCTTGTATTTCTAGTAGTGTATGAACACCCACTATACACCTATGATATTTATTTTATTAAAATTCTATGTCACATAAATTATTAAGATAAATTTAATTATTCTTTGGTAACTATGCAATGTTGGGTCCAATATGGTTTCTGTAAAATTTCATAATATCCCATAATGATATTGAACATTTATTAAAAAGTAATTTATATTAAATGGCCATATATTAAAAGTAAATGGTCTACATAAGGGATTGTTGAAATCTTCGGGATCATTCACATGTATAGTGTCCATTCATTGAAAATTTAAAACATTTAACTATTAAAACACTTCCTTTAGAACATTTAAAATAAAATTTATTTTATATTTTATTTAATTTACTATAATAAAGAATACCAATAGTAATTTTATTTTGGACTTTAATTAATAACATTTTATCATATTTTTTTATTCCATGAACTAATATAGAAATACCCAACTTTATGTTTTCTATTTCTCTTTCAACTTTTCACATTAAAACATAATTATAATAATGTTTATTTTATGACCATTTTTTTATTTTTAATGATAATACCTTACTTTTATATTTATTTAAATTTTTAACAAATATTCAGTGACCTTTTCATTTCTACTTGAATCCATATTTATTAGTTTTTCATTCTATTTGAGATCCACTTTATTTTCAATAATATTATTGTTAAACTTATAAAAACATTCCTAGTGTATTTATAAATTATTTTAAATTACATTAAATAATCATTCTATTTTAACAGATAATTCATCAATTTGATAATATTTAATACACAAATTAAAATGATAATTTTTAACATTATTTTTTAATTTTATAAAGATACTATACCAAAATTTACCTCTTTATTTCCAAAATCATATTATTCATTTTCATATGAGTATTTTGTAGAAATCCATCCCTTTACAAGTTAACTCCACTATTTTTGTTTTCATCTTATTTTTAATGCCTTTTATCTTTAGGAATGATTATTTTATGTGTCTTTTACTATGACAATCAGAACATATTACTTTGGGAACCTCAATAAAAATAATATTTATTTTTTATATTATTTATGATATTCTCTAGAAAAATCTATTTTATTCATTCTTGAATATTACTTATGACTCCATTAATATCTATTAAAAGTATAAATATTATTATCTATATCATTTTCTTCTAACTCAGAATCTTATGAGTAAATAGATACTTTTATTTTTTATTTTAGTAAAACTCTAATTTTTTATATTTTTCTATATCAATTATTATTTTAATTCTAATTAATATTGAATAAAAAAGAAGATATACTAATCAAAATTATATTCTTTTAAAATTTTAAATTCATCAATTTTGACCTTTTAATAAGTTTATTTTTAGATAGATCTCATAAAATTATATTATCTAAAACATTATTATATATTGATTCTCTTGATGAATTCATATAATTTAAAATAATATTAAAATAATGAAACATTCAATTTATAGTATTATTTTCCACTATAGAAAAATATTTATGTTAATTCCACGATTATAAAATATTAGTTCTAATTTATTTAGCTAAAACATACTGAGTGGTCTTTAAAATTCCCCACATACCATGTGCAATATTACATGATGAAATATGATTAATTACATTTAATTTAATAGTATAGTAATGTATATTAATTATTCTCTAATTAAGAACATATTTTAATGTATCAAAAAAAATTACATTATATGTTATATCCATAATTATTTAAATGGTTTTACATAAGTTTTTCTATTGTTTGGTCTTGATAGGTGAGATAATAGAAGGTTTAAGAGATGGAGGGGGATGAAATTACCTCTTTAAAAATTGTAAATACTTATAAAATAATATTTAATTTAGAGTGGAAAAAAATATATGAACACATTATTTTTTATAGTAGTTAAAATCAATGCAATACAATATATAATATTTAATCCCTAAATAAAAGATTATGGAACCCACAAATATTATAACCAGATTTTTAAAATAAGAAAAAACCTTTTAATGAATATCTATTTAACCCATAGTGTATTAACCAACAAAATATGACTTTTATAATGATAAAGTAAAAAATAAGAACCTTACATTTGATGTGGAGGAAGAACAAGGATCAATTTATCATAGAAAAATGGAAAATCAAAACCACTAATTTCTTCTATACCAATAAACAACCAATAAAATTATTTTTTTATCATGGTGGAAAAGAGTGTGAGGTGCCTTTTATAATGGTAGTATAACTTGACACTAAGATCATAAATTTGAATGTAAAATAATAACCAAAAAATAAAATACATAGAAAATATAGAATAAATTTAAAACCATAGAATCCCATTTGCAGTGTGAATCTCTAAATATTGAGGTAATAAAGGAAGAAAATCATAAAAGGATCAAAATAATGATTTTTATCCTTATGAGTTACAATTTTTATCACAAAATAATGTTATACATGATAATTTGAAATTATTCTAAATTTTCAGGAAACTATAACTAGATTATTCAAACTATATATAAACAGTTTCTTGATGCACCATATCCTTCAAAACATGGTCATCGATTTATAGTCATTATACTTTATTTTTCCCCAATAATTCATATTTTTATCTCTCTCAAAGATAAAGTTTTAATAGATTGTTTATAGAAGCATTGATAATATATCAGACATAATAAAACTATATTTAAAAAACTCCATAGATAAAAAAATTCATACATTTTTAAATAATCACTAATAAATTCCATGGAAAGTTCACATAAATCAAGAAATAAGAAATTTTTATGTTTGATATGATTCATTTTAAAATAATAAAATTTATTATAAAATAATGTGAATATTAACCATGATATATCATATATTATTGTCATTTAAATCTATATGAAATTATTTAATTTATTCTATATGTAATTGAAGTAATTATTCATAAAATATGGATGAAATGAATAGTGGGTTTTATTATAAAAAATATTTATTAAATCAATATATAAAAATATATCTATTTTTTTTCATTTCTATAAAAAGAAATTTAGAATACATGTAACCCTAATTTTGTAACATATTTATAAATAATTGTTTCTGTATGCATCATTCCTTATATGTATGATTGTTGTTAAGTATAATTTAGTGTATCCAATATTTAATTGTTCTACATAAGATTCATATAACTCTGTGCATGATCCTTGTAAGTATTATCTCTGGTTAAATAGAAATAATACCGTAGTGGATGAACATTATATTATTTTCATTTCCATCATTCTTTGTTAAACGTAAACCTGATTTTATACAATATAAGAAACTTTCTATTGTAAAAATATAAACCATAAGGATCAGTCAATATGGATTTAAATACTTAATCATAATTGTTAAAAAACTACAATGACTAATCCTTAAACCATAAGTATGACTTAAGGAAAAATTAAATACTATTTTTTAAAATTAATATTATTAAATTATGAATGATTCAGTATATGATTTATATCCTAAATCCAAAAAAAATATTTTTCTAGGAAATCACTTCTTAAAACACATAAAAAACTTAAATAATAAAACAATAAGAAATGTCAACAATATTATTTTTTTCTAAAAGAATTGTAAAAAAAGATACATTTATTCACTCATGGATAGAAAACAAAATCATTATTTTTTAATTAATAAAAACAATGAAATGTATAACTTTAATTATAAAAAGAATATAGTGTAGAAACATAAAACCTAATACCCTACTATAGCAGGTAATCACCAAATCCTAAAATATCACACAACACAAACTATAATGAATGTTAATTAATAAATATATATAGAATTATAATTTTTGAATGATAAAAATAGATTTTATGAAAATAATAATAATTTTGGAAGACTTAATATATATATATATATATTATCATAAGATGATATTTTAATATGTTTTTGAAATTTTTGATTTGTTAGTAAACTATGAAAAGTATATTTTATACCAAAACTATATCTTTTATTTAAATTATATTGACATATATTTTTTGAAATCCTTTCAAATAACCCTGGATGTTATTATAGATTTAAAAAATATATTTTTAAAGTACTAGTATTAAATTATTAAACCCATGTTTAATATTTTAAGAACTAAAAAATATTTTCCAATAAATGAAACAGTTTTCATAGAATATTCTAATAAAATATTATTTTGGCCAAACTCAATTTTTTCATTAATTATAATTTACATGATGTTTATATTTTTTGTGAAAAAATGTTTTAATTTGTGAAAATAAAAATAAATTAAAATGTTACAATTAAAATATTTTTTTATTAACAATAATCATTCTTTAAAAATGGGTTTTAGGAGGTTGTTATTAAAATTAATTTTAGTTATCCTAAAAAAATAATTTTTTTTTCATACATAGTTATATATATTTATATTTACTAGGTAAAAAATATTTAATATGTCCTATATTATTGTTAGGTATTGGAAATAAATTACATTTACTAATGATTAAATATCACAATAAATGTAAAATGGTAGTTTTCATAGAATTAATTTTATATGAGTAATATAAATTTAATTTAAATAAATTAGATTAATATTTATTAAATTAAAAATCTTATATTATTTTTAAACCTATATAATAATATATAAAAACTCATTCTGTTAATAATTATTCGTTAATATGAATAAAAACACTTAATATTGATTTTTTTTTCTACAAAAATAGTTTTTCCTATATCATATGTTTAAATTTAAAAGAATTTTTTTCATAATTGGAAATATAATTAACGTAATGGGATCCAAAATTTAGGTTCATCTTCTTCAAATTTTTTAGTAACATTCATTTTATGTTTTTGAATAATAAAACAATTTCAATTGTTAATTTTTGAACAGGATTAATAAGGGAAAATTGGGAAAATGAGGAATTCAAAATTTTTATTAATTAAAAGGTAATATTAACCTAAAATATGTCTTTTTAGGAATGGAATTAATACCCAAAAGTATAATCTAAAATTTATCTACCTAATTCCCCTAACTAACCAAAGAACATAACACCCATGTGTTTCCGATCTTACCCCTTTCTAATAACTAGTTTACACGAAAAGCTCATCCTTCCACCTAAAAAAGGATCTCAACCCACCCATTCATACATATAAATCCACCCAAAAATAATAATCATGACTTTCTCTTCCTTATTTATCTTTAAATCCATCTCAAGGATTTACTAAGGTTTTAAATAATCCTCCCCTGATTTATGAATCAACATATCATTATAACGGTTTATTGTAATTATCTTCCATTTTAATTGAAAATATTTTTTTGTAATAACATTTACATGAATTTTATGATATTAAATTTATGGTATTTCCATCCAAATGGTATATTGTTAATAAGAAACTTGTTTTTCCTTTCATAATTTTAACATTTTTCTATGACGTTATTATACCGATATAAGGGTATTCATTCAACCCCTTCTATTTTCAATTACAAACGATTATTATAATGTCATCATTATTGTAACTCTATTTATTTATCACAAATTTTATATAATGAAAATTATATATAATTAAATTAAATACATGGCATAAACTGTCATAATTCCCAAAATCCTATATGTTGGGAATGTAAATTGTGTGTGGTTTTCCAAGAAATGGAATCTCTGTTTAGATTTAGAAAATTGGATGTGGTTTTGGGATATATGCAGTAACAAGTAATAACTAAAAAAGAATAGCTGAATAATTAACTCAACTATCTATTTGATCCATGTTGAGCGGGAAAATGTCATTACACCTTACCAAAAACACTCATTAGATATTCTTTTGGATACTCTCAGGGTATTCATGAAATAATATGAAGTCTTTATCCAACTAGTGAAATATATTGAACTCATTTTCTATCTATTACTTATAACTACAAACATTTAGTGTACCATTCACAACTACATTATCATTGTTTCATTTATGAGGCTACCTTCTTTTCCTATAATAAGATCCGTCAAATTCAATTATGATTATGTATTGTTTAACCATATGGTTTCTATCCATGATTGGTTAAGATTAAGTTATCCATTTTTTTAACTTGGGGAAAAATATTTGAATTTATATTGTTGTAATTATAATATATATTCTATTCAAAATATTGACTCTATTATTTAACCATCCCCTTCCTCTATATAGATGGTTTTAGATCATGTTATCTCTTTTATTGACATGGAGAAAAGTGTTTTCATTTTTTATTCTATTATTATATGTAAAGACCCAGAAATTCTTTTGAAAACTTTTCCTAAATACATGGGAATTTTATGAGTCTTCAGTTTCTGACGGTGCACGATTCTGAGGCCTGGAGTACCCGAAATGATCCATCGAAGTTTTGTTAAGCTTAAATTACCAGGTGTATGAATTTTTCCTGAAAAAGTTTAAAAACACTGAAATGGTAACTTAGATTAGAAATCTGATGACACTGTTGTGCTCAGGATGGTGGGTTTACCATAGGAGTGACTTAAGTTTAGTCGGTGTGGGCCTCCTGTGAGAAATCGTGAAAATGGCATAACGGTAAATAAAATAATTAAATAAAGTTATTTTATTTTTTAAATATTTTAACTCACAAACAGTAGCTCGGATTTAAAATCCAAGACCACTGATGAACTCGGGAGGAAATTTTCTATTTAAACAGATACTAACTTTGGCCGGCGCTGGAAACCAGAAAAAGTTAGTTTTTGGCCGTAAATAAAATAATTAAGTGACAAATATTTTATTGTAAAATTCTTAACTTCTGAACGGTGAGTCAGATTAAAAATCTTATAGTAATGTTGGGTTCGTTGGGGCATGTTTCACTTAGGAAGAGCCTATCCTCGACCGGCGTGAGTCGAGGGTGACTGATAATAATTTTCCAAACTTTTGTTCAGGTACGTTCATTAAACGTATGTATGAGATTTTATATCTTTTGAACCGGTGATCAAAATTGAAATTTGAGGGCATGGATAAACTCACAGCGTCGGTGAATCATTAGTGAGACCTTCACCACAGTTGCATTTTAATGAGAATAAAAGATAGTTTTTGGATTTTAATAAAAATATAATAAAATAAAGCACAACACTTTATTTTATTTTTAAGCTGCAATGTGTCGAGTGTGTTTGTTAAAACCTCCTCTTTGGAGTTGGTGGTGGGACTTCCACACCTAACCTCCCATGGGAGGATAGTTGAGGTGGGGACCACCCGACCCGCATAACCTCCCTACTAATGATAGGGGTGGGGACCACCCTACCCCCTATCAATGGAGGAGGATAAAACATCTTTGACTCCCCATTAAATGGGGAGAAACTCCTCAACTCCTCCACTTTATGTTTTGACAATCTTTTAAGAGAGCCTCTTGACCTTCCAAATCAATTGGGCCAACCTTTCATGCCATTAATTTTGTAAATCGACGTTAATTAATTCCTCCTTTTTGAATTGGTGTGCCAGCATAATATTAGACAACAAGTGTAATATTATTGTGTTGGCATTTCTCTTTTGGTGGAATTGAGAGAAGCTTGGGAGAAAAGTGCACCAAATGAAAAATGCGAAGAACGTGAGGAACACGTAGAACGCCGGCGACGCTCTTTCTTCTTCGACTTCTTCCTCAGACATCTTCTTCCTTATTCTATAGAAACAAGGAAAGGGAAAAATCATCTATGAAGATTGATGACGTCATCATGGACTCCTTCTTTTCCAACGTCAACGGAACAATGCCTGCTTTCCATAACATTTTCAACGACGAACGACAAGTGAGGTAGGGGTTCTTATTTCATGAGGTTGTTCTACATTTTCTTATCCCTTTCATCGGAGAGGAAGGGTTTGTTTCGGGAATGTTTTAATAAACTGCATATCACGTTGAGCCATTTTATTTCCCCTCTAAACGCGGAGGATGCGGGCCAACCTAACATAGCCTGACATCCTCCATCGTTCTACTTTCTTATGACGCCCAATGAGAAGGGGAAGAAGCAAAGGTGAAAAAGGCAGAACACACGGAGATGTCGATGAAGGCAGAAAACAAATGTCGCACTACCTGCGGCCTCAGTGAACTGCGCTGCCCCCGTCGCGCCTTGGTACGCTACCCGCACCCGGAGCCCCGCTCCCCAGCCGGCGGGCACCCGATGCCCCACAACCCTACCGGTGCGCACCAGGCACCCCGCGCCCCTTCCGGCATGCACCTAGCACCCAAAACCCCTACCGGCATGCACCCCACACCCCGCGCCCCTGCCGGCGTGCACCCGGCACCCGACACCCCTGCTGGTGCGCACCCGGCACCCTGAGCCCCTACTAGAGCACACCCGGTGCACCGCGCCCCTGCCTGCACACTGCCCGGCGCCCGGCGCCCCTGACTACGCACTGCCCGGTACCCGGAACCCCTGCCGGCGCACTGCCTAGTGCCCCGCGCCCCCTGCTGGCATGCTACAGGCCGGCCCGGCTCCTACAGGGGCCTTCTCGGGGTACCCGCAACCTACCTTGATGCCAGTCGACCCGCTTGCGCCCCGCTAGGCCAGCCCGCTGACCTCCCAGCCACCGGCTTGCTGAGCCAAACTGCGGCGCCCATACGGTGTTGATGTCCGACCCGACCCGGTCTCTTGGGCCGAGTTACAGAGCATCATATGTGGCGACTATCGAGCTAAACCGCCCTCACGGTCAGCTGGGCTGGGCCCACCGGACCGGGCCAAAACCTTGCGGGTTGACCCAGACAAATTGTTGGGTCAGACTAATATGTTTGATCAGGTCGACCCAGACTAGGTCGGCCCCGATGGGGTTGGGCCGAGTTGGTCCGACCAGGTCGGACCGGACCTTGGCCCATTACTGACCCTTTACCTTCTTGGGACATATCTCTACACCGGACGTCCTTCTAACAAACTGTCAGTGGCACTAGTATTCTTGGAGCATAGCCGTCCCTTTGAGTATACCCCACTGCAGTTCGGGGTATAGTTGAGTCACGGTCAGGTTGGTTCGTACACGAATCCAACCAGGCCCTTGAGACTAAAATATTAATAACTCACAGTATGGATGTCCGATTAACGCGTCATCTATTGCATTGAGACCCCTATGATTTGGCGGTCCTTTGAGATACTTCTACATGAGACTTAGTGACACTTGGAGTATTTGAAGACTGCTTGATCGATTCGACTCAGAGTGATTCGACTAGCCCAGTGGACAGAGCGCCCAGTTGGCGGCAGACCCACGGCGGATGGAGCGCCTGGCTTGGAAGCAGACCTGTGGTACTCGATAGGAGGATTACCTCTGATGGCTATTAGGGGGAGCACTCGGTTTTACGGTAGACCCACAGCCGAAGGAGCGCCCGGTTTGGCAACAGATCCACGATACTCAACAGGAGGAGTACCTTACCAGTCTAAGGTTAGTGAGTAACTCCTCGGAGTCGTGACATGGCCACTGTACTTGATAGAGGAGGAGTTCTCCAGCAGCTGTGATTTAGATAATTAAAATCCTAGTTTGAGCTGAGTCAATGAACATTGAGTTTTCCTCATGATTGATATGGGTTACTAGATAACTTAGGTATATGTATGAGCATATACCAAAGTAATGGTTTTCTGTTGATTTCATACTTTTTGGATTATACTTGTTAGATTTTGTGAGGCCATGAGGTTCTCGGGGTCCCTACGGAGTATCGTTATACTCACCCCTGCACGGGCTCTCCCTGCACATTGTTGTGTTAGATGCAGACGACAGACAGTGCTGATCGAGGCAGAGTGTGCGAGGACATGATGATTTCTGGAGGTGGACCTCACGAAGAGACGGTTCCCAGAGGAGATGGATGGACGTGGAGCACTGAGGAGGCTATCTGTACATACACTTTAGGTAGGATCTATGGTGGATGATCCATGAGTTTTTAGAAATCTTTAGTTGTTTGTCTTTTAGTTGTACCTATTTGTCTTTTCCCTGTACTTTACTATTGGGCTTGTATTTCCAACCCCTTTTACTTTCCAGCACATCATTTTTTATATAGTTTTTACTTAGTGTTTTCTTCCGCTTGTACTCTGGTTGTGTTTGTTTACATTTTATAAATGCAATGCCTTCCCAGTTTTAGGGAATTACGCCTTTGGTGCTAGTCACCAGCCCCTGGCCTATGGAAGGCGGGATTGGGGTAGTCACAATGCGAGCCCTGGGAGACAGTTCATGAAAAATTGGTATCAAAGGAGTCAGTTCTACCACATAACTTAGGACTCTAATATTTATTTTTTGTGAAGAAATAGTGTTAAGGGTACCGAGTGTGGTTTTTAGTTCAGGGAGTCCAGTGTTGGTGCGACGACCGACGTATCCATACACCAGGACCCTGACTACTGATTTCCGAATTAGTAAATGAAAACACTAATTGCGTGTGTGTTTTATAAAGTTTTATTTAAGTCATCTCATCAAAGGTCAGCTCACCAGTTTTAGTCTTTTGACCATGTTTCATCTGTTCAGGATGCTGCACGCAGACAGCCAGTTGGAGTTTCAACAGTGTACCCGATGATGGCCCACCGAGCGATTAGGCTCCGGTGTAGGTCCCTCTTACTATGTTGGCACCTTCGGGTGGTGTACCAGTAGCACCACCACCCATTGGGATGTAGATGACACCAACTGCAGTGGATGACGATGCACACCTATTGAGCGTGTTACACGAGTTCCAATAGAAGAGGCCTCTGAGGTTACTAGGTGAGACAGATTTCCAGGAAGCATAGGACTGAAATAAAGCGATTGGTAGAGTTCTCCACCTAGTTGAGACACTAGTAAAGAAGATGGTGATCTTAGATACTAGTGGTTCCATGTGAGATACCATGAGGACAGTCCGCATAGTGACGAGGTTTCGGTACTTGGACCATTTTACGAGATTTTACCTTCAGCTAGTGTGTCAGCTATATCACTTCTTGTTGGTCATGATTTTCAACTGACAGTACCATTTGATGAGACATGTAGGGTTAGTGCCTTACACGTGTTTCAGCATCATATAACCCTCAGGTTCCTAGGTGAGCCCAACTTACAGGAAGCTGAGTACTAGTCTGAGGAGGTGGTTGAGAGTTCTCCAAAACATCTACAGCTTCGGAAGGATGACATGTTGGTAGCTGAGTATTCATCGAGGTGTACCAATCGTTCCTGGTACACGATGAATATGATACGATCAGTGCTTCAGAGGTTGGACCTCCAAGTGAGGTGTGTTTAGGGACATTCTAGCCAAAACTTATTTTCTATATGCATTCCTACCTATGTTAGGATGCTAGAGAGAAACTTTATTGTTGAATGTTCTTTGGCTGAGAGGACACAACCGGTGAATGTTAGTTGTGGGAAATCAAGAAACTAGCACCAGTCTCAGAGGCTTGGGAATGTAAAATGTTTCAGAAAGAGGATGTAACAGGGACAGATGAATCTGTAGGGAAAAGGCGTGGAAGCAGAGCTAGGAGAGCAGCATGAGGTGGTGTACATTTTGATATGTTAAAAACACCCACCTTTGTAGTCCCCGCCATGATTAGGGAGCTGTAGGGTAGAGAAAGAGAATAGTTGCATGCGGTGAAGGAGTGTGACCCCAGGGCTCTAGAAATGATTTGAGGTACAGACTGTGTCTACTACTAGCTTCCGTATCAATATACATAGGTAACAATCATTCCTTCCTTCCACGAATCTTGTCCCAGACCTAGAGATTCCGGTTAAACTGTTGCCTTGACCCTCATATCTGGATATACCTTTGAGAGGAGACTCGATAATCACACTTACGCCGACGGTGTGATCTAACCCTTGTGGTTTGAGTTTCGGTTGGAACCTCATGGTGGTAGCGTCGAGGCCTTACGACATTAGTTTGGGTATGGGCTGGGAAACTACAGTTCATACACAAATTGACTGTATTAAGGAATTTTGTTTGGTTTATCTAAAAATTTGAGATGAGGTTTTCCTTAGTCAGCGAAAAAGGAAATCCAGGAAGAACAGGATAAACTCATGCATAGGAGGGTGAAACCAATCACTCTTGAGTCGGCCAGCCTTACCCTCATGGCATCAAAAGTTTTCAGTTTTCAGTTCTCTAGGACAATGACTTCAAGATATTCTATACTCTTAGGAAAGGAAACATTATTGAAGATGCGCTCTGCAGGAGGACTGATATAAAACTTCTAGGAGAGGTGACAGAGCAGCTAGCTGCCTAATAGATATACTTCGTGGATAGGGATGGAGCAGCCTTTCTACAGTCACATATAGTCACTCCTCCACTTCATTAGCGAGTCAGGGAGGCACAACATGGAGACGCTAACTACCAGACATGACACACTCAGGTATCCATAGGGCAGGAACCTGATGGATTTTCGGAAGGTGGGGGGCTTGTCATCCTCTTCAGAGGACATACCATGGTACCGGTTTCACATCAAGAGAAAGTGTTGAGGGAGTTCCACACATCCCCTCTAGAGGGACATCCAGGTGTGGTGAAGATTTACCATGACCTTCGACGATAGCACTAGTGGCTATGTATGAAGAAGGCAGTAGTGGAGTTTGTCTCTCGATGCCTCACGTGTCAGCAAGTGAAGGAAGAACATCAGGTACCAACAGGCTTCGTTCAACCTTTAGTGGACCCAAAGTGGAAGAGGGATGGGATATCCTTGGACTTCGTGATGGGTCTTCTATGTATGTCTAGGGGACATGAATCTATTTGGGTCATCATCGACCGACTCACCAAGTTGGCCCACTTCATACTGACCAGAGATGGTACGAGCTACCATGGAGACAGTGCAGATCCTCCAGGAGCGGATGAAGACTGCGCAGAGCAGTCAGATGTCATATGATGACAGGAGATGGAGACTTCTAGATTTCGAGGTTGGAGACCATGTTTTCCTATGGGTCTCACATCGACAAGGTCTATAAGGATATTGCCGAGGTGGAAAGTTATCTATGCGGTTCATCAGACATTTCCAAGTCCTCAGCAGAGTAGGAGAGGTGGCTTACCGCTTATCTCTCCCACCTTAGTTTCACCGGGTGTATGACGTCTTCTACATATCTCAACAGATGAGATATGTGCACGACCCACCCCACATCATCGACCATGGAGAGCTGAACATCGATGATGGGGTGAATTTCACGGAGGTTCCAGGGGATATTGAGGATCAACCAGAGCGGGTCCTACGTGGATGGTCAATACCTCTGGTGCACGTTCATTGGAAGCATGGGAACCTCCAGGATAGCACATGGGAGCGGGAGGCTGAGATGCATGCTCAGTACCCCCATTTTTTCCCTTAGTGTGACTTGTAGCTTACAGGGATGTATAGCCCTGAGGTGGGGAGAATTAAAATACCCTGAAATTCCCTGAAAATATTTTTCTTAAATTCATGGGAATTTTACGAGTCTGCAATTTCTGATGGCACACGATTCTGAGGCCTAGAGTGCTCAGAATGACCCGTCGATGTTTTTTAAGCTTAAATTAATACGCGAAAGAAGTTTTACTTAAAAAGTGGAATAAATATTAAACGGTAACTCGGATCAGAAATATGAGGGCATCATGGCGCTCAGGATGGCGGGTTTAACCTAGGCATGACTTATGTTTAGTCAGCGCATGCCTCCTTTGAGAAACCCGGAAAATGGAATAATGGTAAATAAAATAATTAAATAAAGTTATTTTATTTTTTAAATGCTTATAACTCACAAATGGTATCTCTGATTAAAAATCTGATACCACTTCTGAACTCATGAGGGCATGCTTTATTTAATTAGATACTAACTTTGGCTGGTGCGGGCCACCAGAAAATGTTAGTTTTTGGCCGCAAATAAAATAAATAAGTGACAACTATTTAATTGTAAAATTCTTAACTTCTAAATGGTGAGTCGGATTATAAATTCGAGAGTAACATTGGGTTTTTTGGGGCTTGTTTCACCTAGGTAGAGCCTAACCTCGGCCGGTGCGAGTCGAGGGTGACTGATAATAATTTTCCAAACATTTTTTTGGGTACGTTCAGTAATGGTACGTATGGGATTTTATAACTTTTGAACCAGTACTCGGAATTGAAATCCGAGGGCACGGTTGAACTCACAGCGTCGGTGAATTCTTAGAGAGATATTTACCACAGTTCCATTCTATAGAGAATAAAAGTAAGTTATTGACATTTTATAAAAAAATTATAAAATAAAGTACAACAATGTATTTTATTTTTAAGCATCCATGTGTTGAGTGTGTTGGTTAAAACCTCCCCTTGGGAGTTGGTGGTAGGACCGCCACAACCTAACCTTCCATTGGAGGATAGTTGAGGTGGGGACCACCCGATCCGCATAACCTCCCTATTAATGAAATGTGGTGGGAACCCCCCGACCCCCTATCAATGGAGGAGGATAAAACCTCCTCAACTCCCCATTAAATGGGGGAAAAACTCCTCAAATATTCCACTTTAAATTTTTCCAAACATTTATGGGGAGCCTCTTGACCTTCCGAATTAATTGTGCCAACCTTTTATGGAATTAATTTGGTGGATCCGAGTTAATTAATTCCTACTTTTTTAATTGGTGTGCCAACATAATATTAGACAACATGTCTAATATTATTTTTTTGGCACTTCTATTTTGGTGGAATTGAGAGAATCTTGGGAGAAAATTGATCCCAACGAAGAACACGAAGAATGCGAGGAAAGCGAATAACACCGACGACACACATTATTCTTCAACTTCTTCCTTAGATGTCTTCTTCCTTCTTCTACCGGATCATGGAAAGGGAAGCGTCATCCACAAAGAACGTCGACGTCATCCTCCGCTCCTTCATTTCCAACGTTAATGGAACGACTCCCGCTTTTTATGACTTTGTCAAAGACGAGAGACAAGTGAGGTAGGGGTTATTATTTAGTGGAGTTGTTATACTTTTTCTTATCCCCTTCATCGGATTGAAAGAGTTTGTTTCGGGCATGTTTTAATCAACTGCTTATCTCATTGAGCCTTTTGATTTCTCCTCTAAATGCGGAGGATGTGGGCCAACCTAACATGGCCCAACATCCTCTGTCATTCTAATTTCTTGTGACACCCAATGGAATGGATAAGAATCCACAAGCAAAAAGGTGGTACACACGGTGACGACGATGAAGGTGGCGATGAAAGGCCCTGCTACCCATGTCCTCCATGAACTGTGCCGCCCCTACGGCGCCCCCGGTGTGCTACCCACACCCGGTGCCCCGTGCCCCTGCCGGCTGGCCCCCGGAGCCCTGCGCCCCTGCCGACGCGCACTCGGCACCCCGTGCCCCTACCGGCGTGCACCCGGTGCCACGCACCCCTGTCGGCGCGTACCTGGCTCCCCGCGGCCCTTCCGTCATGCTCTGGGAGCCCCGATCCCTAGCCAGCGCGCATCCAGCAACCCGTGCCCCTGTCAGGCCACTCCCGGCGCCCCACGACCTTACCGACGCACTGCCCGGTGCCCCGCGCCCCAGCCGGCGTGCTACCCAGTGCCCCACGCCCCCTTCTGGCACGTTGCCTGCCTGCCGGGCTCCTGCCGCGGCCTGCCCGGTGTACCCGCGACCTGCCCGTAGTCCAGCCGTCCCACACGCACCCCACGTGACCAGCCCGCTAGCCTCTCGGCCACAGGCCTACTAAGCCGACTCGTGGCGCCCACACGGTGTCACTGGCCTGACCGGCTTGGTCTTCCTAGCCGAGTTACCGAGCTTCCTACGTAGCGAATATCGGGCTGAACCACCCTCGAGGTCCGCTGGTCCTGGCCCAGCAGAACAGGTCAAAACATAACAGGCTGATCCACCCAATGGGCCGGATCATACCCAACAGGTCTTACGAGTTCGACCCAGACCGGGTCGGACCGAACCTGGGCCCATTACTCACCCGTTACCTTCTTGAGCCATATCTCTGGCACCGGACGTCCGTTTGATGAACCATCAGTGGCGCTAGTATTCATGGAGCATAGTCGTCCCTTCGAGTATCCCCTACTAGATTTTAGGTTATAGTTGAGTCACGGTTAGGTTTGTTCGTACACGAATCCAACTAGGCCGTCAGGACTAAAATGCTAATAAGTCATAGTCCGGGCGTCCGATTGACGCAACATCTATTGCGTTGATACCTCTATGTTGTGGTGGTCCTTTGAGATACTTACACATGATACTTTGTGAAAGATGGAGTATTGATCGGTAGCTCATGGAGCGGATCCTCCCAAAGACGAGCATGCGGAGTGCAGAGACCTAGTAGCTGTAGATTTGATGACTGCTTGACCAATTCGACTCGGAGTGATTCGAGTAGCCCAGTGGACAGAGCACCCGGTTTGGTGGCATACCCATGGTAGATGGAGCACCTTCCTTGGAAGCAGAACCACATTACTCGACAGGAGGAGTACATATGATAGCTATTAGGGGGTGTACCCGGTTTGGTGATAGACCCACAGCGGACAGGGAAACCGGTTTGGCAGCAGACCCGCAGTACTCGACAGAAGGAGTACCTCAGCAGTCTAAGGTTAGTGAGTAGCGCTTAGGAGTCGCGACATGGCCACTATACTTGAAAGAGGAGGAGTTATCCAGAATCTGTGGTTTTGAGAATGAAAATCCTTGTTTGAGCTGAGTCAATGACCTTTGTGTTTTCCTCATGATTGAGATGTGCTACTTGATAACTTATGAATATGTATGGGCATATACCTATGTAATAGTTATCCGTTTATTACATACTTTTTGGATTATCCTTGTTGGATTTTGTGAGACCTTGAGGGTCTCTAGGTCCCTACTGAGTATCATTATACTCACCCCTGCACGGGCTATGCCCACACCTCGTTGTGTTGGATGCAGACGACAGACAACGCTGACCGAGGCAGAGTGTGCAAGGACTGGAAGGTGCCCGGAGGTGGACCTCACGACGAGATGGTCCCCGGAGGAGATGTACGGAAGTGAAGCGCTGAGGAGGCTATCTATACCTACAATTCAAGTAGGATCTATGGTGGAGGATCCAGGAGCTGCTATACACCTTCTAGCTGTTTGTCTTTTAGTTATAACTGCTTGTCTTTTCCTTGTACTTTACTGTTGGCCTTGTATTTACAACCCCTTTTACATTCCAGCACATCATTTGTTATATAGTTTTTACTTAGTGTTTTCTTCTTCTTTTACTCTAGTTGTGTGTGTTTACGTTTTATAAAGGCAATGCCTTCCCAGTTTTAGGGAATAATGCCTTTGGTGCTAGTCTCCAGCCCCTGGCCTATACAAGGCGGGCTTGGGGTAGTCACTATGCGGCCCCCGGGGGACGAGTCTTGACATTATAATTTATATTATTATTATAAAGTTTAATTTATATGATTTAACTATATACCTTATATCATCAAATGGGTTATGACCATGTTAGATAAATTATTTATATAAGAAAAGGTATTGGTGTTCTAGGTCTTCTTATTCAAATATAGAAGATTATAGGAAATGTTGATTTTGATTTTCTTATTCATTTTCTCATATAATGAATACATTATAATTAATCACATGATAGGTGGGGATATACATTATATTGCTCCTTGATACATTAATTGGTCTCCTGAGAAAAAAATTATTGGAAATTTAATTGAATCCCTATCTATAATAAGATGTTTATTAGATAATAATAATATTATGACCATAATCACAATGTCTTGGATTAAGGTGTTGAATTAGCCACTTCAAAATTTTCATTTCAACACTAAAGAATAAGTTATTATAATCAATATGATTAATTTATTTTCATTTTTATCCATGGATATGTTCTAATCTCATTTTCAGTTTATTATTTATTCATGTTATATTTTTATTCCATTGAAATCGCTTGTTCTTTTTTTATGCTATAATAGATTTATATTTATTTTACCCCTTAATGGGAACTCAAGTTCACCCTTATTTCTTCTCTATTCCCCATGAATCGTAGAAGATATATATGTTTAATTTCTCAGTATATAATGGATGATATTATAATATTATCACAATGTACTCTAGATGTATATTATGTTTGAATATATAATTTATGTATATATCTATTATACCATGAATAATAAGCTATTGGATCATATGAAAAATATTATATTCAGTACAAATAATGTATCATAACATCAGAAAAAGTTTTTTAGAGTTTTAGATATTATAGTCGATATCAAAGAATGTTTAGAATGAATATCGTGCACTATATTTATAAGTCACTAGTTATATAAACAACTACTATAAAACACAATCATGATTTACAGGTCACACACTTTAAAACATAATAGTATTTTTTTAGAATTTAATATAATTCCCTAAAAATATACATCTCATTATTTTGAGATGGATACTTGTAAAATAATTCTATTATCTATAAATAGGGAATAAAATTTTATAAGTTAATGGTAGAGAATTCATCTTCTATGTTTTTTCTAGACCCACCCACATCAGCCAACACTAATGAAATTATATGAGAATAGGAATATGAGATAAAGAGTTAGGAATAGGGAACTTGTAAACAGATAATCTGTTAAGATTTATTTCCTCATGAGTAATGAGATAATATTGAAATATTGGTCCCTGTTAAGAGGATGAAAATAATATGGTTCATTTGGATAACTTTCTATGGTTATCTAGAATAGATAAAGACTATATAAATACGTTGAATGGAAATATTGATAATTTAATAGATAGTTTAAATAAAATCATTAAATGAGAATCAGTTACTTAAACCATTTATATGTATGAGGATGTATTCCTAATATACATTAAGATATAAGAATATTTCTCTATTTGACTAATTATTAATGATATAATAATATTTAAACTCCCAATTGAATAGAACTAGTGGAGTTGATGGATTTAAAGAAAAATATTCTTGATTTCTGTGATAAGATATATATTTTAACCAGTGTTTCTGCATAGGGAGAACCAATTTAATTTGTTAAAATGAAGTACATGACAATGATATTTTTTATTGATTATTTGGAGAGAAATTCCATTACTTTAAATGATATTTTTCTTTTAACATGAATTAAGAACATATTTGATCATTTTTAAGTAGAATAATACATTTCATAGACTGATCTAATATTTGGTTTTCATCTCCTAAGGGAGAATAAAGATGATATAAAAAATATGAAATTATGAAAAAATTTATAAAAGTCATGAGTTTATAGTAACTTCTTTTAGATTGACTAATGATTCTTCTAACTATATGGATATGATTAATAGAGTTTTCAAGGATCATCTTGAAATTTTTTTGTGGTACTAATTTGTGATATATTTATATACTCTATGATAAATCACAATCTTGAGAATTATCTACAAATAACTTTGGAGGTCCTTAAAAAATTAAATTATGTGGAAAATATAATAAGTGTGAGTATTGGATTAATTTAATTTCATTCCATGGATATATTGTCTCCAAAGATATAATATCTATAGAAAATTTTCAGAAAAATAAAGTTAATGAACAACCTACAATTATAAAAATAATTGATATACATTGTTTTTTTGGATTATTAAGAAATTGTCAAGAGTTACATTCATTATTTCACATGGTTTTCCAACTCGCTAACCATGAAAATCATTTATGGGATTAAATTAAATTAGTTAAGGGAATTTGAGGAATTTTTGATGGCACATAAAAGGATAATGATTAATTACCCAAAATTAAATTTTCAATCAGTTAAAGAAGTATTAATAAAATTTAGATTTCCATTAAATAAATACATGGTTTTGACTTAATGTAGATTTATAGGGTGATTGTATATGCATCATGGAAATTGAAAATAAATGAGAAAACTATTTAACTTACGAAATTGAGCTAGAAAATATAATATTTTCTTTGAAAATATGTATACATGACCTTTATGGTGAATTATGTGACAAATATAAACATACCACAAGAGTACGAATTATGTATTCTCTCATAAGGATCTCAACATGATGATAAGAAGATAGTCAAAACTAGTCAAGGACAATGATTTATCGATAATCTACCATCTTGGGAAGGAAAAAAGGTGTTTTTTGTATACATTAGGAGGTTATAGGGAGTTATGGACATGAATACTATTAAAAATGATACTATAAATAGATATATACTGAATATGAAAATATTAATTTTTATATAATGGTCAAAAACATTATTTTTGAACAAAAATGCTTAAAATTCCTTAATAAAAAGGATTAAGAAGTACCATCAGGATGATAAAGAGATATAAAGGAAGATTAAAGTTGTAAATTCTGTCAAATTGACATACATTTTGAATATGGAATGTGTGATGAATTTCAAAAAGAGGAATGATGTTCCATCTATAATAGAGTTTAAGAGGGATCTTCTAGATGAATCACATTGATCAAATAATTTATACACTATTGTAGAATAATGATGTATAAACATTTAAGAGAAAAGTTTTGTTGGTATGGTGTGAAAATGGAAATTGTTGACTATGTGTCCATATTTTTTTTATTTTAATAGGTAAAAATTGAAATAAAATATCCTATTAGAGTCATGAAACCTCTTCTTATACCTATATGGAAGTGAGAAAATATTAGATTGAACATTGTCATTGTACGCACAAATACTAGAAGAATGGATGATGATATATGAGTTTTTATTGGTCTTCTAATTATTTTTTCTCATTTATATCTAATATATGATGATTTACACTTTTAGAACCTTTCATGGATCTATATTCGTGAAATAATTAGGTTTTATAGGGATACTCTATTAATTATATTAGATCATGGCCATCGGATCACAAAATAATTATAAAAAAGTATTCAATGTGATCATAACACTGAGATACATTTAATCACCACCTATAATCCCCAATAGGATTATATGTTTGAAAGGTATATCTATAAATTAGAAGGTATAATGATATCATGTTCTATTTATGTTCATGTAATGAAGAAACAATGTACACCTTTATTGCAATTTATATACAATAATATATTGTATTCATGCATCCATATGAAACCATTCAAATATTTTGGATGGAAGAGGTTTCTTACTCTAACCATTTGGGAATATTATAGGCAAAGAAATCTCGTTGGGCTAGTGTTTTTTGGGAAATCATTATTAAATAATGGTCAATTCTGGGCCATATTTCAATAACCCAAATAAGAAAAAAATATTTTCTAATAAATGAAAGGAAAAATGGGATTTCAACATGGAGATAATATTTTATTAATGGTCTTCCCATGAAAGGGAGTTGTAAAATTTAGTGAAAATGGGAAGTTAGTCCCAATATATATTGGTCATTTGGAAATACGAGAAATAATTAGTGTTATATATTACTAATTGGATATGTCTCCCAACCATTCCAAAATACAAATTATCTTCCATTTTCTCTTAATTAGGAAATACAGGCCAGATCCAATACATGTTATAACATATATGGAAATACTTTTGGATCCAAACTTTTATTATAGAAATGAACCTATCTAGGATCTTTACAGAAGGGAGAATGTGTTTTGGAATTGGATAACTTTATTTGTGAAATTCATTTATAGAAATCAAGAATATTGAAGAGGAAACATGGGACAACATTTATACTATTAGTTATGAATATGTAGATTTTATAAAATATTATATATACCTCAATTAATAGGATGAAATTATTTAAGGTAGGATTACAATACTTGAGATCCGATTGAATTAAGAAAATATCATATCCTAGTGTAAAACTCAATATGCATTCTACATATCAATAATTACATAGTATATTTAAATTTTTAATTTAGAAATGTTAGAATTTTATTTTATTAAGATAAAATTAATTTCATAACTCTTAATATTTAAATTACATTACAGTGAGTTTTAAGAAGTTTTCTATAACATTTGATTATTAAGTGAATAATGAAAAATCACTTTTTATAATAAAAAAATCAGTTTTATTTGTATAATAAAGGACTATAGGTTTATTAAACATTTTAAATGGTCAATAATATGTGTTTAAAACTTAAAAAAATATGTTTTTCAAATAATATTATTATATTTTAAAACTTATATTTAAAATCTTATAAAATGAAGTAGAATGTTCTAATAAAAGAAAACGAATTTGTTCTTTTATTTTAATCAATTATTTGTTCCGTAAAATTTGGTTTTAACTTGTTTTGGAAGACATATATATTTTTTATAATCTTATAATTTATTTATTAAAAATAAATATAATTTTTTATTAGATCCTAAAAAAAATTTATGCTTAAAATCAAACATTTTCTAAAAATTGGCTTCATACAGTGAATGTAAAACAAAAATTTTAATTATTATACACATAATTAATTAATTTTCATGAAAGGGAATTATATTTAGAGTTAATGGATTCAAATCTATTAACCTAAAAATTATTTTTTTTAGGAATTGGAAATATGTTACATATATTAAATATTAGCTACCATAGTAAAAGTGAAATGCATTTCTTTAAATAATTAAAATTACCAGAATGATATAAATATTTTAAAAAATTATTAATATATTTTATATTATGAACCTAATATTCTATTAAAACATATAAACATATAAATAAAAAATAATTCAATTAATAAATAATTTTACATAATAATCTAAAAACTTAACATATAAAAAACGTTTTCTATGAAAACTAATTTACCCAAATCATATTTTTTATTTTAAACATTATTATTTTCATAATTAGAATTAAAATAAGATTATATGGATCCAAAATTAAGATTTAAAATGTCAAAATTTTAAATTAAGGGTAATCTTAAATTTTTTAATAATAAAATTATAACTATAATTCATTTTCTATCATGACTAATAATGGGAACATGGGTAATTAAGGAATTGATAATTTTTAATTATTAAAAAGAATTTAAAACATTAAATAATTTTATTTTATTTTATAAAGGAATACCCACATATATCACATACCATTTTCTACCTATTTCTCATAATTTCCCAAATCCACCTCTCTTCCTTCCCTATACCAAAGTTTAGTTAAAATGAAAAAGACCATATTTTCACATATACAAGGAGGTCACTCTAACTATTTCTTTTATTTCACACTATCACAAAGTAATTAATCTTGAATTTTACTTTCCTATCCCTTTATGAAGCCCTCTTAAAGAGTTCCTATAGTTATAAGGTGTCCTCCTAATAGTTTATAAGATATATTGAAACGTAAATTTTTCCAATCCAACTCTTTATTTTTAATTGATCTTATTTTGTTGTAATACCATTACCTAGTTTTTCCTTGATTTTAATTTCATTGTATTACCTCCAATTTCATAGTTTTATTATTTATATATTACTTATGTCATCTCACTATAGCCTTTTATAATAACATGATTATGTAGAAAAATGGGTTCTCCTTCTATCCCATTAATTTTAAAATATAAACCATTATTACAAGGGCATCGTTCATGAAAATAGATATAATTATCACCAGTTTTGAATATATAAATGAAATTCACCTCTTTATATAATATTATTAAACCATCCTAATGATCAAAAATCCAAAATCTTTGGAATGTAGAGATTGTATGGTTTTCCTAGTAATGACGTCCATATTTAAATACACAAAAATATTTACAATATTTGTACATATACAACATGGGTAATCACTGGAAAAAGGGTTAGTTGAAACATTTACTCAGCCATCACCCTGATGCACAGTGGGTGGGCCTTAGAATATACACCAGGAAAGACACTCATTGGGGATGTTATGTAGTATATATATTGTCACGGCCTTTGTAAACCATATTGAATGATCTCTTATTCTAGTGAAAAATATAGACCCGTATTAATATATTCTATTAATAACCCAACACATTGGAAGTACCCCGGACTACAACCATATTATTTGTTCAATGATAACTGTTTATCATTTTAAACTGATAAGATACAATATATTATATTTTTAATATGTATTGTTTGAACATCCACTTTATCTATAAAAATGGGTTATAATCACCTTATATATTTTATTGAGATAGTGAAAATAATTATAATTACATTTTTTGTTATTATGTTATGGATGATTATTAAAATTTTAAATATGTATCATTTATCCATATAATTTCACACTCTAGATGGGTTAATTCCATGTTATCTCTTTTATTGACATTAGTAAAAGTATTAGAAATCTATGTATTGTTATTATAATAATAATGATTACTTGAAAGTTAATGGTGTTTTCTTTAATAGTTAATGTCATATAAATGGATTGGTTATGATAGTGTAATCCTGTTTATTGAAATGGTAAATATAAATGGTGTTCTTTATATTATTATTCCAATATAATGAATTATTACAACAGTTTTTAGGAATTTTTTATTGATATTATCTCAAGTTAAATGTGTTGAACATGACCACGTGATGGGTTAATCCCGACATTATATAACCCCTTGAAACATTAGTGGGTCTCATGAGAAAAACATGATTGGTCATGTTGAAGTATTCCAACACATAACATGATGTTTCATTGATGTTAAGATCATCACGTATTTGATCTTATTATCTTGGTTTAAGGTATGTAATTTTCTAAAAGATATATGTGTTTTATTTATATGGAACACATTATTTGATCCATTTGATTTATTTATTTTCATTTCTATCCATGGAAAAAATAATTTATCATTTTTATTTGATTATGGATTCATGTGGTTTATTTTTTCTTACCATATCACTTGGGGTTGTATTATATTTTGATAGCTTCTACTATATGCCACCCCTTTTAGGGATATGATTTAATGTAAAATAATGTTCATGAAATTATTTCATGTTGCATCATATTTTCAAATTTAATGTATACATGTGTCTAGTATTACATGACTATTAAACTATTAGTTCACATGTAGAATATAATATTATGTAATAATAATGTAATAAAACAAACCAAAATGGGTTTCCAGATTCCATGTTCTTACAAGATAGGAGTCACTCAAGAGAATTTATGTTAGTTATAAATTTTTTTTCTCAATATAAGATAAGCCTATCAAGTTTGGGTTGGTTCGGGTCACATCCTATCACATCTACGAGATAAGTATTTTTATATGGGAATTGAAATAATTTAACATAATACACCAATATCATCATGACCACCACCTCTTCCCCGCCTCTCTCAATTTGGGTTCTGATACTACCAAATATATCCTTCAACCCTTAAAAACCTCATTAACTAAAATTAAAATCATTTTAAATTCAAAAATATTCAATCAAACATTATATCATGTCTATAAATGAGTTTCTCCCAATTTACATATTAAAAATTTAGATTTATACCTTTATAATCCATAATAAATAATCTGTAAATAGATGAGACAAAATAATTATCTTAGTTTTTAGGGAACTAAATTTTTTCCACAAATTGGAACTAATAAAAACATTAAAAACTCAATAAAAATAAAAATAATTTTTTTATGGTAAGATAGACACTATAAAACGTTTTATGAGGAATATATATAAATTATATGAATTCCATTCCACTATCCAATTAATGAAGTGAAAACTACAAATATAAGGATGATTCAAACTCTCAAGGAGATAAAAATAATGAAAAAATAAAAATCCATATATTTTCACAAATCACAACTTGTAATAAATATAAATATTATACGTTATCATTATTTAGAATAATTAATATTTGTTTGGATAAGAATTAGAGTATGATCAAACCATTATCTGTGTTTTTCCCTATGTTTTGATCTAAAATAGAGAGTTACTGTTCTTAAAATAATATAATCGGTTGGAGAGATCGCCCCTGGTAAAATATTAACATAATTGGTTTTAGATAAAATAAATACTAACTTATGTACATATTTATATTAAAAATTATAAAATATTTAAAAATAAAAATTGTTGTAGTGAAAAAACTACTTATTTATTTGTAATATTTTCATTGTCTTTATTAATTGTGATTATCTCAGCTATAATGATTAATATTTTGGGAATATATTCATTACTAAATTGAATATAACTACTTCAAATGATGGAACCCATGTTGTATGTAGGATATGATGTGATGAGATTCGTGACCCAACTAGAGAGAGTAAAGGGGAGGGGGATTATCGTTTTTGAACAGACATTGATATGGTGTATTATTTATCAACCTAATTTTTTTAATTATAATATTATAGAGTTATAATAGATAATGTTTTTTGTATGTTGATGTCTATAAATTCTTTTACTATTACATTATATTATAATGATAATATATTTTGGGTGAAATGTAATAGGGTATCTTTTGAATTCTTTTCTTATTATTTTACTATTATAGAGGAGGCTTTAACCACCACTGAGTATTCTCTTTTGGTTTTGACCACCTCTATATATGGTATAATTTATTATAATTTAAGTATATTATTTTATGGTTTATTAAAAAAAATGGTAAAATAGTGATATCTTTATTGTTAGTTTCTAAAAAAATAACAAAAATGCTACCCTATTTAGTTATTTTTTTATTTATTCAAATTCTAAATATAATACATTTAATGATTTATAGAAGGTTTTTTTTTCAAGAAACACATCTTAACAAAAAATACCCTCATTATTTTTTTGATAAAAATACAAAAACATTGGGAGTAAATTATAGATGTATAATTTAGCATTGGTTTTAACCATTGCTAAAAAAAAGAGCCCCACTAAGGGTATATTTCCATGCAGTGAAATATCATTTTAATCAAAATTATTCTTATTTATAATATGATAAAATCAATGTGTTATGAGATATCATTCACTGATCACCAATGATTGGAAACTCATAAAAGTATGTGAACCTTGTAAAAAAATATTACCTTTATGTGTGTTCTATATTAATTCTTCTCTCTTAAAGACGTTTGTTTGATCATTAATCACTATAAACTAATAAAATGGGTATACCATTTTTATGATTAATTATTATATAATAAATCCACCCCAATCACACTAATATCTATTCACTAGCCTTGAAATATCACTTTGGGTTTAATTATCGATGTAGTATTTTTCAAGAGAATGTTTATGATTTTTTTAGATCTTCATTTTATCTATTCTAAAGGACATTGTTTTTTATATAGATTAAGGTTTATAAATATTCCTTTTATTTCATATATTATATTTAGTTATTATGTGAAATTTTGTTGATGGTGTTTTATAAAGGTTTCATACATGATTTCATAAAATGAAAACAAAATCCTAGAGGTGTGGTGTCTTTTTAGGTGAATATATAATTAAAATAATTTTTTAAGAATAATTTTCTTAAAGCATTATTGTGAATATATTGGATATTAGTGTAATATAGAATGTTATTTCAAAAAAATATAATTTCAATTTAAATATTAATATACATAAATTTTCATATCATAGGTATTGTAATGTGATAAATTGTTTTCCTCTATATTGCATTTCTTAAGAGTCGATATATGTGTGACAAGGGGTCAATTGTTTTTTAAATTTAAAAAATCACCTGTTATCTATAATGAAATAATTCTAAGATTTATAAAATATTTTAAAAGTATATGAGGGTTAGTTTTAAAGCATAGGAAATCAATAAATAACCTTCATTAATAAAGGATTCCAATAAAATGAAGTTCAAAACATGAATTTTCATACATGAGTATATTGGTTTGTGATATATTTTTGAAATCCCGATTCATTTATATTTATTCCTCAACTAAGAGGGAATACTATGATACTATTATAAAAAACATTATCCTCTAATGTTTTATAGAGATTTTATATCTTGTGTATCAATATAGAAGATATAAAATAGTTTGTTTCTAATAAGTGAAATCATTAACTATAAAATTTGATGAAACCAGATTTATGGTATTTTTTTTCATTATTTATTTTCATATTTCATTTCATTCTAAATAAATTTACTTTAGGGTTGAACGTTTTTTCTATATTTAAAAATATACATATTATTAAAACCATAATTATTATTGGAGCCTCCTTTTATAAAGGATCAAACAATCATTTAATTATAATAATTATATAAAAATGATGAATGCACCATATAATAATAAGTTGATGAATTATGACACTTGAAAATGATATATTTACATCATTGTTTATGATAGAGCAAGGATTAATCCTAGTTATTCATCATGGTAACATGTATAATGATATTATATAACATTTACAATGATTTGTATATGTCACATAGTATAAAAAAGTACATCATAATGTTTCTAAGATATAGAGATATCATTTCATAAAATATAATTAATTTGTAGTGAAATTTAATTATTCGGGAATGTAATATAAATATACTAATGTCCACAAAACCTAACATTACTATAATGATAAGAATGAATATATTACAAAAAAGGCTATTAAGTATATCACATGGAGAAAAAATGGGGATATTTTTATCAATGATAACATCGATATCATTATGTGATAATATTATCCCACTGAAAATATGAAATATGTTATATTTTTTATGTGGTCAGTTATATGATGATATGATGATTTAGAATATAGTTATTAAAAATGTTTAAAAAAATAAATGGTTACTTTTTAAATTATATGGAATTTATAAAATAAGGATCATATAAAATTGACATATTCGTCTTATATAAAATGTATATACTAACACTTGTCGAATTTTACATAATAGAAATTCATAAAAATAATAATAAATTGTAAAACTATCCAATTATATAGTTTAATTTCTTATTTAACAATCATTTATGTAAATTATTTATTTTGTAATTAATTTGTTTGTATTAATTTAAATTTTTCATGTTTATTATTCTAAATATTATACATTTCTTTTAAGGATTTTCATGTTTGGTATAAAAATGGATTTAATTTTCTTTAAAAAAAAATAAAAATTGATTGTTGTGTCATAATTCCTAAGGGGAAATTTATAATGAATATTTTTAAAAATTGGTGTTTAATATTTTATTAGAAATAATATTACTCATGAATAATAATCATTTCATATAAGGACTTTTCACCAAACATTTACTCGACCAGGTTTAGTGGGTTTTTCTTTTAAAGGAGGGGATAGTTTCATGGTACACTATATATACTCTTATGTATGTTTTTGTTTCATGTAATTTTATTCCATTACATTACCAAGTTTCATGTACTATATGAATTATATTTTTATATGTACCAAATATATTGAATAAAATTTTCATTGTAGAAATATAATAAAAAAGATTATTTTTATAAGAGGTATTCATGAACATGACCAAAAAATATTAATTTCATTAAAATAATGCGATGTGTAAACTAAAAAATTTTATTCATGAATATAGACAATCAAAATAGGGTTGATCCATCAACACATATACGGAGGATAAGTTCAGTGTCATTGTTAGTGGAAAAGAAAAATATTAGAATTTTTTTATTATGTTTAATCTATAATGCATTCTAGGGACACATGGCTAAGTGTGCCTCATGTGAATCCATACCCCCATCATGGGAATACATGATAAAGTTTCACTGTAAATATCTAAATGAAACACTTTTTTATTAATAAATATAAAAATTATGAAAAAACATATCTCTATAAACATAAATCATGTATAACAATGAGGTATTTCCTAACTAAATAAACTAATTCCCAATGATGAAAAGGAATCATAGTTGGAGAATATTTCACAGAATCCATTCTCCCTTGATTCATGAGAATACATCACCACAAAAACCTTTTGAGGAACATATAGTATGATCATGTGGTCCCTCTAGATTTATTCTTAAAGGTCAAGGTGAAACTACAAGGTAAACCAGCTTCTAAGGGAGTATCATTTTTTCATGAGTCATTCCACCTATTCTAGTGATTTACATAACCACATACTTCAAAAAAAGGGCATATTAAACCACATTTCCCACACATAAGTAATAAAATTTGTTTACCCCTTATCATAGTTTTTTTTCACACCTTCATGAACCCATTAATACCCATGTTGATACTTCATCTCCTTAATTTTAATCAATGATCACAAATTTCCAATTCAATCATATACCCCATTGATAAAGGTGATCCCTATCATATTGGATATTAAAACAATGATACTATTATTTTTAATGTTGGTCCGCAAGTAATGGTTAATCAAACAACCATTGATAATAAGGATACTTCATCTTGAATATCCTAAATAAATACTCCTAGACATTTATTCCACCATGGACGCTAAGGATGACATATGCACCCATGGGTTTATATCACTATGTACGGACCACACTGTGTTATATCTTTAATATAATCTCATTTCATGGTTACCCATGAATAATTATTACTCTCCCAATATTAATATTACTCTCTTAGATGAACTTCCATCACTACCATCTAATCAATTCCCAAGCCCTCCCAACAATTGTTTCTCATGTATTATTCATACTTCAATTCAACTTCAAGGAACATTTTCCCTCTCAAAAAAGTTCTCTAAATGTAAAAACAATATATTTAGAGCTGTATTCATGAGCTTAAAAGGAAAAACTTTTCCCTCTCTTAATGAAAAATTAAAGGTGTAAAATTTGTCATTGTTTTTTAAATTTTCATGGAAAAACACTACATAACATTAAAATTCACAACATTGGACATTAGATAATGAACTTAAAAAGAACAAAAATTACCCAAAATACATGACCTTAAACTAAATGTATATATTCTTAACACATGATATTAAATTATACTATTCACCACCATCCACATATGATGTTTACTATATGGGAATCCTTACTCATATGAGTTTAAACATCATTTTATACCATATTTTATCTTGAATCATACAAGCATCATCTGATAAGGGTATATTTAATGCCTTGTATTGTGTATTAACGAAATTAAATTTAACTTAATGGATTTTGTTTCACTTATCTAGTAATATTTAGGTATCCCATTATAAGTAAAATTCATAAACCCTTGAACATCCTACCAATTTTAAAATTACCCTAGATGGATGAAAAATATAGAATATCCTTAAAGACTTTATATATGAAAAAACTCTAGTATCTAACTTCACCATCATAGATAATTTTAAATTATACAACTATCTACTCCCATTTTGAGATCAAAAAAATCACTACAATGATAATTATAATATCCTATATGAAATTAATTTTCAATATAAAACCTTCACATTCTGAAATGAAATTAAATTATGACATAAATCCTTTATCTGTCAAAAAGAAAAGAAACCTCAGCATAAGTCTTTAACATAATTAGGATATTTTAAAATTAAATATAAATAATTAAAATTACTAGAAAACTAATTTTTTTGGTATATATTATTCCTTCTTATATAGTATTAAATTATTTGATAATATTTGATTCCTTCCGGTATGGTTTAAAAAAATAGAATGTATTCCTCTTGTCCATTAAACCATTATGTAGCCACCATCCTCAATGAATTATCAGGAGGTGACCAATTTCTATAGGAAGGGACTGTTTAAATTTATAATATATCCTTTCAAATAAATTACTGTTTGTTAATCCTATTTTTTACCTTACTATAATAAAAAGTTGTGTAAATAATATTTTATTATTAAAAAGATGGATTTGAAAAAGATATATTGAATATATAAGAGGTCTCTGGGAAAGATAATAATATCCTTTATATAGGGATTCAAACTACCTTATTCTTAGTTTTATAATGTATACAATAGTATTCCCATTACCACATCACTTTCTCATAAGGAAGAGTGGTATAGTGGTGGAAACCCATTCAATAATGTTGTGACCTTGATGTAAAATAATTTATATAAAAAATTAAGTGAATGAGTTTATATATTTATTTTTGGAACTTCAATGATAGATAGTTATTTATTATTCTAGTTGAATCAATATAATTATATGTCCATTGGAAATCATACTATTTATATACCCACTCTATATCTGACCAATCTGATTACATTCAGTTCTATTATGACAAAAATTTACTATGTTTTCATCCCCTATATATTCAAACCTACCAATTAAAAAGATATTTTATCTCTAGGGAATTGATACTATCATTCATCAACCTAGTGAATCCATCACTATGTGGTTAACACAATAGTTAAAATGAAAATATAAATTAATGGGATCCCCGTGAGACAACTGAAATAGGAAAATCTAGATTGAATGAGTCTATAGATGTAGTTAAGGTTATCTCATTTCTAAAGGACCGTCAAGGGGTATCCAACCCCAATAACCAACTATAAGAATTTTTATATCCTCCATGGAATAAGTGACAATAATAAATTTCAATACTTGGAATATGAATAATCAGACACTTTATACATCCAAAAGGAAACATGGGAGACACCTAAGAGGGATCTTACCAATCATTGAAGTTTTGAATACCATATGGTACACACTTACTCATAATAAATTAATGATTCTCTTTTAATAACAATCTTTTATAGGGAACCATAGAGATTGTGACATTTCTAGAAAACCAAACCACCACTCGTAGGGAAGTAAACCGTATCATATTATCATTGGCCCCTGAGAAATTTTTTTGTATTCTAAGAGTGTCCTAAGAATATTTTAGATTTATTTTGTATATCAATAACCAATAACCTTTCATGAATTCTCATATAGTCCCACAAATTAATTCTACACACTTTTCTGAAACTAACCATAATATATGTCTTAATTATAAAGAAACTAACAGTTACCATTTAGGTTTCCCACATTAATTTATTATCAACAACCAATATATAGTTCATCCACAACCATAAAAAGATATTCATTGTGGAGGTCCTCCCCATGGTAGTAACCATATTGGTCTACCCCGTGACATCAACACAAGCTAACAAGATGCCCATCCACATTAATATGATAATGAATACCTCTAATAGTGATAAAAACCAATAATTTGTTTTGATTCGTTGTTTCATGGAATAGTAAATACCATTACTGAATATATATACTAACTTATAATACCTAATAATTATATTTTCATTTCAATCAGGACTCCAAATCTACCCTAGGATCATACAAACTCATAGAATTAGTATTAATGAAGGTGTCTCTAAATAATTATTTTTATGGATTCCAATGTTATGATGGTTATGACCTCGAATATGAAAATACTCCTAAAACCAGTTCAAACCATTCTAGATAATACAATAGTGACTAAAGAAATTCTATTACATTCAATAAATATTCTATGCTAATAGTCATCGTTGTTCTAATCATTTGAGTGGTTCAATATAGGAAAATCTAAAAATTACCAATGTACATTAGTTTATCTTTTAATTAATGATGGAAACTATCCCATATATTATAACATCTCAATAAGACAATTATTATAAATTACACTAACTATATAAAATGTTTGAAAAATTTATTGGTGTTAAAACCATAGTAATTTACATGCCTAACAACAAAAATCTAATCTTAAACATTTTACATTAAATGAAAATATATAAGATACCTTAATGATGATTATCAGAAACATTAGATGTTTTCTATTTCTAAAAATACCATATAAATGATATATAAATAACATCAAAATGCCTGATAAGACTTGTTGTAAAAATGAACTTTTAAACCATCTAGTTGTACAAATCGCCAAATGTAGTAAAATATAAGAACAAATTCAACATGATTTTTCTAATAGCCAATATATAGTACAATTATTAATCAAGGAATATTCCCCTATTTCATGAATTTGGTGTGGTTGGGGGGGATATCATCCACTATAATTCTCCACTATATTCTATTTTTGGACATGTCTTGTAAATTTAAAAATGACTTTATCATCTATATAATCACTGTAGGATGCATGTATTGTCATCAATTTTTGTAATACCTAAATCTTAAGATAAAAAACACAAATTTTATTTCTTAAAACAGACTCCCCATTTCTATATGGTAAAATAGGCATGAATGATATTTTTATGGATCCAACTACCTATGTCATGAATTTTTTAATGAAAAAAGATGAAATTTCAAAAATCATGAATGAAAAACATATTAATATGAGATGAAATACCTTATTAAATTCACATTAGCTTCAATAGTCTATGTATTTTACCCACTTGATTTTTTTTCATATATCATTTTTTATGATATGGGTATAATAGGTTCTAAGGGGAACTTTTATGACTTCTAAATCCAAGAGACATCCCCAACCCACATGAATTGGGGAACTTTTGTCCCAACGAACATATCCTATACCACTATATAGATTAAATATTTATTTAGTTTTTGTGTTATCCTTTAAAAGAAAATCAATATTCACAAATGTTTAGGCACCCTCACATGTAACAAACCATAAAAAATAATATAATTTCTTAAGATTAGCTAATTTGTTTTGGTAATCACCTCACGATAACCTATTATGTTGAGTCTCCCAGGTCTATTTGATAGTTACATCAATATAACGTGGAAAATATCATATTTTCTTAAAAATGGAAATTCTCACATCAAGATTAGTTGAAATTTGTAGTAATTGTTTTATCATTGTTTAGAATTCCAAAATCAATGAATCCCCTACACTATGGGAGATGATGATGACTTATTCCTTACCATATATGATTTAGTAAATGTCTTTCTAACAGATTATTTTACACCTAATAAAATAGTGTAAATATACCAAATATTATACTTGAATACATGAAAAATATATACAATTATGAAAGAAGAGGAAAACCTTGAATTAGAGTCCCCTAAATATCCACATCTATATATTTAATAAAAAATTTAGTAATAAAGTAAATTTAAATTTATTTCCATTGAACATAAACCAAAAGTTCCATTAGGCCAATAACAAATTTCAAATAAAAAGTACAAATCTTTTTTGAGGTGATAAAAGGAATCTTTTTGTTAATAAAATAATATGATTTATTTAGGGAACATACCAAAAGATGTTGATTTTTGAGTTATTCTAGATATTTCGTCCATTGGAAGGCCTTGATAGGAAGACTAAACCTAGAACGAAATGAATAAATAACCCAATTTGATCGATTATAGGACACATTATACTATTCGACCAATCATCACTATAGTGGATTGTTGTGAATTTCCTCCAACAATGTGTGATACCTAGAATAGCGTCCTAAACACTTTTTATACCAGTTCTTCTTGATTTTACGAAATCCATAACAATATGTGATGGAATAAATTATATGAATCATTTAAATGTTATAGGAACACCCATTTAGTTATTATTTTAACATAGAAGTGTGGTTAGTTTCTTCTTGGAAGAATCACTATAAAAAATTCCTCAATTTTTTGAGTTCAATGATAAAATATATGAGTACTTGGGACACATATAATAGAAAATAAGAAGGGGATAAGAGAGTTACTATCTTAACTATTAAATGAAATTTAATAACATATTCCCAAAATATCCAACTTCCTTTCGAGAATATTTTAGAAATATATATCGAGTTCTTACAAGATGAGTTATCTATAATTATAATCCCACATAATTACCCTGTTTATTTCCAAAATATAATAATAAAATATAATATTTAGAGAATAAATTTCATTTAACTAATCTATGATTTGGTAAAAAACCACCAACACCCAATAAGAGACATATGAGAGAGTAAACAACCACCACCACCCTCAAACCAATACTGTTTAAATCTTTGGATATGAAATGGATTATCTTAAAAGTGGTATTATGTCTTTAAAATTAAATATAGTTATTACATGTGTTCTATAAGAAACACACAATATATATATATATTTTGTATGTAAGGTAATAAGACATTACAAACAATAAATACATATCCTTATCATTTATAATGAAGAGTACCTATTGTAAATTATACTTACCAAAGATCATAACTCGATTGATATATGAATAAAGAGAAAGTGAAATGATGAAGGTATTCATGAAATTTCCATATAATCACCCTACAATTGGATAATGTTCTATAAATGTAGGTTTACTTTATATTAAAGGAATTATTATATGGAATAATTAAAACTGGTCATGTAGTATTGAACATTCACATAGAAGATGTGGCTCAAATTTCCATCATTATTTCTAAATACGGTAGAGAATCCAAGAAGCGATGAATAGAAATGAAAAAAACATAAGACTAGATTTCATAATTTTTCATTGTTCATGGATACTTCATCATCAAGGAATAATTATTCCACTTAATTCATACCACAATAACATCTATATACATGAAAATGATATATTTTATTATTAAACATTTCAAGAAAATTACCATGATTTTTTAGATAGAAAATACAATAAAGAGGAATCCACATTAGATACTATGTTAGTATAGATCCATATAGACTCTATCTGATGAATATTAGGAGTTTACATAATGATATACCCAAATAAATCCATCTCATATTGTTAAAATATATTTTCCTTTATCATTATTATTTTACTCTAAGTTAGTTATGAAAATGAAGAGGAGTTTTTTAAACCAATTTCCCTTAGAATATCCCATAAAAGAGTCTATGGTAGACAAAAACATGCCTATTAATAGACTTGTATTTTTGAATCCATCAAAAAACATATCCTTTATTTTATAAAAACAAAAGAAAAATATATTTAGTGAGACCAGTAAGAGAAATTGTCTGAAATTTAGCCCTATAATTCTCATCTAACTTTGATCCTGTTAGTGGAACTTTTGGAAAGAATTTAAATCATCCAAATAAGAGTTTAACAAGAAAAATACCATCTATCTATCATTTTAAAACAAATACCATATCAAACTATAATTGTATTATCGTTGTAGTAAGATCCAACTTCTAGGCCTAATTATTATGGGTAGAATCTACATAGGATGAAAAAGTCTCTAAATAGAAAAGATGATGTATTAAAACACCTATAATTTTAATTGAAACAAATCCCAAGAATCGATTCCATTTTACTATCCAAGTAACAGAAAATATGCCTCATTTAATATCTAAAAAACCATTAGGAATTTGAGTCAGATGTGGGTGGTTTATAATCAAATCATTCCAATAATGAATTCATAGATATCTAAGTGGTTATTTTCATCACATAAAATGATTGAGGCATAATGATATATGGATGAATCAATTCTATTTGTATTTATAGAAAACTATGTGGCCTATACATCTTAAACCATTTGGAGAAAATAATTTTGAGATCAAACATATTCTCTCTTAGACCATACCCCGTATGTAATTCAACTATACAAATTTTTTCCCAACAAACATAACAATATTGGGATTTGATAGGGGGGATAATTCCATGGGAAATAGTAGGTTGAAGATGAAATAACTAAAATATGCGTCAAACACAGAATTCATTATTGTTAGCTTATCTATGGTATTCAATAAATACTTTCTCATTACCTAGAGACATTTACACTTGTGTATGATCACCAACTATAATAAATTTATATAATACCATACAAAATGTTAGTTATGGGTTTTCCTCCATAACATATCTCATTTTGAATCTTATGTAACCTACTACATTGATAGCGAGTATTATAAATGAGAGGGTAATAATTCTCAAACTAAGTTGGACGTACTAGAAAAATACCTAAATGGCTAAAATTATTCCTTCTTAGACTTGATAATGATGTAAGAGAATGTTTTCAAATACTTATCAATTAAACTAAACTGATAAATCCGGATTTATAGTGACATATCTTCCTATATATTTTGTAGAATTACCCCTTAGAATACTTCAATTAATATAATGTAAATCCGTATGTAGTTTTTATATATATTTTAGTCAATGTAAATGAAAATGATTACTCTATCTGACCAATGAAGATTGAATATGGATTGTTTCATGTTAATCTAAATACATTTCTAACAAAAACATGTCCAACTTAATTGAAGAAATTTTATGAAACTAATTGATTTCAAAAATTAAAGTCCCAGTGTTTGGGAAAATATTTTTTTTATACAAATGGTTTTTATAGAGAAAAACGTTTCTTTATTTATACTTTATAGAAATATATTTTATAAAAATGTTAATGAATATTTAGTTTTTTTTGTTGTGAATAGGATGACCATTCTTTTTATATTGAAAAAAATCCTTAAGGAGTTATCTAAGAATGTTTTGGGTGTGTCTGTTTTTGATGACAAAGATAGATGACCGCGAATGAGTTTGGTAGATGTTACCGAATCAGGTTTTTAAGGTTTTTTCAATTTCCCAGTATTTTAGAAATACTGGGGTCTCAAAATAGAGAGATTGGTTTTTCGAAAAAGGAAGAGTTCCACATAAGAGTACATAATACACAAACTATGAATCGTGGTTCTCAGATTGAAAAAGAGGCATGCGGAATGGTTCATGATAGTAGAAACACTTCAAATAAGGCAAAACAGTTTACTGGGAGGCTCACAATTCATAGATGTTGAATAGTTTGAAGAAGCAGTTTAGGGGATGGAATTTAGTATATGGATGTCTTACAGTATTAGGGATGGATCTTCATATTCATAAATGTGGCGGTAATTTAAGAAGACTTGAAGGATGTCATTTGTGAAAAGGTGATGGTGATTTTGGATGCCACGAATGAAGAGAGTCAGTACACAGACTGTATAGGGAAAATAATTCACGAGATGATTGTTGTTCATGGAAGATACATGGTACACGGTGAAGGCGGCACCACATTGAAGATTTTGGAAATCTTAGATTATCTGATTTTGAAGATCTAGTTTCTTATATAAAGAGCGCTAATCCCATCATTAAGGAAGAGCAATTTTCATAAAAAAATATTTTCTCTATGAATTTGGATAAGTTTGAAGGTGGTTCGTGAGGGAGGATGTCATTAAAAGAAAATCTCTTCATGGAAGAGATTTCATGAAAGGGTATTTGTAGAGAACTGTTGTGAAAAATTGAATAATACAATGTGTGGAAGAAGCAGTCCACTAAATAATGAATTTCACAGAAGGGGAAGTGGAATGCCAAAGAGGTATGAGTAAGCCGTACGAGGAAGTGGTATCTAAAAGTAGTAAGCGGAGGTAGTTTTCACATTCGTTATGAGATGGTGGTATATGGAGGTAGTACGCGAGAGTGGAAGAAGAGGTAGTTCGCCTGATAGGTGATCTACGAAGTATACCAGCTGCATTGTATGCAGAATAGGCATGGTGGTTCGTGGAAGAGTCATGTAAGTCTACAAATCCACTAAAATAGTTTTCAAAAGTAATTTCCACTAACAAACATTATGTAGAAAAGTGTACTTCATCTACGGGTGAAAAGTAGACTTCAATAGAGCATCTACCTACAATTGAGGGTGCATGCTATCATGAAAATGAAGGGACCTACATGTCAATAAACTGTGAGTGGATCCTTTCCAAGATCTGTGAGTGATGGAAGATGAAAATGGTGATCATTACCTCTAGTAGTGATCTAGGAGAAGAGACAAAGGGTGTAACACTTGGGAATGCAGTAAGAAGACCCTAAACATTGTAGAGAAAGTGAGGTTTGGAATAGATGATCAAGACCAAACCTTATAATTGGTAGTGAGATTTAGTGGATTTAGTATATCGGCACATCACCGTTGTATGCTCCTTGGACGAATCCCAGTGAGAGTGAACCATGTATCATTGCTATGTCTTGTGCATGATTTCATTTGTGTTCATACATTGCTACGGGAGAAAGAGAGAAGTGTGTTTTAGTTAACAATGAAACAAGATCTTAAGGGGAAGTAGTTTTAATAAATCATACCCTTATTCACACCCTATCAGGGTATTTGATATAGTGAACCTAATAATTAGTATTATAGGGAAAGGTTAAAAGTCATTAAATCTCTCATTGTAGAAGAAATGGAGGTTGTCAATCAGAAAGGTATTCAAATCGTTGACAGGAACAATTTCCAATTATTGAATAATTGGATGCAGGACTACATCTGATCACTAGGAATGGATGTTTTCACAGGATCTATACATGGAATATCAACTAATATCAATAGTGGTTCTTTATCAGAAGTTTAAAGAAGTGAATTGGATGTTGATGCTAAAGGGATCAATACTTTAGGGGGATCCTTATAAAATGAAATTTGTATGAGGGTGATGTAATCTAAAACATCACACGATATGTGGGAAAATTGTTCAATATTTATGAGGGAGAATAAAAATTGAGAGAAGAAAAGCTACATGTTATAGGGATCAAGTATGTGGACCTCATAATGAACCATAATGAGGCTATTGATTCATTCTTCGACAGGGTAAATATTTTTTTTGAAGGCATGTAGAGTCTTGGAGAATTTATTGAAGATATAAATATTGTGAAGCATATATTGAGGAAACGTACACATATATTCAATATGAATGTTTTATAATTTGAAGAGAAATATCCCAAAGAGATGACATTGGATAAATTTTATAATTCCCTTGTAACATATGAACTGATAAATGATGAAAAAATGTAGTGGAAAAGGGGAATTCCAAAGTAGAATCATTCGGGGCCATGAAGAATCCCTCTATTAAATATTGTTAGGAGGAAGATAGTTTTTTGATGTCATGTCATTTCTCTCTTGAAATATGATAATAGGATGATAGAATATTGAATGTAAACTACCACATGAATGCTTTCATTGTGGAAAAATTAGAAATTTTGGAGTAATGTGTCCTAATAAGTTTGATGATGAAAATTTAGACAACACTGAAATTCTACAATATAAGTATTAATAAAATGAGAAAGGTAGGATAAGTTCTAAGAGAAAGTTCTTAAAAAATAAGAATATTTTTTCAAAATAAGATGAAAGTTCAGAAGAATATGATGCAAAAGAGTTAGAGGAATATAATGATAATAATGCAGATTATTTGGTGGTAGATTTTGTAAATTCCTTAACAAGAGAAGAAAAAAAAATAAAGATGGAGATATTGAAGGAATAATTGATCTTCTAGCTAAATTAGAAGATTATCTTAAAGAGATAGATGTATTGAGAGCCAAAATAAAGAATGCTAATAATGTTTCTCATGATTCCAAACTCTATATGCAGCAGTAATAAAAATATAATTTTGAGCTGGATAATGAAATTGAAAACTGATGTCATTAATGAAAAAAGACCAGAAAATGTAGTTGAGTACAAATTGAAAATTGAATAACAAAGAAGATGGATTTATAGTATGCATGAAACTAAAAATGATCAAATAAAATGTATCAAAGAACATAAAGAGGAAGTTATTGGTTTTTGTTAAAGTAATAAAAATCAAGAAAAATTATTGAATCACAGGACAACATCAGGAAAACAAATAAAAATGGCACAGGAAAAGATGAATGTGGAGCATAGTTGTCAAATAGAATAGAATAAATAGTAAATTAAAAATGATAAGGCTGGTATGGGGCTTGATAAAAAATTAAAAGCAGTAACAGTTGATGTTAGACCATAAGCACCCACTCCAAGTGTATCAAATTATATGGGTATGAAGTATAATATGATGATTCAAGGAACCAAAAGGTTACCATGTGGTTTAGTATTACCAAAAAGTAATGTACCCCTCATTAGATGTTGTTGTAGTTTAAAGTTGGGACACTCAGACATTTTTTGTTCCATAGAAAACTGTTATCAAAGTGAACATTACCAATAGAGGAAAACATATAGAGCTTAAAATTCCATGTCACCATTTAATGGTAATTGTTTCAGGTGTAGTGAATTCAGACACATTGAAAAATATTTCTCATAGACAATGCAAAAGAATTTTTTGAAGCAGACTGAGGTTGGATATTAGTAGCAGAAAAATATAGCATCAAATGATATGAAAATGAAAAATTGATTTGTAGCTCTATATGATGATGCTGGTCTATTGTATTCTAATAAATGTCAAGAGTATCAATCCATACCGGGTATGCAGTAAAAAACATGGAACAAAAAGAAAATATCTAAGTAAGTAGTGGTTGTAGAAATTATGTTGATGGCATCATATCACACTAGAATATGGATCATTGACAGTGGTTGCACCTATTATATGATAAGAAACAAGTATCTTGTTTCAGGAATTAGGTATGATAATGATGGTATTGTATGATTTGGAAATACTGAAGGGTTGAAAATTATTGGCTCTGGGAAAGCAATGTTTGGGGGAAAATACATGAGATGTGTAATTGTCTTAGTTGTTGGAGGTCTTAGTCACAACTTAATAAGTGTAATTTAATTTTGTACGTTAATAAATTCCATAATATTTCCCATAAATTGTGGGTCAATAATGAAAAATATGGTTCTATTATATTGCAGGGAATACATACAAAAAAGAATCTTTAACTCATGGGTGGATAATGAGATACTTTCTTTCTATCCATGAAAGAAGAAAATAATTAGGGGTATAAAAATCATGGCCACGTGATCCAAACAACCTTGGAAGACCTGGAAAAATATGATGTTACTCAATATCTCCCTAGATTATGAAGTGATCATAAACATATTTTTGATTTTTGTCAACAAGGGAAGATTATTCAAAACAAAATATAAGGGAAAATAGAAAATGTCGACCAGATTTATTTAGTTGGTTTATATTGATGTGTACGGACCAATTTCACAAATAGATCATAATGTTAGGAGATATTATGTTATTTTCATTTATGATTACATCATAATGGAATGTGTTTCAATCATCACCCCAATTAATAGGTATTCAGTATCATAAAAACATATCAAAGAAAAGTTGAGAATATGACGGGTCAAAAAATACGGATTATCCAAAAATATAATGAAACAATGTTCTCAAATGGACAAGTAGAGGAATATCTTGAGAAATATGGGATAAACATCATGTCTAAGAAGTAATAACTCCACAGCAGAATGGAATTGTCGTGAAATAAAATTGGATTGTCAACAACATGTCAAGAACAATGCTCATTGTGAAATATGTTCTAGATAAATTTTGGAATGAATCTGTGATGACAACAATATACACATAAAATATATAATTACTAGGTCTGAAAGAATAGAATACTCTGTATGAGATATGGTATGGAAAAAATCCATCATTGAATTACTTTCAAATCTTTAGATGTAAGTGTTTCATTCTCAATAGAGAGATACATAGGAATTCTGAATCAAATGGAGATGAATGAATATTTAGTGGCTACTCAATGAAAAGGAAATTATTTTAATTCTTAAACAAGATTCTAGAAAAGTTTTTTAAAATATATAACGTATCCACAGTAGAAAATGAATAGAAATTTCAATAATACAGCATCAGTATCAAGAGGATAATGATAAATAAATAAGCAGTTCATGGGATGATCCGACGATAGAGGTTGACTCAGAAGAAGTTTCAGATGATTAAAAGGATGAGAATAAGTCAGTTTCTGCACAAAGATAGAAATGAAGAGCCAAAATTTATAGACAAAACATAATTGGTGAATAGATAGAACCAATGTAGGAAAAGAAGATAAATACTCGACAAAATGTATAGTACATATCATAGGTAGAGGCGAAATGTTTTGGTGAATCAGTTTTTGATAATAATTGGGTTTAGGATTTGAATGAAGTCCTTGAACAAATTTAGAATAATTAGACATTGGAGGTCATTTTGAGGCCAATAGATAAGAATGAAAATGTAAAAAATTGGTCTTTTGTAACATAATGAATGAATATTGTGTTGTGATTCAAAGAAAATCATGACTAGTTTGAAAAATATTATCCCAGATAGAGGGTGTCGAGGTTGACGAGACATTTTCACATATTTCAAGGTTAGAGACAATTAGACTATTTTTTATATATTAGTGTAACGAAAGTTCAATTTTTTCCATATAGATGTCAGGTCAGAATTTATGAAAAGCGTCCTAGAAGAAGAAGTTTAAATTGAGAAGAAATATGGTTTTCTCTATCATGAAAATGATAATAATGTTTTCTGACTGAAGACATATTTATATAGTGTGAATCATGTACCAAGGGTGTGGTATTCAAGGCTAGATCAGTTTATGAAAAATCTCAGTTTTTATCATGGTGAAGTTGATTAAAATATATATTTCAACCACGATAGTAATAAAAGGATGATTCTTCTGGTATATTGTTATGAAATAATATTTGGAGGATCATATGAAGCCCAATGCGGACAATTTTCCGAATTCATGAAAAGTGAGTTCAAACTGACAATGATTGGTAAACAGAGTTTTTTCCCTCAGTTTATAGGAAGGACAAGGAAATATTTGAATATTAATTTCTAAATATAAATATTCCAAGGATGTTTTGAGAAGGTTTTTAATAGATAATTCCAAGGAGATGAAGACTCTAGTGGCTACCTGTATGAAAATATCAAGGGTTGATGAAGGCAATTTAGTTAAAATATCTGAATATAGGAAAATCATTGGAATTTTAATATACTAGATAGTGAAATTACCTAACATTGTTTCTTCCACATTCCATGTAGTGAGATATCAATGAAAATTCATGGAAATCGACATGATTTTAGTAAAATGAATTATTCCTTATATCAAGGGCACTATGGATTTCTATTTGTTGTATAACGACAAATCTAAACTAGAGATACTGTGATATATAGATACAGATTGGTCCAGATTAGAAGATTATAGTAAATCAACATCAGAAGGTGATTTTTATCTTTGTGGATTGTGTATTTCTTGTCTTAGAAAGAAACAAGATAACATTTAATTGAGCACTATAGAATTTTAGAATATTGCGCCCACGTAAGAATACACACAGTTATTGTGGATGAAACAACATCGGGAGTACATGGGGGTTGAAGTTAAGTCCCTTATCGAAATCCATTGTGATAATTCAAATGTTATAAATCATAGAAAAATTTAGTCCGTCAATCAAGAAAATTTCACATTGAAATAATGTATCATTTCATCAAGGAGAAGGTGGAGCAAGGACTTGTGATGTTGGAGTATGTGTCCACAGAACAATAGGTTGTAGATATTTTGACAAAGGTCTTACACAAATAAGAATTTGAAAGGCATCAATCGACATTGGGAGTCTAATCGACTCCCTACACTTGGAAAAGTGTTGATGTAGGACCCCCTCTCCCCTAGGTATGGTATGTTTTTCCATATTTTGTTAATCTATATTCTTTACCCAATTATAGACTTGAAAGGAATGGCCATTAAGTTCCTTGACAAAGGGGGAGAAATTGTGCAATTAATAAGGAGAAAATGTCTTCGTTAAGACAAGGGGAGAGTTTTCTAGGTGGAGTAGTGATATATGGGGAGTAGTGATATATGAGGTGTATTAAATATGACAATACTAGAGTTGATCGATGAAAACAAAATATCAAAATATTTATGGTTCATCCTGAAAAAATAATAATGGTATTGTAATGGGATGAAGCGATTCATTGAAGAACATTTTATTATAGTCTCGAATATGATGTCGAGAATGGATAATATAAGCTTAGAGTATGTGTTATGTAAATACATAATTTCTATCATGATCGCAAGAAGAAAATACTAGAAGATGTTCTATAAATCATTAATGATATATAAAATTGTGATGGTGTTGTCTGAAAAATCAAAGGGGGGATTATTAGGGGAAAAATCCATCAATGTATCCTCCCAGTATGTTTTGGGTGTGTTTGTGTTTGTTGACAATGCCAGATGATTAAGAATGAGTTTGGTTGAAGGTACCTAAGCAGGTTTTTATGGTTTTGTAGTTTCTTAGTTTTTTCTAATTTTTTGGGTCTCAAAAGTAGGATTTAGGTTTTTGGAGAAGGAAGTGTTATGTATAAGATTAAATAGTACGCGGACAATAAAACATGGTTTATGGAATACAAACGAGGTATGCAGAATGGTTCATGGTAGGTAGAACAGTTGGAAGAAAGAAAAATGGTTCGTGAGGAGGCTCATTGTTTACGGATGGTGAATAGTCCACGAAGGGGTTTTACGGGGAGGAATGTGGTATATAGAAAGATTTTGGTACATGAGATGGATTATCATTCATGGAAATAAGGCTTCGATTTGAAAATCCATTTAGGGAGTCATTTGTGAAAAGGTGATGATGATTTTGGCCCCCATGTGCGACGAGAGGAAGTATACAGATTGTGTAGGGAAAACAGTTCACATAATGATTAAGGTTCGTGGAAGATGCATTGTATGTGGTGAAGGAAATACCACATTAAATATTTAAAATATATTAGATTAGAGGATTTTGTAGATCTAGTTTCCTATATAAAGATATTTAATTCCCTCATTAAGGTAGAATAATTTTCATTAGAAAACAACTTTTATCCAGAAATTCAGCGAAGATCAAAAATGGTTTGCAAAGGAGGATTCTGCAAAGTTTGAAGCTTTTCACACAAGTAATTCCATGAAAAAGTGTTTGTAGAGAAATGTAGTCTGAAAAGGAAGAACAAAGTTCATAGAAGAAGCTATCCACAAAAGAATGAATTTATTAGATATGGAAGTGGTATGCAGAAGAGGTACACGGAAGCGGTACGCAGAAGCAGTATAAAGTAGTAATATGAAGAATTAGTATATGGAAACTTTACATAGAGGCGGGTAGTAAATGTGGTACATGGAGGCCGTACATGGTAGTGGTATTCCACAATGGAAGTGGAGGTAGTTCAAAGGAGATGTGATCCGTGAAGTATACCCACTGCATAGTACGTCGAATAGGCAAGGTGGTTTGTAGAAGACTAAAGGAAGCCTGTAAAAGCACTAAAATAGTTCAGAAAGTAATATATGCTAACTAACAGTGTGCAGAAAAGTGGAATTCTTATATGGATGTAAATGAGAGTTCAATAGATCATCCACCTACAATTGAGGATGTGTGTTTTCATGAAATTGAAGGGACCTACAAGTCCATAAACTATGATTTGATCCCACCCGAGAGTAGTGTGCGAAGGAAGAGGAATATGGAGGTCCTTTCCACCAGTAGTGAGATAGAGGAAGATTCATAGGGAGTGACCCTTCAGAATGTAGTGAAAAGTCCCTAAAACTTGTAATGGCAGTGATCCTAGGCCAATAATATCTACCTCAATCCTTATAATTGGAAGTGATCTTTAGTGGATTTGTTACATCGGCACATCTTTGTTATATACTCCTTGTAAGTAGCCTAGTGAGGGTGAACCAAATAAAATAACTATCACCTATGAATGATTTCATTTATATTCATACATTGCTATGGGAGAAGGAGGGAAGTGTGTTCTGTTTAATGAAGAAACATGATCTGAAGGTGTAGTTGTTTTAAACTCTCATACCCTGATTCACCCCACCTTTTAGGTAATTTTACCTACTGGACCTAACATTTTAATCCTTCAAGATCATGAGGATGATCTTCCTACCATTGATGGTGGAATTTATTCCTTAATTTATTATCACAAATAAGAATATATCAACACTGAATAAGATCTCAACATATTCTAATCAATTTTACTATGTCACTAATGGATCATGAGTAATAAGTAACACTCTAAAATTAAAGAAATATTTTTTACATGAAACAATATGTATATTATATTATTATACTATTTTGTTTAAATTTGCGATTTATGCATCCCAACCAACCATTATTATGGAAAATATGCCATAATGAGTATCAAACCATTCCATGGTGTCATAGTAGAGACTGAGTTTGATTTGTTGACAGAATTATACTTTATTTGATATGTTAAATACCACAATTGGATGGATAGAATTTTATATTTCAAAAAGAATATTAGAAATATCAGAGTTTATATCAAAATTCAAATTCAAAAACATTATTAAACATTGTGATTCATTTCTATCTAGATCAATTAATTATTTATCAACACAATTCAAAATTTTTAATATGTCTTCTACAAGGATAAGAATTCTGGATCTAACCAAATATAAATTCCTTTCAAGGTTAAAGAGGCCACATTAATTATGGAAAATGAAGGCTTATATTTTATATTACTGAATCCCTTTAGTGTGAATAATTTTTATTCCATCTATATATATCAAAATAAAGAATACACAAAATATATTTTTTAAAAATATTGGCAAATTTTATATTGATAACATGATAATAATATAACTCTAATGTAATTAACACTTTGAGGAACATTACAAAGTGTTCACAAATATAAGAAAAAACAGTTCAAAATAAAAACATATTAAAATATGCATTCAATTTCACTTCCAAAAACTTTCATATATTTATTATATATAATTGAAAACAACTTGAATTTAGATAAATTTAAGGAAAACATACTTATATATTGAAATTAATTATAAATATCTCTATATGAGGTTTTTTTCATTCCTATTTTTATAATAAAGTGTGTGACCATTCATTGGGACATGGAATTCCTAAGGAAATTTGGATTAATCTAGATGCTATATTTTCACTATAGAACCTTGAAGGTGATCGTGGATGGGATTAAATTAAACATATATATGGATTATATGGATTGGCCTCTAATTACAATATATGAATTTAAAAAAATGATAATATGGAAAATAATATATTACTTTCTTTTAAATATAGATGCCCTAAATTTACATGAAAAAATTCTACATCATATTAGTGGAATAATTATTACATATCAAAATGACATGTGTCATAACTATAAAGGCTTCGTGTTTTTGGAGACGTTGATATATAATAAACTAGTTTGTAAAATATTTATATCATTGTAACACCCTAAGTATTCAAAAGAGAAAACTTGGTTTGATAGCTTATGTGATACGCAATATCAATCCCAAACAAACAATGATTATATAAATATGATTATTTTAATCATTCAATTAAATTTATGTATATGATTAGGAATAAATAATTTACTCAAAATATATATTTCTTAAATATATTAATAAATTATTATAAAATAATCAATCAATTTTTATTAATGTATTTTTCTATGTTTTCTTCGAAAATGAATTCTGTTTTATTTTTATGAAAAAATAAATTATAATTTTTTCTATATTAATTATAAAATTTATTTGAAAAATCAATTCAATTTCTGATATCATCATATCATAATTGACTTTATGTAAAAATTTTAAATTTATTATAAAATATAGCTTTTTAACTAATAGGGGAAAATAGAGTTTTTCTTCAAAATTTTTATATATATTGATGAATTAATTAAATTAAATTAAAATTATTTAATTTAAATTTATTTCAAGGTTAAATTATAATTATTTAATTGTATTAAATTAATTACATTTTAAATCATCTTTAGAGTTGAACTTGGTATTAGTGTACTTTTTTGCTAAAAATTATTTAGTTTTAAAAAAATTAAAAATTAAAAATGGATCTTAAATATATTTAATTAAAATAAATTTTATGAGAAATGATTTAAATTAAATTTTTATATTAAACATCTATATTTATGAATTTAAATACATAAAATGAATATCACTAGTAACATAGTTAATGAAAAATCATCTTTTCGTTGAAAAATGGTTTTTTCTTAGAAAAGTGCTTTCCATTATGCTTGCTGGTTTTATTTTAAATTAAATTAATCCTCCTCTATGAGTTTGATTCCATAAGATTAATTCCATATTTGGAATCATCTTAATTAAAAATACGTAATAAGGTCAACTTAATTTTTGATGAATATGAGTATAAATTGTATTAAATATTAATTACCACAGTAAAAATAAAATAGATCAATTAAGGGTAAACATATTTTAATAGAAACCTGAAAAAATGTAACCATAATAGACTGAGTAAATATATTTTCATTAACTGAAATAATTAATAAATTTGTTTCTTATTTTTTTACCTTATAAATGATAAAGAAATTATTTTTATTGAGAAATTATATTTTGACAGGATAAAACACATATTGTATTTTTACGTAATCTAAATTTTTAATTAGGAATTATAATTTGATGTATTAGTGGATTATTAAATAAAAAATATTTTTAAAAAAATTATTATTCAATAATTTTTATTAAATATAAACTATCATTTAATTTTTATGAAGTCAAATTTAAATTTTTAAAGGATAAAAAACTATTAATATAAAAATACCTAGTATTTCGTAATAAATGTTGATTTTATTTTAAAAGAGGAAATTCACATATATAAAAAATTATATATATGGAATTAATATTATTTTTGGAATTAGAATGTCAAAATTTTCCAATAGTGAAATTTTCATAATTTTCCGAGACAATCAAAATTTCGAGTAAAAAATAAATATCATATAAACATATTGTGGGGTTTATGACAACATAATGACCCAAAAGTGATGTGATAATTACTATAAATGGTTTCAAAGACCCAAAAAATGTTTTAAATTTAAAACAATTTTATTTTAAGTTTATTTTATTTATTTTGTAAAGCCATTATGAATCCTCCAAAACCTATAATATATTATTGGGTTTTGAAATAATTTCATTAATGGTGTGAATCAACTCCAAAAGAGTCAGGGAATTATTTTAATAATTTCAGACCTTAGCCTTATAGTTTAATAAAAATTACTACCATTTTTTGAAACAATTGGAAAAATCCATTGGATATTTTTTGGTTTCGGTTATTTTATTAGGTAGAGTCTAAAACCTAAATAATAATGAAATAACCATCTTTTCCTATATAAACCCATCCAATCTGCCATTTCTCTTAAATAAAACTCCTCAGATCACATCCATACTCTAAAATAAACTATCTATAGCCCTCCAAAGGTTCCCCAAGCTGTCACGAATCCCCTCCTATTCATTTGGAGTCACACACTCATATAAAGGATTTTCACCTTCCTATCTACATTTCAATTCAAGCACATTCTTGGAAATTAGTATTTTTAATTTAATTTTTTTAAATTATCATTAATTAATAATAATTAAATTACTATCCAATATTTTGTAAATTAATTTTAGATAATTTATCCTCTTTTATCTATACCCTTACCTAAGCTGTTATTGTGCCAAAATTTAGTAAGGTATCTTCCAGTCTCCTCCTTTTATCAAGCACTTATTTTTTTATGAAATTTAATTTCCTTTTGAATATGATGGGATATGTTCTTAAATATCTCCATTACATTAAATTTCATGTATAAATTATGACACACCCTTCCAATGTCATTAATCCCTCCCAATAACATTTATGTACACCTGTTACCATGCAGAAATTTAGTAAGGGGTTTATCCCTTATCATTTCAATTCAAACACCACTTTTATGTTATGCCTATAAATTTCAATTTAATAATGTTAGGATATATTCATCCATATCTACATTAATTTCCATTATATTTATATTTTATTTTAGTAAATTTTCAATATCATTAATCCCTCCCATGATCCTTTATGTACATCCATTACTATTCATAAATTTACCAGGGGATCTTCTACTCTCCTATTTTTATCATTAACTTATGTTTATTATGTCTATTAATTTCAATTTTTTTATTTTGGGATATTTTCTTCCATATATCCATACTTTAAATTTTATATGTAAATGTTGAGGTACCCCTTTCACTCTCATTAACCTCTCCCATTATTCTTTATGTAAACTCATTAACATGTCGACATTTAGTAATGGATTACCCTCTTCTCATTTCTATTGAAGCACTTATTTTACTTTATTTCTCATAGATTCAATTTTCTTATGTAGGTATATGTTCCTAATTATTCCACACACTTTAAATTTAATTTATACATGATGATATCCCCTTTAAATCTCATTAATCCTCCCATTATCATTTATTTACACCCATTACCATGCAAAAATATAATTAAAATTATTTTCATTATTAAAGTTTCTTCATTAACTTATGCCTTCAAATTGTAACTTATGATTTCGGGATATATTTTTAAATGTCTTTATTAAATCCCATTTTTTTCATATATGATGATATACCCTATTATCTCTAATCAACCCATTTTCATGAATCTTTATGTGAAGTCATTATGCTGCCAAAATTTCATCACAATTTTCTTGGTCAAAACAATTTGTAGTGAATACCATACCTATTTCCTATCAAGTGGGTTCACATATTTCAATATATAATTTTTTATTGGGGACAATAATATAAGTATTCCACACTCTTTGATCATAGAATAAATTATGATGATGAATGAATCCAAGCTGTTTGATATATGGGGTGCACCCAAACATTATAATTAAATGAATATGATGGGTGCCCCCAGATAGTGCTTTAATGGATTAGATATTGTTTATTCCCTTGATATAACACATTAAGAAATGGAGTGAACCTAATTTCTTTATGCTACTCTTTCCACCTGCATGTCTTGGAATTTTTATCCTTGAACTATGTTTATGATTCATTGTTTTAAGTGGTTTCCCCTTCCCATGTTATGATTTTGATTCTATATCATGCCTTATTGTCCATGTTTATTTTATTCCCCATTAATATGCCTATTTTCAAAGACATATTATTTTCTTCATGTTATGGATTATTTATTCCCTTATTGGGATTTTTATCTCACCCCTTCTTATGTTTGTTCCCAGGTTATTCTGGGCAATTTTAAAAAGACATGGTATTTTAGGGGCATGTTAAGGATGTGTTTTTTAATGTTTTATACCATGTTCGTGATGTTATGTTATGTGAATAATTCAACAATACATTTTAATTATCAATATTTTTTGTTTTATGACGTGTAATTTTATGTAATAAATCTTTTATTAATGTATAATAATAAACTAAATAGTTATAGTTGTTATCAGAGAAAAGGTTTAGTTATTTTATGGGATTAGGATTTTAAATATCAAGAAAAAGCCTTAGGGATAAGACTAATTATAATAAAAAATAAATAAAATATTTGTACGTATATAGTAACTAGTTTATCAAAAAAATACACCCCTATGTGGATAGTACAAGTGGACATAGTGTTGGAATAGATGTAACTATGGGTAATAACTCTGATAAGGTGTCTTGGTCATAACTCAAGGTAACATAGCGCAAAAAAATGGACCTTACTACACACTTTGTTTGGAACTCCTTGGGGATATGCTTTGGAAAATTTGAAAGCTCATTATGAACCATTATTAAGGTAAAAAAACCCATAAGAGTATATTTTAGGATATAGATCATGGATAACAGATATTAAATCCTATAAATTCGAAATTTAAGAAATAAATAATTTATAAGTTATCACTTTAATTTCATGGAATTCCCCTTTAATTATTTAATAGTTTAAAATACACATTTTCAATTTACCCTTTATTCTAGGCAATGGCCGGATATAGGAGTAAAATAATAAACAAAAAATGTTAAGTACAATGTTATGATTTCTCAAATAAGATGAAAAATTAGATGGGATCTCAAGTAAATCAAATTATGATTATGGAAAATTAACTATAGAAATCACAATTAACAACTGGAACATTATTGAGTGACCAAAGAAGTTAATAAAGAGTAAGAAGACATATCATGGAAGTCCATATGATACTAGTGTTACAGGAAAGAGGAACCAAATTCCTTTGTGTAACAAGTGTGGAAGGAGGCACTAATGGGAATATCACAAATGGGCTAGGATATTTTTTAAGTGTGCGAAGATTGGACATATGGTATCAAATTGGATGAAAAAATGGATAATGTTATGGATGAAAATAAAAATAAAAATAAATATTCTTACAAAAATCTATGTTATAAATTTTCTGAAGTTTGGAATTATATATTCCAATGCTCTATTTGAAGGGTTGAGAAGCATGATGACCATTAATAATCTCCAAGAACAAGTGAATAATGAATGTCCAATGTTGAGATTGATCATGATGAAAGTACTATATAACATGATATAGAAATCATAATGATAAATGTACTAAATAACATGTTGATGATAGTGGGAATGTTCTTCTCGAAAATTATTTGACATCAAGTCACCACCAAAATTGATTTGAAATTATAGAAAAAAGACTTTGTATACCATATTGATATTAGTGGGAATGTTATTCTTGAAAATATTATCTATCATATTTTTGTGTAATTTGGTGTTAGCCTAATTATGAAAAAGTTGTCATCATATAAATCCAATATAAATTACTGGGAGAAGAAATTCATCGTTTGTACCATGAATCACCCTTAGATTCTATTTTAATATACAGAGGAGTATCAATATTCTATTGTATGGATATTATAGCACTACAATAAAGAATATATATCTAAAATTTTTGGGACTAATGAAGTGTAATTTACTAAACCTCATATCCCATTACATTACCTAAAATATTATTCTTGATGTGTCTGGGGGTAGTCCGATGTGTATTTGGGACATATGATTCATTCCATTAGTGAATCAATTTAAAAGTTTTCCAAATTTCTAGTTTTTTAATAGTGACACATCAGATCGGTGACTCATCTGGGGGTGAATTATCCTAGAATTGAATCATCTGGTGGTGAATCTTTTAGAAGCGTACTGTCTAGCAGTGAATCAAAGAGGTACTGACTCTTCTGGAGGTGAATCCTCTTGGCAGTGAATCATTTGGTGGTGACTCATCTGGTGGTAACTCATCTGACACTGATTCATGTGGTAGAGACTCATCTGATGGTGACTCGTCTAATATTGAATCATCCTGGAAGTGACCTATCAGGTAATGTATTATCTATTGATGAATCATCATAGTAGTGACTCATCCTGGTGGTAGCTCATTTCAACAGTTGTTTATTTCCCATAATTTTGTAGTTTTCCCAGTTTACCATTTTTATGATTATTTTGATTAGAAATGAGTTTAATATAATAATTAATTATTTTTTAAAAAATTTATAAATGTATCAATCATATTTTTAATTTTTTAAAATTAGGAAAGCCTTATGAATATTTAAAATGAATGGCCTTGATGAGATCTTATTTAATAGAAATTTTAATTTGTATCTAATCCTGAATGTTCATGATTTGAACTATATAAATAAAATATCCTTCCTTCTATCTTTTATTCTAGATTTCAATTTAGACCAGACATCCCAAAATCCTTATTCCTCAGATTCGAGCAACCCAACTGCTATAGTTAGTTTGGGTTTTCCAAAGAGTGTTTTCAGTGGTACACACACCAATATTTTTCTTGCATCAAGGCTACGTCAGTGATGTTTTTTCTTGATTCGTTTTTTATTCATCTTTACAGATTTTGTGTCATGAGAGATATGTAAAATAAATATTTATCCTTACAGAGATAGTTGATTCTGAATTAATAAATACAATACAAGTAATCTAAAATAAATAATAATTATCAAGTAACATGATGTTTGTTCATACGATTATGTTGAAATTGATTGATGTTGTATGTTTTATGGTCTAATTTCATACTAAAAATCATAGTTGTTGGGGGGCCTTGTTTGTGCACCAGTTTATGTTTTGTGTAATACATGTTTGTTGTGTGGTTTTTGACGTCACTTATTATATAATTGGTTAACCACACATGTTTGATTAATTAAATAGATTTCCTAGGAATGTATGGTTTCCATGATAACTCCATGAATTAACAATGTGAAATTGAATAAGATAACCGAAGATAAATATGAAAGTATGTTGTGATGTGTTGTGTGATAATACTTATGTGGGGGGAAGTTGATGAGATATGTTTGTGTACAAGGGTTGTGATGGTCATGGTGTGGTTGTGTAGTGGAGATGTGGTGGAATATATATTTGGACTTGGAAATTTGGATTTGGTTTCATTGTACTGCATATTGCTTATTTGATGTGTTAGTTTCCCAGCTGGAATGGATGAAAAAATGAATAATAATAATGAACTTGGATTATTACATAATAATAATTTAAATGGAATATTTAATTCATGGTGGTAACAATGATCTTGGTAAATAAATTTGTACATATTTTAGTGGAACATATTGGAAACAGTGAATCATGGAAATCGATTAATGACAGCTTGAGGATGAAATATACGTTTTCCCTTGTATATTTCTTGTATGGATTTATTCATTTACAGGTGGCATCAAAGTGGGGAAGCCACGAGTTTGTTTGTGTTTTTTGAAACCCTTAGTTTGGTATTGTGTGCCTTTTATCTATATATATGTATAAAATGTATATTCTTGTGATTTATATACACACCACACTGACATAGAGCACTATGTGTTGGAAACCGTATAGTCACGTGGGGGTGTTTTCCTAACACCCCGAAGGGAGGATGGATGGATGAACACATGATCTTCCCTACTCCTACTTCTAAGCGATAATGGCCCATGGTGTCTTCGGGAAAGTTGTTTTGTGGTGTCCCAAGTTTCTTCAAGATGAGTTGTGATATGGTTTCCCAGGTGACTTCATGATGGGTTGTTGTGTGTTGTCCTGTGTTTCTTTGGTATGAGATGTGATGTGATGCGATGTGATGTGTGGAGTAGGTTTTTGTAGGTGGGATGTGATTTGTTGTGATGGACAAGGTGTGTGTGGGTGGTATATTTTATGATGTTTTTATTTGGTGTTTGTGGGGTGGATGTGATGCAATATATTCAAAAGAGGAGGGATCACCATTATATTTTCAGTTGGGGTGTGAGAGTGGCTAATCGATGAGAAATTGTTGCAGGATACCCTATCATCTATGTGATTTTCATTATAATATATTACTTGTATGTGTTATTTAGTGAGATAGACTTCATGAGTGTGGGGTTATGGATTGTATATTAGTTAGATACAATTTGGTTGTTTTATTTTCTCATTGTTGGATTAGAATGATCCTTCCACTTGTGCATGAGATACTCTGGTTTCCTTAATTAGTATACTAGTTTTCTCACTCTACCTATATAGAAACTATTTTAAGGTATCTAGGAGGGTTACATTGATCAAGTTGTGCATTACTATATCAGACTTTCAGAAAATTACTATGTTTTACCTCTATTTTTTTGGGTATTTACTTTGGATACATTTATTTTTATTGTTTTTATTTAAACATGCATTGTGAGATAGTTTTTTTCAAATATATATTTAATGAAGTTTATCTTCTATGATTTGTTCTATCTCCTAATATTTTTTACTTATAAAGGGTAATTCCTCCCATATTATGATATTTTAACACCATTGGTGCTAGTCGCTAACCCATGCCTATTAGAGGAGGGAGTCAGGGGTCATTATCTATTTCCCCTCATTACAGTATCTTTAGCGGGAAGGTGTTGTGACAGAGCGGTATTAGAGCTTATGGTTGTGATACATGATGTAGTGTTTGGTTGGATAGTATGACTTATTCATGAGTTGGTATGAAAAGAATTTTAATTGACCTTGGTGTATAAAATATTCTAGGGAGACTAACATGGAAATGGGAATTTAGGGCCCCCATGATCTAGTTCCCTGACTCTATGCTTATGGAATGAACATGTGAGATGAGGTTTCTTACAGAGAAGAGACCTTGGAGTGGTACATGAAACATGATGGGTTGTGTTTATGTTTGAATTGGGTTTTCAAGGGAATGTTAATATGGATAAAATTAATTAAATGGATTAAAGTTAATTAAAATATATCACAATTGAAATCCATACTTCTAGGATTACTAAATACTTGATTCTATTATAGATATGAATCATGGACATCATCCGCATGTGGATCAGAAAATGGAGGTTCAGAAGGCTACTTAGTTGATTGATAGAGGGTTGATCAGGATGTGGATGATGGTCTGTGGTAGAAGATATTGTGAGAATTTCAGCTGTAGGAACTAGAAAAGTATGATGACAGTGAATCTGATATAGAAACAAATATTTGTATAGAGATGATAGAGATTTATTTAGTTTTTATCCATTCCTTGATGAAGTATAGGGTCTCTCTTGTAGTCTGATAGATGTGAGGAGCATCACATTAGTGGCTGACATTATACCTTGGTGAGGAGAGGGACCCATATGTTTCATTGCTCTAAATCCACAATATGTTTCGAGTTGAGGTCCTATCATCAATCCTAAAGGCTATGAAGTGGAATGAGATAATCTCCCTTCAGTAGGGGAGTATGTATGTGCAAAATCTTGGGATTATGTTCAAGTAACTTTTGTGGTTTTCCATATATCTTTTTCCAAAAGGGGAGTCCTGAGAATGGCGTCCGGAGGAGGCACTACATCCTTCGATCAAGTATGCAATTACACCTTTTAGTATTCCAACATAACCATATGATCCAAAGAAAGATGATGTGATAAAGAGTATGTACTTATGATTAATTTTTCTATAATATGGGAAGAAAAAATATTTCATATGAATTATATTTTTTGGTGGCAGGCCTCAAGTGTAAGGGTCTTCAAGGTTTTGTCTAGTCCTGATTCAAACTCAAAAACCTCACTTTTGACGATATGGTTTTTGTACCATTCTTATATGCTTGGGGATATTGTGTTTCTTCTATGGGGTTCATGGCCATCTTTAAGACTAGTTTATAGTGGCTGCTCAATCTTAGTTTGGCTGAGTGGGACAAGTTTAATGTCACCCTCAACAACTATTACCAGTGAGGAAATTCTAATATTAGGGGAATAAGGCTTATAGTTTTTCCTTGGAAGATGAGGTAGGTAGAGACTGACCTTAGAATGTCCCATGAGCTCTTGGGCCTCCATATGAGCATGGTCGTAGAGGAGGCCGTCACCAGAGAGGTAACTGAGCTAGGCATGGTTTGTTTCTTACAGTGGGGGTAGCAACACAAGTTGGGATAGAGATAATTATAGGTACAATCATTTTATCATACACACTAGTGTGTTTCTAGTTTGATTCGAGATATTTTCACACCTCTATTTTAACCTCTCTTGTCAATGCTCTAGGACTATCCATCTAGATGCTTATTGTGCCCCTAGTGTTGACTATGCTAATCGGAGGCCAAGCACACTTGCTTGATGTTTTTTTGGTATATGAACTGATGATGGGACAAAAAAATTCATGTGTGGACCTCATATTTATTATGATTCATCTATATGATATCATACTCATCATTAACTAGTTGTATTATGTGCATGTTTTATTTACTAGTTTCAGAGGATAATCACTTTCTCAAATGTGGAAGGCCAGTGACTAGTTTTCAGTAGCAAGCGAATCATTTAGGTTGGAAAAAGAGACATGGATACCTTTATTTCCTTGATGTATGGTATTATTATAGAGACAATAGCTGATAAATTAGAAACAGATCCTAGGGTTTTTAGTGATTTTTTTTTGTTTTCCCTGAGGAGGTGGTTCCACTACGCCCTTGTAACAACATTGAGTCGGAATAGACTTATAGCTCGGTGATTCTCCAATTTTGATGAAACCCAACCAAATAGAGCCTTATATATAATGGGATTTAAGGTTTCATATTTATGATATTATGAAGAAATGATTCATCCTACCTATTTTTTCATCGTGGGGTGATCCATTGTTTTTCTCAAAGAAGGTAGACATTAGTTTGTGGTAGTGCATAAACTACTAGAGCTTTGAATTTGGTGACAATTAAAAACCATTTCCCCCTTCCAAATATATATATTTTTTCAACCAGATAATATGGGAATGTTGGTTATCAAATATCGATCTATGTTATGGATATCACCAGATGTGGGTGATGGGTGTGTAATATCCCGAAGATTCCCTTTAGATGTAGGTATGGTAACTTTGAGTTCTTGGTCATGCCTTTTAGTAATATAAATGGACCATCCATGATTGTGGGGCTCATAAACTCCATATTTGTTGAGTTCCTAGAAAATTTCATCATCGTATTCATCTATGGTATCTTGATCTACTCAGAGTATAAAGAAATGTATGCTAAGCTTCTCTGAGTTGTTTTGTAGGTTCTTTAGAGCCACCAGGTCAATGGAAATCTGTCCAAGTGTATGTTTTGGAAATGAGTGGTTCAATTACTCAAGAATTTTGTGTCTGATACGGGTGTAGATGTTGACCCAAAAATGGTAGAAGCATTTTTTTCTTTGGAAGCACCAAAGAATGTGTTTGATGTTCATAGATTTCTTGGTCTTATGGCCAATTATCGAAGGTTTTCTACTGATTTCTCTCTAGTTTTATTAATGATGGTAGTATTAACCAATAAATTCCAAATACAATTCGGTTACCTGAAGGGTAAATTGTTAAGTGCTTCAATGCAATAGTTACCAAAGGAAGGGGTAATGTTTGAGGTGTTTTTTGATGATTCCCATCTTATATTTTGATACATCTTGATGTAGAAGAATGTGGTGATATCTTTTTGGGATATTAAGTTATTAACTCATGAAAATAACTATATACCCATGATCTTATCAATGGATTGCTCGTATCCCAGGAGCCACACCACGAACTCATCTGTTTAAATCATACACCATAGTTGTAGGGAGACTAACTTTATTGTAGACACTCTTGTAAGCATTGGACGGTCAGGAGAAGGGATTATAATTTTTCACAACTTAGGATCACTTCCGTGGGCATGTAAAATTTTTGTAGAAAATGAAACTCCTGGGTTACACCATTTTCACCCACCTTGAGGGTTTTTGTATTGGAGGATTTATTCCTCCTTTTTCAGAAAATAAAAAATGTAATTTTCAGTTAGCCCTGATCTAGAGTTAGAGATATTTATTTTTGTTTCCTAAAATTGTTCCAAATATTGCCTCTTTGGGGGGAATTTTATGGTCATCATAAATCACCAGAGTTTTTGGTATATCTTTTACCATTGTTACCTGAATCTATGAAAATGAAGGTGGATAGACTTCGTTCAGGAATATGATTTTGAGGTCATCTACATATCTAGAATGGTAAATTTCAAGGTTGATTATTTGAGTATAAATTCAAAAGAGGATGTTGTTCGAGAGTCTACATATTCTTAGAGAGTGATGGAGGATTTGGTAGCCTGGATCATAGATGCAATGATGGATTGTTGATGAATCCACAATTTTATAAATTTTTATACTATAATTCAGTGTTTACAATTCTACTATAATATTATTTAAATGCAAGTTGTCACATTTTTTGGTTTTTGTGTTATTTTGTTATTAAATTAAAATATTTCACAATTCGAGAATTTTAACAGATTTTATTTAGAAGATTATTTTGGGAATAACATTATTAATATTATAACAATTGAGTGATTCCATTTTTTATTGTTAAAAGATATATTTTCATCAAATTTTTATTCTTGACCAGGGGATGATTAGAGCATCTAGAGGCCCAAAACTATCAATCAAGTTGAAAAATTGTTTGGGAAGATAGTGTGAACCCCACCTCTATAATTGAAGCATAAATCAGGATATCCACCTCTAATAGAGCTGATACAAAATGGATATGATCGAGGATGAAAATAAGTTATTTCATAATGTATTTTATAGGGTTTTGAAATCATGAATAGGGATACTGAATTTTATACATTGGAATAATAATTCTGGAATTATAGGTCCAAAAAAGTAATCATTATTAATTATTCAATAACTCTATCATATGATGTCCAACGATGCTTATGTTTTTTTTTATTAATTTAAGATACCATATGGAACAAAATTAATAGAGAAACATATTACGTATTCCTCCATTTAATTGGAAATCTATAATGAAATGTGTGGAGAAAATATTTTGAGTTATAATTATTCACCCTGTATCCCTATAAATATGTATCCCTTATTTATTTCCAAAGTGTAGAAACATGGGGATAACATTTTTGTACTTTTAATTCACTATTTAGTATTTTAAATTTTTGTAATAATTGTTTAATTTTAATATATTATTTTAATTCTTCATATCTGACTTCTTCAATTTCATTTATTTTACAAGTTTCTCTCATCGTTATTCCCTTATCAACTGCACTAAAAATAGAGAAATAACCTTGACCCTTATTCAAGGGAGGGAATTGTATTTTTAATGTTTATTATTATCCATTTTATTATCTATTTATTTTATTCTATGAATTTTTTGGTTGTTAGATCGATTATGGTGGGTGTGGAATTTATTTTGATTGTCAATGAATAAGTTTCTTAGTTTTATTATGGAAGAGTATTAACCCATATGTATATTTCCTAGTATGTGTTAATGATATTTCAAACGTGAAGGTGTAGTGTAACAGGTCTTGATTACTGCATGGAATTGAATATTAAGAATTCTTCTAAACATTGACTTCAACCACTGTAAAATAATAACAATAATTGATTATTTCGTTCATACTAACATAATTATATAGTACATTACATATATATATATATATATTATTTATGATTCATTCATTTCAATCCCCTCATTTTATATAAGTATTAATGTTTTATATTAGTTAATTTATAACAATGAAAATAGAGAAATCATTGTGTGTTTGCAGCCTCTTTGTGACTGACCCTAGGGTGCACCACTATAGTGAATTATTATAATATTAAGAATTTAATTGAATAGAGGTCCATTAAAAATTTCAACCATCAATTTAGAACTATTTTAGGGGATACCAAGTGCTTTCAGACATTTATTTTCTTAAAAAATAACAAGAAGCAATCAAAACATTCAAAAACAAAAAAAAGATATTTATTTCATATATCTTATTTCAAAGGTCAATATGGGTTTTTTATGGTGATTATTATTATTATTGTACTTTCGATAACACCTTTTTATCCTATTAGAGGTGATACGTTGAAGAATAAAATTCAATAACATTTATAAGAAATAGAATAAAATGCCTTGATGCTTCAATAGAATTTCAATGTTATCAAAAATGAATTCTAGATGGTTGTATTGATGACTGATGAAGTTGAAGAAGTCAATGTCTTATGGATATAACAACAAAAAGGAAAATATTTAGAGAATGATATTCCTATTCCTAATATATTTCATGAATTCATTGATGAGGTTGAATCCCTAATTGAATATCAACATTCATCTCCAACAAATGAGTACCTAGCAACCATTCATAAGAATAAAGAATCTAATGCTGAATATTTTATGTGGATTTAATTTATTATCATTATTTTCATTAAAATATTTTTGATTTTAAATTTGAAAATGATCTACCATATTATTATTTTGTATATTAAACAACACTAATGCATTCCCTGGTCGAAGAAGAAGAAGAAATTTTTTACATTGAGGTGAAAATGGAGGAGCCAGTCGAGATGTACATTGGTGCATTTGAAGATGATGAAAGAAAATAAGGAATCACTGAGGAATTATTTTCTGAACCTAATCCATAATAAAAGGAAAATCTTATTCTTTTGTCTATGATATTGGTGGACACCACTCCTCTCGATGAGCTAAATAAGGATCACCCCTTTATTTTTTCCCTCTCCCTCTATACATTTAATATTCCTTTCTATATCTTATGGTGTTTAGGGATATTTTTATTTTATTTAGGGTTATAATTTTTTTCATCCTCTCATGGATGTTTGTAAAAGATTTAGGTGGTGGTCTCTAAGAAGGAAACCCCATATACCTTCTAATTGAGGTTAAACCACTCCAAATTTATGACTAGGGGATGTAAAAACATAGCACCCACATGGGCTCCAAACCATGCTCTATAATCTTTTCCCTTCCTCTTTATTTTTAATAAAAATTTCATTTTTTCTTGTTTTTTAGGAATAGGTTACAATTTATTGGATCTTAACTCAAGTATTCCACTGAAAAATAATTCCAAGTTGTATATTTCCCTCTCTTTATTTTTTGTGCCCTTATTTTTTTATGATAAAATGATGGGTAGTTAAATTTATGTGTGGTAGGAATATCAACCTATTAGTTGTTTGTGTAGTTTTTTCTTCTTTTTTTCATTTTTAAAGATTATTTATCTTATATGAATATTCTTATCACTTTTCACACATTAATTTATTTTAAGAGAGTTGACATGATTTTGGAAAAAAACAATTTTAAATGATTGTTAATGGGAGAAACTTTTTTCTTGATTTGGATTTATAATAATTTTTATGAGTTTGAATAATATTTATAAACTATTCCCATGAGGCACAAACTCAAATATATTTCTTGTCTTATGAGGTATTGTAAAATATTTTGAAATATTCTTCCTCACACCCACACTTACTTAAGAGAAACCTGGATTTTATGTGAGAACCAAAACATGTGATTCTTCTCTTTCAAAGATTATGATTTCATGGTATATTTTTAACATGATTGAGTCACCTATTTGGATAGTATCATTTTATACTGATAACAACCTTAACATATATATATAGTTTCGTTTCCTTTAGATTCCAAGAAATTCCTTATAGGTCTAAGCAACATTACATCTGATTTTTCCTTACATACCCGCACTCTTAGAATTTTTGAAGGGATACTTCATGTTTGAATGTGGGGTAAGGGACTTTCATGTGCGTTATTTGGGATATTCTTCAGTTTTAGTTGATGTGTGGTGTGTTTATACATTCAATATGGTGGATAATTATAGAATTGGGTTTAAATCATCATTTTATTATGCTTTGTTTATTTCACCCGATTCTCCTAAAAAATTTAACAAATTATAATAAAATTTAGAATTATGTAGATGAGATTGAATTCTAAATTTGAAACTATTTTATGAATCATGTACCTATCAAGAATCAGTGAAATATTTTTCATTCATTCATTATATTCAATTTTTTTCTCATCTTCAAGGAATAAAAAAGAAAATTAAGGTGTGCCTTTCTGGTGATTTAAAAAAAATATAAAAATGGGGAGAACATGGATGATATAATTATTTTTAATTACTGATCGGATCATGTAACATGTCATAAAATGGGTTGGTGTTGTGTTTCAAAATTTTTATGGGGTATTGAGTGAGGAATTATTGTGTTTTCACTTGATTATTTATGCATTTTACTTAAGAGTCCAACCTCCTCTTTCTGGCCCAAAATTTTTAAATTATTTTCCCACCAACCCTATGCCACATAATTTACCATGAAAAATTCACTATGTTTGATTTAGTTATTATGTTACATTCTCTGGAGAAATTATTATTATCACAATACTACTGTGGTACTTGTAATTTTCAATTATGACCATAACTCCAAATTTAATTCCTCTTGAGTGAAGAGTGACATAAAAATCAATGTGATGTAGGTTGTGATTGGGCCCCAGATGGATTTATGAGGCTGAAAAAATTTAAATGAGAGAAATTAAAAGGAAATTATTTTTTTCTCATAGAAGAGACATGATGAAACTTCTTTTCGAAAAAAATCGTTGACATTTTTACAATTTTTTTTTATTTTATAGATCTTGATTTGAATATTAGATGACAGCCCCGGAGTTTAATGGTTAAGTGTGGGGGAATGAGGAAGCTAAAATTTTCACATATTTTATACTTTAATTCAATGGTTATAATCCCACCATATTATTATTGAAGGGGGAATTATCACATTTTTTGTATTTTGTGGTATTTTGAGCTTAAGTGAAAATATTTCACAATTATGGAATTTTAACCAATTTTAATTAGAAGGGTATTTTGGTAATAAAATTAAAAAAATATTCCTATTTGAGTGATTTTTTTATTTGATGATTTATATTCTTCAACATTATATTATGGTCTTGGGGATTATTCTAGCATTTAGAGGCCTAAAAAAATTAGTCAAGTTGAACAATTATTCAGGTGGAAAATGTGGATCCCACCACTGTAACAAAAGTATAAATTGGGATACACACCTATAATGGTGGTTATTATAAATAAATTTCAACTAGGAAACATATAAGATATTTTGAATCTATTTTAGGGTGTTTTGACCTTATTACGAGGGACATTGGACACTATAAATTGTAAGAATAAATATGTAATTCTAGGATTAAAAAATAAAACATTAGTATTTATTTAATAATTCCTTCGTAAAATGGAAAATACTTATGATGCTTTGAGTGTGAATATAATGGATATTATAGAACAAGATTTAGGAATACACTTATTATATATTATGTCATTTAATGGGACATTCATAATAAAACACATGGAGAAGAAATTATGAGTGATAATTATTCAACCATTCTCTCTATGAATATGTATCTCTTCTTCATTTCAAAAGGAAAAAACATGTGGATAGACTTTGTTATAATTTTTAGTAACCTTTTTCATTTATAAATTTTTAATAATTTTTTACGTATAATACATTAGTCTTCTTCTTCATATCTCACTTCTAATATTTATTTTATTTTACTTGTTTCTCACACTATTGTTCCCTTCTCAAACCCACCAAAAATAGAGAACTAACCTTGGATCTTGTTAGAGGGAAGGAACAGTGCTTTTAATGAGTTTATAATTCTTCATTTTATTATCTATTTATTTTATTTTGGGAATTTTTGTAGCGTTTAAATCAACTTCCATGAGTGGTCACTCCATTCTCTATACCATGGAGTTATTCTTCTCGTTTATCATTATCCTTCCCTTCACTATTTGTGTCATGCATAAGGTGAATAATGGCTTTGATTGTGATGGTCAATGAAGATATATCCTAGTTATATTAATTAATAGTATTACCCTATATGTAAAGGTCTCGGTATGGGGTAATGGAATTTCACATGAGAAGGTATAGTGTGATAGGTCTTAATCATTACATTAAATTGAATAATGAGAAATTTTTTAAATAATGATTTCATCCACCATAAAATCCTAATTTTTTTTATTTCTTACAAACATTATTATATATTACATTTAATATATATATATATATAATTTATATTTAATTCATATCAATCCATCCCCCATTTATATTAGTAATAATGTTTTTTATTAGTTAATTTAAAATAGTTAAAATAGAGAAATCGATGTGTGTTGGTGGCCTCCTTTTGTTTGACCCTAGGGTGAGAAACTATGATTCATTTATAGTATATTGTGAATTTAATCGAATTGTGGTTCACAATGAATTTCTACCTTCACTGGTGGTAGAGGTTGTTGGTTTCTGATGATAGTTCAGTCTTCCCTGATCCAGTAGGTGGATGAGTCTCAGTGGGGAGACTCAAAGGTAGAGGTGTTGCATGATCATTTTGGCTATGGTTATTCTCTAAAGGGGTGTTCAAAGGATGGTTATAACCAGATTATGTTTCATGGGAGGTTGTTTTTCCTAGTAGTGTAGTGTGATGGAGTTATTTATGAGTTACAATTCTCACCTTTGGCGGAACACATAAAAATTTATACGATGTATCGCAGCTTGAGGCTGCAGTTTTTGTGACATGAGATAAAGTGGGTAGTGTAATATTTAGTGTAATGGTTTCTGGTTTTCAACCCTTAGATGTATCTGGGTGGAAATGGGATGAGATCTCAATGGATTTTTTCAAAGGGTTACCTATATCTTTGGGAGGTTGTGACACTATCTAGGTGATTGTGTATCAATTGAAAAAATAATCCCACTTCTTAGTGATCAAGGGGTCATGTGAAATAGATTATTTGTCTAAGAGGTGCATTGATGTGGTGGTGAAGTTTAATGGATTTATAAGGTCCACTTACTTTGAACAAGATGACCATTTTACCTCACCAGTTTGGGGGGGATTACAGCTAGATTTTGGCAACCACTTTCACCTCAGAAGTAAATTACACCATTAGATAGATGGGATGATGGAACAAACTATCCAGACACTAGAGTATATGTTACAGGCATCTGTCTTGGACATTAAAAGATCATGGGACCAACACCCACACTTTTCCATGTTCTATTATAATAATAAATATAACTCTTCCATTAACATACCCTGTTTGAGGCCATGCACGGACAATTGTTTCATTATCTGTTGTACTTGGAGAAAGTTGGGGAGGTAAATGTTATTCGTCCTTAGGTGATTTAGACAACAATAGAGAAGGTTCAATTTGTTATATAGGGAGAGGATGGAAGTCGCAGAAGACCATCATTAGTTTTATGCTCGTCGCAAGAGGATGCCAATCGAGTTTGAGGTTAGAGACCATGTGTTCATGAAAGTTTCTCCTCAACATGGGAAGTGGAGATTCGATAAGGGGGTATTCTCTCACCACATTTTTTTTATCCTTTTAGGGGGTTGGGGTAAGTTTGTGAGTTGACATACTAGTTAAAATTTCCACCATATATTGGAATTTTCTACGATGTCTTTTACATCTCTTAACACCATCAGTATCATCCAGATGACTCCCATGTCATTTATTGGGGAGAGTAAGATATTTATAATGACACAACTTCATATATAAATCATTAAATATCCATGACCATTGAGAAAAGGGTCAGCGAGTGTGGACCATTCCCCTTGCGTGGGTAGTATGGAGGCATTGTGGCATAGAAGAGAGTAATGGGAGTGTGAGATTTAGATGTTATCCCAGTACCCATTGTTTTTTTAGTTTTAACATTCCAATATGTTTTTTGTGATGTGTTGTTAGGAACAATGTGTTTCAGGAGATATGTAGTTTTTTCCATTGATTTTACATGTTCTATGTGATTTGTGATGATGTTCTGACATGAGAAAAAGGAAAGACTTTTTTCCTAAGCATGACATATTCAACTATGATGCGATTGAACCCATGTGGGTGAGTAAGTTTTTCCTAGAGAATACAATATCCTAAAATGGAGGATGGAATTATAGGATTCCTATATCTAGGATAGTATGATTGTTTGGATGTTATGAGATTTTGGGTTTTCAGGATTGATTGGGGAACATGTTTCAGGTGTAATGAGATCCTTGAGATGTATCTTGAGGGTTGGTTGTTCAAACCCTTACTCTATTTTCATATGGAATGGTTTTTAATTATCAATGTTGAGAATTGTTTGAGAGATGTCTTATGTAATTATCCAAACTTCCGATCCCATTACTTTGAAAAAAATATGATGTTTGAGGTTTTTAAGGGTAGTGCAGGGTGTTTTTGGGACATATGAGTCAGTCCAATGGTGAGTCAATTCAACTGTTTTCCAACTTTCTAGTTTTACAACAGTGACTCACAATGGTGATTACTCATCTAGATGTGACTCATACTAGATGTTATTCATATAATAGTGACTCATCCTAGTAGTAAATCATCTGGAAGTTACTCTTCTAGTAGTGACTCATCTGGTGGTGACTCATCCTGGTGGGGACTCGTCTAACAGTGACTTATCCTAGTAGTGACTCATCTGGTAGTGACTCATATGGTGGTGACTCATATATCGATGAATCATATAGAGTAAATTCATCCTGATATTTAATTTTCTGGAGGGAACACATCTATCGGTGATGCATCCTCTCCCTGACTCAGTATAACAATTTTTCCATTTTTCCATAATTTAACAGTTTTTCTAGTTTTAATAATTTTATGTTTGTTTTATTAAAACATGAGTTTAATAACATAATTATTTATTTTTAAGTCATATTAAAATGGATAAATCACATCTTTAATTGTTCTTTAAACTAGAAAGCCTTATGGATGTTTAAAATATGTGGTCTTGATGAGATCCACATTAATTGACATTCAAAACTCTATCTAATATAGAACATTTAGGATCTAAATATTATAAATAAAACATCATTCCTTCTCTCTTTTTGTATGGATTTATCTTGAGACTAAAAATAATTAGTTCATTCTTCATTGGATGTTATTAATTTCGTTATTATAGTTAGTTTATGTTTTCCCATGAGGGTTTCATACTATATGTGCACTATTTTTTGGCACAACAAGGTTGTGCCGATCATCATTCTTCCAGGTAGGATTTCCTTTATCTTTTTTGATTGTATATCATGTGAGATGGGGTATATAAAGGTTTATCCCTATGAAGATATTTAATTCCAAATTAATAAATATAATATAATTCATCTAAAATAAATAAAAAGGGGAAGGGGGATGTGATGTTTAAACATACTATTTTATTGTAATTGATTGATGGTGGAAATTTTATGGAAAAATTACTTACAAAAAATTGTCTCCATTGGGTGTCCTTGTTTGTGAAATAGTTGATGGTACAGGGAATACATTATTACTATGAGGATGTTGGAATCACTTATTATTTAATTGGTTAACCACGTATGTTCGGTTAATAAAATGGATTCCTTAGGATCATACAGTTTTCGTGATAAAAACTTTAATTAATGATGTGAAATTGAATAAGATATCCATTGCTAAATATGAAAGTATGTTGCAATGGTGTGTGTGATATGACTTATATGGGGGAGTGGATGAGACATAGTTATGAAATGGGGATATGATGGTTCTAATTGTGTAGTGGGTTTATGGAGGAAGATGGATTTTGACATGGCTATTGGGATTTTGTTTTATTATACTTCTTCTTTTGATTGTGTTGTGCTAGTTTCCTACTTGGTATTTATAGAGAAATGAATAAAAATCATGAAAATAATTATTACATGATATTGATTTATTTGGATTGTTTAATGGGTGTTGGTAATAATGAGTTTGGAAAATAAATTTGTACTTTATTTGGTGGAATGGGTTGGTGATGTAGAATATGGGAAATGTCTGAAAGAAAGACCAAGACTAAAATAAAATTTTTGGATTTTGTTTTTCTTCTATGGTGATATGAATTTAGAGGTGTAAGAATAGTGGGAAAGTCATGAGTAGGTTGGTGTTTTATTTTTTAACTCATATTTCGGGATTGTTTTACATATATATATATATATACAAACTATATATTATCACAATTTATATATGCACAGAACCATGTTAGGAATTTCTGTACTGACATCCACATAGTCACGTGGTGGTGGTTGGGGGGGGGGGGCTTTCCCCACTTCCTAATAAGAGGATGGATGGATGGCCACCTGATCATCTCTGCTCTCTCTTCTAGAAGTTAATATCCCAAGTGTCTCCTGGTGAGTTGTGATGTGCTTTCCCAGGTGTCTTTAGGATGGGTTGTGACATGGGGTCCTAAGTGTCTTCAGGATATGTTGTGGTGTGTTTTTCAATTATTCTTTGGTATGTGATGTGATGTGATGTGTCTCATTGGTGTGTGAGGGTGGTATGTGATATGTTGTGAAGGAATATGTGTGCGCGAGTGAGATATATACAGAGGTGTGGCCCATGTGTGTATGAGTGAGATGTGTTGTAATAAATTTCAATAAGGTGGGAGAGTCAAGATGTTTGTTATTGGGGTGTGAGAGTGTCTAATTTGTGGGAAAGTGGTGTGGGGTTCCCTATCATCGATTTGAATTACATTATATTATATTACATAGGTGAATTATTTGGTGTGTGAGCCTTGGTGAGGTTGAGGATACAGTCAGTCTACCTGTTAGTGTATCTTCCTTTGTGGTGAATTAGTATTCTCCACCATCTTGTGCATGAGAGACTTTGGTTTTCCTTCTGAGTACAATTTTATGCTCGCCCTACGTATATAAAAAATGTTTTCAGGTTTCTAGGATGATTACTTTGACCGTTATGGACATTACTAGCTCAAGTCTTTGCATAATTGCTATGTTGATGCTCTAGTTTTTTTTTGTGTATTTGCATTAGAGACTTTTATTTATATTGGTTTTACATACACATGCATTGTGGGATGGTTTTGTGTTTTCATATATGAATTTCATGGATTTGATTTTTGTTTATTCATTCAATCTTGAAATATTGTTTCCTTATAAAGGTAATGCCTACTATATTTTTATTTTTATACACCCTCGGTGCAATTCCCCAACCCAGGGCCTACTGGAGGTGGGAGTCGAGGGTCAGTATATCTCTCCCCTCATTTCAGTATTTTTGACATAAGGGTGTCCTGATAGGAATAACGTATATTATGGAAATTATTTTATTATAAATATTAATGTGTTTATACACTAGTATTTTAGATTTATGTTGTAAAATTAGTATATCTATGATATTATGGATATAATAATCCTGGAATATCTAAGTATTTCTCCACAGTGGGTTTTCTATAATGACTTTATATTCATTTATAATTCTACCTAATAACCATTAAAAACGATTTAGTGATAATGTGATATTTTAGAAAACACATGATTATGAGATTGATGATCCTTAATAAGTTATTTATTATCAGAAAACCCTATATATTATTGGGATGATATTTTGAGTCTAGACTTATGTTTAAAAGAACTTATAAAACATTTGATGATTTTTATGATATATGTTTCATATGTTAATTTCAAAAATATATTACTGAAACAAATACTTCTATTTTTTTGTGATTAACCATATTCTAGGAGTTGTTTTATTTGGTTTGAGGAATATATAACCATTGGGATTGTTTGATATAAATGCTCTTTCATTTTTGGATGTGTAGAAATAAAGGTACGAGAAATCCTTTGAGGTTAAAACCCTTTTTAATTTTGAGGTTATTAGAATTATATATGTGTATTTATTTCAAGAATGGTCATAGTTAATACTTGGGTTATTATAGAATATTTGACATTAATGTTTTATGATATTATCCATCTTTATGCTAGAATATTTTGATTTATTAAGGATTGAAGGGATTTCTGGTTATTATTTGGTATATTATGCAATCCATTAAATGTTTAATATAGTGATTAAGGTTAAAAAAATAATTGGAGTTCTCATAGTTTAGAGAAAAAGATGATCTTATAGTGGAAATTAATTGTACATGTTAAGAATGAATATTTTTTTATTATATAAATTTATATGATAAATTAATTCCTTAAATATAGAGTAATAATCTTAAATAAAAAATGTTCACATATTATAATGAATTGATGATCATTTAATCCATCGTAGATGTACGTTTTTCTAGTCATTGAATTTATCTTGACCTTGTTCTCTATGAAAATAATTTAGTTATTTGGTTTTATCTTTCCCTTTAATGTCCATATTTTCAATTCAGATGAATGTTTTCTCACTATGAAACATAGTTAGGTGATGACCTTCATATTTCCATTTCTCTCCTTTTAAGAAGATGTTTTCTTAACTCCATTTACAATTTATGTTGTTAAAAAAGACATTTTTAAGTGACACAATTTTTCTTAACAATATGATGTTTAAATTTCATGGACACAATTTATTAAATGGGGTAAGAATGAAATTATCTATGTTTTCAAAAGATAAAACCTTTTTTGATAACCTATGCGATACACAACACTAATACCAAAAAAATAATGATTATTTAAATAAGAACATTATCTATTAGATTTAAGGATATAAGTAGGATTAACTAATTTATTAAACATATATATAAATATTTGTAAAAAATATTTTTATAAATGATTAGAAAACAAGTAATCAATTTTAGATAATTTCGTGTCTGTATATTTTCTTCAAAATGTTTTTATTTAATTTTTATAAAAAATTCATTTTAATTATTTTCTATAAATGTTTGAAAATTAATTTGATAAAATGAACCCCATTTTTAATATCATCATATCATAATTATCATTAGGTTAAAATCGTGAATAAATCTGAAAATATATAGATTTTTGGTGAATAGTGGAAAAAATATAGTTTTTGAAGAAACATGTATTCCATATTGATAAATAGGTTAATTAAAAGTATAATTACACATTTTAATTTTATTTAAAGGAAAAGTGTTATTTAATTTTATTTAATTAATTATATTTTAAATCATATTTATACTGGATTTTGGTATAAGTGTATTTTTAAACTTAAAATGCATTTATTTTGAACACTATTTTAAAATGATAAATGTCTATCAATTATAACTAATTAAAATAAAAACATATGAGAAAATATATAAAATATATTTTTATAATAAATATCTACATTTATTAATTTGAATTCATATAATGTATATTACTAATTATATTGGTAATGAGAAATCATATCTTCCTTTGAAAATGGATTTTTCAGAAAACTGCTTTCTATCATGCTTGGGTGTTTTATTTTAAATTAAATCTTTCCACAACTTTTAACTAATTTACATAAAATTAATTCATATTTGAAATCATATTAATTAATATAAGGTATTAAGATAAACTTATTTTTTTGAAAAATATGAATATTATTTGTAGAAAATATTAATTACCATGGTAAAAAGAAAATAAGTTAATTAAGGGTAAAAATAAATGAACAAAAAATATAAAAAAATTAACCAAAATGGTATGAATATTTATAGTATTTTTAATTGAAATATTTTAATATATTTATTACTTATTCTTTTTTTTCATTATAAATGATTAAGAAATTAATTTGATAAAAAAACTATATTTTCATACAATAAAACACAAATTATATTTATATGTAATGTGTATTTGAGATTATGACTTTTATTTTGATTTATTAATGTATTTTTTAAATAAATAATATTTTAATTAAATTTTATTATTTAATAACTTTTATTAAATATAGTTTATCATATAATTATTATAAAGTCAAGTGTATTTTTCATAATGGTTCGAAAACTGTTATTGTCAAAAAATTCAGCATTTCTAAATAAATTTCAATTTAATTTTAATGCTAAAAAATTCACATAATTATATATTATTTTTATTAAATGAATACTATTTTTGGAATCATAATTTCAAAATTATGTAGCACTAAAGTTTTCATAATTTTTTTGAGATAGTTGAATTTGGGGTAAAAATTAAATATCTTGTAAATATACTTCGAGTTTTATAACATCATAATGATACACAAGTAATTTAATAATGACTATAAATCATATAAATAACCATGTAAATGGTTCATATTTTAAATAATATGACTTAAATATTATTTTAGTTATTTTTGAAGCCATTATGAATCCTCCAATGCCAATACTATTTTTTAAGGTTTTAAAACCATTTCATTATGGGTATGACTCAACACCACATAAGAAAGTGATTTATTTTAATAAGTTTGTCCATTACCCATATAAAATAATAAAAATGAATCATATTTTTCAAAAACCCTAGGAAAACCAATGTGATGGTTTGGGTTTTTGAATATTTTATTATATAGGGTCCAAAACCTATATAATAATGAAATCACCCTCTTTTCCTATATAAAACCACCCTGGATCCAATTTATAAACTCTTTGAGGTATCTCTATATCCTTCCATACACTTTCTAGAGTCCTCCCAAGGTTCTATAATTCTCTCTAGAATCCCCTCCCAGGAATTTGGATCCACACACTTAAGTAAGGGATCCTCACATTCCTCTCCTCCTTTCAATTCATTCACATTATTTGAAATTACTATTCTTAATTTCATTTTTGTTATATTTTAATTCATTTATAATGATTAAAATACTATAAAATTGACTCAATATTAATCAGTGATAATTTATCCTCTCTCAATTGGATGCTTACCTAAGACGTTACTATGCCAAAATATAGTAATGGATCTTCCACTATCCTCTTTTTATCAAGAACATATATTATGTTATATTATTTAATTTAAAATTTCATATGTTCTGTTATGGTTTTACATATCTCTATTATTATCCATATAATTTATAAATTAAGATACCCACATTCACTCTCACTAATCCCTCCCAAGAACCTATGCGTACCCTTATTACCATGCCGAAAATAAGAATTAGATTTCTCTCTTCTCATTTCAATTAAAGATCCTATTTTATGTTATGTCAATCAATTTCAATTTATTCATGTTGTGCTATGTTTTTCTGTATACCTTTATAGTCTTATTTCACTCTTATTAAACTCTCTAATTATTCTTTATGCACACCTGTTACTATGTTGACATTTAGTAAGGAATCTTCCACTCTCCTGTTTTTATTGAGAATTTGTTATTTAAATGCCTCTTAATTTAAATTTCATTATGTTGATAAATTTTCTTAAATATCCCTATTACTTTATTTTTTATTTATAAATGATGAGGGACCCATTACACTCTCATTAACCACTCCCACGATCCATTATCTACACCAATTACAACACTTAAATTTAGTATTGGATTTCCCTCTTATCATTTCCATGAAACTGCTTCTTTTATATTACGTCTCACAAATTCAATATTCATATGTTGGGATATGTTATTTTATATAACCTATAATATAAATTTAATTTATAAGTGATTATATATTATTTCACTCCCATTAATATTTCCATGATCATTTTTGTACACCACTAACAATGCATAAATATAGTTGGGATTCTTTTCATTATTCATTTTTATACATTAACTTATGTATTCAATTTAAAATTTGTAATGTTTCTATATGTTTTACATATATTTTTTACATCCAAATTTATTTATATATTATTGGAGACCCCTTTATATATCATTGGGTCATTTTATTAATCTTTAAGGGACACCATCATGATACTGAAAATTCACCATGATTTTCCCTGCCAAAATAATTAGTAGTCAATACCATACCCATTTCTTAACAAGGGTGTCAAAATTTTTGCACATATAATTTTTTTGGGTAAGTAAATATATTTATTCCAAACTCCTTGATTTTGGTATAAATTATGATTATTAATTAATCCATTTTCTGTGATCTACCTGGCATACTTACGCTTGATAATGAAATGAATATGATGGGTGCACCCAGATAGCGCTATAATGTATTTGGTAATGTTTAGTATCCTGATATGTCATTTTGGGATAGATATTGAACCTGATTATTTTATGGGACCTTTTCCACCATGATATCCTGGTAAGTTTATCCTGGAACTAGCTTTATGAATCAATGTTTTATGTTGTTTCCACATTTCCCATGTTATGACTATTATCTGATATGAAGCATTATTTTTCGTTTCCTTTTATTCCCCATTGATATGGTTATTGTCTAACATGTATTATCTACTTCATGTTATGTCTTTTTTATTCACTTACTAATCTTTTTAGGTCACCCAATTATTATATTTGTTCCTAGGTGGTCACGTACTATTTAAAAAATCCACGGAAGTTTAGGAGTATGTTATGGAAATTTTTTATAATGCTATTGTATCCCATGTTAATAATGTTATGTTATGTAACTAATTCAAAAATACACTATAGATGTAAATATTTTTTGTTGAAGTAAGTGTAATTTTATGTCATAAATAATCTATTAAATCCTAATAAAGATAAGGATTCTTATAATCATTTCCCATTAAATAATTCTCAACTAGAACCCTTCTTAAACATATCAGACATTCTTCATTACATTAGGTGGGTGTACATAGGAAAGGGTGAGTGCGTTAAATATAATATATATTAATTGATGATCATAAATGATCACAAGATAAGAACATAGGTATGATGAGATGAATATAATATATACGACTCATACCCCAAACAATTGATAATTTTTATTCATGAATCACAACATTAGGATTTTTTTTGAAAAAAGATATAATTAATAATAGTGTGAAATCAAAAATAACCAAAAGAATTATTGAGAACATATTAAAAAAATAATGAATAAGTTTTTTATCATAGAAATAATCATATAAAATCATTTACTTATTCAAGGGACACTTCATATACTATCATAGTGGATTGGGTTCACTCCGCTTCCATCATTTCTATAGTCATGTGACACTCCCATGACTATAATATTGGACCAATTCTCTTACTGATCTAGGTTCACACCCCATTCCAATCATAATTATCTCATGAGATATAGATCATTACCCAATACATTATAGGGATATGTAATTTCATTCTCACCTATAATGTAAGATCCCAAATCTCTGTTAAGGTATTTTTTGACAAAGTTTTAATTTAAGTTCCATATTTTTCTTAAATAAGTGTTTTACCATGATCATGTGAAGACCTAGGTGTGTTTTGGGGGTTCGGGGCACATAAGAAGAATAAAAAGGGGTTTCTGGGCATGCTACATGGATTACACACATTTAGTGAAAACCGTGCGGAAATCCAAAAATACCATGCGAGGGGAATATATTTGGACAGTAGCACCTTAAAAATTTTCAAAAAGATTGGAAAACTGTGTGGGTAAACCATGCTGCATAGAAAAATTTAAAAATCAACCAAATATACATTATAGGGAATTAAGTACCAACTCTAGATTTACCTCCTCCTTCCCTTTTACAACCCTAGGAAGAAACCAATGCTTCTAGGAGCGTTCAAGGGTGTTTCTCCTTCAATCCTGGGCCATTTGGAGTGCTTTATGTTGAGAAATGAAGATCCGGGTAAGGATAAATCCCACCTTATTTCTTTTTCTTGTTTAGGGAAGGTATCTTTCTCTTATCTTCATACACAGAACTAAAAACATTTTTTCCGGTGAGATCTAGGTCGTGGATTCAATGGTGTGTTGAATCTGGATCTATAGACTTCATTAAGGGTGTGTTCCCCAATAGATTCAAGGTAGGTGGTCTATAAGATATATCCCTTTTTTATGTGTAGATTTGTTCATATAATATTGTTATTCATTCCCTATTTTGATGAGTTCATGGTTCCTTTGGTGTGATGTGATTTATTGGGTGTCTAAACAATTAATATAACCCCTATTGATTCCCATGAGATTCAAGGAGGATGACATGAACAAATTAGGGCCACCCATGGGGTGTACCCACCCTCTCCATTGGGACAACATAAATGTATGGTGTGAAATGGACTCATAATAATATAGAGACTTGACAAGTAGGATAATTGGTTCATGAAATGAGTTTTAGTGGAATTTTCTTAGTTGTTTCTAATGTGGTTAAAGTATAAGGTATTTTTTGGTTTATGTTTAATTTGGTTAAATTGGAAAAATGGGAATTTGATGAGGAAATATATTTACAATTGAATTTGATCAGTGAGATAAACATGGGAAATGGGAATGTGGCTAATGTATTAAGCAATATAAATGATGAATGTGTTAATAGATTAATGGAAAATGTGATTTTCCCATTTATTGATATGTTTGTGATATGGAAAATGATATTGCCTATACTTGATATGATATGGTTTATTTTTGTGAATGATAAATAAGAATTTGCAAATGGAATGGGAGAGTGGGTGTGTAGAGCTGAGGTTCTACTCCCATATGTTTAGTTGGACCAAGGTTCTAGCTCCACCCTCAAATGCATCAGTTAGGGAAGGGGATGGAGTTCGATTCCTATAATGATTTCATTCTACCCGGACAGAGGTTTCGAGGTTGGGATTATTAGGTTGTTATAATGTGATGCCTAGTGAGATATGACTTGATTTTTATTCCCTTATTGTTGATAATATTAAACATGATCTGTTTTTGTTTGATATTTTTTAGACACTGTAGGTGGTGGCCAACTGAGTTATACTCACACCCATCTCAGGCTGTCATGGAGTACAGAAGCATATTTCTAGCTTATAGGTCAGGGAAAGGGGAAAGTCCATATTTTAGGGAGTAAAGTTAGACTTGGGAAATTTATGGGTGGGGTTCCAGACATGTAGTCTTCAATATTTTGGGGATTCTACTATTTTTATTTCCTTTGGGGTTTTGTTCACTTGAAATTGTAGCGTGGCATAACATATTTATTGTTGTATATGGTTTTACCTAGTGTGGGGATTGATTATTTACGCATGTTATTGTATGTTTCAAATTGTTTCCATTATTTAAATTATTATCTGTTGTGGAATACTCTAGTAATGAGTGTATAGTCTCCCCATGTGACCTATCAGTCCCTCGCTACTAGTCATAAACCTATGGAATATGGGGAGGCATGCTAGAGACCTAGATCGGGGAACCAGGTTAGTGGCTCTTGGCTCGGGGATATTACAAAGTGTTATCAGATGAGTTCTTTTATATTTATTTCTATTTGGGTATGGTATCTAGGAAGTTAAAAATGTGTCAGGCCTTCGTAATGAGCTCATTCTTGGGAGTAACTAACCCATGTACGAGGGAAAACACAAGTCACCCAGGGAGTGGATTGTTGTTCATGTTATGGGTTGTTATATTTGATGTTATTTTACCATAGAGTGATGAAATTATTGGGTGATTTGATGGTCTTTTGATATTTATCTCATGGCCTGATGGGTACGAGGTTGTGCATTCATGCATCATTCTTGGTACCAATGTAGTAAAATGAAAAGAATCATTGTACGTACACACACAAGATGGGTGTGTGGGATATAATGTTCAGGATGCATGTGTTTTCATAAAATAAATGAACATTGTGCCTAATAAGATGGTATGAATGGTTAAAAAGGTAAGTGAAAAGGTAAATGTAGTAATTAGAAAATTATTCTTAATAATGAATGAAAATTGGGTAATTCTGTTGTAAGAGTTAATTGGGATATAGAAATGGTTTTTCATTAGCATAAAAGATAAGTCTTGTAACCATTTAAATTATTTACCCGTGTAAGCCATGGTCTTATGAGAGATGGAAAGGGGTAGTGATCTAGCTGTGAGTGGGATCGTTTGGGTAGTGTATGAAAATTGGTTTGGTTATGGAATGTGATGAGTCCACCTACATGTCTTTTCCCTTCATAAAAGTGTTATAGTTGTGTTCCAAAGCTCTTGTTTGGAATTATAGAGAAATGCCACCTCAAAGATGTATGCGGGTTTGGAGACATGAGGATGTTATTGAGAATGCTCCTATAGTAGTTGATTTGGATAATGTGATGATCTAGGAAAATAAGGAAGATTAGTTCGGTGGGAACTTTCTTATTTTATGTAGATGATGGAATGAAACCCAAGGCGGGTTGCACCGAGTATGTTTGTGTTGACCAGGGATTTTCAACTGTAGTACCCTTCGACCATTACTTTAGAGGGTGGAATAGAGGCAATGAAGTTCTAGATGGAGTCCATAAAAACTATTCTTGTCTATCTAGAGACTCTTCTCGAGAAGTGATTTTAGTTAGTGGGATATATTCTGAGAGTTCAAGAAAAGAGTTGGTGGGACATCATGGTTCTGACGGAGTAGGATGATGGAATGATGGAGAAATATTTTCAGGAGAAGTTATTTGAGCACATATACCCAGAAACCAAAAGGTATGAGAAGGCTACAGATTTTATGAGGTTAAATCAGGAATTTTTTTGGAAATAGACAATGCATGTTGTTTCATCGATCTGTGACACTTTTTTCTAACATTGACTAGAGATTATGTAGACATAGAGAAATGATTCCAGGAAAGACTGAGACACGAGATCAGATATCAAGTGAATATATTTCATCTAAAAAGGTTTTTTAATGTGGTGGATCAAACTCTTATCATAGAGGGAAATCTGAAGGGAGCATCATGTAGTGAACATGTGGCACCATAATGGTGTGCAAGTGGGGCGTCTTCTGATATTAGGAAGAACCACTTTGGAATATTTCAGCATGGTAAAAGAAAACAGAGGAAACCGAAGAGGGGGTGAACATTTTAGAGTGGTGACTAGGACTTCTATTTTATGTGTGGTAGGCCGAGGCACAAGAATGAACAATGTCCCCACCCACCAGTTGAGTTCCGAGCATTCTATTGAATATGCCACGTGGAGAGGTTCTGAAGGAAGCCACAATAGTCCAGGAATGATGGCGGTCAGAGGTATTTTCCAATTGTAGGCACGGGTTGGTTACCCTATATTAGGAAGGTAGTTGGAGCTCCACATGTTGTGCTAGCAAGGGCAATCGACGTGGAACTCTGGGGTAAGATCGTCCTTACCAACAAAGCAGTGCAATGTAGGGTACTCATGTTAGAGCCTAGGGTAGAAGAGTAGGTCATCTCCATGTAGTTCATACTACACCTAAAGTTATTGAGGAATGACCTTCAACTACTAGAGGTACGATTCTTGTAGATTCCAAACTTTCTAATGCTTTATTTGATCTAGGTTCTACACATTCCTTTTTTTTGGTTTAGTTCGTAGTTATGTTGGGCTTAACCGTGGAGACTGCATGTGGGGTAATCTCAAATGATATTATTCTAGGGGTTTGAATTGAGAAAATCAGGCAGTGTATGGGTTTTTCTCTAGAGGTAGGTGGGTATAGTCTTATGTGGGTTATTTTGTCATATAAATTTCATGTTTTGACCTAATATTGGGGATAGATTGGTTGGCGTTTTATCAAGCCCATATCGACTATTACCATCATCATGTAACATTCACATCTCTTGATGGGAGATCTTATGTCCTTCATGGTGATTGGGATACTCGAGCAGGACGCATAGGGAAGGAATGCAAGTGGTTGGGAGAAATCACAGACCAAGAGTCATATCTTATATTGGATGATGGGAAGAAAGTGCAACTAGTCTTACCTCTTGTTGTGGGCCAGTTTTAGGATGTGTTTCCCGAGGACTTCTCATGGTTACCACCAGAGAGAGATGTTGAGTTCACAATTGATTTGTTACCATGAGTGAAGCCAGTTTCCATTCAACCCTATAGAATGTTGCCAACTAAGCTCCAAAAACTGAAGGTTCAGTTTGAGGAAATTGATCCTAAGGGGTCTATACGTCTTAGTACATCACCTTGGGATCTCTTGTGTTGTTTTCTAAGAAGGATGACTGATTAGTGCGGAAATGTGTTGATTATAAGAAGCTAAACTAGATGAAAATTACGAACAGATACCCTCTTCCTAAATTTGATGACTTGTTTGACCAGCTAAAATTTTTCTCAGTGTTTTCTATGATAGATTTGATATTGTGATACCATTAGTTGAGGTTGAGACCTTCTGACAAACCCCAAACAGCTTTCCAAATTTTGTACAGGTTGTATGATTTTTTGGTAATTTTGTTTGGATTACCAATGCACCAGTTATGTTCATGGCCTTGATGAACCAAATATTTCACACATATCTAAATAAGATTATATTTTTCTTCATTGATGAGATCATAGTGTACTCCAGAACTCATTATGATCATGCCAAACATCTTGGAATCGTATTGAGTATACTAAGAATGAAAAGGTTTTACATTAAGCTATCAAAACTTTTGTGTTGTATGGATGAGGTGCACATTCTAGATCATATCCTTTCTATGTTAGGTGTGTTGGTGGATCTAGAAATGGTATAAGCAGTGGTGTCTTTGGAGCATCCTAAGAGAATCCCTGATATTCAAAGATTTATAGGTTTGGCCAGTAATTACCAAAGATTTATTGTTTATTTTTACCATTTGGAAGTGCCGCTCACAGGACTAACCAATAAGAGCGTTATGTTATATTGGTCAAAGGATTGTGAAAAATATTTTCAGGAGATAAAGAAGCAGTTGACTACCACACCGATTCTGATCTTACCCAAACTAGGTAAGAGGTACACCTTGTTCTCTAATGCATCCGAGGTTGGAATTGGAGTAGTGTTGATGAAGGATTATCAGGTTATAGCTTATGATTCGATACAGTTGAGGCTTCATGAAAGGACTTGTCCAACTAATGACCTGGAGCTAGCTGTTGTGGTTCTTGCCCTGAAATGTTGGAGGAATTACTTGTTAGGAGAGCCCTTCATAGTGTTTACCAACCATTAAAGGATCAAATACATCTACTCTCTATGAGATTTAAATATACCATAGTGAAATGGGGTTTAGTAACTATTTTATTTTGATTTTGAGTTGGTCTACACACTATGAAAATGGAATAGTGTCTCCGATGCTCTGAGTTGGAAGAGTCAGAATCAGTTGGGTTAGGAATCTAGTTCCTAATGGAATATGATGGACTTGTTTAATGAGATGCATTTGGAGGTATAGGATGGGCATGGGAAGTTAACCCTTGAGACTATAAAAGTTGGATCTGTACTTTTGAGTCATGTTTAAGAGAGTCAGATGGTGGATTTGGAGTGTTTGGTTATCAAGGAAATTCATAAAGGTTTGGAGTCGCCTTCTAGTTGGAATTTCAGTGTCAATGGAGTTTTTTATTTTCATGGTTGTGTTGTGGTCTTGGTAGATGTACAAGAGGAGTTGATCTACGAGTTCCACGTGTCAAAGTGGGCAGTGAATCCGAGCTTGAAAAATATGTAATGTGATCTTCGTAGGTAGTTTTAGTGGTCCGGAATGAAGAAAGAAGTTTCTAGTTTTGGGGAATGATGCCTTACCTGTCAACAAGTAAATTTTTAACATCAATGACCAAGTGGGTTGTTACATTCCTTACCTATTATAGAGTGGAAGTGTAATGACATCATAAATGACTTCATAGTATACCTTCCAAAGAAACCTTAGATGAATGATGCAATTTGGGTGGTGGTAGATCGAGTGAACAAAGTGGATCATTTAATTCCGATATAGGAAACCTATACTATAGAAATATCATGAGAATTTTATGTTGGAGAAATATTATAGTTGCACGGTGTGAGGAGGGCCATATTTTTTGTTCTTGATCCATGTATCACATCTCATTTTTGGCAGGGACTACATAAGGCGCTTGGTTAAAAGGTGTTTTTGAGTATGGCATACCACTTACAAACTGATGGGTAGTCAGAGCATACAATTCAGGTATTGGAAGACATGTTGAGAGAATTCATTATGAATTTCAGTGGTTCTTGGGAGAATCACATGTCGCTTGTTAAGTTTTCTTAAAACAACAACCTCCAAGAAACAATTCTGATGGAACCATTTGAGAAACTCTATCAGAGAATGTGTAGATCTTTATTGTGTTTGTTAGAGACTATGGAGTCTAAGATGTTAGGTCCAATTCTTGTGCAGTAGATGTCAAATTAGGTTCGTTTGAATCAAAACCATACGAAAAAAACTCAGAGTAGGAAGAATTCATATGCATATTAGCACCATATACCTCTTGAGTTCATGGTGGGTGATAGTGTGTTTCTTCTGGTGTTTCCATGGTTTTGTTACCATTGAATTAAGATACAAGGAAAGTTGCAGCTAAATATGTAGGTCCATTTGAGATTTCTGAGAGATTTATACCCATGGAATACTGTTTAGCTCTTCCATAATGGTATAGCGGTATTAATGATTTTTTTCTTGTTTCGCAACCCTTATTGTATCACCCCAATCCGTCTCAATTGTTAAATTCCAAGGATTCCGAGCATGAGGATGATGTGTCATTTGAGGAGCAAAGTTTTGTATTGTCTATCATAGTAAGAAGGTCATTTTGGGAAGGGTGGTGCCATTGGTTTGTCTTCTATGGCTAATGGAAACATTTAGGAAGAAACATAGAAGCAGAAATATGATATTTGGGTCAAGTGGACCAATCAATTCTCCTTGGGAACTCAATAATGCTTGGGAAGAGTGGCTTGGGGATGAGACATTATATTGTGGGGAGGTTGTAAGAACCCTGATATCTATTAAGGTATGTTTTTTCCATGTTCTTGTTTAGTATCCTTATTTTGGTTAACTAAGAATTTTACCATGTTCTTGGGAATACATGAGGGAGTTTCGTAGGTTCTGGGAACGTAAGAGGAAGAAATATGGGGTTCAGGGCATGCTGCACTGTTTGTGCATAGTTAGTGAAAGCCGTGAGGAAATACCAGAAACTAATGATATGGTATATTTTGGGATAGTAGTATCCGCACAATTTGTGCATGGTTAGGTAAACTGTTCGGGTAAACTGTGCGACCCGAAAACTTTTAAAAAATTATAAAAATTCCATTATGGGGAATTAAGTAAAAATAAGGGATTTACCTCTTACTTCCCTTTTATAACCCTAAGAACAAACCAAATCTCCCAAGAGCTCCCAAGGGTATTTCGCCTTCAAAACTATGCTACTTGGAGTGCTGTCGGTTGTGAAATAAAGATCTGGGTAAGGCTAAATCCCTCCATGCTTTATTTTCTTATTTAGGGTAGGTATCTTTCTCTTCTTTCCATCTGATGTTCTAAAACCTATTTTTTCTGGTGAGATCTAGGTTGAGGAATCAAAAGAGGGTTGAATTGGGATCTAAGACTTTGATTAAGGGTGCCTTCACCCACGAATTCAATGTAGGTGATCTATATGTTATATCTATTGGTTTTTGTATAGATTTTTCCATGTAGGGTTTTAATTATAGCCCTCTTTTCTTGATAACTTGGTTCCTTTTGTGTGATGTGATATATTGGGTGTCTAAAAAATTAATTTAACCCCTATTGATTCATATGGGATACAAACAGAATGACTTGACCAAATTTGGGCATCCCATGGGGTGTGCCGATACTCCCGATTGGGAAAATGAAAATGTAAGGTGTAAAATTGAATCATAATAATATAGAAACATAATATGTAGGATAAGTTGGTAATGTAATGAGATTTAATGGATGGTGTCTAGTAGTGCATAATTTCGTTAATGGTTAAGAAATTGTTTTGTTGACATTTAGATGGATTAAATTGAAAATATGGGAATATTATAAGGAATCATATTTACAAAAGATTTTTATTATTGATATATGCATGGGAAATGAGAATAGGTCTAAAGAGTTAAGTAATATAAATAATGAATGTGTTAATGGATTGAGAAAAAATGTTAATTTCCTATTTATTTTTATTTTTATGATGTTTTAAAATCTATTGGCTATGCTTGATGTGATGTGGTTAAATGGGGTGAATGATAAATAACCATGTTCACCTAGCTTGGGCAAGTGGGGTATAGACATAAGGTTCTACACCAAATGGGTAGAGTTTGACTGAGGTTCAAGCTCCACCCCCAAATTCAGGGGTTAGGGATATGGACATTGTTCTATTCCCCTAAAAGTTTTATTCTACCCGAACAGATGCTTCAAGGTGAGGATTATTTGGTTGTTATAATGTGATGCCTAGTGAGATAGGGCTTGAATTACCTTACCATATTCTTGATAATATTGAACATTTATAATGCACTGAACAGATGAAAAAGGTAGATTATGCCATGAAATTTATAAGTAGTGTTCCTGGATTAAATGATAGTATAATTTAAAGGAGAAAAGTCTAGAATATCCTATTGAATTGATTACCTTTATTTTACATTATTTATCACTTTCATGCACAATCTTATTTTTCTAGATATTTTGTAGACACCATTGGTGGTGGCCTATTGAGTTATACTCATTCCTCATTTGGAACACCGTTGGGTACCTGAAAAATATTTCATGCTTGGAGTTTAGAGAAAGGGAAAATGAAAAATGATAGGGAGTTGATTTGGACATGGGACATTTATGGACGTGGTTCCAGACATGGAGTCCTAACCAATTTAGGGATTATATTGTTGTTATTTCATTTGGGGTTTTTTAACTATTCCCTGTAGCATGTAATTACTTATTTACTATTGGATTTGGTTGTATGTAGTTTTGGGGATTGGTTATATAAGCATGTAATTGTTTTTTGACCATTGTTTATATTATATAAATTATTATCTATCGTGGTATACTCTGGTAATGAGGGTATAGTCTTCCCACATGACCTAGAAAACACTCTTTACTAGTCGGCAACCTATAGAGTATGAGAAGGCATTCTTGAGGCCACGTGGCAACCCAAATTAAGGCGCTGGATTAGTGAATCTCAGGTCGGGGATGTTACATATCACATAATACAAACCATAAAAATGTGTTTCATATGATCATAAAATATTCATCATATCATCTTATCTTAAATCATGCAAAGGAGACACGATTTATAAACATTTCAGCATTATAATACAAAATTATATAGAATGATAATAAAGATAATAACATTGGATCATATCCCTAGAAAATCATAAAAAACATCATAGGATATTTTCATAGATGAAAATACCATTTAAATATCACTAGGACAATTCTTGATAAAAAACCCCTTTAATTTTTAAATAACATATTTAAATTCAAGAAAATTTATTAAAGGTGTGGAAAAAATTGTATTCTAAAATAATCAAGGGGTAAAGTTGTGTAACACTGAAATAAAATATTATTAATTATATAGAGGAAATTATTTCATGCGGTGTAAGTCAAAAAATTCCTATAATATTTTCATTAAAACTCAAACGTAACCCATTTCAAAAATAACAAGAAGATAAATTTTAAAATTATTTATAGAAAGTAAATAATGGTTTAACATGAATTTAATAATTATATTTACACTATTTAATATATTATTGAAAACATTATAATGAATAATATGGACATGAATGATAAGATTTCATACATATGGTAGAAATGAAGATAGTTTTCTGTAAAACATTTCCATCAATATTTTTGGAACATAAAAAGTGAAAAATGAATGAAAAATAATAAATTTATTTAAATAAAATGATGATTAAAAAATAAATAATATTTTAGATACATATGACATATAATTTCATTATCAAAACATTTAATCATATGAAATCTCAGTAAAAATGAGATTGTAACATAAAAAACATACATCAAGTACCTATTTCATTTTAAGGTATCTATTCTACAATATAACAAATTTAAATTTAATATAATAATATGATGAATTCGTTTTGAGAACTATAATTCCATATATTATATTATGGGGACATTTTTTCCTATTTATTAAAATTATTTCATTTTTATCTTCATTTCGGATGTTAACTGCTTTATTTTGCATATTTATTTTGTTTGGTAGTTATGGGCCTAGAAAATTTATCCTGGTTAAATCATGTTCAAAATTTTAAAAATAATATAAATACATATATATTATTTTTCTACATATTTATAACCATTCATGTAAATTGGTGATGAAAAAATAATTACATAACAACTTGGATATAGTATTTCATTAGTATGATCAAGTGATGTTTCCATTATTTTATGGATATAATATAAATAAGGTGAATAAAGAATCACCTTTCAATTAAAATTATTTGATTAAAAATATCATATATATATATATATTAAATAATATTTAATAACCAACAAACCATGAATGATAGTGCTGGGAAATGATTTGTATCAGTACGTGGAGGCGATAGTCCACACGTACTCATGAGCGATGCATTCGTGTAACTTTTGATGGAGAAGATGTGGTAAATAGTTGAAGAATAATAAAAATAAAATCTCTATATACTTGATATATTATAGGAATCCTTTTTTATAGATTCAAAAATATTTTATGATGTATAAGAAGAAATTGAATTGAAATAGATTGAATAATATTAATCCATCTTGTTTAGAAGACATACTTTGGAATTAACCTTATGCCATAATGTATTGGTATTAGGTGAGGAAAAGAAGATAAAAAATTTAGGTTAGGATTAAATGAATTATTTATTGTAGGTGTCAGATGATATAGGTGGATCAAATGGGGTGAACAATATAGGATACGATGTGCTATATTATAAGTGAGTGGAGGGATACAAATGGAATTTACTAAAATATTTCCATGATATAATAAAACATTTGTCGTATATTGGCTCAAAATAGACAATAATAAAAATTAAGGATAATTAAATGATTATATATCTTTTGAAAATAATAATTAGGAATGTGATGGTGGAAATACCACCCTTATCTGTTGTCTTAACCCCCCTGTAAACCTATTTTGATCCTAACCGTAATGAATTTTTAATGTTTTTTTCAATTCATTTGGACCAAAAATTAATATTCAAATATTAAATTATATTAATTATTTTTATTAAAAATATTAATTAATTTTAATATATTATATTTTTATAAGTGTAATTTTTAAATATCTATGCAACCACCATTATAAATAGTTTTTAAAAAAAGAATTTTTATGTATAAAACTAAATTTAATTCCATTAATTTCTGTATAAAGTCCATAAGATGAATTATAAAATATATTATTAAATATATAATCGAAAAATTCATTAAAAAAATTAATCAATTTTGATAAATTTATTTTATTAAGATAATAACACATTGCGTATAGAAAAATAGTTTTTATAAAAACGTGTTCTTAATCCTAAAAATAAACACATATAAAAATAAAGTAGAATGATTATTACGATGTAATTATTTAGATAGTTTATAAATAAATTATATTTATGTTTCTAGTATATCTAATTCAAAACATAATGGTACGTTTTCATGAATAGAAATGATTTTTTTTAAAGAAACTACATATTTTAACTATTCATTGAGAAATACAGCCTATTTGAAAAATATAAAAAAACTATTACTATAATAATATTTAAAAATTTATTTATAAAATTATACAATTTTTTAATAATTTTTTTTTTAAAAAAATTAGAAATTATTTATAATATATGTGTGTGAAAAATTTAATAAAGTCTCATTTTTTTAAAACATATTTTTGAAGCTTAAAATGACAATACCAAAAATTGTGTATTTAATTATATTTAATTAATAACAATTTTTTTATGTAATTTGTTATAATAATATGGTTATTAAAATTAATAAATACATATTTAACGTATATTTTAAAAAATATTACCATTTTAGAGTTCATTTTTTATTGGGGTTGCATGTTAGGTAATCCATTGAATACATCGCGTTCATTTCAAAAGTGATAAATATATAACCTTTGGGTATTACATTATAACACACATAAAGTAAATTTATCCCTCAAAATTCCACATCAAGAAACAAAAAATGAGGTTATTTCTAATTCATTACTTGGTTGGGTTACCATATATCTTCATAAAATTTATGATTCCTCTAAATAACTATAATCATATTGGTAGTTTTATTCCATTGTATGTTATTTCTATAATACAAGGTTTTTTATGATTGTTTTTATGTAATACATCATTCTATAGTGGTGAAACATTTTATTTCAGTACTAGTGAAGGACCGGGTGTCTATATCCTCAAGAGAGATACATTGAACACATTGTGATCTTTAGACAGGCTTGGTGAGAGCCCCAAGGGATAACCTAAAATACATAATAAATCAAGAATACCTAAGTCCAAAATATAACTTGGTCCTATATTTCAATTTTATTGAAATTTCTTAAACATATTCCACAGATAAATCATCAGGAAAATATTTTCACCAATTTTAGATTATGGATATAATCAATGTTTTTTATAATATCACATATATCTACTCTGATCACCCTTGATGTGTTTCTAAATGTCACTATCCATATACACCATTTTATAATTTGTCATAGGTACCAATTTTATTATTTCTCTTAATTCATCATAAAATATTATAGCTCTTATCTTTATTAAATAAAGGGATTTATAAGGATCCACCTATATAATTTTGTTAAAGATATTATTATAAGATAATTTGATTAGAGGAGGGTGTAGATCCTAACCCCCTTAAAAATATAGAGAAAATCCCTAAACATGTACACTAAGGTTTTAATACTCTTCTCAAAGTCAAAATCTATCAAAGGTTGATATAAAACATTAAAAAATCTTTTCATCTAGATATTTCTAATTAAATCTCTATAATATTGAAATAAACCTCATATCTTCTTCAAATAAAATAAAATATAACACTTCATGTAACCATGAAGATTTTAATCTATATTATAAAAATATGATAAAGTGAAAAATCTTCTATTCTAATAATGAAATGTGCAAACACTATATGGAAATTAACGAAATAAAAAATAGCATAATAGCAGTTAGATTTTTAGGTGGCTGAAAAAAAATTCCAGGTAATAACCTCCCATTACCATTTTGGTATGGGTAATTGATGTAACAATACATTATACTTATATATCTTATACATAATATTTTGATATACCATGAATTAGAATTCAAAATTTTAAATATCTATCTCATTGTTGTCCCATCAGTAATACTCAATCATATATCTATATATCTTCATATTTACCTGATGAATAGTAAATAGGGATCTATATGTATCTTCCAATATATCTATTCTAAATTCTTGTATTGATGGGACGCATTCTAGGATCCTGAACCTTATCATTCCCTCTATTCCATGGGAATGTTTAGAAACATTTCTTATATTTTTTTTCAACTACCCATCTTCCTTTTGTACTTAAATAATCTTCACATGGATAAAATAATGAATAGTCATTTGAGAAAGATTATATTTTTCACCTTCCATAAATATTTGACAATCCATCATTTGAAAAATAATAAATATTATATCTCTTTTCATCATCATCATAAATATTATTCCATAATCCTTTCAATACAAAGCATAGACAACCATTTTCACTTACCGATGGTGGTAATTTATTGAGTAGTCTCAATCAGTTATCAACACCAACCATCTTCAATAGTGCACATTCAACTATTTCTAGGTGAATATATACTTTCATAATTTTTTATTTGTATATATATCACACCTTTCTCTAAAAAAATAATTAATCCATATCATTAATTAAATGATTACCACTTCTAACTCCAAATCATATGTTAGGTAACTTCCCTTATGAATTGTGAATTTGAGGGAGTAATAAGATATCATTATATCATTCAACTTAATAACCCATCCCAATATTGTTTATGAGTCAATATATAAGGATCGCTTATCTAATGTTGGTTTGTGTCAGCATTGGTTCATAGACCAAGATTTGCTTAAATTATACGGGTTATTTTTCACATTTATGATACCAATGGATCATAAATATCTTGTGAGGTAACATGGTTAGCTTATTATATTGACATGAGAAATAATTATCAAAGAGAAGATAATAACTATCTATGAAAAAATATATATCAATCAGAGAGGTTACATTGTGATAATGTTCAATAGCCTCCATATTTTATGGATATATCGATATACCCCCACTTGAGATTGTATGAAAAAAATATAACTATAAATATCCAAATTTCACACTTGGAAAACTCTTCATTTTAACAGGTCCTTATAAGGATCATCAACACTTTCCTAATACAATCATCATTATCTTCTTTAATCTGGGAATATATAAGAATGTTATCTACAAATAGTAAGAAAAGTTGATCAAAAAAATATCTAAAAGACTCTATTCAATAAATACATGAAGATATTGGTGGAATTAGAAAGAAGAAAATGTATCAATATATATTTACTATCCATACCTAAACCAAAATTTTATCTCTTATATCTAATAACATATTACAATTAATTAATCATATCTATATCAAAGACCAGTCTTGGAAAAATATTTATCTCCTTATAATTGATTAATTATATCATGAGTACGAGGAAGAGGATACTTATTATGTCCTTGAAAATAAATTTAGAGTTGTATTGATCCTTTTTTCTACTTAAAAAATATAATAGGTGCATCCCAAAGTGATTTAATAGGATACATTAAACCTGGATCTAAATTATCTTGAATCTATATCTTTATTTATAGTAACTCAATCAAGGACATTCTTTATAGAGACAATGATATTCGTGAAGCACCACATATGAGTTCTATTGAAAACTACATATCATGATCTCAGAGAAGAATAGGAAACTATTCCAAAAATACATAAACAATCCCATATAATTAGAAATTATACTATATTGATTTTCTCCAAAATCATTTGAGATAATAATATACTTTGAATAGAAATCATGACACCTAAAATTGATATAATTTCCATTGAATGTTCAAATTTATCCTCATATCAATAACAAGGAATAGGTTGGTTCAGAATATATCATTTTAATTCCATTTAATAAAAATTGATTTGGATTTTTATATATAAATAAAATTTACTCTTGAAATTACATCAATTTCAACTATAGGGTGAATAAAAAGACTTTCGTCGAGTACATTTGCCTAAATATTAGTCAGGCATGAATCATATAGTTGATAGGTGATTATTTTACCATCAAGAGTTTTTAATGGAAGTAAAACATCTTATCATTAAGGGTTGATTGTGATATACATATAAGTTATTTTGATTAAATGTTTGTTTTGAAATATAATCAAACAATACATTCTGTAATGAACCAACTCGAGTCAATAGGATAAGCCACATAAATCAGCCCATAACACGATATGGGTAAAATAGGAAAATAGAATCTAGTACGGAATATAAGAAAAAAAGACATACAACAAGAGTATGAAGTAAAGTCAGATCGATACCATAAAGTCATATAATTCTAAGCCAAAATATGATAATCCAGAAAGTAATTCAAGATCCCATATGATCAATAGTCACATCTAGACCAACCTGTACTGAAAGAAACAACAATTGAAGAAGACATCATACTACATTATTCTTTTACCTTTAAATTAACCCTTTAAAAGAATATGTAAAAATTTCTAAATGAACTTATATTGTGTGAGAAAAATCATAGTAAGATACAACACAATTTCAATACAAGCTATAATATAAAGAATGAAATAATTCTAGATTTTAAAATGAATTTTTTTTATTAAAACTATTATAAATCCAAACCATTTATAAATAGTCTCCCTTTATCTTCTTCTAGTTTTCATTAAATCATCTCATATTATCAATTAAAAAAATATAACAAGTACATGTTTTAAAAATATTAAATAATATCCATGCATAAAAAGTTATAGAGGTAAACACATATCGAATAAATAACCTATCATGCAAAGTTATATGATAATAACTAATATATAAAAACATATGAGATACAATCCATGATAAAAACAATCATGTGATAAATAATAATAAATGAAAAATTACAGAGCACATAATATTTTTCTCTAGCCTATGGAAAAATAGGTTCTGGAAACTCACAAGTCTAAATAGATGTATGTTGGATCCAGAATATATTGAGTCCTACAGGTCGATTTCCCAAAATTTACCTCTTTGTGGTGCAACACAAACTAATGATACCTGTGTCTTTATCTTGACACACCCAAGGTTTAAAATGGTAATTTTTCCAAATTCAATACAACACCATGCTCAAAATTTTATAAATGATTTTAAAAGACAATTTCAACCACTTAAAAGTTTGAAAAACCATTCCAAATCAGATAAATTTATTTTGAAGAAAAAATTTTTTTTAATACATTTTCCTTTATAAGAAATAATTTGAAACCATTTATCACTTCAAATCAATGAACAACCAAAAGGAATTTATCAATAATGACATGTAATTAATAAAATAACCCATTTTATAGAAACACCTACCTCAATATGGTAGAAGCATAGTTTCTTTCTACAATAGTTATAAGAAGCCAAGAGAAGGACCTCTGAAATACAATACATGCCAATAAACTGAAAAGGATATATTGAAAAGACTATTTGATAACAAATCCACAGCCAAGACATAGTTTAAACCAAAATAAGGATGAACTAAAAGGATTAAAAACCCATTGAGAATCAATACAACCATAATGGTTTTCAATCATTGATCAATGTGATCTAAATGGAAGAGAATCACACAAATGCAACCATAATATCCTTTCCGTCAAAATATAGACGTGTTTGCAATGGATTAAGTGAAAATTCAAACAAGTGGCACTCAAAAAAAAATATTTTAAACTATAACATGACTTTAACCACCTTACATTGTGTTCATCACATGAAACCTATATATGCTGAAAAACCCATAAACTTTTTAATAAAAACAATCTTTAATATTAACAAAATATATCAGCTCTATATAGTGAGTATCCTTTCATGATTTCCACACATTTTACAACATCTTCCAGGTGATGATTACAAATTTTTTAACCCTATTACATTGTGTGTAAATCCATAGTTGACTATAAAAAGTTTAGGTTTTATGAAAAAATTACAACAAATCCTTAAGTTCAAAAATACAGTTATCATCCTAATTCTTTCTCGACATTACTCTACCAACAAGATGTAAAATCAAAACAAGGGTTAAAACATTATTTCAAAAAAGGTAACATGGAATTACAATCTTCCCACAAAAAATGATTATTCCCCTAAAAATTTCTCAATATATTGGATCCAAAAAAAGATAATGCCACTACTTCCTCATCATGGAATCATGCTCCCATATATCAGGGCTATCCTATCTACAATGCCATATTACCCAAAACAGGGGGACTATTTTACCTCACAGTGACTTATCTTAGTTATCCATAATCTAAATTATCTATTTAACCAAAAGGTGTACTGAGATAAAGACAAACATCAACCCATGTAATCACATGAGAGAGGCCTGGTATATACCTTCATTAAATGGGAAACATAAAACTTTTCATTGAAAGATGTAAATCCATATTAAAATTTTAACTAATAGGCCACAATCTCTAGTCTTCCAATACTCTCAATGGGACCCAAAAAACATAGTTCCAACTTACCCAACCTAACCAAATGATGATGTCTAAAATAGGTGAAACTCTGAGAAATACCAAATCACTAACCTCAAACTCCCACACCTAATATCAACTATATTCATTGGATTTATGAAAACTCAGTGTCATTATAAAATTCCTTCAGATCAACTATACCATCTCTATCATATCCAATACAACACTCAAACAAAGCAAGGACCTCACTCCCAACTTTTCCCCAACAAAATAAAGATATACATGGATTTAAATAAAAATAATAATATGAAACAATCATTATCAAAGCTTGATAACTATTATTATACGAAAACTAAAAAAAAGACAAACACTTCTCCCATGATTGTATAAAATCAAAGCACACAATCCTAGAGTATATCCTCTAAAACCTAAATAGTCCTCTCCATCTATTCATCAGTTTTTAGATGATAAGATGTCCAGAATTAAGTATGGCAACCCATCACCTCCTAAAAAAATTCTATAACCTTGATGTGAACCCGAGATACTTAACAAAAAAAACAAAAGAGGTAACCCCATGAAGTATAACAATATCTGAAACATATAAGTCCCTAATATGTTCCACTTTCATAGTATCCATGATAAGTAGGAAATGAAAATATTTCATGAGTCTCTCAATGATCACCCAAATAGAAACCATCTTCTAGGAGTTAGGGGAAAATATAAAAATTAAAACCACAAAATTTGATCCTAATTCCATACCAAAATTTTTAAAGGCTTAAATAACCCAAAAAACATCTAGTGCTTCACCTTGACTCTCTTCTAAGTGACACACTACAAAGAAAAATTCCATATAGATATTCTCATCTCTTGAAACCAATACCAACACTTCAAATCATGATATATCATTGTATCCCCATGGTATAAATACCAAACATAACTGTATTCATTGTAAAAAAACTTCCATAACATGGAAAATGGAACAACTAATCTACATTAGAAGCACAAAGATCTATTGGAAAATAGATACCACTCAATTAAGGTCTCCTCACAATAAAGGATTTCACTATAACATTGGAACTCAGTGTCTTCCACCTGCTCGAGATGAACATGCTTATCCAAAAATGATTACAATTTCATTAATTCTAATAACACATATACACAAACCTATTCACCCTACAAGATAATCTCAAAGAAAAAACTCATCAGAGTCCATGCCCCAACTAATTCTTTGACATCTCGTGTTTTTAATTTCTAACTCAAGGCTCTAGAAAACAAATTTACTTTTCAAAGAGTATAATAATTATAAAAATCCAATGTCTAATTATACTTCACACAACATATAAATTGAAAATTGATATCCATCTAATTAAAAATAATCTTTAGGATCGTATGATCATAATGTACCATATAATTGTCAACAAAGAGATAGTGATACCACATTGTGAGTTCATACATAACAGCTTCTAAATGAATATCATGGGTAGGGTTGTTCTTCTTCTGATGGTTTAAATGGAGAGGCAAATAAACCACAACCTATTTCCCATACATGAAGACATATCCCACACCCATACCAACAACATCATTGAATACATGATAACATAATCCTGGTTCTAGAAGAATCAAAACTAGAAATGATGATAACTTCACCATTATATCATTAAAATATTTCTAAAATTGACTAATCTATTCAAATTGTTCACCATTATGGGTTAAATCATTCATCGAAGAAGTGAGCATGGTGAATTTATGAAAAAATAATCTATAGTACCCAACAAAACCCAATAAACCCCATATCTAGAACACATTTTGGGTTGTTCCCTAGGTAGAACATCCTGTATATTTTCAGGATCTTATGAGGCACATCAATAAGATATCACAAGCCTGAAAATCATCAGTTCATATATCCAAAACTCACACTTAGAAATCTTACCATAAAAATTATGTTCTTTCTAGTTTTAAATACTGATATCTCAACGGTCTATGTTCTCATATAACTTGGAGTGCACCAAAATGTCATTAGGAATCTTGTCAAGTTAGTCGTGATCGGTTCAATATACTTTTATATCAGAGGTAAATAGAAAAAAATCAGGAGTATACGTAAAATAAGAAGATAGAATAGAGTAAAATTGGAAACAAACAAGTTATGGTAAATACATACAATCCTAATCCAAAATATGCTAAAATATAAAGTATGATAGGATCACACATGACCAAAAAACACCTATACACCAACCCATATTGATTGTAACAACAAAAAGTAATGCCAAAATACTACAAGATGATGCTCCCTTTACATCTACAAACACCCAAAGGCACAAGTAGGGTGTGAGAAAATTCCTAGTATTATAACAATGCAGTTTCTATAAATGGTCTAATATTAACGATGTAACAATTCTATATTTCAAAACAAAATATTTTTAAAAATAAATTAATAAATCAAAACATTTTATAAATCATATTCCTTTATTCTTCATTTTTTTTCATAAAATCCTTTCATATTATTGTTCTAGAATTATGAAAAGTAGAAATTATAAAAATTGGAAAGAATATCCATACATCAAGAGGTATATAAGTAATCACTTATCCATTTAATAACCTATCATGTGAAGCTATGTGATATTACCTCATATAAAAAACTAATGATCAATAATCCATGGTAATAAAATTACGTGATAAATAACCATAAATGGAAAATGATAAAGCACCTCATATTGAGACGAAATCTATTAGAAAATTCATACTATAAACTCACAATCATAAATTGTAATACATTGGATATAAAATCTATCAAGTCCTATCAGTAGATATCACTAAAATTACATATTAGTGGTGAAATAGTCTATAAGGCTACCTATGGCTCTATCTCGATGCAACAAATGTTCCCAAAGTTAATTTTAAAAAATTAAATTAAAAACCTATTTACAAATTTTTTCCAACATTTTCAAAGCCATTTCAAACCTCTTAAGTATTTGAAAACCCATTTCCAAATCCAGAAAATCCATTTTATTGAAAAAATACTTTTTTTGAAAGCATTTACCTTTCCATGAAATAACATGAAACCATTTATCCATTCAAATGAAATAAAACCTAATGAAATTTATCAAGTACAACATGAAATTCAATAAATAAACCCATTGTATAAAAAAGGTTCCTCAATATAGTAGTAACATAGCTTCTTTCATTAATATATACCTAAAACAAGATGAATACCTTTTAAAGACTAGGCACACTGGGAAAATAAATGGATAGATAAAATAAACTATTCAATCTGAAATATGTATCCAAACCACAACCACAAAAAATAAGAATAATTAGTATTACATACCTAGTGAGAAGAAATCAAATTGAAGTGGTGAGAAATAACTAATCAGTGTGATCCGGATGGAATGGAAATATAAAAAATAATCCCTGATAGCCTTTAGGACAATACGGATAAGATCTTCCAATGTATTAAATTATAATTCATCCAAGAAGCCCTTTAAAACTCAAATTCATGACTATTTCATGATGTGTAACCACATTACATGTTGTGTATTCCAAGAAAACTAGATACAATGAAACAATAATCACCTATTCAACAAAAAAAATCATTAATATTTACATGGTGTATAGGATCTTCATGTTGTATAACCATTAACACTATTTAAACATTTTATGGAATCTTTAATGTGTTTATTACACATCGTGTAACCCCATTACATGACATATAAATCACCAATCGACTACAAAAACAATTTGTTTTAAGATAGAAACTTCAAAAGCTACTTGACTTCACTATTGTAAGTATCCTCTCAATTCCATCTTACAATTATACAATGAAAAAATGCGAGTCTAAAATAAAGATTAAAAATAATTCATAGAAATGTAATTGGGCATTACAAATTATCAGTTATCGATTGTATAATATGTATACCTTCAAGCACTTCATATTCATACTCTTCATCAGAAATAATGATCACATTGTATGTCACTTTTTCTATATTATAAAGAGGTTACTAACAGCAATCATCATAATTAAACATTATATTCAGTCACTAGATATCATATTTCCCACAATTGATTTATTTTAATCATTAGAGTATAGGTGGTTAATTTTTTGAAAATTTATCTCTATTTTCATCACTATTTAACTTCTTCCAACTATATTAACATTTTATTTCCCATTGAACTTATTTTATACACATAAAAAATTTAATAGTCCTCTTAAGAAAATTTCCATGGTGATTATATCCACACATTTCTCATAATGGAAAACTCAACTTTTTCCCACCATGGTTTTTGTTATTAGAATATCCTTGAATTACATAGTCATTTTCCTAAATAACCATTATTTTGATGGTTGACTCAAATATCAACTTCCAACATTTTAGTGAATCAAATTATTTCTATATAACTAAAAAAATATTTTATGACCTATTACTCTTGGGGATGTATTTTTAGGACACTAAATAATCAATCAATCATTCTATCAAGTTCAATGATTATTTTAAAAGTTAACTTCAAAAAACATATAAGTTAATCCTTGTAGGTACTAATTGATTCATTATCATACTATATAATCTCAAGGAATTTATTCACCATATTTATATAATGAATAAGAGGAAATTAAATTTTCAAAATATATTAATTTAAACTCCTCCCACTCTGTAGATTCAATTTTATAATATTACCTAATATTTTTTTGTAAGAGTCTACAATTGACCAACTACTCTTTCCAGTTAATAAAAATATAATATAACAGTTCGATATTATATGAACTGGTGAACATAAATTATAAATTATCTTGTAATGATATATGGTTCAACACTTACTGGATCTGCAGAACAACTAAAAGAAGGTGGCTATTTTCGCCTGATTAACTAACTAGTGTATAATTTCTTCATTTTCTCATTTGTAAGCATAACATGATTCACTGCTTAATAATATTTCATAATTATAATAACATGATATTTAATTCCATCTCTCAAAACATTCTATTCTTTGGGGGGATAATCATTGAACATTCAATCACATTGAGCAATACCGATATTCCTTATACTTTTAACCATTCATAAAAATGAAAAATTATTGCATGAGAAATAATAATTACTATGGGAAATTATATAACCCTAAAAATTATTTACATGATGTATAAATCATGAAACCTTCATTTGAATTTATAACACATTATCTTTAACCTAGGCCACCCTTTCTTATCATATATTCAATTAAATTATAATGGCTCATATAGAAAATGGGAATTTACTGAATAATATACTTGAGGATTGTCATGAAAGGTGATTATTAAGGGACCATTCATCATGAACCAGAATTATGGTTGAGATATACACAACCAAATCTTTTCTGTGCTATTACCCATAGATGAATCTATTTCAAAATCAAATTGAATTATAGTATCTAGAATGTGATTTATTTCTATGAAATCTACATTAATTTCATTACCATTACATAGGATGTTCTCCTCTTCATAGTATCAATATGATAATTCAAGCAAAAGATTCTTCATCCATGATTCTAAATACAACTAAACCTTTCTCTGATACCAACTATATCGACCCAAGCTTTACCTATATACATATCACTTTTTACTGACTGAATAATCATTACATATCAATATGATCATTGATAGATACAAAAATTGTTACAGTATTGGGATACATTTTAAATAAAAAACATGTTTATAAATAATATATATCATTTAAAATTAATTTCATTATTTGTACAACTATTTATAGACATAACATACATAAAAAAGTTCTTCATATAATGGGGAAGTCAGACACAGAAAATGGAGATATTAGATACTGAGTAAGGATAAACATAAGAGATATCAATCTATGATCATAAATGATAATTTGAGAATTATAAAGGTTTGATAATAATATCATAGTATAGAAAATTCTTATAGAAAATTTCAAGGATAAATAATCAAAAATCATATAATAATGTATTGTCATAAAAATAGAGAAATTTCATAAGATTGTAAAATCATCAATAATCAATCATGTGACATGATAACATAACATAAGAATAAAATGTAACTTTTTAGTATTCACATAGGCATATAAAATCCTTTCCATTTTTATGGATTATCACCAAGAGTATCATAGTGGATTTGGTTTACTCCCCATTCCATAATTTCTGAAGCTAGGGTTTACTACCAAGAATATCTAATTAGACAAAGTACCTTATTGAAATTGGTTCACTAAAAATATCATTCCTTAAAATCTCATTAGGTCTATAAATGTTCACATTACTTTGGAGTGATATATAATTTTTGAAAAACCCATCATGTAATAAATAATGGACATATGTGTTCTACAAGATCATTAAAACATTCATCATATAATCATATCATAACTCATGGAATGGATGCTGGATTCATAAAAACTACAAATCATAATCCACCCATAGAAATAATATATATGGTATGTCTGGGTCATATTTCAAGAAAATTATAAGAAACATAAAATGCATTTTTTAAATATTAAAATTAATTTAAAATATCACAAAGAAATACCCTGTGAAAAATACTAATTTCATTTTGAAATTAAAATTTTAAAATATAAAAATTTTCAATAAATTAAAGAATAAATTTTTATTAAATGAATCAAAGGAATATTATAAAGGAATATTTTTATAAAAATAGTCATGAATACAGATAATGTTTTTCAAGCGGTGTATGTTAAAATAAGAATTTAATTATTATTTTTTGATAAAAATAAAATATATCTCATTATAAAAATGAAAATTATATAAATTTTTAATGAACATTATAGAAATTAAAGAACATTAAAATAATATTAATAAATAATTATGGAATAGTAAATAATAATTTTCAATTTTTTTAAATAAATATATTTAAATTGAAGAAAAGGTTTTTAATAAGAAAGATAAATTAAGATGGATTTATATAAAATAATTCATACAGATAATTGATTTTAGAAGTAAAACAAATGAATATTGTTTAGATCAATAAATAAATACAGCAGAAAAAAATGAATAATATTTTTGAGAGATAGATCGTAAAAGTTTTTCCTTGGAAAGTTGAATCATAAGAAATGCTAATAAAAATGAATTTTCTACATAAAACTCTTACCTGCGGCCTACCTTCCTTACAATTAGCTCTATACTCTACTATAATTATATAATAATATTTATTCATCTATAATACATATATTAAAATACATTTTACCATACATTTTTTACTTATATCTTCTCTTCACCCATTCATTATCAATCATTCATTATCATCACCATTATGGGTCTTCATTACTTCATTTTTCATATATGTCTTTTTTATAGTTATGGTAATTACAAATTTATCATTGTTCCTTGATATAATAAACCATAATCTTGAGATAAATATAATATATATAAATTATATAAATATTTATATCCATTCACAAAAATTAGTGATGAAAAATTAATTACATCACTATGTAGAGATGTTAGTCCATACATACACACACGTGATGTTTCCATTTTTTAATGGATGGAATAAAAGAATGGAATATATAAAAATTTTATTCAAATAACCAATATTATATCATAAATATAATATATATACATAAATTAGGAAATAATAACTATCCATGAAATATGGTGGTGCAAAATGAAATATATCGCTAAGTTGTGGTGGGCGTTGACAAGTACGCATGGGTGATACGTCAATATCCCTTTGGATGGAGGAGGGGTGGTAAATGAGTGATAAATGATCATAATAAAATATAATTATATTAATGATATTTTATTCATCATGTTTTTATGGATACAGAAACATTTGATGAAATATAAGGAGAAACAAAATTGAATGATCTTGGTTAAGATTGATACCACATTGTTGAAAGAAAATAATTGGATTAATCTTTATGCTATGAAGGAATAGTCTTAGGATAAGAACAGAAGAATTATGATGAAGGGAAGGAATCTATTAAATATTTTTAAGGTATTCTTATAGATAAATTAAGAGAATAAATTAGACTGATTGGTTCCCTTTTTATATGTTGGGTGAGGGACACATGGAATTTCTTAAAACATTTCAATGATATATTGTCACAATCATGGGAAACTATCTCCAAATGGGAAATTATTAAAATTTATGATACTTAATCATATATATGTATTCAGATAATAAGAATTAATAATGTTTTGATGTAAATCCTAACCATATCTCTTGGTTTTACCCCTAGTAAATACATTTTATCCTTAAGCATGGTAACCAAATTTTAATTTTTTTACTTCTCTTTTGGACCAAAAATTACATTGAACATATTAAATTATATTAATTATTTTGATTCAAAATATGGAATAAATTTTTAAATATTATATTTGTGTAGTTGGTAGAATATAAATTGAAATAAGTACACAAATAAAAATAAACTATTATTTTCCACAAATACATTTTTCTGTATAAAATTGATTTCATTTCTACTAAATTCATTGAAAAAATAAATAAATTAATATAAAAAATTATTATTTAAAATATAATTTATAAATTTAATTAAATATATGTATCATTATAAATTTATTTAATTTTATAAGATGAACCCACATAGTTTGTGAAAATTTAGTTTTGGTAAAACTATATGCTTAAGCCCATAAATTTATTGACAAAATAATCATTTATAATAATGATTACTACGTAATAAAATGTATTATATATAATTAAGGGTGAATTATTTTACATTAAGATAAAATTTAAAAGAAATAGGGATACTTAAATGAAAAAAATGATATTTTTTACATAAATTAATATTCACTAAAAAATAAATCCTTTTAGATAAATCCTAAAAACTCACCCACTTATAATTGTGATATTATGATTTTAAGAATTAAACTAATAAATTATAATAATATTTATAAAATTTTAGAAATTAATTATAATGTCTGTGAACAATAAATGAAATAAAACCGTATTTTTGAATAAAATATATACCGAAACATAATTTGACAATACATAAAAATTTGTGTTAATTTTTAATGTATTAATAAATACATTTTAATTATTTTATAAAATTTATTAATTTTTTATTACTATTCATACTTGTTATTCTAAATTCTAGGAAATAAAGGATTAATTGATTATAATTCATATAGACTGCGGGTTGTCTGTAAGGCCAGCTATCGAATACATCAAGTTTATTTAAAATTAGATAAATTTAGAATCATTGGGAGTAACATTTAAATTTATAAATATGGGAGTGAAATCACTCAAATCAATTAAAAAATGCCCTCCTTGATCTTTTTAAATAAAATATATGTCCTTATTTATTTCATAATATAGTAAATTTGGTATTCCCTATTAACCCACTAATTTAAATTATAAGTCACATGAGGTTGACTAAGTGATTGTATCGAAGGTATATAAAAATTAAATAATTTAACAATTAGAATTACTCTATGATATATGACAAGGAACAATTTATTGTAAATTTTCTAGAGTCCCGCACAATGCTAAATTGAATTGATCTACTTTTTGAGCATAAAAAATTAGTTTTTTACCAAATTTTGAAACCATATAAAGAACAATTTGTAATATCTTGATTGTGAAATGAGTGAATAAATATTTATTTTTATTTTTTTTTGAAGAAAACATTAAACAAAAAACATAGGGTTATTGAATTAAAAAGTAAAGTAGATAAATTCAACTGACTAGTGAATATAGAAATAATATGTTTTGGTTGAGAATAATCTAAAAATTTAAATACATGGATTTTATTCTTTATCACTTTAGGGAATGGGTTTAAATCCTTCCAATCCATATTTTATAAAATTAAATCATGATTTTTATATTAGTTAAATTTATAAACATCCCCTCATTCTATTGGAAATGAAATTTGTTTCACATTATATAACCAGTGACTGAATGAATTATATGAAACATCATAACATGGACTCCTCAAGGAAACACATGAGGGACTCTATATAAAAATATTATATAACTATATTTTTCAAAGATATGATGAATTGAATGCACATGGTCATGACAGTTTTCATGTAAGATTAATTTACCATTATGAACTATATAAACATGATTATTGAATGAGGAAAGAAGGAGTAATGAATAATGTGTAAAACTTCACCGGAGTATTTATCCACAAAAAATATCAATTAAATGACTGTTACATATTGGAGGGCAACATAAAAATTAAAGGGTAGTGGATATATAGAAAAAATAGAAACATTTAATTTAATAAGTTACATAATTATTAAAATTACAAAATTATGGATTTATGTCAATCTCCCTCAAGTGATAACTTGGAAATTAGAACTCTAAAGAAGTGGAGAAAACCCTATATTTAATGAATCAATGTCAAGAAAGTATTTAAAATTCTAGATCTATAGCCTCTAGTTGACTGTCTTGAACTCATTTCAAAGACACATATGTATTATTTTCTAAATTGACATGAAATGTGTAACATCATAGGTATTTATAGAATAATAAAATTTCATATCTATTAATATTTAATAATAAGATATTAATTTTACGTTAAATAGGACACATTTTCCAATAGTGTAATCGACATGCAACAACAGGTTTCTCCGAAATCTTACGTTGCACACAACATTGAGTTATACCAAAAAATAATACAATAATAATATTATTATTTTACATGGTAGTTAATTCTTAGCCAGTGTATTGGAAGGAATGAAAAAAAACTACAATATAATTATACATTTTTGTTAAATGTTTTTACATTTATCTAATAAATTTTATAGGATTAAAATGAGAATGAATCAAATTTTAATCATAAAATACTCTAATATTTAAAAAATGTTGTTTTACCAACAATTAATAAGGAAACATTTTTAAATCTCGTTATTTTCATGATTATATTTTCTATTTGAAAAAAATAAACTTCTTCTTTAGAAGCAGGACTTTAAAATTTAGTTGGAGTGAAATTTTGGTATTTTTCTAATAAAAACCATATTTTAATGAATATTGAAAAATACTGCATTTTAATCCAATACTACCATTTATACTAATTTATTTATATAGGTATATTGTCATTTTAATTGGTTTTAATGTGTAAGTTTTTTATAATTTAATCCAATGTCGGTAATTGGATGTAATTTAACTTTTAAATTGAAGATAAACACATGCCATTCTTTTGATAGTTTTTATTTAATAAAAACCGCTTTCTGATTTTGACAATGAAAATTAATTTTAAATTAATTAATGAGACATATTTGTTTATAATTCTTAAAAATTGATTATGTATTTGGAATTAGAAGTTCCAATCTATGTTAATTGGTATCTTTTATTTTTGGACATTACGAATAGTAACATCAGTAATTATTTTTATTTACCACGATTAAAGGGTAAATCCGGTAAATAAGGGTTAATAAATAATATTATAATTATATAAAACTAAATTAAAACATATTATAATCCTATTGGATGAGATACGGAGGACCATGGTAATCCTTTGGTCGATTTAGGACCTCATGGAGCCACATGGGTGTGATAATGACTTATTATAATAATTAATTTAAACTAAAGAGAAATATAACATAAACATGTATCTTTTTACTAAAACAATTTTAATATAGGGTTTTAAAACTGATATATATGACTATAAATAGTAATTATAAATATAAAAAGATTTTCAACCTCATTGTATTTTATTTATAATTTTTATAAATAAAATAAATAAACTTATTTATGACACAATTATGATGTAGTGATTATCTTATTAATGAAAGATTCAATGAAATGAAATTATAAATATTACAAAAAATGTAATTTGAGAATTTTGATTCCATAAAATAATTTTATAGAATAAAATGAAATGTTATATTTGATTTAATATAGTTTTTTTGAATTAATCATGTTTTAATGACTTTAAAAAAATCAATTTAAATAAAATGTCAAAATTGATATAATTGAGTTTTTAAAACAAATACTATTTTATTAAATAATATATTACTCTTAAAAATTAAATATTTGGTCAACTGGGTTATATAATGTTATAAATGTCATTAATTGTCCACTTGTGGTTCTGTGGGAATTTTATAGTATCTTTAGTAACTCTATATTTTGAAAATACAAGAAACATGGTAAGAGGTAAATTATTTAACTAAGAGTTATAGCTAAATGATAAGGTTAATTTTGTTACATGAACTTTCTTAAAACCTGTTGGTTTAGATTGGTTCATAACATAATCATATTATAATCTAAATATAGCACTTTGGAACTATTATAATTCAAAAATCAATTTATAATAAAATACTATTTCTAGACTTTCCTAAAGTGTCCATCATCCCTCTTATAAAAGGAAACCACCTCTACCAAATTACTCAAACCTCTCAATCCAATTTTCTCATAAAATTTATAATAAAATAATCTTCCAACATCCCTCCCTAACTCTTTCAATCATTTCCTTAGGAAGAAGGAAATTCAAGAAATCTGTTTGGCTCAAATTGAAAGGAGTTACCCTATTTAGAAGTAATGTCTTCTCTCAAGCTCCTTCCATTTATTTTTTTTCTCCAACCCACTAACCCTTATTTATTAAATTATTTTATAAAAAACAAGTATCCTAAATACACTAGGTTGTTTTTATGATAATGTTTATAACTAAACTTGCACACACCTCCATCTAAATGATATAGAACATACTATTTCTGTGTATTGTGAACTACTATTTCACGATACGATGATTGTTCAATTTTCCCCTACCACATCTCATCATGACCATTATGATGGAAATATATTAATTCATGATATATATTATATTTATGTTGTCTCTATGATTCTATATTTCTAATTTACATAATACCTTTATGCTTTCTATAATGTGTAAATATGATTATTTCCTTTGAGGAAGTGTCGACAAGTGCCCTTGAAAGTGAAATGACTCATTTATTCCATTCACAGAACATATAAATGATTAAGTTAATTAAAATATGTAACTTATATAACATATATATTATACTGGAATTATAATATACCAATTTATCATTTATATTACATTCCAGTATTATGAAAAGAAATGAAAGTAGCGTTCATGCGTACATACGATCTACTGTCACCATGAACAGTGCATTTCATTTATTATCTCCAAATTTTATAGACTACTATGAATGAAAATGTAATTGATATATATGATATTTAAGTCATTAATAATATTCTATAGATAATGGGCTTATCACCAAGTTGATAATTTTTATCAAAATAAGTTCGTTTTTGACTCAAGTACCAAACATCGACAATATTTCAAATATGAACTGAATTAATTAAATAATTGTTATAACATGGAAATAATTTATAATAAATGAATAAAAAATTAAAATATCTCTAAATAATGTAGAAAATTTCTTATTTTTATTATTTTGGAAATTAAATAATGAAATAGAGAAGTCTGATGAAATGTAAGGGAATTCGTCTCAATCTCATTTCATTAAAGAATATATTGATTTAAACACAACCTTCTATTATACAGTGTATAATAAACACCATTAAATTTTAATTTCATTAAAATAGTTTCAAAATGAATCTTTTTCTACAATGTTTTTTACTAAACAAGAAAAATAAAATTTTCTTTTTAATGTACACAACAACAACAACTTTTCAATAACCACGAGGATTATTTGATATTTGGATTCCTCTATAAGACGTAATGTATTTAGAAGAAAATTAAATACCATATTCTCTTTTTAGGTATTTTGGTATTGAAAATGGTTTTAAGAATGGGTTGATTATATTTATATCTTGAAATGATGTCTTATTATTTTAATGTGGAAATGTTATTTTTTCCTTTATGTGTCTTCATGTGTTATAATTATGTTATGGGTCTTGGGAATTTCTTATTTATACGAGTGGTTCAGTGATAAAATGAGGGTGGGTGAGCCTGTGATAGATCCCTAATGAATTTGGTAACAGGATAGAGGTGAATGTTATGGTTTATGATAATAGGTTTAGGGAACACACTATGATGGGTATTCTAAATGTAACAATGAAGGTTACTCTCTATGTGGCCATGAGATATACAATATATGATAAGGATATCACAATATACCTTTATAAAATATTATTTCTATTATGTATACCTGATTATTAAGAATTCAAGGGTTTATAAGTATTCACGGATTATTTTTTTCATATCCAATTTTATCCTTTACTGAGTTTTTCTGCCTGTCCCTTGATTTTTGGAAATGTTTTCACGTGGTATAATGGTGAGTAAGATTAAGGAAGAAATCAATATGTTTTTTATCAAGAAAAAGAATCATGTTTTTTTAAAAGGGTTTTCTTTGGTGGGAAAAAAATTATATTTTGATAGTATCGGTTTTTATTATTATGAGATGATATGTATTAATAATGGCCTAATTATTTTAAAATCTAAACCTAAAAAAGATCCTCTATGTGAATTAAAGCATAATTATTGACATATATCTTGATATGTAATGTTTAATGGAAGGGGCCTTATATTGGGTATTAAATTTTGGTTTAGATAACTATACTATTTAGGATATTGTAAATAGAATATCCACAAATTATATATACATTATGATCAAATTGAAATAAAATTTGAGGATTACAATGTTGCTACGTCTACGATATGTCTCTTCAGAATTGTTTTCCACATAGGAGATAAAGAAGCTATGTTGGGATTACTTCTAGTAAAAAACAACCTTCAAAATCAGCATCTTGAGATTGTTTTAATTGGATCTGAATAGTTTTTGGCAGTGATGGCACAATTGACTAAGGCTATAAATGGAGGTTGTATCCATGTGAGAGACAAGACAGATCAAGCACAGAAGAATATTTTGGTAGTGGAGAATTTCATGAGGCAACATCCAAAATCATTTATATTATTATATAAACATGTTCTAGATAATGAGTGGATTATTTCCCTAGAAATGATTTTCTATATCATGTTATGTTCAGAACATCAAATGGATAGCCTATTTGTTTTCCATTTTGAAGGTGATTCCTATTAGTGGTGGTCGATGGTTAAAAATATTAGGGATAGTGATGAAATTGATGCTCTTTATTAGGTTGAATTCAAAGTTATATTCCTATAGAAATAGTTCCCAAAGGTGGTTCAACTTAGGATGAAAAAAAATTCATTTAATTGAGGGAGTATGGTGACTCACTGACTACATATGAAGCAAAATTCACTCGACTAACACGGTATGCTCCAAATTTAATATAAGATATTGATAGTAAAATCAATTATTTTTACTTAGGATTAAATCCAAATTAACAAATGGAATTAGTTTATTGTAATTTTAGAAGCTATGAAAGTCTTGTTAGATATGTGAAGAAGGTGGAAATGAAGTTTACTGATGATAAGGTTTTTTTAAAAAAATAATAGAATAATAGGTCGAGGTGGGAGAAGAATGGGAATAACTCTTAAAAAAGTATGGAGGGTAAGAATCTTATGTTTACAGTTTGTTAAAATTGTGGTAAAAAGAACACCAGGGAATTCCTTTTGAGTTCTTTTTATTGCTTTTGATGAGTTAAAATAGTATATAAGGCTCGAAATTTCAATAAAAAGATTGGGGTAGTGGTAAGACAAAATATGATTTACAGTCAGCAAAATGTTTTAAGTGAAAAATGATGGGCCATTATAAAAATGATTTTATGAAGAATAACTCAAAGGATGGAATGCATAAAAAATACAAGTATAAATGGGTGGTGAAATAAATTGAAAATACATCAGTATTAATTGGGAAATTAAATGAAGTAGTATTAGGTACATTGTTTGTTTTCTCAGATAATTCCACAGGGTTGTTTGATTCTGGGTCTACACATTCATTTATTTCAAAACAATTCAAGTTAATTGGTAATTCCATCTCAATAAATGAATCCATAACTTTTGGTAAAAACACCTGGATGGAATGTTGAGATAAAAAAATTACAATAACCTTATGTTCATTGTTTGTGGAAATAATCTACCTGCAAACCCTATTATTTTTCATCTGGTGGAATTTGATGTTATTTTGGGTATGAATTGACATACTATTTATCATGTTATGATTGACTATAGAGATAAAGTGTTTTATTTTTAGAAATAATTTTATTTTGTGTATAATAATTAAACCATAATTTTCATAACAAATCAAAAAGTTGAGAAACAAGTAAAATATGGGAATGAATGTTACCTTGCACATATTTTTGAAAACAAAGGAACTATTCAGATTAATGATGTATTAGTGGTAGATGAGTATCTTGATGTTTTTCCTGATGAGTTTCCTGGTATAATACCTGATTGGGAAGTATAATTTACTGGTTACTTGGTTCTTGATACTAATCCAATTTCCAAACCCCATTATAAAATGAATCTAGGTGAAAATATAAGTTTGAAAAATCTTTTGCAGGAGTTATTAGATAATGGTTTCATTCAACCTAGAAAATCAACATGGGTTCTCTTATCTTTTTTATAAATAAATATGGTCAATGAATCTTTTTATTTCCTATAGATCCTTGAATAACATCACTATTATGACCAAGTATCCATTAGATCATATCGACATTTTTTTGATCAAATCTATAGAGATCAGTGTTTTTCGAACACTGACTTGAGGTCGGGGTACCATTTTTGGAATGAAAAGAAATCAAACATTTTGAAGACAACGTTTCATACTAGATATGGCCATTAAAAATTTTTATTTATGCCTTTAGGGTTTACCAATGCACCCCCTGTAATCAAGGATCTTATGAATATAATTTTATGTGAGTTCTTGGATATGATTTTGGTTTTGTTTGTTGATGATATTTTGGTATATTATAAATGAATATAGGAACATGATAGTCATTTAAGAATGGTCTTGAAAACCTTAAAAGAAAATAAAATGTATGGGAAATTCAGAAGGTATGAGTATTTATTACAAAAAATTTCATTCCTTGGTTAAATTATTTAAAAGGATGAAAAAAATTGATCCTACTAAAACAAAAGTTATTGATGAATGGAAAACACCCACAAATATAAACATGAATTATAGATTTCATGGTTTAGCAGGTTATTAAAGAAGGGTTGTTGAAAAAAACTTATGGTTATCTAACCCACTAACAATTTTAACTTAAAAAGGTTTCAAGTTCATCTAGAAAAAAATATTGTAATGAATATTTTCAGGAATTAAGAAGAATATTGGTGAATACTCCCGTTTTAGCACCACCTTCCAAAAATGGTGAATTTTTTTCTAAACTAATGCTTAATTCAAAGGACATGGTTGTGTTCTAATGAATAATGATCAGGTAATTTGTTATTCTTCACGTATATTGAAATATCATGAGTTAAATTACCCTACACAAGATTTGGAAATAGCTTAATATTGTTTTTTCTTTAAAAATTAGGTGGCATCATCGATATGGAGTACAATGTGAAATGTATACCGTCTATAATAGTTTGAAGTATCTATTTACTCACAAATAATTGAACATGAGAAAGAGATGATGGATGGAATTAATCAAGGAATATGATTGCATGATTTATTACCATATTACAAATGTGAAAAATGTGTCAAATTATTTGAGTTAGAAAAGTAATTCTACATTAACCATGTTAATTTCGGAATGTGACCCTTTTATTAATGATTTGATGAACTTTGGCATGTATTTTTTTCGTGCAGGAAATTCCTCTTCTTTTATTCATGTTTCAGTGTAATCATCTCTAGAACACAGGATAATGTAAGCACATAAGGAATACAATGAGTTGAAGAAAAAAAGGTAGAATTGGTTTAGAAGTGTAAGTTTTATGAATTTAACGTTGTTAAAGACTGTGTTTTGAGGTTTGGAAAGAGATTACCTGTGACTTTTGATTCACAGTTGAAGAATGAGTTGTTATGTGAAGCTCATAGTTCTATATTTTTAGATCATCCTAGAAGTACTAAGATGTATAATGATCATCAGAAGTAATACTAGTGGGATGTAATTAAAAGAGATATTGATGACATTACCCTAAGATATTTGATTGTACAATAGGTTAATGTAGAGCATGAGTTAATGAAAGTGATTCTTCACCCTTTTCTACTACTAGAGTATAAATTAGAAAATATTTCCATGGATTTCATTGTGGTATTACCTAATACATATTGAGGTTAAAATGAAATCTCTGTTATTATTGATCTATTGACTTAATCTCCTCCTTTTATTCCTATTCAAGATACTCTATTTCTAGATCAACGTTCTCTGTTGTATTATAAACAAAAAGTCAGGTTACATGGAGTTACTCTATCCATTGTATCTGATCATAATCCTAGGTTCACCTCTATCTTTTGGAAATTCCATCAAAAGTCATTGAGAGTTGATTTAAATTTTCATACATATTTTCATCCTCAATTAGATGGGAAGTCAAAGTGAATAATTCAGACCTTAGAGGATATGATACGTGCTTGTTCAATGGATTAATAAGGAATTTGGGATCAACATATTTCATTGGTTATGTTTTCTTATAATAACTGTTTTCATTCTAGTATACAAGAGTCACCATTTGATGCATTATATGGAAAGTGATGTTGAACTCTATATTTTTGGGATGAATTATGTGAAAGGATATTGATGGAACTAGAATTTGTGGAAGGAATGGTAGGAAAAGTTCAGTTGATTTAGAAGCACATGAGTAAAACTTAGAGTAGATATAAAATTATACGAATAACCAGAGGAATGATATTTCTTTTGAGGAAGGTGATCATATTTTTTTCATTGTTTCTCTATGAAAAAATCGGAATTGTTTTGGTAAGAATAGAAATATGGGTCTACAGTTAATTGAACCCATTGAAATCCTTGATAATGTTGGATTAGTTTCCTAAATAGTGGTGTTACCTCTATGATTATCCAAGGAACATAATGTTTTTTATGTTTAAATGTTATGAAAGTATATTCCAGATCCATCTCTTGTTTTGAGTCCATAGGTAGTTCAGTTGAAATAGAATGAGGAATATACAATACAGATTCTTGACCACAAAGAGAAAGTGTTGCAGAATAATGTGATTATGTAGGTATATGTTTTGGGGAAAACCCATATGGTTGATAAGGCTATATGAGAATCTGAAAATACTATGAGGTATTTATACCACCACTTATTTGATATGTGAAAAAAATTGTGAGGACAAAATTTCCAAAAGGGGGGTTGGATGTGACACCCTAGGTCTTTATAGAATAATATACTTTCACATATATTAATATTTTTTAATAAGATATTAATTTTACATTAATTAGGAAACATTGTCTTATAGATTACTCAACACAGAACAATTGGTTTCTCCAAAATCTTACATTGCACACAAATAATGAGTTATATCGAAAAATAATACAATGATAATATTATTATTTTAAATGGTAGTTAACAGATAGTCATTGTATTAGTGGGAAAGGAATATAATAACTAGAATATGATTATAAATGTTTTTAAAATGTTTTTTCATTTATACAATATATCATAGAGGCTTAAAATGAGAATGAAATTAATATTAATCCTAAAATAATCTAATATTTTTAAAAGGTTGTTTTAAAGACATTTGATGGAGATCCTTTTTCCAAACTAGTTATTGTAATTTTAATATATTATATTTTTCAAAATAAAATTATTATTTATAATATGGGCATCAAAATTTACTTTTGGTGAAATTTTGGTATTTTTCTGATAAAATCTATATATTAATAAATATTTAAAAATATTTCATTTTAATTCAAAACTGCCTTTTCATCAAATTTAATTATATTGTTATATTTTCATTTTAAATGTTTTTAAAGTGAAATATGATAATGTTTTTATCATTTAATATAATATTTGTCATTTTATGTAATTTTACTTTTAAATTTGACATAAACACAAGTCAATATTTTTATAGTTTTTACTTGTTAAAAACTCTCTTTCTTCTTTTTACAACAAGAATTAATTTAAAATTAGTTAATGATACTTCTATATTTTGAATTTGAAAAAATGGATTCCATATTTGTAATCATAATGTCCAAAGTAGGTAAATTTGTACCTTTTTTGGACATTAGGAATAGTAACTTTAGTAATTATTTTTATTTAACACGGTTAAAGGGAAAATCAGGTAAATAAGGATAAAAAATAATATTATAATAATATAAATCCACCCTAACATTGTAATAATCATATTGGATGATATATGTTAAACCAAGGTCATCCTTGGATCAGTTTTTGGATCCCATGGAGCCACTTGAGTGTGATAATGACATGTTATAATAATTAATTTAATGTAAATAGAAATATCACAAAAACATATATCTTTTTACTATATTTTTAAATATATTATTATATAAACGATATATATGAATATAAATAGTCATTATAAATCTAAATAATTTCTTACATCAGGGTTTTTTGTTTATACATTTTATACATGAAATAAATAAATTTATTTATGACACAATGATGATGGGTTGATTACCTTTTTAATGACAAATTCAAATAAATGATTTTATAAAAATTAAAAGAAAAAATAATTTGAACATTTTGATGACATAAATAAATTTTAAGGATGATTTTGACATGTTATCTTTGACATAATGTAGTTCTTTTGAATGAATCTAGTTTCTATTACATTAAGGAAAAATCAATTTATAAATATTATCAAAATTAACATAAATGAGTTTCTAAAACAAATACTATTTTAGAATACAATATATCATCTACAAAATCCCATATTTGGACAACTAAAATATATAATGTTGTAAAAGTCATTAATGATCCACTTGTGGTTCTTTGGTAATTTTATACCATCTTTAGTGACCATATATTAGGCAAATACAAGAAGACATGGTAATAGTTGAATTATTTAACTAATGGTTATATCTAAAAGATAAGGTTTATTTTTTGACCTACACTTTTCTAAAACATATTAAAAGAGATGATTTAGACCCAACCTCATCTTATCCTTGAAATATATTACTTTTTAACAAATATAATTCGAAAATCAATTTATAATAAAATAATATTTCAAGACTTTCCCAAAGTGCCCCTTCTTGCTCTTATAAAAGGCCACCACCTATACCCACTTACTCACACCTATAAATCCCCATGGCTCATCCTAATTATACTCAAAGAAATTTCAATATCTTTAAAATCATCCTATAATCCTTACCATTGGCATAAGGAAATCCATGAAATCCTTCTGGCTCAAATCAAAAGGACTTACCCAATTTATAGTTAACGTCTTCTATCAAGATCCTTCATTTATTTTATTTTTCTAACCCCTAACCTCACCTTATTCCATTATTTTAAAAAACATTATTACCATAAATAAACTATGATTTCATTATTCCGAGGGTTCTACCTACAATTATACACACCACCATCTAATGGATATAGAACAAATTGTTTTTTGTGTATGATGAACTACTAACTCAAGAAATGATGATTGTTCAGTTTCCTCTAATGACCTCTCATGGTGACCATTATGATGTCACAATACTTATATATGATATATATTATATTTAATTTTCTCTATTATTTTGTAATTTTTATTTACATCATACCATTATACTTTCCAAATGCGTAAATACAATAAATTCATTTGAAAACGTGAGGACTACCACCCCTTCAAAGTATAAGGCCCCAGCCTTAAACCTTACTTAATCGTGATTTATTACAATATTACACATTGAGGATCTTTTCTGGTTTATATTTTTAGAGAATTAGATCATAAAACTTGAATTACATTCCACATTTAAACAAAGTGGTTACATAAAAGATAGTATTCATTTTTCCCGTTAGTGGAAACATATTTAAAATAAAACATGGATTCTTTCTTGACACTTCCTTGAAAGTATCATCACATCATGTACCTTTCCCTTGACATGTGAAAATCATTTCAAAAACATTGGATGAGCATAAAAAGCTCAGTAAGGGTTATAAAAATATGGAAAGGAAACATGAGTTCATATATACATAAGAATGAAATCATACTTTACCCATAAAACATAGGCACTTTAACATACCTCATCAAATCATGAATAAATCATAGAAATCATAAAACATAAAGGTAACTTGAGGCATTCATAACATTCTTACGTAGGGAGTAACCCTCTTGGTTACGTTTGGAATACCCATCACAGTATATTCCCTAAATCTCTTCGGAGAAACCTTAACATTTAACTCATCCATGTTACCAAATGAATTGGAGAGCTAAATTAGGCTCACTCGCCCTTTGTTTATCACGGAACCACCAATCTTCATAACAATGCCCAAGAACCATAACATAATCGTACCACATAATACATGCATAAAGGAAACATAACATTTCCACATTTCAATCACAAGATATCAATACGAAACATTGATATAAAAAACATTATGAAAACCATTTTCAATACCAAAATAAAAGAAAATTAAAACATGGTATTTATTTTTCATTTAAAAAAAGGTAAGGCTTGTAGAGGAAGCCGAAACTCAAATAATGGTCATGGTGGCGGAGAAGTCGTTGTCGCCGCATACGTACGACAAAAAAAACAATCCTTTTGTCATTTAGTTAAATGCATCGTATAAAAAATGATTCATTTTTTAATTAGCTTAAAAGTCAAAGGGGTTTATACACCGTATAAAAGAATGTTGTGTACAAAACCAATATGTCTCCATGAATGGAGATTGAGACGAAGTCCCTTACCTCGTATCCGACATGACTTGATCATTCTTTAATCTCCTGAATAATAAACCTGAGTTAATTTCTAATTTCTTAAGAACATTTTTCTTGTTCATTATTCCTTTTATATCATTTATTACCATGTAATGAACACTATGTTATTATTTAAGTTTATAACGGTCGTTTTAACGATCATTGGTACTTGAGTCAAAAATGAACTTCTTATATTTACAAGTTGTTCACGTAGTCAAATATCCATTATCTAAAGAATGATATTCATGATGTAGATGCCTTATATATCATATATGTCCAGTATATACATTCATTCATAATATTACAAAATCATTTAGAGTTAATAAATGAAATGCACCGTTCATGGAGACGGTAAGCCATACGTACGCATTAACGCTACTTTCATTTCTATGTCATATTAATGGAATTAAAACTAAATTAGAGATATGTATATTTTAATTCCAAAATTATATTCATAATTTAGATGTAACATAAATCATATATATCCATTATATATATATGTACTTATAATATTACATTACATTTGGGGATAAGAAATGAAATGCACCATTCATTGATTCGGTAAGTTGTACGTACGCATGAACACTACTTTCATTTCTATCTCATACTTTAATGGAATTAAAACATAATGAAACATAATAGTATTATAATTCCATTATGGTATCATATATAATTTCATTAAATCTATCCTTTATACATACCACATATGGTATTAAGGAATCAAATCACTTTGAGGGGGCAGTAGTCCGCACTTCCTAAAATGAAGATATCACGTATACCCATAATGGAAGCCATAAAGTTATGCCATAAATGAAAAATACAGAAGCTTAATGAAAACATAAACATATTATATATCATATATAAATATAGTGACATCTTAATGGCCACCTTTTAAGGTGTGAGAAGAATATTGAACAATCATCATTTCGTGAGGCAGAAATTCACCATCCACAGAAACAGTATGTTCTTTAACCATTAGATGTAGGTGTGTGTGAGTGTAGCTATAATTATTCTTATAACAACATCCTAGTATATTTAAGATACTTTATTTGTTACAAAATAAATGAATAAATATAGTTTAGGTGGTTGGAGAAGCAAAATAAAACATAAGAACACAAGAGAAGACACTACCTTTAAATCGGGTAACTCTCTTTGATTTGAGCTCAAAGGCTTCCTTGGGAAGACTTCTGCCCAATGTGAGGCTTCTAGGAGTAATATAGTGTTGTGGAGATACAAAATCAGCAATGGTTGGCCGAGACAAAGGCTTGAGAGGTGTGGGTAAGGAGGTGGATGTGGGGGCCTTTTATAAGAGGAGAGGAGGGCACTCTTGGAAAGTTACAAAATGTTACTTTATTTTCAAATGAGTTTCTAATTTTAAAGGTCCCACATTGATGTATTTAGAGGATAAGGTGATAATGGTTATACATATACTCATGTAATAGGTCTTTTACAACTTTAGATCTTAGATTCTACATTATCTTTTTATTTTATTTAAATCGTTAAGTAATGAGGTAATCACTGCATCATCATGATGTCATAAGTAATTTAACTTATATAATGTGTAAAAACTATGAAAAAAATACTATGATGTAGAAAATATTTTTATCTTTCTAATTAATTTTTATATTCCAAAATATCATTTATTTATACAATATTAAAAATGTTTTACTCAGGTGATACATTCTTTGTTATATTTAACTTTCTTTAACAATAAAAAGATAAAAAGTCAATTTCCCACAAATGTGATTCCATGGGGTCCCCATTTTTGGAACAAGGCATCCCATGGTAGTACATGAGACAACTAGTAGCATTAGGACACATGTTGGTGTCATTTTTTATTATTATGATATTATTTTATTATCCTTAACTACCCGATTACTCATTAATCATGATAATTAAAGATAATTACCGTCGTTAATATTCATAATGTCCAAAAAAAGAGTCTTTATTACATAATTTGGAACTTATGATTACAAATATGTAATCCATTTTACCAAATTCCAAACACATAAATTTCAATAATTTATTTAAAAATAATTCCCGTTGTCAAAACAAATAACGGGTTTTTTTGAAACAATATCTATGAAAAGTTTGGAATTAGTTTTTGCCCAATTCCAAAGTGAAATTAATCCTAATGACCACCCTTGGATTAAATGGTAAAAATATATTCATATTATACTTAAGAACAATTAAAAAGATAATCTAACCATATAATTAAATTAGACGAAAACACATTTTTGATGTAAAATGCAGTATTTTTCACCATTCATTAAAAAATGAACATTTTTAGAAAAATACCAAAAAATTATCCAATGTAAATTTCAATGTCTCAATCATAAATAATATAATTATTTTGAAAAATAGAGATGATAAAATTGTCAAAATTTTGATTTAAAAATGGTTTTCCATCAAAAGGCAGTAAAACAATCTTTTAAAAATATTAGTGTATTCCATGCTTAAGATTGAATTCATTCTAATTTTAAGCCTCTAAAACACTATCTAATTCATAAATAGGCATAGATAAAAATATCTATTATTCATTAATTACTTGGGATGTTACACAAAGTGATTTGAATCATTCATGGCACATACGGAATATATAATCGATGGATTTAATGGACTTATGTTACATATATAACATATATATCATACAGAAAGTATAATATACTTATGTATCATTTAGTTTTAATTCCTTTAATATAAAAAAGAAATGAAAATATCATTCATGGGTATGTACGACCTACCATCTCCATGAATGATTAATTTCATTCCATACTTACAAATGATATAGACTATTATAAATAAATATATACTGGATATATATCTTATTCAAATCATGAATATTATTTTTGAGTGAATGAAATTATGACCACATGGGTAATTTTTATCAAAACAATGTCATTTTTGACAGAAGTACTGAATATCGAAAAAATGTACAATTTTAATTTGAATATTTTTCTAACTTTTATAACATGGTAATAAGTGATATAAAATGAATAATAAACATAAAAATGGTTCTGAAGCAATTTTATGTTATCCTATGTTTATTATTCATTAAAATAAAGAATGAACGAGAGAAGTCAGATTCAAGGTAAGGGATTTCGTCTCAATATCCTTTCATTGAGGCATATTTTTATTTATACACAACCTACTATTATATGGATTATAATATACACATTTTACTTTTAATTTCATTCAATGGTTCCCAAAATGAATATTTTTCTATGAAGCATTTTATTAAATGACAAAAAGGACTGTTTCTTTTTAAAATACATGGTTCAATTACCTTTGTGTCTCCCTGACCATTATTTGATATTTGGATTTATTTAAAAGGCATAAATTTTTAAAAAGAGAGGTAAATACAATATTAATTTTTAGGTATTTTGGAAATGAAAATGGTTTTGAGAATGGATTTTTTATATCAATATCTTGAAATGATGTCTAATGATTGCAATTTGAAAAATATTTTTTTCTTATATTCAAGTTCATTTGTTATGATTATGTTATTGTTCATGGTTACTTCTTTTGTGTACGGGTGGTTATACGATACAATTAAGGTGGGCGAGCCTGTGATAGCTCTCCAATGCTTTGGGTAACGTGATAGAGGTAAATATTATGTTTTGAAAAAATAGATTTTGAGAATATGACTATTATGGGTATTTCAAATGTTACAATGAATGTTACTCCCTACATGGTTGTGAATTGAAAAAAGTAATTATGATATGGATTACACATTCTAACATTATGATTTATGATTGCTATGATGTTTTCATGACTCTTATGAATTCTTGTGTTTATAAATATTCATAGAATAATGTTTTCTTTTTTTTTTGTTCATCCCATACTCATTTTTTTTTCTCATACCTTGTTTTTTTGAAAAGTTTTGATAGGATATAAGGATGATTAAGATTAAAAAATAAGTCAAGAAAATTTTTATCAAGAAAATAAATCATGTTTTATTTAAAGGGTTTTATTTGGTTTAAAAAATGGATTTGATTTTTATAATATCAATTTGTATGAATATAGGATGATATGTACTAATAATGGCATAATTTATTAAAACTAAAAACCTGAAAAGATCCCCAATGTGAATTAAATCCAAATTATTTATGTATCTAAAGATTATGTAATTTTCTAAGGATGGGGTACTATAAAATGTACCAGATTACATGACATGTTGTTAAATTCTGTTTTTAAATATTCCAAGTGGTAGGCCTAAAATTAGGTTTCTCTATTGATTATTTGTAGCCATTTTATTAATAATTGAATCTACATGTTATATAGAATCATCATACACGATGTGTAGTGTCATATATTCCAAATATAAACTTCTATAATAATAATAATAATACATGATAAAATATGTAGTAAAAATGGTTCAAAATATTTTCTTAGAAACATGGGTTGTTCTCAAGGGGCCCTGTCTATATGTTGTTTTGGAAAAAATACCTCTTAATAGAACATTTGTTTTAATGGGTTAGTAGGGATTATTAAAAAATGTGGTTTATAAGCTATCTTGTGATATTCTAGTGTAGTTAACGACAATGTATATTAAAAAATATCCAAGAAGAAGAAATGGAAGCTCTAGAGGGGGTACATAATTTTCCACATCAAATGTGGTCACATGATGTTTTGGGAAGGAATTTTTTGATGTTATATGTATGTTTTAATTTGGGAACACCTCACTAAAATTCCACTAATGATTATATTTCATGATGCTTTTTATGTTTCATAAATGTTAGAGTTACATGAACCCATAAAACACATATGGAGTTTTGTGACTGAATTATGTTGTGTGCTACAGCTGTTGTCAAATCATTGAATATGTAAATTTGTGCATTAGTTAATTACATGAGATGAAATTATGTAAAGGGTTAATCGAGTATATAAATAGTCCAATACCCGCAACATTTTCTATGGAAAAAAATCTTGAATATTAGGTCCCTAAAATGGAGTATGTATTGCGTGAATCAATTAAATGTATAGATAAATTACTCAAAAATAATTCATGCATAAAAATTTAATTTTTTCAGTTTGAAGAAGTTATTTCCATGAAAATAAGTTTTTTTCATGAGATTTGGGAGTTCCATGAAGAAAAAAAAATTTATTGGAAAGATTATAGTTTTCTGAGCGACATAAAATTTGAGTGAACATTGAAGAATTAGTGTGAATAATTTGAAAATTTAGTGTGAAAGTAAATGTTCCATGAACATTAAAAGAATTCTCAAAAAATCTATAGTAAATTGATATTAATAATGTTTATTAATGTGGATCTCTATGACTCACTGAAATGGGTGTGGACCTTATTGATTAAAATAATCAATAAAATATTTTTATCGAGGGGGAGTGATTAATATTAATTTTATATTTCAATTAGATTTCATAGTATAATTTTTAGTGAATATGGAGCGATAGAGAGTCCAATATAACCATTTTAATAAACATTTTCTTTATTATATTTTTTAACTAATATATTTTTCACTGTATTATCCTTTTTTAGTGGGCCAATAAATTATAGCATTTCATTACATCATTTTCCATGAATATTATTATTGTCGTGATGTAGAATATTTCTGCTAGTATCGACAACGGATCCTTATCAGGAGAAGTATATAGACAATGGGATGATGAAAACCTAATAATAAACCATAATGAGTCAGTTGATTCATTCTTTAATTGTGTGGAAGGTGTTAGGGAGGATATGTGTTGCTTCATATAAATATTGGATGATGGAAAGATCATCAAGAATATCCTCAGAATATTTCCACATCATATCAATCCAAATGGACCTATAAAGGATGAAAAATATACAAATAATATAAAATTAAATTTTTTACATAGTTCTCTTGTCATTTACAATATAATAATTGGTGATAATATTTCTGTACAAAAAGGGAAACCCAATGATTTTCTATTCAATGATATTTTGAATCCCACTATAGAGGATGACCAAGTAAAATTATTAGTGGATAAAGTCATGTCATCCCTTTCCTCAAATCTATAATAGTGAAAAAGAAATTGTAAAGGGGAACTTATACTCACCTGATTTATATATGGATGTGATGTGAATCTTGCAGCAAGTTTTCCAAAGAAGTTTAAAGATGATTTTTAGGATGATGATTAAATCCCTATGAGGAATCATTAAACCAATGTTAATGGTAGGATGATTATTAATTGAATTTTTTAAGTAGAAGAACCTAATTTATCAAGAGAATGAATGTACTTAGGAGACTATATAAGAATAAATTAATGTATATAAATATTTTAAGAGAAATGATATGGCATAAATTTTCATAAATTCACATACAAGGTAGGTGGGTGATAATAAAGAGGGGGAAATGAATAATATTTGACCTCCAAGAGGAAATAGATGATTGTATTTTGGAGATAGATGTATGGAGATCCAAAATGAAGAAAGATAATAAAGTGGTTACCGATGATAAACTCTTTAAGTTGTAATATAAATAAGGATAGTATGATATAATGATACAAAGTGAAATTATTAAGTATACAATGCTACAGAGCTTTGGAATATTTTTTCAGTTCAGGATCAATGAAGAATAATAGAGCAGAGTGATTAATTATTTGACAAACATGATGAAATATTGAGTTGAACACATCAAATAACACAAGGAGGAAGTCATGCACCTATGATGGAATGAAGAATATTATAATAGAATCAGAACTCTTGGTATGTCTATGGAAAGGAAAATATCTCAAGGAGTAGAAAATTATAATGTTAATCATGGTGGTATAGAAAAATATATCCTATGTTACATTAGAATGAAAGGGATGATATATGGAATGATCATAAATTGAAATAGATGATGATTGATTTAAGAACATTAGTACCCACTATGTGGTTAAAAATTTATTTCAGTTCAAATATGTATCAAAATGTTCAGAGAAACTAATGAATATTCAATCTTTCCACAAAACATAAAAATTAACCTCATTTAAGGAGCTAATATTTTGGAATGATAAGGGATTCCAAAAATATGTGTTACATAGCCAAGATCTACTAAAATTTATAAGAGAAAGAAATATAATAAAAATGATATAAATATTACAAAATTTCATTTGATGGTCATCATTTATTGTATGGAGGATTTGGACACATTGATAGATATTTCTCATCAATAATTTTTAGGAACCTTTTGAATTATAACCAAAGTAGTTGTAAGAAGAATATAAATGAAAATTTGAATGAGATTAAAATGAAGAATAAAATTTCATTATTATAAGATGATGTTGGTAAATTATACTATATGGATAACCAATAACACATATCAATAACAATTATAAACCCAAATAATTAAAACAAAAATACTTGTTCTTATTAAGTAGTAATTATAGATATTTACTTTAAAGCATCAAATCATTATAGTGAAGGAATTCTAGCTATTGGATACACTTCCTATATGATGGAAAATAATGAACATTGAAAAGGAATCATGTATGAAAAGGAAGGTATTCAAAAATTAGTAAATTATGAAGGCCAAATTATTATTGGATTTTGAAAATTCTAGTTTTGGGAGAGATTTAATGAGACATGTTGATGTATTGGTTGCAGATGTTTATAAAAAGTCCAACATTTCAACCAATTGAGTTTCTCATGGAATTTTATAAGCCTTACCAAGAAAATTTCAATTGAAAATGGAAAAAATTGTCATTTTTTAAAAAATAACCCAAGGGGAACTATCTACAATGTATTTAGACATGAAGTTTGGGTTTTCTATCCATAGGAGAAGAAAATTGGTTCTGGTATAAACTGTTTATTCATTAATGACAACCATCCATGGAATACACAATGCAATGTGACTTTTCTAAAAATATCCTTGAAGTTATCACATGATCTCACACACATATTCAATTCTTGTGAATATGGGATGGTCAATAAAAATTTTTATAAGTAAACAAACGTAAGTCAAGAATAATTATTGAACTAGTTTATACCAATGTGTATGAACCTATGTCAACAAAATCCATTGTTGTGAAGAGAAATTAGGGTCTATTCATTGATGATTTAAATAGAATGGAATGGATATTGGTAATTTCCAACAAATTTGATACATATAATGATATAATAAAATATCATATGAATTATGAAAGGAGAATTAGACCAATAATTTTAATGTTTTAGACCAAAAGTAGTGTTGAGTTTACAAAAATTCATGTGGATGATTACATTGATAAATACTATATAAGTGAACATGTTTCACGAGTGAAATATTCTTAGAAATTTTTTTATTTGGTAAGAGGAATGAGATCATAAATAAATTCCATGAAAAATATTTATTGAAATGGTGATAATAAGAAAATTATTTATGGAAGAAGTATTTAAATCAGTTTACATTTCCAAAAGATATTTTTTATTTATGTATTAATACATGACTTTGAACATGTTTTGGAATCAAATAAAGAAAAAATTAAAAAAAAATTCAAATAATTTTTTGCAATTATTTTATTCTCAAAATAGATAAATACATGATATTTTAATCACATGGAGATGATTGTATATTCTTTTTATATTTAGGAAAAATAATAAGTCTTTCATCAAGAGTCTTGAAAAAATGATATAAAAAATATAATTATTGTCGTAAATAGTGAATGATATCATCAAAAACACTATGAGTGGTTTCTTAGTTATACTTATGATGGGGTCATCAAATCAAGGGTAAACTATGTATAAAATGGGGATTCCAAAGAAAATACTTCAGATGAGTAGAATATAGTCAGAACTATTTCAACAAAGAAGCTTATGAATAAAGAGATAGTTGATGGATAGATTATAATTAGTGATCATAAAACACTAATTCAAATGATATGAATGAATTATCTACAAAAAAAATATCATCCTAACATAGGTTGATCCAATTTTGTTTTAAGAATCTCAAAAAATGTGAATTTGTTCAAGATATGTATGAAGATATTGTCTAAATTGAAAATAATTAAACATTAGAGAATGTAACAAGGATAAAAGATAAGAATTTTCACAAGGACTTATTTGTTTTCCAAAAGAAACTAAATAAACTTATCATTTTTAGTAAAAAAACACAACTAATGTGAAAGTGATACTCCCAAATCAAGTGAATTTATGTAGATGTGACCTGTGAACTATATTCATGGATTAATGCTATTTTTTTATTTTTTCCATAGTATTGAAAAAAGATCATTCCTTTCAAGATGGATGCCAAATCATCATTTATGAATGGTTTTATAAAGTAAGAGGTGTACATCAAATAGTCAGATAGTTATCTTTCCCCTAAAAATGATAATAATTTGTCGTGTAAAGAAGGTGCTATATTTTCAAATTAAAAAAAAAAGAAAGAGTGTTGTATTTCTGAATTGATCTACATTTGAGGAATATATTTTTCTGTTTTGGTTGAGTTGAAGAAAATATATATTTGAACAACAATAGTAATCAAAGGATGGTGGTTTTAGTTTATATCAATGACATAATATAAAGATGATTAGAAGCATAAAAATGTATTTTTTAAAATAATTAATGAAAAATGAGCTCAAAATGTCAATTATTTGTATAGTGACAATATTCCATGGTTTATAGGTAACACAAGGATGGAATGGAACATTAATATCTCAATATAAAATGTCTATGGTGGTTATGATATGATTATTTATTGATAATTATAAGGAGTTGGAAACTATAATTGCAACTCATACGAATATATCATTAGATGAAAAAGTAAAGGTTGTCTATGTCATTTAATATTAGAATATCATTGGGAGATTATTATATATAACAGTGAAAAAACCTAAATTTTTACTGGCCAAATTCCATGAAGCAAAATTTTTGTAGAATCCTTCATTATAGAAACCAAAATTAGATTTATATAATATTATATTAGCATAAAATATAGGGGATCACATACCCAATGATAAATTTGTTTTTTATTCTTGAGAAACTAAATACATTATTAGTTCAAATATTATATTGGAAATATAAAATATAGAGTATATGAAACATTCTCACATCCTTTATATTATTCATAATATCCTTATTCAAATCCTAGGAAAAGGAAATTGAATAATGGTTGAGATCAAATTCTACGTATGGGATAAATATAGTGAAAGACACCATCCAAAAAAATGAATAATCAATATGGAATGGAAAGTAACTGATAAACATTCCATTTAATAATCTACAAGATCCTAAAATTCATCCATAGATAATATCAATGGATTAATATCATGGATGATAATACTTAAATTGTAAATAAATTAAATGTCTTCTATTAAACACCGGGATACCAAATATATGATACAATTACTATCAAGGCCTTATTTATTGATAGTTTAATCAGGGGTAGGTATACATGATAGCCTCATTTATTATGTTTGGATAACTACTTTGTTTCATGAAACCTATCCAAGAATCAAAGGGATATCTATTACTCATCTCCACCCATAATTAGAGGTCCAATACATTCAAAATATATTGAAGGATAAATTTATTTCATAAACTATGTTCCTTATTAATTAATATTAATTATTAGTAATGAATATATAATATTAACATTTCCCCATTCGACCAACTATCATTAAAATAATAAAAATGTTTGTAGAATTTTTTTTAGAATGCTCATTTCCAGGATAAAAGAAATAAGGATATCTAAGAATAATGTAATTTTGAATGAAATGCAATCACAAAAATGCGAATGTTTCAAAAAAAAGTAAATGATTAGAAAATTAATAAGAGATAAAATACAACTATCATGTCATAAGAAATGTAGGTTTTTAATCAAATAATTTCAATTGGATAAACAATGATAATGGAATAGAAAAGAATAAATAAATATTTAATTATTTATTTTTTCATTGTAAACCCAATTTATTATTTTAGAATAAGAAAAATAGTATAAGGAGTTTATATTGGTGTAAAAAATGTTAACATAATATTATTTATTAATAAAAAAACAATATAATTTTTTTAATGAATTTTGAAAATGTAACTTCACAAAAAATGAGAATTATTCTTTAAAAAAAATTTAAAAATCATGTATTAATTAAAAGGAAATTAATCAATCATCTGAGTAAATGAAAATTATTTTCTAAAATTAATTTGGAAAATATAAAATGAAACTATATTCGGTCAAAATAAAAACAATATCATCTTTTATATTTGAAATTTCTTTTATTTTTTCATGTTACATATATTAGAAAAGACAGAAGAAAATATAAAAAATTCTATGATATAGAGTGTATTAGAAAATAGTTTAATTATTTGTATGATATATTAAAAAATTCCATTAATGAGAAAAATTGAAATCCTAAAAAAAGTAGATTTTAAATTAAATCCTGATATCTTTGGAAACTTTTTAATTATAACCCATTGAAAGAATAAAAATGACATGAAAAATTAATCACCTTAAGTAAATTTATATTTTGTTAAATATATAAAATTAGAATTGTGTTGTCTCCCAAGAAATTTAACATGTAATTTTAATTAGTAGTTTTTTTATATATAAGAAGGGTTTTAAATAAAAAGTTTTATATGATATTTTGTTTAATAAAAATAGGATATGAAATTAATATTTGAAGTTATAAAATGAGGTTTTATTGTTTTTAATAATATTTAATTATAATTTTTTTTGTTTGAATTGCATAATGGATTAAATTTTTATTCAGAAGCATTATAAAATTTTAATTATTTTGAAAAGAATAGAAATATATGTTAATATAATATAAGGATCTAAAAAATTAAAATTATTTTCAAATTCTATTAATATTTTTTAATTATGAAATACTAATTTATTTTTATAAATCATGAGAATTTAAAATTTTACACATAAATTTGATTTATAACTTTTGAATAATTAAATTTATGTGAATTTATTAAGTGAAAAAAATTTGTAACAATAATATTATAAATTATTTTTTTAATAAAGATAAAATAAATTACTATGAAATATTTATGATAACATGTTTTTAAAACATAGTATATTTTTCAATTATAAAGTAATAATTTTGAACTATGAACATATTTATTATTATGTTTAGTTTTAAATAAACGCATTTATTATTATTATTATTATTAATTTAACCAATTTATAGGGAATAATAATAATATTACGTAACACTTTTAAAAAAATTGAAATTTAAAAAATAAAAAAGAAAGGACTATGAAGAATTTGGGAAAAGGGGAGCATCAGTATCTGGGTAAAGGGATTTGAGGGTAGGACCTCGATATCATCTGAATTAGAGAAGTCAATCCGAAATCCTCCTTCAACCCCTTCCATATCTAGGAAGTGAAGCATTTATCACTATCAGAGACAATCATCAAGGGTACTCCATGTGGCTGCACAATCTCTTGCAGATATAGGCATCCCAACCTCTTTTCTGAACCCAACTATATTATCTATAGGATGTGGTCCAACTTGGTGACTTAGTCGATGATCACCCAGATAGAATCATGACCCCTAGATGTATGTGTATGTCTTGTCATGAAGTCTATAGACATCCCATCCCCCTTCCACTCTAGGACCTCTAAAAGCAGAACCAATCATGCTGGTACCTGATGCTCCACCTTTACTTGTAGACAAGTGAGGCATAGAAAGACCAACTCTGCTACTGAATTATTTATTCTCAACCACCAGTGTTGTCATCGGAGATCCCGGTACATCTTCACCACTCCAGGATTTATCGCTAGAGGGGATGTGTGGAACTCTCTCAACACTTCCTCATAAAGTGACACTAGTACCACGGTACATCCTCTAAAAGGGATGACATGCTCCCCACCTTTAGAAAATCGACTAGGTTTCTATCCTCTAGATATCTAAGAACGTCATTCCTTGTAGTCAGTGTCCCCATGTTGTGCCTCACTGACTTGCTAAAGAAGTGTTGGATTGACTGTAAGAGACTGAAAAAAATCTGCTCCATCCTGGTCTACAAAGGATATCAGGAAAGAGGACAACTACTCTGTCACCTCACATAGAAGTTGTATACCATATCTTATTCTGAGTGCATCAGCTATAATGTTCCCCTTCCCATGATTATAGACAATTTGAAGTCATGGTCCCAGAGGAACTCAAGCCAACATCGTTATCTCAGGTTCAAGTCATTCTGTGAGAATATATACCTGAGAATCTTAGGATCTGAGTAGACTGTAAAATTATCTCCCATAAATCAATTCAACCACACCTTCAGTGAAAAGACTACTCCTACTAACTACAAGTCATGGGTAGCGTATTTCTACTTGTTAGTCTCTGTCTCAGCTCCGGAAAGCTCTGCTGACAGTTCTCTGTCCACATGAAAGGCTCCCCCTTTTTGTCAAAGATGACAAGGGTGCCACTACCCTAGGGATGTCGGGTAAAAATCTCTGGTAGTACCTAGCCAAAGAAGACGTCCCTCTACCTTTAGGGAGGTAATCCTGGAAACATATTTTGAAAAGATGTCCCCATGCTCAGCCACTCCAGTTTTGAACTGAAAAGTCAAAACTCATACTGCCACAAGGGTAAGTCTGTCTAACTCATGAGTGATCGGTTGCACCCTCTTATGCATGATTCCATCCTGTGCTGCATGGGTTTCCATTTCACATACCATGGAAAACCCCATTCCAACGTTGTAGAGAAACCACAACCTTTTTTTCTAATAAAATCAATCTGAGTATGACATGTGGATGCCCAATCTATACCCAAACTAACATCGTAAGGCATCATCACTTCTACCAAGAGGTTCCAACCAAAAATCACTCCTCATGGGTTAGATCACACTGTTGACATATGTGTGATTATCGATTCTCTTCCCAAAGGTATCTCCCGACGTGAATGTCAAGTCAACGATTTAACTGGAAACTCTAGGTCTTGGACAAGATTCATGGAAGGAAGGAATGATTGGTACCTATGTCTATTGATAAAATAGCTAGTAGTAGACATAGACAATACCTCTAATTATTCCTAGAGTCATTAGGCCACACTATTTGTCCACATACACCTACTCTTTTCCCCTATCCTCCAGCTCCCTAATCCTGGAAGGGACCACAATGGGGGTGGTTGTAACATGTTGAAATGTACACCACCTCATGCTGCTCCCCTAGCTCTACTTCCACATCTACAGCCCTGCATATTTATCTATCCCTAAAACACATTCTTCTCGAAACAATTTTATATGACCAAGTCTCTGAAACTGGTGACATTTTCCTATTTTCTCAATACTAACATTCACTGGTTGTATTTGCTCATCCAAATAACTTTTAACCAGAATGGTACTCTCTTTCACACCAATATAAGTAGGAATGAATAGAGTAATAGTGCTGGCTTGGACATTCTTTGACACACTTCCCTCAAAAGTTCAATCCCTGAAGCACTGATTGCATCGTATTCATCAAGTACCAGGAATGACCGGTACACCTCGATGAATACTCAGCTACCAACATGTCTTCCTACCGAAGCTATAGAAGCTCTAGAGAACACTCAAACCCCTCCTCAAGCCAGTCCTCAACTGACTGTGAGTCGGGATCACCTCAGATCCTAAGGGGTATCTGATGCTAAATCACGCGTAAGGCACTAAGCCTATATGTGTCCTCTACCGGTATAGATGGTTGTAATTGTTAAAGAACGGGTAGTGAATTAGCTGACACACTACCCAAAGGTACTATCTCAGGTAATAGTCCGCGTACTGAATCCTCATCACTATGCGGACCATCCTCATGGTCACTCACTTTTAAAGACTAGTAGCTAAGATCACCATATGCTCTACCAGTGTCTCAACTAGGCAGAAAACTCTAACAACTACCTCCAGCCAGCGCTCAGCCTTCTAGGAATATGTCTCTCCTCGAAACCTCAAAGGCCTCTACTGCTAGAAATCATGAAATGCACTCAGTCAATGTGCACCATCTGCCTGTGTGGCTGGTGGTAACTGTTTCCCAACTGGTGGTGGTGCTGCTAGTATACCACTCGAAGGTGCCAACATAGTAAGAGGGCTCTGCACCGAAGCCTCGTTGCTCGATGGGCCGTCATCATGTAGTCTCTCAGGAATCTTAGCTGTCTGTCTATATAGTGGCATCTTGATAAAGAACAGGTGCACCATAATAATTACGTTATAACTGGTGAGAAGACTCAAAGGAAACACAAGACAACTTTTCAAAAAAGACACACAATCCTTGTTTTTTTGCACTGAGTCAGAAATCAGAAGTCAGGGTCTTGGTGTATGGATACATCGGCTAACACACCAACACTGGATTCCCTAAAGTGATAACCCCACTCACTACACTTAACAATTTTTCCCTTAAAATATCAGAGTCCAATGTTCTACAGTAGGACCGACTCCTCTGATACCAATTTGTCAGGACTCGTCCCCCTGGGTTCGTTTCGTGACTACCCCATGCCTGACATCTATATTCCAGGGGATTAGGACTAGTATTGAAAGGCATATTCTCTAAAACCAGGATGGAATTGCCTTTATATCCTATAGTCACATGAAACCAAGAACACAACCAGATACAAACACAAGAAAATTTATATAAAAAAGAGTGTTGAAAGTAAGAGGGGCCGGAATACAAGCCCAACAGTAAAGGTACAAGTATAACTGAAATACAATACAATTGAAGAAAGAGAAAGAAATAAACTGGGTCGTCCTTTAAATAACCTACCTGAAAGGTAGGTACAGATCGATTCCTCAGCACTCCATGTGTTCCCATCTCCTCTGCGTACCGACAAGATGTATGGTCCACCTCAGGGCACCGTCCAGTCCTTGTACCATCATCCTCGATCAGCATTGTCTGTCGTCTGCACCAAACGCGACAAGGTGCAGGCATAGCATGTGCAGGGGTGAGTTTAAAAATACTCAGTAGGGACCCCGAGACCCTCAAGGACTCACAAAAATCCACAAAGGGTAAACCACAAAGAATGAAATCAACTGACAACCCAACTTAGGTATATGCCCATACATATACCTAAGTTATTAAGTTTACACATCTCAATCATGAGGAAACACAGAGTCCAACTCAAAATCTCAAGGTCAACTGTTCCACAAAGGAAGGAGTACAACGAAGGTAAGTACCACACATGTACACCACATAGAAGAATACCACCAAGGTATTACCACAACGGAAAGTACCACAGAATTACAAACTCAGCTCACACCAAGTATTTATTAGGTACATTTGTAGAGATGATTATATGTAGCTACTGAATGAACTTACTCTACTAAGAGGCTGACCCACGAAAGATCATAGTACATTGCCAATACGTCATCAAACCCACATAGGGACTCTAGGTGCTCACCCACACAGGATCGCTCGGTGATGACCAACGTAGGATCACTGGCTGCTGACCCACACATGATTTATCGGTGATGACCCACACAAGATCATTCAGTGCTGAGACACACAATAATGGTTGGTTCTGACCCACGCAGGACCACTCGGTGTTGACCCACATAGGATCACTATTCATTCTTCATGTCACTACCGGCTACTGGGTTCCCACACTATTCTTTCTCATCCCCGAGAGGGTCCATGCCTCAAGCCACTGGTCGATACAACAACTACCATGAAGTCCCACAAAGTATTAACCCAAAGGACTGCCACGTCATAGGGGTATCAACTCTAATGACAGTGCGTCAATCGGATGCCCAGTCTGTAAGTTATTAGGCATTTAGTCCCGAGGGCCTATTGGATTCGTACTCAATCCAACCCGACCATATCAAAAAAATTTCCAAATATCAAGTGGTGTATACCCAAGGGAACTCCTCACTCCAAGGTTAACAGTACTATTGAAAGTTTGTCAAACAGATGCCTAGTGCCAATGTTATGGCCTATAGAGCGAAAATCTAGTAGCTGGTCCGGGTCCGGTCCGACCTGGTCGGACTAAACAGGCATGACCCATCCCAATGGGTCTGGACCAACCTGTACTAAGTCTGGCCTGTCCCGAGATGGTTGATATGTTAGCTATGGAACGGTTTGAGGCCATGAGGGATGCGAGGTCATGGGGGCCACGAGGCCGCGAGGGCGGCACCGAGGCTTCAAGGGCGGTGCGAAGGCCGTGAGGGCGGCCCGGAGGCCATGAGGGCGGCGAGGCCACATGGGATACGAGGTTGTGGGATAGAGAGGTTGTGGGGGATGTAGAGGGACATAGTGAAGAGAGGCCACAGGGGATGTGGAGGGCAGTGGGGCAGTGAGGCTGTGGGGTGGCAGAGGCTGCGGGCGGCACGAGGCCGTGAGGAGGTGAAGGACATGTGTGTCGCAGAGGGCCGCTGGGGGGCGAGGAAGTGGGGGGCGTAGAGGGCCGCGAGGAAATGTGGCTACAGGGCGGTGGAGGCCATGGTGCGGCACTCTTCCGTGGCTGGCCTCAACGGCGCGGTCGCACTCTCTGCCTTCAACGACGACTGGCTTGGCAGGCCACCCTTTGTTTGTCGCCATCTTCGTCACCAACAGTGTTGCCGGCCGTTGTTCTCGGGTTCTTCCGATTCCAAATTCTGGCACCGGTCACCGTCACCATCGCAAATAACATATAGAATAACCATATGGTTGTGGAGGGTTCGAGCCATGTTTGTTTGGCCAGTACCCTCCGCGTTATGGCTGTAGCAAGCGACTTAATGGGAATGATTCAATGTCAGAGGAAAATTAACATTGATCAATTTAAAAAACAACCCTACCTCATTATATTGATGATGTCGATGAGGAGGTAAGGAAAGTGGTTGATTAATGACATCCCACATTGTAGGATGTCCTAAGGAAGAAGTCAAAGATGTACGTCAGCGTTCTTCATTGGAGGAGCATTCTTCTTTGGAGAAGAAGAATTCCACCAAGGTTCCCTCCCAGTTTTCCCCTTGGCCAAAACTTCCCCTAATTCCACCAAAAAAATAAAAGGTATCCAATATGATATGTTTCCCCAATTTAATAGTTGGAATAAATTAAATTGGTATCAATATTATATTGAGGTTGGCATAATAAATTTTGGGGAAACCTAAAGGTCACCTTCCTCATTAAAGAGGGAGTTCCAGAGTTTCCCCATTATGAGCGTTCAGGTGGCCCCACCTTTAAGAATTAAAAATTGAGGGGATTTACGCTTGGGTGGTCTTTACCACTACAACCCATGTTGAGGGGGTTTCTAAAATCTAAATGTTGGATATTTATATTTTATTTAATTATTTCACGAATGGCACAAAATTTTATCATTCCCTATCGACCCACTGTGGTTGAGGTGATGGTCTCCTTAAGAAAAACTGGAACTACAAGTTCAATGGTGTCCTTGACCATCAATTCCGATCACCGGTTTAAAAGTTACAAAAACCCACTCACTTGTTTACGGAATGTACACAAAAAAAGTTCTGAGATTCATTAAGGGCACACTGTTTCTCGGAATCACACAACATCAATTTTCACGGACTCATAAAATTGCTATATAATTAAAAGAAATTACATGGAATTTCTGAGTCTTTGCACACTATCATAGAATAATTACTTTCAATGTTTTATAATAATTTATAAATTCTTTTTACAAATTATATTATTCACCAACATTTTGTATAACCCCTTATAAGTAAATTTAATCCTAAACTCTTATTTTAAAATTATTTTCATAAGTCTAATAGAAGTTCTACATTAGGCGGATTTGATAATGTATTAGTGAAGGAGAATTAGATTAGATATTTTATTTTTCTCTAATTTTTTAAATATCTAATAAAAATGTAAGCTTTGTCTCATCATCCAAATCTGAGACTAGTAATGTTTTCAGTATTCATTAAATTTTGTTTTTTCAGTAGTCTTTTATAAGAAAAAATATTACACAACATTTATATGTGATGAACATGGAAGCCTGGGTTCTAGTATTTATACCTGCGATCAGAGTAACTGTATAGAAAACAATGGATATTTCACATCATAATTTTATTGAATAAAATCTATGGGATAATGTTTTTTTGACATTTTAAATAATTTATTTCCTTTAGAATTCTAGTTTTCCTAATTCTGAAGATAGAAATTCAAAATATTCTTAATTTTGATGAATAAATTTTGAGGATGCAATTCATTTAAAGTGGTATAATGTAACATCCCAAGAAATTTAATTAGTAATTTTAATTAATAATCACTTTATATCTAAGAATTTTTTTAAATAATAACTTTTATAAGATATGTTTTAATCAAAATAACATTTTATATTAATATTTTAAATTATATTACTGGGTTTTATTTTTCTAAAAAAATATTTTATTATAAATAGATTTATTTTATTTTCATAATGATTTAACTTTTTATTCATATTTATTATAAAAATATAATTATTTTAGAAAAATTTTAATATGTGTAATATACTAAAATTATACAAAATATTAATGTTATTTTGAAATTCGAGTTATATTTTTGAATGAAAAAAAAAATGTTTTATTTGTATAAATCATGATAATTTCAAATTTTGTAATTAAATGTGATTTATATCTTTTGAATAATTAAATTTATATAAATTAATTATAAGAACAAAATTTGTAATAATAATAATATTAAATATATTTCCCATAATGATAAAATAAATTATTATCAAATATTAAAATTAACATTTTTAGAAGACAATATATTGTGTTAACTATAATATAATCAAATTGAATTATGAACAGAATAATTGTTATGTTTTGTTCTATATAAACATAATAATAATTATTATTATTAATAATAATATTATTTTAACCTTTATATAGACTATAATAATAATTATAATAGGTAATGTTAAAAGAATTCAAAAAGAAACGAAAAAAAGAAAAAATATTGAGGATGTTGGTAAAATGCTAGAATCAAAGTCTATGTAAAGGTATTTTAGGGTAGGTTATTGAAATCATTCAAATGAGAGATGTTGAGAAAGAGAGGGGGTCATGCTAGTGAGGGAATTCATGTCAAATTCCCCTAAAGAGTCTTTTGTGAGGCATCAACTGTGGTTAAGGAAGAGGACAAAGCGTCGATGATGATTTGAGATATGTCAAAGGGTCTCAATCTCTGTTAGGGATATGGTTGTCTGAAATGTAGAAAATATGTTCATAGTCTTTAGATTAATGATGTGTAAGAGTTTATTTTATTTTTCAGGTTTTAATCAATTTAACAATATTTTTTGTCAATGTTTTTCCTCCATCGATCAAGGTCCGTTGGATATCTATTTTGGTTTGATTAGTCCACAAATGCCATTTGGTTATTCCATGTAATAGTGTTATATTTTTTCAGTCAATCATTCATGCTTTTTTCTTCATCAAAAAAATCTTTTATATTGTATGATAGAATATTTTGTTTCAACACCTATACATTGAGCTTGCACAGCAAGTTTCAACCTGTCAACATTTTACTACTTGGATAAATCTATTTTATCTATTGATTGAATATAAAATTTATATATTTTATTTTTTCTATATACTTCAAACCTCAACTTTCTGGGAAAGCTAGAATGTGATAAGGTCTCTAGTAAGAAGATAATATTTTATACATATTTTATATATTTATGTCATGGGAGGATGTGGCTTTGAAATCCTTACACACAAATGTAAAATAAAAAACCATTTTAAAGTCTAGAGGGAGGGTGAGAATGTTTTTTAAGTAAGGTGGATATTTATCATATTCTACTGCAAAATCGGGTATGTTATTTCCTTATTTTAAATCTTTCAAAATTTATAATTCTTATAAGGGATTATTATTTATTGAAACACCTTTATTTTTGTTAAATTTTATATATTTATTTTTTCTTGGTATGTTTCAAGGGATATATATTATGTTTGAATTCATGATTAAATACACTTTAACATATATTCATATCATTTAATTTTTTTAAAAAATTTTTAATAAAATTTTTTTTATCATAATTGTGCTGTTCTGTTTTTATGGAGGGACCCCAATAAAAATATATATTTAATAATCTTCCAATTTATGGTAATTTTTTATTTAGTGGTCTCAATTTCTAAATTAGGAAGGGAATATATTTATTTTCCTAAAAAAGTATGTCAAAATGAGATTTTGTTTCATAATTTTATTCAAATTATTTTCGTTTAGAAATTATATTTCTTAATAGATTTGAATTTATAAAAATAGTTTCTTTATTTTAGAATTCATGTTAAATTTAACACAATATATATATTTTTTAGTATTCAATTTGTATTATATGGTTTTTTGATCGATATATACAATTAAAATTTATATTTTAATTTGAATTTATGATTCTGATTCAAGGATTATTTTAATTGATTTTTTTAAAATTTTAATTTACTCTAACACTATGTGTATCATAAATTCCATGTAACATATATATAAATGTGTGTGTGTGTGTGTGCTCATGTCTCTGTGTGTGATTATTATGCGAAACATCATGTTTTTTTTAATATCCATGATTTTATATATGTGTAAATTTATAGCTTATGTTTGTTATAATATATGAGAATTTTTCCATTATTATTTACTCTAAAATTAAGAAGGTATTGTATTTATAACTTATATGTATTTTTTTAAAAATGGTCAATCTCATTTGATTTATAGTTTAACGATTATTACTATTATTAAATAAAATATTAATGATTATTATTTATTTTCGAAAATAAAGGATAAAAATTTACAAATCGTTATTGAATGGAATTATTTCATATGAATGTCATCCATAAATAACAATTTTAGCCATACATCATTGACTTTACATGAAATTTCATACATTAAATATTATTATATATATATATATACATGTAATCATGTGCATTGATTAAAATTTTTTATTTATCATATCTACCAATAAAAATGGGTTTTATGAGATTATGAATGAAATTTAAAGTACATGATGTTAATTAACCTTCCATGTAAATATGAAAATTCTAAGCATCATGATATTTTGTATTTCCATGTATAAAAATATATTTTCTATGATGGTTTATGTTGATACTTATATATATAATTGTATGTTTATTTAATTCTTTTTTAGGTATTTAAAAAAACCTCTTGTAGAAAATGTATATATATAAGCAAGGAATGATGAAAAGTATTTTGTAAAATATTGGAACTTGAACATTGTAATTATGAAAGGGAGTGGGTAGTGAATCCATCCGTTAGGAAAGTGTGTAGGCCCAGACAACCTTTATTGTTTCAAGTGGCCCCAAGGTTTTTTAGATGATTTCCAAATATTTTCTGAAAATCACTAAATTATTTTTAAATCACATTTCAATTATAAATATTTTCTAAGTATTATAATATTTTATTATGTAATTTTACAAGGTATTTTTCAACGACCATTGTTAGAAGCATTTATTGGGAAAGATAACACTCATCCCTTGTTTTAAAATTATTTACAGAGGTCAATTATAATTTCTGAGACTAGCTGCTTTGATTAAGAGTAAGTGCACGTGAAGTAGATTATATGTATATTTTATTTAATTTTTTAAATATCTGATAAAATTATAAGGTTTTCCCAATCCTCCAAAATCTATACCTTTAAATTTTTTTATGTGTTAGATGTTCTATATTTTTATTTTTTATTTTATAAAAAATATTACTCAAAATTTATATGTGATGAACACAGAAGAGGGGGTTCAGAGCATTACACATTGTATACACCACATAAACTTAAATAGTTTTATGATACTAGATATTACCCAAAAAAGTGGAAATTGAGATGATATCCCTTACAAAGATCATATCATTGAAGGGAAAATTATTAAATTAAGTGATTATGAAACTCCCCGGGGATTTAAAAATAAATTTAAAATAGAATGCATGGATCACTATGTCTCTATGAAAAAAACACTTTTATGTACAAGATATATTTATAACCAAACTGTTAAACATAATTTCTACACTTCTATGTTTTGAATTTCAAAAAATATACAAACACAGTTTCGATTAGTATGATATTTTGGGTCATATAGGATCAACATAATTTTTAGTGAATAATAACTCAACCCTTTGGAATAGTAATGTTACCCTTATGAATAGTAATATGAAAAATGGAATAGAAACCTTACATATGAAAGAATTAATAAAATTGGTTTTCCATTATTTCTATTTGAAGTTTAGTTTGTCTAAAAACATTTACATATAAATTGATTTATTGGGTAAAAATTGTACATTTCAGAGAGATTTAAATTATTATATGAAATGAATTTTTTATTAATGATTATAATAATGAATTATTATTATCAAAAAACTATTATGTAATTACAAATTATAATATTATTTAATTTTTTAAGTGCTGAAAATTTTAGTATGCATTGTACTATGCATGTTTTTCCCGCTATTATTTTTTATAAATAAGTATTTATATAGTTAAAAGCTAATATATAAATTTTTATGAGGATTATTAGGATAAAATAAATTTAATTTTTGAATTTATAACATTTATATTATTTTACGCTGAATTTATGAGAATTTTATAAAATACTTTAGTTTTTTCACGAATAGTAAAAATACAGTTTATGAGTTTTCATAATGTTTAATGACAAAATAAAGATGTAATAATTAATATAAAATACTGGTATACTTTTTTACATTAAAATATGATATGAGGTGTCCCAGGTGGCCAATACGATGGGAAATTACCATGGGTAAGCCCATGTATTTTCACAAACCAATATCGAGGTGTCCTAAAAAATTAATAAACAATTCCCTCCCTTTTTCTAAAATTACCAACCCATTTATTCCATTAACTTCATTCCAAATTAATCATCCTAGAATATTAGGTAGTTTTACCTCTTTAGGAATCCTCCCCAGGTTTCCTCCACCCTCCATTGTCCCAACCATCACATTTTCTGATTTACTCTACATGGTAATGGAATCTACCACCCTTCTCTTTTTCAGGAACTCATTTTATGTCATTCTTTTTTAATAACCATTGAATTGTGTTGGGATATGTCATTCCATATCCCTGTTAATTTATATATTATTAAGAATAATGAGGTACTTCTTTTATTTCAACAATATATTTTATGAATTATTTATGAAACACCATTAGGATGCCAATTTTTTATAGGATATTTCTCAAATTCTATTTTATTTCAAGTTCCTATATTTTCTTTTTCTATCATGAAATAAACTCATCCAAAAGGTATTATAGCTCTGGTATCTTAAATATACTTGACATTGGTTATTCTAATGGAATCATTCATCATCATCTCTCTCTTTTTCTCCTTTTATACCAAAATGAAAGCACCATCAGAGATGTGTAAATTTATCTCATTCAACGACGACGAGTTTTCAATTTCAATTACCATCTTCAAGGATGGACATGAAACCATCTTTATGGTTGAACCATATTCTAAAATACTTTTTATATATTATTTAATAATTCTGGAAACATCATTTATATATAATATTAAATAATAGAACAATACTAGTTCGTTGTGATCGAAATAACATCATAAAAATATAAATGATTATCACTAAATGTTTTATCTCCTTATTAATAATCATACTATAAAACTAAATTATATGTATTAATATTAAAAAAATACATTTCCATCAATTTCTTATAATTTCAACTCTATAGAATTATATCCATTACCCATGAAATCCAGTACAAATAATCAAATAGACCGATCATGAAATAAAAGAAAACGAACCCTCCAGACCAACATAATTAAATCTTAAAACCTATCAATAAGATAAAAAATGAACTTAATAAAACTATAATGAATAAAATACTTGTAGAAAAGGATCTGAATTAATAATTATTGTTTTTAATTTGATTATCTAGGACATTGTGGACTTGTTCGTAATACATCCAGATATAAAGTAAGGGGTTTCTTCCTGAACGTCCATTTACTTTCAGGGTACTCTTTGTCTCACTTAGTCCCAACTAAATTAATAACTATTATCATTTAATCCTTGTAAATTATGTTTTAATTTTCTATATATGTTTATGAATCATAATCCTTCTTTATTTTATGTGAAGTTAAATGCTTTATAAATTTATTTCACAATTCTTCCCAATAAACAAGCCCAATTTAAGGGAACTTCTTAAATTCATACCTTTTTCGAGAGAAATATTTAATATGTCTTTAGCTAAAATTATTTTCATCAAACCACTAATTTTATCATTTAATATCAACCTTATTTTATTTCAGGTTTTATGTAACGATATTTCTAAATCAACTATTCCTTTCAAAGTAAATGTGTATTTCTATAAAAAATTACTAGATGATTTTATTATAGTATTTTTATACTACATAAACACCTATGTTGAATTTTTTATGTGTTATAGAAGTAAATATATTATGTTTTCCATATTTTGTTTACATTTTTATGATCAGTTTTACTATGGATGTGTTATCTTGATACCATTCACAATACTACTCCAAATGGTTAGTGTTTATGTGTACAAATTGGGGAATGGTATTTCATATGTTCATGTTGTTTATGTTTATAAACTTCCATTTGAAGAATTAATTAGAATTAAGAGGTTATGGGAGGGGCCCACTATATCCCTTGATGCATCAGTAGGTCTCTTGGGACCAAACAAAATTGGGGTTTGGCCAATGACTTACCCTATTATTTTTAGATGTTTAGGCTGAGGCCTTAACAATATATTTCAGATGTCTGACAATATTAATTCTCTCATTATTTTTTTTGTAAATAGATAAACCATGTGATTATTAGATGATTATAATATAAATTTTTATGTTTCATTCTCTCATGGTCATTTATATGGCCTTATTTAATCATCTTTCATTCCAGGCATATTATTCTCAAGTATAATTTTCAAAGGCATGTGTTTTCAGTTATTCACCATGCCTAGGGTTAATGATTATGTTAACTTCCACTGTATTACATACCCTTTTTGAGAATCTTATCTCACCACTTTATAATGTATTATTTTTACCTAGGTGGTAAATATAAATATTATGAATTAATTTCAAGGATAGTCTGGGAGTTTATGTGTGTTTCAAAAGAAGATGATATGTTATATTTCAATTCAAGATGTAATGTTGAACTTATGTATGTTACTTTTTTCCCAAGATACTAAACTATTCATTTATTTGGGATATAACTTTTTTATTTATATGAAAATTTAATAAAATATGGAACTGGCTATAGGATACTAGGGTTGGGTCCTTATAGTTGGTTTTAGCCTAAGTTTAGTATAAAACATGGAAACTACATTTAAAAAGTGATGAATAGGGAACAAAAACCAAAGGTAGAATTTGAGGATAAGAATACAAGAACATCCTATAATTTTGGGAAGGTATAAATTATATGTATATTTATATAAAATAAATCCTTATCTGTATACTATAAGTGGATGTGGTTCTTGCAATAGTTATCCCTAGGAGTAACAACTATAACAAGGTGTTTTAGGCTTGTCTCGAGGTAACCTGGTAGATGACAACGAGACTTACTGTTCCCCTAGTTAGACACTCCTAGGGGATATGACTAGGATAATCCAAATTTTCTTTATAAAAAATTATGAAGGATTTAAATGTAAATAGATCCTCAAAGTAACCACTCTTTTGATTACGAGATATTTGTATTTATAGTTTGAAATTATATATTGTGATTCATAACCTAATTTAGATTATTCAATTATTTAGAAAGAAAAATATTGGATGTAATGTAAAATGAATGAATAAATGTATCCCATGTAGGGATTTTCCTCTTATGTAAGATAATGATGCTCTTATGGGTGCTGAAACTGGTGTTGAGCGACATATAACTATACTGGGAGAGCTAACTCAGGTTATTAACCAAAAAATTACCAGTATAGATCATTATAAACCACCACATGGAGGGGAAATGTTAGATTGTTCTATGAGACAAAAACTCCCATCATTTTATGAGACTATAAAATGATTTATAACTGAGTAGTGGTTTATTTCCCTAGATAAGATATTTCTCAATATGGGATGTAATGAAAGGGAGAATGTTTCCACAGTAGTTTAGAATCTGTTGTGATATGCTGATCAATTTTTGTCGATGAATCAAAAAATAAGGGAGGAGGAAGAAATAGAAGAAATGGAATGGAGTGACATTACCTAAATATTCTTGGAAAAAAAAATTCATTGAGGATAATAGGAAGATATGGAGAGGGAAATCTTAAGTTTGAAACAAAAATTGGATGAAAATGTTGAGAAGTGTGAATACAATTTTTCAAGTCTAGAAAGGCTTGACATAGACTAAATATTTAATCCATGGAGCCTGATTGATTTATTTTGTGATTGTATAAAACTATTTCTTTGAAGGGAAATAGTTTCCCAATCAATCTCATCATATGAAGATATAGTCTTAAGTGCAATCAAGATAGAGAAATAATTATCTACATCTTATGAATTTAAAGGAAATCAAGAGAAGAAGAGGGTGGAAGCCAAAATAATGGATAATGGGAAGAATAAAAATGGGAGTTTTGATCCTGGTCCCTCCGATCCGCTTGAAGCATTACGATCGCCCTTGCCAGTTCTTAGACAGGAGGGACGACATGCGTTGGTGTCGTTCAAGGATTCCCTTATTTCTCATTAAGGGTCACGACATTCTATTTTCCCAGAGACCAAACCAATTATATCATCGATCTGTAGGGATGATTCTGGTTTGGCAGTGGGGATTTTGTCGGATGCCTATGATGAAGCTATTGAATGCCTTAAGTTGACTCTTATTGTGTGATTTGTTCTCGTGGAGCCGCCCCTTTCCATTTTCAAGGATTTTATTGATTCTTGGGATCTTTTTGAGATGGTTAAGGTATCAGCTATTCATAGGAATTCATTTTGAATTATTTTTGTATCTGAGGTTTATTTTATTCATGTGTGGGGTAAGGCTTCGAGGATTATGGGTTGATGGAGATTCAATTTGAATCGATGGTCCTTGGATGTGCATAAAGGGATGTAAATTTCTCATGTAGCATTATGGATTTCCCTGCCAGGTTTACCACTACCTTTACACAATGGTTCCATTCTGAAATCCATAGTAGAACCTCTCAGAGGATTCTTGTGTTCTAATTTCAATTATTATAGTTGTGTAGAAACTTCAGTGGTGCAGATTTGTGTAGAGCTAGACTTGTAAATGATCTTCTGTAAAATATTTTGTTAAGAGTTAAGGGGTCGAATTCTTGTAGTCAAGATATTGTATATCCTGTGATACCAAGATTCTGTGCTCGCTACTCCCATCAACATCATTCGGTGCAAAATTGCCGGAAGAGATATCGAGGGTACCTTGGTCACTCTAATAATGGCCAAGAGGATGTACCTAGTCCTGATAGTTCCCCTGATGATTCAGATTAGTTTTGTTCATCTTTAGGTAAATATCTACATCTGGTATATCGAAATGAATTTGTGGGGTCAAATTTACAAATGATACTGGGTGGTTCTTCTTGCTCATCCTCGGTGAAAATTACTTAGAATTTACCAATGATACTAGGTGGTTCTTCTTGGTCATCCACTGTGAAAAGTACTTGGAATTTTTCTTTTATATCACCACCTATTTCCTTTATTTTTAATCACCTAAACATTCAAGGTATCAAAATATATTGGGAAAAGTTTAATTGGATTTTATCCTTTTTGTGTTTAATGGATATTAAATCCGTGTAGGATATCATGAATACCACAACTGCTTCTACGACTGAGCTTATTGGAGAAGGTCCATCTCTGAAGGAGTTAGGTGATCACATGAAAAATGAGATTGATATCAAAATACACAAGAATAGTGTTATTTGATCCCCACATATTAAGAGGAAAGGAAGAGCTGTGAGGAGACACTCTTATTCGGTTACTCCCATAAAGACTTTTTCACATGAAACCAAAGGAGTGTGCACTATAGAGAAACTTCAATCCATATACGAGTTATTGTCCTCTAATTATAATATGACCAAGGCAAATAGGGCCAAACCAGGACAATATTGTGTCAATGATTTAAATAATAATATAGAACACTCGGGTCTTAGGATCTTGGGTGAAGACAGCTTTTTTAGCGATGGAAGTTAAGAAATGAAAGGTTTTTATTACTGTTTTACTAGAGCATAAACACCATAAGTCAAAGATCAAGGATTCTTCCCAGAAACATAGAATGCATGCGAGTATGGATGCTGATCCATAGAACCATTATATATGGATTTCTTGGAAAAGGTATATGTCAGTGGATCTGGTTAAAGTTGGAGATCAATATGTTAGTGTGAAAGTAAATACGGGCAGTGACTATCTTTTCATCTCATTCGTATATGTACATTTTTATTAGAAAAGTAGAGAAACTCTATTGTAGGATTTGAATGAATTTGAACTGAAGGAATACCATTGGATTGTAGGAGGGTATTTTAATATTATTTTGGACCCATCTGTGAAGAAAGACAGGGGAGTTTTTCCACAGGTGGCCAATATGAGTTTTTCTTGATTCAGGGCAGGTAATGGTCTTTTTGACACGTGTTATTATGGAGATCATTTTACATGGTGTAACAACTAAAAAGGTATGAATCGTTGCTAGAGTTGCCTAGACCGGTGCTTGGAGAATATGAAATCTGTCTCCAAATTTCCCAATGCAAAAGGTGATTATCTTGTTCATGGAGTCTCATACCACTCACCTTTTCTGGTTTCTTTATCTCCTCAGTAGGATGGTCATGAAAGTTTTCGATTCTATGCACATTGGGTTGGTTTGGATAGTTACCATCAGTTTGATGATGGAATTTTGAAGGAGTCTATTCAGGGATTTTATTGGGTTTCTATTCACAAAAAGTTAAGGTGGCTCAAACATAAATTACAAACTTGTTCCAAGGACATTCCTCTTGTTGACCAAGTCATGGTTAATCTTAAACAGGAGGTTGAGCGGTTCAAACTAAGTCTGGGAGATGCATGGGATGATATGGTCTTTGAAGATCTTTCTATTAAGAAAAATATGATGGCATAATTAATTGTAAAACATGAGCACATTTCCCAGGAAGGTTTGAGGGTGAAATAACTTCATGAAGGGGATAAAAATTCATCCAACTTTCATGAATGTAATAAATAACGAAGACGGGTTGTTAAACCGAATATTCTTCATGAAGATAGATCCTATTCAGATGACAGAAATGTTGTTGGAAATATGGCCTTTTATATTTTCAAATATTTACTTGCAGGTCCTAACCATAGTATGGATTTTGGGTATCCTAGTGGGAATGGAGAACTTTTTGAGTTAATTACTAACATGATGTATGACCATGATAATGCTTTCTTGGAAGCGATTCCTAGCGAGAAAGAGATTTATGATGCTATGATGAACCTCAACTCAGAGAGTGCTCTGGGCTCGAATGGATATACGGGTTCATTCTATAGAGGGTCATGGGAGGTGATTAAGGATTATATCACTATGGACATTCAAGACATCTTCCGAGGTGGTTTAATTCTAAGGTTGGCTGGTGTAACAACTCGTGTTATGAATCCAAAGATCAAAAAGACCCATCTTCCATTCATGACTATAGTCCAGTAAGCTTGTGTAATTTCCCTTATAAAATTTTATCGAGCATTATCAACTCACGACTATCCATGTATGTTACTTTGTGGATATCTCTTGAGCAACATGGTTTTGTTAAAGGACGGTCTCTTCTGGGAGCGGTGGGCTCGACCCAAGAGATGATTTGGGATATTAACATCAAAACACATGGATCCAATATGGATTTAAAGTTGGATATGAATAAAGCATATGACTTCATGGAATGGGTTTTTATCAATATGGTGCTCAACGGTATGTGTCTCTCTACTTGGGTTGCAGATATTATTTTTATATGTTTTAGTTCTTCCTGGATGGAAGTTTCTATTATGGGAAAACATATGGTTTTTTCAATACATCTCATGGGCTCAGAGAAGGGGACCATATATCTCCAACCATCTTCATCCTCATTCATGATCCCCTAAGCTAAATTATTAAAAAAAATATCCACGAGAGAACTTCTACCATACCAAAGGAAAATGAACAAGCCCTCGATATATCATTTATTGTTTGCGGATGACAAGCTTATTTTAATGAATGAAAGTGGGAGATCGGTTGGTGTATTATATAACATACTAGATGAATACTATTTATGGAGTGGGAAGCTGATCAACAGATCCATGAGGAATATATATATTTCAAACAATTTTGGATACAGACATGCTTCTTCCTTGTGCAACAGTCTGAATATGAGAAGGGAAGCTTTTCTAATGGTTTATATTGGATCTCCTATTACTCCTAGACGAATCTGGATCCTGGATTTTAATATTATTTTTAACAAGATTGTAAGTCATGTACTCAAATGTAATAATAGCTTCTTATCTTTTGGAGGTCGGATAACTCTAATTAACAGTGTTTTATTGACCATCCCTATCCATGCGTTCTAATAATGCAAGGTAATGAAGGGGGTTCTCTATTATATTGAAAATTCAATGGAAAACATTATTTGGTACGTAACAACTAAGGGGAAGCGCCATTGGACTTCTTGGGATAGATTGGTGAGACCTGTTTATGAGGGTGGAATCAATATATGAATTCTGAAAGATAATGTTCACTGCATGCTTGCAAAGTTGGCCTGGGAAGTCGTGGTGGAACATACTCTTTGGGGAAAAAATATGTCTTATAATGATGACATGTTTGAAGATAAGGTTAGAAATCATGTCCCTATTTTATAGTTATAAATATATGACATGATACCAAAAACCAAACAACATTCTCGATGGATTATAGGAAGAGGGGTCATAACTTTCTGGCATCAAAATTGGGCTGGTTCGACAATTGGCTTCTCGGGATGTCCTGTCACGTTGATTTCTTTTCTTGAGGCTAGAATGTATTCAAGATTCATTAACGATAACTTGGATAAGGAACAATGGGTGGTTTTTGATCTCATTGATTTAAAATCTGACCCTGAAAAATGTGTTTTTACTACTTCTAGTTATGGGAACTTTTCGACAAAGGACTTTCACATGATTTATTTTCCTCAGGGACAACAGGACTCCTGGAATAATTTAGTATGATTTGAAAGTATTCCAAATAAGTTAAAATTCTCTTATGGAGGATCTGAAATCAGGCTATACCCACAGATGACAATGTGTGGCAGATGGGTATTATTATTGTATCTAAATTCCATTGTTGCAGGGTATATAATGAGGACAGTTCAGATCAAATTTTTTTGACAGTTAATGGGATATGGCAGTTTGGAGGTTCTTTGGTGAGTTCACTAGTTTTTTATCTTATGATATTATTGGTGATTCGTTTCTTGAAAAATTGTTTCATGGTTCAATCTGCAAGGTCCTGAAAAAAGTAGCAAAATAGGTGATTTTAAATGCTGGATGTTGGTGCGTTTGGAAGGACACAAATAAGAACATATTTGAAGGAATTTATTTGACATGGGATTATGTTATCATGATAAAAAAATCCTTTTTAATTAATCTAGTTAGCAGTATTAAAAATTGGTGTAATGCTTCTTCTTTGAGAGCCATTCAGTTGAATGTAGTGGGTATGCAGTAGTCTCATCCTTAGATAAGAGGTAAGTAGTTACACTGGTTACCACCTATTATGGGTTTCAAACATAACATTGATGCTTCATGTATTTCAAGTATTATGCGTGGTGGTGGATTGTTTATGGACTACAGGGGAAGTTTCCATCAGGTTTTTTCTGCATATAATGGGAGGGGAAGCTCCATCCATTCAGAGGCAAAGGCTATGTATTCAGGTCTTAGACTATGTGGTTAGAAAAATATTTATTTGAATCAGATTGAAACAGACTATATGGTAATACATGATTCTATGAAGGGAAAAATCTCTCCTCCTTGGTATATAGCCCATATCATCAAGATGTGTCATTCCTGCGTCACTAGCAGCAACATCCATGTGGTGAACATGTGGCATGAAGGTAAAAAGGTGGACGACTATTTTTCTTTGTTGGTGGTATAAGAACAAGTTACTTAGATTAAATGTCTCCCAAATTCCCATCTTAATGAACCAGAGGGAGTGAATTTGATTAGGGGAGTCCATCTTGGACTTCACTACTTTAGACCTCCCTATGATTGTATCATTAGCCTTGATTATAGCTTTTCATGTCAGTGCTCTTTCTGTTTTTTAATAAAAATTTAATCAGTGATGATCGATGATGAAAAATGAGAGTTTTGAAATTTATAATACTTTTGGAAAGAAAAAACCCAAATCCCACTTAAAAGGACAAGGAGTCTATGAAAAATGTGGAGAAAAGGGCCATCTATCTCGATATTGAAAGGGGGAGAATGAAAATAATGATTTTAAATTATATAATTGTAATAATATGGGACATTATGCCAATTATTTTCATATGTTTCAAGGAAAAGTTCCCCAGAGGAGGCCAATGGGGTAAGGCAAAGCTTGTGATATCACAACTGATGATGTTTAAGTTCCTAACAATGTGTTGGCTGGTACTATAAACATCTCTTCAAACATGGTTAATGCTTTATTTGATTATAGTTCATCACATTAATTTATATCTTCTGAGTTTTCATTAAACATTAGATATTTAAAATTATCCTTTACAAGGGAGTTTTTATTCCAAAACCCTAAGGAAGTATCCTTACAAAAAATTTGTTTTAGGAAGTCCCCATTATGGAATATAAATATTCTTTATCTACTGATATAATAATCACACCAATGGTCAAATTTGACATAACCTTTGGCATGTATTGACTTTCAAATTATTATGTGAAAATCTATTGTAAGAAGAAGGAAATTATAATTTATGTTGAAGGTTTATAATACACTATCTTTAGAGTAGAAACATCACTATTTGATTCTTATCTAGATCCACCTCGAGTTGCTCTATTAAATGGAATTATTGGGGAGGATGAGAACTTAATATCTATGAATGTGAAAAGAAATATTCAAATTGAGGATTTACCAGATGTGAAAGAATACTATGATGTATTTTTAGATGATTAAACTCGATATGCTCTCGAGAGGGAAATTGATTTTTCTATTGATTTAATTCATGGTGCAAGGCCTATATCAAATAATTTTTATGTAATGGACATAGTAGAGTTAGTAGAACTGAAGAAAAAACTACTAGAATTATGTGATAAGGGTTTTATCCACCCTAGTGCTTCTCCATGGGGAGCCCTTATTTTCTTTGTCAAGAAAAAAGTTAGATCCATGAGGTTGCACATTGACTATAGAGAAATCAATACTGTTAAGATAAATAAAAACTATTCCCTACTGTGTATTGATGATTTATTTGATCAACTTCATAGAGCCTAGTATTTTTTCTATAATTTCCTTTTATCTGGATATCATCGGTTTCTTGTGAAGAAATATGATATACCAAAAAAACATTTTGAACCAGGTATGGGCAATACCAGTTTACAATAATGCCTTTTGGAATGACTAATTCACCCTATTTTTTCAGGGTTCTAATGAATTGATTTTTGAAGGATTATATTGATGACTTATTGTGGTATTTATTGCTGATATCCTTGTATAATCTAAAAACTATGAAGATAATGAAAATCACTTATGAATTTTTTTGAAGACACTAAGAATAAATGAAATATATGGGATGTTTAGGATGTAGGAATTTTGGATTTAATCAGTATCTTGTCATGTCCATATTATCTCTAAGGATGAAATCTTAGTTGACCCTATGAAGAAAAAGGCTATCCTAGAATGGCCTAATCCAATGAACATAATTGAGTTAAGTAGTTTTATTGGTTTATTTGGTTATTGTTGGGGTTTTATTCTGAACATCACCTGTTTAGCCAACCCGTTGACCAAGATTTCCCATAAAGGGGTTATGTTCATATAGACAAATGAATGTGAAGAATGTTTTGAAGAATTGAATAAGATGTTAGTTAATGCTTCAATATGTAATATACCATCAATAAATGGTGGATTTGTTATTTATAGAAATGCATCGACGAAATTAATTTTCTATGTAGTCATGTATAATGAGAGAGTCAATGTATATGCATCAAGATAGTTAAATAAACACGTATATAACAACCTAAATCATGATCTTGAGTTTGTAGTTGTAATATTGGATCTGAGATGTGGAATATATATTGATCAAAAAAGCATTAAATATATCTTCTCATAGAAATAACACAACATGAGGCAAACGAGGTGTCTTGAGCTACTCCTGGATTATAATTTTTCCATAAACTACCACCCCATAATGGAAAATAAGGTAGTTGATGCATTGGGCGGGATGGGCCATGGGGATTTAAACAAAATGTTGATTGAAAGGGATCTCTTATTCATGGTTCTAAAATATATTGACATGAGAATTATCAAATATGGTGACACATAAATACTTCTTCAATGGGTTTCCAAACCATATTTATTATAAAGAATTAATACTACTTATTTTGATGAGGAGAATCTTCAAAATAAAATTAAAGGTGTGAATGACGGGAAGTTGTCTGACTTCATGTGTGAAGATGGAATTTTTATATTTTGGAAGAGGCTATATGTTCCCTGTATACCAAATATGAAAAGGGAGTTAATGGATGATGACCATATCTCTAATTTCTCTATACACCCTAGTTCCAATAAAATGTATAGAGATTTCACGGAACCTTTTTGTTTGGACAACACGATGCTAGAAATTTCCGATCATGTATCAGTATGTTTACTCTATCAACAAGTGGAGTCTGAAATACAACATCCTAGAGGATTCATGAAACTTTGACAGATCCCTACATGAAAATGGGATGACATCACACTTTAATTTTTCACTAGATTACCCAAAACTCCATGAAAGAATTATGTAATATGGGTAATTATAGAACAACGTATAAAATCAGCACATTTCATCGCTATACGAGAGGATTTTCCACTTGATCTCCATGGATGACTCTATATAAATGATTTTTTGAGACATCATGGATCACCTCTATCAATTGTAATTTATCGCGATCCCTGATTCACAAAAAAAGTATTGAAAAGTCTAAAAAAATATGTGGATACTGAGCTTCAATTGAGTACTGATCATCACCATTAAATTGGCATTCAACTAGAAAGGAAGATCCAAACATTAAAAGACATTTTGAGATCATGCACACTTTATTTTCAAGGTTTTTAAGTCTATTAAATACCTTTTGTGGAGTTTTCCTACAATTATGACTTTAATTCAAGTACTCAAATGACACCATTTGAAGCATTGAATGGAAAGAGATTTCTTACACTGATTTTTTGGGATAAAGTTGGTTAAAGGAAGATTGTGGGCCTAAAGCTTGTGGAGGAAAAAACAACAAAGGTAAACACTATTCAAACCCATATCAGAGAAGCTCAAAAGAAGGAAAAATAACTGTGTAGACCATTAAAGGAAGGATTTGGAATTTCATGTGGGAGATCATGTTTTATTGAATGTATCTCTATAGAATGGTATTACATGATTTGGGAAGAAAGTGAAACTGAGCTCCAGGTACATCTGTCATTTTTATATTATGGAGTGAAATGGAGCAATGAATTATCATTTGGAATTTCCTCCTAGACTTTATAAGGTACACAATTCATTCGATGCCTCATTATTGAAAATGTACTTACCAGACCCAACTCATATACTCACTTCTAAAGGTAAAGAATTGGGACCTACCATATCTTACTGTGAAGAGCCTATCCATATTCTGGACACTAAAGAACATCTGTTGAGAAATCAGACAACTATCATAGTAATGATAATACAGAAAAATCATAAAATTGAAGAGGAAATGTGGGACCTTGAGGAATTTTTTATGAAGACCGACCTAAATACATTTATAAAGTAACATTATGGTAAATTCGAGGACAAAATGTTTATGGGTGGAGGGGGGGAGTGTAACTCCTAGAGAATTTAAAAGAAAATTTAATATATAATGAATGAAACACTGAGTTAGTGAGAAAAAAAACTTGTTATGTATATGGTATAGTTTAAACCTAGTAATAAAACATATTTTTTCTACTTCACTGTTTTTAATTTAAAATAATAGAATACACAGTCGTAATCAGTAAGATATTTATAGTCTGATAGGATCAAATTAATTTTTCGGTTAATAATAAATTGAATATTTGGAATATTACTTTCACCCATATGAATAGTAATATGAAGAATGGAATAGTAACCTCACCTAGGAATATATAAATAAAATTGATCTCCATCATTTTTTTTTCAAGTTATGTTTTGTTTAAAATATGGTGAATTTGATATATTGATTTTTCAAGGAATCAATTGTAAATTTTAAAGATATATAAATTATATTAACAAACCGAGGGTTTATTAGTGTTTATAATAATTAATTTTTCTTATAAAATCACTCTTCTTTAATTACAAATGGTAAAATAAATTCATTTTTTTAGTGTCAAAAATTATTCTATGATTTCTACTATGCATATCATGTCTTCTATTATTGTAAATAAATATGTATTTTCATAGATAAAACATAAAATTTCATATTTATATAATTATTATTATTATATAAATTTCAATTTTAAATTTAGTACATCGATATTAGGTTATGATGAGTTTATGAGAATTATATAAAATACATTAGTTTTTCAAGAATAGTAAAAATAATGTTTTGAGTTTTCAGTATGTTTAATTACTTCATAATGAATTAATAATTAATATATAATTATTTTAGACTTATGTACATTAAAATATAATATTTTGTGTTCGATGTGGCCAATACTAAGGAAAATTACAATGGTTAATCCCATGGTTTTGAATAAACCACTACTAAGGTTTCCTAAAAAAATTAATAAAAAATTCCTTCACCTTTGATATAAATACCCACCCATTTGTTCCATTAAATTAAATATAAATTCATCATCCTCATGAATCTTGTAGTTGTAACTCCCTAGTATTCCTCCCAATCTGTTTCCAATTCTCTAAGGTCCCAACCTTTAGGTTTTTGGAGTTACTATACAATATAAGAGAATCTACCCCCTTCTCTTTTTCAAAGACTCTTTTATGTTATTCATTTTTAATTTTAATTAGATTATATTGGGATATGTTATTCAATATCAACCTTAAGTTCCATATTATATAAAACTTGTGATATTACCTCCTTTTTTCAGCAATATATATTATGAAATTTTATGTTATGTCGTCCAACGTCCCAATTTTTGTAAGGGATTTCCCAAACATCTCTTTTCTTTCAAGTTCCATTATTTTCTTTCTATCTACTCAAAATCCATAATAAAAAATGTATGATAACCCCAATAAATGAAATATAATTTAATTTTTTATGATAATTTAATAATTAATCATAATCTCTCCTTTCCCCTCCTTTTATACAAAAAATGGAAGCAGCTTCTGAAATGTGTTAATTTATCTCATTCAATGACGATGAGTTTTCAATTTTTATTACCATATTCAAGGATGGACGTGAATCCATTTTATGGATGAACCAGATTCTAAAATATGAATTATATTTTATGTAATTTTTCTAGAACCATACTTTATACATAATATTAAATAATAGAACACAGGTATTTCATTGTTATCGAAAAACCACTATAAAGAAATAAAAACGATAGTCACTGAATGTTTTTTATAATTATTCATACTCATACTATACATATTTTTATATATATAACCATTTTCAGTAATATTTGGTTGATAAATATCATATAAGTTCAAATATGGATAATTATATCCATTCCACATGAACTACATTACTTATAATCAAGCAGACCGGTCCTAAAATCAAAGAAAACAAACACTCCAGAATGACTCAATTCAATCTTATAACATATCAATAAGAACATATATGATCCTAATAAAACATTAATGAATAATATATATTTAGATCATGTTCCTAATTAATTAATTAATGTTTTAATTTTATTATCCAGGACATTAATGACATGTTCATGATACATTCAGTCATATGGTATGGGTTTTCTACCCGAACCTCATTTTAATTTCGGGGTACTATTTGTATCACATAATCCCTATTAAATTCAGAATTATCCTCATTTAATCTTTATAAATAATGTTTTAATATTATATATATGTCAAAAAATCCTAATCCTTCTTTATTTTATTGGGATTCAAATGTTTTATAACTATCTTTCTTAATTCTTACAGATAAGAAAGCCCAATTCAAGGGAACTTCTCATATTCCTACCTATTTAAAGGGTATTATATATTCTATTTCAAGAAATATTTTTTATCAGAACACATATTTCATAATGAAAAAACTACCTTAGTTTTTTTATGGTTTTATGAAAATATTTTTCCAAAATAACTCTTCCTTTCAAACAAGAAATGTTTTTCTCTAAATCATTCCTCGATAATTTTAGTAGATTATTTTTCCTATTTCAACAATACTATTAAATTTAACATCTTATTTATGTTAATATATTATGTTTAACATATTTTATTAAAACAATTATGATCATTTTCTCAATGGATGTGAAATCTTGATACTGTTCACCATACTACTCAGAATGGTTAGTGTTTATGTGTGCAGATTAGGGAAATTTTTTTCATATGTTCGGGTTGTTTATATTTAACACATTTTCATATTAGGAATGAATTAGAAATATATAGTGATGGTTGGGGCCCAATATAGGCCCTTTAGGCATCCGTATATCTCACGAGACAAAAAAATTGGTTTTGGCCTAGGCATTACCCTAGTATTTTCAGGTGCCATTGCCGAGGCCTTGAAAATTTTATTTAGATGTTTTTAGTTTTTCATTCCCTCATTATGGTATTAAAAATTGATAAATCATGTAATTATTAAACTATAAGGATATCATTGTTTATGTTTCGTTTCCTCATGATCATTTATATGACAATATTTAATCATCTTTCATTCCTATTATATTATGATCATGTATAACTTTTAAAGGCATGTGTTTACAGTTATTCACCACACCTAGTGTTTATTTTTTTGGTAACTTCATATATATTACATACCATTATTGAGAATATGATCTCATTCCTTTCTTGTGTTTATTTCTCCCCAGGTGGTGAAGATTAATATTATGAATGATTTGAAAGGATAAACCTGGAATTTTTGTGTGTTTCAAAATATGTTTATGTTTTATTTCCTTTCATTTTGTAATATTGAACTTATGTATCTATATTATTTTATAATGTTAATAAACTATTCATTGCTTAGGGATATGACTTCCTTGTTTATATAAAAATGTACTAAAATAAGGCACTAGATCTGGGATACTGGGGTCGGGTCCTTACTATTATGTATAAAAAATGTGATTTTAGATAAAAACAAGTTTAAATAAAACATAACAAATTCGGAGGGAATTTAAAAAATATTCATAGCATAAAAAATCCTATGAAGTAGAAGTATAACTCAATTAATTGAAATTGTGTTAAGAACCCCCTTACCTAATTTTATAATTTCCTCAAAATATTAGCTTAAATTCTATATAATAAATTTTAATTTTTTATAATTACATACCATAACCATATAAAAAACACTAATATCTCATATTATCCATTTATAACATTTCACTACCATTTAGTAATTAATCCATAATAAAATACTCATTTTTGAGTGTGAAATGTTTTGTTTTTTGTATGAATTTTTTTATGGATACATCATCTATTGAATTTTAATAATTATACAAATATCTCATATATTAATTAATTATATATATATATTTATTTATAGTAATAAGTGAATTTTTTGATATAAAAATGAATTACATCATTCCCAGAAAAGATAATTTGTATGTACATAGGAACGTTAATTGAACTTTTGAATGGATGGTATGGAAAAAGATAAATAATCAATATAAATTCTAGAAATATTAGTATACCATATATATTCATAAATTCCATCTTTATTACTATTCATGTAAATCATAGATGAAAAAATTAATCACATCGCTTCGTAGAGGCGGTAGTCCATATGTACAAATCAGTGACATTATAATTTTTTTATAAAAATAAAAACGTATGTAGAAAAAAATGATCCTATAATTCCAAAATAATAATTATTTGTTAAATATAATATATATTAATTATTCTCATTTTAAAAAAAATCCATGTGATATGGTAAAGGAAATAAAATTAAATCGGTTCATGAGGTAGTTGTCTTCCACAAACTAGAGTGATTGTTTTGTTTACCATTTGATGGATATAGAGATGGATATATTATTTTCCATGAACAAAATAAAATATAATTATATGGAATTTATTTCTGATATTATATTTTTATTTTTAGTACATATCTGAAGGGGGTAAATTATGAATAAAAATGAATGTTCTCAGTGATGATGATTATATCTTGTTTGGAAGATCTATTTTACGTATCCTCTTAAGGGACATGGGGTTGGTATTTTTTAAAAAAGAAAAACATTAAAATATTTATGATGATACTAATATGAGTATTTTTCTAGTGTTTTTTGATATAAATTTCTCAAATTAGTGTAATGAAAATTGAGAAATTGTGTCCTTTTATATGTGAGGGCAGGGGAACTCTTGTAAGTTTTCTAAATATTAAAATAAAATAAAGTCAAATTCATTACCATGTGGTTCCAAAATTACGTAGATTAAATTATAAGGATTTTATGGACCTAATATAATCTTCAAATAAATTTTTTAGATGTTTTTTTATAATTTTAAGCATTAGTTTGTTTTGTACCCCTTCATTAACCATTTTTCATATTAATCATGGTAATATCAATTTTAATATAAAAGGGACAAAATTATACCTAGAGGGTTTAAATTGGACCTGAAATTTACCTATAAATAAATTCTAGACCATATCATATCTCTCATTACTTATTTCAAGTTTTCTAATGTTTTGAAAATAATTTTTAAGAAAATATAAATTTTCATAAAATATCATTAATATCTTTTTTGACAATGTAAATTTAATTTGACATCAATAGAAAAAACAAAAAATGGAATTAAAATATAAACCAATAAAACATCCTTAAAATTTTATTTTTATCTCTAATGATCATAAGTTACTATAAGTCACATAAATAAGAATACATTTAGTGTTTTTAATATCATTTAAATGATTTTTCTACTACTTGCCTAAGAATTACGTCAGTGTTGTGTAGGAATTAAGAACAATTATTTCATCAATAAAAAAATAAAATAAATTATCATGACAAAAGAATTTGTAGAATTTTAAAAATAAATTATTAAATCAAGATATATTGTTTTTATCCCACTCAAAAAATATTAGATAAATTAAGCGTAAGAAAATGAAATTATTAACATTATCTTTTTTCAAAATGTTATAAATGATAAAATCCAAGATAAATGAAATTAAAAGTAAATATTTTCAATTTATATATTATTATAGTTGAAATAAAATCATACAATTAACCAAAATACAGAATTTGAATGATTTTAATGCCTTAAAACATTAGTTATTAACTTTAATTACTTGACTTAGACTTTACCGATGTAGGATATTTTACCATTATTACTATTCCTAACCATGAAAAATGAAAGGTGACTATTTAACAAATTAAAATACCATAATTCAAAAATATTATATCCATTATATCAAATTCAAAACAAATAATTTTTCTATATTAAATTATAAAATAAACCGATAAAAAGTGATAATCAATGATTTTTCTAAAAAAAAATTTAATGATAAAAACCAACTTACAAAAAAATACTTGAATATAGTGATCCTAGTTGTATTAATTAAATTATATGAAATCAAATGTATATTATGTCAATTTAATTAAAAAATCAATTTTTTTTAATTACATAATTTAGATAAAATATATGACAAATTTACAAAAATCTGTATTTTTTCAATATTCATTAATTCATTTTGTAAAATGATAAAAAAATATACATGTGATAATATAGATTTGATGAATTAAAAAAATACCACATATTATTTGATTTGATGACACTTTGTGTTTTTTTAAATCAAGATATCAAAAAAATTATATTATTTAAAGAAAAAGTTATCATAAAATCTCGAGGTGTTACATTGTATCCCCCAATATGAATTTCTCCCCTGAAACTAAATCATTTTGATTAAAAACTACTTTAACATAATCAAATCCCCATATTCCCACATAAATTCCTTAATTTTACGGTTAAAAAAAAATTAACTATATGGGGTTTCAAAGAAATTTCTTCCTGTGATGTAGAACCTCAACTAGTTGTTACTCCTAATAAAGAATGTGCTCCACTAACAAAACTTTTGAGTTTAGTACATGTAAAGGATTTATTATATACTTCTTCAGATGGGATACATAGAACACATCATGAAAATGAGAGATATTCAGTTGAAACACCAAACATTAATCTATCATTATAATAATATCAATAATTTCAAGAGGAAAAACATGTCTATGGATCAACATTCAATTGATTCTACATTTCACATACGTTTTCAAAGAATACATTTATAGGATTAACTTTTCTTTGACATCAAACTCTATATATCGTAGATGATTATCAGCATTAATGTTTTTTTGTACTTTGAACTTCCCTTATGTGTTGTTTGATGGATCTCACCCTCCCTTGTATATCCATATCTATGTCATATCCCAATAAATTTAGTTTTCTATCTTCATCATAACATATTGAATTAATTCAAAATAATAAATAGATTGATTCATAAGGAGAAATCTGAATAATCTAGTGAATGATATGGTTTTGATAAAATCCTACCAAAATAAAGAGTTTATCCCACACAAATTTAAAATAAATAGATAAATATCACAAAATTAATTCAAGAGATTAAATTTTCCTATCAGAATATCCATCTCTCAATTGATGGTATGTATTACTGAAACTCTTCACATTATCTAGATCCTTCTAAATTATTGTATAAAACATCAATGTAAACCTTATATCTAAATTAGATATGATTCAGAGTTATAATCTATGAAATATCACAACTTACCTTCTATATAATTAAGTAATATGAACATGATTGAAATATTCTTGAACAAATATAAAATTAATTTTTTTATGGTGATAAACTACAACCCAAAAAACATTATTCTCTGTAGATTCTTTCGAAAATTATAATGATGAATGCCATGGTAATGTTTTATAAAATTAAATTTTGTAAGGTTAATTCTTTTAAAAACTTGTTAGGATTATATATCCTAGACTTATCATGCTGACACAATGGGCATCATGATACATATTATGCAATATCCCTATTCATATTTTCCAACCAGAAATTTTCCTACAGATCATTATAGATATTTATAAAATTGAGTTGAATATAGAATTATGAAATATAAAAACTATCCTATAGACGGTTATTAAGATATGATACTGATGTAACAGAGACATGAATTAATAACTTCACCATTCCATGATGATCATGTTTGAACACTAAAATGTTCCTTGCCTTCTTCCATAAGTATGTATATTCCTTACTCATATTCTAAATCCTCTCATTGATGGATAGATGAACATTAATATGTGAGAGATAAGATATTCCGCCTTTCAAATTTTTTTGAAGATATAACTTCTTTAAATCAATAAATATTTTATCTATTTTGATCCTCATCATGGAAAAACACTTTTTTGACTCAGATAATCTATCACTGTATTCACCTTCCCATGGTGGTAATATATTGGGTAGTCATAATAATTGATCAAATCCATCAACATTACATTGTTCATATTCATTTTATTCAATGAAAAAAAAATATTTTTTATTTTATTCATTTTATATATTTCAAAACATTACAATAATGATAATTCCTCCATATCTTCAATGTAAAATTTATTACTGCAATCTTTAAATCATGATTTGGGTAATTTTACCTATAAATATTCAAATAGAGAGATGAATAAGCTATCATTATGTAATTATGCATGTAGAAACAACCTAATCCATTATTGTAGGCATTAATATATATTAGAAAGCATTTTCTACTATAAATTTGTGTAAGATTGGGAACACAAACTAACCTTTTCTTTAGTTCATTGAAACTCTACTAAAATTCATTTATCTACCCAAATATAGCTCCCATATTGGTTAACATAGTGAATTTATTAGATATTAATGATAAATATCTCATAAAGAATCGAGGGTTTACAATAAATAAATAAAACAATGGATCTCAATTACAATGGTTGTTCTTGTCCATTATTAAATAACATTCAATTTTTAAGGGTTCAAATATATACCCCCTATTGAAATTATATGACTCGAGAATATATTTTTGGCCTGAAAGCAGACATGGAATATTTTTCATAATGATTATCCTTTATCCACTTTCTGAGTATAATCCTAAAATGTTCCTCATGCTCTTCCTTTATCATAAAATTGATTATAAAAATTTCTATAAAAACTACTACAAAATGATTAAATTAATATCTAAAGTATATATTCCCTAAAGATATGAATATATAGGGAATATCGGTAAGCCTAAATAGAAATAATCAAAATTAATAACGACCATAACTAATTTAGAAGGATTTCATGTGTTTATAAACCTTATCGACCCTTAGAAAATGATATGTATGTTGATGACATATTTTGAAAAATGATAAAATTCTTTTAATTTACCAAATATATCATAGATAAAGTATAAAGTATTCTTGTTCTTAATAGTTTTTTTTCTTCACTTGACAAGAAATGAAAACACACATTGAACCGTCTTTCTTATTTACAATAATAATAGGTTCACCCCATTGCGGAGAACTTGGATGAAAGAATACATTATATAGATTCTCCTATAGTTTATTCTTCAATTATCACAACTCAATCGAGTCTATATTATATAGAGTTTTTAAATTAGGTCTAGTGTCGGTTAAGAGTTATATTGAAAACTCAACATCGTGATATAGAGGATGAGTATGGAACTATTATGGAATGACATAAAAAATCTCCCAAGAAATAGGCTTATCTTCAATATTGTATTTCTCCCCAACCATATGGGATACACATCCCTCATGAATCGTTATTAATACCAATATGATAGAATATTTTACATTGGGAGTTTATATTTCTCCTCTCACTGATAGACAACTATAGTTTTATTTGGAATATCGAATATAAAATATCATTCTAATTAGTTGGTATGAGATTTATACAGAGGGACACAATCTATTTCCAGAATTACTTAAAATTATACTATATGGAGAATAACATGATTTATAAGAAGGGCATTCACACAAAATAATATCTAAGAGTATTTATATACTTGTTTTGTGAAAATACTACCATTTTGGGTTTTCACTAAAAAATTAAAATGTTATCATTGATGTGGTGATGAAACATCCATAGAATTTTTTCTGATATAAATGATTATGTTGAACCTTAGTGAAATTGATCATTTTATCTTATTGAGTGGATGATAAGTGCACCTTTCATCTCATCACTAGGAACATCCACATTTTATATAGTAATACCATATTCCTAATCTTCTCACTTTGATATTCCCATTCCAAAGTTCCCTTGATGTGTTGAGTGTTGGTTTGAAAAATTAACCATCTATTTATAGTTGAACCAATGGACCATAGTATTTCTGTTCTTTTCCTTACATTTATTTTTTAGAGGCCACTTAACTCCAAACATATAAAAAAATACAATGCACTTCATTAATTTCCCATGATTCCTCCTTAAATAATTTTCAAATTATAAAAATTGATTCATTCCATTCTTCTTCATTGGAGTATTTTATTTTTATTTATGCTTAATAGATATTATCTTTTATTGATTTCCCATAAATATATATGATTTATAAAATTATTTCTATTTATTAATATAACATTATTTTATATCATCATATGATAAGAACTTTTGAGACACTGTCACCCTTCACAGACTCTACATAATCCCATCCATGAAATAATAAATCTTTATTTAAAAATTACATATGTAGTCAGAAGAATGATTGGATAATCTGGTAATCCTATCCTCGCATTATACCAAATTTTATTTATCATTATGAAATAATGTGAGGAAATTCCCCTTCATTTATGATCATTGTTCCCATGGGATATATTTATTAAGGAATATCATTTACAAGGTTCTCCATTTTTCAGTTCCGATTTCTTTATCATAAATATAGTAATGGATCAGGGTGAACTATTAATTTTTATCTTAATTAAAAAAAATATACTTCTAGAATAAACTTTTTACCTTCATTTTAATCCAATACCATGATTATATTTTTGAGTTCTTAATTAATTCCATAGATTTGAATGTATTAGTAGTTGTAATAAAAATATGATATTTCTATTCCATAAAGCAATCTAACAAAGGTGGATCATAATATAGAATAATATTTTTCTCTACATGAGAATGGTTATTCAATATAACTAGAGTTATCTACCCAAATATCTCCATGGTTTGCTTAGTTACAACACCACTAGTATTGTATTTCTCTATAGAGAAATCTCTACCTTATCTATGGGTGTTGATTACAAACCATCTTATAGGTTCCATCAAAAAACATTGGAACACACTCAGTTATCTCATAATCATCATTAATATTGGGGAATAAAATATGAATAAGATTAATAGTAAATGTTCTCAACTGTTATAAGGGTCTATGATAATTCTAATGTTAGTTATATTCATTTAAAATATTGTTCCCATGATTCTACTATAATTTCTACCATAATAACTATAAAAACCATGGAATCTACATTTTTTCATTTGAAGAAGAAACAAGTTATTAGATAAAAAATTATTTATTAGTTTAATATTCTTGATGAACCAGATACATACTTGATTCCAAAATTACATTGAAAATATAAAATACATTGCATAATTAACATTATTACATCCTTGATAGTTTTTTATAATATCCTTATTTATATCATAAAAAGGAATAAAAATAAAGTGATAGCTTAAATTCTCAATAATGGTTATGTATAATGAGTACTATCAAGGGAATATATGGCATAATTACTATGGAAATACTAGAATATAAAAACATATTCCATATAATAAATAAATTTTTGATGAAATTCATCCATGGAAAGTATCAATTCCATAATCTAATGGATAATAATGACTAGTTTCTCAAAAAATAAATTATTAATATTAGATATCGTTATCTCATACATCATGATATCTTTACTTCCAAGGACTTGTACAAGGAAAATTTCATCAATGGGTAATTATACACCAAAAAAAAATTTAAATCGTTGGATTAATGGTTTATCTTGTAAGATCTTTGAATGAATCAAGAGGGTATCTATAACGAATCCTCAACCATCACTGCATGTATAATTATTCCCTTATATTTTGAATGATCAATTTTATTAATAAATATTATTCCTTATAAAAAATGTCTATATTGAGTAAAGAATGTGAAATATTAATTTCTCAAAAATTAAAAAATTAACATTCTTAGTAAAACACCATAGGCATAAATTATATATTGTCTAGGAAGTAATCATTACCTCATAAAAAATATGGATATTTAAGAAAACATTAATTTCCAATGAAAAATTATCATATTAGTTTAATGATCAAGCAATAGATGATGACCAATTAATTAATAAGATATAAAATATAACCATAAATTCTTCAAAAATATTGGTTTTATAATAAAATAATTTCCAATAATGAAATAAGTAAATTCAATGAGAAAAAGTAAGGTTAATTTAATTATAAAATTTTCTTTGAAAACCCATTAAACTTTTTATAAAATGATAAATACCATATAATGGTTATATTAGAAGAAGAAGAATTAACACCCAAAATGTTTAAAAAAAATATTTTTTAATTTTTCTATAAAGGATGAAAATGAATCTCCTGGAAAACTATAGAATTATTCACTTAAATAACTAAAAAATGTCACTAATATAAAAAAGACCTTCTTCATTAATCTATTCGGTAAATAAAAATTGCTTCTGAAATTTTTTTAAACATAGACGAAAAAACACATCTAATCAAAAGAGAAAAAATATCTATTTTTAAATTAAAAGTAACATTTATTCATTCATGTTATAATTAGTTAACAAATAAAATAAAATATGGAAAATAGAAAATTTTCATTGAAGAATCAAATAGATTTATTTTATTAAGGAAATAAAAAATAATATTTTAATAAAAAGAAGATAAATCATTAAAAATATATTTTAAAATTAATCCTCACCACTTTTTAAATTTTTAAATTATATCCCCTTATACATTTAATATATATTTATTATAATTACAAAAACATGACAACATATATAATTATAATATTATATATGGTACATTTATAACATTTCATTCCCATTAATTTATAATATTTTATTGATGTCGTTATTGGCATGAGTTAAATATTTCATTGTTCCTTAGAATTTCAGTTTGGTAGTTTTGGTGAATATACACCGATTTTGGTTGCATATTCACAAAAATGGTATTCAACATTTAAATATCATATATATAAATTATTTTTATTTTTATTAATCAATAAAAATTAGAGACAAAAAAACGAATGACTGTGTTTATTGAGAAGCTTGGCTATACATATACATGAATTTTGTTTTCACATATCAATAGATGGAATGAATGAAAAGTAAACAACAATTCACCTTTATAGAGTCATAGTAATATAATATATATCATAAATATCCAAATAAAATAATTCTTATAATCGTTCATGTAAATCTAAAATGAAAAATGAATCTTGTTAGATATTGGTGGTCGTTGTTACGAGTCAGACCATCAAGCCCTTTTCATTGTAGGGAATCTAGTGATGGAGGTTTTTTATGGAAGTTAAAAGTATTTTTTTAGTGGAAAAGTAGGATTCATATAGATAGATAGTGAGGAATATGTGGTATTAGAGATTTTTTGTGGTGTAATGGTGGCTGTTGTGGAGTGGGCAGGCTGGTTGTGGCGTTATGTGAGACTTGTTTGGATTTTATTACTATTCCTAATTTTGTAATGGATGCAATTTGGGTAAGTGGTTATGTAATTGATTACTACTAATCAGTTCTTGGGGTTCATGCATAATTCGAGTAGCTGTAACATGAAGATGGTTGATGGCATATCACCGATTATAGTTCTCGGGTCATGTTGTGTGGCAATCACAGTTGCCTCATGGACCATATTCCAATTTATGGGACATGTGGAGTATTTTCCATGGATTACATATGGTTTTTTTCTATGTTTTTCTATTCTATTCCATAGATATATAAATGAATATTAGATATACCTTTACCATCATTGTTGTGTCATGGTGAGGGGTCTAGTTCTGTGGTCCGTTCGATTTTAAATTGTTATGACACGTGGTCATGAAAGCCACTTCATTGTATTATATTTTAAATACAACATATAAATTCATAACTCCATTAAAACCGGATAACTTATCTAATCATTCTCACATTTCATGGGTGAGATAAGAGCATCCGAAAGGGGGCTTTAAACCCCATTTCTGGATTTTCATCCCTGGTCATTTGAGATAAACGTGTCATGGTTTTTGTGATTTCCCTATTTATTATCTTAGTTATTCACAAATTTTCTTTTATGGGTAGGTTATAGTCATGATATTTATCAGGAATTGATGTTCCTTAAATGGTATATTGATTTGGTCACTGTTTATTAGTATGGTACGAGTCTTTTAATTAATTTGATTTCTCTGTGGTGGCCACCCTCTTGTTTAAACATTATGTGAGGGGTTTTAGAGATCATTTTGTAATTAGGGATACTTTTTTTTCCATCAAATTATATCATGTGGGGAGAGGGTTAAGGTGTTTTTAACTTTTGGGACGATTTTATCAATTGTATTAGTGATGGTAATTAATTGGTATTTTAAATATCTAAGGAGAAGTTAAATGAAATCTCATTCTTTATAAAATTTTATATTATTGATATTTTTTATTGTATGGACTAGATGATTTAAATTAAATTGATTTCTTTTGGGTCTTTTGAGTTGTATTTGATGAAGTCTGGAACACTTGTTTTTTTAAATGTTGGAATCTCCTTGAATAAATTAATAACCACATATATTCAACTAATAAATTAGTTGGGCCTAAACATTATGTCTTGTGTGATAATTCCCCAGAAATAAGGACGTAGAATGTGATGAAATACCCTTGATAAATTTGTAAATTGTTATTTAAATGTATGAATGTGTGAAGTGTGGTAGTGATTCCTGGTTATGTGGTGGGGTGGTCATGTGATGAGAAGTGGATGTGGTTTGTAGTGGTTGATTAATGTGGTCTTTCTGAGGGAAATTGTGATTGAAAAGTGGTGATGACATGGTAGTTGTGATGAGTATGTGGATATAGAAATATGGGGTGGTTGTTAGGGGGGAAGTTGTTTCCTATGATGTTTTTATGTGCTAGTTTCCAAGGTATTATTAGAATTTATTTTTCAATAATGAGTGGTAATGGAATGAGTTTAATGGTTAATGAATTAAAGGATTAAAAAGAGATGTGTGGTTAGAAATGGCTCATGTATAATATGAAATAAATGTACTTAAAATAGGTTATAAAGGGATTATTTAACTTTTTTTTAATTTGATATATAAAATTTATCTTGATTTGAATATAATTGGGTGGGGAATATGGATTATGTATTGTGTCATGTTTAGTATTGTTTTTTCTTTTAGTAGTGGTTGTAAAAGTGGTGAAAGGTTGTGAGGCCCTTCAAATAATTTTTTAGTATGTTGGATTGTTGTTATGAGACCATATGATTCAATTGTGTCTGTCTATTATATATATATATATATAATTTATGATTTCAATATGCACCCCACAATCATCAACCTCCTTGGTATGAGAATAAGATATTCTGTGGTTTTTTTTCCATCATCCATGTCATTAGGATGGATGACTGGATACCTTCCCATTTTCTCTATCTTCTATGTGATAAAGATATGCATAATATATGATGTAAACAAGTGATATTTTCATTAGTGTGGGTAGTTTGAAGGGATTATGAGATGGATTATGGTAAGGTTCATACATGGTAGGAGTAGGGAATGAGGATGATGTCTTTTTGTTCATGGTACTATACTATTTTGGTTTTTAATATGATATCTTGTCCCAACTAGATTCAGTAAATATGTGGTGTAATGGCCTAGGTTTTTTCAAGTAAGTTGTTGCATGATGACCCCAGTGTCTTCATAATACATGTGGTGTGATGTATAGTTTTATTTGGGGTTCATTGCATGATGCGATGTTTGAAAGTGATGGGAGTAGGAGTAAATAAGATGTTGTGGTATGAGGGAGAAACACCTGTAGGGAAATATGTACTTGGTACCCTTTTATTGATATGCTTATTTTTATATTATTAAACATTCATGCATTATTCAGTGATAATTCCTTTGGGAGAATCTGATTGGTTAGTTGACCTAATTAGGTGTATTTTGTTCTACTTTTTGTCAGTATTTCATTAGTATGATATTTTTACATGTGCTTCGGTGAATTTAGGTATGATCTTATTGTGTATAATAGTATGCTCAACCTATATATTCAAAACCTATTTTCTTTTTTTGGATCACCATGTAGATATTGATGGGCATTAATAGATCATTCTTTTAGGCTATTACTACTTTTCATCCTTAACAATTCATTTTGGTATATATTTATATGATTTTCTATGTATATGCTTTACTAATACATGTAATATGGGGTGGTTTTGGTTTGATTTTTATATTATGACACATATTTTCTTGTTGTTCATTTATCATATCTTGAAAACCTATATTATGGAGTGTAATTACATACATTTTTGAGATTTTTAAATATTTTATGCTAGTAGAAATTATGTATCTTAATAAAAGTGGGACTCAGGGGTTATTATCTATACTCTATCATTATCAACCCATAAGTTGTATCCTTGGAATGAGGTGATCATGAAATAGTTATATAAATTATTTTTATTGATGGATATGATGGTGTTTGAAGTTAGTAATAGTGTTTATTTCATTTATTGGTAGGGAAAAAAATAATTTGATCATAGTACATGACATAATATAGGTAAGACCTTCAAAGACACAGGGTTTTAGGTTCCAATGCGATACGATGTAATGAATCATTGTATTCTGAATGACCATGTGAGTTGGTTCCACATGATTGGTAGTAACCTAGGAGTGGTACGTGCATCATAGTTGACTTATATACTTATTTGAAATTGGAGGATTTTGGAATGTTAAAACGAATTAAATTAATATTAATATAATTCCATTTGTTGAAGCATGGGAAATCATTTCTTTCATTTTAGGTATGGGTCCTAGTCCTTGTCCACATGATGTTCATGAAGTGGAAGTTTACTGAGATGATTTGGTAGATTGTTTTAGGATTGATCAGTAAGATGAGGAATAAATGTGGGGAAAATTGTATAATATTTAATGGAAGGATTTGGGGAATTATGAGTGCATCATTTCTGTTCATGTGAAAGTAAGATATTTGGATTATATGAAGATTAATTTTAGTTTGATATAGTCCATAGAGAAGTAAAAGGCCCCTATGGAAGTTAGTCAGATGTGTGGAGCTACACGTCATTGGTGAACAATGTACCATATTGGCTGGAAATAGGCATATTCTGTGTGGGTCAAATTCTAGAAAGAGTACCAGGAAATGTTACTTTAATCAATATTGAAGGTATGTAACATGCATAAATTTATATCCCTTTTGTAGAAGAGTTTTATGTTTGAGATCAAAGATTCATGTTCAAGGACATTTATAAATTTACACGAAAACCTTTTCTTGATGTGGACACCCTAATGAAAAATCATGAAGAGGAACTTCATCCCTCAATCTAAAATGCAATTACTCCATATACATGTACAATGTGTACTATGGTTCAAAAGAAAGTGGTGCTGATTAAGTGGATTCAGATATGGGGAGGTTTAATATGAGAGGGGAACCAATTTTACTTATTTATGAGCATTCTTAAATGTTCCAGGTTTCTCACACCATGTCTTTTGAGTTATCAATCATCAAGGAGTTTCCCACAACAACATCATTTCTATCTTTTAGGGGATTGTGGGTTTTGTTATTTTCCTAGTGGATTTGGGGTATTTTTTTGTCTGCTTGGTATGTCCCATCATCAGGACCAGTTCCCAATAGTTCTTCAAATATAGTATGCTAGTGTGGATAGGTTCAACATCAACCTCATCAGTAGTTTTTGGGGAGACAATTTCAACCTTAAGTGAAACAAGATTATGACCCATCAATAGATGATGTAGTACTTAGAATCCAGCTCTAGGATATTTTGTTATTTCAAGGACCTTGGGGTGAGGATGTCTATGGAGGAGGATGTTAGTTGTGGGTAAGAAGATCTAGGTGGGTCATTTTAATTCAATGGATGTGGAATCGCTATATGATCCAATTAATGTTATAGGTAAAGTCATCAGGTAATTTACCTTTTAATTATATTACTTTTATTAAATATCTTCAAAATCCATAAATTATCCCACTAGTTTTTTTGTACTTTAGGACTCGAAAAAGAGAGGTTTCTTGTGAAATTTGTGTTCACTATTCCAATAAAAGTCCATGCAACTATTTTTTATTTTTTAAGTCTATAAATTGATTATGGGGACACATTAGTCCCATGATAATTTTTAAATACTAGGTATGTGGATTTTTGATGTCATTAATGGAATTTATTTATTATATTGCATGAATCGTGTTATCTCATTCATTCAAAGAAGATTTTTTTCTTGGATTTGGATGATTAGTGTGTGGTTTACACAATTGAGAATATTTTTCAATTGTGAAGAGGATGTTTGGAGAATGTCAAAAATTGATGGTTGAGTTGTCTATCGAATAATGGGTCATAGGTATAGAGGATATTCCCATGGGTTGTAATGATTTTATACACATTTATGTCTTGGTGTTCGTGACACTACTCACTCAACATGATTTCTAGTTTTGGATAGAGCTCTAGTGAAATGATTTTGTAAATATTATTGGTTATAATAATATGATACCATCTATGTTATGGGTGTTTAGGATTAAAATAGATGCAATGATGTAGAATTTATTCATTTTTCCTAGTGTGTCTCTGTAGGGTTCTTCAGTGTTATTCACCAAGAAGGAAAATTGTAATATGAGGTTTTTTATAGAATATTGGAGGACGAATTTGGAATCATTAAATAATAATTACCCACTTCTAAGGATAAAAAATATTATTCAATAGTTGAGTGGAATGATTCAGTTTTCTAAGATTGATCTGTAGTCTGGGTATCACCAATTGAGTATGAAGGTTGGTGATATCCAAATGAATGCCTTAGATATAAGAATGGTAACTTTGATTTTGTGCTCATATATTTTAGTATCAAGAATTCACCAGTTGTGTTCATGGGTCTCATGGATTCTATTTTTGATGCATTATTAGACTTCTTTATAGTTTTGTTCTTCAAGGACATATTGATCTATGAAACATTTGAGGAGTATAATTTCAATTATATAAGATTTTTATTTCAAGTTATTTGATTCCACCAACTCTATTGAATGTTTTCTAGTAGTTTATTTTGGAAGTGGGATTTGGGTGTGTCCATAGAACCATCAATGGTTGAGGTAGTTGTTTCTTGGGTAGCACCCATGAATTTTGTGAAGATTTATAGTTTCCTTGGACTTTATTGATATTACAGAAGGTTTATATTTGATTAATAATGGTATGGTACAATGTTGATAGCTCTGACTTGGAAATACCATGTTTTTATCAAAACATATTAATATCAATTTCAGTTAAACTACATGGATTAGAGATTGATCAGTGATCTAGTGCTCTAATTTTTTAGGAGGGGTGATGTTTGAGGTATTTTGTGATTCTTCCCATATGGTATTGGGGTGTATCATGATATAATAGAATGTAGTGATCTCTTATGGTCCTAATAAGTTACATACCAAATAGATTACATATGTTACCCATTATATAGAGCATATAGCGGTTAAGTTTGTGTTGATGTATTGGAAATATTAGCACATTGGGGGCACATTATGGTCTCCAACAACAAGAAGAGATTTAGGTATATATTTTACAACAATGAACTAAATATTCATAAGTGGAGTTGATGATGTATATAGTTTACCACAGTGAACTAAATATACAGAAGTGGAGTTGTATAGTGTTTCTCTAGAACATTGAATGATAGATATCCAATACCACAAAGAAGAATAATACATTCAATGATTCTTTGAGTAAGAAATCATAGAAGTATTTTTTCCAGGATTCTGGAGATACTTGGAGGGAGATAGAGGTGTTGGTTGCCTTCCACTAAGATGAAAGGGTGGTTAATGGTAGGGGATTCTTGTAAAATGTTGTAGTGTAGTATTTTCTAATATAGTAGGAGTAGGTATCTCAATAAATTGAGTTAGAGGAAGAAGTGATTTATGAAAATGATGTATATATTGATTCCCTTGAGGGATGGTCATAAAATGGATGAAACTGGATGTTGTTTGTAGGGGGGATGTTTTTTTGGGTAGATACGAATGAGGTAGTTAAGATGGTAAATCTTATTTCCAATTAATGATACATTATACTATGAAATGAATAAATTTGTTTGGGTGAGTTAGTGCCCCCCAAATTATATAATACCAAGACATGGGATAGTTATTTTCTTGTATTGTGTGCTTGGGGTAGTGACAGAGGTAGTCATGGTTGTGAAGATAATTGTGTGAGAATTATGGATTAAGGAAGGTTTAATAGTGTATTTTTGATGATTTTTTTGGGTAATGTGATTAGTTGGATTTTTTCATTCTATTTGTGGAGGTTTTTAGTTTAAATGATAACATTGAGAGCTATCTTTATGGATGGTTGTTTAAACATGTTCCCCACCTTCCTTTTGATTTATTTTGATTCTTGATAGTGAAAATAGTTTGAGAGGGATCTAATTTAATTGATATGAACATCCAACCCGTTACATTGTTGTGATTTTGGTAATGGTGGTTCCTGGAGGACATTTAACACCATGTGATTTTGATAAATATATATTTCTTCAATAAATTTAATTAATTTTATAGGTTCTGTTACATGAAACACCTAGTATTAACAAACCATGAAAATTGAATATTATTTATATTTAAAAATTACTATTATTACCTATTTTTTAAACATGGTTAAATGAATAGGAAAAAAATTAATAAATTAATTATAATTAGTTTATATAATGAAAACATTATGGGGAAAAATACTTAATTTTTGTTAAATTCTTTAAATTTTTTAAAAAACGATTTTCTCAAAAAAAACATTTTCATGAATAAAATAACAATAGTGTTTCCATATTTTCAAATAATATATTGAAAAAATAGACTTCATGTTTTAAATATAAATGTAACTATTACATTATGTTTAATTTTTGTGATTTTTTAACCTGGTAAACTTTTCAATGAAAAGTGAAAAATACTACTTTTTTTGAAAAATCCCTTTTCAATTAAAGAATGTATAAAGTTTATTTAATTGTGAAATAGTTTTAAAAGTAATATTAGTTCAATTATTTATTTATTAATGATATTTATATCATTTGAATAAATTTAATATTGTATTTTAATATAATTTATTTAATCTTCTGAACATTTTTTCGTCGGAAACCCCTCTTTCTTGTCATGTGTGTGGGATAAATTTTAAATTAATATTTTTAACTTCTATGAGTGAAATTTTGAAAAATTGATTACATATTTAGAATCATGATAATTTTTATAAAATAATAAGTTCAAAACAATATTTGGTCAAAATTTATATTATATACACTAAGAATTATTTACCACCATTAAAGGTAAAACAAGTTACACAAGGGTTACAATAAAAATATAAGGGGATAAATAACATAGAAAATTTTACAAAATCAATAATATGGAAATATTTATACTTTATAACCTCTAAAGTTATATAATTTTCAACTTTGTAGTTTTTTTATGTAAAAATGATGAGTGCACATAATTCTTTTCAAAAAATCGATGTCTATCCTCTCTCCCCCCCATTTAAAAAGGAACACCCTCTTATGTTTTTCACACTTATAGAACAATTTTTAAACCAATACCAACCCTAATAAATTATTTACATAAAAAATCACATTTTATATTAGTTTTTTTGACAATAAAACTAATATATTAAGGATATAGGTTAAAACTAATGAGGTTGTATGAAGAAGCATTAATGTTTTAGTGTATGCATTATTGTTTTACTAATTCCTATAAATCCTTCCAATATTCATAAATTTTTATTATACTATTACAATATTATAAAAAATATTTTTATATTTCATTATATTAATTTCATTAATTATATCAATCAATTTTTCCTTCAAATGGGAATCAAAATTGAATATCTTGTGTATGGTAGTGTACCACCTCACAAATCGATGCAATTAATTTTCCAAAACCACCTATAAAAATGGATATAATAATATATTTTCTATTTATATATTATATTTATGATATTTTTATACCTTTTTGAATTATGAAACAATATATACCTTCTTACATTCCATCTTTCTAGGAAACAATTACATCAGACATATCTAAGACAGAAAACCGCCTCCTAAACAGATATGATGTAATTTCATTTAGGTTTTACTTAAATTGTAATAATAATTAATTAAATGAATATATTTTATATTTATATAAAAATTATAATTATGTAATTTTTATGTCGCATATAACATCTTACCTTACTTTCTGTGGGGTATGTGATAACATCGTTTGTGTGTATAGTGGACTACCGCCTCGTGAAGAGATGTGATTCGTTTTTTCACTAACGCTTTGAATTGATGGTAATTAAGGTAAAAAAATTATATATATATATGTAATATATATAGTATAAAAATGATTTGTAACATTTAAACATTATTTGAACTTCTTTCACTTCATCAACCATGAAAATAGAATCAACTTTCAGGCATATATACAGCCTACTATCTCTATGAATGAGGTATTTCATTTCCAATTTTTAACTTTTATGGATTTATATAAACATATTTATACTCAATATGTATTATAATTATATCATGGTTAAAATGGTTATAGAAACTTGATCAAATTAAGTGGATCAAAAATCAAAAATGTAAATTTACCAAAAAAACCAAGCTGTTATTGTCTGGAACACGATTTAAACAAAGAATTATTAACAAAAATATTATAAAATGTCATATGTAAATAATATTTGTAATGATATATATATATTTATGTTTATTTTATATATTTATTATAAACATATATTTATTATACACATAATTTGAATGTGTACGAAATTAGTCAAAAATTAAGGTAAGGTATGTGTTTCTAAATTTGTCTTCTTTGGTACATATATTATTTTATGCGCCAATCTTCTTCAATGAGAGATATATATATATATATATATATATAACACCAAATTGATATATAATATCATGAATTTATTTATTTTTGTTATATTTTATGTTTCATTAAATTTTTTTTCATCATAGGGATTACGATTAAAAGTTACAAATGTGGTATGGTATTTATGATACAGTCTATACATTTATCAGGATTGTTTATTAATATGTTTCTGATTGTGAAATACTAGGAATTATATCTCATTATATTTATGAATTACATTATACTATAGTTATTTATTAATAATATAAATTTTCCGACCCTTTCCTCTATTTATATATTAGTGATTCTAAAAAATATTTATGTGAAACCCGATTTGATTTCATTCATTAGTAATAAAAAACTTTTTCTTCCTTATAACTAGTTTCTATAAATGTTTTCAAAAATATTTTTATGTTACTCTAGAATTTTTTAAAGTCATTTTTACCATAGTTTTATTTTTTTTAAAACTATTTACAATAAATTTTCATACCATTTCTAAACCAAGGCCAATTTTGATTTTACCAAAAATGTGAAAGGTATCATTTTTTACATGTAGGATATTTCCCATTTTCATGACCATTTGATGATTTAGTTATTAATTTATATAAATAAAACATTAATTTGAATGAAATATATTTCCAAAAATATTTATTAAGGTTTTTTTGAAAATTTATTTTGAATAAATGTTTATTTTCTCTAATAAATGTTTCAAATGATATTTAAATCTTATTTTATATGTTTCCAAGGTTCTTTTTAAAGAAAAGGTTTTGAAAGTATTTTATTTTTAAATTTTTTCAATGTGGAAGGGATATTATCCTCCTGATATGATCCTTGTTTATTTTTACAATTATTTTCCATCTATGATGATCTCTTGTGATGTTAATTAATTTTATTTGGGATATGAACAAATGATAACATTTTAAGTGTTCCTATATAAGGTTTATGTTTGTGATGATATTATTTTATGAAACCTGTTTCATTTCTATGGGATATGATATGATGAAATGTTTATGAAATAGATTTCATTTCATGGGTTATGATATGATTAATGTTTTAGGATATTGTTGAGCAAAATTGTAGGAATTATGTGATTGGTGGGGCTTATATATAAATTTAATTAATTGTTTAATGATTAATCATCAATGAGATAACAAGGTACACATGAGGTTATCTTGAGCCACAGAAATAATACATGAGAGGTTATCCCTAGATGGAAGTAGGTATATGGTTGGTTATTGTAAATATAACATGTTAGGATTGTCTTGGTGTTCATTTATCATATAATTATATGCTTACGTGAATGCCAAATTACATGTCTTATATAATTTTATGATCTAATGGAACTTGTTTTGGGATTTACATTGATTCATGTCTTATGAATTTCCAATATTTATTCCACTACTTAGGATTTTAATATTATATATAAAGGGTATGGTTTTAAAATGCTATTATCATTATTTAATACCCTTATTGTCATGTTAAGTTTATGAATTTACATTGTTTAGCCTTATTGATCATCTGATCTCACCCAATCTTTGGGTTTGTTTCCAAATATTGTGATGATATGTATTATGTGTGTTATTTTTAATAAAGGAAATATTTATGTGGAACTAAGTTGGAAACAATGAATAACACCTATAGACATGTCTTTTTTTGTCTCAAAGCATACAAAGTCACTATACCATAATGACACTCACATTATTTTGTTTAATGTCATGAGTATTAATATAAAAAGATATAATGTCAGTTAATGAAAATCCTTGGAAATTATAGTAGATATCAGAGAATTGGTTTAGTTATCCTTTGTAAAACAAGATTATAAACCATTAGTGAGATCTTTTGGTTATGTATATAAATTATCCTATGAATAATTCTATAAATATTATAATATAACGGAATATTGGTATAGGAAAGAGCATGTTGTTTCCTTGAAATACATCAAATTCGTGAAATTACAAGTGGACGTGGTTCTAGAACATATGTACCTATGGTTAATGACATCAAAAAATGTGCATCGGGCTTGAATTGATCATTAATTGGAACATGAAAATAATCCCTTCACTGCACCTGGTTTGACACTCTTAGGGTATATGAGATGTAAATTCAAAAAATTTTCCTGATCCATTATGAATCATTTAAATAATTAAAATGAATGACTTATGTTATGCCTATGGTGACATAGAGTTTAATGAAGGTGTAATGATTTTTGTTTTCTATATGTTATTTACATGATTACATGATTTTAATAATTGTTTATTTATGAAAATAATATGACTTTTCTATGAAAATGGGTGGATACTAATGGAACCATGTTAATGTTGAATGCAACGGACAATACAATGATTGTCCCCTAGAGAAACTAAATGGCCTGTTATCTTAAATGAAGAATATTATTTGATATGATCAGGCTACTTTCATATGATGTGAATAATGATGAGAAAATGAAAAACCAATATAGGGGACACAATTATTTTGAGATAATCATTAAAAAACATCCATATTATTTTTGTGACTATATTAATTCTCTAGTTTCTGAGTAATGGATCTATTCCATTGAAAATGTATTATCCATTTTCTAGTGCATGAGGAATGGAAAAGTCATTTTTTCCATTTATCATTTGGAATTTGATTTATATTAGTGATCAAATATTAATACATAAAATATACAACAAGATAATATTGACTGCATGGAGGGGGATGCGTTTAATAATTTATTTTTCTACAAGTAAATTCCTCATAATCATCTATGAAAATTGAGAAGGAATTCATTCAGATAAAATAAAAGGATCACGAATCTATTCGTACTTATATAGAAAATTTTTCAATAAGAACAATAAATTTTATGTTGTTAACATCCATCATAATTGTCTGGTTGATTGATTCGTCCAAGTCTTAAATCAATTCCTTCAAAGGGTATTAACCATAAAGGAATTTAGTAGAAATAATGAAATCATTTGTTGTGATTTCAAGGATGAAATGTAGATTCTAGTAACCCATCAATCACATGGGTTTGATAACAAATAAAATTTGTAATTCATGTGAAACTAGAAAAATATGGGGGATACGAAGATCATGTCAAATACATGCTTGATTTCTAGAAGGAAAATGGAGGAAATTATCACTAGGGGACAACAAAATGTTTTAAGTGTAACTCCCTGAGATTTGTGAAATAATATTTTCTTTAAATAAATGTAATAAAATAGATATTTTTAATTACACAACACATTTATTTTATCTTGAATTAAATGAAATATTTAAATTATCTTGTGTTCCATACAAAATGAGTGTTTCTTGCATTACACATAGCATCACGTTTAAACTAAATGTGACATACTATTAAAATATTATTATTTAATATGAATGTTATCACCTATATGTTTCAACAATGGGTATGAAAAGGAATATATAAATTATGAAAATATATAAATCACACACACACACACAAATATATATATAATTAATTATTTCTTTTTTAATTAAATTGAAATGAAAATAAAATCCATATGAAAATAATGGAAATATTTTTTTCGATTTTTTTATTTGCACAAACATAACATAACCCAATAAATTAAACAAGTCACATTTTTTGGATCTTTTTAATGAAATTCAAATATTATCTATTTTATAAAATGTATAACATTTATATAATAATAATTCTACTGTTAGGCTTAAAAATATATTTTTATAACAAAATATGTTTTGCCACATTTTCAGAACATATTTTAAAAAGAATTATTGACACATTTATAAAATATATATGAAAAAATAATTTAAATTTTGAAATAATAATGATCAAATTATTTTTTATTTAATATTTGAAAATATTCTAGAAATGTAAAATTTTTAGTTAATAGCAGAAAATAATGGTTTTTATTAAAAAAATTGTATTTTCATTGAATGAAATTACACGTTAAATTTTATTATAAAATTTTTTAAAAGTAAAATTAGTAACATTATATATCTATTAATACAATTTATTTAATATTAATAAATATAATGTTTAAATTTTATATAATATTTTTTAAGCATTCAAAACTTTTCTCTTTGGAAAAATGCGTTTTCGTCTCCTCTCCATGATTACTTTTTTTTTCGAATATTTTTGAATGGAATTTGGGAAAAAGGATTAAATATTTGGAATCGGAATATTTTATTTTTTAAAATAACGGAAACCTAATTAATGAATATTATGAACATTAATATAAATAAAAATTTAGTTACTGCGTTTAAGGTTAAAATGGGTTTACAAAGTGGTTAAACTAAAAAGATAAGGGATAATATGAACTTGAAACATTTAAAAAACAATTTTATAGACATATTTAGACCATATAAACTATATGGTTTGTGAATGAATTATTTTGGTGCCTTTGGGAAAGTAAAAATCCTAGGTATATGTTTTCATTTAAAAAAAAAATGACACTCACCTCACGTAAAAATGGTCACCCCGCTCTTATCCTATTATAAATTCTAAAGACCATTTTATAGGAAATTAAAAACCGAAATACCATCCATAATTCCATAATATTATAAAAAAATACTTATTTAATGTCTTGGGTTTTTATAATGTGTCAAAATTAACTCATGTTTTTAATTTTTCAATTAGGGGTAATGATACTGTTTTTTTCATTGATCAGAACACAATTCCGAGAGTTTTTTTGGCTTTATATCACGATTATGGATATTTTAGAGGATTTTAGAGGGCCTAAGGTATATCATAATAATTTTGGGAGTGTTAGAGACAAATTGGCCTATTTTGGGTTGCATCCAAGGATACATGGTTTAGGGTAAACCATGTGGCCCCTTTCAGGTAAACATGAGGCCCCGTTTTTTACTTGGGCATAGTTTGTGACAATCTTTCCTGGGAGGCACATGATAATTTGGGTTTCATTGAATTATTTAATTTGGGAACTACATGGTTTACATACAGTTTTTAAACTATGTGGGGTAGTCGCGTGTCTTAGAGATTTCGGGCAATGGCTACCATTCAGTTTCTACATGGTTTGAAAAACAATGCGGCCTGCTCAGTGGGTTTTTAATGTTTTTCTTATTTCTCGTATTTTATTTTAATTTTAATTTATCTCATATGTATCCCCTTTCTTCTCCCATATCACATACACTGTAGGAGGAATCTCTCTCATCCTCTCCTCTATTGAATTTTTATCACTCTCCACAACCGGTGATCCTTTCTTCAAGTCGGTGGGTGTGTTAGAGTCATAGCGGTAAGGCTAAACCCATCCACCCATGCTCTTTATTTATATATCACCTATCGTTCAAATATTTCCAAATAACCTAATTCCATGGTTTTTGATGGTTAATAATATGTACACCAATAATCTTCTAATTGGATCTCAATATCAGACGAGCCAACATCTATAGGTCTAAGGTATATGGTGCATTCCTTGATTTGTGTTTTTTAAAACTTTTGCATGGAGTAGAATATAACATTTTTTTGGGAATTTTGATCTAGATTCCCTTGTATCTCATTGTTCATATCAAAATGATGGTGTGACCCTAAGGGATTTTATTAAGCATACTAGACCCTATTTTGGATGAGCAAGGCTATGTTAGTGGATTTTTCTCCTCATGGTATTTTTCTCAGGGCTGAAAAAATTATCTAACTTGAATGATTTGGATTTGGATTTATTTGTCTAAATTTTTATAACTCTGTTAAATTAATTTGAGGTATTCAAGACCTCCATGCTGAGTTGTTATTTTTAGTATCTTGTGAAATGAAATGTGTTTAAATTGAATTGATTGATTAATATGTTTTGAATTCAATTATATATATGTGAAATGATGAATTTCATGTGATGAAACCAATTAGGGTTTGATGAAAATGAAATAGGGATATTGGGATTGAATGACCACTAGGATTGTTGGGATGTTGATCATTTGGTTGGGATTGGACTTGATATGTGATTGGTTTGACCATAGAATTATTTTTCATGGACATGGGTTGAGGTGGAGAGGCTATCAAGTTGGGCATGTCCTGTGATATTTGGATGACATGGCCATCATAATTTAGAAGCAAGTTAGTTGGGGCATGAGGTACTAGTTATTATGTTGCTTAACGATTTTATTTGTGACTGCCACTCTCCCGAGATGGCTAAAGCACCTTTATGAGTCATGTTCACACAGTTATGATCTGTCTTGAGGTGGTTTAGACCATATATGTTGGTAAAGCACCTTAATGGTTTTGGCTTATTTTTTTAAGGTTTGGGTGTTCTTGTCATATAAATCCACTTGGAAAGATAAGAGCCTTTAGATTTTATCATTGAGGCTATTAGTTGGGGGCTGAGGCTCATATTACATGATCTTGTCGGACTAGAAATTTATTTGAGGGAAGATATCACAACACCTCAAGATGTCAGACCTTGTGATGATAAGGGATTTTGAGTAGGGGTATCTGGGACTACGTCACATTATGCTTGGAAATTCCTTTGGTACATCTGTACTATTTGAGACATGATGATTTAAGACACACATGGTGTCAGGTTATATGATTTTAGGTGGAACCCAAGGGTTCACTCGGACTGTGCAACATAAGAGGTACCTTGGTCAATGTGCTAAGAATCCTCCTTTCTTCTAATAATCCAATGTTTGTTCTAGAAGGTGATACTTCTTTGTGGTTGTGGGGACCCATAGAGGCTTGGATGTTTTATTTAAAAGAATTGAACAATTATTTATTTGTTATGAACACCTTCATAAACACATATTCATAGTACGTACCATCAGGTGGTATCATAATGAGATTCATCACACACCCTTCATGGTTTCTTTAATACAATAGTATATTTTATGAATTTATGTTCAAGTAAAGGATCATCCTGAGGAGCTGGATCATAGTAGCATATTTCATGGATTTTGGCATGGAAAATTGAGATCATTCCTTGTTGGTGTAGCTGTTTCAATTTTACTATTTTAGTTTACATCCCAGTATCAACTTGTTATTTTGTGTTTATATGTAGCTACTATGGTTTTCCATTGATGTACCTTTTTAATATTGACATGTAAGACCTTCTATGTAATGCATGTGTTTCCTTGTTTTGTTTTAGTAGTTATAAGTGGTATGTATTACATAATGATCTATTTATTTTTCTTCCAATATCGTTGTTTATTTATTTATTTAGCCATTTACATGATATTGAATGTTCTCCTACAATTTTTGGTTCTAGTTTGAGTCTAAAGATTCATATTTCTATTACATTTTATATTATTATTACTCGGACTAGTATGTCATCTATCACCTGAGGTAATAGTACCCCTAACTTGTTAAATTAATCCCTTGTTTCTAGTTGGAAACCATATTTATTTGGGGGGAATGCCTAATGCCAGTGACCCCTATCTCGATAGCATAGTTCTGGTGGTTGTTCAGGTCGGGGACACTACATATAGTATTTAAGGAGTTTATTTTACCTATTTTCTTTGTATTAATATTTGGGTTACTGTAGCTGGATATTAGGTTGTGGTTGGAATTTGATTTCAAACACATTTTGGGTGACTGCATCCCCATGTATGAGTGATGGATTTAGTTTCCTTGGGCGAGAAATGCTATTCGATTATTCACATATTTTAGTTTATATTATTTCCAACATGGTGGTTGACATGAAATGTGATGTTATTTGTTGTGATATGTGTCCCTTGACCAGGTGGGGTAAGGGATGAGAATATGGACCCTTTCCCTAGTATGGAAAGGGGGTTGTGATGCTTGTTTTGGTTTGGATTTTTATAGGCACACTTTTGGGTAGTTTAGTTTAATAAATTCATTTATGATTTGTAAAGTGATCATATAATGTGATATATATGAAATTGTATGATATGAGTGAATTGATTTTGTTAGATGAAATTTGATATTCCATGATTTATATATATTTATAATTTTATATGGTGTGAGAAATGGGCATGGATCTTATAGGAGAAGGTAGGTATTATTGATGAGGTGATTTAGATCACCAAGATTTGGTGACTATGTCATCAGATTAAGGGAACATTGGTTGTCAGGACTAGAATAGTCTAAGGATATATTCATACATGGACCAGTTGTGGGAATGTAAGGAGGCTGTTAGGTTGGGATGTCATTGGTCATGGTTGTAGTGTGGGAGTCTAAGGGTAGTGAATATGCCCTTCCTTTTCCTACATTCCATATTATATATATATATATATATTGTTATATATATGGGATGTCGGACCATTTATGGTATTTCGTGGGTTCTTACTATATGGATTAGATAGAGTACTAGGTGGGTGATGATTCAGTTCCTCAGGTACATACTCAGGTTAAGGATCCAGTGTAGAGAGGAAAGCTACCAGACATGATATTGTTTGGGCCGTGGCATTATGAGAAGCTCCGATCAATCATATTACGAGTCATGTATGGGATCAAAAAAGGTGTTCACGAAGGATATCCCTATATTTATTTACTTACATAGGAGTTTCAATCGCATCACACATTAGTTTTTTTGGGTGTTGGTGGACCTCAGGCTTCAAAAAAATGGATTGAGAGCATGTAGATGACATTCGAGTAGCTTGAGATTCCTATAGGGAAGAGGGACAAGCGAGTGATGTACAAGCTCAAGGGGACCACTACACACTGGTGGGATGTCCTAGTTTATATAGGGAGACACAAGTGACTAGCCTAGAATGATTTTTATTCTATGTTCTTTGAGCACTTTTTTCCAGATATGTTGAGGGTCGATAATGATTGGGATTTCTTGATCCTTCATTTGGGTGACTTTTCCATCATGGACTGTGAATCTATCCTCACTAAATTGTCCCTATTCTCACCTAGTATGGTAAATGATGTCACCAAAAGGGTGAGGTTCTTTGAATATGATTTATATAACACTGTTAGGATGATGGTAAACATATTTATAATGGCCTCATTCTAAGATGCGGTGAATCAGGTTCTCACTGTACAAGGAAGATTGAAGGAAAGGACCTATTTGAAATGGGTAGTGGCTTCAAGTGATGATTTAGCAAGAAGTAAGTGGAGTAGGGATGAGTTCTAACATGGAGGAAGGCTAAGGACTCATGAAGTCCACCATGTATTGGATATTGTTTCATTTTACTCAAGTGTGGGAAGCCATGACTTGTCCTAACTCAATGCGAGTGGCCACCAATGAAGTATTGGGATTGTGGATTGGTTTTGAATATTGAGATGTTCTCCATGAAACCTTCTCAAGTATCCTGTAGATAGGGACTAGGGAAGATTTAACATTCAATAGTCAGTTCAGGATAAATAGCTGGTGATGATACCCATGGTTCAACTGCATACGAAGGACAAGGATGGGATAATGGAACCCATCACTGGAGTTAGTGGCTGGTTGTTGGCGCAACACCATAGAGAGGCCAGGATTGAGGTATTCATGTGTTAGACTAGGTGCACACTGTGGAGCTATCAGGTATTGGAAATTCTGGTAAGCTGATGATGGTCACTGGTATGCTATGGGGGAGTCCGTGATTTGTTTTTGTTTTACTTTCGAATGCATTTGAGGCTTGTCCTATTTGGTAGCTTGCATTACACGGGCTATATAGATGGATAGTCCAAATGATGGTTAGTAGGTTGGGACCATCTATGGTGAAGGATCATATATATATATGAGGTTCTTGGAATCAGGAGAATCATTTGATGTGATTATGAGGTGATTTTTATCAAAGCATCCATGGGATATAGGTTATATAAGGTCCCATGGGAATCATGAGATCGAGGATGCAAGTTAAATTGGGGATTGAGGAACTGGGATTTTTTTACCATCCATCAGATGTCAGATCTATTTGTTCCATGGGTTCCACGGAGTTGAGATAGGCACTGATGTGGTGAGGGATATGATTTTGGGTGTCTGTTATGACATCGGTTCATATGATGAGGTGTGTCAATGACGATGCTTCATGGGAGGAAAATTGGTCCATAAATAGTTCAATGGACCTTTATTGATATGAGATTTTGGTTATAATGGTTCGGGATAAGAAATTCATAAGACTGGGAGCCCACTTGACGAATTTGTCCTTAAACCTTGAGATCGAGAAGTACAAGGTATTATTTACCGAGATGGTTTTGTTCAATACCATCTACAGGTTTCATTTGATATATCAAGGGTAATATATGAGCAGTAGGTAGATTTTAACAACCTAGGTTTTTAGGATGGGTCATAATTTACTTTTTTCAATTTTTCTTGTAGTGGCTCTGCTAATTTTATGTTGTTGATCAAAACATTAATTAAAATGTTTTATTTGCCATATAACAATTTTTGTTTGGGTGTTTTAGAGGCTGGGAGAGTTTCTATAGTGTTTCAAAATCCTTTTGGAAGCAACAGAGGCCAAATTGACTATTTTGGGTTTCTATTAAAGGTAAAACAATTTCGGGTAAACTAGGAATCCCATTATATGTAACCATGAGGCCTTGTATTATAATAGAGCATAGTTTGTGAAAATTTTTCATGGGAGTTGCATGGACATATACGTTTCACTACAGTATTGATAGTGGGAAGTACATTTTTTGCATATAGTTTTAAAAACCATGCAGGGAAGCCATGCTATAAGAAGCTTCTGGGTAGTGGATATCACATGATTACCACAAGATTTGGAAAACCGGGAAGGTAAACCGTATTACTGGCTCAGTTGGTTTCATTAGTTTATATTTATTTTTTTTATTTCATTTTTCTTTCCTTTTCTCTATTCTCTCCCCTTTATTCTCCATTATCATACCCAGAGTTGGTGGAAGCTCCCTCCTCCTCTCCACTGATGAATTTTTATCCTTCTCCACAACCGTTTTCTATTCATCAGGACATTATGTGTGTTGGATTCATAGAACTATGGATAAAAACATACAAAATTCCTCTTTGTTTACCTTTTGCCTCACATGATGCTCTTTCTTTCTGAACTGATTTTAATAGAATTGATGGAAACTCAGATCTAAGTCAATCAGATTCGAATTGAATCTCAATATCAGACATGAATACAACAACGAGTCTCGGGTAGGTGGTTCATAACTTGATTTGTGTTTTGCTGATTTTCATGTAGCACGATATATAACACATTTTTTGCTATTTTTAGAGACACACCATTATATCTAATACATTATATCAAAATGATAGTGTGACCAAAGGATTCCATTATGAATTCCCGAACCTATTTTGGATATGAAAGGCTGCATTACAGGTCATTTCTCATAATGGTATTTTGGACAAGGTTCCAAAATTGTCTAAATTGATTCATTTTGATTTAAATTAATTCCATTAAATTGTTATAGCCTAGTTAAATGAATTTTAGGCATTCAATACCACCATTTTTATTTTTTATAGTTGGTATATTTTGAAATTCAATCCATTTGTATTTAATATATTGATTAAAGTTGTTTCCGACACTTTTGTCAGGGCACGCACGTACATCTGTCACACAGAGGACACGCGACTGGTTTCCCCACATTCCCGCATTCCAAATGCCGGCAGCATCCATTCCTTATTCAGGGACATCAGCTCCTTGATTGAAATCGGGATGATGGGATTCCAGTTCTTCCTTCCGTGGATTCCTCCTCGGAACTCGTCACCTAGTTCGGGTCTCCCTCATAGATTTATGACATGTTTGTGAATCTCGTTACTAGTTCCAAATCATCATGGACGCCGTTTAATTACACTACTTCGGTGAGGACATTCCATGGGGTCCTGACATGGTAGCAACCTTCGGTCGGAGTAGATGACAAAATTTGGCATGTCGGGGCATCTTTGGATGCGTGGACATTGGAAAATCTATAATCTTCCTCATAAGAGGGAATCTCAAGGGCACAGAACCCGAGGCATCCCACGTCGAATGTGGGGAATCATATGCCATAGGCATGCATCTGAGGTTTTCCTCAGCTTCCAACATTTAACACAGGGTATTCAGTGAGTTTAAAGTCTTGCAGAGACGGTTACACCAAGGTGGTGTCTTTTGAGGTTTTCCTCATCTTACCATGTTGAACACAGGGTATACCGAGAGTTTAACCTCTTGTAGAGACGGTTACACCAAGGGTGGGTCTTCTGAGGTTTTCCTCAGCTTCCCATGTTAAACACAGGTTATTCCGCGAGTTTAACGTCTTGCAAAGATGGTTACGCCAAGGGCGTTTCTTCTGAGGTATTCCTCAGCTTCCCATGTTGAACACATGGTAGGCCGCGAGTTTAACATCTTGCGGAGACGGAATTAGAGTGATCAGAATGTCCCATTAGGGCGGATTAGATTGGTATATCCCAAGGAGGGAACACCTGAGAGATGAATAGATCATAACGCCCAATGATGACGGATCCAAGGTGGTTCGGACCATGTAGGGAGATTTCACACGATAATGGTTGATCTAAACACCACTGAGGGTGGATCAGGGAGAGTGAACCCCGAAACAGGGGACACCAGGGTTTACCCTTAATTGGGATTGAGCCTCATGGAGGCTTCCTACGTACCCTATGTAGAGGACAGGGATCAAAACCCACATAGTTTTAAGGGGAGATGATTCGGGGTGTACAAAAAGGATAATGACCGGGAGACATTCTAGAGATAAGGCTAGGTTAGCTACCTGAGTTCCGCAAGGAGCGGATCTGGGATGAATGGCATGATCTCACCGGAATGTGGCAGCCCGGGTAAGAATCAGGATGGGTGATGGATGGATGAATGAAGGGGAGGGGGAATTAAATGGGACCATCTCAAGGGCGACGTTGAAGTTCAGATTGAGCCTCGAAGAGGCCTCTTACGTATCCCCGTGGTAGGGAATCAAAGACCATGTAGTTCGATGCCATTTGGGGCATACGGTCTGAGGTGGCCCATGGTGGTCGGTGAACCGAAGTGAAGAGGTCGGAACGAACGGGTGGTGGGAATGAACCTCATGGAGTTATCCTGCGTATCCTCGTGGTAGGGAATCAATGTCCACATAGTTCAGGATGGATTGGGGCTTACGCAGGGGTGCTGCTCGTGTGCCAATATGGAGCGGAAATGGTTGATGGGGCTTACACTCTGAGGCAGCACATGGTGGTATGGGGTTTATGCTCTGAGGCAGACCATGGTGGTATGGGTATTACACTCTGAGGCGGCCCTCTATGGTAGATCGATGGGGATTACACCTTGAGGCAGCCCACAATGATGGATGAATGGGGATTACGCTCTGAGGCGGCCCAAAATGGTGGATCGATGGGGCTTACACTCTGAGGCAGACCACAATGATTGATGAATGGGTCTTACACTCTGAGGCAGCCCATGGTGGCGGTGAACCAACGTGAAGGATTCGGAACGGCCGGTGGATGGCTTGAACCTCATAGAGGCTTCCTACTTATCCCCAGGGTAGGGAATCAATGTCCATGTAGTTCGGGTGCATTCGAGGATTACACTATAATGCGGCCCATGGGGTCGGTAAACTGACATGACGGTGGACCTGGGGTCCTGATGGATGGTGAGCTTGAACCTCGTAGAGACTTCCTACGTATCCCCGTGGCAGGGAATCAAATTCCACGTAGTTCGGGATGGTATGGGGCCTACGCAAGGGTGCTGCCCTTGTGCCGCTATGGAGTGGAAATGGTGGATGGGGCTTACGCAAGGGTGCTGCCCACAATGGTGTCTTCCACATGTTCGTCCACGATGGAATCCCAACTCAGTGGTTGGTTGAGGTAATCACCTATGCGCCAGTGCATAAGTGGGATAATGCCAAGGGCATTAGAATCGGCCCGAACAATGGGTGATGAAAAGTGTGAATCACACGCCCAACATTGGGAATGCAATGAGGGTGGCATGGCGATGGAGGATAACTGTTGACCATGTTTGAAACACAAAATCCATATCACGTTATCCAGAAATGAAGAAAAACAAATGAGGGTAGACTACTGACCGTGTTCGAAACAGAGGACCTGACTCAGAGTGTTGTCCAATGTCTTCTGGGGCGTTGGCCCAAGACAGCAGGTGGACCATAGGTCATTCATCCATATTGTTATAGTAGGCGGACCAAAATTCTATCATCCATACTATTATAGCTGGTGTATCAAATGTCTATCTTTCATACTGTTACAGCAGGCCAACCAAAAGTCTATCATCTATACTGTTACAGCAGGCGGACCGTAGGAAAATCATCCATATGGATGGGGGTCCCTTTAGACATGAAATAGGATGAAGATCCGAATGAAGGAAATGCAAAGAATGAGGTGGAGTGATGGAATGTTTGAATGGATTCAAACGCTCTTGAAATTATTCCACTGTAATCATGGCATTATGTATCTTATGCTTGGACCATAAGGCATCTCTTATATGGAACAAGAGGCATCCTATTATTGAATGATAAGGATTACTACAGTTTAATGTCATGTAGATAGGAATATTGGCATATCATTCATGGAGCATAAGGCATATCTTTCTTAGAGCAAGAGGCATGATTTATTTGAAACATATGGATTACTACAGTTTAAAGTCATGTAGATATGACTATTGGCATCTCATGCTTGGAGCATAAGGCTTCTCTTTTTTAGTGCAAGAGGCATCCAATGTTTGAAACATAGGGATTACTATAGTTTAAAGTCATGTAGATAGGACTATTGACATAATGCACCTAGAACGGCTGGTGTTGGGTCTTATACAAGGGCAGCCTTTTCTGGTTCATCATGGCATAGGATCCAAGTGATAGGATTTGAAGGAGCTTCCTGAGGAATGGTTCGACTCAAGGGACTCAGGGAATTTATGATGATAATCTTGACTCATGACACATGAAGGGGACCAAGAGGAATATGTCGACTCAAGGTTTTTCATGGTGTGCAGATGAGTACCCCAAATCATGATGTTCCATAGGTGGAAAGAGTTTGTGCATAAGGGCGCAATGGAAAATGATGACGTCCCGGCCCGAATAGTTTGTGGTGCGACTCTCCATTTTTCATGTGGGAGTTTTACTATAGCGAAGGGACAAGCCCGGAGGTCTGGGACCACAGCCCGGTAGTGACGCTGAGTGGCGGTGTTGGGGCGCAACACCCATGGTATGGACCAGCGGGTGTAGGCTTGGACACTGTTGCGCAGGGCAAGTGTGCATGCAATTGAGGATGTTGCACGGAAAACACTGGGTCATCGCGAAATAGGGGATTTGGGTGCACAAAAGGTGCAGCGAGAGTGCAATATGGGAGCCGGCCATGCACTACCGGATGCGGGCGCACAATACTGGATGCGGGCATGCAATACCAGAGTCGGGCACGCAATACCAGATGCGGGCGCACAATATGAGGCAGCGCATGCAAAAGGGATGGAATTGCGTGCAATAGGTATGACTTGTGTGAAAAAGTAGGTGTTTCTCGCAATAGGGAAGGCTTGCATGCAATAGGACCAGTGTAGCAATGGCACACTAAAAATCGGGCCCAGCAGTATTGTTGCACGCAAATATTATGTGTTGCATGGAAAACTGGGAAGGTTGGACCTTTTCCATGAAAACATAATGTTTTGCATGCTGGAGAAGGGTTTTCCACACCGAAAATTCCGACTTACGCGCATCAGAGCGGAAACTAGCCTCTGGAGTCCTTCGATGAAGGGGGGTGCCCTTGTATTTATAGGTGGAAACCTGAGGGTCGGTCCGTGTAAAATTCCACGCGTGCAATGTTTTTTCTGCACGCCAGGCAGAGCACGTAAAATTTTGCATGCGCAAGGCGATGCGCATAAAATTCAGCGTGTGCAAAGATGGTGCATGTAAAATTCCACGAGCGCAAATGGTTTTCTGTTCGGAGCTCCTTTTTTACGCGCAAATCCATACTTCCCCCCAAAACCGTCCTGGATGGAAATTTCCAGCAGCCCGAATTCGGACAACCATAATTTCTGATCCGTAACTTCGTTTGGGCTCCATGAATAGGCAAATCGAATCTTGAGGAACGAGCTACGCTTCAGGATTATTTATGGGAACGTTCGGAAAAAAATGTGGACATGTTCTACGGGGTCAAAAAATTCCACCCCTAAGAACGGGGTCCAACGAGGATGAGGGCGAGGAAAACCGTACTCTGAGGAAAAAAGTGAGGAAAACACATGCCTTGGGGTCTATTGTACCTCGATCGTATTGGGGAGATAGTAGACTAAACATATAAGCCCGCATGAGCCTTGCTCGGTGAAAGAAATAAGAGGTAATAGGAGCTCCTATACGAGAGTATCAAACAACGGAAGGTGTGAGGGTATCAGGATGGGACATCGATCACCATTTGGGAGAATCCTAAAAGAGAGGGGTCACAGTTGGAGAACATAGATCTCTAGTCAACTGAACCGCTTCCCTCACTGTGCTCTGGTACACATGCTGGGTAACACCAGGGGCGTTGGAATCAATCCGAACATAGGGAGATGAAAAAGGTGAATCACGTTACCCAAATTAGGAACACTATGGGGGGTGCGACTATGGATGATACTGTTAACCATCGCAGAAATGCATCATCCATATCAAATTAGCCGGAAATGGGGAAAAATGAGGGGTGACCATTGACAATGTTCACAACATGGGGCATAACTCAAATATCTTCTATCAGTCTTCCGGAACGTTGACCCAGGACAGTAGGTGAACAATATGTCGAGCATCCATACAGTTAGGGGGTCCCGCCAGACGAGATCAGACTTTCGAAACATTGGCCCAGGACAGTAGGCAGACCAAAGGTTGAGCATCCATACTATTAGGGGGTCCCTCCAGATGTGATCAATCTTCCCAAACATTGGCCCAGCACTATAGACGGACCATAGGTCGAGCATCCGTACTGTTAGGGGGTCCCTCCAGACGTGAAAGAGGATGAGGATCCAAATAAAGGGTTACACAAAGCGTGGAAAGTGAAGTGGTGGTTTGTTCGAGCAGAATCCAACACTCCCAAGATTACGCCACCATGGTTGAAGCACATTAGGCAGACGTATTAATATGGTCACAGATCATCCCTGCTTTTAGATAGGACCTCTCTGGCGAGAGAACTGTCGCTTCCCAACATCACTATAGGGCATCACGAAAATATTCGGGGTAGATTATACAACTACAAAACTCCCTGAGTAGTCAGGCCAAGGGGCCGATAGTGAGGAGGGACGGGATTTGGTAATCCCTGGGGCTGGACCCAATACGAAAGGTCTGATCATTCCTACGTACCCCATAAGAATGGGAATCAAGACACACGTAGTTTTGGAAAGGATCTCAGTTTAAGGTCTTAGAACTCGGACCAAGGATTTGTGAGGAGGATGGGAGACGCATGGTAAGGTGATTACAAAACCCTACATGAAAGAGGATGAGGTCATTCTTACCATGTGTTCCGTGGAATAGTGTTCCGGTCAAGGGACCGAACATGAAAGTTAGGATGGGCCCGCGGGGAAGTGCCCAGACACTTCTACGTATCCCATAAGGATGGGAATCAAGCCATACTTAGTTCATGAGGGTAGCTTTTAACGTCGTGCCGAACAGGAAACAGGAGGGCTAATTCTCATAATAGGGTGCACGTAGGGTGGCTATTGTAAACCAGACATGAATGAGGAAGAAGTCCTGCTCACCATGCCACGCAGTCTCGTGGTCAAGGTCCCAATGGCGGGATATACATGATGACTTAATGGACCTCAAGATGAACCCAAAAACATAAGGTCTGGGCATTCCTATGTACCCCATAATAATTTGGATCAAGCTGCATGTAGTTCATGAAATGGTGGCACGACACGACATGGTACCTATGCAAAGGATGACAGAGGCGTGCGGGTCAATCCCTCACACCAAAATAAGTGGTATTTGATGTATCTTGTTTGTTCTTGCAGGTAGATGGTTTTTCTTTTTGGAGAGAAGTGTAGAAACTCCTAGCATCGCCACAGTAATCAAGCCGTATACAGTTGTTGACAAATGGTATAGTAATTGACCAATACCCAACAAGATGTCCCCTATGGAGAGGTCATCACACTGCAGGTCCGTTTTCCGTTGGGTGTCCGGGACGAAATCATCAATGTTTATGGTCGTGTGGTAGGACCGACCAGCACAGTTTAAGGTCGTATGGCTTGGACCTGGGGGAACACACATGATGCAATAAGGAATACCCAATGTAGATGAGGATATAATCCCATACCATCACCACGCGCGATTCCGGGAGAGGAGCCTCGGGCCAAGGAGTCGACGAGGGACCAACAATCAGGGGGAAGGAGACACTATCATCCAGGTGAGCTGGGCCCAAATCGCAATGTGTAGGCGACTCCTCATTTCCCATGGGGATGAGGGTCAAGCTGCGCATGTTCCTTAGAGAAAGCCCAAGCATATAGTCTTAGCGCTCGGATTGCAGGAGCCCCGAGAGACACAGTAACACAACTTTATCTTCTTGATGTGTGGAGGTGCACTGAGGGTTAGTGCAAGGAGTGTCGAGATTCCACCTTGACACGATGGAGTGGAACCTAATGTGAATCATGCAACCAACATTTTGGTCCTAAGAAATTTGTCATGCGATGGAGGATTGCTACTGACTATGATCGCAACCCATCATCCTGTCATGTTAGCCTTGGGGACAAACAAATGAGAATCAACCGCTGACAATATTCGCAATGCGGGATTTGTATCAATTTTTTGTCTGAAACCCTTAGGGTCATTGTCCTGTGAGGGTCGGAGAGCCCTTAGGCATTATATCTAGGCCGTTCATGGGGGTCCCTCCAGGTGTGAAAGATAATGAGGGCCCGAATGAAGGGGAGCACGGAGCTTGACAAGTGGACGAGAATTTCCTATGTTGAATCTGACACACTAGGTCCTAGACCAGAGTACTCTGAACACATTAAAAGACCACTAGAAAGGGTCACAAGGTTGGGTTTGAGAGCGGCCAATAGTTGGCAGATCCCCGGGGAAGGGGGAATGTTGCCAAAATCCATGTACCACACCTATATATCCCCATCATTGAAAGGGACATACCAAGAGGCCGAGGTGACAAGGAGATCATGGGCTCTCTCAAGAGACAGGCCTGGACCTGAAATCTAGGTGTTTAGGAGGTCCTATGTATCCCATAAGGATGGGAATCAAGACACACATAGTTATAAAAGCATAGTTTAACGTCATGTAGGATGATGTGAGTCATTTTATCCGGGAATTTGTATGACATGATGAGTAAAACCACACCATACAATCCCACAAGAGGAAGCCTGGGCCGGGGGCCCGAGGCTGGGCCTTGGTCAGGGAGGCCTGACAAGCTTGCAGTTTAGCATCTTGTAGTGAGGAAGAACGTGCAGTTTAAGGTTATGCAGGACCAGCATCCAGTTTAAGGTCGTGGGGGACCCTAGGGGCCCAAATATAGGGAGAAATGCAGTTTAGGATCATGCTAGACTAGATACAGTTAGGGTCTTGTGGGACCACAATCTAGTTTAAGGTCATGGGGGGACCGCAATCCAATTTAAGGTCATGGGGGACCTCAATCCAGTTTATGCTCATGGGGGACCCCATTCTAGTTTAAGGTCATGGGGACCATAGCGGCCCAAATATAGGGCCCAATGTAGTTTAGTGTCATCCTGGACCAGATGCTGTTTAGGGTCTTGCAGGACCACAATCTAGTTTAAAGTCAGGGGGGACCACAATCCAGTTTAAGGTCATGGGGGACCCTAGGGTTCCAAATGTTGGGCCCAATGTAGTTTAGGTTCGTGCTGGACCAGATGTAGTTTAGGGTCTTGCGGGACCACAATCCAGTTTAAGGTCACGAGGGGACCACAATCCAGTTTAAGGTTAGGGGGGACCTCAGTTGCAGTTTAGGGTCATGCAGGACACATGGTGAGTGGTTTTACGTCCTTCAGTTGGGACGGATCATGCCATTTAATGTCGTGTGATATGGATGGTTGTGATCATAGTTTTAGGTCACAATTCTTGGACTGTTTTGCAGTTTATTGTCATGCGGGATGATAGTGAGCATTATAACATCATGATAAATGATGATGAATAGTTTAACGTCATGCAAGACAAAGATGAACAGTTTAACGTCATGCAGGTTGATGATGCAGTTTAAAGTCTTGATGGATGATAATGTGCAGTTTAACGTCATGACGAATGAAGCTGAACAATTTAACATCATAAAGGACGATGATGCAGTTTAATGTCATGCAAGACGATAATGTGTAGTTTAACATCATGATAGATGAAGATGAACTATTTAACGTCATTCAAGACGATGATGCAGTTTAATGTCATGCAGGACGATAATGTGCAGTTTAACGTCATGACGAACGAAGATGCACAGTTTAACTTCATGCAGGTAGATGATGTAGTTTAATGTCGTGCAGGACGATAATATGCTGTTTAACATCGTGACGGATGAAGATGAACAGTTTAATGTCATGCAGGACGATGATGTTGTTTAATGTCATGCAAGACGATAATGTGCAGTTTAACGTCATGATGGATGAAGATGAACAGTTTAACATCATGAAGGATGATGATGCAGTTTAATGTTGTGCAGGATGATAATGTGCAGTTTAACGTCATGATGGATGAAGATGAACTGTTTAACGTCATGCAGGACGATGATGCAGTTTAATGTCATGGAGGACGATAATGGGAAATTTAACATCATGAAAAATGAAGATGAACGGTTCTACATCATGAAAGATGATGATATAGTTTAATGTCATGCATGACAATAATGTTTCGTTTAACGTCATGATGGACTAATATGACCAGTTTAACGTCATGCAAGAAGATGATGTAGTTTAATAACGTGCATGATGATAATGTGCAGTTTATCATCATGACAGACGAAGATGAACAATTTAACATCATGCAGGACGATGATGCAGTTTAATGTCATGCAGGATGATAATGTGCAGTTTAACGTCATGAAGGACAAAGTTGAACAGTTTAACATCATGTAGGACGATGATGCAGTTTAATGTCATGCAGGATGATAATGTGCATTTTAACGTCATGTCAGAAAAAGATGAACAGTTTAACGTCATGCAGGACGATGATGCATTTTAATGTTGTTCAGGATGATAATATGCAGTTTAATGTCATGACGGATGAAGATAAACAGTTTAACTTCATGCAGGATGATGATGCAGTTTAATTTTGTGCATGATGATAATGTGCAGTTTAACGTCATGATGGATGAAGATGAACAGTTTAACGTCATGTAGGACGATGATTCAGTTTAATGTCATGCAGGATGATAATGTGCACTTTAACAACATGACGAATGAAGATGAACAGTTTAACGTCATGCAGGACGATGATGCAGTTTAATATCATGCGGGATGATAATGTGCAGTTTAACGTCATGACAGACAAAGATGAATAGTTTAATGTCATGTAGGACAATGATTGTTATGTAGTTTAACTTCATGCAACTACGACATGAAACCAAAAAGATTGTGTCGATAGAGGTATGGTCTTCTCTACCCCATTTTGATGGGTTGGGATGGGTGGGGGGGATCTAAATGATGGCATTTCCCTAAAATTCCCTGATCATAACGAACCTTCCACGAGCGTGTGTCAAAGCCATAGGGAGGACCTCTATGGTTTTTTCTACGTGGTAGTTGGGATGAAATAGATTGTTGCAAGGGTAGTAGGGATAACTACATTCCCTCAGTCTGGAGGGGAAAAGACCCCAGGATCGTGGGTACGACGGGGCAATGGAGCCTGAAAGACATGGAATCCTAGACATAGGTAAGATGATGGGACGGGGCCTGGAAGCCTGGAACATCGGTACGATGGGAAGATGGGGGCCGGAAGGAATGGAAGTCTGGAGGTCAGCCCATAAGGCAGGTAAACATCATAGATGCACGGGGAGGACCTCCATTATGGTTGATGCTTGGGACGAGGAGGACCTCTGTGCCGAATAAAGATTGTAGTGCGGGGAGGACCTCTGCAATTTCTGACAATGGCAACGGGGAGGACCTCTGTATCGGTGAAGATTGTAGTGCGGGGAGGAAATCCATAATGTCTGACGATGGAAACTTGGAGGACCTCTGTGCCGGTGAAGATTTCAGTGCGGGAAGGACCTCCACAATGTCTGACGATGGTAATGGGGAGGACCTCCGTGCCGGTGAAGATTGCAGTGTGGGGAGGACCTCCGCAATGTTTGACGATGGAAACATGGAGGACCTCCGTGCCGGTGTAGATTGTTGTGCAGGGAGGACCTCATAAATGTATAACGATGGCAACAAGGAGGACCTCCATGCTGGTGAAGATTGCAGTGTGGGGAGGACCTCCACAATGTTTGACGATGGAAAAGGGGAGGGCCTCCGTGCCGGTGAAGATTTCAGTGTGGGTAGGACCTCCTCAATGTCTGACTATGGCAATAGGGAGGACCTCCGTGCCAGTGAAGAATGTAGTGCGAGGAGGACCTCCGCAATGTCTGACGATGCTATTGGAGATCTTCCATTGGATTGGGGGCGGTTTCACCATGCATGGCCCTTGAGGTAGAAGAGTCGGTGAGGAGCCGATGGAGTTGGGTGGCAGATTCCACCTGCGCGGCCTCTTGAGGCGGCAGAGACAGAGAGGAGACGATGGATTCGGGTGGCGAATGCCACCTGTGCGGCCTCTTAAGGTGGCAGGATCTGCGAGGAGCCGATGAAGTCGGGTGGAGGATGCCACCTACGTGGCCTCTTGAGATGGTGGATTCGGCAAGGAGTCGTTGATGTCTGGTGGCAGATGCCACCTGCGCGGCCTCTTGAGGAGGCCGGATCGGCGTGGAGCCGATGAGGTCAGTTGGCAGATGCCACCTGGGTGGCCTCTTGAGGAGGTGGAGTCGGCAAGGAGATGATGAAGTCGAGTGGCGGATGCCACCTGTGTGGCCTCCTGAGGCGGCAGAGTCGGCGAGGAGCCAATGAAGTCGGGTAGAGGATTCCACCTGCGTAGCCTCTTGAGGCGGCGGGATCAGTGAGTAGCCGATGGAGTGGTGTGGCGGATGCCACATGCGTTACCTCTTGAGGCGGCGGGATCGGCGAGGAGCCGATGGAATGGGGTGGCGAATTCCACCTGCACGGCCTCTTGAGGCGGTGGGATCGGCGAGTAGCTGACGGAGTGGGGTGGAAGATGCCACCTGTGTGGCCTCTTGAGGCGGCGAGATCGGTAAGGAGCTAAAGGAGTGGGGTGGCGGATGCCACCTGCGTGGCCCCTTGAGTCAGTGGGATCGGCAAGGAGATGATAGAGTGGGGTGGAGGATTCCACTTGCACGACCTCTTGAGGCGGCAGGAGCAACAATGAGACGAAGGAGTGCGGTGTTGGATGCCACCTACGCGGCCTCATGAGGTGACCAGATCGGCGAGGTTCCGAAGGTGAGGTGTCACGAACCAACCCGGGTCGACCCCGAACCGGTCACCCGAGTCGGTCCGTGACATGGCCCGAGAGGCGTTCCCGATCCTCCCGGGATGGCGACAAGTGCCAGGGCATGGTCCGCGACATGGCCCGCAAGGTGTTGCTCCTCATTCCATTGATGTTTGTCACGCTCGCCCTGCTTTGAGGTAGGCTAATCCGCTTACTCCTTTCCAAATAAGTCCATTTGATGCTTTCATGTCGTTAATTAATTCATTTGCTTGATTCGTGCCTTTGCAAGTTAATTGGTCAATATGTTTTGATGATTTCAAGTTTGTTTAAATCTACAATTGTGTTATTCGTTTTTATTTTGTGGTGCGTTAGATGTTTTAAAGTGGTTTGGGTTTCTCTTTGTAAAATCGTTTTATAAATTTTAGTGTTTTGGGAAATAATGTAGATGGTGTGTTTTTCATTCTGGTCTTGTTTTGGTTACTTTATAGAAGTGTTTAATCAATTTGTTATTGGGTGTGAATTATATTTTTTTTAAGGTGGTGAACATGTGTAAGTCCTGCGAACATTTCTTTTGAAAGCGGTGATGTTTTGTGTGTGCAAATGGGTGCGTTGTTTTATAAAATGTTTTATGGGTTGGTTGTTAGGTGTTGAGTCATGTTTTGGTGTGAAAATGTTGTGTGTTTTATTTTAAAGTGCTTTCTTATGTGAAATTGAGTATGATTTGATGTGAACCTTGGTTTCACCATCCGCAAATGTTTTATAAGTTATTCAAATGGTTTATTGCTTAAATCATGTGGTGTGTATGATATTTGAAAAGTGGTTAGTGTGTCTAAAGGTCGCGATTAGATTCAAATATAGAGTTTGGTTCTGTTTTGATACGTGCTTTGGATGGGATATTTTCCAAACGTGTCTAGCTGGTTATTTTGCGTTGTTTGTTCATTTGGATTGTTTTAAGTCGGTGTTTACGTATTTCGGTTATCTTTGCGGTTGCAGCGTGTTGGCAAGGTCTTTCCACACTCATTCGATCGTCATCTGGCGCGCACGCTTGCGCGCCCATGCGAGGCGCGTTGCGCCGTTGTGTTTGGACTGCGAGTCGAGGTAGGTCCCCCATTGCACTCACCCTTAAATTTAGAATTTATTAATTGCTTGATGTTTTTGTTAATTTTAATGAATGATAAATAATATTAGATAATTAAATTTTAAGTGATTATTAATTGTGAAATGAACCGTTTATTTTATACCGAACACCTGGAGCATTTTCTTGACGGGCGGACACCCAATTTTGAAAGAGTGCCCGTTTGGCCTTTAAACATAATTCACAGAACTCCAAATGTGCTTCTAGTTTTAAAGATAAATAATTTCTTCTGAACAATTGTTTTGAGTTTTTTTGAGAAAAGAGGTTTTACTTTAAAATTGGTGAAGGCCCGTTTGGCACCTTAATGAAATGGATTATCTTGGAAATCCCACTTGGGGGTGATCTTTGGTGTGCGTTGTTTGCGTGAGCTATACGTGATGTTTGTGCATCGTGACTGATTTATTTACATTGTAGACGCACCCCCTTTTTATTGCTTGTGATGACATGGGAACCTGGCATATTGAGTGAATTTTCTGAGAACGATTGCTGCACTAGTTTAGACCACGCACTGGCTAGTGGCCCCATAGCAGGGGAATACTGAGTTATTGCTGCTATGGGGATTGGGCCCCTCGGTTAGGCCATGCAGGGCTATGCCGGGTAGTATTATGGGCGTTATGACGTCATCGAGTTATGGCATGCCTCAGGATGAGTCACACGTATAGTACGTTCTGGATTGTTCACGATCTCCTAGGTTCGACCCATGTTTCTTTTAGTGTTTATTTATGTGTGGCAGACGATTGAGAGGTCGAGTTCGGTTGCTGACCCCTGGTGTGCCACTTTTACCATTGCCCTTAGTGTGTGTTGTGTGTGATTTTCCTTTTTGACTAACAACTGAAGTTTGAATTTCTAAATTGTTCGCAAAATGTTTTGAAAATGCAACGCACCTGTTCTTTCAACATTAAACTTGTTCAATTAAAAAGGGCAATGGACTGTTACTTGTTTTAGAAATGAGAGTGTGTGGAAAACATATTTTATATAATTTAGTTCAAACCTGGAATTGATAAACTCTTTATTTATTGGTATGTGCATTGGGAATATAAATAGTCGGGCCTACCTACTGAGTTTTAATACTCACGCCTATAGTGTTTTCTTGTTTTTAGTTCTGTTGCAGGTTCCAGATTCAGTTGTTCGCCTAGAGCGATGTTGTTTGTGGTATTGGAGAGTGACCCATGGGGTCACCTAGAGTTTGGATCGTGGTCAGGTTAGTAGTGGTGTTGGTTGCTTTTTCTTTATTCATTTTGTTGTTCTGTTTTATTTTCCGCTGTTTAGTTTATTTTTCCTTTAGGCCAAATCGTTCCCACGTGTACTCTGTGATGCCCTGGCGCTTGTCGCCAGCCCGGGAGGATCGGGAACGCCTCTCGGGCCATGTCGCGGACCGACTCGGGTGACCGGTTCGGGGTCGACCCGGGTTGGTTCGTGACATGAGGGGTGGCGAATGCCACCTGCGCGGCCTCTTGAGGCTACAGGATCAGTGAGGAGCCGATGGAGTGGGGTGTAGGAAGCCTCCTGTGAGGCCTCTTGAGGCAGCGGGATCAGCGAGGAGCTGATGGAGTGGGGTGGCGGATGCCACCTGCGTGGCCTCTTGAAGCGGCGAGATTTGCGAGGAGCTGATGGAGTGGGGTGATAGATGCCACCTGCACGGTCTCTTGAGGCGGCGGGATCAGCATGTATCCAAAGGAGTAGGGTGGTGGATTCCACCTGTGCGGCCTCTTGAGGCAGCAGGATCAGCGAGGAGCCGAAGGAGTTGGGTGGAAAATGCCACCTACACGACCTCTTGAGGAAGAGGGATCAGTGAGGAGCCGATGTAGTGGGGTGGTGGATGTAACCTCCGCTTCCTCTTGAGGTGGTGGGTTCGGTAAGGAGCTGAAGGAGTGGGGTGGCTGATACCACCTGCGCGGCCTCTTGAGAAGGCGGGATCTGCGTGGAGCCGATGGAGTGGTGTGGAGGATGCCACCTGCGCGGCCTCTTGAGGAGACAGGATGGGTGAGTAGCCGAAGGAATGGGGTGGAAGATGCCACCTGCGCAGCCTCTTGTGGTGGCAGGATCGGTGAGGATCCAAAGGAGTGGGGTGGCGGATGCCACCTGCGCAGCCTCTGGAGTCGGCACGATCGGCGAGGAGCTAAAGTAGTGGGGTGGCAGATGCCACCTGCGCGGCCCCTTGAGGCGGCGGGATCGGTGAGGATCAGATGGAGTGGGGTGGAGGATTCCACCTGCGTGGTCCCTTGAGGCGGTGGGATCGACGAAAATCCAAGGAAGTCGGGTGGCGGATGCCACTTGTGTGGCCTGTTGAGGTGGCAGGATCAGCGAGGAGCCGATGGACCATAGTCTTCAAACACATGATGTTACTCATCCTCTTAGATATAAAGGAGAGGGGATTCACATGGGTGATGGCTCAATTTTTTTGACACTTTTGGTCTATTCTCTTTGAAGGAGAATAGATTCACGTTGGGTTCACCATTTCTGTTTCTGATGCTTTTATCGAGGCACTCTCATACAACTGTCAGGCAGAGGAAACACGGCTGGTTGCCTTGCATTACCACTTTCCAAAGGTGGGCGACATCCATTCCTTATTCAGGGATGTCTTCTCCTTGATCAAAACCGGGATGATGGGATGTCGGTTCTTCCTTCCGAAGATTCCTCCTCGGAACTCGTCACCTAGTCCGGGTCTCCATCATAGATTTGAGATGTGTTTGTGAGTCTTGTTCCTGGTCTCATATCTTCATGGATGCCGGTTAATTACACTACTTCTATGAGGACATTCCATGGGGTCCTGACATGGTAGAAACCTTCAGTCGGAGTAGATAACAAAATTTGGCATGTCAGGAATATATGGATGTGTGGACATTTGGGAATTTGTATTCTTCCTCAAAAGATGGCATCTCAAGGGTTCATAACCCTAGGCATCCCACGTCGAATGTGGGGAATCATATGCCATTGGCATGCATCTAAGGTTTTCCTCAGCTTCCCATGTCGAACACATGGTATGCTGCGAGTTTAACATCTTGCAGTGACGGTTACACCAAGGGCGTGTCTTTTGAGATTTTCCTTAGCTTCCCACATTGAACATAGGGTATGCCGTAAGATTAACATCGTGCGGAGATGGTTACGCCAAGGGAATGTCTTCTGAGGTATTCCTCATCATCCCATGTTGAACACAGGGTATGCCACGAGTTTAACGTCTTGTAGAGACGGTTATGCCAAGGGAGTGTCTTCTGAGGTTTTCCTCAGCTTCCCATGTAGAACACAAGGTAGGCCGCGAGGTTAACGTCTTGTGGAGATGGAATGAGGGTGATCAAAACATCCCATATGGATAGATCAGATTGGTATAACCCAAGGAGGGAACACCTGGGAGATGAATGGATCAGAATGCCCAGTGAGGATTGATCCAAGGTGGTGCAGCCCATGTAGGGGGGATGTCACACCATAATGGTTGATCTAAACACCACTGTGGGTGGATTAGGGAGAGAGAACCTCAAAACGGGGGACAACAGGGTTTACCATGGGATGGGATTGAGCATCATGGAGGTTTCCTACATACCCTGTGTAGAGGAAAGGGAACAAAACCAACGTAGTTAGAAGGGGTGATGATTCTGGGTGTACACAAAGGAAAACGACCTAGAGACATGCTGGGGCTTACGCATGGTTAGCTTCCTGGGTGCCGTTAGGAGCGGTGCTAGGATGAATGGAATGATCTCACCAGAATTTGGCAGCCTAAGTAAGAATCAGTATGGGTGATGGATGGATGAATGAAGTGGAGGGGGAATAAAATGGGACCATCATGAGGGCGACTATGAAGTTGGGCTTGAGCCTCGATGTGGCCTCCTATGTATCCCTATGGCAGGGAATCAAAGTCGACGTAGTTCGATGGCATTTCGGGCTTATGCTCTAAGGCAGCCCATGGTGGTCGGTGAACCAACGTGAAAAGGTCGGAATGACCGAGTTGTGTTTTTGAACCTCATGGAGGCTTCCTACATATCCCTGTTGCAGGGAATCAAAGTCCACGTAGTTCGGGATGGATTAGGGCTTACGCAAGGGTGCTGCCCGTGTGCTGCTATAGAGCTGCAATGGTGGATGGGGCTTACGCTCTTAGGCGGCCCATGGTGGTATGTGGCATGCGCTCTGAGGTGGCCCACAATGGTAGATCAATGGGGCTTACGCTATGAGGTGGCCCACAGTGATGGATGAATGGGGATTACGCTCTAAGGCGGCCCACATTGGTGGATCGATGGGGCTTACACTCTAAGGAATCCCACAATGATGGATGAATGGGGTTTATGCTCTGAGGCGGCCTATGGTGGCAGTGAACTGATGTGAAGGAGTCCGAACGATCGGGTGGAGGGCTTGAACCTCATAGAGGCATCCTACATATCCCTGTGGTAGGGAATCAAAGTCCACATAGTTATGGTGCATTCGGGGCTTACACTCCGATGCGGGCCATGGTGTTATGTAAACTGACGACAAGGTTGACCTGGGGTCCTGATGGATGGTGGGATTGAACCTCATAGAGGCTTCCTACGTATCCCTATGGCAGGGAATCAAAGTCCACATAGTTCGGGGTGGTATGGGGCTTACGCAAGGGTGCTGCTCGTGTGTCGCTACAGAGCGGAAATGGTGGATGGGGCTTACGCAAGGGTGTCGCCCACAATGTTGTCTTCCTCATGTCTAGCCATGAGGGCATACCAACTCACTGGTGGGTTGAGGTAATCACCTATGCACTGGTGCACAAGCGGGATAATTCTAAGGGAATTGGAATCGGCCCGAACAACGGGTGATGAAAAAGTGTGAATCACATGGCCAACATTTGGAATGCAATGAGGGTGGCATGGCGATGGAGGATAACTATTGATCATGTTCAAAACACAGCATCCATATCACGTTAGCCTGAAATGAGGGACTACTGCTGATAGTGTATGAAACAGAGGACCTGACTCAAAGTGTTGTCCAACGTCTTCTAGGGCATTGGCCCAGGACAGCAGGCGGACCATAGGTCAATCATACATACTGTTACAACATGTGGACCAAAATTCTATCATCCATATTGTTACATCAGGCACACCAAAAGTCTCTCATCTATACTGTTATAGCAGGCGGACCATAGGTCAATCATCCATAGTATAAGAGGGTCCCATTAGACATGAAAGTGGATGAAGATCTGAATGATGGAAATGAAAAGCATGAGGTGCAGTGATGGAATGTTTGAACGGATTCCAATGCTCTTGAGATTCCACCACTGTAATCATGGCATTAGGAATATTATGCTTGGAGCATAGGGAATATCTTATCTGGGATAAGAGGCATCCTATTATTGAATGATATGGATTACTACAGTTTAAATTCATGTAGATAGGAATATTGGAATCTCATGGTTGAAGCATAAGGAATATCTTTCATAGAGCAAGAAGCATCCTATCTTGGAAACATAGGGATCACTACAGTTTAAAGTCATGTATATAGGACAATTGGTATCTCATGCATGGAGCATATGGAATCTCTTTCTTGGACCAAGGAGCATCCTATGATTGAAACATAGGGATTACTACAGTTTAAAGTCATGTAGATAGGACTATTTCCATAAGGCTCCAAGAACGGCTGGTATTGGGTCTTATGTAAGGGCAGCCCTTTCTGGTTCATCCTAGCATAGGAGCCAAGTGATACGGTTTGGATGATCTTCCGAGGGAACGGTCCGACTCAAGGTACTTGGGGAATTGATGATGAGAATCTCGACTGACCACACGTGAAGGGGACCAAGAAGAGTATATCGACTCAATGTATTTCATGTTGTGCAGAGGAGTACCTCATATCATGATGTTCCATTAGCGGAAAGAGGTTGCGCATAAGGGAGCAATGGAAAATGCCAACGTCCTGACCCGAATAGTTTGTGGTGCGAGTATCCAATTTCCATGGGGGTCTTTGATGGTAGCGAAGGGACCGACCCAGAGGTCTGGGACTACAGGAATGCCGTGACCTCAAGAGGGGGTGCGGGGGCACAACCCCCACGGTATGGACCAGCTGGTGCATGCTTGGACACTGTTCTGCAAGGCAGGCATGCGTGCAATTGAGGCTGCTGTGCAGAAAACTCAGGGTCGACACGAAATAGGGGTGATGGGCACGCAAAAGGTGCGGTAGGCATGAAATACGAGATCCAGGTGCACAATACTGGATACGGGCCCGTAATACCGGATCCGGGTGTGCAATACTGGATGAGGGCATGCAATAGGAGGAAACACACCCAAAAGGGAAGGAATTGAGGGCAATAGGATTGCCTTGCGCGCAAAAGGAGGTGTTGTGTGCAATAGTGAAGTCTTGCGCGCAATAAGACCGGTGCAGTAATGGTGCATGAAAAATCGGGCCCAGGTGCACTGTTGAGTGCAAAAATTATTTGTTACGTGGAAAACTGGGCAGGTTGGCCCTTTTCCACGCAAATATAATGTTTTGCGTGCCGGAGGGAGGTTTTCCATGCGGATACAGAAAATTCGGACTTACGCGCATCAGAGCAGCGGCCGGCCTCCGGGGTCCCTCGAAAGGGGGGGGGGGTACCCTTGTATTTATAGGTGGAAACCTGGGCATCGGTGCATGTAAAATTCCACGTGTGAAAAGGATTTTCCATGCGCCAGGCGGAGTGTGTAAAATTCTGCACGCACAAGGCGGTGCATGTAAAATTCCACATGTGCGAAGATGGTGTGCATAAAATTCTGCGCGCGCAAATGGTTTTCTGGGCGGATCTCCGTTTTTACGCACAAATCAATACTTAGCCCCCAAAACTGCGCTGGATGGGAATTTCCAGCAACCCGAATTCGAACAGCCATAATTACTGATTCGTAACTCCGTTTGGGATCCACGTCCAGTCAAATCGAAGCTTTCAGAACGAGATATGCTCTGGGATCATTTATGGGAACGTTCGGAAAATTTTGGGGACACATTTTACAAGGTCAACAATGTATATTATATTTAATTATATTTATGTGTAACGATGAATTTCAAATGATGAAACCATTGAGGTTGTGATGGGAATGACATAAAGAAATTTGGATGGAATGACAATCAGGATTTCGGTGATGTAGATCATTTGTTTATGTTTTTTTGGGATTCTTAGGTGGATTGGCCATAATATTGGGTATCATGGACTTCAGTAGAGATGGTGAGGCCATTAGGTTGGTCATGGACCATGATATTGGGATGAAATTTCCATCAAAATTGATCGACATGGTCGTAGGGGAACGAGCTGCGGTGATGATGTGGCTTAGTGTCTTTATTGGTGACTACCACTCACCAATGATGGAAAAATCACCATTTTGAGTTTTGAGAACAAATATAGACTCTGTGATTTGGTAGATTAGACAACTCATGTGGGTAGAGGTCCTTAACAGATACTTCTTAGGTTTTTGTGATTTGTTGGTGCTTTCTATAGAAATCCATATTGAAAGTGAGGAGCATTCAGATGTCAACATTGAGGCTGATGGTTGGGGGATGAGTCTCTCCTGTCTTGGGGCTGTGGGATCAGATATTTATTTGAGGGAAGATAATGCTGCACCTCAGGCCATCAAGGCTTGGAATAACGATGGATTTCGGGATGGGGTATGTCTGACCAGGTTACTATATACTTGGGTGTTCCATCAAGACAATAGTATTATTTATGACATGAGTTCTCAAAATTGATGTTCTATCATGTTAAATGATTTGAGGTGGAACCTGTGGGTTCACCATGTGTAAGCCACATAAGGGGTAACTTAGGCCATTCTGCATGGAACTTCCTTGCTTATGAGATTCCATCATTGGATGAAGTAGGTGACACTTCTTGGTGGCTTTTGAGCACTTGAGAAGCTTATTGGTTCTATTTAAATGTATTGAACTGATTATTTGTTTTTTATACATGCATGCTTAAAAAATATGCTTGGTACACACCTTTAGGTGCTATACAACTTATATTCATCTAATACCATGCAAGGGTACTTTAGAAATCATGTATACATTAATAATTTAGTTAAAGATAAAGGATGAACCTCATGAGATGGATCTTAGTAGCTTTTTGCATGTTGTTTAGCAGGGGACCTTGAGTTTGTGCCTAGTTGGAGTTATTGATTTAGTTATCCTATTTTATTTTACATACTTGTATCAACATGTTGTTTAGAATTTACGGGTAGATACTATATTCCGACATGGGATGTACCTTTTTCATATTGATATGTAAGACCCATTATTTAATGAATGAATTTCATTGTTTTGTTTTAGTAGTTACAATTGGTATGTATATTATGTGATATGATTATTTATCTTCTAGGACTGTTGTTTATTTCTATATTCTTTAATTTATTTGATATTGAATTTGATTGCACCATTGGAGGGTCTGGTTCAAATTTTTAAGTCTTATTTCTACTTTATTTTACATTTTTATTACTCAGACATGTATACCATTTATCCCCTAAGGGTATAGTCTAACCAACTAGTTAAATGACAACCTCACTACTATTCAGAAGCCTTTTGAATTTAGGGAGGCAATCATAAGGCTAGTGGAACCTAGAATGATAACACTGTTTAGGTGGATATTCATGTATGGGATTCTACACCTCATTTTTGTCATAAACCCACCCTAATAATCCTTTCGATGAAAACTAACTTAAGTTGTACGAAGAAGAGGTAATGTCCATAAACATGCATTTTATTTTATTTCTTCTTCACCTACATAAATTATTATTAGACCATGATGATATAATAAAATCATTCTATTATATATATTTATATTTGATGATGATAATTTAATAACCTAAATCCTTCTCATATTCCATCAAATGGGATACAAAATCATCATTTCTGTGTACAATGAACCACTTCCCCATGAAACAATGTTTCCATTTTCTTTCACCACCTCTCACAAATGGATATAATGATTATTTTAATGTTTATATATATGATAATTAAGTTATTATTATTCCCCCATAATGATAATAATAGTTAAAAATTCTTACTTTATAACATATTAAAAAACATTAACACACCTCATGTGTATGTCAAACCATCGTATCATGAACCAATGTGAGGTGCTGTCATTTTTATTCATCAAGGATGGTAATAAGGATAGATTAAATGAATAAATAATAATTTTTTATATAATTTTTTATTTAATTATGTTATCACAAAAAACTTATAACAATCTATTTCATGGGGGATACAATTAAATCGTTTTACTGTATGACGAACTACCCATACATGAATTGATGTTATGTGTATTTCACATAGGATATACATGGAAGGAAATAAGGGTAATTTTAAATAAAAATATGTGATATATATCACATAAAAATTATTTCTGAATTACAATATATTATTTACCCATATTCCATTCACTTCATTGAGAAAATGGAATAAATGTTCATGTGTGCGTATGACCTACCACCAACATGAAATGTATATTTCATTTTATATCTCAAAATTCTTTTTATTATAAAAATATTTATAATGAATATATATGATATTTATATAGAGACTAACATTTTTTAGATTATGGAACCATCATCAATGTAATTGGACTAAAAATAATATATCAAAACAAACACGAAAAACACAGGATTTATTTCCTAATAAATGATTTTTTTGAAACAATTATTAAAAAATATGTGATTAAAGGTCATATATAAATCATAGATGGTACGATATATATGATTTTGGTTCTATAATAGATTTATAATAAACAGATATTTTTTATACAGTTGGCACGAACATGTATGAAATATGTTGATACTTAAGGTAAGCGATTTGTGGTTTGTCTTTCATTTCAAGATGTATGTGCCATATTCACCGCTCGTTTTTATTACGGTGAATATATTGAACCATGTAAATTTAAAATAATAATATATATATTTTAAAGATATTTAAATTTTATTTTGGTGTTAATATTTAAATGGGATTAATAAACAAATTTTTACTAAGTGGTAATATAATTTGGTTTCAATTTTCCTTATTTGAGACATATGTCATGTTATGGACCTATATTTATTTTTAAGGTGTATATACTTCTCATTTGGAATGTTATATCAAGAATATTATTCAATTAATGATATTTAATGTCTAATTTTATGTTATTATTTAATGTGTATTATGATTTTAATGTTACCAATGTGGTATGTGTTTGATGTCAAAATCTCATTGTTTATCTGGATTATTTATTATTATACTTTTGATGATAAAATTTTATGATATATTTATCAATAAAATAACCCATTTTATTATCATATTTTTATTTACTAAGAATAATTTTTTTTTCTTCCATTTAATTTTCTTATGAACTGAATATTACAAATGAATGTTTTTATTGAAAATCAACTTTTTCTCCATTTAGTCAAAAACAAATTTCATCAATATACATGTTTTCTATAAATATTGTCAAAAATATTTTAATGTTACAATATGAATGTTTAAAGGAAATTTTACCCCTGTTTGGATTTATAAAAAAATTAAAAGGAATATACATGTCATTTTAGAAAACATGGCCTATTTGGATTTAACAAAAAAAATGATAAATAAATCATTACATTAACATGTAAAAAAATAATAGAATTTCTAACTACCATGAACATTATTTTTTTGAATCATACATTATATGTTTTCTGGTTTATCTGAAAAAAGGATTTTTAAAATGTTGATGATTTAATTTTTTTTAATGTGGAAATGATATTTTCCTCATGAAAGTTTATAAATTATTATCAATGCTTGCATGACATGTTTCCAATGTTATTTTCAAGGAAATTGACTTTAAAATGCTTTAAGTTCTAAAAAATGGGATTTTATGTGGAGATGCACTTTTCAAATATAAGTTTTCATTGGGATATTTATAAACAACATTCTATGTATGATAGAAACCATTGATGTTACATAATCATTACATGTTATATTATCTGGGGATACCAAATTTATTATTTCTTAAAATGATTTGTGTTTTTGAAGAAAAGATGTTTAGGAAACCCTATTTCTATACCATGATTTATATAATGATAAAATATTTATTAAAATTATTTCTCTTTCCTGGGTTATACCATGATAAAATAACTATGAAAGTTATTTATTTACATAGGTTATTGTATGATAATAATTTTTTTATACCTTTTTTATTTACATTAGTTTTTATATGATGAATGTTTTTTGAACTTGTGGAGCATGAATGTGTGATTTTGATTATACAATGGGTGGGACCTATATACATATCCAATGAAAAAGGTAAATATTTATATATCATGAGATAAATTTGGTTGGAATGGAAAATAAACCCTATTTAGAAAGGGAGTTTCTCCACTATGATATTCTAGGGAGTCAACCTTGAATAATATGATGGTTTGGGAAGTGAACCCATTCAAGTATGATATCCTTGTAAATGATAAATTATACTAAGGAAATTATGTTTTATATTTAATGTTATCCTATAAATATATGTCTTATTCTAATGTTTTATTCTCATGGTTCATGTTCTCTTATTTCCTTATGATTCATGTCTTATGAACAGCTAATCATTTTAAAATGACTCAAGAATAAGATATTTTATATACATGGTATGGTTTTCAAACCTTATTCTCATATTCTAACACCCTTATGCCCAATATATACTTATGTAAGTACCCTGTTTACCATTGATGAACTTCCAATCTCACCCTTCCTTATTTTTCCTTTCCCCATGTTATAAAAAAATGTTTTAAGTTTGGTATGTCTATGAAGAGTTCTATGTGAGATGATATATATGGGATATTTTTATGGTCATTACATTAATAATATTTTTTTTCTAGTCTCTAAAGAAAATATAACATTATGACTATCAGGTGTGTGTTTTTATAATGTAATTAATATTCCTCTAAAAAGATGTATTTTCTAGGTTTAAAATTTCTAGGTTTCTAGAGTTTGTATCAAAGGGTAGGATTGGTTATATTTTTGAAAGTAGGATTGAAAAATATTAGGGAGATAACTAGGGATATTTATAAAGATATGAATTAGGATATACTTAAAGATGCATATAAGGTTGAGTCAATGTATATGAAAATGTGATGAAAATTTGCTAAAGGGCATAATGATTGGTTTCTGAGAAATTAATTCATTTTATAAAAACTTAATGTGGATATGGATATATAATCTGGGTAACTAGGGGTAATACCTCCAAAATGGGTGTATTTATAAATACTTTAATACCATCCAGTGTAAAAAAATGGGACTTTCTATACACCTCGGTTGAAAATCCTAATTGATAGTCTTTGAAAATTAAAAAACTCTTTAAAAACCATTATAAAAGATTTGACTATATGATGCCCATGATTAACATAACTTAATCGTATTGACTCATAGAATGAAAATAATGTTTCATTATTTGGAAAACCTATAAATTGTTTTATGATATTATGTGGTTTCTGACATTATTAATTTTGTTGACATGATATTTTCTACTTGTAATCTAAATAGAGAACTAGAAGGAACTAAATTAACGTTGAATGTGATATAAAATGTATTTATGTAAAAAAAATGGGATGATGACTTATGTAATGGAATTTATGGTAATTTGTAATCAGTTATCTGGATACAAGATTAACAACTTTCACCTTACAAAATCTCAAAATCACCAAAGAAGTGAAGGAAAATGTTCATTGAGAGTTGAAGTGGTAGAGAACATGGGGAAAATAAGAATAAATTTTTTATATTCCGATAATGTGGAAAACATCAATCAATGGAATTTCTCAATGAGAAAATAATATATTTTATTTGTATAAAAATAGAATAGAGAATATAATTACTAAGTAAAAAATGAAAATTTTAGTTAACCCAAGGGATGAGAATATCGGACCCTCTAATGTTTTACCAATGGATAAATGTTTAGAATAAAATATATAGGGTAATTATAAAAATATATTTCCAATGTGGAAATCTCAAGAAGAAGATTAGTGTGGTGGTACAAGTAAATGCTTTATTTTTTATGATGAAGAGACTATAAATGACAGATGAATGGAAGAAGGTATTAAAAAATATGATGTTAAATCCTAGTTAATGGTATAATAATGGTGTGGAATGATTTAAGATTTTGTGTATTGGAATTATAGAATTATATTATTTTAATCAACAAAATATATATTTATTTTTTTAGTTTATGGTTTTTTTGTTTAGGACATTCAATAATATATTGAATAGTGTAGAAGTCCTAGATAATTTATTTTATAGAAAGGTGATATTTCTTGGAAAAGACATTATTAAAGGAAAATATTAACCTTTATATATTCCTAGTGTTGAGATAATTATTTTGAGATAAAGATTCGATTGATATGGATATAGTAAATTGTATATAACATATTACCTTGGAAAAAATTATTTATTTGTTGAAAATGGGTTTTACATTATCATTAATGGAGTTTATATAATTTTTTGATTTTATTTAATATATACAGTAATATATATTTTATTTTAGGAATATGAAATAATATATGTTTTCAATTAATTGTTTTGTTAATTTAGGTTATTACCATGTTATAAGAAAATATATGATCAATTTGTTCACATATTTTCTATGTGACATTAATTTATACTACATGTTGTTTGAGGAATTAATGATATTTTCATTTTATAAATTTGGTGATCATATTTATAGGTTTTTGAATTAAAATATTTGTTATATATTGAGTATCCTTAATTTGAACTATTAATGAATTTGATTAATTTTAACATCAGATGTTATTAAATATCCCATAGTAACAATGTTATTTTTCATAATATATAGTAAAATAAGGAATGGATAATCATTCTCTTATAGATGTTATGATACACTAGTTATCAAGTATAAAAAATTCATCCTCATTCTACAATGTAATAGATTATTTGGAAATTTATTGAAGAAAAATAGGATGATATTGTTCTTATGAAATGAAATGAAATAATGTAAGTATAACTTCCCTCGAAAATTCTTTAACTTTATAAAAATGAACTAAAAATAAAATGTTATCATATTAACATCACTTTTGTGGCATCAATTACATGTTAACACATATTTGGTTTATAGTATTTTAGTTTCTAATTTTTAAATTATCATTAACTATCTTTTGATCAATTATCGTTGTCACTCTCCAAAATTATTTGGCCATTACACTATTCTTTATTGTCAAAATGATCACATCTCAACAATGTTTTTTATTTGGAAACCAAGAAGGTGTTAATTTAGATAACCATTTAACATACCTTTATCTATTTTAAGGATGATGTTTTGTTATCCCTTTTTACGATTTGGGTTTTCAAAAAATGCATTTATATATTCTAAAAACATTATTTCTGAGAACTTGTTGAAATTGTGAGGGCACCATATATATAAATGGCATGGAATTTAACAACCCCAGATTAGGTAAATAATAGTTTTTCAAATAAAAGTGATCCTTTCAATATTTTTTATTATACACAACATAGTGTTTATTTTTTGTTACACATAATAAAATATTTATATTGTACTACATTAAACAATTATTGTAGCTTTCTTTACATTCAACAAATATAATGAACAAAGAATGTCATACAATTAAAATATTATAACTTAAATAGGATATTTATCACATAGCCAATTAAATAGTGGGTATGAATAGGACTACTAAGTTATGAATATTTATGTTTTACACATGTACATATAATTTACTCTTTGGTGACGATTCAATTAGAAATGTAAATAAAAACAATTTGAAAACAAAGGAAATAAATTTTTGAAATTTTTTTTATGCACAAATTTTTTTACATAAATAAATAAAATAAATAATTATTTTATAGATATTTTAATGAAATATATATATATATATATATTATATTCAAAAAAAATTTAAAATTATTATTATGTGTTTTATAGTTAAGAGATAAGAATAAATCCAATTATATGCTTAAAATTTTATTTTTTTAAAAAATTAGTTTTGTCACGTTTCATGCGGTAATGTTAAAAATATGTTTTTATAGTTCTAAATTTTTTTTAAAAAAAATGAAACTGATTTCTTAAATCATAATTTCTAATTTATGTTAGTGTGTATGTTTTGTAAATTTCTGAAATTTTATAATTTTCTATGAATAACGAAATATACTAGTTTTTAAAAAAATCAGACATCTCATTTAAATACATTGAATTATACATTTTTTTAATAAGATTTTAACGGTAAAATTTGTTAAATTATACATATATATATATTAAATGGATATAATTAATTGGTATCAATTTCATTTTGAAGTATTTTTATAAAAACACTTTAAACTTCTGAATTATTTCTCTTTAGTAAAACTTTTTTATTAGATCAACATGATTAATTTTAACTTCCTATGATACCCAAATTTTATTTGACTACCTTGAAAACCTCAAATGAAATTTGGGCCATCAATATTTACAATGTTTTCTCCAAACCTTGATGTAAATGAAATATTTAAACCATCCTCAAATAACAACTATATAAGCCCCTACCTTAAAAATTACACATTCATATGTTTTTGTCATAAATTTAATTTCATTCACATTGGGGATATTTTAAAATATTTAGTTTTTGAGAATTAAGTCATATAAAATAAATCAAAACCATATAAAACAGAGTGGAAACTTTCAAACTATATCCATTCTCCCTCTATATAAAAATTGAAGAAGATAAAGCATGATATCTTTATGAATTATCTTTATGAATTTCAACTGAAACTATTCTAATAACTTCGTCATCATTAAATCCTAATAAAAAAATTCAATAATTTGAGAGGACAATTTAAATCTCATCAAGTGATACAAAAATATGGAAATTTTTAGTCCATTGAGAAACATGAAAAATAAATAATAACCATTTCTTAAAAATATAACAGTTTACCAAAAAATGGATATATCACTCTTTAATAGATATAATTTATGTTTCCTATTTAAATCTTATTATTTCAATGAAAAATAATTTTAAAACATATAATATTCATCTAGGTACATTGGGACATCATTACATGGAACCCTTACATAACCTGTAATGAAACCATATAGATTGGAATAACCTCTAGAAAACATCCAATATAATTATCTTGAGAATATAATCATTACACTATGCATCGAGTGCTATCTGGGATCACCCATTTTGAAGCTATAACAGGCTCACATAGAACTATATGGACACAACCATCTTTTATAATGTGAAATAAAAAAATTCATCATTTGAAAAAACCTGTTAAACTGATCTGAAAATAACTTTCAAATATTAAAATACAAATTTATTTCAAAATCCCATTTTAATACATAATAAAACATTCTTTTAAAAAATAATTTTCAATACCAAAATACCCAAAAAAATTCATGAAGGGTTTTTATTTTACAAAACATTAAATGATACAAATGAATAAAAATGAAATAAAATGATTTCCATGATGTAGGAAAAGTAATTAGCAGCAAGTATGATAAGAATATAACATCCATTTTTTAATTTGTCTAAACATTCTATATAAATCACATAAAAAGATTCCTTTTTATTTTTTTTAATAAAATTCAAAATAAAAAAAATTATTTTTTATTTATTTATATTATTAAAAATATAAAATAATAACAAAAATATTTAAATGGGGAAAACTATTTGAAAATTAAATCTTAAAACATTCCAAAATATATTTTTGAATCAAAGTGTCCCAGACCACATTGAAATATTTGACTCATATAAAAAATTAAAGAATAACATTAAAACATTAAATGTCAGGATTATAAAGAAAATTAACGATATAACATGTCATAAGAGATTCATATAAACCTTATATAATAATAAATGTGAATAACATCAAGATATGCTTTACTGAAAGGAGATTGAAACGAAATCACTTACCCTGAGTCTAACTTGTCACATGTGACATTATATTCATATATAATAATATTATGTTAACTATTTAGATTTCTTACAAACATTTCATATTTAACATTTCTTTTTTTTCACTTGTTAAATTTTTTTAAACAACTTCTTCAACAATTATGGTTATCTTTGATGTTTTGATCATATTCGTTTTATATGTCAAAAAACATTGGTAGTGAAACTATGGACAAATGGTCAATTATATAAAACTCTATTGAATAGTAATAACTAAATAATTATCATATATATACATAAATTATAATTTTAAATTAATCATGAAATATTTAAATGAAAAATGAACCAATGATATAATCATGGAGATGGTAGGTCGTACATACACATGAGTCACATTCCCATTTTTCAATTATAGTTACGAAATCTAGATAAGAAAAATTTATCTTCCCAAAATGATCATTATATAATAAGTAAAAACATATTTAATCTTATATATACTTTCATATATAATTATTGTGATGGAAAAGTTATCACATTTATTTGAGGAGGCGGTAGGCCACACATCCACGATCGACGTTATCACATTTTCAGTGTGCAAAAATGTAATAAAAATTGAAATATTCTATTTATAGGATGATAATTATATCATGAATATCATATATATATGATTTATTTTACATTAATTTAATTAAACACATCGTCAATAAATTACATGTAATGTGTGAACATATCCAATCGCATTGAAGAGGTGGTAGTCCACACGTTCACAAATGATGTTATCATAATTACCTGAAATGGAAATCGTGAATGTATATGTTATATAAAAATAAAAGAAGTATCAACATAATATAAATGTCATATATATCATATAAATATAGGGTGTTAATCATAATTCCCTTCCAAGAGAGGTCTTAAAGGAAGAAGGTATTATATTGTTTCGTGAGGCGGTAGTTCACTATAAACACAAATGATAGGTTTGTTACCCATTTTATAGAACTATTTGTAGATATAGGTTGAACTCTGTGTTGAGTAAATAAGGTTTTACTTATGAATTTTCCATTACTTCATGTAAGGGGGAGATTATTAAGTCATTATGGGTTTACTTATGACATTACCATTCCTCTTGTTTTGAAAACCAGAAACACCTTATCTTAATGAAAACTTCATTTTACCCTATATTTTACCCCTATAAGGAAAAATTTCCTTCCATAAGGAAATTTATCCTTATAAAGTTTTCATTGCTCAAATCATAATTTTTCTAAGTTTAAGAATCAGATTGAAACCAAAAACCATGGAATCAAATAATACTCGGATATGAGGCATTCTGTTTAAGACACCAAATTCTGGTTATGAACTCACATGATGTTCAACTCCGAACTCTGGATACAAACTCATATGAATTCAACTTCAAACTCTGGATACAAACTCACATTATGTTCGACTCTGAATTCCGATTACGAAATTATGTAAAGTTCGACTCATAATTCTAATTATGAATTCCGAATACGAACTCTTAGTTGTTCTGACTCTGAATTCCGATTATAAATTCTAGTTACGAACTTTTCCAAGTTCTAACTTCGAGTTATCTGAATACAGACTCCGAACTCTTATGACTTTTGACTCTGAATTCTCATGAACTCCAACTCCGAACTTTGTAAGTTCAGATTCCGAATTCTTGTGAATCCAGACTCTGGATTTCCTTGAAATTCAGACATCAGAATTCTATAGAATTCAGGTTCTGAATTCCTAGAAAACAGAATCTGAATATCCTTGTACTATAGAATCTGAATTCATTTTTTACTTAGACAATGAACTTCCATTATCCTTCATTCTAAATATCAGATTTTAGTTATACTTACACTCATATTGCTCTAAAACGATGTCATGCATTCAGTTATAAACTACCCATTGTTTGAGTGACATGTGAACAAGTCCCTCCAAAATTTAAGGAAGAATATGAACATTGGAGGAGGGAGCCGGCTGATGGATCAATGCCTATAAATAGGATCTAATTTGAAAGACCTCAAAACTGTTTTGAGACATTCGACAAAGTGTTGTTGAAGTGATTTCTATAGTGGGTGGCTCTTATAAACTCTCAAGCTTGACTCCGAAAGTTTTGAACTGCATGTTCAAACTTTCCTCCGTGTAGATTTGATTAGTGTAGAGGATCGATTTCCTTGAAATCACAGAATTCAAGTTGTGAAGTCAGAGGTTCTGATTTCCTTACAAATCGATGGCTTTCAGGGATAGCAAGACAGATAACAATCATCAGATTGAGGGCTTACATGGGTTTGGGTAAGACAAACATTCATGAAAGTATAAATCAAGGGACCTCTTATCCATGGTTGTTGAATACCCTCCTCTTTCAGTTAAAAGAGTGGAAAACACTATTGAGATTCCATCATTGGATGAAGTAGGTGACACTTCTTGGTGGCTTTTGAGTACTTGAGAAGCTTATTGGTTCTATTTAAATGTATTGAACTGATTATTTGTTTTTTATACATGCATGCTTAAAAAATATGCTTGGTACACACCTTTAGGTGCTATACAACTTATATTCATCTAATACCATGCAAGGGTACTTTAGAAATCATGTATACATTAATAATTTAGTTAAAGATAAAGGATGAACCTCATGAGATGGATCTTAGTAGCTTTTTGCATGTTGTTTAGCAGGGGACCTTGAGTTTGTGACTAGTTGGAGTTATTGATTTAGTTATCCTATTTTATTTTACATACTTGTATCAACATGTTGTTTAGAATTTACGGGTAGATACTATATTCTGACATGGGATGTACCTTTTTCATATTGATATGTAAGACCCATTATTTTATGAATGAATTTCATTGTTTTGTTTTAGTAGTTACAATTGGTATGTATATTATGTGATATGATTATTTATCTTCTAGGACTGTTGTTTATTTCTATATTCTTTAATTTATTTGATATTGAATTTGATTGCACCATTGGAGGGTCTGGTTCAAATTGTTAAGTCTTATTTCTACTTTATTTTACATTTTTATTACTCAGACATGTATACCATTTATCCCCTAAGGGTATAGTCTAACCAACTAGTTAAATGACAACCTCACTACTATTCAGAAGCCTTTTGAATTTAGGGAGGCAATCATAAGGCTAGTGGAACCTAGAATGATAACACTGTTTAGGTGGATATTCATGTATGGGATTCTACACCTCATTTTTGTCATAAACCCACCCTAATAATCCTTTCGATGAAAACTAACTTAAGTTGTACGAAGAAGAGGTAATGTCCATAAACATGCATTTTATTTTATTTCTTCTTCACCTACATAAATTATTATTAGACCATGATGATATAATAAAATCATTCTATTATATATATTTATATTTGATGATGATAATTTAATAACCTAAATCCTTCTCATATTCCATCAAATGGGATACAAAATCATCATTTCTGTGTACAATGAAGCACTTCCCCATGAAACAATGTTTCCATTTTCTTTCACCACCTCTCACAAATGGATATAATGATTATTTTAATGTTTATATATATGATAATTAAGATATTATTATTCCCCCATAATGATAATAATAGTTAAAAATTCTTACTTTATAACATATTAAAAAACATTAACACACCTCATGTGTATGTCAAACCATCGTATCATGAACCAATGTGAGGTGCTGTCATTTTTATTCATCAAGGATGGTAATAAGGATAGATTAAATGAATAAATAATAATTTTTTATATAATTTTTTATTTAATTATGTTATCACAAAAAACTTATAACAATCTATTTCATGGGGGATACAATTAAATCGTTTTACTGTATGACGAACTACCCATCCGTGAATTGATGTTATGTGTATTTCACATAGGATATACATGGAAGGAAATAAGGGTAATTTTAAATAAAAATATGTGATATATATCACATAAAAATTATTTCTGAATTACAATATATTATTTACCCATATTCCATTCACTTCATTGAGAAAATGGAATAAATGTTCATGTGTGCGTATGACCTACCACCAACATGAAATGTATATTTCATTTTATATCTCAAAATTCTTTTTATTATAAAAATATTTATAATGAATATATATGATATTTATATAGAGACTAACATTTTTTAGATTATGGAACCATCATCAATGTAATTGGACTAAAAATAATATATCAAAACAAACACGAAAAACACAGGATTTATTTCCTAATAAATGATTTTTTTGAAACAATTATTAAAAAATATGTGATTAAAGGTCATATATAAATCATAGATGGTACGATATATATGATTTTGGTTCTATAATAGATTTATAATAAACAGATATTTTTTATACAGTTGGCACGAACATGTATGAAATATGTTGATACTTAAGGTAAGCGATTTGTGGTTTGTCTTTCATTTCAAGATGTATGTGCCATATTCACCGCTCGTTTTTATTACGGTGAATATATTGAACCATGTAAATTTAAAATAATAATATATATATTTTAAAGATATTTAAATTTTATTTTGGTGTTAATATTTAAATGGGATTAATAAACAAATTTTTACTAAGTGGTAATATAATTTGGTTTCAATTTTCCTTATTTGAGACATATGTCATGTTATGGACCTATATTTATTTTTAAGGTGTATATACTTCTCATTTGGAATGTTATATCAAGAATATTATTCAATTAATGATATTTAATGTCTAATTTTATGTTATTATTTAATGTGTATTATGATTTTAATGTTACCAATGTGGTATGTGTTTGATGTCAAAATCTCATTGTTTATCTGGATTATTTATTATTATACTTTTGATGATAAAATTTTATGATATATTTATCAATAAAATAACCCATTTTATTATCATATTTTTATTTACTAAGAATAATTTTTTTTTCTTCCATTTAATTTTCTTATGAACTAAATATTACAAATGAATGTTTTTATTGAAAATCAACTTTTTCTCCATTTAGTCAAAAACAAATTTCATCAATATACATGTTTTCTATAAATATTGTCAAAAATATTTTAATGTTACAATATGAACGTTTAAAGGAAATTTTACCCCTGTTTGGATTTATAAAAAAATTAAAAGGAATATACATGTCATTTTAGAAAACATGGCCTATTTGGATTTAACAAAAAAAATGATAAATAAATCATTACATTAACATGTAAAAAAATAATAGAATTTCTAACTACCATGAACATTATTTTTTTGAATCATACATTATATGTTTTCTGGTTTATCTTAAAAAAGGATTTTTAAAATGTTGATGATTTAATTTTTTTTAATGTGGAAATGATATTTTCCTCATGAAAGTTTATAAATTATTATCAATGCTTGCATGACATGTTTCCAATGTTATTTTCAAGGAAATTGACTTTAAAATGCTTTAAGTTCTAAAAAATGGGATTTTATGTGGAGATGCACTTTTCAAATATAAGTTTTCATTGGGATATTTATAAACAACATTCTATGTATGATAGAAACCATTGATGTTACATAATCATTACATGTTATATTATCTGGGGATACCAAATTTATTATTTCTTAAAATGATTTGTGTTTTTGAAGAAAAGATGTTTAGGAAACCCTATTTCTATACCATGATTTATATAATGATAAAATATTTATTAAAACTATTTCTCTTTCCTGGGTTATACCATGATAAAATAACTATGAAAGTTATTTATTTACATAGGTTATTGTATGATAATAATTTTTTTATACCTTTTTTATTTACATTAGTTTTTATATGATGAATGTTTTTTGAACTTGTGGAGCATGAATGTGTGATTTTGATTATACAATGGGTGGGACCTATATACATATCCAATGAAAAAGGTAAATATTTATATATCATGAGATAAATTTGGTTGGAATGGAAAAAAAACCCTATTTAGAAAGGGAGTTTCTCCACTATGATATTCTAGGGAGTCAACCTTGAATAATATGATGGTTTGGGAAGTGAACCCATTCAAGTATGATATCCTTGTAAATGATAAATTATACTAAGGAAATTATGTTTTATATTTAATGTTATCCTATAAATATATGTCTTATTCTAATGTTTTATTCTCATGGTTCATGTTCTCTTATTTCCTTATGATTCATGTCTTATGAACTGCTAATCATTTTAAAATGACTCAAGAATAAGATATTTTATATACATGGTATGGTTTTCAAACCTTATTCTCATATTCTAACACCCTTATGCCCAATATATACTTATGTAAGTACCCTGTTTACCATTGATGAACTTCCAATCTCACCCTTCCTTATTTTTCCTTTCCCCATGTTATAAAAAAATGTTTTAAGTTTGGTATGTCTATGAAGAGTTCTATGTGAGATGATATATATGGGATATTTTTATGGTCATTACATTAATAATATTTTTTTTCTAGTCTCTAAAGAAAATATAACATTATGACTATCAGGTGTGTGTTTTTATAATGTAATTAATATTCCTCTAAAAAGATGTATTTTCTAGGTTTAAAATTTCTAGGTTTCTAGAGTTTGTATCAAAGGGTAGGATTGGTTATATTTTTGAAAGTAGGATTGAAAAATATTAGGGAGATAACTAGGGATATTTATAAAGATATGAATTAGGATATACTTAAAGATGCATATAAGGTTGAGTCAATGTATATGAAAATGTGATGAAAATTTGCTAAAGGGCATAATGATTGGTTTCTGAGAAATTAATTCATTTTATAAAAACTTAATGTGGATATGGATATATAATCTGGGTAACTAGGGGTAATACCTCCAAAATGGGTGTATTTATAAATACTTTAATACCATCCAGTGTAAAAAAATGGGACTTTCTATACACCTCGGTTGAAAATCCTAATTGATAGTCTTTGAAAATTAAAAAACTCTTTAAAAACCATTATAAAAGATTTGACTATATGATGACCATGATTAACATAACCTAATCGTATTGACTCATAGAATGAAAATAATGTTTCATTATTTGGAAAACCTATAAATTGTTTTATGATATTATGTGGTTTCTGACATTATTAATTTTGTTGACATGATATTTTCTACTTGTAATCTAAATAGAGAACTAGAAGGAACTAAATTAACGTTGAATGTGATATAAAATGTATTTATGTAAAAACAAATGGGATGATGACTTATGTAATGGAATTTATGGTAATTTGTAATCAGTTATCTGGATACAAGATTAACAACTTTCACCTTACAAAATCTCAAAATCACCAAAGAAGTGAAGCAAAATGTTCATTGAGAGTTGAAGTGGTAGAGAACATGGGGAAAATAAGAATAAATTTTTTATATTCCGATAATGTGGAAAACATCAATCAATGGAATTTCTCAATGAGAAAATAATATATTTTATTTGTATAAAAATAGAATAGAGAATATAATTACTAAGTAAAAAATGAAAATTTTAGTTTACCCAAGGGATGAGAATATCAGACCCTCTAATGTTTTACCAATGGATAAATGTTTAGAATAAAATATATAGGGTAATTATAAAAATATATTTCCAATGTGGAAATCTCAAGAAGAAGATTAGTGTGGTGGTACAAGTAAATGCTTTATTTTTTATGATGAAGAGACTCTAAATGACAGATGAATGTAAGAAGGTATTAAAAAATATGATGTTAAATCCTAGTTAATGGTATAATAATGGTGTGGAATGATTTAAGATTTTGTGTATTGGAATTATAGAATTATATTATTTTAATCAACAAAATATATATTTATTTTTTTAGTTTATGGTTTTTTTTGTTTAGGACATTCAATAATATATTGAATAGTGTAGAAGTCCTAGATAATTTATTTTATAGAAAGGTGATATTTCTTGGAAAAGACATTATTAAAGGAAAATATTAACCTTTATATATTCCTAGTGTTGAGATAATTATTTTGAGATAAAGATTCGATTGATATGGATATAGTAAATTGTATATAACATATTACCTTGGAAAAAATTATTTATTTGTTGAAAATGTGTTTTACATTATCATTAATGGAGTTTATATAATTTTTTGATTTTATTTAATATATACAGTAATATATATTTTATTTTAGGAATATGAAATAATATATGTTTTCAATTAATTGTTTTGTTAATTTAGGTTATTACCATGTTATAAGAAAATATATGATCAATTTGTTCACATATTTTCTATGTGACATTAATTTATACTACATGTTGTTTGAGGAATTAATGATATTTTCATTTTATAAATTTGGTGATCATATTTATAGGTTTTTGAATTAAAATATTTGTTATATATTGAGTATCCTTAATTTGAACTATTAATGAATTTGATTAATTTTAACATCAGATGTTATTAAATATCCCATAGTAACAATGTTATTTTTCATAATATATAGTAAAATAAGGAATGGATAATCATTCTCTTATAGATGTTATGATACACTAGTTATCAAGTATAAAAAATTCATCCTCATTCTACAATGTAATAGATTATTTGGAAATTTATTGAAGAAAAATAGGATGATATTGTTCTTATGAAATGAAATGAAATAATGTAAGTATAACTTCCCTCGAAAATTCTTTAACTTTATAAAAATGAACTAAAAATAAAATGTTATCATATTAACATCACTTTTGTGGCATCAATTACATGTTAACACATATTTGGTTTATAGTATTTTAGTTTCTAATTTTTAAATTATCATTAACTATCTTTTGATCAATTATCGTTGTCACTCTCCAAAATTATTTGGCCATTACACTATTCTTTATTGTCAAAATGATCACATCTCACCAATGTTTTTTATTTGGAAACCAAGAAGGTGTTAATTTAGATAACCATTTAACATACCTTTATCTATTTTAAGGAAGATGTTTTGTTATCCCTTTTTACGATTTGGGTTTTCAAAAAATGCATTTATATATTCTAAAAACATTATTTCTGAGAACTTGTTGAAATTGTGAGGGCACCATATATATAAATGGCATGGAATTTAACAACCCCAGATTAGGTAAATAATAGTTTTTCAAATAAAAGTGATCCTTTCAATATTTTTTATTATACACAACATAGTGTTTATTTTTTGTTACACATAATAAAATATTTATATTGTACTACATTAAACAATTATTGTAGCTTTCTTTACATTCAACAAATATAATGAACAAAGAATGTCATACAATTAAAATATTATAACTTAAATAGCATATTTATCACATAGCCAATTAAATAGTGGGTATGAATAAGACTACTATGTTATGAATATTTATGTTTTACACATGTACATATAATTTACTCTTTGGTGACGATTCAATTAGAAATGTAAATAAAAACAATTTGAAAACAAAGGAAATAAATTTTTGAAATTTTTTTTATGCACAAATTTTTTTTACATAAATAAATAAAATAAATAATTATTTTATAGATATTTTAATGAAATATATATATATATATATTATATTCAAAAAAAATTAAAATTATTATTATGTGTTTTATAGTTAAGAGATAAGAATAAATCCAATTATATGCTTAAAATTTTATTTTTTTAAAAAATTAGTTTTGTCACGTTTCATGCGGTAATGTTAAAAATATGTTTTTATAGTTCTAAATTTTTTTAAAAAAAAATGAAACTGATTTCTTAAATCATAATTTCTAATTTATGTTAGTGTGTATGTTTTGTAAATTTCTGAAATTTTATAATTTTCTATGAATAACGAAATATACTAGTTTTTAAAAAAATCAGACATCTCATTTAAATACATTGAATTATACATTTTTTTAATAAGATTTTAACGGTAAAATTTGTTAAATTATACATATATATATATATTAAATGGATATAATTAATTGGTATCAATTTCATTTTGAAGTGTTTTTATAAAAACACTTTAAACTTCTGAATTATTTCTCTTTAGTAAAACTTTTTTATTAGATCAACATGATTAATTTTAACTTCCTATGATACCCAAATTTTATTTGACTACCTTGAAAACCTCAAATGAAATTTGGGCCATCAATATTTACAATGTTTTCTCCAAACCTTGATGTAAATGAAATATTTAAACCATCCTCAAATAACAACTATATAAGCCCCTACCTTAAAAATTACACATTCATATGTTTTTGTCATAAATTTAATTTCATTCACATTGGGGATATTTTAAAATATTTAGTTTTTGAGAATTAAGTCATATAAAATAAATCAAAACCATATAAAACAGAGTGGAAACTTTCAAACTATATCCATTCTCCCTCTATATAAAAATTGAAGAAGATAAAGCATGATATCTTTATGAATTATCTTTATGAATTTCAACTGAAACTATTCTAATAACTTCGTCATCATTAAATCCTAATAAAAAAATTCAATAATTTGAGAGGACAATTTAAATCTCATCAAGTGATACAAAAATATGGAAATTTTTAGTCCATTGAGAAACATGAAAAATAAATAATAACCATTTCTTAAAAATATAACAGTTTACCAAAAAATGGATATATCACTCTTTAATAGATATAATTTATGTTTCCTATTTAAATCTTATTATTTCAATGAAAAATAATTTTAAAACATATAATATTCATCTAGGTACATTGGGACATCATTACATGGAACCCTTACATAACCTGTAATGAAACCTTATAGATTGGAATAACCTCTAGAAAACATCCAATATAATTATCTTGAGAATATAATCATTACACTATGCATCGAGCGCTATCTGGGATCACCCATTTTGAAGCTATAACAGGCTCACATAGAACTATATGGACACAACCATCTTTTATAATGTGAAATAAAAAAATTCATCATTTGAAAAAACCTGTTAAACTGATCTGAAAATAACTTTCAAATATTAAAATACAAATTTATTTCAAAATCCCATTTTAATACATAATAAAACATTCTTTTAAAAAATAATTTTCAATACCAAAATACCCAAAAAAATTCATGAAGGGTTTTTATTTTACAAAACATTAAATGATACAAATGAATAAAAATGAAATAAAATGATTTCCATGATGTAGGAAAAGTAATTATCAGCAAGTATGATAAGAATATAACATCCATTTTTTAATTTGTCTAAACATTCTATATAAATCACATAAAAAGATTCCTTTTTATTTTTTTTAATAAAATTCAAAATAAAAAAAATTATTTTTTATTTATTTATATTATTAAAAATATAAAATAATAACAAAAATATTGAAATGGGGAAAACTATTTGAAAATTAAATCTTAAAACATTCCAAAATATATTTTTGAATCAAAGTGTCCCAGACCACATTGAAATATTTGACTCATATAAAAAATTAAAGAATAACATTAAAACATTAAATGTCAGGATTATAAAGAAAATTAACGATATAACATGTCATAAGAGATTCATATAAACCTTATATAATAATAAATGTGAATAACATCAAGATATGCTTTACTGAAAGGAGATTGAAACGAAATCACTTACCCTGAGTCTAACTTGTCACATGTGACATTATATTCATATATAATAATATTATGTTAACTATTTAGATTTCTTACAAACATTTCATATTTAACATTTCTTTTTTTCACTTGTTAAATTTTTTTAAACAACTTCTTCAACAATTATGGTTATCTTTGATGTTTTGATCATATTCGTTTTATATGTCAAAAAACATTGGTAGTGAAACTATGGACAAATGGTCAATTATATAAAACTCTATTGAATAGTAATAACTAAATAATTATCATATATATACATAAATTATAATTTTAAATTAATCATGAAATATTTAAATGAAAAATGAACCAATGATATAATCATGGAGATGGTAGGTCGTACATACACATGAGTCACATTCCCATTTTTCAATTATAGTTACGAAATCTAGATAAGAAAAATTTATCTTCCCAAAATGATCATTATATAATAAGTAAAAACATATTTAATCTTATATATACTTTCATATATAATTATTGTGATGGAAAAGTTATCACATTTATTTGAGGAGGCGGTAGGCCACACATCCACGATCGACGTTATCACATTTTCAGTGTGCAAAAATGTAATAAAAATTGAAATATTTTATTTATAGGATGATAATTATATCATGAATATCATATAAATATGATTTATTTTACATTAATTTAATTAAACACATCGTCAATAAATTACATGTAATGTGTGAACATATCCAATCGCATTGAAGAGGCGGTAGTCCACACGTTCACAAATGATGTTATCATAATTACCTGAAATGGAAATCGTGAATGTATATGTTATATAAAAATAAAAGAAGTATCAACATAATATAAATGTCATATATATCATATAAATATAGGGTGTTCATCATAATTCCCTTCCAAGAGAGGTTTTAAAGGAAGAAGGTATTATATTGTTTCGTGAGGCGGTAGTTCACTATAAACACAAATGATAGGTTTGTTACCCATTTTATAGAACTATTTGTAGATATAGGTTGAACTCTGTGTTGAGTAAATAAGGTTTTACTTATGAATTTTCCATTACTTCATGTAAGGGGGAGATTATTAAGTCATTATGGGTTTACTTATGACATTACCAATCCTCTTGTTTTGAAAACCAGAAACACCTTATCTTAATGAAAACTTCATTTTACCCTATATTTTACCCCTATAAGGAAAAATTTCCTTCCCTAAGGAAATTTATCCTTATAAAGTTTTCATTGCTCAAATCATAATTTTTCTAAGTTTAAGAATCAGATTGAAAAAAAAAACCATGGAATCAAATAATACTCGGATATGAGGCATTCTGTTTAAGACACCAAATTCTGGTTATGAACTCACATGATGTTCAACTCCGAACTCTGGATACAAACTCATATGAATTCAACTTCAAACTCTGGATACAAACTCACATTATGTTCGACTCTGAATTCCGATTACGAAATTATGTAAAGTTCGACTCATAATTCTAATTATGAATTCCGAATACGAACTCTTAGTTGTTCTGACTCTGAATTCCGATTATAAATTCTAGTTACGAACTTTTCCAAGTTCTAACTTCGAGTTATCTGAATACAGACTCCGAACTCTTATGACTTTTGACTCTGAATTCTCATGAACTCCAACTCCGAACTTTGTAAGTTCAGATTCCGAATTCTTGTGAATCCAGACTCTGGATTTCCTTGAAATTCAGACATCAGAATTCTATAGAATTCAGGTTCTGAATTCCTAGAAAACAGAATCTGAATATCCTTGTACTATAGAATCTGAATTCATTTTTTACTTAGACAATGAACTTCCATTATCCTTCATTCTAAATATCAGATTTTAGTTATACTTACACTCATATTGCTCTAAAACGATGTCATGCATTCAGTTATAAACTACCCATTGTTTGAGTGACATGTGAACAAGTCCCTCCAAAATTTAAGGAAGAATATGAACATTGGAGGAGGGAGCCGGCTGATGGATCAATGCCTATAAATAGGATCTAATTTGAAAGACCTCAAAACTGTTTTGAGACATTCGACAAAGTGTTGTTGAAGTGATTTCTATAGTGGGTGGCTCTTATAAACTCTCAAGCTTGACTCCGAAAGTTTTGAACTGCATGTTCAAACTTTCCTCCGTGTAGATTTGCTTAGTGTAGAGGATCGATTTCCTTGAAATCATAGAATTCAAGTTGTGAAGTCAGAGGTTCTGATTTCCTTACAAATCGATGGCTTTCAGGGATAGCAAGACAGATAACAATCATCAGATTGAGGGCTTACATGGGTTTGGGTAAGACAAACATTCATGAAAGTATAAATCAAGGGACCACTTATCCATGGTTGTTGAATACCCTCCTCTTTCAGTTAAAAGAGTTTATAATTGTTACTTGTTGTATTACCATAGTGGAAAACACTATAGTTAGATTTTATACGATTAAATGTAGAATCTTATCGGTTGTAATATTTTGCTATGTTTAATTTCTAGAATCGCTTTTCCAGAATCAAGAATGGTTTTAGAACATAGAGGTGTTGTGAATTTTGGTTGTTCAAAATTTCCATAGGTAATTTTTAAAGATTAAAATTCACCCCCATCTTGTATTTGTATCTCATGTTTACATATTAGATCCTACATTTGTTATTATAGAGTATATCCTACTCAGACATTCCATTCTAACCATTGGTATCAGAGCATTGGTTAACTCTTAATTAATCTCACGATTAGATTCAGAAGAGAATTCTCGAAATTAATTTTCGAGATTCATACTTTTTCAGATTTTGTTTTTCTGACCCATAATGTTCAAATTTTATCTTTATTAGATATACTCTGGTTTTTTATTTTACTTGCTTAGGAATATTTTCTCTTGTTTACAAACTCATACTACTAACAAGTTCTTTGTGTAAATAATTTTCTTAAAGATGGAAGGAATTAATGTTGGTTCCATAAAAAATCTCAATCCAAAAATACCACCTATCTTTGATGGAAGTTACTATGAATATTGGAGAGATTGTATGAATACATTCATTATCAAAACTGGTGTAGACAACTTTTTTATGATTACTATAGGATATAAAATTCTTGACAAAGAATTTAGTACCTTTACTAATCAAGGAAAGCTTGAATATCAACTAAATTATAAGGTACACAATACTGTACATTGTTCCATGACTAGAAATATATATAGCCAAATTTCATATTGTGAAGAAGAAAATTATATATGGAATAAACAAGTTGTTACTCACTTTGGAACTTCCAAAGTCACTAAACAAAGAAGAGCCATGCTCAGAGAAGAATATCGTGGTTTTTATTTTCCTTATGGAGAACTTGTAAGCAATATATAACAAAGGTTTATGACTATCATGAATAACTTACAATATATGGGAGAAAAAGGTTTGGACGATGAGGAACTTGTTGATATGATCATATATATCATGTAAAATGAATGGGAGTACAAGAGGACTAGAATTTATGAGAACTGGAAAGTCACTCGGATTTCCTTAGATGAGCTGTTTAGAAATTTTCTTCAGCATGAAACCAGATTGAAAAGAGATGCTAAAAATGTTAGAAGAAGAATGGGAATGGAGGAGTTGATTTTACTACCACTTCTAAACATATGAAATACCAGACCCTATAATGGGTAACTAGATCAATGTAAAAGAAGGTCATTATTTAGTCAGAATCTAGTGATACAGAAAAGTCAGATATTGAGTTAGCAATTCTTGCTTGGATAATGAACATGACTGTAGTTTATAAGATTCATCAAAATAAGTAAATCAAGAAAGACCATAGATATAATAAAGATGGATAAGTTAGTTGTTATGAATGTAGAAGAACATGTCACATTAGACCTGATTGTACCTTGTGGAAAAAGAAGGATAAGAAGGAAAGGAATTCAGAAAGAAACAAGAAAAAATTATATCGATCAAAGCACAAGAAAAGTCTTACAACTAATGATACGTGGAGTGCTAGCTGTGGAGACTCTTCAGAAAGTGAATCTTTTGAATATGATTCATCAACACATAAGAATATGAGATTCATTGCTACAACTTATTTTCCTAATACATGTCTTATGGCCAAGGTATCCTCTGTCAAGGCTTTTACAAATTTATCTCTTGATAAGAATTACTATTCCGAAAATAATACATCTAATGAAGATAATTCATCTCCAGAAAATGAATAACCTTCATATAAAGAAGTATCTAGATTTTACAGGTTACATGAAGAAAAAAATGTTAAAATTTATACAAAATTAGACAAGGAAAATACTAGAGAATTAATTCTTACAAAAGATATTTCAGATCTTTCGAGAGCTCTTGGAGATAAAGAAAAGATTTTAAAAAAACATTCTAAAGTCCTTGAGAAAGAAAATTCTGCCAAGGAAATACTTTCTAAAGATCTAAGAATACTATTTTAAAGATAAATTTTTTTGAGGAAAATATAACTCTAAGGAAATGATTCCTGAGGATAGGAATTTAGTCATCAGACTGAAATCCGAAATATTTTCTCTTAAGAAGCTTCTTTCAAAATTTACCTCTGGGAAGGAAAATTTAGACAATATGTATTCTCAAATTAAACCCCAAGGAAGCACTACTAGAGTAGGTTATACTAACCAAAATTCGGTATTCAAAAACAACAAATTTGTTCCTTCTAAAGCCCCTTTTTACGCTAAATGTAAATGTGTTGGGCATTGGAAGAAAAATTGATCCTTGAATAAAGATCAATCTCTTAGGTTTCATGCAGCTTATTTTTCTAAATAAATATGGATACACAAAATTTTATTGTCTAACAATTTTGGATCCATGCAAGTCTGGATTCCAAAAACCTAACTTTTTCTTATTTTCAGGAAAATAGAGAAGATACCAATAGAAACACATAGTACATGTATAGTGGATTTTCCCGAGATATGACTGGTAGCAAAAACTATTTTGAAAAGATTATCAAGATGAATGGAGGAAATGTAACTTTCGAATATAATTATCAGGGAGAAATTATTGGTATAGGTAACATATTTCTTCTTGAAAAAACATTAATTTCAAATGTTTTATTTGTTAAGGTTCTTAAGAACAACCTCATTATCATAAGTTAGTTATGTGACGAAGGTTAACTTGTGAATTTTAGGAATGATAAGTGCTTAGTACACAATTACAAGGAAGAGTTTATTATTTCTACCCATAGTTCAGATAATGTTTACACACTAAACATAGAGGACCTTAGAATCCAAGACATACCTTGCCTTAGTGCAATGGAAGGTCATTATTGGTTATGGAATAGAAGGTTAGGACACTCTAACCTTAGGAACTTATGAAAACATTCTAATAAAGTACAAGTTAAGGATATACTGGAGCTTAGATTCGATTCATCAAAAGTTTGTGATCCTTGTCTATATGGAAAGAAACATAAATCAAGTTTTAAATTAGTTGGTGAAGTCACAACTACTAATGCAGTACAGTTAGTGCATATGGATGTTTTCGGTCCTACACAAACTGGAAGCATTGGAGGCAAGTACTTTGTATTTGTTGTAGTTGATGATTACACTAGATTTACATGGGTCTATTTTCTAACAAGGAAGTCTGAAGTCTTCTTGTATTTCAAAAGCGATAGAGCCCGTGTTAAAAATGAGAAAAACCGTCCAATGAAAACTATTCATAGTTATCATGGTGGAGAATTTCAAAATTATTATTTTGAAACATTTTGTAGTAGAAAAGGCATTACTCATAACTTCTCTACACCCAGAACACCTAAAAAAATGGTGTTTTTGAAGGATGAAATAGAATTATTCATGAGATAACTTGAACCATGTTGAGTGAGTATTATATTTCCAAATAGTTTTGGTCTGAAGTTGTTTGTACTGCTTGTTATACTACAAATTGAGTTTTTATTAGAACTTTTCTAAATAAAAATCCTTACGAGTTATGGAATGGTAGAAAACATGGACTTTCAAAATTTTAGGTTTTTGGATGAAAGGTATTAATTTTTAATGCTAAAGATAATCATTATAAATTCACAACAAAATATAAAGAAGGAATTTTTTTAGGATACTCCACAACTTCTATGGATTATAGAGTTTTCAATAAAAAAACTTGTACTATTGAAGAGACAGTACATGTTAAATTTGATGAAACTAATGCTTTTGTTTTTAAACAACCCCAACCTACTTCTTCATATGTTTTTTCAATAACTGATTATCAACCTTTCATAGGAGATCCTTCTGATAAGGAAAATATTCAATAAGATACTTTTGAAACATTTACCTCCCAATATTTCCTACCCTACGTTGATGAACAGGTTTTACAAAACCCAATTCAGTCATTTCTAAGGAATCATACAACTGATAGTATCATCGGTGATTTGAATCAACCTCTATGGACTAGAAGATCCATAAGAAATGAATTAGAACATTTGGTATTTATTTTCAAATTAGAACCAAAGAGCATTGATGAAGCTTTAGGTGATGATGATTGGATCAAAGCCATGCAGGATAAGTTAAATGAATTCGAAAGGAATAAAGTCTGGACCGTGGTTGAAAGACCTAAGGAAACTTCTGTTATTGGGGTATAATGGGTCTTCAGAATTAAGTGTGATGAAAATGGAATCATTGTAAAAAAAGCAATATTAGTTACTAAAGGCTATAATCAACAAGAAAGAATAGACTATGAAGAAACCTATGCTCCAGCAGCTAGACTTGAATCTATTCTTATTTTACTTTCCCTTGCAACATTCTTTAATTTCAAGATTTTTCAAATGGATGTGACATGTGATTTCCTTAATGGTTATGTTCAAGAGGAAGTTTTTTTGAACAACCTCTTGGAATTGAAGATACAAAACATCCAGATCATGTTTTTAGACATACCAACGATTTTTATGGCCTTAAACAAGCCCCTCGAGATTGGTATGATAGACTTACATCATTTTCTCTTCAAAATAACTATGTTAAGGGAAATGAAGATCCATCCCTTTTTATATAGAAACATAAGAAAAATGGGTTGGTTGTTCAAATTTATGTTGATGACATTATATTTGGTTCAACTCAGCAATCTTTAACTGATTCCTTTGCGGATCTAATGAAATCTGAGTTTGAAATGAGTATGATGGGTGAGTTAACATTTTTCCTTGGTTTTAAAATTTCTCAAAAACTAGAAGGAATCTATATATCCCAACATAAGTATATTAAAGATCTTTTAAAAAAGTATGGATATTACAACAATAATAGTATAAGTAGTCCCATTGGTACTCCAAATATACTTGACCTTGATGAAGCTAGGAAACCAGTAGATCAAACATATTTTCGAGGTATGATAGGAAGTCTACTTTACTTGAAATCTACTCATCTAGACATAGTGTTTTCAGTATTCTTATGTGCAAGATATCAATCCAATCCTAATGAATCTCATTTAAAGACAGTGAAAATAATTTTTCTCTATTTAAAAGGAACCATGGATTTAGGATTATTTTATACTTCTGGAAATGATTTAATCTTAAAAAGATTTTCGGATTCTGACTTTGTGGGATGTATAATGGATAGAATGAGTACTTCCGGAAATTGTAATTTATTAGGAGATTCATTAGTTTCATGGTCTTTCATGAAGCAACACTCAGTAGCACTTTCCACTAATGATGATGAATATGTAGCAGCTGGAAGATATTTTTCTCAAGTGTTGTGGATACAACAAACACTTAAAGACTATGGCTTGAATTTTACTAATACTAAAATTTTGTGTTATAGCACAAGTGCCATTTCCCTTAGTAAAAACCCTGTACATCACTCTCATGCAATGCACATAGATATTAGACATCACTTTCTTAGGGATCACACACAAAAATGAGATATAATTCTTCGATTTATCTAAACGCAAGATCAACTTGCTAACATTTTCACAAAATCATTACCTTCTAATAGATTTGAATACATTAAACAGAAGTTAGGAATGATAACCGTGAGGTAATCTTCCTCCATTAACATTCTATTGAACCAATCTCCTTACAGTAATAAACCTTTTTTCATAGAGGGAGTACATCTATTATTAATGTTTTTAAAAACAATTTGTAGTTGATTTTTCAAATTTTTCGTAATGAAAACATTTCGTAGTTGATTTTTCAAATTTCTTGAAATGAAAATTTTTCGTAGTTGGTTTTCAAAATTTTTCTTAATGATGTTTTTAAATTTTTTGTATTAAAGTTTTCATATAGTTTCATAATATAATTCATCAGACTTGACATTTTTGTAATGAAAAATCTTAAAACCTGAAATTTTAGGAATGAAAATCTTCAGACCTGAAATTTTCATAATTGAAATTTTCGAAATTGTATTTTTCATAGTGAAGGGTTTTTCGTATTCATGTTTTTTGTGGAATCCAATGTTATTGAAGAAGAATATTACTCAGTAAGAATAATCTTTCTAGAAATCTGAAAGGTATGATTCTTTCTTGAGTTTTTCTTATTTACCTTTTACTTGCTGTTAGTTTCTTTTGGTTTTAAAATTTCTCAGATTGAAGTTTCCTTAAATCCGAATGTTTTCTTTTTAAAACCTCAAAAGATCGGATCCTAGAAAATTTTTCCCTATAGTTTCTATTTCAATCTTCAGATCAGATATGAAGAATTATTATCCATTGGATTCAAATGGGAAGTTCAACAGTCACTTCATCGCCTATATAAAGGGGACCCCTGATGGTTGTCCCACATCGATTTTCAAGCTCTTGCATACTGAAGCTCTGTCCCTCAACAAAAGCTTGTTTCAGATTCTACAGAAGTGCTCCAGTCTGAATGTCTGCTGAAGCCCCTTCTCAAGATATGTCTACAGTTATGCCAATTCTGGAGTGGAAAATATATAGGGAGAGGTTGGTACACCCAAATTTTTTCAACAAGTATGACTCTATTATTTCTATGAACATAACGCTCAATGTGTGGGAAATTTTATCTATTTCTATGACAAAAGCTCAAGATGTAGTCTATCCGGATCTTCTCATCGAATTCTATGAATCAGTTTTCTTCTTTAAGGGAGAGGGTAAAGAAAAATTCTCTTTAAATAGTTATGGAAAAACATATAAACTCTCATACAACAAAGATGCGAGCTTGGTGGGGCTATAATATGAAATAGAGGACGAGTTTTTCTCTCACAAGTTTCTAGAGGCTCAAGGAATCTTCGTTAAGGTGAAGGCTATGGAATGACTTGGGCTTACTGATGTCAAAACCGCAAAAATTTCCCATCTGTCTACCAACAATCAGATTACACAGTTATGGGTGAAAGGTCTCATCGTACCGAGGAAGGGTGATAAGAACACCCTTAAGAAAAGTGACATGTATATCCTAGATTTTTCATTAAATCTACGGAAGGTTAATCTCATGAGACTCATTCTCATTACAATTGAGAAAAAAAAAATTGGAATATGAGACATCAAATTATCATGTGTCTTGCATTACTTTCCTAGCTAATAGTTTGGTGCCTAGAATCCTTCAATATCCCCTACAACTCCAAGACAAGGAATTTCATGGTGATGCTGATAAGTGATGATACACTAAAAAGAATAAAGGTTGGTCTCTCCAAGGAGTCAAGAGAATTTTATGATCAACCTGAGGAAGAGGAAAAATCTATTTCAGAAAATGTTGAAAAAGCAGAACAATCAATGAAATATGGAATGAAAAGGATGTTGAAGAAACTGAATGAATAAGGCAAAACCAACAAAGCTAAAGAACATCAATACTCGCCTCCTAAACCAAAGAACCAAAAATCCCACCCTTATAAAGTCATAGAAAAATGGAGGGACTATAAGAAAAATAGAAAAGTAGGAGAGACACAGTTCAGTTTGGATCCTGCGGAGGATAAGGCCTTGAAAGAAAAAGCTGCCAAGGAGATTGAGAAACAATAAAAAGAGAAGAAGCTCAATAAGAAGATGTTAGAGGTAGAGATTGTGAAATCTCTTTTAAAGGACACTTAGGTTTCTTCCAAACAAATCCCCGTACCGAATGACTTCCTAGTAGAATAATTTCTTGAGACTCCGAGAATGTAGTTCATGTCTCCAGAAAAATTCAAAGAGATAGAAGTTGAGAAGGAAACTGTAGAAGATGTCCAGGAAGCTCAAAGCTCTGAAAAGATAGCCGATTTGATAATACAAGTAAAAGACTTATTGGAAAGGAAAAGTTCTTCCGATAAATTTTCACTCTGGTCTTCTCAAGCCGGATCATTGAAACTTGTTACACCTAGAGATGATGAGATGGGTGAAGAGGATGTAAACAAGACATCTGAGGAAGAGAGTCAAAATCATGACTTCATTATTCCTGATGATGTTGAGGTTAGTTCTGGGAAAGAAAAAGTTGATGATGATAAAATTTTTCAATTATCTTGAAGTGAGCATGATTCACCTGATGATGTGGTAATTCTGAAAATCAACAAAGGGAAACAAGTGGTTGTTGACACTCCAAAAAAAGAAATTTCGAGGAAGAAAGAATCTTGAGGATCCTCTAAGAGGAAGCTGGTAGAGTTAGAAGAAGAACCCTCTCCTTGCAAAATGTATTATTCAAAGTCAACACCTTTGGGATATGATTTTTTGGTACAGTCCCTAAAGAAGCTGGTGGAAACCATTTCTTTTTTTCCTACAATAGAATCTAGATGATAGATTCTTCAGCACAGTATGAATCAGAAAGCAGACTCTGTATCCATGGTTATGAATAGATGTGTTAATATTGATGCTGATCAAAAAAAAATTCTGATCAACTATGATGCCCATAGGAAATCATGCAAGCATATGACCAAATGGTCAAAGAAAATCGTCAAAGATATAGAAGAGCTTGATCAGTTCCAAGAAGATGTCAAGGAAGCCTTTGGTACAAAAGAAGTCAAAATAAAAAATCATTCAGATAGGTTTCAAGAAAAGCTAAATCTTGAACCAAATACTTGGATTCAAGTGGTGAAAAATCAGAATTGGAAGCTGAGTTATTTTGTCCAAATCTGGAAAACTGAAAGTGATCTCCGGATCTAGATGGAAGAAAATCTTGTAAAGCAAGATGACTTGTCAAAGGCTCAGGCAGAGGCCCTGAAGCCTCAAGAGGACATGATCACAACCATAGAAAATCATTCCTAGGAAGATCACAAAGAGCTGAATAATTTGAAGACAATTGTGAAGAATCTCATGCCCAAGGAAAAAGTTTCAAAATGAATGCCACTTCGATCATTTGTTGTATTTGTTCCTTGTACGAATTCTTCCAATAATAATGAAATTATGGTTGTATCTTTTGTTTTGATGTATATACTAATATTTCAGGTACTATATTTTTTCCATTCCCTCAAACACTTTTTGAAAATCACAAAGGGGGAGAAGGAAAAAAAGAATTCTTAAGAGGAGAAGGAAAAATATTTATAAGTATAGAAGAACTATCCCCAAGTAAGGTGGAGTTTAAGTAAGGGGGAGTTCTCATTATGAATATTTCCACATTCAAATGAAAATACTCATTCAGAAAGTGTAGAATACAATCCTTATAGTTTCAAATCCTAAGGGGGAGTTATTCGTATTCACCATTGTTTATAAACAAAGAGACATAGGATTTAATTTCAAAGTCTAGAAATTTATTCTAAGCCCTTATATTCTTTTTTGAAAAGATTTTTGTACTTTCCAAAAAGGGGGAGATTGTTGTGTCAATAAGGTTTACCTTATGACTTTTCGATTCCTTCATGAAAGGAGGATATTGTTAAGTCATTAAGGCTTTCCTTATGACTACCATTCCTCTAGTTTTGAAATTCACAAACACATTATCTTAAGGAAAACATCATTTTACCCTATATTTTTCCCCTATATGAAAAAATTTCCTTCCCCAATGAAATTTATCCTTATCATGTTTTCTTTGATCAAATAATAATTTTACTATGTGTAAAAATTGGATTGAAACCAAAAACCACGAAATCATAAAATACTTAGATATGTGGCATTCTTTTTAAGACTCCGAATTCTGGTTTCGAGCTCACATGAAGTTCAACTCCGAACTATGGATATGAACTCACATAAAGTTCAACACCGAACTCTAGATACAAACTCACATAAATCTCGACTCCAAATTCAGATTACGAAATTATATAACATTCGACTAATAATTCTGATTATGAATTCCAGATACGAACTCTTCTAAGTTATGACTCCAAATTCCATTTACGAATTATGGTTATGAACTTTTCCATGTTCTGCCTATGAGTTCTCTGAATACAGTATCAAAACTCTTATGAGTTCTAACTCTGAAATCTCATGAACTTCAACTCTGAACTTTGTAAGTTCAGATTCCGAATTCTTGTGAATCCAGAATCCGAATTTCCTTGAAATTCATTCTTCGTAATTCTATATAATTTAGGTTCCGAATTCCTAGAAAACATAATCCTAATATCCTTGTACTATAGACTCTGAATTCAGTTTTTTCTTAGACTCCATACATTCATTTACCTTCATTCGGAATATTAGATTTTAGTAATACTTACACTCATATTGTTCTAAAATTATTTCCTTCTTTCAGTTATCAACTAACTATTGATTGAGTGACACGTGAATAGGTCCCTCCAAAATTAAATGAAGAATATTCACGTTGGATGCCTATAAATAAAATCATATTTGAATGAGCTCACAAATTTTTTCAAGAAATTTGACAAAGTGCTGTTGAAGTGATTTCAAGAGAGGGAGGCTCTTATAAACTCTCAGGCTTCGTACATAAAGTTTTGAACTACTCATTCAAACTTTTCTTCATGGATATTAGCTTAGTGAAGAGGTTTTATTTCCTTGAAATCAGAGACATCGAGTTGTGATGTCATATGTACCGATTTCCTTACAAATAGAGGGCTCGTGGGGAAAGAAAGAGATATACGAATCTTTGGATTGATGGCTTACATGGGTTTGGATAAGAAAAACTTTATTGAAAGTATAAATCAAGTGACCTCTTATCTAGTGTTGTTAGAGACCCTCCACTTTGGGTTAAAAGAGTTTATACTTGGTACTTGTAGTATTACTACTTTGTTTTCCACTGTGCATTTGTATTGTTAAGGAAGGTATAACTTTCATATACTTCCTTAATATTGTACTCTTATTTAGTTATATTATATATGCTTTAATGTAGAATCTTATCTATTGTAAGCTTTTGTTATGTTTTATTTCTGGAATCTCTTTTCTGGAATGAAGCAAGGTTTTAGTACATAGTGGTGTTGTGAATTTTGGTTGTGCAAAATTTCCATAGGGAATTTTTAAAGAATATAATTCTCCCCCCATCTTTTATTTGTATCTCATGTTTACATATTCTATCCTATATTTGGTATTATTGATTATATCATACTCATACATACCATTCTAAAACTATAAACATACAAAAATATAAACTTGTTGAGGATATTGATTTTATTATATAATAATGCAATAGTAATAATTGAATGGTTTAATAAAGAAAAAAACATTAGTGATCATTGAAGAAAGTTTCATATTTTTGGGGTAACTCATTTTAGTTTACACCAAAGAGAATCATTGGATTTCTTTTCTAACCAATGTGAGGCTTCCATGTTTAAAAGAGGGATGGTGGTAGATTATTTTTGATGGTTTTTGGATGATCCAAATTATATATACCCTCACTTTTCAAACAATAACATTACATAATTTTTTTGGAAAACACAAAACATTACACACACAAACACATGAAGACCATAATAGTCTACTGCCTTTAAAAAACATGGAAACATAAATATTGGTACCTAAATTAGATACATTATACCCGACTAGTTTTTTCGGGATTAAAATTATTCTTATACACAAAATACACAATACATACCTTTATAACATGGCGCGAGAAACCTAAAAAAGGGTGAACTAAAATTTTTAGTAAACATAAACATGGGATAAATGTATGAATAATATTGAGCATAAGAGTACGAGAAAAAGATCATGAAGATAGAAGATCACACTCTTCATATAAAATATCATAACAGAGATCATGCCATTCATATTTCAAGTTCATAATAATTGAATCATAATAAAATAAATATAATATTCCACAAAAGAATAACATAGGAATAAAACATGGAATTGTGTAAAATGCATATGAATATAATATGATTTAAATAGTAGCTGAGGAATCACTACTAAAAACATTATAGTGGACAAACCCGTTTGCTCATCTAGGTAAACCCCTATTCCAGCCCTATATTTCTTAACCGTGTCAACCCTTATTATGACCATGTATTACTGAACAAATTAAAGCCTTGTTCCAACACTGTATTACTAAACTGAGTGAACCCTCATTCCAGCACTATTTACTAACTATGATATAAATAATTACCCAATGTACTGGACAAAGATATAGGTCCCACCCGTCACATAATGAAATCATACAAACATGTGATACAAGAACATAAATGAAAATATCATAACCCATGAAATGAAATGGGTATCATTAACATGTAAACATATCCTAACATGTTTAAATAGATATTTTTTATAATCATTTCATCATAAACATAAAATGTGAAAAGAAAAGGGTTTCAAAAGCATATATCCCGTGAAAGAGAACATGTTCCATAACATCATGCTCTCAAAAAAATATATTTATATAAATAATATGATTGGAAACATTGAATAATTTCTACATAAAGTCACGAGAAACATTAATTTATGATTCCATAGTTGGTAAATAATTTTTAAGGATATTTTAGAACATTTATTGAAGAAAATATCCTTTATTATTTTAAAAATTCATTTTATTACTTAGAACCTTTTTAAAAACATTTTCTAGAAAATATATTTCAAAAATTATAATGGATTTATTGAAAATAATACATTTTTAAGAAAATTTCCCATCAAAATGATCTATGGGATCTTTTGAAAACATTTTTGAAAACATGGTTATTTAATACAATAAATTTCAGAATGAAGAGAGAGACACTCAGATTTTTCTTAAAACATTATCTCAAGTACCAAAGAGTGGAAAATGGTGCTAAAACAAAAGGATATATTAAACAAATGGAAAAGAAATAAACTCATGAATATTATTGAGATCTGGACCATAATATTGCATCTAAGGAATCATAATCATAACCCATCATGAAAAGAGATGAGATCTTGTCAACAAACTGTTATAACTAAGTAACATGGGATTATAATATAAATGTATGTAAATGAAATAAAAATATATGTAAAATATCATGAATGAAGGATATTTATGATATATATTGTAAAATTTAAGTATATACACCTATAAAAAGAGTTTAGGTGCATAACAAAACATGATTCTCAAAGAAGACAAATTGAGACAAAACCTTATTGCCGATTTGGTATGTTTTGAAGCATAATCCCCATGAATGAAAAATTATAGAATTAACAAGTTATTAAACATAAATTTAATTATTATATTCATATAATGAAATAATGGGATGTACATACACCACACAAAAGGAATGTGTGGGGAACAATACATGTATCTCACAGAAATTAATAGTGAGATGAAATTCCCTAAACCTTGTATCTTGACTCTCTATGTACTTGTAAAACCTTCCTTTATAATAAATATAAATTTATTCTAAATATTTTACAAAATAATGTAATTATATCAATTACCATATATTTTTTGATTATGACCTTATTCTACCAGCTTTTTTACGATTCTATGTTAAGGTTTCACTTCGGGAAATATTCTCTTGGTTCTTCACATGTGTCTTAATTTTTTATATCATTAGTCCGTATACATATATGACGATTCCAGAATGTAGAAACTAATGTAAATGTTAGGTATATATAGTATATTTATATTTTTATAATTTATAGCATAATGAATTATAAAATGGAATACACTGTTCATGGATACGGTAAGTAATATGTACACACGAACATTGTTTCTATCATTATTGACATATTAAATGAAAGTAGGAAAATGACATATGTATATATATATATGTATATTTGTGTATAATTATTCAATTATAATGACTATATCATATTTATCTTTTACGTTCACTATAATCATCCTTAATACATTCCATGTGTTTTGTGAACAAATCACATCGCTTCGAGGGGCAATGGTTCACATTTTCTCAAACTAGATTATCATATTAACACCATATGGAAAGTGAAATTATGTGTGTTTTAAAAAGAAATAAAGAAGATTAATTTAATAATAACCACAATATATTACCTATATAAATAGAGTGTCCATCGTAATGTCCATCATGACTGGTGTTAAATGAAAAATGAAGAATCATTGTTTCACAAGGTAGTAATTCGCGAAACACTGAAACAATATGTTAGATATCCATTAGATGGAGGTGTGTTTAAGTGTAGGTTGAAACCAAAGCATAAAAGATCCTATTATATTTATTATATTGGTTTTTATATAAAATAATGGAATAAAAAGAGTGTAGGTTGTGTATAAGTAAAAAAAATAAAAGTGATTGAGAGAATACATTACCTGTAAATCTGAGAACTCCTTTTGGTATGCGCAAAAAGGCATATCCATGAGAGAATTTCTTCCCTAATAGAGGCTTAAAGATCAAAGGGATGATTTTTGGGATGTTTATTTGAAAGGTATTTTCTAAAATTAAGAGTCCTGTGAGGTTTGAGGAATGGGTAGTGGTAGTGGCCTTTTATAGTGTAGGTGGAGTGTCACTCTTGAAAATATTTGAAGAGAGAATTACACCAACACTTTTTCAAGTTTCATGTGTTTTGAATAATGGAACAAGGTTGATATAATCGATTATAGGATAATGATATGGCCATCCAATGGGTGTTGGACAAGTTTCTACGTTATTTTGGGACTTAAATTTAATGTTTTGTACTTTATTAGAAAAATTTCCCTCTTAATCGATGTAATTAATTTTACCACATTCATTATTCTATTTGGTCAAAAACAAAATTATGCATATAAGAAATTATAAATTACGATGATTCTAAATAAAGAATCCATTTATCTAAATTCTAATAATATAAGTGGAATACATTAATTCAAATGAATTAATACTATTGTTGAAACAAAATTGCTGGTTGTAAAATAGTGATCAAAATTTTCCCCAGAATTTATGTCCTATTTCAATGTGTAAATGGTTATAATTACAAAAAAAGAATTAAATGTTAAAAATTGATATAACTCTCATTTTATATCAGATTAAAATATATTTTATCCGTATAAAGAAATTAAATTGAGAAGTAGTTTTGAATTAATATCTTGTATTTTTCTATATTCATCCAAAAATGAAGTTTATAAGAAAAATCCATCAATTATATCCGAGCTTTATTTAGACATTAAAAATTCAAAAATATATTTTATTTTATCAATTTCAATTTCTAAATGTTTCTAAAATTACTTTGATTATTAAAAGTGGTACATTCAAGAAAACATTATTTTGAAAAATAAAATGGACTTCACCAAAAATCATATCTTTCATTATCAATATGTTTTATTTATATAAAAAATTGTAAAAAATATTTTAAAAGTTGTAATTATAATTCCTATGACTATTTTTTAACATCTAGGTTATAATTATCTCTTTGAAGTTACAATGATAAAAATATGTGTTTCGTAAAAACTAAAGGTTGTGTGTATCATATGGAAAATCTATGTTGCATGTAACGTATGCCAAGGAAGTGTTACATGTAATGTATAATAAGTCATCATTTCATGTAAATGGAATATTTTACTTTGTTTATTACATGAAATAATTAAAAAAATAATTTTTTAAAAAAATGTCCATAAAATCTGGGGGTGTGACATTCTAGCCCAAATAAAAATGAATTTATCCCTAAAAAATCATTACCCGTAAAAAGAATATGATACTTATGCTTAATAATATCCCAAATTTCCCCCATAGATTACTCTTTCTAGTGATTTATCCACAAAAAATTGACTATGTGAGTGGTGTTGTTGTGTAGTAAATTCTCTGATCGGCCCAAAATTTCAATAGGTTCCTCATCATAAGAATGATATTACTCCAGTGGTATGACCTTATTTTTAGTACATATGAAGGTTCAGGAATGTACTTCCTCATGATACAATCAAGGAACACATCATGGACTTGAGAGATATTTGGAGGAAGTGCCCAATGACAGGCTATTGTCCCGATATGATCAATAATTTCCAAGGGCTGATATTCCTAGGGCATATTTTACCTTTCTTCCTGAATCTTGTAACATTATTCCATGAAGAGATTCATAGAAACCCATTTTCTCCAACTTCAAATTCTATATCACATTGATTATTATCATCATATATTTTCTATGGACTTTGAGCTACCTTGAAATGTAGAAGATTGATTCTAACCTTCTTGACCATTTCATCTGTGATGTTAGGTCCTAATATGTATAGACCCAAATCTTGATGTACATGGACATTACCTTACTTTTTCGGAATAATTAATACATAACAAGACTAAACACACAAGGACCGTAATAGTTTAGTGTCTTTGGAAACTCGGAACATAATCTTTTAATCATGGTGAAAGATGTTTAAAATCTCCCATAAAGATCTCCCCTTTTTGTTTTCTTACCTAAAACCTTTATTTATATCCTGGGGAAAAGAAAACATATAAATGGTGGTCTTAAATGCTAATTAAGTGAAATCATGGTGAAAATAATAAAAACGATATAAATTTTAACATAAAAACATGAACATAATTTTTAAACATTGAATTCTTGAGAAATTACATAAAACATGGAAGTACTTAAGGTATAGATCATAATTGAACATCAATCATGATAAAATGTTATGGGAATAAAACATGTAATTGTGGAAACGATTAAGAACATGTAATAATTTCCATAGTAGCCAAGGCATTGATGCCAAGACCATCTTAGTGAACAAAGTCCCTTACTGAACCGGGTTTACTTGTCGTTCCAACCCTATATTATTGAACCAGATTTACATTCTGTTTCATCCATGTCTATCTCATGAGATATAAATCATTACCCAATCCATTTGAGGTAGATATAGGTCCCACCAATCTCATAATGAAATCATTCTTTCATGTGACACAAAATCATAAATCATACATCATATCATAACCCATGGAATAGAATGGGATTCTTAAACATCATTCCATAATTACATAATACATATAAGAAAATGGATATCATTTCATCATAATAAAAATAAAACCATGTAAATAATTGATACATTATACATGAAACATAAAAATATTAAATAATGTCATTTTAGATGGAAACCAGTTTTGAGAAATCACTTGAAATGAATTCTTGATCAAAATAACCTTTCTTCTTCAAAATCATTTACTTTTCAAAAAATTCCATTCAATTTTAAAAGAAGTGGATTTTGTTGAAAATTATCATGAAATATTTTAGAGTAAGCTTCATAAAAATATGGTGTTATGAAACCATAAAAATCTGTTCATTCAGTATAAGTTAAAAAAACATTCTCCTCGTACTTTTGTTGGAAAAGTAAAAAAGTACCTCGTATGGTAAACAAAAGAAAGATTCCTTCTAAACCTTGTGGTAAAAATAATAAAAGGTTAAAAATGACTTTAAAAATACATGGAATATTACTAAACATTTTATGAAAACATTCTTAGAATACATGGACATGGATGATAAACATAACCCCAGTAAATAATTAAGAATAAAGAATCTCGTATGAGAATGAGATTGGAAAAGTTATCCCTTACCTTATGTCCAATTTTTTCTATATGTGTCCAAGACTCCTGTATAGTGGGTTTAAACATATTATTTCCTTGTAACAGAACCATAATAATATTTATGATGTCATATATGATTCACTCATGACTTTATATTATCTGTTCATTTGTTAATTCCATGTTAATGCAACGTTTTGGGTAAAATCGTTTCATTTGTCGTACATGTTTTGACATGTAATTATTCATATGATTACTTAGATAATGATTACTTAATTACAAAATATAAAATATGATTTATATATATTACATATTTAGAATATACATATATATAATAGATCGATAAAGGGAATGAAATACACTATTCATGGAGACGGTGGGTCGTACGTACGCATGAACGATGTTTTCATTTCTTTATTGAATTGAATGGAATTAAGTAGATGACATACATACGCATATATATATATATACATAAATTCAGTATCATTATTATTTCATATATTTCATGATTACTTATTATATATACTTTATAGTCATTCTTGAATTGTTAACATGGAAAATGAATCTCATCACGTCGTGGAGACGGTAATCCGTACATACGCACGAGCGGTGATATCGCTCCCATATTTATTGAATGGAATTTTAGTGGATGATATAATATCATAGAATCAGTATTATGTTATAATAGTCATATATAGTTATTCTTTACACCATTATACCCATCCAAGTAAGGTGGTGGTGGAAAAATATATTACACCACGGCGCGGAGAAGGTATTCCGTACATACGCACGCACGTTGATTTCATTTTCTGTAGGATGGATAGAAGGTGAAATGGGGTTATTTCATATTTATAATAAAATATCAGTATATTATTGATACTAATGTTATTAAAATATAATAAAACAACTAAAGAAGAAGATGTTGAAGAAGAAAGAAACTTGAAAGAATCGGTAGAAGAGATTACCTCTTCTTTGACACGCCTCTTTGAATCCTCCTATTAAGTCACTAAAATTGGTCTTTGAAGAAGAATAAGACCTATATTATGTTTCTAAGGACGTTTAAAAGTGAAAAGGTCAGGGTTTGTATGAGCATGATGGCTAAAAATGGTGTGAGGAGGAGAGGGAGGACGTTCCCTTTTATAAGGGAGGAGAGGGGCACCTTTGGAATTTTTAGAAATTTTAATTTATAATAAATTTCAACCCCACATAAAACATCCAAAAATGACTCAAATCTGAATCTTAGATGAGATAAGGTGGTAATATCATAATAAAATAAAATTTAGACAATTTGGAAATTTATTTTATACATTATCAACTTGATTTATCCTTATATAATCTATTTAATTTTATTTGTGGTAATATTATTCTAAATTTTAAATCCTTATAAATAATTACATATGTGTTGTTAATTGTCTCAAATTGGATAATATATGACATTTTATACCATATAAATTTTATTTTATAATTTTTAAATATTTATGTGATTTTTAAACAATTCTATATTATGTTATTTTTATAAAATAACAATAGTGTCAATTTTGACACTATTTATTTATCTGAATTTAAATAAAATTCAAACAGAAGATATATTCAAACTAAAATATTTAATAGATTCATAACATGTTATATTTATCTATAAAATTCGTGGATCACATTAAATAGTTCATAGAATATTTATTTGAATATTTTTAATACCATTTATTTGATATTTCAGTTAATAAAATAATTACTACATTGTTTTTGTATAATTATTTAATATACTTATTTGTTTCATAAAAATTAAAAATAATATTATATTATGAATATAAATATAATTCCATTCATAATAATATTCTTAATTGAATTTATTATCTTAAAATCACATCATTTAAATTGTCTTATTTAATAAATTATGAAGGGGACATCTTTGACATCATTTAAAATAATATAATATAATTGTCATAATCGTTTTTATAAGGCTCCAAATGGTCCAAAAATCAACATTTGTATTATTACGATATAGATATACTCTAAAAATAATGTTTTATCATGTTTATGGTCCTTTTTATAGGTGTTGTTATTTTAATAAAAACTATATTATTGATTTTTCACTAAATAAACAATTTCTGCATCTCTATTGTGTCACCATTAATGAAACTTATTTAATCCCTTAAAATTATAACTAAATTCTCATGATGTAGATAATTTTGATATATTTCTGTATACTATTCATGTTCTATGTTTCATGAATTGTATCAATAAATTAAAATTATTATACTTATAATATTTAAGAGAGTGACATGTTGTCACTTTCATTGGTTTTAATAATAATTAAATTATTTTCATGGTCAAAAGTCTATAAAATGAATCTAATCAGACCCTTAGGTGATATGGGTCGTCTTTTAGTCATCCAATATAATTTTATCATGTGTTAGGGTAATTTTAGAATCTTAGGTTTACCCTTAATTACCCGATTTATCTTTAATTGATGAAAATAAAAATTACCCTAGTACTATTCAAAGTGCCCAAAAAATAAAAAAGTAGCATATTAATATAATTTGGACCTACTGATTCCAAATATGGAATCCATTTTTCAATATTCAAAACAGAGTAGTTGCAGTAATTAATTTAATATTAATCCTGATATTAGGAAAAAGAGTTTTAAAAGGTAAAATATTGCAAAAGATTGAAATGATTTTACATATGAATTCAATGTAAAATCAATGCTAATGACATACATTATATTAAATGGTAAAAATATATTCTATTTATACTTTAAAATCATTCAATATTATAATTTAATGATATAAATTATTACGATGAAAAAATTTGTTTTTATTAAAATATAGCGTGTTTTTTCTATTCATTAAAATATAAAAGTTATAAGAATAATATGAAAACTTTATCCAAAGTAAATTTTTATATCCTGATTCAGAGGAAGAATTTTATTTTGTCAAATTTAACTTATAAAAATTTCAAATAATAGATTTAACGAGGGTGCGCCATGAAAAGGTGGAAAATTGTATTTTATTTAAAATCATTATTTTACCCGAAAAAATATATTTTGTTCACATACCATGTTTTAGAAAATGTGTAAGATGAATAATAATGTTATAAAATTCAAAATGTAGTTAATACTATTCATAGCGGCTAGTCCATAATAATATTATAACAATATATCCTTGTTTAGTGAAACCTGGTATTGCGTACTACACACACTATCGAGGAAGGTCGCGATTGTGTGTAATGCAAGCCAAGTCAGGGTTGCGTGTAGTGAAAGAGTCCTTTGTTGTTCGGTATAAAAAAATCCTTCCATATTCCATTTCTACATTTAATATATATATATATACACTCAATGTTGCATAAAATAACTACTATCAAACGATATTGAAATTGTGTGTAACACAATCCAAGAAAAGTGTTGCGTATACCGAAAGCTAATATGGTGTTTCATATAGTGCAAGATAATCTTAGTTTAGCATACAACAGAAGATATTAAAGAAATTAAAAATAATATATCTCATAAAATCTCGGGGTGTTACATTCTTCCCCCCTTAAAATGAAATTTTCCCTTAAAATTCGTCGGTCATATAAATGGTTAATTACATGAGAGTTTCCGTCATAAAAACCCACATCGTAAAAATGAATACCAAAACTTTTACTTAAAAACAAAAGTATGAAACATAACGGTTACCAAAATTAACTAATCACTGGGATTCCATATAGGATAACATAAGTGAAAATATGGATATGGAAGAGAAATCTTACCATCGATTTCTGATGGAGAGTGGTAGAGAACATGGCTATGAAAAATACAACAATCACAAAGCCATAAATTTGTGATGATCTAAGGTATCGTCTGATTCATCGGATATGAGAGAACTAGGACAAAATTTTTGGTTTTGATGATCATGTCCCTAAAGATGATGAATTTAAAGAAATAATTACATGATTTTGGTACAATCTCCCTGTTGTTCAGGCCTTGAACAATTTCCACTTCATCTCTTACAGAAATGAAGTTGAATTTGTTATTCGTGAAGTGTTAGCAGATCATGTGAAAGAACGATGGGTCATTCCATTTGTTTCAAACAAAAGGTTATAAAAAGTTATCAAATATACATAAGTCCATATATGGTGAGGTTAATAATATATGATTCCAAATATGAACTTATACTTCATCTATCATACCACATAAGAAAATAAAACTATTTTTACTAACTAGGGACTTCCTGTAGGCCAGTGGTTGGCGCTAAAGGCCTGTCGCACTTTGGTTGTCGGTTCGATTCCCGCAGCCTTGTCTGAAGCGATGGGTTGTCGCTAATCCTGCAGGTTGTCCTTTTTCTAAAACAACACCATTATAACATTACAGAAATAATATCGAAAAAATTTATACCCTTAAACAATACTATCTGATGTCCAACATAATCCATTCCAATCTTCAGGCTTATCCAAAATACTTTTTTCCAATCTCATAGTATAATGAAAAAGATTACTATAGAGGTCATCTACCAAGCATGTAAATACCATAATTTATCCCCCATATATCATAAAATACATCTTTTTGGTCACATTCCAGTCATGTAAATACCATAATTATGTATTCTCTTCAAACATGAATTACCATTGAACCTTAGTGAAAACATGAATTCTGTCAAAAGTTAACTCTTTCCAAATGCCAAAATCCCAAAATTACTATATACTCAAACCATGGTATCATATTTTACTTATATAATTCATCACCTCATTAATACTATCAAGAATATCATTATCTACTTATCCCTTCATTATGTGCATATCATCTACTTTATTAAAATATTTCAATTACTTTTCATGGTTACCGGTACCATATTCTTATAGAAAACCACAATGGACCAATACACAGATATTTCAATAAACTATAAAAGTAGCTCAACAACATTATTCTTCAATTACAATACATAAGCCCTTCAGTCCATCCTCTTCAATGATTGGCATAGAATAGGTCCTTCCTCTATTTAGATGTAACTTCTTAGGTCAGGGCATTGAGTTGATTAATGCCCATGTTCTCCACGGATAAGACACTGGACTCCAAAACAGTCTGTCACTCTATGACCCTTTTCTCCATAGAGATAACATCTTCCCCTCCATTTGAGGTATTCCTCAAGGTTATTCTTCCATTATTTATAAATCCCAGTATTTCTTTCTCTATGCATCTCACCATGCGAACATGCATAAAACTCCATCTTCCTCTTATTTGATGACTTAGGAATACAACTAAATTTCACCTTATTAATCATATATCGAGATGACTGATTTGGCATAATCAAAATATCTATATCTCCAAGAATTACATAATTTAATTCATCATAATCACCAATTTTTCCATTGGAATCAATGATAACATAATTTCTTCTCGTTCCCTCCATTGACTAAAACTGGAATCCATAGTGTAAGAAACAGTTAAAATAACAAGGAAACACATAATCCTAAAAAGTCACTTATGGAATGTCTAACATATCAAAACATCATTAATACATGTAACCTTAGGTTCACCCTAGGTTATTCATGATCATCAAAATAATTATAGGACTCTAACCTATACTTATACTTAACCTTAGGGACATCTCTACACATACCTTAGAAATATCTCTAGGGATTTCACTAATGTTTTCACATCCTAGTTTCCAAAGGTTAACTAAAACTTTCCTCTGATACCAACTGTAGAGACCCAAATATTGACGTACATGGACATTACATTGCTTTTGTGGAATACTTAATACATAACAAGAACAAACACACAAGGACAGAAATATTTTAGTGTCTTTGGAAACTCAGAACATAATCTTATAATCGTGGTGACAGATATTCAACATCTCCCATAAAGATCTTCCCCTTTTGTTTTCATACCTAAAAAATTTATTTATATCCTGGGGAATGGAAAACATATAAAGGTTGAGATCAAATGCTTAGTAAGCGTATGAATGGAGAAAATAAAACAATCTATATACATTTGAACATAAAAACATGAACATAATGTTTAAACATTGAAATCTTGATCAATGACATAAAACATGGCAGTACGTAAGGAATAGATCATAATATAACATCAATCATGATAAAATTTCATGGGAATAAAATATGTAATTATGGAAACCATTAAGCACATGTTATGATTTCTATAGCAGCCGAGGCATTGCTTCCAAGACCATCTTAGTGGACAAAGTCCCTTACTGAACAAGGTTTACTTGTCGTTCCAGCCCTGTATTACTGAACCAGATTTACTATCCGTTTCATCCATTTGTATCTCATGAGATATAAATCTTTAACCAATGAATTGGAGGTAGATATAGGTCCCACCCATCTCATAATGAAATCATTCATTCGTGTTCCACAAAATCATAAATCATACATTAGAGCATAACCCATGTAATAGAATGTGATTCTTAAACATCATGCCATCATAACATAATCTATATAAAAAATGGATATCATTTCATCATAAAAAAACCATGTAAATAATTGATAAATTATATATGAAACATTAACATATTAAATAATGTCATTTTAGATGGAAAATAGTTTTGAGAAAACCCTTGAAATGAATTCTTGAGAAAAAATATCCTTTCTTCTTCAAAATCATTTTCTTTTCACAAAATGCCATGAAATTTTAAAAGATGTGGATTTTGTTGAAAATAGTCATGAAATCGTTTATATTAAGATTCATGAATATAAGGTTTTATGAAACCATAAAAATATGTTCATTCTATATAAGTCAAAAAAAACATTCTCCTCGTACTTTTGTAGGAAAAGTCAAAAAGTACCTCGTATGGTAAACAAAAGAATGATTCCTTCCAAACCTTGTGGTAAAAGTCATAAAAGGGTAAAAAATAATTTAAACATACATGGAAGAATACTAAACATTTTATGAAAACATTTATAGAAAACATGGTCATGGATGATAAACATAACCCTAGTAAATACTTACGAATAAACAATCTCGGATAAGAATGAGATTGGAAAAGTTATCCCTTACCTTATGTCTGATTTCTTCCATCTTTGTACGAGACTCTTGTATAGTGGGTTTAAACATATTATTACATTTTAATAAAACCATAATAATATTTATGATGTCATATATGATTCACTCACGACTTTATATTATCCGTTCATTTGTTAATTCCATGTTAAAGAAAGGTTTTGGGTAAACTCGTTTCATTTGTCATACGTGTTTTGACTTGTAATTATTCATATGATTACATAGATAATGATTACTTAATTAAAGAATATAAAACATGATTTATATATAATATAAATTCATAATATACATATATATAATAGATTGATAAAGGGAATGAAATACACTGTTCATAGAGACGGTAGGTTGTACGTACGCATGAACGCTATTTTCGTTTCCTTATTGAATTGAATGGAAATAAGTAGATGAAATACACATATATATATATATACATAAATCCAGTATCATTATTATGTCATATATGTCATGATTACTTATTATATATATTTTAAAATCATTCTTGAATTGTTAACATGGAAAATGAATCTCATCGCGTCGTGGAGACAGTAATCTATACGTACGCACGAGCGATGATATCACCCCCATATTTATTGAATGGAATTGGAGTGGAATATATAATATAATAGAATTTTTATGATGTTATAATAATCATATATAGTTATTATTTATACTATTATACCCATCCAAGTAAGGTGGTGGTGGAAAAACAGATTACACCACGGCATGGAGACGGTATTACGTACGTACGCACGCAAGGTGATTTCGTTTTCCGTGGGATGGATAGAAGGTGAAATGGGGTTTTTTTAATATTTATAATAACATATAAGTATATTATAGATACTTATGTTATTAAAATATGGTGTAATATCTAATGAATAAGAAGTTGAAGAAGAAAGAAACTTGAATGAATCAGTAGAAGAGATTACTTCTTCTTCGACACGCCTTTTTGAAACCACCTCTTAGGGAACTAAAATTGGTCTTTGAAGAAGACCGGGATTTATAGTATGTTTCTAAGGAAGTTTTAAAGGGATATGGGTAGGTGTTGGCCGAGCATGAATTCTCAAAATGGTGTGAGGAGGAGAGGGAGGAAGTTCCCTTTTATAAGGGAGGAGAGGGGCACCTTTGGAATTATAAGAAATATTAATTTATAATAAATTCCAAACCCACATAAAAACCTCCAAAAATTACTCAAATCCGAATATTAGATGATATAGAGTTGTAATATAATCATCCAATAAAATTTAGACACGTTGGGAATTTATTTTAAACATTATCCACTTGATTTATCCTTATATAATCTATTTAATGTTATATGTGGTAATAATATTATAAAAATTAATTCATTATAAATAATTACTTATGGATTGTGAATTGTCCAAAATTGGATAATTTATAAAATTCTCGACCATATAAATTTTAATTTATAAATTTTAAATATTCTTGTGATTTTTATACAATTTTATTTAATGTTATTTTTATAAAATAACAATAGTGTCAATTTTGACAGTATTTATTAATTTGAATTTAAATAAAATCCACACAAGGGATATGTTCGAAATAAAATATTTAATAGATTCATTACATGTCATATTTTTCTAGAAAATTAGTGGATCACATTAAAGAGTTCATATAATATTTATTTTAATATTTATAAAACCATTTATTTGATATTTCAGTTAATAAAATAATTACTACATCGTTTTTGTATAATTATTAAATATAATTATTTGTTGCATAAAAATTAAAAATAAATTCCTATGATGAATATAAATATACCTAGTTTCATAATAATATTATTACTTGAATTTATTATCTTAAAATCACAACATTTAAATTTTTATATTTATTAAATTATGATGGTGACATCTTTGACATCATTTAAATTAAAATAATATAAATGTCATAATCGGTTTTATAAGGCTCAAAATGGTTCAAAAATTGACCATGGATGCTTAGGGTATATATATACTCAAACAATTATTTTTTGTCATGTTTCTGGTTCTTTTGATAGGTATTTTTATTTTAATAAAAACTATATTATTGATATTTCACTAAATAAACATTTTCTGCATCACTATTGTGTCACCATTAATGACAATTATTTAATCCCTAAAAATTCTAAATAAATTCTCCTGATGTAGATAATTTTTCAAGAATTCTGAAGACTATTCAGGTTTGATGTTTCATGAAGTTTATTACTAAATTAAAATTATTATACTTATAAGAATTAAGAGAGTGACATGTTGTCACTTTCTTTGGTTTTAATAATAATTAAATTATTTTCATGGTCAAAAGTCCATAAAATGAATCTAATCTGACCCTTAGGTGATATGGGTCGACTTTTAGTCATCCAATATAATTTTGGCATGTGTTAGGGTAATTTTATAATCTTAGGATTACACTTAATTACCCGATTTATCATTAATTGAAGTAAATAAAAATTACCGTAGTTACTATTCATAGTGCCCAAAAATAAAAAGTAGCCTATTAGCATAATTTGGACCTACGGATTCAAAATATGGAATCCATTTTTCAAAACTCAAAACACATTAGTTGCAGTAATTAATTTAAAATTAATCCCGCTATTAAGAAAATGAGTTTTAAAAGTTAAAACATTGCAAAAGATTGAAATTATTTTTCCTAGGAATTCAATGTAAAATCAATGCTAATGAAATAAATTATATTAAATGGTAAAAATATATTCTATATATACTTTAAAATAATTATATGTTATAATTTAACCATATAAATTATTACGATTAAAAAAGTTGTTTTTAATTAAAATATAGCGTGTTTTTACTATTCATTATAATATGAAAGTTATCAGAATAATATGAAAAATTTATCCAAAGTAAATTATTATATCTTTATTCAAAAGAAGAATTTTATATTGTCAAATTTAACTTATAGACATGTCAAAAACTAGATTTAATGTGGGTGCACCGTCAAAAGGTGGCAAACGTCATTTTTTAAAAAATACCTATTTTACCCGATTTTTTTTTCACATACCATGTTTTAGAAAATGTGTAACATGAATAAAAATTTTATTATATTGAAAGTGTAGTTAATACTATTCATAGCGGCTAGTCAATAAAAATATTATAATAATATATACTTGTTTAGTGAAACCTGGTATTGCGTACTACACACGCTATCAAGGAAGGTCGTGATTGCGTGTAACACAAGCCATGTCAGGGTTGCGTATAGTGAAAGACTGCGTTGTTGTTGCATATAACAGAAGAAAACCATATTTAATTTATAAATTGAATATATATATATATATATATATATTTATATATACACACACTCAATTTTGCGTAGAATAACTAGTACTAAACAAAACTTGAAATTGTGTGTAACACAATCCAAGAATAGTGTTGCGTATACTGCCATCTAATATGTTGTTGTGTACAGCGCAAGATAATCATGTTGTACCGTAAAACAGATGATATGAAAGAAATTTAAAAGAATATATCTCAGAAAATCTTGGGGTGTTACATAATACCTTCCTTTCTCCAAACTCATCCCAACACATTGGAGACCTATATTTTTTCCAATAAAGGGATTCGGACGGTTCCATCTAAATTCTTGAGTGAAATTTATCATAGTAACAAAAATCAACAAGAGGAAGGTGTTGATCCCAACAACCTTTTAAATAAGGAAAAGAAGATCTCAACATATCCTTAAGGTTTTTAATTGTTCCATGATATTGACCATCTATCTGAGGATGATAACAAGTGATGAAACTAAATTCTATATCAAGTGATTTCTGAAGTCTTCTCCAAAACATTCAGGTAAACCTTTGATCCTGATGTGATACAATGGAATGTGGTACTAAATGAAACTTTATGACTTCCATAATTAATATTATGGAAATATGATCTAGAGGTAAATCTTCCCTAATAGAATTGAAGTGTGCTAACAAGGTAAGGTGATTGAATACCACCCACATAACATTTAACCCTTTCATGGTTTAGGGTAGTCAAACAAAAAAATCAATAGTTATATTCTCCCTTTTCCATTTCGGTATAAGAAATAGGTGCAACATCCCTTTAGAATTTTTTCTTTGAAACTTAACCTGTTAGAATACCAAACACTGAGATACAAACTGCATGATATCTCTCTTCAGGCCATCCCACTAGAAGCATTTTCTACGTCCTTATACATCATCGTACTTCTAGGATGAATAAAGAATGAATAACTATATGCTTCTTCTAATAGCTTCTATTTTAAATCTGGAATCGAATGAACAGATACTCAGTTCATGATGCTTATCATTCCATCCTAATCAAGGATAAAGTCAATAAAATTTCAAACCTTCCATTTTACCTCATAATCTTCCTTTAACGCCTTTTTAATCATTACATGGATATGCGATTGAACATTAATTTGAGAAAGATAATACTTTCCTCCTTCCTCAAATATTTCAATATCCATCCATTGAAATTGAGTAGGTATTAGATCTTTTGTGGTCCTAATCATATATAAGATAGAATGGTCATATGTACTTAATGTATCCAACACCTTCATCACTTTCATAGGGTGTTAATGTATTGTGAGGTAATAATAATTTATTAACTCTAACCATCTACTCTGGAACATGTTCGACTCCTTATATGTGAATATATATTTCAGACTTTTATGAATGGTATATATATCGCACTTTTACACATAAAGATAATTCAACAATATTTTTAATGAAAAAATCACCTCTGATAACTTTAATTCATGAGTTTGGTTATTTTTATCATGAAGCTTTAGCTATCACGAGGCATAGCCTATAACCATGTTATTTTTTCAAAAGAATAAATCCCAATCACTTATTTGATGAATAACTCTAGATTAAAAACCCTTACCCACTATATGGTAATATAAGAATAGGTTCACATACCCACCTTTTCTTGAGTTCCTTTAATGTTTCCTCACATTAATCTTTCTACTAGAACTTAACACCATTTTGAGTTAACTTGGTCACAGGGTTAGATAGTCAGACGAAATTCTTCATAAATATTAATAATATCCAGCTAATTCAAGAAACATTAGGATCTCAATCATTTTGGTTGGTCTAATCTAGCTTTAAATAACCTCTGTCTTTGATGGATCAATGAATATACTATCTATTTAGATTATATGACCAAAAAATGAGACATTTTGTATCCAAAATTCACACTGTGTGAATTTTTCATATATATTATCTTTCTTTCGGGTCCTCAGTAAAATTATGAAATGATCTTCATCCTTTTTATTATTCTTTGACTAGATTATAATATCATCTATAAATACTACCACAAACTGGTTGAGGTAATCTCTAAAGAATCTATTCGGTAAATCCATGATGATAACGGGGGAAATAGCAAGACCAAAAGGAATCACTATATATTCATAGTGGCCATACCTTGTATGAAATTCTGTCTTCGGTATATCCTGCATCTTGACCATCAATTGATGATATCTATAATGATGTTCAATCTTGTAAATGTACTGATCTCCACACAATTGATCAAAAAAATCATAAATATAGAGAAGATGATACTTTTTCTTGATTGTGATATTGTTCAACTCTCGATAATATATGCAGAGTCGCATTGGTCCATCTTTCTTTTTCACAAAATAACTGGTTCACACTAAGGTGACACACTAGGTCGATTAAATTCCCCCATCATGTTTTTATTGTAGTTTCTTCTTCAATCCCTTCAACTCAATTGGGACTTTTCTATAATGAGTCTTTGAAATTGGTGTGGAATGAGGTACATTTTCTATTGAAAATTTAACTTCAAATTTTAATGGAATACTAGTAAAATCTTCTAGAAATACATCCACAAAATACTGAGATACAATCCCAATACCATCAAGTGTTTTCACTTCTAATTCAACCTATAATTGTTTTGGAGGAATCATAAAACCCTAAAAAAATTCTTTAGATATTAAATTGTGTGTAGATCTAGAATAAAATATGAACATAGAAATTCTATGGTGGATGGTAATTGTTAAACCCTTTGGTTTTAGTAAAAAAATAAAAAACAAGAAACTTATTTTTATGTAGATATTTATAACCAGCCTTTAATCATAATATTCTTACTACTATGTTTTGAATTTTAAAAAACAGTCATCTGTATTTTTGTTCAGAATGTTTTTTGGAGACTGGTAGAACCAACTTGTTTTTTGGCCAAATAGTAACATACCCTTATGAATAGTAATATGAATTGTAATATGACCCTAATGAATGGTAAATTGTATTATTATTTTAGTTTCTTAAGGCTTTAGGATAATGATATGTTGGTAAATATTTTAATGTGATATAAAAGTAGTTATAAATTTAAAACTGTTAATTTTTGAGGTCAATTTGAATTTATTTGAAAATTAAATTATTAATATTTTGAAAATAACCCTCAAAAAAGGGAGTTCATTTTTTAATTCTACACATCGAAAAATGGTTAGGGTGACTTTTCGGGATTTTTCTAAAATTCTTGAATTTTTGATGAATTGTGAAAAATCGTAAAATACCGTTTATTAAAATTATCAATAAAATACACTATTTATGACTTGATAAGCTATTTAAAGACACTGGTTTCGAACTAAAACTAAATTATTACTATTTTTTATCACATTAGTAAAGATTATTCATAGTTTTGAGAAAAAATATTATAATAATGATAAAAATAATGTTAAATACCTCATATCCTCCACTATAAATACCACAATCATTCCTCTCTTCCTCCAACACCTATCAAGCCTTGATACTTACATAAGTTCTAACCAATAATCCTCCCATGACTATTCACCAATATCCAGTGTTCTTGGTATTTCCATGAGGCCAAAACCAAATGCCTAAAGAAGGATCTCAAGGAGAAGAGATCAAGAGGTAAACCATCCTCTTTTAGTTTATTTATTTTCTTTAATTTTATGTTATTATTTTTAATTTACATTGGAATATGTATGGGTGTGTCATTACATACCCCCTAACCACCGATATTATGTTATAATGATGAGATACCCCTTTTATCCCTTGAAAATTTTTTGTGAAAGTTTAAGCGACGTCGTTAGACTGTCAAATTTTCGAATGGGATTTCTCAAATTTTATTTTATTTCAGGTTTCCATTATTTTATTTTTCTTTCCTCACCTCCCATTACCCGATATTAATTAATGACATAGTATATTTCATTTTTTTGATTTCATCATGTTTATGTAATACTCACCCTTACATATCTCCTCATCTCCCAATTATTCATGAAATTAAAACACCATTTGAGGTGTGTCAATTTACCAACATCATGGATGATGTGATTTCAATTTAATTTAAATATTTAAAATCAGGTCATGTAACATTTTTTATGGTGGAAAAAGATTATAATTTATCTATTTTATCTTATATAATGTTCTGGAATCATTTTGTACACATATGATTAAATTATAATATAAAACGAGTTCATTGCGATCTAAGAATCTCCAAAATGACCTAAACAAATACAAATAATGTTTTAACTTATGAATAATCCTTATTTCAGAATTAAAAATGATAAATGGTATAATTTAAAGTTCTTAATATTTTTAAATTCTATTTCATTCCAATTCAGTAGTTTCACTCCCAATCGACAAGAATATCCATTATGAACTGATCACAGAAACGCTGTAAAGAACACACCCGAAACAATATAAATAACGAACCATTACAAATAAATGTATCAAATGTTATTATAAAATGATAATTTAAGGTGTTATAAACATTAATTTTTTCATTAAGATATTAATAACACTATTTTAACCTTTATATAAGCGGTTTAAACACATTTTATAAAAGATGAACCCGAGGAAAGGGAATTCTTAACCCATTTTCTATTCGTTAGGTTAACCTTTTTCTTTATTCATCATATGGAATTAAGATTATTTGTCTGATGATTTTGATTGTTTATATTATGTTAAACTATGTGTATTTACAGTTTATACACATATTCATTCAATTCTATTAATTCTTTTATGGGAATTTCTTTTTAAAATCCTCATAAAACTCCCCAAAAAATTTCAAAAGGATAATTTTCTTATATGTATATGGAATGAGTGGTTTCTTCTGATTTTAATGATATGTTATTACCATGATATGTTCCTTGGACATTATTTAGGTTGGTTTGGGCCCATTATTTCTAAATATATGACAGGTGGACCCCATTATTTCTCTCCAATGCATTGGGAACTCCAGAGAAGGAAGTTAACTAAAAGGTTATTTCATGTGTAAGGGTGAATGTAACAGTGATGGTAAATATTTCCCAAGGAAACTACATGATGTTTCAATACATATAAGTTTTTTATGATTATGGGTTTTGTTGGTATTTATGTTATCTCTTAAATAGTGATTTATTTCTATATATTCCTTGATGAGTTTTATACTCCTCATAAGTTATCAATTTTTTTTCACAGGATATAAATATGGATAAGAGAATGAAGGGAGACATGATTTTTGATATGGAGTGTTGTTAAAGAAATAATGTTTTATGTTTAAATGTTTAATATTTTGAAAAAATTTATACTATTTTAGTAGTATCCTCTTGAATTAATGTGGTATGTCATGTATCTAAAATATCCTAATTTTTTAAAACTCTAAACCTACAAAGATCCTCAATGTTTAATAATGTCTGGTCATGTGTAAAATTAATGATTAAGTAACGTTTTATAGCCGAGTAATTATAGTTGGTATCAGAGGATGGATTGAATTAATTTAGGGATTCAGATGATATTCATAGAATACCATAACTGATATTTACTCAATGGAAATATGAAATTTTATAACATTTAATGATAACCATGTTGATTCATCCTAGTTATGTTTATACAGAATGGTTTTTTCTAGAAGAAATAGTGAAGTTGATTTAGGAAGGCACTAAGCGGATAATGTCTATCCGTATATGCATCCAAAAATGATGGGAATTAGAACTGAATAGTTTGTGATAGTAATGGCTCAATTGACTCAATAAATAATCAGGGATGGTATCCATGATAGAGAGGAACATGATTTTCCATGGAGAGGCATGTATATTGTAGAGAATTTTATGAGGCAACATCCTCCAGCATTTAGTTGAACCGCAGATCCAGTGAAAGCCGAAGGATGTAGCAATGCACTAGAAAATATATTTGATGTCATGGGATGTTTGGAATGTAAAATGGTCATACATTCCATTTATTGATTGGAAGGTGAAGCTAATCAATAGTGTTATTTGGTAAATAATATGAGAGATATAGATGATCATGACTTTCTGGAATGGGACGATTTTAAAAGTCTTTTCTGGAAATTTTTTTCTTGAAACTCTTTGACATAGAATATAGATATAATTATTGGAACTGAATCAGGATGTTGATAATTAGATGGAAACATATGCATTTTATTTTAAAAGACTGGTCTGGTATGTACCAGAGTTTACTTGGGATTTTGAATGTAAAATTACTAGATTCTGCTTTGTGTTGAAATCGTTTTTGCGATGATATTTGGCTTCATGAGAGTTTAAATAGTATGAGAAGATTATTGTTTTTGTGCTGAAATATCTGATATGGAGTTTCTTGACACATATGTGCCTCGTGATGAAAGGAATAAGAAGCGGTTAGGTTGGCTAGCAATGTGGAAAAACTCATCAAAAATGTTAGAGGTATGAAAATGAATTTCCCTTCTTGTGAAAAGTATGGAAATTGGAATTCCGGTGAATGTCGTGTAAATTATGGGAAATGATTATTATGTTGAAAGTTTGGACACATCTCTTGGGAGTGTAAGGAAAATGATCATAAAATTAATGAGAAGCCAATAGTGAGAAGATTTAACTTTAATGACTTGGGTCATTTTGCTATTGTTTTTCAAAAGCTAGTTTCTGAAGTAGGGAATCTGCCATATTGGAAGCAGAAGGGTTTGGTAAAATAATTTTCAACCCCTTCAGTAGATTTTGAGACATAAAATGAGGTGGTATCAGGTACATCTCTTGTTTTTATAGTTTTCACAAATGTGTTGTTTGATTCAGGGTGTACACATTCCTTCATTTTTGAGAATTTTTTGGAAAAATTGGGAATTTAACCCCATGAAATGAAACTAGATCTCATGGTGAAAACACATGGAAAAAATATTGTGAAAAAAAAAGAAATTATAAAAAGCTTCCTTTCCTTTTCTGTGGAGAGAGTTTACCTGAAAACCTTTTTTTCCTTCTAGTAGAGTTTGATGTTATTCTGGGTATGAAATGACTCTCTTTTTATCATGGTAAGATAGATTGTAGAGAAAAGGAAGTTTTTTTTCAGAAATAATTGTTTTTGTGTACAACAATGAACCCATACCATTAATAACATAACAGGAAGCTAAGAAACTAATAATTGATGGATATGAATGTTATAATGCTCATATTTTTTATGATAACTGTACTATCGAGATTAATGATCTACTAGTAGTAAACGAAAACATGGTTGTTTTTCTCGATGATTTTCATGGTGTTATTCCTAATCGATAGGATGAGTTTACTATTGAATTAGTTCCTACTGCTAATCAAATTTCTAAACCCCTAATCGAATGGTTGAAATGGAACTTCGGGAATTAAAAATGCAGTTGTAGGAATTATTAGATAAAGTCTTTATCAAACCCAGCACTTCACCATGAATAGCTCTTATCTTGTTTGTTATGAAAAAATATGGTTCAATGAGACTTTTCATCTATTATAGAGCCTTGAATAACATTATTATTAAAAACAAGTATCCTTTGCCTCATATCGATGATTTATATGATCATCTCCACAGAGTGAAATATTTTTCAAAGGATGACCAGAGGTTGGGCTACCATCCATTGAAATTAAAAGATGAAGAAATCCCAAAGACTATGTTCTATAATAAATATAGTCATTATATATTTTTTGTTATTCATTTTGGGTTAACTAATAAACTTACCATATTCATGGATCTTATGAATAGAATATTGCATTAGTTCATGGGTAAGTTTTTGGTTGTGTTTATTGATTACATTCTAGTACATTCTATATGTAAAGAAGGGTATGAAAAATATCCAAGGGTTTTTTTATTCCTTAAAAAGATAAATTATATGGAAAATTCCTAAAGTATGATTTTTGTTGCAACAGATTTCTTTTCTTGGGCAGATTGTAAATAAAAAATGGAATAAAAGTTGATCCTGCCAAAATAAAATAGGTTAATGAAGGGAAAATACCTATAAATGTTACAGATATTCAGAGTTTTCTAGTAATAGTAGGTTATTGCCAACATTTTGTTATAAAAATTTCCCGGTTACCTATCCCTCTAATTAATTTAACATGAAGTGGGGTCAAATTTTATTTCACAGAATAATGTCATGTTTTTTTCATGAATTGAAGAAGAGATTATTGAATGTTTCATTTTATCCCTTTCCTTCCCGAAATGGTGTGTTTTTTCATATTTATTGATTCTTTATTTAAGGGGATTGGTTGTGTTATGATGGAGAATAATGAGGTAATATATTATGCATAAATACAAGTTAAACCTCACGAGTTATACTATCTCACACATGATTTTTAATTGGAATCTTTGGTTTTTTGCTTTGAAAATTTGGAGGCATAACTTATACAGAACCAAATGTAAAATATATATTGACCAAAATAGACTAAAATATATATTCACTCAGAAGAAATTACACATGAGGTAGAGAAGATGGATTGTACTGATAAAGGATTATGATTGAATGGCCAATTACCATCTAGGAAAAGGAAACAAAGTGGAATATTCCTTGAGTCAAAAACATCATGCATCATTAACCATTTTACATTTAGACAATGATCCCTTGATTAATGATTTAACAAATTTTGGATTATATGTTATCGGTCCTTGGAAGACATCTTTTTTGATTCAGGTTTCAGTGTAGTCATCATTGTCAAACAGAATTAAGAAATTGTAAGAGGAAGACCGCGAGCTACAGAAAAAGGTAGAATTAGTTAAAATGGGTAAGTTGGTAGAATTTATCATTGATAAATATTGTGTTTTAGGATTTGGAAAAAATTTGTGTGTTCCTTATGAGTCCCAATTAAAGAAATATTTGTTTTGTGAAGCTTATAGTTCTCAATTTTTAGTTCATCTTGGATGTTCTAATATGTAAAATGTTCTTCATGAGTATTACTTGTAACATCCCAGGTAAATAAATAATATGAATTTTTCATATTTATTAATTTTTTTATTAAATATTAATTTTACCTTAAAAGGGTTACTATGATCGATATCATACCTGATACACAACAATGTGTTTCTTTGAAATCTTATATTGCACACTAATAATATAATATTATTATTTTAAATGGTAGTTAACTCATAGATGTTGTATTGGCGAGAATGAACAATACTTACTACAATATGGTTAAACATGTTTGTTAAATGTATTTACATTTATCCAATAAATGTTAGAAGCTTAAAATGTGAATGAATCTGATTTTAAGCATAATTTACATTAAAAGGCCGATTTAGTGCCTTTTAATAGAGAACCCTCCTTAAATCTAGCTTTGGCTACTTTAATAAATTCTATGTGACCAAATACAATCTTTCATTAGAACGGGGACATCAAAATTTAATTTTTGTAAATGTTTGGAATTTTTCTGGTAAAGTTCATTTTTTTTAATGAATAGTGAAAATATTGTATTTTAATTCAAAACTGAGTTTTAATCTAATTTACTTATATGGTTAGATTATCTTTTTTATTGGTTTAATAGTGTAATTAGAATATATTTTTACCATTTAATCCAATTTTGGTCATTTGAATTAATTTCATTTTGAAATTGGACATAAACAACTGTCAATCTTTTGGTAGTTATTGTTTATTAAAAACACGGTATTTGTTTTAACAACAAGAAATAATTTTAAAATTATTTAATGAAACTTTTATGCTTTTAATTTGAAAAAATAAACAAAATTTTTGAATTTGTAATGTCAAATATATCTTAGGCTGAATTTTTTGTTATTTTTCTGAGAAACATCAATTTTCGATGAATAGTGAAACCACTTAGTGGTAGTTAAAAAAAACCGACATTTCATTTAAATGAAATTTTACCACTTCTGTGAACTGAATTTCAAAAATATGACATACATGGTTGTTGTAATGATGTAAAATGTGGTTCAGTATGATGAATATAATTTTTGGTGAATAGTAACTTTTGACTTTTATTTACTACAGTTAAAGGTAAATAGGGTAATTCATGGTTAAAAGAAAATTATAATAATTTCAAATTACCTTAACACTTGTTAAAAACTTATTTTTTGTGTCATTAACGACCATTGGCATCTTTCGGACGATTTTGGGACCCCATTGTGCCACGTGGGAGTGATAATGACAATTTAGATTAATTAATATAATGTAAAGACAAAATTGACATTAACAAAAATCTTTTAGTAATTAATTTTGATATGGTGTTATATAGGTCCCATTTTCTACTATAAATATTATTTTGAAAGATAATAATCTTTCCTACATGATACTATTTTTTTATAATTTTTAGACATCGAATAAATTAAATTATTTATGACATAATAATGATGCAGTATTTACCTCATTAATAAATGATTTAAGTAAATAAGATTATAAGGAATAAAATATTATCCAAAACATGTCCAATTCTTATTGGATGATTTTATTTCGACCATGAATCATCTTATATTTACCTTTTATTATTTTTGTTCCTTTTGAAACCAATGATTAGTTTATAATAAAATAACATTTTCGCACTTTCCTAAAGAGCCCCTCCCCCCCCCCCTTATAAAAGGAGACCACTTCTAACCAATTCCTCACACCTCTCAAGCCATTTGGCTCCTACTAAATCATTCCAATTAATCCCCCTACATCCCTCTCCTCCCCCTATAAGCCATACCTTATGTATAAAGCACTTCAAGAAGTCCTTTGGTTCAAACCAAAGGGAGTTACCCAAATTAAAGGTAATGATTTCTCTTCGTTTTTTTCCTTTTATTTTACATCTCTAACCCCTAAACTCTTTTTATTCCTTTATTTTGTAATAGAAACAGTATCCTCAATATACTAGGATGTTTTTATTAGATGTATTTGAACTAAACTTACACAAACATCTATCAAATGGGTGAAGAACATAATGTTTCTGTGGATGGAAAACTAACGCCTCACGAAATGATGATTGTTCAATTACATCTTACCACCTTTAATGGTGGCCATTATGATGGAACTATATTTATATATGTTATATATCATGTTTAGTATTTTCTTATACTTCTGTACTTCCCAATTATATCAAGCCTTTATGGTTTCCATAGTGGGTAAATACGATAATCTCATTTGAGAAAGTGTGAACTACCTCCCTCTCAAAGTGATATGACTAGGTAACGCCTTATGTGGGATGTATAAAGGATAGAGTTAATGATATTATATATGATATTATACTGTAATTATAATATAACTATGTATAATTATGGTGTAATAAGAAATATAAATGAATGTAGCGTTCATGCGTACGTACAGCTTACCGTCTCCATGAATGGTACATTTCATTTCGTACCTCTAAATGTTATGTACTATTATAAATTAATGAATATACTGAATATATATTATATATATGGTATCTAAATAATGAATATAATTCTATATATAATGAAATTTTTACCACATGAACAACATGTAATTATAAGAAGTCTATTTTTGACTCAAGTGCCAAATATCGACAAAACAAACATTATAAACTTAAATGGTTAAATAATGTTTATAAAATGGTAATAAGTGATATAAAAGGAATAATAAACTTGAAAAATTATCTTAATCATGTATAAATTAACTTTAGTTTATTATTTAGGAGATTAATGAATGATTGAGTCATGTCAGACACGAGGTAAGGGATTTTCTTATCTCACATTTAATTCCGTGAGATTTCCATCGTTCGCCACTTATTTATTACATGTGGTGTAATGTGTACTACCATTGATATATATTATCTTGATAATATTTATATTCATGTTATTATAGAATTTAATTTCGTTGTTATTAACTTTTGGCCATACGATTCAATTTGAATACAATTAAGTAAGAGTTTTTCATCTCACTTTTTATTCCCGTGAGATTCATGCTATATTTTCCACTATTTAATTTTGTGTGGTATATGTACTGCACATGATTACACTATTTTTATAATATAATTTCCTTTATGAGTATTTACATCTTCATTTAATGATAATTCTCTCATGTGGTGTATTTTTTTTAAGTTACCAAAATGGTAAGGGAACCTTACACCCTCCCCTTTTTTAAAATACTCCTCTTGTAATGTATTTTAATTTTACATATTATTATGTTTGGATATGTTCTTAAATATCCTTATTGATGTAAACTTTATGTACAAGTGATGAGATACCATTTTTTAGTCATCAAATCATTTTATGAATTTTAAAGTGACGTTGTTAGGCTGTCGAATTTTTTCAAGAGAACTTCTTAACCCAATTTCAATTCTTGGGGTTCAACTTGTACTTCTTGAACATGTCATCCTATGAATATGTGTGAATGTCCTCTGATTTTTTTACACATAATATTCACATATATTGCCTGTATTTATTTTTTTACCACATTGTAATGTGATTGATTTATCCTTAATTTAAGGATACCATCTTTGTAAGGAATTTCATCTCAATTTACATTTCCATTGAGACATCATTGTTGTTATGCACCAATTCACTCTTATGTGGTGTATATACTTTCCATTGGAATAATATATCACGAATACCTTTATTCTCATGATATTATAAAGTTTTGATTAAATGTTATTCCTCAATTATTTGTATTTAAGTGTCTCTATTTTTGTTAAAAAACTGTTTAACTAAAATATCGTTTTAATTTCTTTAAAGATTTATTATTCTAAATATTAATCATTAATGTCCATGTTTTCAAAATGGGTCTTAGGATTTATTTATATAGGAATTAATGTTTTCAAATTATAATTCATTTAAAATCATCAAAGTGGTATGTGACACTTTGATTCAAAAATATTTTTTAAAATGGTTTTGAAAATGATTTGATAAAACATTGTTTATTTAAATATCTTGATTTGATATATTGGAATGTGGAAATGTTATCATTACTTTATACATGTGTTATATGTTATGATTATTTTATGGTTATTGGGAATTGTTTACATATACGGGTTGTTCCGTGATAAACCTAGGGCGGGTGAGCCCAAGATAGCTCTCCAATGCATTGGGTAATGTGACGGAGGTAAACGTGATGTTTCCCCTAAGAGATTTAGGTAATATACCGTGATGGTTATTCCAAGTGTAACTCCCTTTGTAGCTATGATTACTACAATTTATGTATGATATGGATTCCATAAGTAACCTTTATGATTTATGATTTGTGTGTGTTATTCATATATCTCAGGATTTCATAAGGTATGTTATGATTGAAATGTATGGTTTCATTGATTTGTATTTATTGATGGGATAATGTTTTCCTTACTTATTTTATAACACTTACTGAGCTGTTTATGCTCATCCCATGTTTTTGAAATATTTTCCATAGGACTTAATGGTGAATAAGGTCAACGATGGGATCATGGATAAGTCATGCTATCTAAAACATGGAAGTAGACATGTTTCTTTTAAGAGTTTTTATTTTATTAAAAAAATGGATACTGAGTAGTAGTGTCTAATTGTAATATTCAATTTGTAATGTAATATTTATGGGCAAATTATCTAAAACTATGAACCTAAAAAGATCATTAATGTGAATTATTCATTTAATTCAACATTATGTAATGTTTAAGACCGGGTCTTTATATTACTGGTGGGATGGAATGAAAAGGGATATTGTAGAATTTGTTATGAAATATTTGATAAGTCAATGAGTTAAATTAGAGTGACAGTTACTGAAAGAGATTCTTTATCCTTTTCGAGTGCCAGATTATAAATTGGAGGATATATCAATGGACTTCTTGGTGGGACTACCTAAGACTTCTCCATGTAACAATGCAGTTGGGGTTATTTTTGATTAGCTGAAAAAATATACACATTTTTCCTATTTGAGATACAATTCCATGGGATCAGCTTTCTCGACTATACCTCAAAGAGATTATCATGTTACATGGATTATTTCGTTCCATTGAATAGAATCGGGATCCCATGTTCACTTCTAAATTATGGATGGGGATTTTGAAGTCGTTAGGCACATAATTAAATTTCAGTACATCTTTTCTTCCTCAATTAGATGGGATGTCAGAACAAATGATTCAGAATTTGGAGTATATGATTCGAGCTTGTTCAATGGACTTCCAGGGAATTTGGGATCATCATCGTTCTTTAGTTGAGTTTTCATATAATAATAGTTTTCATTCTTGTATACAGATGGTACTTTTTGAGGCATTGTATGGGAAGTAGTGTGAAACTTCAGATTTTTGTGATTACGTCAGGGAAATGAAGTTAATTGGACTAGAATTAGTAGAGGAAATGGCTGAGAAAGGGAAGTTGATCCAAAAAAACATGAGAAAAGCTCAGAGTTGGTAGAAAATTTATGTAACATAAGGACAAACTTCTCTTTCGAGGTAGGTAACCATGCTTTACATAAAATTTATAATTGGAAAAGTGTGATTAGTTTTTGTAATAATGGAAAGATATTTCCACGATTCATTGGACATTTTGAAATTCAGAAGAAATTTGGACCAGTTTTATACCAAGTAGCTTTTCCTCCGAGTTTATCTCGGTTACATAATGTTTATCATGCATTGTTGTTGAGAAAGTATGTTCCAAATTCATCACATTTCTTGAGTCCAAAAGGAGTTCAGTAAGAAGAGAACCGTTCTTATGAAGAGAACCCAGTTCAAAATCTTGACCAAAGGGACCATGTATTGTGGAATAAGTTAATCCACCAGGTAATGGTTTTAGGGATAAACCATATGGTAGAAGAATCAACATGGAATATGAAAATTCTATGAGTGAAAGGTACACTCACTTGTTAAATTAGTAAAAAAATTGCGAGGACCCATTTTCTAGAAGGTGGGGATAATGTTCCATGCCAATCATTTAAAAATAAACTGAAATACATGAATCTTTGTTTTAATTAGAAATTCATAACTACCATTTAAACCTAATTTTTCAGCTTCTATGATTTGAATTTAAAAAAATGATCATCTACATTTGTGTTCAGAATATTATTTGGAGTCTAAAGGAACCATTTTTTTGTGAATAGTAACATACCCTTGTGAATAGTAATATGACCTTAATGAATAGAAAGTTGTATTATTATTTTATTTTGTTAAGATTTTTAGATAATGACATATTGGTTAATTTTTCAATGTGATATAAAAGCAGTTATATAATTAAAATTGTTAATATTTGAATTATGTATGACTTTATTAAAAAATTAAATTATTAATATTTATAAAATTATTTTCAAAAAATCTAGTTCATTTTTTTAATTATACTCATCAAAAAATTGTTAGGGTGTATTTTTAGGATTTTTCCTAAAATTATGGAATTTTCGATGAATAATGAAATACTGTAAAATACCATATATTCAAATTATAAGTGAGATACACTATTTATGACATCATAAGTGATGTAAGGCCAACTTTTTTGAACTCAAATTCCATTACTACTATTTAGGGTCAAATTAATTAATAACATTCATATTCTTCAGAAAACATATTATAATAATGATCAAAATGAGGTTAAATACCCCGTCCCCTCCACTATAAATACCACCATCATTCAACTCTTCCGCTCACACCTCTCATTCCTTGAGCCTTACTAATGTTCTTCCCAATAATCAACCTAAGACTCATTACCCATTCCGAGAGCTATTGGTCTCACCAAAAGGACAAAACAAAACTCCTTAAGAAGGATCTCAAGGGGAAGAGATCAAGAGGCAAAACATCCTACTATATTTTCTTTGTTTTCATTCATTTTATGATAGTATTTTTAATTTCTTTGGATTGTTTTGGGATATTTAATTCCACATCCCACATAGTACCCATATTATTTATTAATGATGAGAGACACATTTTCTCTCCTCAAAATATTTTGTGAAATTTTAAGCGACGTCGATAGAATGCCAACTTTTCGTAACGGATTTCTCAATATTTTTTTTATTTTGAGATTACCTTATTTTCATTTTATTTCATCACATAACCTTACCCAAGAGAAAAGAATTATCCATTATCTAAAATATTTTGTATTTAATCATGTTTATGTAATACTCACTTTTACATTTATTCACATCTCCAACTTATTCATGAAATTAAAACACCGTCTGTGATGTGTCGATTTACCCTAATTGTGGATGATGTCATTTCAATTTCGTATTATTCATTAATATATGGTCATGAAGTTATTTTGTGGTTGAACTAGATTATAATTTATGTATTATATTTTATATAAGGTTCAATAATCATTTTGTTCACATGTGATTAATTTATAACAGAAAACCATTTCACCACGATCGAAGAATCGCCAAAATGATCTAAACAAATATCAATAATGTTTTAACTTATGAATAATTATCATTTAATAATTAAAAATGATAAATGGTATGATTTATATTTCTTGAAATTATTAATAACCATTCCATTCTGATTCTGGAGTTTCACTTCCAACTGACAAGAATAACTATCATGATCTGGTCATGGAAACCATGTAAAAACACAACAAAAACAATGTAAATAACAAAATAATTATAATAAATGATTCAAATGATGTTATAAAATGATCATATATGGTGTTATAATCATTTATATGTTTCCTTAAGATTTTAATAACACTCTTTGAACCGTTATACAAGAGTTTTAAACACATTTTAAGTAAGAAGAACCCAATGTAAGGGAATTTTAATCCCAATTTCCATTCATTGGATTATCCTTATTCTTTATTCATTATGTGGCATTAAGATTATTGGTGTGATGATTTTTTTAATATTATGTTACATTATGTGTATTTATAATGTATACACAGATACATTCCATTCTATTAATTTTCACTCCAATTAAATTTTAACAGAATTTTTTTAAATCCTTTTAATACTCTCTTTAATAAATTTCAAAAAGATTATTATTTTTATATGTATATGTCATTAGTGGTTTCATATTATATTCAAGATAATTTATTAACATGATATTTTACTTGGACATTTCTAATGTTGGGTTGATCCCGTTATAGATCATCATATGTAGGGTTGGGCCCCTTATAGCTCAAGATATGTTGGGTTGAGCCCATTATAGCCCAAGATATGTTGGGTGAGACCCAGAATATCTCTCAAATGCAATGGGTAATCCGGAGAAGAAATTTGACCATAAAGTTATTCCATGTGTAAGGTTTAATGTAAGGGTGATATGTTAAATATGTCACAAGGCAACTACATGATGTCTCTTTACATTTTAGTTTTTAATGATTATGTGTTTTATTGGTTTTTTTGTTATCACATATCTAACACATTCTTTCTTTATTTCCCTTACTGAGTTCTATAATCATCACAAGTTTTTAATTTTTTTCACTGGATATAAGCTTGGTTAAGAGAATGAAGGGAGTTGTGTTGTTTGATATGGTTTGTTGTTAAAGAAATCATGTTTTATGTTTTATTGTTTTATAGATTAAAAAAATAGATACTAGTTTAGCAGTATCCTCTTGTATGAATGTGGTATTTCATGTATATAAGATATCCTAATTCGTTAAGACTGAAAAACTAAAAAAAATTTCAAGGTGCAATACTGTATGGTCACATGTAAAATTAAATATTAAGTAACATTTTAAGGCTGGGTCCTTATAGTAAGTGTACCTTTCAACATATCATTATTTCACCCCTCATCAGAAATATCGACTGCATGAGATTTCCTTTTGTCCCTCAGATAAAGAGGTTATTTCCTTCGACCATCATCAACAACCATTGGGTTTGGATATTGGTTAGCATAATTCCAATTTTCCTTGAACTTATAGCATTTAATTGTGGTAGGTGCATTATGTGTGAATCCTTCTCCACTAGTGTTTTGAGCCAACTTCTTCCCGTCACCTCGTCAATCAAGTGTCTGATGGCCTTCCCTTCCAAACATAAAACATTTATTAGACCCCTTATTGAAATTTTATCCATGCTTCTTCCCACACATAGAGCATAATGGAATGTTCATTTTCTTTTCTTCATGGTTTTTATAGTTTCATTTAATATCCATATTACTCTTCTTATCAAATCCATTAGATTGATATGTGACACTTAACTCCATTTTAACCATTATTTCCCAACAGACAATCTCTTCATAGCTACTAAAGTCTATTATGGAAAAATATGTTCTGAGAATTTTCATTAATAAACCAAATAACCTATCAATATTAATTTCTAGATGGAATGATAATTCCTGAAGTGTACCTCATATGTCCCATGAAATTAGACTCATATATATGAACAGATTAATAATCCCCTTAATTTAACTCAGCAAACTCTTTATTTATCATTGTATGATGAATTCAAAGAAGTTACTTATTGAAATATATGTTCTTGAACCCATCACAATCCATGGATTCAATCTCATCATGCTACCTCATTATCTTTACTAGAGTCACCCATTTATCTTCTTCTCCTTCTAACTGACAAATATATAGAATTATTTTTCCATTCATTGTACATAAAATAATAGATAATATCATTTCAATGATACTAATCCACTATTCCAAAACAAGTGAATCAGATGACCTTATTAAAGAAGGTGGGTGTTGCCTCATGAAAGACTCAACAAAATGTTTTTCCCTCTTTTTCTCACGTAAAATCCCACAATGATTAATAGCTTGAGAAATATTTGTGAGCATAGAAATAATATTTTTCATTATAGATCACATGGAATTAATTTTTTTAGGAGTAAAATCATTACATGGTCTTTCTTAATTATAATTAATGTTGTTCTATCAGGATCCAACCATTGAATAAAACCAAAATCATAAAGTAGGAAATAGTTAGCATAATGAGGAAATACATAATCATGAAAAATAACTTATAAGATGTATGACTAATGAAACCATCCTTAATCTATGAAACCATAGGTTTATCATAGGTTCATCATTTCCATATTATATTTAAACACTTTATAATGGTTTGTGAAGAGTTTGTGAATTCCCAAAGAATATCCCATTGGAGTGTCAAACCTGGGGTGCATCAAGGCTCGTTGTTAATTACATGATTACCCCGATTCAAGTCTGGAACATCTTATCAGAGTTTTTAACCCTACGTACATTTATTATGGAGACACATACCCTTATAATAGCCATATGGGGAAGTATTTATAAGAAACCTGTAACTTTATTCTTCTCCAAAATTCTAGGACTTTTTCTTATTATTTGACTCATCACTATACTTATCCTTAGACAAGTCCTCGGGGTTGACACCAAGGTGTTATCAACATAGTTTCAAAAGGATAAATAAAAATTTCCTTTGATACCAACTATGTAGACCCTCAATTTTCAAACAATTACATTATATATCTTTTGTAGAAATAATGAAACATTAGATAACTAGACACATGAATACAATACTAGATTAGTTCCTTTGGAAACATGGGAACATAAACACTGGTACATAAGTGATATACATTATCTCCCACTACACTACTAGATATTTAAGCCATATCTATAGAACTATATCCATTGTTTTATAGGTCTATGTATATATCCTAGTTTATAGCCATTGTTCAATTAAATACGTTGATATATCACAATTTATACTACCTTTTAAAAACCGTGGAATTTTTTATGTGTTGTCAAGAACATCCTCCCTCAATTTGTGGCCCTCCTACAAAACCTCAACCTCGCTCTCTATTCCATCTTCTTCGATATATCCAGTCCACTTCCCGGCCAAGACTGTTTCAGGGCGGCGTCCCCACATCCTCCACTGACATGCCTCGGATGTATATTTTCATTAAATGTGTACGGTCTCCCTTCAAGAGGCGTCCCCCCTCGATGTCGCCACCCAATGTGGCCACCCCACCGACGGTTCTCTAAGACAACCACTGCTCCTCTACCTCTAGCACACCTCAAACACAGCCACCCCACCTCACGTGGATCATAATTCTCCTCACCCTATCACACCTCTGAAATACACACTAATGGTATTTAGGGTTTCATATCACGGTTTGATTTAATCTAAATGAGGAGGTGAAAACCATGGAGAGTAAATTAGCTGTTGTGTTTTTATGGACAATAAAAATAATTATAAAATAAATAATTTCACAGATACAGTATTCAAGAATAGAAATATTCATTAATTCAACCTCATATTCTAAATCTTCATGATTTCATTTTTTATAGTAGAGTATCCTCATTCACTATACACACACACACACACATGTAATCATTAAAAGTTGACACTCTTATTTAGTATTTTCAAAAGAAATTATATTTTTTTATTCCATTCTTATCTATTTGAATTATATCTATTCAAGTCATTGTAATTCATTTTTGATATATTAATTTCAGAATGACATGATATATTTTAGGTGAGTTTGGGAAAATTCAATGTTTGATTCAATTATGTTTGTTATGATTTTGTTTAGATCATTCATGTTGAGGTCAGTAGGGTTCAGTTTGGTTGGTTTAGATTTGTTCAATTCAATTTAATTTATGATATATTTGTTTTAATATTTTTTGGTCAAGTGAATTTATATTTGTGTATGTATTCATAGGATTTTATAATTTTTTTGGATTATTTTGTGTCAATTCAGGTCAATGTGGTTCCATTATATTTTGTTTATATTAGTTTTTTTTTCTTACCTTGTATTTTTCTTCAATCTGAGTATGGATTAATTGGTTCTAATTTAGTTTGTACCATTTTGAATCCATTTTTTTGGTTTGGAATTGGTCAATACAGTATATTTTTTCAATTTAGATTGAATCATTTTGGTTTTAACAATTTTGTCCCAGATTGATTTTTTTAGTTTGGTCCTTCTATAATTTGTTTCATTTGTATATCTTAATGTAGTCCCATTTAAAATGTATAATTAAATATTAATGTATTTACAATGTTTGAGTCTAGTATAATCAAGTTATATCAACTCAATTCAGTTTTTAATAGTTCAATTTGGATTTATTTTATTTGGTGTGGTTGAGTTTTGGATGGATTAGTTTAGTTTTGTTTAATTATGTTTGATTCTATTTTTTTTGGTCTGGTTTTTTTAATATATTTTGGATTGACCTATTCTGGTTCAAATATATTTAGGTTGGTTAAATTTATAAATGTTCTTATCAGTTTATTGTTTTTATTTTAATTTAGATCAAATGAATTTATCTTTGTCTAGTTCATTCAAATTCATTTTACATTGAATAAAATGGTTTTGGTTTAGATTGATATAATATTATTTTCTTCATTTTAGTTATGTTATAGTACATTTAGGAAAGTTCGATTTACTTCATGTGTTTTTTATTTTGGTTAATTTTAGTTTTTCATGGTTTGGTATGGTTTGTTATTGGTTGGGTTTTTATTAGTACCAGGTAGATAAAATTCATTTCTTGTAGGTTCAGTTTGGTTTTCCTCCATTTAAATTTGTCCTATTTTTTGAAAATATAGTTTCATATTTTAGAATTTTGTTTTATTCAATTAGATTTTAGTGGGATTGGTTTTTTTGGGATCAATTAATTTTCAATTGATTTAGTTAGGATAGGTTCAATCATGGTTAGTTTTTTTGGTTTATTTTGATTCTGGATGGTTATTTTTAATTTTGTTAGAGTAGGATAATTCAAGATGTGTTATATTTTTAATGTTGGATCAATATGGGTCCATTCATGTTTGATTGATTTGGTTTGAATGGATCTGGTTTGGTAATATTCTATTTTTTAAATTTTGTTTAGATTGGTATGATGCAATTTTTTTATTTGGTTTAGATTAGTTTGAATCCAATTTTTCTAAGAAGGTATGCATGATACTGAATGTTGAGGTGTTTCCCTGAACTCTTCATGTTTATTCTACCATAGCCATATCTCTACTTTATCTGGATACTAAAAACCGCTCTTTTTATAATGATATCAAATTCCATATAAACTGATAAATATGTTGTTCTCAAATTATAGAAATTTACTTATGGTCATATTATTCCATGAGTGTTTGAAATAATTATTAATTAAGGAATGATTTATTCAAGGGTTTATACATCATCAATGTTTATAGGTAATTTAATTTGGTCTACATTAGTGTTTCAATATTTTCTTTACTTATTTTTAATAATTTTTTTTTATAATTTTACTACTAATAATCTGCAATAACAATGGCCTAATTTAGAAATTATAATTTACATATAAAATATTCGCCTAATCTCAATGAACAATATGTACATTAGTGTTTGGATCATTCTATATTAATTTTTATAGATAATTTAGTTATTTCTACACAAAACTTTCAATATCATTTTCTACATTCGGAAAGCATATTTTCTTACATACTAATATTTTATGGTTTATTTATATTAAACTGGAGTTTCAAAAAACCTATTTAGTTATTATTTTAAAAAATATATAAGAAATGTATCTGTAAGCATACATGTTCTGTCACGACCCGTCCTCAGGGCCCGTGCTATGACTACCCCAAGCCCACCTTCCAAAGGCCATGGGCTGGCGACTAGAACCAAAGGCGTAAATCCCGATATCAGGGAAGGCATTGCCTTTATAAGAGTAAAAAAACCACCACAGAGTACAAGCGGAAGAAGTAAACACTACGTAAAACTGTACAACAGTATATGCAGAAAGTAAAGGGGGCCGGAAATACAAGCCCAACTATAATGTACAACTGAAAGGGAAAACATCAACTAAAAACTAAAAGCCGCTACGTCGAGCTGTCCACATGAAATCCCATCTGAAGGGTGGGTACAGATAGCTCCACTGCTCCTCGGGTCCCGCCGTCCACTCCGAGTACGTCCCGCCCAGTGGTCCTCCTCCAGGTACCGTCCTGCTCTGCAAGCCTCAACCACGATCAACGATGTCCGTCGTCTGCAACCAACACAATGTAGTGCGGGCATAGCCCGTGCAGGGGTGAGTATAAGCTACTCAGTAGGGACCCCAAGACCAATGAAGGTCATCCAAAATCCACAAAGGATAAAACACAAAGGAAAGTTACAATCACGAAGTAACAACCGACACTGCTTATGTATATGCCTATACATATACCTAAGTCAACAATTTCAATATGCTCCAACCTCTGACCCCAAGTACAACTCAGTCCACACAGCAAAGTATACATATTTCACACAGGAAAGAAAAACGTAATCGACATAGGATAGCACAACACAATCCACACAGGAAAGAAAACATGATTCAGCTATCATAGGTATACATCATCGAAAAGGTGAAAGAGATTATCAGACATAGATATTGAATCATCAAAGCTGGGACCCACATAGGATACAAGACCAGTTGTCTTCATTGTTTCATTTATGTTGGGACCCACATAGGATACACGACCAACACTGAACCATCAAAGCTGGGACCCACATAGGATACAAGACCAGCACAGCTAGGACCAACATAGGATACAAGACCAGCTGTCTTCATTGATTCATCTATACTGGGACCCACATAGGATACAAGACCAGTATTGAATCATCTAAGCTGGGACCCACATAGGATACAAGACCATCATAGCTAGGACGCACATAGGATACAAGACCAGCTGTCTTCATTGATTCATCTATACTGGGACCCACATAGGATACAAGACCAGTATTGAATCATCTAAGCTGGGACCCATATAGGATAGAAGACCAGCACAGCTAGGACCCACATAGGATACAAGACCAGCTGTCTTCATTGATTCATCTAAGCTGGGACCCACATAGGATACAAGACCAGTATTGAATCATCTAAGATGGGACCCACATAGGATACAAGACCAGCACAACAAGGACCCACATAGGATACAAGACCAGTTCTCTTCATCGTCGCAGTCCACTAAGGATCTCTGCACAATCGTCCTCGTCGAAGTCACAGCCAGTACTAGGGTTCCCTCACACATCAAGCTCGTTCGGAAGGGTCTGCTCCACGAGCTGAGAGGCTGATACATCAACTATCACAAAGTCTGAAGTTGATGTATCCAAAAGTTCTGTATCGCCAACAGGAACTCAACGCAACAGACGACACGTCAATCGGACAGCCGGTCTGAGAGTTATTGACTTTTTCGTCCCAGGGGCCCGGTTGGTTTTTAAGGCAAAACCAACCTGACCGTACTCCACTTGCATCCAAACCTGAGGTAGAGTATTCAAAAAGATACGTCTCAATAAGAGGAACTCAACAAAGTCAACGGCACGTCAATCAGACATTTGTAGCTCATGATATGAGCGTTTCCGCTCCGAGGGCCCGGTTGGTTTCGTGTACGAACCAACCCAGACGAACTCAAAGTACTCCGAAACCTTGAGTTCAATATACGGAAACGACCGTTTTTATCCAAGGATCGCATTTCCACTGACGTCACGTCATTTGGAGGTCTGTAGCCCGAGTTATGGGCATTTGAACCCAAACAGTCCGATATCCGGGGTTTCGGGCCCAGACCGACCCGGCCCGAGACCCCCCCCCCCCCGGTCGGCCTGAACCACGTCGACCCACCCCGATTCTGGGTCGGCCCAGCCCGGCGTGGCCCGGCCTGGCGGACCGGCTGGGCCCAGCGCGCCCAGCAAGCTGCCGGCTCGGCTCGTGGCCGAGCCGTTTCGGCAAAGGGTGGGGGGCTGCCTCCCTATGTAACCGCGGCCACCCCAAAATTTAAGGGGGGCCGTTTGAACCGGTCGGGGGAATTTAATTCCCCCGGCCCCTCCCCTTTCTGGCCGGGCTAACCTGGCCGGCCGACTCCTTCTCAACGGGACCAGCGGTTGCCGGTCCCCTTCCAGCTCCATCACCGGCAGCCCGGTCCGGCCGCAGGTCACCTTGCTCCGCCGCGGCCCGAAACCGGCCGTGGCCCTTGTCATCTGGCGCGGTGCGACGGAACCGCGCCCCTTCATCGTGGCCCCTCTCCCACCGTGGCGCCTTCGATTTCCTTCGATGCGTCGTGATGGCATCGCATTCTTAGACTTCTTTCCATGGCGCGGCACGACGGCGTCGTGTAATACCTGCCGTGTGATTCCCGCGTGGTGCGACGGCACCACGCCATTCCATTCCTTCCACAAAGAATCAAACATGAACATAGGAGGGGTTTCGGCCGTATTTGTGCGGTCCGGCCCCCCTCTCATTAAACGATATCATCTAGTCAAAAATCCACGATAATCGAAAAACTAGATTCATGAACGGAAATAATTAAATAAAAATAATCCGCTACCTCGGTTCAGGAACAATGTTCGTCAACGAGCTGCGGAAGACGAGCGTCGCAGATGTCGGGCGTCGTGGGATAACGTTGAAGTCGCGAAGCGAGGATTCTAAGTCATTTATGGCGATTTCGTCGCGGAAAACTGTCATGGAAGAGACGACGCGGAAGAAGAACGTCGCGTCACAGATATAGCGTCGCGGAAGAACCGTGTTCTTCGGCGGAGAAGTTCTTCGTTGATGAATGGTGTTCTTCGCGTTCAGCGTCGAGGTTGAAGAAGAAGAAGAAGATTCTTTCCCAATCCTCTCAAGGTTGCAAAAATCTAACATAATAAAATAAGACTCAGTCTAATTTTATTAACACAACCTATCAATTGATATTTCAAAAGTTTGAAATTCAATAACCACACACAACTCACCTCATTAAACTTATTACATTTAAGTCATAAGTTATAACTTAGGATAACAAAATTAAAGTGGGAGTTGAGGGGGGTTTTAGAGGGTATGAAGGGGTGGGGTTCTTGTGGGCCCCACCACCCTCATAACCTTCCAAGGGAGGTTGGGTGGTTACCTAACATCCATCAAGAACTAACACTTAGAGTAAAATAATAAAAATTGTAGTGTAATTATAAAATAAACTTCCACAATTTTTATTATCAACACTCTTGTAAACGCAACTCCGGAACAGGAGATCCTAAGAAATTACCGGCGATGCGGTTCCATCGGTGCCCTCGGAATTCGATTCCGTCTACCGGTTCAAAAGTTAGAAATTCCCGCTCGTTCGTTCACTGAACGTACCCGAGCCAAACTTCGGAAATTGATTCCGGGCAAACCGGGCCTTGGAATCAGGTGCCGTCAGAAACCGTGCTCTTGTAAAATTACAAATAAAATTAAGAAGAAATTTTCCTTGAAATTTCCGTGACTTTACATTACTCCCACCACAGGGCTTTACGTACCCGTAAAGCATCAACACAAAATAGGGATATAAAGGCGGTAGAGCTTGGTGGTATGCCACCTCACCAATCCTGCTGAGGACCTGGAAGGGTCCGATGAAGCATGGAGACAACTTGCCACTGTGGCCAAATCTCAGTAATCCACGTCGAGGTGAGACCCGCATGAAGACATGGTCGCCATCCTCAAACTCTAGTGGCCTCCGCCTCCTATCAGCGAATGACTTATGTCGGCTCTAAGCTTTCTTCATCCGCTCCTAGATGACCTGGACCTTCTCTATCGTGGCCTGGACCACCTCTAGTCCCACAAGAGCTGCTATGATTTCTTCTTTGCCGATAAGATAAATTCAGTCTCATCCCTTGTATGAACCACATTCTTTTCCTAAGACAGCAAATCCCGACATGGATGATACTAATCCATACCAAGGATGATGTCGTAAGGCCACGACGCTACTACCAAGAGATCCAACCATTACTCTTTCCTCCCAGGGTTGAGTCACACTGTCAACATCAGTGTGTGGTAACTGGGTCTCCTCTAGTAGATGTCTCACAAGTGAGGGTCAAGTAAACAGTCAAAACTGGAACCTCTTAGTAACATCACAAAAGAGGATAGGAAAGAAAACATCACAAAGGTATGCGTCTTTTATTATTGCTTCTCATAATAGAAAGACGCTACACAATAGCAACAAGGAACTAGAAGTACAAAATACGTATCCACTAGTTCCGCTCCTGTCCATTTGCTCCCAGAGCTCCATGATCGAAGGCCTCAGCTACCAGAAGCTGAGCTCTCGCATGTCCACCAACTCCCTACAGTTGGGGCAGACCTCCTGATGGTGGTGGTGGAACACCTCGAAGTGTCTCCCACCATCTGCTACTTGGCCAGCTCCTCTGCCTCGTCCGCCTGCACCCTGTGGACCACCGTGGACGAACCTCTGTCTAAGAGGTCCCTCTACCACCTGCTGCTCATCTGTAAGACAATTCAGGGAGTCTCGAGCCATGTGACCTTGCCCGCCGTATGTGTAGAAATGTCTGCCCCTCGTGTAGCTGGCACTCCTTCGTGTGCCCCGCACAACCGAATCGTCATCCAATGACTGCCCATCTGAAGGCCTGGACCTTTTGCACCTCTGCGTCACCTGTCTACTGCCAACTGCAGAAGACCCTGCTATGGGCCGTCCTGCGGAGGGCCCAATCACTGGAGCCTGCTCGGCGAGAAAACTCTCCACTAGAAGGGCTCTCTCCAACACCTCTGCATGTGTCGGAATGTTGAGGGAGATCATCGAAGCCCTAATCTCATGCTTCAGTCCCTACTCGAAGGTCCGGGCCCGGAAGAATGGGTCTCGTACCATATCTATGGAGAAGCGCGAGAGATTAGTAAATCTCGCCGAGTACTGGGCCACTGTAAAGATGTCATGCCGCAGCTGAAGAAGCTCTTGAATGCGCACCGCATGGAGGGTGGCTGGGATGAACTCGAAGCAGAAGATTATCTCAAAGTCCATCTAGAGAAGAGATGTCTCGTCGTGCACCTGGAGCATCAAGATCCACCATCAGCCCACTGCTGCGTGCAATAGGCTCGCTACGAGGATCACCATGAGGTCTTCTGGTGTCCTCACTAATCTGAAAACCCGTCCAACTGCCTCCAGCCAGTCCTCCGCTGCCTGGGGGTTCGTCTCCCCGTGGAACCTAGGCGGTCTCTGACGCTGAAACTCATGCAGCGTGCTAAGACGACGTGCATCGTCAGTGGCTGGGGCTGGTAGCATCGGTGGCTCGACGGGTAAAGCTACCGCCGGTGCCTCTGATGACAAGGAGCCCTGCACCGAGGCCTCGTCGCTCGGTGGGCTGTCATCACGCTCCAATCTCAGAACCCTAGATGGATGCCGTCGTGGGGCCATCCTGAAAAGAAACAGGTGCGCCACGGTCAGAACTGTATACCTGGTGAGCTGACCCAAGTAATCACCAAGAAAACTTGAACACACATGCAATCAATATTTTCGTGCATTATGTCGGAAATCAGAAGTCATGGTCCTGGTGTACGGATACGTCGGCCGTCGCATCAACACTGGACTCCCTAGACTGATATCCACACCCAATACGCTGAACACTATTGCTTCACACAGAAGAAAGATCAGAGTCTGCCGTAGAACCGAACTCCTCCGATACCAATTTGTCACGACCCGTCCTCGGGGCCCGTGCAGTGACTACCCCAAGCCCGCCTTCCATAGGCTAGGGGCTGGCGACTAGAACCAAAGGCGTAAATCCCGATATCAGGGAAGTAATTTCCATTATAAGAGTAAACAACCACCACAGAGTACAAGCGGAAGAAGTAAACACTAAGTAAAACTGTACAACAGTAGGTGCAGAAAGTAAAGGGGGCTCGAAATACAAGCCCAACTGTAAAGTACAACTGAAAGGAAAAACAAAAACTGAAAAGTAAAAGCCGCTACATGGAGCTGTCCACTGGAAATCCCACCTGAAGGGTGGGTACAGATAGCTCCACTACTCCTCGGGTCCCGCCGTCCGCTCCGAGTACGTCCCGCCCAGTGGTCCTCCTCCAGGTACCGTCCTGCTCTGCAAGCCTCAACCACGATCAATGCTGTCCGTCGTCTGCAACCAACACAACGTAGTGTGGGCATAGCCCGTGCAGGGGTGATTATAAGCTACTCAGTAGGGACCCCGAGACCCCCGAAGGTCTCCCAAAATCCACAAAGGATAAACCACAAAGGAAAGTTACAATCACGAAGTAACAACCGACACTGCTTAGGTATATGCCCATACATATACCTAAGTCAACAATTCCAATATGCTCCAACCTCCGAGCCCAAGTACAACTCAGTCCACACAGGAAAGTATACGTATTCCACATAAGAAAGCAAAACGTAATCCACAAAGGATAGCACAACACAATCCACACATGAAAGGAAACAAGATTCAGCTCTCACTGGTATACATCATTGAAAAGGTGAAAGAGATGATCAGACATAGATACTGAATCATCTAAGCTAGGACCCACATAGGATAGAAGACCAGTTGTCTTCATTGTTTCATCTATGCTGGGACTCACATAGGATACAAGACCAGCACTGAACCATCAAAGCTGGGACCCACATATGATACAAGACAAGCACAGCTAGGACCCACATAGGATACAAGACCAGCTGTCTTCATTGCTTCATCTATACTGGGACCCACATAGGATACAAGACCAGCACAGATAGGACCCACATAGGATACAAGAACATATGTCTTCATTGATTCATCTATTCTAGGACCCACATAGGATACAAGACCAGTATTGAATCATCTAAGCTGGGACCCACATAGGATACAAGACCAGCACAGCTATGACCCACATAGGATACAAGACCAATTGTCTTCTTTAATTCATCTATACTGGGACCCACATAGGATACAAGACCAGTATTGAATCATCTAAGCTGGGACCCACATATGTTACAAGACCAGCACAGCTAGGACCCACATAGGATACAAGACCAGCTCTCTTCATCGTCGTAGTCCACTGAGGATCTCTGCACAATCGCCGTCGTCGAAGTCGCAGCCAGCACTAGGGTTCCCGCACACAGCAAGCTCATTCGGGAGGGTCCGCTCCACGAGCCGAGAGGCTGATACATCAACTGTCACATAGTCCTAAGTTGATGTATCCAAAAGATCCGTATCGCCAACTGGAACTCAATGCAACAGACGGCACGTCAATCGGACGCCCGGTCTGAGAGTTATTGCCTTTTTCGTCCCAGGGGCCCGGTTGGTTTTTAAGGAAAAACCAACCCGACCGTACTCCAATTGCGTCCAAACCTCGGGAGGAGTATGCCAAAAGATCCATCTCACTAAGAGGAACTCAACAATGTCGACGACACGTCAATCAGACGCCCGTAGCTCATGATATGAGCGTTTCTGCTTCGAGGGCCCTGTTGGTTTCGTGTATGAACCAACCCGTCCGAACTCAAAATACATTGAAACCTTGAGTGCGATATACCAAAACGACCGTCTCGATCCAGGGATTTCATCTCCGCTGACGGCGTGTCGTTTGGAGGTCTGTAACCCGAGTTATGGGCATTTGAACCCAAACAGTCGGATATCGGGGGTTTCGGGCCCGGACCGACCCGGCCCGAGACCCCCCCTGGTCGGCCCGAACCGGGTCGACCCACCCGGGTCCAGGTCGGCCCGGCCCGGCGCGGCCTGGCACGGCTGGGCGCGGCCCGGCCCGGCGCGACCCTGCCCGGCCCGGCCTGGGCGCGGCCCGGCCTGGCGGACCGGCTGGGCACAGCGCGCTGCCGGCTCGGCTCGTGGCCGAGCCGTTTCGGCAAGGGGGGGGGGGGGGGGGGGGCGCTTCCCCCTGTGTAACCGCCCCCCCCCCCCAAATTTTATGGGGGGCCGTTTGAACCAGACGGAGGAATTTAATTCCCCCGGCCCCTCCCCTTTCCGACCGGCCCGACCTGGCCGACCGACTCCTTCTCAACGGGACCGGCGGTGGCTGGTCCCCTTCCAGCTCCATCACCGGCGGCCCAGTCCGGCCGCCGGTCACCTTGCTCCGCCGCGGCCTGGAACCAGCCGCGGCCCTTGTCGTCCGGCACGGTGCGACGACACCGCGCCCCTTCTCCGCGGCCCCACTCTGGCCACAGCGACTTCAATTTCCTTCGACGCAGCGCGGCGACGTCGTGTTCTTAGACTTCTTTCCCCGGTGCAACACGACGGCGTCGCGTAATACATGCCCTGTGATTCCCGAGTGGTGTGACGGCACCATGCCATTCCATTCCATCCACAAAGAATCAAAAATGAACATAGGAGGGGGGTTCGGCCGTGTTTGTGTGGTCCTACCCCCCTCTCGTTAAACGATATCAACTAGTCGAAAATTCACGATAATCGATAAACTAGATTCATGACCGGAAATAATTAAATAAAAATAATCCCCTACCTCGGTTCAGGAACGGTGTTCGTCAATGAGCCGTGGAAGACGAGCGTCGTGGAGGTCGGGTGTCACGGGAGAATGTCGACATCGCGAAGCGAGGATTCGAAGTCGTTGATGGCGATTTCATCGCAAAAACCCGTCGCGGAAGAGACGACGCGGAAGAAGAACGTCGCGTCGCAGATACAGCGTCGCGGAAGAACCGTGTTCTTTGGCGGAGAAGTTCTTCATTGAAGAATGGTGTTCTTCGCGTTCTTCGTCGAGGTTGAAGAAGAAGAAGAAGATGCTTTCCCAATCCTCTCAAGGTTGCAAAACTCTAACATAATAAAGTAAAACTAAGACTTATTTTATTAACACAACCTATCAATTGAATTTAAAAAGTTTGAAATTCAATAACCACACATAACTCACCTCGTTAAACTTATTACATTTAAGTCATAAGTTATAACTTAGGTTAACAAAATTAAAGTGGGAGTTGAGGGGGGTTTTAGAGGATATGAAGGGGTGGGGTTCATGTGGGCCCCACCACCCTCATAACCTCCCATGGGAGGTTGGGTGGTTGGGTGGTTAACCAAATTCCATCAAGAACTAACACTTAGAGTAAAATAATAAAAATTGTAGTGTAATTATAAAATAAACTTCCACAATTTTTATTATCAACACTCGTGTAAACGCAACTCCGGAACAGGAGTTCCTAAGAAATTACCGGCGCTGCGGTTCCATCGGTGCCCTCGGAATTCAATTCTGGGTACCGGTTCAAAAGCTAGAAATTCCCGCTCATTCATTCACTGACCATACCCAAGCCAAACTTTGGAAATTGATTCCGGGCACACCGGGCCTCGGAATCAGGTGCCGTCAGAAACTGCGATCTTGTAAAATTCCAAAAAAAATTAAGAAGAAATTTTCCTTGAAATTTCCTTGTCTTTACATTACTCCCACCATAGGTCTTTACGTACCCGTAAAGCTTCAACACAAACTAGGGATACAAAGGCGGTAGAGCTAGGCGGTAAGCCACCTCGCCAATCCTACTGAGGACCTTGAAGGGTCCGATAATAACATGGAGACAACTTGCCACCTTGGACAAATCTCCGTAATCCACGTCGAGGTGAGACCCGCATGAAGACGTGGATGCCATCCTCAAACTCTAGTGGCCTCCGCCTCCTATTAGTGAAAGACTTCTGTCGGCTCTGAGCTATCTTCATCCGCTCCTAGATGACCTGGACCTTCTCTATCGTGGCCTGGACCACCTCTGGTCCCACAAGAGCTGCTATGATTTCTTCTTTGCTGATAAGAGAAATCTGGTCTCATCCCTTGGATGAACCACGTTCTTTGCCTAAGACAGTCAATCCCTACATGGATGATACTAATCCATACCAAGGATGACGTCGTAAGGCCTCGACGTTACTACCAAGAGATCCAACCATTACTCTCTCCTCCCAGGGTTGAGTCACACTGTCAACATCAGTGTGTGGTAACTGGGTCTCCTCTAGTAGATGTCTCACAAGTGAGGGTCAAGTCAACAGTCAAAACTGGAACCTCTTAGTAACAACAGAAAAGAGGACATGAAAGAAAACATCACAAAGGTATGCGTCTTTTATTATTGCAGATCATAATACAAAGACGCTACACAATAGCAACAAGGATCTAGAAGTACAAAAGACGTATCCACTAGTTCCGCTCCATTCCATTTTCTCCCAGAGCTCCATCATCGAAGGCCTCAGCTGCCAGAAGCTGAGCTCTCGCATGTCCACCAACTCCCTATGGTCGGGGCGGACCTCCTGGTGGTGGTGGTGGAAACACCTCGAAGTGTCTCCCACCATCTGCTACTTGGCCAGCTCCTATGCCTCGTCTGCCTCCACCCTGCGGACCACCGTGGACGAACCTCTGTCTAGGAGGTCCCTCTACCACCTGCTGCTCATCTGTAAGATGATTCCGGCAGTCTCGAGCCATGTGACCTTGCCCACTGCATGTGTAGCAATGCCTGCCCCTCGTGTAGCTGGCTCTCCTTCGTGTGCCCCGCACAACCGAATCTTCATCCAATGACTGCCCATCTGAAGGTCTTGCCCGTTTGGACCTCTGCGTCACCTGTCTACTTCCAACTGCAGACGACCCTGCTACGGGCCGTCCTACGGAGGGCCCTGTCACAGGAGCCTGCTCGGCTTGAAAACTCTCCACTAGAAGGGCTCTCTCCAACACCTCTGCCTGTGTCAGAATGTTGAGGGAGATCATCGAAGCCCTGATCTCATGCTTCAGTCCCTGCTCGAAGGTCCGGGCCCGGAAGAAGGGGTCTCGTACCATATCTGTGGAATAGCGCAAGAGATCAGAAAATCTCGCCGAGTACTGGGCCACTGTAAAGCTGCCCTGCCGTAGCTGATGAAGCTCCTGAATGCACACCGCACAGAGGGTGGCTGGGACGAAATCGAAGCGAAAGATTCTCTCAAAGTCCGTCCAGAGAAGAGATGTCTAGTCGTGCACCTAGAGCATCAAGCACCACCATCGGCCCGCAGCTGCGTGCAGTAGGCTCGCTGCGAGGATCACCATGAGGTATGCTGGTGTCCTCACTAATCTAAAAACCCGTACAACTGCCTCCAGCCAGTCCTCCGCTGCCTGGGGGTTCATCTCCCCGCGAAACCTAGGCGGTCGCTGACGCTGAAACTCGTGCAGCGCACTAAGGCGACGTGCATCATCAACGGCTGGGGCTGGTAGCATCAGTGGCTCGACGGGTAATGGTACATCCGGTGCCTCTGCTGACAAGGAGCCCTGCCCCGAGGCCTCGTCGCTCGGTGGGCTGTCATCATGCTCCACTCTCGGAACCCTAGCTGGCTGCCATCGTGGGGCCATCCTGAAAAGGAACAGGTGCGCCACGGTCAGAAATGTATACCTAGTGAGCTGACCCATGTAATCACAAAGAAAACTTGAACACACATGCAATCAATGTTTTCATGCATTAAGCCGGAAATCAGAAGTCAGGGTCCTGGTGTACGGATACGTCAGCCGCCACACCAACACTGGACTCCCTAGACAGATATCCACACCCAATACGCTGAACAATATTGCTTCACATAGAAGAAAGATCAGAGTCTGCGGTAGAACCGAACTCCTCCGATACCAATTTGTCACGACCCGTCCTCGGGGCCCGTGCAGTGACTACCCCAAGCCTGCCTTCCATAGGCCAGGGGATGGCGACTAGCACCAAAGGCGTAAATCCTGATATCAGGGAAGGTATTTACTTTATAAGAGTAAACAAACACCACAGAGTACAAGCGGAAGAAGTAAACACTATGTAAAACTGTACAATAGTTGGTGCAGAAAGTAAAGGGGGCTGGAAATACAAGCCCAACTGTAAAGTACAACTGAAAGGGAAAACAACAACTGAAAAGAAAAAGCCGCTACACCGAGCTGTCCACTAGAAATCCCACCTGAAGGGTGGGTATAAATAGCTCCACTGATCCTCAGGTCCTGCCGTCCACTCCGAGTACGTCCCACCCAGTGGTCCTCCTCCAGGTACCGTCCTTCTCTACAAGCCTCAACCACGATCAACGCTGTCTGTCATCTGCAACCAACAAAATGTAGTGCGGGCATAGCCCATGCATGGGTGAGTATAAGCTACTCAGTAGGGACCCCGAGACCCCCGAAGGTCTCCCACAATCCACAAAGGATAAACCACAAGGGAAAGTTACAATCACGAAGTAACAACCGACACAGCTTAGGTATATGCCCATACATATACCTAAGTCAACAATTCCAATACGCTCCAACCTCCGAGCCCAAGTAAAACTCATTCCACACAGGAAAGTATACGTATTCTGCACAGGAAAGAAAAACGTAATCCACATAGGATAGCACAACACAATCCACACATGAAAGAAAACAGGATTCATCTCTCACAGGTATACATCATCGAAAAGGTGAAAGAGATGATGAGACATAGATACTGAATCATCTAAGCTGGGACCCACATAGGATAGAAGACCAGTTGTCTTCATTGTTTCATCTATGCTAGGACCCACATAGGATACAAGACCTACACTGAACCATCAATGCTGGGACCCACATAGGATACAAGACCAGAATAACTAGGACCCACATATGATACAAGAGCAGCTGTCTTCATTGATTCATCTATACTGGGACCCACATAGGATACAAGACCAGTATTGAATCATCTAAGCTGGGACCCACATAGGATACAAGACCAGCAGAGCTAGGACCCACATAGGATACAAGACCAACTGTCTTCATTGATTCAGCTTTACTGGGACCCACATAGGATACAAGACCAGTATTGAATCATCTAAGCTGGGACCCACATAGGATACAAGACCATCACAGCTAGGACCCACATAGGATACAAGACCATCAGTCTTCATTGATTCATCTATACTGGGACCCACATAGGATACAAGACCAGTATTGAATCATCTAAGCTGGAACCCACATAAGATACAAGACCAACACAACTAGGACCCACATAGGATACAAGACCATCTCTCTTCATCGTCGCAGTCCACTGAGGATCTCTGCACAATCGTCGTCATCGAAGTCACAGCCAGCACTAGGGTTCCCGCACACAGAAAACTCGTTCGGGAGGGTCCGCTCCATGAGCCGAGAGGCTGATACATCAACTGTCACATAGTCCGAAGTTGATGTATCCAAATGTTCTGTATCGCCAACAAGAACTCAACGCAACACACGACGCATCAATCGGACGCCTGGTCTGAGAGTTATTGGCTTTTTCGTCCCAGGGGCCCAGTTGGTTTTTAAGGAAAATCCAACCCGACCGTACTCCACATGCGTCCAAACCTCGGGCGGAGTATGCCAAAAGATCCGTCTCACTATGAGTAACTCAACAAAGTCGATGGCACGTCAATCAGACGTCCGTAGCTCATGATATGAGGGTTTCTGCTCCGGGGCCCCGGTTGGTTTCGTGTATGAACCAACCCGGCCGAACTCAAAGTACTCTGAAACCTTGAGTTAGATATACCAAAACGACTGCCTCGATCCAAGGATCGCGTCACCACTGACAGCGCGTCATTTGGAGGTCCGTAACCCGAGTTATGGGCATTGGAACCCAAACAGTCCGATATCGGGGGTTTCGGGCCCGGACCGACCCGACCCGAGACCCCCCCCCCCGGTCGGCCCGAAATGGGTCGACCCGCCCCGGGTCCAGGTCGGCCCAGCCCAGCGCGGCCCGGCCCGGCCTGGGCGCGGCCCAGCCTGGCGGACCGGCTGGGCACAGCGCGCCCAGCGCGCTGCCGGCTCGGCTCGTGGCCGAGCCGTTTCGGCAAGGGGGGGGGGGGCGCTTGCCTCCTGTGTAACGACGCCCCCCCCCCCCCAAATTTAAGGGGGGCCGTTTGAACCGGCCGGGGGAATTTAATTACCCCGACCCCTCCCCTTTTCGGCCGGCCCGACCTGGCCGGCCGACTCCTTCTCAACGGGACCGGCGGTGGCTGGTCCCCTTCCAGCTCCATCACCGGCGGCCCGGTCCGGCCGCCGGTCACCTTGCTCCGCCGTGGCTTGGAACCGGCCACGACCCTTGTCGTCCGGCGCGGTGCGACGGCACCGCGCCCCTTCGCCGTGACCCCGCTCCGGTCGCGGCACCTTCAATTTCCTTCGACGCGGCGCGACGACATTGCGTTCTGAGACATCATTCCACGGCACAGCACGACGGCGTCACGTAATACTTTCCGTGTGATTTTCGAGTGGTGCGACGGCACCACGCCATTCCGTTCCATCCACAAAGAATCAAACATGAACATAGGAGGGGGGTTTGGCCGTGTTTGTGCGGTCTAGCCCCCCTCTCGTTAAACGATATCATCTAGTCGAAAATCCACGATAATCGATAAACTAGATTCATGAACGGAAATAATTAAATAAAAATAATCCCCTACCTCGGTTCAGGAACAGTGTTCGTCAACAAGCCATGGAAGACGAGCGTCGCAGTGGTTAGGCATCGCGGGAGAATGTCGACGTCGCGAAGCGAGGATTCGAAGTCGTTGATGGCGATTTCGTTGCGGAAAACCGTCACGGAAGAGACGACGCGGAAGAAGAACATCACGTCACAGATACGGTGTCGTGGAAGAACCGTGTTCTTCGGTGGAGAAGTTCTTCGTTGAAGAATGGTGTTCTTCGCGTTCTTCATCAAGGTTGAAGAAGAAAAAGAAGATGCTTTCCCAATACTTTCAAGGTTGCAAAACTCTAACATAATAAAATAAGACTAAGTCTTATTTTATTAACAAAACCTACCAATTGAATTTCAAAAGTTTCAAATTCAATAACCACACACAAATCACCTCATTAAACTTATTACATTTAATTCATAAGTTATGACTTAGGTTAACAAAATTAAAGTTGGAGTTGAGGGGAGTTTTAGAGGATATGAAGGGGTGGGGTACATGTGGGCCCCACCACCCTCATAACCTCCCATGGGAGGTTGGGTGGTTACCCAAATTCCATCAAGAACTAACACTTAGAGTAAAATAATAAAAATTGTAGTGTAATTATAAAATAAACTTTCACAAGTTTTATTATCAACACTCGTGTAAACGCAACTCCGGAACAGGAGTTCCTATGCAATTACCAGCGATGTGGTTCCATCGGTGCCCTCAGAATTCGATTCCGGGTACCGGTTCAAAAGTTAGAAATTCCCGCTCCTTCGTTCACTGAACGTAACCGAGCCAAACTTTAGAAATTGATTCCGGGCACACCGGGCCTCGGAATCAGGTGCCGTCAGAAACCGCGCTCTTGTAAAATTTCAAAGAAAATTAAGAAACAATTTTCCTTGAAATTTCAGGGTCTTTACATGTACTGCATATTCACTACCATTTGTAGTGAAGAGTCAATAGTGCAGATACCATATCATTTGTTTGGTTGAATTATATTGAGTATATTTTGAAGAATTTATATAATCTATAAGCATATTGTCTGAGATATATAATATTAATTTTTCTCCAATTTTATTAAACTGGATGTTTATAAAGTTTACTTAGTTTTTATTATGTTTCAGATTTAATACTATTTTAGTAGCATCTGTTTTATGTTTGTAGTAGGTATTATGTGATTCATTGTAAGACATTTTAATGTATTTTCTGCCTCCTACAGCTTCAATTAGTATCTCATTTATCTTTTACATTATATGGGGAAATATTTGAGTAGTATTGAGCATAATTATCTTTTTTCAAAAAAAACATTATATAGGTGGTAAAATTATAATAGATATTGAATGTATATTATTCCATGTTCTATTAAATAGTTTTATAATCCTCTTCTCAAATACTTTGACTTTTAACATTTGAAGGACGAGAGGTTTATATGTCTCTCATTGACATTATTGAGGTAGTGACTATGATATTTACATTCTATTTTTAATGTGAGGAAATATTGATATCTATTTATTTTTTGCATTTCTAGGATCCCTTCTTATATAATTTCATTTTTTCAATATATGAAAGTTGCACCTAATTTATGAAAAGTTGAGTTATTATATCTTTGTGATATTTTATGAATTATTTCAATTATAAACTTGTTATTTTTATTACTTTTATGAGTGGAATCATAGATTCAGCTAGAAATTTGGTTATTTTCTATGTACATGCCCACTATAGCATGCACCATTAGAAACTGTTTATTCTCTTTGGTAATTTCATTGTTTGGTTGTAAAAGTCCCTCAAAGAACATTTATGTGTCTCTGTATCTTGATTTTTCATAACTATGAAAATTTTAAAATATTTAATTTTACATGCTTTTCACATTTCCATAATTTAAAACTACAATTGGATAGAGAGGTTCTTTATGATGGTATCATCCACACCATTAGACCTTCCATTCCCACGTACAATAGATGTATGTAGCATCTACAACACTCAATATTACTAAATATTTAATCATTAAAACTTTTCACAACAATGAATATTTTTCACCCTCTCATGATGAGGGAATTAAAACAAAAAAATTTTATTAATGATAATTTTCTTTAGTATTGAGATGTATATATCAATCGGAATATTATTTGTTCATTATTTGTTATGTTTTGATGTATCATTTATCATGTACCGTTGACACAATGATCACATATATATAAGTTGTTATATCTCATTATTTTCCCACTATTTACTTACAAGTGGTTTTTTTAGAATGAGGCAGGTTCAATCCACCTCCATTGAATAAAGTGAGATCAATAACAAATTTTCTTAAGGATTATTCCATTTTTATTTTGTGGCCTAATTTTAATTAAGTATTTTGTGATTTCTGTGTTTGTTATATTAATGTTGTGCATTTTGGATCTCATTTAAGTGGATTAAATTCACTATTGATGAAGTATTAATTGTGAATCCAAAGGTAGGTATATATATATATATATATATATATATATATATATATATATGTTTCCACTTTATATATATTCACTCAAGGGAGTATGAATATATATTGGTGATTGGTGTGCTTATATACAGATATGAAAAATGCATAAATGGGTAATTGTAAAAGGTTATATGAAGGTATAGACATACATCTACGAACCTCGTTGTGCGTATTTGGCCATGAAAATATGTACATAAGGGATAGGTGTCCATATATATGTGTGTGAAGATTAATATGCATGAAAGCAGGAAAAAATAAATATTCGAGTTTTTATTGTAAAACACAACACACCTTGAGGGTTAGGGAGGTTCCCTATGTGACCTAATTACTCTATATAAAAGAAATACTATTTCTAAGTTCCATTTTTATTGGTTTAATATTTTATTTAATGTGACGCCCCGACCCCAGTTACCCAGAGTCGGTGCATTACTTCATAACATTGGCATGATCACAAAAGATCAAGTCTCGAAAGACCGATTAGTTTAGTAGCCTTGGAAACACAAGATACATTCATAAATGTTACATTACATCATAAAGTGAAAACCTACAATAACATAGTCTCCATTTTACACACTCATATCCCCTTCAGACTATCCCTGCAAGTCATTCCTAAAATACTTTTTCACATCCTCGAAAAAATTAAAACATTGAAAGGGGTGAGCTCAGATGCTCAGTTAGGATAACAATATAGCGGAAGCTTTCATAAATAAACATAATCATTTAAGGAAATTTATAACTAAAATCAAAGCCTTTTAAACCTGAAAATCAAAATAATATGGAGAAATTAAAATGAAATAATTCCATTTACTTATTCACATGGATAATCTACTGGTCGAATAATCACATGCAATATCAATACCCACTTTAATAATGATGGAATTCATAAATCCAGACTATCATAACCACATAGCCAAGGCCTCGTGCCAAGACCACAAATAAGATTGTGTCAAGGCCCCATTCCAAGACAGTAGTTTGTCTCATGAGACCTACCGATGCATCGAGGAGCTATATCGGGCTCCACCTGTCACTTATTAAGTCCAATGCATTCCTCATATGAATAGGTTTTAACATATCATAAACCACAACATAATCGTATCACATAAAACATGCATAAAGGAAACATAACATTTCCTAATTTCAATTACAATATATCAATACCACACATTGATATAATAAAAACATTTTCAAAAACATTTTCAATACCAAATTAAAGAAAACAAAAACTTTTTAATTATTTTTCATTTAAAAAAAGTTATGGCTTGTAGAGGAAGCCGAAACTCAAATAATGGTCACGGCGGAGGAGAAGTCGTTGTCGCCGCATACGTTCAATAAGAAAAACATTCCTTTTTTTCGTTTCGTTTAGTAAAACGCTTCGTATAAAAAGATTCCTTTTGAATAAACGTAAATGTCAAAGGGGTTTATACACCGTATAAAAGACATTTTTGTATAAAACAAAATATGCCTCAATGAATAGAGATTGAGACGAGGTCCCTTAAAAAATCATTTTAAATAAAATAGATCTATTATGTGTATTCACTATAAGTACAAATAAAGAAAGTAAAAATACAAGATAGTACATAATAATATCATGACATAATTTGAAAGTAGGAGATTAACCCAAAGAATGAAAATTGGGTTAAGAAGTTCCCTTACCTCATGTCCGACATGACTCGACCGCTCTGTAACCTACTGAATAATAAAGTAGAGTTAATCTATAAATTCTTAAGAAAATTTTTCATGTTAATTATCCCTTTTATATCAATTATTACAATGTTACAAAAATTATATAGTCATTTCAGTTAATAACGGTAATTTTGTCGATCTTTGGTAGTTGAGTCAACAATAAACTTATTATAATTACAAGTTGTTTATGTGGTGAATATCCATTATCTCAAGAATTATATACATTATATAGATATCATATATATCATATATATCCAGTATATACATTCATTTATAATATTACATAACATTTTGAGGTATGAAATGAAATGCACCGTTCATGGAGACGGTAAGCCGTACGTACGCATGAACGCTACTTTCATTTCTATTTCATATTTACGGAAATTAAATAATAATGATATAAAGGTTCAATATAATTCCAGTATAATATAATTTATAATACCATTTACTTCATCCTTTATACATCCCACATATGGCATTAACGATTCAAATCCCTTCTAGGGGATGGTAGTCCGCACTTCCTAAAATGACGATACCGCGTTTACCCATAATGCAAACCATAAAGGTATGACATAAATGAAAAATACATAAGATTAAGTAAAACATAAACATATTATATATCATATATTAATATAGTGCCATCTTAATGTCCACCTTTGAAGGTGTTATATGAGTGTTGAACAATCATCGTTTCCTGAGGCAGAAATTCTCCATCCACAGAAACAATATGTTCTTTAACCATTAGATGTAAGTGTGTGTAAGTGTAGCTAGAATAATTCTTATAAAAACATCCTAGTATATTTATTATACTGGTTTTGTTACAAAAGAAATGAATAAAAAGAGTTTATGGGGTTGGAGAAGCAAAATAAAACATAAGAACACAAGAGAAAACACTACCTTTAAAACGGGTAACTCTTTTTTTGATTTGAGCCAAAGGCTTCCTTAGGAAGAATTATGCCCAATGTGAGGCTTCTAGGAGTAATATAGGGAAGTTGAGAGAGTATTTTGGAAGAGTTTGGCCGAGCCAAAAGGCTTTGAGGGTGTGAATAAGGTGGTAGTTGTGTGGGCCTTTTATAAGAGGAGAGGAGGGGCACTCTTGGAAAGTCATGAAATGTTACTTTATTATATAATGAGTTTCGGATTTTAAAGGTACTAAACTTATATATTTCTAGGATAAGGTAATAAGTATTCGAAATATACTCATACAATATATTTCTGACAAGTTTATGTCTTAGATTTTACATTATCTTTTCTTTTTATTTAAATTGTTAATTAATGATGTAATCGCTGCATCATCATGGTGTCATAAATAATTTAATTTATATATTGTATAAAAATTAAAAAAATATATCATGATGTAGGAATTCTATTTATCTATCTAAATAATATTTATATTAAAAGCTATTACTTGTATAACCCCATTTAAAAATTGTTTTAGTAAAACAACTCATGTTTGTGACATTTTTATTTTAACAATAAATAAAAAGTTTTTAATGTCATTTTCCTACCAAAGTGGCTCCATGGGGTCACCAAGTTGACCAATGGATTGTCTTGGTCGGACATGACTTATCCAATAGGAGTAGGACAATTTTAATGATATTTTAATATTTTTATAATATCATTTTTACCTTAAATTTCACTAATTACCTTTAATCGCGATTAATTAAACTTAAAAGTTACCATTCACCAAAAATTATTTTTATCCCATTGAACCAAATTTTACTTCCTAATGACAACCATGTATGTCGGATTTTTGAAAATCAAATCACATAAGTGGTAATATTTCAATTAAATGAAAAATCAATTTTTTTACTACCACTTAGTGGTTTCACTATTCATAAAAAATTGATGTTTTTCAGAACAATGCCAAAATTTCACCCTAAGATATAATTGATATTCCAAATTAAAAAATGATGTCTATTTTAAAAAATTCCAAACATATAAGTTGAATTAATTAATTTTATAATTAATTTCCACTGTCACAAAAAATAGCGTGTTTTTAAGAAACAAAATATATCAAAAGATTGACTATTGTTTATGTCCAATTTCAAAGTGAAATTAATTCTAATGACCACCATTGGATAAAATGGTAAAAATATATTCTAATTAAACTGTCAAACCAATCAATAGTATAAATTATCACTATAAATTATTTTGATTAAAAAAGTAGTTTTTAAGTATTTTTCACTATTCATAAAAAATTGGAATTTCTCCGAAAAATAACAAAAATTCAATATAGGCTAATTTCAATATTACGAATCCAAATATGAAGTCAATTTTGAAATATAAAATATATATAATTTCAAAACGCGGGTATTACTATTCATAATGGCTATTTTGATTGGTCGCGGTGTGTCAGAATCTCGAATTTGTGTACAATGCAAACTATTACATTATTGATTGAGAAGCGTATCGTGGAAGCTTGGGGTGTTACATTCTCTCCTCCATCAATAAATTGCGTCCTTGAAATTTGAATTTTTTTTGAATATAAAAGGTTGAAAATAGAAAATACCTTTGTTGAAAACCCACATCAGAAATAGGGTAAATAAAAATGTAACATTAAAAGAAAGAAAGAGAGGTACAAAGGTCACCCGAGATATCCAATACTAGGATTATATGAAAATATAGATATGGAGGAAAAACAAACCATCAAGGTTTGATGGAGAGTTTTAGAAATCAGGATTAGGAGAAGGTTAACCACAACAAAATCAGAAACTTGTGATTGGTCAAACGGTCATTGAATCCCCAGTTGGAAAAGTTAAACAACAACGTTTTTGTTTTATGTTACCTTTCATAAAGATGAAGAATTTATTTAAGAGATTTACTAAGAACGTAAGGAAATATACTTACTTGTCATATAGGCTTTCATTCTATAATAAATTTTTACCACGAATCCATGTTTCACTCCAAACGGTAACAGAACTAAAAAATATTCTATTTATCCTAATTGTATAAGGTTACAAATATTAAAAAATACCATTTAGATTAGGAAAACTATTTTGTAATAACCAGGGACTTCCTGTAGGCTAGTGGTAGGTAATAAAGGCCTATCACACTATGGTTGTGGGTTCGATTCCAGCAGTATTGCCTGACGCGACGTTTTATCCCCCAACCTGCTGGTTGTCCTTTTCTAAAAACTATATTATTTTAATATTCAAAAAATACTCTTCATAAATGTTTTAAAATTAAAAAATACTATCAAAAGATCATCTTAATCCATTCCAACCTTTATCGTTATCCAAAATACCCTTGTACAAACTTTCTCTATAAGGTCTCTAAATTCCAAAATCATAACATCAGATTCTACAAAAAAGTAAAGTTTCTTCTATTGTCACATAATAAAAATATGATTACCTTCATCATATTAAATCCTTAATGAAAACGACAAGTACTGCAGTACAATCCTTATATATATCACATTATCCTTATAACCAGAATATAATCATTGAGTCTAAAATCACCAATAGATTAATTATTCCACATCAACTGTAGTAATAGCATAAGATTATTCTTGATCCCTTGGCCTTTTCTGAGGTAAGTTTCCTTGACTCTTAGGAAATTAATTTGCATAATTTCCCATTTACCTACAGTTGTAGCATTCAACATTGATAGACTCTTTCTTTCCCTTGAAATCATGAGCATGGTGACCTTTTATCCACATTTATAAAAAACTCCCATTCCTTTTAGGCAAGTATCGGGGTGATTCTTCCCACAATTATCGCATAATGGAAAATCCTTCTTTCCCTTTTTCCCTTTTTCTGTCTCTTATTCCACCGTTCTATTCTTCTATTGCTTTACTTTATTGTCATAAGAAATAGAGAATGCCTTTTCTGTTTTGATAGCACATGAGACAATGTATTAGTACGACGAGAAGGTTTGTGAGACTAATTCTCGATGAACAAATGGTTTTAACCCATCAATGAAACGATCAATCTTAATTCTTGGGTTGTGTATATAATCTGCAGCATGCCTCTCAAACCTTGTAAATCTAGCGTCATAATTTGCGACATTCTCATCCTCTTTCTGCCTCAGACTCAGAAATTGCCTTTCCATATCTACTCGATGGTCTTGTGGAATGTATTTTTCTAAGAAAATATCCTTAAACTCCCTCCATTCCATACTTGATACATCTTCATCCGCCTTTGTGTTTTTAATTAGCGACCACCATTGATCGACATCTCTAGTGAGGCGATAAATGTCCATGAAAACCTTCTCCCTTTTGCTACTCCCCAATGCGTGGAATATTTTCTCTAAAGAGTTTATCCATTGCTCAGATACTAATATATTTCTACCACCATTATATGTTGGTGGTTGTTGCCTCATGAAACGGTCTAACATTGATCCTCCACGTTGTGTATCAGGGTTATCCATATGAGTATGGTTATTATTCATAACCTGAGTGAGTTGCCCCAGTATGGTAATATGTTTATTAGCACCAGTTGTATCTCCAACTCCACAATAATTATCTTGAGCAGGAGGGAAATCCCTACACTAAGTGCGTGCATTGATACGGTTTCCATTCCTCCCACTAGGGGACATTTCTAAATAATGTCATATACTAGATTAGTTTATGAATTAAAATTCATAATTACATACTTGTAAAACACTTAACATAAATTGAACTATTTATGGATATAATCCATAATCATAAAAATGTTTTATTTGAGGAAGTATGTACTCATAAGCCCTTCATAATTGTTTGTAAAGAAAATGATAATTATCCTAAGCATATCCCTCTAGAGTGTCGTAACCAAGAGTGCAGCAAGGCCCATTGGCGTGCACCAGTTCCTGTTTAAGTCTAGCTCAAAGCGGTGTTTTCGTGTTTTACCCCTAAGTACATATGTGCCAGAGCTGCCTCTACCTTCTCGTATCCAGACAGGGATGTATTGCTCAGAAAACTCACAAAATCTCTATAATACCAAAATTTTAGAAGGTTCTTCTATACTAATCCTCAAATTCTATATTAGGGCTATGTGCTCTAATCAGAGTTTATCTAAATCCAGCTTCCAAGGTTAGTACTAACCTGCCTCTGATACCCACTGTGATGCCCTGACCCCAGTTACCTAGAGTCGGTACATTACTTCGTAACATTGGCATGGTCACAAATGATCATGTCTCGAAAGACTGATTAGTTTAGTAGCCTTGGAAACACTAGATACATTCATAAATGTTACATTACATCATAAAGTGAAAAACAACAACAACATAGTCTCCATTTTCCACACTCAGATCCCCTTCAGACTATCCCTGCAGGTCATTCGTAAAATAGTTCTTCACATCTTGGAAAAAATTAAAACATTGAAATGGGTGAGCTCAGATGCTCAGTAAGGATAGCAATCTAGAGGAAGCATTCATAAATAAACATAAACATTTAAGGCAATGTATAACTAAAACAAAATCCTTTTAAACTTGAACTTCAACATAATATGGCAAAAGTAAAATGAAATAATGCCATTTACTTATTCACATGGATATTCTACTGGTCGAATAATCACATGTAATATCAATAAGCACTTTCATAAAGATGGAATGCATAATTCCAGAATATCATAAACATGTAGCCAAGGCCTCGTACCAAGACCACAAATAAGATTTTGTCAAGACCTCGTGCCAAGACACTAGTTTGTCTCATGAGACCTACCGATGCATCAAGGATCTATAGCGGGCTCACCCGTCACTTATTAAGTCCAACACATTCCTCATATGAACATGTTTAAACATATCATAAAACATAACATAATCATATCACATAAAACATGCATAAAGGAAACATAACATTTCCAAATTTCAATTACAAGATATCAATACAATACATTGATATAATAAAAACATTTTCAAAACCATTTTCAATACCAAAATAAAAGAAAATTAAAACTTTGTAATTATTTTTCATTAAAAAAAAGTTATGGCTTGTAGAGGATGCCCAAACTCAAATAATGGTCACGGCGGTGGAGAATTCATTGTCGCTGCATACGTATAACAAGAAAAACATTCCTTTTTGTCGTTTAGTAAAATGCTTCGTATAAAAAGATTCATTTTTAATAAACATAAAAGTCAAAGGGGTTTATGCACCTTATAAAAGAAATTTGTGTATAAAAAAAATATGCCTCAAGGAATGAAGATTGAGACAAAGTCCCTTAAAAAGATCATTTTTAAATAACATAGATCTGTTATGTTTATTCACTATAAGTACACATAAAGAAAGTACAAATACAAGATAGAACATAATAATATCATGACATAATTTGAAAGTAGGAGATTAACCCAAAGAACGAAAATTGGGTTAAGAAGTTCCCTTACCTCGTGTCCGACATGACTCGACCACTCTTTAACCTCCTGAATAATAAACTACAATTAATATCTACTTGATTAAGAACCTTTTTCAAGTTCATTATCCCTATTATATCACTTATTACAACATTACGAAAATTATGTAGTCATTTAAGTTAATAACGGTTGTTTTGACGATCTTTGGTACTTGAGTCAACAATAAAATTCTTATAATTACAAGCTGTTTATGTGGTAGAATATCCATTATCTCCAGAATTATATCGACGATGTAGATATCATATATATCATATATATCCAGAATATACATTCATTTATAATATTTCATAACATTTAGGGTAAGAAATGAAATGCACCGTTCATGGAGACGGTAAGCCATACGTATGCATGAACGCTACTTTCATTTCTATTTCGTATTTAATGGAATGAAATCATAATTATATAAAGGTGAATTATAAATCCAGTATAATATAATGTATAACACCATTTACTTCATCCTTTATACATCCCACATATGGCATTAACGATTCAAATCACTTTGAGGGGGCGGTAGTCCGCACTTCCTAAAATGAAGATATCACGTTTACCCATAATGGAAACCATAAAGGTATGACATAAATGACAAATAAAGAAGCTTAAGTAAAACATAAATATATTATATATCATATATAAATATAGTAACATCTTAATGTCCACCTTTGAAGGTGTTATATGAGTGTTTAACAATCATCGTTTCATGAGGCAGAAATTCGCCACCATAGAAACAATATGTTCTTTAACCATTATATGTAAGTGTGTGTAAGTGTAGCTCGAATAATTATTATAAAAACATCCTACTATATTGAGGATACTGGTTTTGTTACAAAAGAAATGAATAAAAAGAGTTTAGGGGTTCGGAGAAGCAAAATAAAACATAAGAACACAAGAGAAAACACTACCTTTAAAACGGGTAACTCTTTTTTTTATTTGAGCCAAAGGCTTCCTTGGGAAGAATTATTCCCAAGGTGAAGATTTTAGGAGTAATAGAGGTATGTTTAGAGAGTATTTGGGAAGAGTTTGGCCGATCCAAAAGGATTTGAAGGTGTGAATAAGGTGGTAGTGGTGGGGGCCTTTTATAAGAGGCGAGGAGGGGCACTCTTGGAATGTCATGAAATGTTACTTTATTATATAATGAGTTTCTGATTTTAAAGGTGCCATACTTATATATTTCTAGGATAAGTTGATAAGGGTTCGAAATATACTCATAAAATTGGTTTTTGACAAGTGTAATTTTTAGCTTTTACAATATATTTTCATTTTATTTAAATCGTTAATTAATGAGGTAATCACTGCATCATCATGGTGTCCTAGGTACTTTAATTTATTTAATGTCTAAAAAGTATAGAAAAAATATCATGATGTAGGAAATCTTTTTATCTTTCTAATGAATATTTATAGTAAAAAATATTACTTGTATAACACCATTTAAAAATTGTTTTAGTAAAACAACTCATGTTTGTGACATTTTTATTTTAACATTAAATAAAAAGTATTTAATGACATTTTCCTACCAAAGTGGCTCTATGGGGTCACCAAGTTCACCCATGGATTTTCATGGACGGACATGACTCATCCAATAGGGGTAGGACAAGTGTAAGGGTATTTTCAAAATTTTATAATACCATTTTTACCTTAAATTTCACTAATTACCTTTAATCGTGATTAATTAAACTTAAAAGTTACTATTCACCAAAAATTATTTTTATCCCATTGAACCACATTTTACTTCTTAATGACAACCATGTATGTCGTATTTTTGAAAATCAAATCATAGAAGTGTTAATTTTCATTTAAACGAAAAATCAATTTTTTAACTACCACTTAGTGGTTTCACTATTCATCAAAAATTGAAGTTTTTCAGAACAATGCCAAAATTTCACCCTAAGATATAATTGATATTCCGAATTCAAAAATGATTTCTAAGTTAAAAAATTCCAAACATATAAGTTGCATTAATTAATTTTATAATTAATTCCCACTGTCACAACAAATAGCTTGTTTTTTAGAAACAATATATATTAAAAGATTGACAATTGTTTATGTCCAATTTCAAAGTGAAATTAATTATAATGAACAACATTGGATAAAATGGTAAAAATATATTATATTTATACTTTAAAACCACTCAATAGTATAATTTATCACTATAAATTATTTTTATTTAAAAATTTGTTTTTAAGTATTTTTAACTATTCATTAAAAATTGGATGTTCTCAGAAAAATACCAAAAATTCAACATAGGCTAATTTCGATATTCTGAATCCAAAAATGAAGTCCATTTTGAAATATAAAATATTTTAAATTTCCAAATGTGGGTATTACTATTCATAATGGCTATTTTGATTGGTCACGGTGTGTTAGAATCTCGAACTTGTGTAAAATGCAAGCTATTGCATTATTGATTGAGAAGCGTATTGTGGAAACGGGGGGTGTTACATTTAATGTTCTCTAATATAGGCTTAAACATGAAAAAACCTATTATATTTTCCCTTATGTAGCCTAATGTGTATAAAGTATAGTAATCTATGGACCAAACATAAATTGATTCTTGTTCTCATTAGATAAACATTTATATCTAGAACTGCATTATCTAATCCTACTGTGAATAAAACATTTATTAAATACCGAATACCATCTACAAATTTAATCCTAACACTTAAGGATCTGTTCTTCCCTTTTATCCCAGTTCTATGACGTTAAAAGATAGTAGTAAATAATTATTATTGTAAAGAGAAAACACCTTATGTCAACTATTATCCTTAGTGATCCATGCACATCAAGTCAAGATTCATCATTCTCTGATAAAAACATTGAGTTTATTATTCTTATTTTCAATATACACAACTTGATCTGATATTATCATCTTGGTATCCATAATCCATGAAGTGATATCCGCCTATCGGTGAAACATAATTTTGATGGTACAACCCCATGGATTATAGTGATCCCCACCATAAGACTTCACTTTCAATGTCTGATTCCAAACTACAGTTATGCCCACTATAGAAACATCATAGTGAATGTGTTATTCTAGCATTCCATAGATCCAGTAGCTGCATCCCACATGCCACCCCCAACATAGTTCCCCTCTCATCAAGTCCAACCTAAAGTATAAACACCCATAGGACATCCTCTAGTCGAGTTTTCACTAAGCACTCATCCTTATCCCAAACACATACTCAAAAGAAATACCCACCTCCAACTTATAATTCCCACTAACAACCACCACACAGTGTGCAACACTCATTCCCTAGGAAATGACACCATATTATTTACTTTCCAAATAGTTTTCATGCCATTAGATTCCATTACTATGTTGTTTCACATGATTCAACCATAGAATCGGATGATCTAAATGGTTCTCCCCCTAAACAATGAAATTAATAATAGTCTCACGCCCTAAAACATACGACGAAACTGGTTCACCCCCTAAACCATGTCAAATATCATTGTTTGACCCCCTAATCCATGAGAGGAAACATTATTCTCCCATGGAATCACATCATGAATCATGTCACACTAGATGAATTTTCATTGGATTAGTCTGAAATGCCTAAATTAATGTTAAAACCTAGATATTGATGTAATTGTTATGTTGGGACACCACTAAATGCACTAGTCACCATGATCCCACAACAATATCCAGAAAACCTCTGATCTTACTCACTCTCAGACCACCAAATCAAATAAAATCCTAATGAAAATTCATTGACGTCACAAAACACCCAATCTAAATTTCAAATATAGTAATACAAAAGGTACTAGATATCAATATATCTCATCTCACAATGACATAATGATGTCACTATAACTATTCATGAACTTGTCTCTCTACCTCCACGACACTTCTAGTATGAGGATCATTCACCCACAATAGATACAATGATTCACAACATAAGAGTATCTTTATCGATGCCCAAATAACTCCAGCACCCATTTTCTAAATCCCATGCTATGTCCATTACAAAAATCAATAACTATATGTGGTTATATCTATCCAACCTAAGAACCAACATAAAATAGAAGCTACTGTGGGAGGATTAGAGGTAGTTGTGTGCTCGTTTTATTAATGGAATCCAGATCCCATTTCCACGGTTTCTAGTTGTGGCTGTACGTATGTTTCCATTGTTTTTAACCATGTCTATAGGATTTCATATCGGAAGGTATATCCATAGTTTAGAACCTAGAGTATATCCTTTTTTCTGTAGTTTCGATCCTTGTCAATAGCTCGATTTCCATGGTTCAAACAATGGGTATTTCCCTATAGCCTTGTTTTTTAAGGATGTATGTTGGTTTTTTCTTATATCAATGCCAAACATATCCACAAACCATGAAATTGTGTCTATTTCCTATAGCCACAATCTTGGTGTCTATAACCATGATTTATAACCATGACTATAGCGATGTTTTCTAGTAGTACTAGGTTCTTATTGACTAGAACCCTATTATACACATCAAACATAATAAATATGTTCCAATTCATGGAAAGAAAACATATAAAGGGTGATATTAAATGCTCTTTACGGTTAATAAAGGAAGACATCTAAGCGTAATCATGAACATAATGGCATAAGAAGACGATCATAAAGAAACAATATCATAATCTTCATATTAAAGATCATAACAGAAATCAAGGAATAAAGATTAGAATTTTATAAGACACGAATCATAATGAAACGAAGAGAACAATACCTGAAATAATAACACTTGAATAAACCATGAAACTATGGAAAAACGTAGGAATAAAATACGATTTCCATATTAGGCAATTCATCACATCCAAGACTATCCTACTGGATAAGTTCCCTTACTGAACTGGGTAAACCTCTATTCTAGCCCGATATTACTGAACTGGGTCAACCCTCATTATAGACATATGCTACTGAACCGATTAAACCGTCATTATATCCCTTTATTACTAAATTTATTAAACTGTCATTCCAACCCCATTTATCTCCTGAGATATAAATCTCTACCCAATGGATTAAAGGTACATATAGGTCCCAACAGTCACATAATGAAATTTTACATACATGATCCACAATATCATAAAGAAACTTACCATAACCCATGAAATTAACTATGTATCATAAAAAATCTAAACATATTATAACATGTTTAAATATATAGCTTTCGTAATCCATTCATCGTAAACATACATGTGGAATGAAGTGGGTTTCAAGAGAATATAACCCATGAAAGTGGAACGAGTATCATAACATAATGCCATCAAAACATAAACCATTCAGACAAATAATATGAATGGAAACATTGAATAATTTTACCATAAAGGATTTCTTAACACCAATGTATGGTATATTAGTTGTAAAATAATTTTTAAAGATCCTTTAAAACAATTCATGGGGAAATTATCATTTATTCTATGAAAAATGATTTTTGTAAGATAAATCCTTTTGAAACCCCTTTTGATGAAAATATATTTGGACACTTATAATTGATGATTTCAAAAAAATAAAACATATTATTAAAATTTCATTTTCGTTGAAAATGACCTTTATGGATATTTTTATAACATTCTTCAAAAAAGATTTTTTAATACAATAGATTTACGACCGAAGAGAGAGACAATATGATATTTCGTAAAATATTACCGTAAGTAAAAAATGATTGAAACAATGGTACTAAACCATGAGTATATCTTGAATAAATAGTGTAAAATTATACTTAATAATATTATTGAGATATGGGCCATAATATTTCATCAAAGGAAGCATAATCGTAAACAATCTCAAAATATGATGATGTTGTCCCAATAAACACTTATAACTATGTAACATGGGATCAAACTATCCACCTAAAAAATCAAATAAGAAGATTATTAAAATATGAAAAATGAATTAAATTTTTGATATAACATTTAAAATTTAATTATATAAACTTATAAAGAGAGTCTAGGGGCATAAACACATATGAGTCTCAAAGAAGGGAAATCAAGACAGAACATTTTTAACGATTTGGTATCTTTCGAAACATAATCCCCATGAAAGAAGGATCCTAAATGGGACATGTGAATAACCATAAATTTTAATATGAAATTATTATAATAGTGTAATTGTCATTACATACCCCACAACAAAGGATAGAGTGTTGGACATAATAAGTATCTCATAGAAATAAAACATGAGATGAAATTCCACTAACTTTGTGTCTTGACATTCTCCATACTCATACAAGATTCAAGTATAACAAATATATATTTATTATAATTATTTAACAGAATAATAATCTTATATCAATTATCATATATGGTTTTGTTATCATATTATATTACCTACGTGATAACTATCCTATGTTAAGGTTTCACATTGGGTAATATTTGTTTTGTTCTTCGCATGTGTCTTAATTTGTTATAATATTGGTAATTATAATTATATCATGATTATATAATGCGTAACATGATATAAATATCAGGTATACAAAATATATTTATATTATAATAATTTATAGCATATATAATTATGAAATGGAATACATCATTCATGGGGATGGTAAGCTGTACGTAAACATGGACGTTGTTTTCATCTTTATCATCGTATTGAAAAAAAGGAAAATGAAATATGTAAATATATGAATTTATATAGAATTATAATTTTTATAATAGAATTAATGTAACATATATATCACATAAGTTCACTATTCCCATCCTTAAGACATTCTATGTAGTGTGTGAAACAATCACATCGCTTTGAGGGGGCAGTAGTCCACACTTTCTCAATAGTGATTATCATATTAACTCTCAATGGAACGTAATGATATTTGTGTTTTAAAAGTAATAAAAAATATTAAATACATAATAAATAAAATATATTAAGTATATATATAGGGTTTCCATCCTAATTTCCACTGATATTGGTGTTAAATTAAAAATTAAAAATTATTGTTTTGTGAGGTAGTAATTTTTCTATACATAGACTTAATATGTTCGATATCCATTAAATGGAGGTGTGTGTAAGTGTAGTTATAACCCATAGAATAAAAAAATCCTATTATATTGAGGATAATAGTTTTATAACAAAAAAATGGAATAAAAATTGTTGAGGTGGTGGATAAGGAAAATAAATGAAAAGAGCCTGCGAAAATTACGTTCACTCTAAATTGGGTAACTCCTTTTGGTTTGTACTAAAAGGAATCCTTGAGAGGATTTATTCACTATATTTGGATTCAATGTAAAAGGGATGATTTTTGGTATGTGTATTGTGATGTTATTTTCTGAATGTATGAGGTGTGAGAGGTGTGAGGAATTGGAAGAGGTGGTGGCCTTTTATAGTGGATGTGGAATGACACTATTGTAAATATTTGAAGAGAGGATTGCACCCACATTTTTCATGTTTGAGGTGAACCTAATAGTGGAACAAGATTGAGAAAATGTATTATAGGGTCTCAATATAGATATCCAATGAGTGTTTTTCATGCTTTTAGGTTGATTTGAGTCTAAAAGTTAATGTTTAGTACTTTTTTAGTTTAATTTTTCTCTCAACCGATGTAAATAATTTTATTCATTTTCATGAATATTCTTGGTAAAAAAAATTATACATTATTTTTCATTATAAAATATGATCATTTAAAATATGGAATCCATTTATAAAAATTATTATTACATTAGTGTAAGAAATTAAATTAAAAAATTAATCCTTCTTTCGAAATGACGTTGTGGGGGTTTTTAAGTGAAAAAGAATAGATGAAATATTTTCTTAGTAATTATATCCGATTTCAATGTGGAAATTTTTAAAATTATACACGTTGAATTAATTTTGAAAATTATTATCTAATAAAACTTTGAGATGAAAGTGAAATATATTTAATCCTTATAAATAAATTAAATTAAAAATTAGATTTCAATTAATATCTGATATTCTTCACTATTCATCTGTAAATGATGTTTCTTACAAAAATCCAAAAAATTCATCCTAGACTATTTTCAACATTCTGAATTCACGAATAATGATTATTTTACCAAATTAAATTTTTAAATATTTATAATATTACTTTCATTATTATAATTAGATCATTCGAGAATGTTGTGTTTTTAAACATAAAAAGGACATTACAAAAAAGCGTATCTCTCGTTATCAATATGTTCTATTTATATAATTTTTTTTAAAAAGATATAAAACATAGTTATTAATATTCATATAACTATCTTTAACATGTAGGATTAAATTATCTCTTTTAAATTATAACAATAAAAATAGATGTTTCATAGAAACTCATTGTTGCATGTATCGTACGCCCAGTCAGTGTTGCATGTAACGTACGGAAAGTAATTGATGCATGTAACTTATAATAAGTAGGGGTTTCAATTAAAAGAGATCTTTGAAATAATTTATTACATTATGTAGAAGAAAATGTAAATTAATTTGAAGAAATTGGTCCATATAAACTCACGGTGTAATATTCGACCACTGTTAAAATGATTTTCACCCTCAAAATTCATCTCTCAGTTAAAAACAAATGATGATATTTATGCTTCATCACATCCTCAATTTCACATGTAGATTATAGTAACATGTTATTTTTCCACAAAACATAAACATCCAAGTGGTCATTTTTTTTAAAGCATTTTCAGATCAATCCATATTTTCAACTAGTTTCTCCTTGTAAGAAAGATCTTACTCGAATGGTGTGGCCAGTGATTTCAGTGCATGATATAGTTTATGTATGTACTTTTTTAAGATAGATACATGAAACACATCATGTAATTAAGATTTATTTTAAAGAATTACCAAGATATAGGTTGCTATATTGATAAAATAAATAATTTCAAAGGGGTCGATATCTCAAAGGCTTAGTTTCCCTTTCTTCCCAAATATCATAACATTTTCCAAGGTGAGATTCATAGAATCAAAATTTCACCAACATAAAATTCTATATCACATTGATGATTTTATACATTAAATCTCTTCTTACTATAAACTACCTTAATAATATATTCAATAGTACTAAACTTCTCAAATATTTCTCCAACGATCTCAGGTCCTAGTAGCTTTCATTCTACAACCTCCTCCCAACACATTGGAGCTCTACATTTCATTCCGTAAAGAGATTAATATGGTTCCATCTAAATGAATGAGTGAAATATATTTCTGTAATAAAACAAAACTAGATGAAGTTGTTGAACCCAATCACGTTTTATATCTAGAGAAAAAGATATCAACATATCCTCTAGAGTTTGAATTGTTCTTTCACACTGACCATCAGTTTAAGGATGATAAAAAGTGTTGAAACTTAATTTGGTATCATGTGATTTTTGAAGACTTTTTGAGAACATTGTGGAAAACCATGGATCTTTATCTGATAAAATATAATGTGGTCCTCCATGAAGCCTTACTTCTTCCTTAATTTATATGTTAGAAAGATGATCAGAAATCTTTCTTGATAGTAATTAATTGTGTTGATATTGAAGGGAGATCAACTACAACCCATATAACAATAAATAATTTATAGGTTTTGGTAGTCCAAAAACAAAATCTATTGTGATGTTCTCCCATTTCCACTATGGTATAGGAAATTGATACAAAATCCTTGAGACTTTTTTCTTTCAAACATAACATGTTAGAAGACCAAACACCGAGAAACAAACTCCGTGATATCTATCTTCATTCCATCCCACCATAATCGTTTTTTTAGTCCCAATACATCATTTTTCTTCCAAGATGAATAGAGAATGAAGAAATATGAGATTCTTCTAATAAATCCATCTTAAAATATACCATAGAATGAACACATTCATGGTTTGAGAACCTTACCATTTCATCATAATCATGGTTAAACTCATATTCATTTCTACCCTTCTTTTATATCTCTTCATCATCCTTCTGCACCTCCTTAATCTCTAATTGGATAGTGGGTTGATCAATTATTTGGGAAATATAATATTTTTCTCCTTCATTCAAGATATCGAAATACATTATTTGGAAATTGAGAAATATTGGATCTTTTGTGATCCTCATCATAGATAGGCTAGCATAATCTTTTTGACTCGAAGCATCCACCACCTTGTTCACTTTCTGAAGATGGTAATTTATGAGTAGTCAAAATCCTTTATCAACTCTAAACAACTTCATTGGAACACGTTCAACTCTTTTGGTATGAATATATATTTCATACTTTTATGATCAGTATATATATTACAAATTCCCCCAAAAATATAATGCCTCCATATTTTTAATACAATATTTACGGTTTCTAATTCTAAATCATGAGTTGGGTAATTTTTCTCATAAATATTAAACTATCGTGACAGAGAGGCTATGACCATTTTTTTCATAGGAACACATTATAATACCTTTATGGATACATCTCTATAGATTATATGCCTTTCTCAACTAAATTTTAATGTAAGAACATGTGCAAAACTAACCCTCTATTTAGTTACTTGAAATTTTCCTCTAATTCATCTATCTAGACGAACTTAAAACCCTTCCAAGTTAAAAAGGTCATAGGGTCAGATATTTGTGAAACATTATCCAAAAAACATTGATAATGTCCCGTTAATCCAAGAAACCTATAGATCCAGTCACTATGGTTTCTCTAGGTGATCTTTCAATAGACTCTGTGTTTGATGGATCTACCATTATACCATATCTTGAGATTATTTGACCCGAAAAACAAAACATTTTGCTGCCAAAATTCATAGTTTTATATTTTTCATATAAATTTTTGTTCCTTTGTGTATCCTAATTAGCCACTGAATGAGGCTGATATACATTGTTATTATATATAATACCAATGTTTTTTATTATTCATATACACTATTTTAGTTCATTTTACACTTTGAACATTGATCACAGTATGCCTGCAATTCCCTCTTAAAATTTAGTATTTCATTGTACATTTTTTGAAAACATCCTAAAATTAAAATTTTAATTGATTTTATTTTAATATTTAATGTTCACATTTCTTAATAGATTGTGAACAATTCATACATTAGGAGTATTGCAAGATTCACATTGGAAGACCACCAAAATGGGCTTTCATGGAAACACACTCTGGGAAATGTTAACTGGACAACATTTCAATTACAAGACTATAGTGTCAAGGATCCAAGGTCAATTATTCACAAAATGTAACTGAAGATAGAGGAAATAATGGGAAAAATTTCATTATGTATATGCCGAAGCTAATTTTTATTTTTTAATAGAGTTATAGGCATCACAAATTGGAGATTAAATTATGATCCAGATTATATGGCCCTGAAAAACATCCCACTATTTTACACATATATTTTAAACCATAAATTTAATTACAGATGAAACACTACCAATGCTTAGGGGACATCCATAGCATCATTTAATTCTTCTATGGACCACTATAATTCAGCCATCTAGAAGTTCATTTATGCTCTTATGTTCGGTGGATGCCAGATGGCTGCCACCTTAGGTCAAGAGTGAAATATTCTAATTTTCACTAGCTTTCAACCTCCGTATGCCTACCATACTCAAGTGGAAAGACTTTCAATATTAGAGGATAGCCCCAAGGTTCCCAAAATTTATATTTAATGTAGTGGTGTTGAATGGTTTATGCATCTTTGAGCTTTGTTTTCATTGTAATTTTATTATGCAGATTTGTCTTTGTAATGTTCTTCTTTCTTCTGTAAGTTGTTTGAATCAGATTATTTCTTCATAAAATTTCTTACATTCCTATTATTACATATTTATCTATATCAAATTGATATTGTAGCCTTATGTTGTGAATTTATTCCCACCATACCTTGTGATTTATTCCCACAATGGTCGAGTGATCGTTATTTAGTTGTTTTTTACTTCCTCAATTTCACCCTTATGAGTCAACTTCCCACTTTTGTTGAGATCATGTCATTAATGGAGGGATAGATCATTTATGGGTTGATCTAAAGAAGTAGGATGGGGATTTATTGGATGTTATTTCTCAATCTCTAAATGTTATTTATTTCTTTTACATGAGTTTTTTATTCAACGATTTTCTCTCTTCCTCTTCCTTATTGAATTTTATAGCCCCAATTTACATGATAATAAGACCCATTACCATGGACTGTTCATTAAAATGATCCTAAAAGTGTATGAGTTATTATAATGTGTTTTTTAAGGTGTTTAAATTGTATGTGATGAGGTTATTTTGAATTCATTAAATGATTTTTTCTTGAATTAATGAAATTGAAATTGTTAAAAAAAGGGAATTCGTCCAATCCACCCCAAGTGAAAACCTAAAATAAACTCATTATATTAATTTTAATTCACTTAATTCTATTAGATTTCACTTAAACCAATCTAAAATCTACCCATTTTTTCCACTTCATATCCAAAAAGAATTTGTAGAATGTTCATGTCTATAGGATTCTTCTTACGTCTCTATGGAATCGCCAACCCAAGCTACTATACGTTTAACCGCTTAACCCAAAAAACGTGGATAAATATTGGTGAGACCAAATTTTTGCATCATTTATGGGGACCTAATTAAGTCATATCAAAACACATTCTATTCTTCCCCATTTTTTCTTTTCTCAATCAAATTATTTTATCTTTTCCCTTTATCATTTTTTTTATTTTGGCACATGTCCGCCTATACTCGTGACAAATCAATCCATTTAGTTAGGGTGGATAGTCCTGGGGTTGGGGGGAAACTTATTCCAAGGTAACCCCTTCCATTAGATCATAATCTTCCAAATACTATAGAGTAAAAAATTTGTCCCATTTCAATGGAAGGTCTTTAAAGAAACAAACTAATAAAATTGGGTGGGAACCAAAATAGAAATCCAAAGGTGGTAGCCCCAAACGTGGGGAATGTATTTGATCACACCATGAATGACTACCTCACACCTTCCTGGTCCAATTCCCCCTCATGAATTAGACACAATTACCTAGGAGATTATAAGTACTTCTTTAAACATCATATCCTAAACCACCTTTCCACATTCCATGTAATAGAGTCCGAGATGCCCTACCTTCACGTTAAAGAGTTCAATGACATAGTAGAAACCATGTGTCCCCCACATCAACTAGAATTAACTAAGATGAGTCTATTTAATTTTTCTTTAAATGATTGAGCTAAAAAATGGCTAAACAATTTGAGACCGTCATACATCAACTCTTGGACCAATTACAATGAAAATTCTACAAAAAATACTTTCCCCACCACAAAACAATTGCACATAAAAAGAGCATCTGAAAATTTTTGAAGAAGAGGGAGAGTCATTATACGAAACAAGGGAGAGGTTCAATGAAACTATAAACATGGTTCCACACCATGGTTTTTCTATTCCTAAACAAGTGAGAATTTTTTATGAAGGGCTTAGTCCGTGGAACAAAAAATTCATTAAATTGAATTCATACACCTGGGATGAGGAAAGTCTTAGGGTGAAACTCACATCACTCACTAGGAAGGTTTAAGAGATAGACCTTAGGAAAATACATGAAATCCAAACTGTAGACCCCATTTCACTATTTGTGACGAAAATTAATACAAAACAGACAAATACCCAACCATTCCATCCATCAAGGATGTTCTTCTAGGAGGACCTCCTACTGAAGTCAATGCCATAAATTTCCAAAATCCCCAATACCAAAACACATTCGAAACATGGTATAATGACCACCCATTCTTCGGCTAGGAAGATAACCATCAACATATCCAACCACAAGGAACAAACCCCTACCCTACCCAAAATTTCGAAAACCACAACCAATTACAACCACAACCAGCCCAATACCAACTTCTTTATGCCCAATACCAGCAACCAATCCAACAACCAAAGTATCCTCTTTGGATAAACCTACCACCATAAGCTCTAACTCATTATGTCACTATTCCAATCCTTGAACAGTTGTGTAAACAAATGGAGAAAATTAACTCATAAGTCTCATAACATAAACATGAACTACAAACCATTAAAACTGGGATGACACCCACGCCTACATAGGTTGTACCATCCTCAACATTATGAAGAGAATCCAGTTACACACAAAACTATCGTGAACAACTCAAATCCGTAACTATTTTAATAAGTTGAAAATCTATTGATAAATATGAACAAGACATTATAGAACAATTAAAAGCTTCAGCAAACCATGAAAATGAAGAAGAACCACCCATAGATTATGAGAAACCCTATGATAATCTTAAGAAACTAAAATGACACCAAACTATCCAACAACCTCATCCCTTACCTCAAAGCACGAGAGAAAAATCTAAACCATAACTAAATGAAACAATGAGGGAAATATTTTATCTGGTTAAGTTGAACAACCCCCTTCTAGATTCAATTGAAACCGTTCATTTCATCTCAAATTACCTAAAGGACTTGTTCAACTACAAAAGGAAATTTTCAGATAAAAACCATTTCCTTTTGGCTGTAAATGTGAGTACCACCATTCAAGGAACCATTCCTCCAATGTTAAATGATCTAGAATTTATATACATCAATATTGAGATAGGAGAGAACAATGTTGTGAAGTCCATTTGTGATATGAGAGCCAGTTCGATCCTCATTCCTTATGCCATGAATTGTTAGTTAGGGCATTAAGAACACCAATACACATCTGTCACTCGCCAACTTCCTGATCGCATTGTTCAAGTTCCAAAAGGGATCATAAAGGATTTTTTGGTGAATGTTGATAATTTCATCTACCCATGTAACTTCATTTTCCTAGACAATAACCAAATATTATGTTCTAGGGAGAAAACCTAAAACATCCTTAGCTATCCCTCCATTGAAACAATCTACTCTATTATCCGAGTCCAAAATAGGAACATCAAAATAACCTTTGGTAATATGGGTCTAGACTTGAACAACTACCATGAAAACTCTCAAATTGGGGATGATGAAAAGATCCATGAGGTTAAATGGATTAGTAGTGTTGATAGTGAACATGGGGAACAACTATGGATTACTAAAAGATGCTTAAGTCAGGAAGAGATTGAATTTTTTCATTCACATGAGGGAAATTTGTATCATTGGCATTAATCTCTTTGTGGTACCTCTATTTATAATTTTCTAAAATCACTAACCAATGATATGATGGGTGAAATCAATAACATTGAGTCTGTACCCATTCATGACACTGCTCTGGATAATTTAGTGGATGCAAATTATTTTCAAAAGAAACAAATTCTATCCTGAAATCTGAACATAAATTTAAGATCAATATAATGTCTCATCCTTTCATGGAAATTGATTACTATTATGATCTCGAATTTAAGGTCTTACCTTTATCACACAAGAATGCGTTCTTAAGGGATAGTATATCCTTTCATGTTGTCATTTCTTCCTCTATTTAATCCTATCAATATATTATGCTTCTGGATGTCCTATGAAAGCATAAGAAAGAAATTAGATTCCCCCTTTCTAATATTCCTAGGATTATCCATGTCATTGGAACTCATAGGATTTCTCTCGAATATGAATCCAAATCATGTCATCATCTACATAGGAGACTAAACCCTAATCTTATGGATGTGGTAAGGAAAGAATTTCTTATGTTCTTGAAAGCAGGTATCATCTACCCCATTGATGAGGGTGAGTGGGTAAGGCCAATAATAGTTGTCCCAAGAAATCTAGAATTACTGTGATCATTAATGAGGATGGTGATCTTATCCAAAAAATGGTCAGTAATGGATGGAGATTTGTATGGTCTATAGAAAGCTCAATGCTTTTACTAAGAAAGCTCATTTCCCCATTCCATTTATATATCAATTTCTCGAGAGAGTGGCGGGTCATCAATTCTATTGCCTCCAAGATGGATTCTCAGGGTATAATCAAATTGATGTTTCCATAGAGGATAAATGAAAAACAACCTTCACATGTCCATTCAACACTTTTTCCATAAAGATAATTCTCTTTGGGTTATATAATTCCCCTCGTACCATCCAGCGGTGCATTATGGGAACCTTCGAGGATATGGTGGGGGATTATTTAGAGGTCTTCATAGATGACTTATCCATCTTTTGGGATACTTTTGAAGGATTCCTTATGGAATTTAATAGGTATTTTTTATTATGAGAGGATAATAATATCATCGTAAATTTGAAAAAAATTCATTTCATGATAAAGGAATAACTTGTTCTAGGCCATCTGGAATCTCGTAGAGGGATTGATGTTGATAAATCTAAGTTAGGAATCATTAATCACCTTCCCACTTCTAAAATTTTTAAGGAATTGAGGTTCTTCTTGGGACAGACTGGTTTCTATAAAAGGTTCATTAAAAATTTCATCTCCATTTCCTGACCACATTGGGCTCTATTGGTGAAAGATGCTCACTTTTTTGTGGAAAAAAACTGTGAGGAATCATTCTCGACACTCAAGTCAACTCTAATATCTCAACCTATCATGAAATATCGAAATTGGAAACATCCTTTCAATCTCATGTGTGATGCTAGTGACTTTTCAGTAGGAGAAATCTTAGGACAATAGTGTGGGAAAACTCCATGTGTCATTTCTTATGAAAGAAAATATTGAAATGATGCACAAATCAACTACAACACCACTGAGAAAGAGTTTCCTACCAATGTCATTTCCTTAGAGAAATTCAGGTCCCATCTCTTAGGATGACCCATCATTGTCTTCATCAACGATTCGATCCTAAAATATACTTTACAAAAACAAGATTCCAAGGATAGATTTATTTGGTGGTTCCTTCCACTTCAAGATTTCAATTTCTACATTAAGGATAAAAAGGGGTTTGAAAATGTTGTTACTGATCACCTCTCAAGGATGGAATTCCATGAAAACTCACATCAACTTTCTATGTCTGATTTTTTCTTGATTGGAACCTCTATTTAGTGAGTGATTTCCCATGGTATTCTGAAATTGAAAACAACTTAGTAACGGGTGAAATTACAAAATTCCTTGGGACCCAAGATAAGAGAAAATTCCTTTCTAATTTCAAACACAATGTGTTTTATGATCCTTACCACTTCATGTTTGGTCCTGATCAAATCATTATGAGACGTTTTCCTATGTACAAGTAAGAGTTTATTCTAAAATTTAGTCTTTGAGAGCAATGTGGAGGACAATTTTCTAAAAATAAAACCACAAAAATTTTCTTGTAAAGTGGTTTCTATAAACCTAACTTCACTATGTATTTCTTCCAATTATACAAAAGTTGTTCTTAGTGTTAGTAATTATGATCCATTACCCAAAAGAAACAAATTCCCTCCACTCCCATTCTGGTCATTGAAATCTTTGATTGTTGTGGAAATCATTTCATGGGACCCTTCCCAAACTCTATGGGATAACTCTAGACCCTCTTTTATTTTTATAATATCTCATAATGGGTTGAATCTATTCCCACCAAGTCCAATGACTATCATGTTGTTATCCGATTTCGAAAAGAGGACATATTTTCTCAATTTGAAATTACTACAGTTATAACAAGTGATTTGAAGAACCCATTTCTCCAACTTCCCTTTCTCTTCACTCATGTCTAATTATTGGATTTCTCATAAATTTTCCACTATGTACCATCCTCAAATTAGGGGTCAATATTAGTTATAAGATAGGATGATTAAGAAAATTCTGGAAAAAACTATCAATCCCGCTAGGAAAGTTTGATCTAAGAAACTCTTGGATTCCCTTTGGGCATATCGTACAGAAATTAAAACCATACTAGGCATGTCAGCATATAGGTTTGTGTATAGAATATTAATCCATTTATCTATTGAACTTCAGCATAAGAAATTTTTGGAAATCAAAAAGATTAATTTCGAAATTTAATTGGCTGAAGCGAAGAGGAAATTAGGTCTTAATGAACTTGAGGTATATAGGAAGGAGTCCTATGATAAATAAAGGATAAATAAATCTAGAGTTCAAGCTCAAAAATCGTGGAATCTCAAATTTAAACACTTTGAACTAGAAAAATAAGTTCTCTGGTATAGTCCAAAACATCATTTACACATGAAAAAGTTAATGTCTAGATGGCCAGGTCCATTCACAGTGCATCATGTGTAGTTCCATGGGGAAGTAGAGATTCAACATCCCACATGTGGTTACATTTTCAATGTAAATAGTCACAGGTTAATGACATTCATTTAATCATTCAATTAACATAAAATTGAGTTTGAGTTAACTAATCTAACCTTTGAACCAGGAAAAATTGATACATTTAGGATCCATAACGGACTAACGACATTAAACAAAAGTGATACATGTGAGGCAACCTATGGTTTTCCTGTTTCCAATCATTTTGAAACATCTTTATTTTTCAAATAGGATTAATAAATCAAACCTATATTTAAAAAAACATTTCACTCTGAATATGATAGTACCATATACTTTTGACATGTTCTTATATTATGAGAATGGATGGGTATGAAAGGGGAGAACCATCTTTTTCCGTGTCATGTGTTTTGATTCTTGAGTAATACCGTACCCATAAATTTAATATAAAGAACATGTATAATCAGTTTTTTATGTGTTTGTAGGTTAAAATAAAAATAAAAATAAAAATAAATATTAATAATTAAAAAAAATTAAAGGATTCGTCATAGGTTATAGAGAAAACCCTGTCACCACCGGCGAAGCTTTGGGGGCTTGAACCCGGGACCAAAGGGAGACAAGGGAATGCACTTACCACAAACCTATGACTCATAGTGATTTCTTATTCTATATTTTAAGTATATCTAATTATATTTTAATTTTATAATAATTATAAATAAATAATAATATATTTGCATATATATATATTGTTTTGTTTTATTTGTTTGTTTATTTTTTCTCTCCATCTTCCAATAAGGAACTCTGCAAGTAAAGTTGATATCAAAGGACTGAATTGGAGAAGCACAAAATTCTACTTAAAACACAAGCTGACTTCATTCCATGATCCTCATTTTCTATTTCATTTTTGAACTCCCCATATCTGCCTCTATCCCTTCTGAATTTTCATTTCTTAAAACACTAGGGACAATGTTATGTTATGTTTCGGGGAGATGAAATAAAAAATTGATTTTGTGTACAAAATTTCTTTCGTGTTAAAAAAATTATTTGAAAAAAATGTGTGTAAATGGAAGGAAAAATTCCTTTAACTTTGATCATGATAATACACATTTAATACATTGATACTGAATATCAAATAATTTACCATTCCTTGATTCTGATTTTAATCCATGTATAATTTCATGATCATAGATTTTTATAAAGTGTGACTATCTAATGTGATATTTCATCATCTATATTTTTATCCAAAAAAATTCACAACGCATTTCCTTTGGATAGTGGGGTATTATTTTTGGATTATGGGGTCCCCCAAATAAATTTCACAGGTTTGGTGATCATTTTAGTTTTAATATGAGTATTCAAAAAAATAAATGAAAAACAATAAATTTACTCATAGAGCACTAAAATGGCCTAATGCGTGTCTTTCGGCACTTGTGGATCATGACTCTATAGTTTTCTGGCCCATAGTTTGTAATTTTATCTCTATTTGTGGTAATTTTAAATTTTTTTGACTGAGTTAACTCGATATGATGCCCGAGTATGTGGGCTTCACTTGGTGCCCATAGGTTTTTAAGCCTGGGAGCCACTGACACTGTCTCTCAACATTGGTTGACTCTATTGAGTGCATTTTCAATTACCCTGGAAAAATTGAAAAAAAAAATATTTATACCAAAACAATTGAATTCAAATCATAATATTGAAATGTGATTCCACCTAGGGCTTCTATGATTTCCCCTTGAATAAATATGAACCCCAATGTCTAATGTGATGTAAAACACGCCATCGGGCTTAATAGACATTGGATGAAATTTGGAGAATAATTTGAACAAGAAAATGTGATTAGGATTGGTATGTTATTATGAAACTATCTTGTAATAAATGGTTTTTATGGGTTTCATAATTGTTTGGTATACAGGTTCTTTGTGATCATTGTGTATTGAAATGTTTTCAAAAAGGGAATTCAAATTTCAAACGTTTTTTATCGGGACTAGAAAAACTCATGTTGGGGGGGGTGTGATTAGCCACTGAATGAAGATTATATTAATTGTCAATATATATAATATTCATGTATATTTTTATTCATAAATGCCATTTTAGCCCATTTTTCACATTCAACATTTATTAACATTGTGTTTGTAATTCCCTCTTAAAATGCACTATTACATGGTACATTTTTGAACACCTTATAAAATAAAAAACGGTCTTGATTTTATTTTCATATCTATTTTTCATGTTTCTAATTAAATTGGGAATAGTTCATAATTTTTGAGTATTGGAGGATTCAAATTGTAAGACAACCAAAATGGGCTTTCATGGAAACACATTCCGGGAAAAGTAAACTGGAAAACATCCCAAAAAAAGGTTGTAAAGGCCAGTATCCAAGACCAATGATTACAAAAAATTTAGAAAAGAGAGGTTAAATAGTGGAGAAATTTTTATTAAATAGTTTCCAAATATAATTCAGATGTTTGAATGGAGTTACAGGTGGCCCAAGTTTAAGATAAAATTCTGGGCTAGATTCTACAGCCTAGAATAACAGACCACCATTTTACACATATATCGCAAACCATAAACCTTTTTTGAGCTGAATATTTTTATAAGGTTAGGGTACATTCATATATTCATTTTATTCTGCTATGGTCCACTCTAATTTAGCCATCTAGAAGCTCATTTAGGCACTTATGTTCGGTGGATGCATGATGGCTGCCAACTCGGTTCAATAGTGGAAAAGTATAAGTCCCATAGACTTTCCACCACCCTAAGCCTACCATACTCAAGTGAGATGACATTAACTATTTGAGGCTCGACCCAAGGCTCCACTAATTCCTATTTAAGGTAGTGTTGTTGGAGGATTTATGCATCTTGGAGCTTTGTTTTCATTGTAATGTTATTATCCTGATTTATCTTTGTAATGTTCTACTTTTTCCTGTAAGTTGTTCGAATCACCTTAGTTCCCAATAAAATTACTTCATTTCCTCTTATTCTATTTTTATCTATTTCATATTGATACCATTTCCTTTATGTGTGAATTTATTTACACCGTACCTTCTGATATTCTTCACTCAACAGTGGAGTGATCTTTATTTTTTTGTTTTTACTTCTTCAATTTCGCCCTTATGAGTATACTCCCCACTTCTGTTGAGAACATGTCATTAATGGATGGCTAACACTTTTATGGGATGATACAAGAGAGTATAAAGGGGTTTTATTGGTTTTTATTTCTTAATATCTAAATGTTATTTATTTCTTTTACTTGATTTTCTTTTATTCAAGGATTTTCTCTCTTCCTCTTCCTTATTGAGTTTTAACCCCCCCCACTTTTATGTGCTAATAAGATCCATTACCATGGAGTGCTCAGGAAATTTGTCCTACAAGTGTATATGTGATTAGCATGTTTTTTTGAATGTTTTTAACAAGTAAATGATGAGATTAGTTTGATTTCATTAAATAAAATCTTCTTGAGTTAATTAAATTGATGTTGTTAAAAATGGGAATTCATCCTATCCACCCCAAGTGATAACCTAGGATCAAATCATTCATTTAAATTGAATTCCCTTAAGTCTCTTAGAGTTAACATAAACCTATATAAAATCCTCCCAAGTGGTCCAATTCATATATAAAAATATTCCATAGATTGTGCATGTCTCTAGGTTTCATCTCAGGTCTCTAAGGAATCAACAACCCAAGCTACTCTTTATTTGACCACTTTATACTAAAAAATTGGCTAAATTTGGCCGAGACCATCTCCAGTAAAATTCTAAATTGATCTTCATAATATACCTTTATCTTTGAATAGATTATAATATCATCTATAGAGACTATCAAATAATTTTGGAGGTAATATCTAAGGACTCTATTAAATCCATGTAGATAGAAGGGGCATTAGTAAGACCAGAAGGCATCACTATATATTTATAGTGACCATACATTGTACAAAATTACATCTTGGTAATATCCTCTGACATCATGGTAATATCCTCCTTCTGGACCCTCAATTGATGAAATACATAATGAAGTCCAATATTGGAAAAGTTTTGAGCACCATGTAGTTGACCAAAGAGGTCATCAATACATGGAAGATGATACATGTTCTTGCTTGTGATCTAGTTCAACTCTCAATAATCAACACAACATCGAATTGAACCATCTTTATTTCATAAAGAAATATACAGTACACCCTAAGGTGACACACATGTCTGAATGGATCCCTTATTAAGGATTTCGTGGAGTTTCTTCTTATATTCTTGTGACACAATCAGGAATTTTATATAAGGAGTATTTGAAATTGGTGTGGAACTAGGTACAAGTTCTATCAAGAACTCAACTTCACGTTTTGGATGAACACTAATAAAATCTACAAGAAAGACATCCAAATAATCAGGAACTACTAAAATATCATCGATGTTGATGTTTTCACCAAATATTTGGGATAAAAAACCATTTTTAATGGGAATTAAAACCCATACACTGGCCTTAATCTCCATATGAAGTTCAAAGATATCATCACATTGATGGATGATCATATGAGGGTTTTAAATATTGATTGTAACATCCATTACATAATAATTGATATAAGATTTATTTATGTAAATATAATATATTCCTATTATGTCATCAAATTATTCCAAAGAAATAACGAAAAGAGTTGCATGAAGTACATTCCCACAGATTTCAACTGAAGAGGGATCATAAACTTGAGATGCAGTTACCGTATTGTTATGGGTTTTCACTGCAAATGTAATGACCCAATTTTTTTTATCAATTTATATCTCCAACTCATAATTATGTCATATAATTTCATGAAATCAAAACAAAATGAACTACTAAGTACTATGTGACCTTCAAACACAATATTGTCACTTTTGTGATTTGAATTTCGAATATCTGACATACACAGTTTCAATTAGTAAGATGTTTGGAGTCCAACAGAAGAAACATAATTTTTGTTGAATTTTAACGTACCCTTATGAATAATAAACTACCCTTATGAATATTAATATGACCCTTAATAATAGTACACCATCCAAAATAATATAAAATTCACCCATTAATTGATAAATAAAATTTAGTTATCTTATAAGTGATCATATGACCCTAGTAAAAGTATTAGTAATTTTGTAAGTCATAAATAATTAATTAAATTTAATAAATTTATTTAAAAGAAAATAAATTTTCCTAAATGGTGTTCATAAATAAATATGTTTATGTATTTTGGTTTCAAGATAATTTTATATGACCTTATATAATTTTTGAATGCATTATAAAAATAGTTATAGTTTTAAAATACTAAATTTTTCATGTAAATTATGATTTTTATTAAAAAATTAATTTTTTATAAAATTGTTTTTTTAAAATATTGTACTTTTTTTATTCTATACATCGACAAATGTATAGTGTGATTTTTTTGGATTTTTTTAAAATACTTGAATTTTTGATGAATTGTAAAATGCCAAAATTCACAATAAATGTTGAAACCTAAATTTATTCATCATGCATGAGTCGTGAATGATGTAAATAGCCATTTTTTAGAACTTACATGCACATATTATTGTTTTGGGTCAAAAGAATCATTAATATTGCATGTATTATAGAAAACTAATAAAAAATGATTAAAATGTTAAAAAAAACCCCACCTCCCCTCCACTATAACAACCACCCACACTCCCCTCTTCTCTTCAATCCTCTCAAACCTTCTGCCTTCCCCCAGAATTCGAACCAAATACATACCCAAGAACCTCCCCACATCTATCATCCCTTGGATTCCAAAAAAACAACAAATCCTCTCCACTTAAGAGGCTCTCAAAGAAGAAAAAAAACAAGAGGCAAATTCCTCTTTCTGATTCATTTATTTTCATTCAAGTTTTTTTTCTTTTCTTTTTTTCTCTCACCTCCCTTCAACCAAATGGTATGATAAATCTAGTAACATAAATTTACTTGAATTATATTATAATAATTGTATATTTTATAACAAACTTTGATTCCACCACCTTTTATACTATAAATTTTCACAACGCCATAAATGTGTTGATTTATCACATTCAAGGACTATGGGTTTTCAATTTGCATTACCATCATCATGAATGGTCAGGAAACCATTTTAATTGTTCAAACAAATCATAATAAATATATTTTATATTATTTAATGTTCTGTAATCCTTATAAATTCTTGATGTAAAATAATAATACAAGACAAGATAATTATGGGAAAATCACCAAATTAATCCAAGAATTTATCATTAATGTTTTACATAATTATTCACCTTAAATCCAAATAACCAAATGAATTTTACAACCATGTAACCTTCTGCATGTTCAATTATAAAATATAACACTAATTATAGACATCAAATTTTATCATACATGTGTGTCTGAATATGAATAGAAGTGAACCGATCATTAAAACCAAGAATACAAACAAACCCAAACAATGAAATTGAACCTCATAACCAAAAAGAAAAAGTTATGAATGAACTCCAAAAATTTATTCTATATAATTCACATGTTAAATAGGTTATAGAATTATTAATTTATGAACCTATTTTTTTATTCATTTTATTAATATCAAGTAGATAACACCATCAATCTTAAGGTATGGGATCCTCAATATTTCACTTTTATTCACGAATATCTTATATGTTATGCCCTTTTTTGTGTAATTACTAATTATGTGGTCTGATTTCGCACCTACATAATATATTCATCATGATATATAAAATATTATAAACCCCTTCCCTTCACAATAATCCCCCTTAAGTACACCTGATACCATGTTGATATTCTGTATGGGATTCTACCCAAACCGCCTTTACTCCTCTGGTTTGCTCTATATTTTGTTACCAAAATGAAGTTATCTTTTCATTTTATGATTTTTTTAAATAATTTTTATTTTCTCCAGAATCATGTTTCATGATCCATCCCTCATTTTAATTTCGAGATATACGTGATTTTAATTGATTCCATCCTCGATATGTCCTAATAAGTAAACCGTTTTAAGGGAACTTCCAAAATTTTTACTCAATTTCATGTTCACACCATATTCAATTTTAATCAACCATTTTCTTTATAAAATAAGTATTTTTTAATTATTAAAACACTCGTGGTTTAATTATGATCTTATATAAAGGGTGGTTCCCTTTTTTATTTTAAAGGCTCTATATTATTTTACTTATAACTGCACAAAATGTTTTAATGCTAAAAATTCTTAAAGGCAATTCTCACATGTTTTAAATTCTGTTTGACATCATTAACAATTATATATTATTTTTTTACATTATTAATTTCCATTTTTATTTTAATTAGTTTATTTCAATGACACTTTTTTTGATATTCCCAGTTGTTATGTTTTGTGACGTGAATGTGGTACAGAAATCTTTCTGTGGGTAACCCTTATGATTATGTAAGATTGATTATGTATGATTATTTATGTGGAAAAATATTTATGAAATGTTTATAAGGGTCACTTAGATAGAGTTCCAATGAATTTGGAAAATTTGAGGATCATGAGATGTTATGTGCGATAGTCTTGGTGGTTAGCCTTGGCTTCCGTTACCATGTGCAACTGTCTTGTGGTTAGACTTGGCTTGTGCTACCATGAACAAAATTCTTGGAAGTTATCATAGAGTCATACTAAAGTCATGTTTTATGATTCATTCACATTTCTATGATTCTTTGTAAATATGATCCCTTGTTTATCTGTTATGATCCTATATTCCATTTTATATAATTAGGTCAAGATCTCAAACCCTTGTTCTAAAGCCTTATTTATTTTCATTCCATTACAGGGTGTTTCACTCATACCATTGTTAATGTGATCCCTATGGTATCCTATACAGATGTAAGGGCTCCAAGGAATTTAGGAGATCTTTATCAATATTAAATAAAGAAGTGTTTCTTAGTCCCATGTTTTATGTTATATGTACCCAGTCTTCATAGACACTAGATTTCACAATCACTGGCTTGTACTCTGATTTTTAATTTTGCTTAAAATCATGTAATGTTATATGTAAAATTATAGAATCTCTATAGTTGGTATCATAGTATGGTCTAGTTTTTTAGAGACTAGGAGTATATCACTTTAGTAAGAACCTTAAGGATGAGACTAAGATTAAGAAAACACCTCTCAAATTTGGTAAGTAAAGAGTAAGTGGTTTATCAAGAAAATACATCCTTGTCTGGATACAAACTATTAGAGGTTGCTTTTCCACAAATATACCTATAGGTAAAACCCAAAACACTTTTTGAGATAGACTCCCACAAGAACTGGTGCATCACAACAGGCCTACTTCACTCACGGTTTGACACTCTTAAAGGATATGCTTAGATAAATTTATGAGGTTGGTATAAACCATTACTAACAGAATAAAAAAATGCCCATACTAATATATGTTGAGAAATAGATCAAGGATAACATAAAATTGGTTTAATTCTTAAAAAGTTTCAAATTACATTTATTTAGGTATTTATAATATCAATTATGTTAATATTTCATTAATTAGGTAATTACTGTATCATCATTGTGTCATAACTAAACTAAATTATTTAATGTCTAAAATTAATAAATAAAATAAAATTATGTAGGAAATATTTTTAGATTTCTAATGAATATTTATAGTCAAATATATCTTATTTATAACCCTATATTAAAAATGTTTTAGTTATTAAAAATTGATTTTAACTATTTTAACTCTTCTTTAAATAAAATTATATTAAATTTCCTAATCTAATTCAAGTGGACCTAAATGGTCATATTTTATTCTTGAGGTTAGTTTTGGTCTATTTAAACTTATCCAATAGAATTACGACATGTTTTAGGGTATTAATAATTCCATTTTTACCCTTAATTACCCAATTTACTTTTAATCATGGTAAATAAAACTAGAAAGTTACAATTCACCAAAAAATATTTTTATCATATTGAAAAACATTTTACTCCTTGGTTTTAATCGTGTCTCTTGAATTTTTGAAATTACACTCATAGAAGCGGTAAAATTATATTTTATGTAAATTTTCAAAGTCTCTTAGGAGGTGGGTAAATGACGGTGAAAAGTTCAATAAATTTTTTATATAGCTAAAATTATTATAAAATGACTCCAATGAATTAAATTTAAATTATATAGGTATTATATATCAATTTTCACCTAAAATAAATTTAAATAAATTAAATATTTATTTAAATAAAAAGTCGGTTTTTAAATAGAAACCCAGTGTTTTCACTATTCATAAAAAATTGAATGTTTTTAGAAAAATAAAAAAAATTCACCCTAGGCTAATTTCGATATTTCAAATCAAAAAATGAAGTCCATTTTGAAAGGTAAAATTTATAAAATTTCAAAAAGTGGATATTACTATTCATAACGGCTAGTTTTAATAATATTTTAATAGCATATCATTGTTTAATGAAACTCGGTATTGCGTACAATGAAAGCTGTCGAGGAAGGTTTTGATTGCATATAAAGCAAGCCAAGATAGTGTTGTGTGTAGTGAAATATTCCTTTGATGATGTATATAAAATAAAAATAATATATTTCTCCTAAAAATATTAGGTGTTACATTCTACCCCCCTTAAAATGAAATTCACCCTCGAAATTCGTCACGTTGTAATAAACATATGAGGATACCTCTCCCTCATCATATCATGAAGATCCCATGTAGCTTCTTATAATTGGTGGTTCCTTAATAAAAGTATCACCAAGAAAATGGTCTTGTTATGTAGATCTTTTTTGCTATGATCCAGAATCTCTATCGACTGTTCTTCATAAGAATGATCTTACTCTAGCGGTACAACTTCTGAGCTGAGTAAATGTGAAGGATCAGGTATTTACTTTCTCAGGAGAGATATATGGAACACATCGTGAACTTGATAGAGATTTGGTGGAAGCACCAATTGTCAAGCTACCTTCTCAACATGATCCAGTATTTCAAAAGTACTGATATACCTTGGGCTCAGCTTTACCTTCTTTCCAAATCTCATTACTCCCTTCATAGGAGATATTCGTAAGAACACATTATCACCCACTTAGAACTCTAAGTATTTTCTTTGGTTATTGGCATAACCGTTTTGTCGACTCTGAGCTGCTCTTATGTGTTTTTGAATAGATCTTACCCTTTTGACCATCTCATAAATAAGATCAGGTCGTAATAGCTTTCTTTCCCCAACTTCGTCCGAGAAAGTTGTAGTCCTGCATTTCTTTCCATAGAGAGATTCAAGAGGAGCCATCTGAATACTGGAGTGAAAGATATTATTATAATAAAATTCCCCCAAAGGTAGGTTTTTATCCCAACCACCTCTGAAATCCATAGAGAAAGATCTTAACATATCTTCTAGAGTTTGAATGGTTTTCTCTGACTAACCGTCTGTCTGAGGATGATAAGCAGTGTTGAAACTCAACTCTATATCCAGAGTATGCTGAAGACTTCACCAAAACTTCAAGGTAAACCATGGATCCCGAGCATATATAATGTAAAGTGGTAATCCATGAAATCTTACCACTTCCTTTACATATATCCTAGTAGGATGATCTAGAGGAAAATCTTCTCTAATAGAAATTATGTGTGCCGACTTCGTAGGATGATCAACTATGACCCTGATAACATTATTTCCTTTCGATGTTTTAGGAAGTATGGTGACAAAGTCCATAGTTATTTTTTCCCATTTCCATTCGGGTATGGGTAATGGTTATAACATCCCCTTAGACTTCTGTCCCTCAGCTTTGACTTGCTGAAAAACCAAGCATCGAGAGACATATTCAGCAACATCTCTTTTCATGCCATCCCTGCAGAAGTACTCTTTCAAGTCCCTATACATATTCATGCTTTCATGATGAATAGAGAATGAAGAACTATGAGCCTCATCCCGAAGCTACTTCTTTAATTCTAGGATGGGAGGAACAGAAACCCGATTTCTGAACCTTTTTATTCCATCACAATCAAGGTTGAATTCAAGAACTTTTCTCACCTTCTTTTGTAACTCTACATCATATTTCATTGTCTCTTTAATCATCACATGTATAGATGGTTGAACATTCATTTGAGAAAGATACAATTTTTCCCCTTCTATTATAATTCCAAGATCCATCCTTTGTAAATCCATAAATATTGGATCTTTTGTGATCCCCATCATGGATAAGCTAGCATGGTCTTGTCAGCTTAATGCATCTGCCACCATGTTTACTTTCCCAGGGAGGTAATGAATTGAGCAGTCGTAATCCTTAATCAGATCCAACCATCTTCTTTGGTACATACTCAGCTCCTTTTTTGTGAAAATATACTTTAAACTATTATGATCATTATAAATATCACACCTTTCTCCATAAAGATAATGCCTCCAAATATTTAATGCAAAGGTTACCACAACTAACTCCAAATCATGAGTTGGGTAACATTTCTCCTGGATTTTCAACTGTCGTGAGGCATAATATAACACCATATCATTTTTCATGAGAACACACCCCAGTCCCTTCTTGGATGCATCGCTGCAAATCAAAAACCTTTCTCCACTACAAGGCAATGTGGGCACAGGTGCACTGTATAACCTTCTTTTTAACTCCTTGAAATTCTCTTCAATCTTTTCCGTCCAAATAAACATAACTCCATTTCAATTCAACCTGATGAGTGTATTAGATAATCATGAAAAATCTTTCAAAAAACGTCGATAATATCTAGCCAAACCAAGAAGACTTCAGATCTCAGTTATTTTTGTTGGTCTCGACCATCTTTTGATAACATCTATTTTTTGCCGGATGCACAGTTATCTCCTCTTTTGAGATTATGTGACCCAAAAATGCAACTTTTTGAAGCCAAATTTCACACTTGGTAAATTTTTAAAAAAGCTTATCCTTCCTCAGGGTCTTTAATACAATTCTCAAGTGATCTTAATGTTCTTCCTTTCTCTCTTAATAGACAAGAATATCGTCTATAATGACTACCAAAAACTGATCAAGATAGTCTCTAAAGACTTTATTCATTAGATCCATGAAGATTGCAGGGGCATTAGTAAGACCAAAAGTCATAACAATAAATTCATAGTGTTCATAACTTGTACGGAAAGCCATATTTGGTATATCCTCCCTTTTTAACCTTAATTGAAGATACCATGAACGAAGATCAGTCTTTGAAATGTATTGAGCTCCGTGTAGTTGGTTAAATAAGTCATCAATGTGTGGGAGAGGATATTTATTATTGATAGTGATCTTGTTAAGTTCACGATAATCAATTCAGAGCCTCATTGATCCATCTTTCATCTTAACAATCATAAAATGTGCTCCCCAAGGTGACACACTAGGGAATATAGATCCCTTATCAAGATTCTCTTGGAGTTTCTTCTTCAATTCATGTAACTCAATTGGGGCCATTCTATAAGGTATCATGGAAATAGGTAAAGCACCTGGTACGAGTTCTATTAAAAACTCAACTTCACGATTTGGAGGAAGACTAGGAAATTCCTCCAGAAAGACATCATCAAACTCTCGTACAATGGGAATATTATTAATCATGAGTTTCTCTCCAACCATTTGAGATAAATAACCTTTATTTAGTGGAATAAAGACCCATAAAATGGATGAAATTTCCACTGGAAAGTTATATTCATCCTTGCATCGATAGATGATCATAGATTGATTTGGAATATGAAATGTGACTTCCCTTATATGGAAATTGATATGAGATCCATATAAAGAAAGCCAATCCATGCCATAAATCTCATCAAAATGCACAGTAGGAAGGATCACAAGATTTTCCGGAATCACATTCCCACAAACTTCAATCGGAGAAGAATTGTAAACTTTTGATGCGACTATTGTGCCATTAAGGGTTGTCACAACTAACTCAATATCTAACTGCTGAGGTAATATGGAGATACCCTTATAAAATGCTTCAGAAATAAAATAGTGGGTGGATCCAGAATCAAATAAAACATTTTCTACTTTAGACTAGATGGTAGGTGTACCTTTCACCACTTCATTATCATACTCCACATCGTTGATAGAAATTTGATGTGACTTTTCATTGTCTTTGGATTTAAGAATTTGTTGATGTCTATCATCGTCAAAAACCCCTTGATTAGGGAATTGATTGGAATAATGCCCCATTTCCTTGCACTTGTAACATTTAAGTGTAGAAGATGCACTCTATGTAGCCTTTTCATTGTTCGCATCACTGGACATCTTCTTCCCATCATTGCGGCATTCAAATGCCCGATGAACGTCCTTTACACATTTGAAACATTTACTTGTCCCTTTAATACCACTCCCTTCATGTTTCTTTCCACACATTCAGCATAATAGAAAAATCATCTTCATTTCAATGTGGTCTTTATATTTCCCTTTGAATTCCATTTTCCTCTTCTTATCAAATGCATATGACTGATGGGTTACTCTAATCTCAATTCATCCTTGAGAGCACATCAAATTATATCTTCATAGCTATTGAATTCCCTTATGGCTAATTCCCATCGAAGACTTGGTTTTAAGCCACTAAAGAATCGATCAATCTTACTCTTAGGTTGGATAATAATCCCAGAATCGTACCTTGCATGTCTTGTAAAATTTGCTTCGTATGTACCAACAGATTCATCATCCTTTTGCTTCAGTTCATGAAACTCCTTCTCCATATTTGTTCAAAAAATACGAGGGAAGTACTTATTGAAAAATAAGTTCTTGAACACATATCATTCCATGGACTCAATTTCATCTCTTGGCCTCATATTCTTGATAATATTCCACCATTGACCAGCTTCACCTAGAAAACGATATATGGATAAGATGAATTTATCATGTTCAGAACAATGAATAATTGAAAATATCTTTTCAGTGGTAGTGATGCATTGTTCAGCAACTAATGGATCATTAGACCCACTGAATGAAGGTGGAAGCTGCCTCATGAAGGATTCAACATAATGTTGCTCCTTCATTTGCCTGTTTGGAAGTCCTACTTGATTCATAGCTTGAGAATGTTCTGTGAGCATGACTAAAAGATTTTTCATTCCAACCCCCATGACGTTTGGTTGCTCAGGGGGACAATCATTTCATTTCCCGTCACATTCATCATTAACATGGTTCCTTCGGGTTCCAGCCATTGACTAAAAGAAATAAGAAAAGTGTGAGAAACACGAATAATAATAGGAAAACGACATAATCAGGAATAAAATTTCTCACTTAAGGTCTTATCATAGGGTACTCCTGGACATTTCTAAAACACAAAGATTGTGTTCCATGCTTAGACATATCCTTAGGGTTCTTACTAAGGCTTTCACATCCCAGTTTCCAAAGGTTGAGTATACCATTCCACAGATACCAACTATAACTACCCATACTTGACACACATTGTTAATACTTCAAAATTGAAGAACACTTATTACAACATATAAAAAAACTATGAAAGAACCATATAGGTATAGTGTATTTAGAAACTGGGAAACATAAGCAACAGGTTCATAAATAATCTACACCGTCTCCCCTTTATTTTATCATATCTGGAGTCCCTTTTGGAATATCTTACTTAATACCCTTCTTCCTAACATGGGGAAAAGAGAAAATACAAAAGGGTGAGCACAAATGCTCAGTACGGGTAAACAAAAGAAATATCAATCACATCATATTCATAATAACATAATTTTTTTGAAATCATAACCTACAAAAGAGATCATAATTTCATAACATGTGATAAATCATAGTTGTGAAATGTAATCCCAGTAATCATAACATAAAATATGAAACTTTGTGGAATACACACATATTCATATAGAATCATTCCCTAGTAGTCAAGAATCATTGCCAAAACTATACTAGCGGACAAATTCCATTTCTAAACTAAGTTCACTCCTCATTTCAGTCTTGTATCACTAAACCAGATTAACCTGTCAATCCAGCCATGTCTATCTCATGAGATATAAATCTTTACCCAATTAATTTGAGGGATATATAGGTCCCACCCATCTCATAATGATACCATTCTTATGTGTGCCACAAAATCATAAATCATATATCATATAATAACCCATGAAATAAAAACATGATTCTTAAACATCATGCCATCATAACATAATCCATGTAAGATAAAAGGACATCATAAAATTAATTCCATCATAACATAACAAAATCAATATAAAAATAGGGATAGAAACAGATCCCTATATCATCTTAGATGGAAAATAATTTTGATAAAACACTTGAACTCCATTCTTGAGGAAAATGTCCTTTCTACTTCAAAAACATTTTCCTTTATTAACATTTGAAAAAATGTTACACTAAAAGAAGTTGATTAAAAATACACTTTAAAACATGTAATGTAAGCTTCATGGAAATAGTGTTCTATGAAATCATAAAAATCCATTCATGTTTTATAAGTTAAAAAAACAATTTTCTCGTACTTTGGCCGCAAAAGTCAAAATGTACCTCGTACTAAAAATGACAAAAGATTCCTTTCATATCGGTTACTAAAAACATACCAATGGGTAAAATTTGGTTAAAAAAATTATAGGATGATATAAATAATATTAAATATTGAGGAAACATGGATGTGGATGATAAATATTCCCCAGTAAATTCTGAAATATAAACAATCTCAGATAAAAATGAGATTGCGAGATTTTCCCTTACCTTAGGTACGATTTTCTTCATACGTGTCTGAACCTCCTGTATAATGATTAATATATATTACCTTATATAATCCATTTGGATGAACCTTAGATTTTTAGGAATAAAATGACAATTAATAATATGATCATTGTTTTAAAAATAATTTCATGTCAATTTTGACAGTATTTGGTAATTGACTTTTGTAAAAATCATAACAACATGATTAGTTCTACAAAAGTTAACTAAATCAATACTAACAAGTCATATTAATCAATAAAATTAGTTTAAATCATAAAAAGTCTGAAAATACATTTATTTTCATATTTATAATATCAATTCTATTAATATTTCATTAATAAGGTTATTACTGCATCATCATTGTGTCATAAATAAATTAAATTATATAATGTCAAAAAAATATAAATAAAATACCATTATGTAGGAAATATTTTTATCTTTCTAATTAAAATTAATAGTCGAATTTATCTTCTTTATAACCTTATATTAGAAAATTGTTTAGTTATTAAACTTTGATTTTAACTATTTTAACTCTTCTTTAAATAAAATAATATTAAATGACCTAATTTAATCCAAGTGGACCTAAATGGTCATAGTTTCTTACTGAGGATGTTTTTGGTCGAATTAATCTTATCCAATAGAATTAATACATATATTAGGGTAATAATAATACCATTTTTACCCTTAATTACCTTCTTTACTTTTAACCGTGGTAAATAAAAGTAAAAAGTTACTATTCACCAAAAAATTATTTTTATATTATTGAACCACATTTTACACCTTGATATTAACTGTGTTTCTCGAATTTTTAAAATTCCACTCATAGAAGCGGTAAAATTAAGTTTTATGTAAATTTTCAAACTCTCTTATGAGGTGGTAAACGATGGTGAAAAGTTTAATAAAATTTTTATATATCTAAAATAATTATAAAATAACTCCAATGAATTACTTTGAACCTAAATAAGTATTATGTATCAATTTTGTCCTAAAATAAATTCAAATAAAATAAATAATTATTTAAATAAAAATTCAGTTTTAAATAGTATCCCATTGTTTTCACTATTCATCAAAAATAGAATCTTTTCAGATAATTACCAAAAATTCACTTAAGGATAATTTCGATATTCCGAATCCAAAAATGAAGTCCATTTTCAAATATAAAATTTATCAAATTTCAAAATGTTGGTATTACAATTCATAACGGCTAGTTTTAATAATATTTTAATAGCATATCGTTGTTCAGTGAAACTCAGTATTGTGTACAATGAAAGAGATCTAGGGAGGCCGTGACTGCGTGTAAAGAAAGCCAAGATAGTGTTTTGTGTAGTGAAATATTACTTTGATGATGTATATAACATAAAAACAAAATATTTCTCAAAAAATATCGGGTGTTACAGATTCTATCCCAGATAATACTTACACTATAGAAATGTTCTTTATGAGTGGTGAAGTATTTGATCCTGTTTGGATCCCTCAATTTTAACACCATCAAAAAAATTACTTATTTTAATAGTTTAATTATATCGTCTCTAACATTTAATTTTAGCATCATTCATCAAACCCCTAGATCAATTGATGTTTCCTTATTTCAAATCGCATGTTCAGTTAAACATGATAGAATTCCCACACATGGTTCTTGAATCATTACATCATGAGTAGGTTCATAGGAAGTCTTGGAGTATAAACATGTAATGATGGAATTTTTATGTTTCTAATTGGGTAAAAAATTCAGCTACATGTACCCCCTCACTCCATGGAAACATACATTTCCTCCTCTAAATTTTGATCAACTAAATAATTATTCAAGAAACCGAAAATGTTTTAAATCTCTATATCATAAAATGTTATTTTCACTTTCAATATGTGATTATCATTTACATACCCATTACAACATGACTAATATGAAGCACATATATAAAACTCATATATCCCCAAGGAAAATCATTTTATCTATTTGAATTTCCCATTTCTAACTACATGACCCCAATATGAAAACATATAACCTAGACATATACAAAACGAGTAATAGTATACCCAAGATTCAAAGAGACATGTTTGTTTTCACTGAAATTATTCTCTCGCATCAATCTAATCACATTCTACATTTGTATTTAAAATATCACCTTTTAAATATAAACGTGGGTATATAAGATGATACATAGAGTCTATTTTCATTTTAGAACCCAAAAAACATCCTACCAAATTTCCATGAATATAGTTAATTTTGGGATTTTTGGAAGGCAGTAAGAGTTCATGGAATCTTACTCAAACCATGATGGTAGGTGCAAACCCATTCATATGAAAATTTTATGACCATAAAAAATGGTAGAAACTGCATCCATTTATTTTTTTCTGGAGCTCTGAAAAAAATTAAATCATCCATCAATTCATGTAGAATTATCATACGATGTTTGTTAAGAAGATTGAAAATACCCTGAAATTATAACCCCCATGTTCTAAATATAAACATGTTAAAATAAAAAAATAAAGGAAAATAATGACAGAAGTGAGCCATCAGGCCCAACTTTTAAAGAATCAAAAGTTAAGTGAACTCCAATATTATAATAGAAATTTAGAATGAAGAATCAAGTAAATATAGAAATCTCAAGCTTAAATATATTGAATTTAAATTAGAGAGAATTCAAAGGTTTGAGAATGGGATAATTGAGAAACATCAAGTTATAGGAGAAGATTGAGGGAGAACCCACCCACCAATAGGAAGAGGGAAGCCACAACCGAATTCATCTTTTCCTAGGGAATCATAGAAATGGATGTCATAAGTGATTTCCTTCCATAATTAATAGATGAAGGATATATGATAAAAGTATATCATATTAATGGATTTTTTATAGAACGATGGAGTGAAGGTTAGTAGAGTTTCAATTTTTAAAGTAATTATATTTCAAATAATATTTTAAATTGAAATTTCATTATAGTATGTATCAAAATAATTGGTAAATAAACACTATAAATTATTTTTAACAAACAAATTGATACGTTTAAATATAGGAAAGCATCATAAACTTTTGTGATGTGTAAATTTAGTGGTTTCCAAAAATGAAATCCCTCTATAAATACTACATGTGGATGTGGCTCTATAATAGTTATACCTTTTTGAAATAACCCTAAAAGGGTGGATTGGTTATAAAAATTTATCAGGTTCTACACAAAATATAGGTCATACTTCAAACCTAGTTTGACACACCAAAAGGGGAAATTCATTGCTTAGTCACATTTATTGTACAAACCATTATAAAAGATATATAGATAATGTAATTGCTTTAAACGGTTATGTATTTCATCCTAGAAATTTTTTGTTTTAGAATATTGGGATTCTCTTCAAGATGAAATATTATAATATTTATAACAATAATATGTTCCTCATTTATTTTTTATTATTTGTGAAAAATATTTGGAAATAAAAGGACTCATAAAAATAATAGATAAAAAATAAAATACATTTAACACATTACCAATAAGGGAGATCTAGTGTTTGGAACTTCACGATGATAAATTATAATTTATCTCTAGTTAGAAATTACATATTATACCATGTGGGATATCTGAATTCAAAAAAGAAATGGACAACTAGCTTTGGAACCCTTCATGCATTGAAAAAACTAACTGTTAGTGGACCATATGATCCATTAGTGAATGAAAAATAGATATATAATATCAAAAATTTATTTTATTTTCAGTATTTTTTTAGTAAAATAAATTATATATCGATTGAATATAATATATAAGGATAAGCCAACAAGTTTTAGAGACAAATAAAGAATAAAATTTTAAAGGATTATGATGAATCTATGTACTAGAAGGACATGAAAAAAATTATTTTCAAACTAGTACATTCCTCAAATCATCCAAACCATGATTGAGAGGGAATTACATTTGATGATGCATCTGGAAAACGAATTGGTGTGGGGTTTAAGAGATTGAAATTAAATGTATATCAAGTTATGCTTCATTTTTTGATGATAATTCTGATATGAAGATCTATCAATTTTATGGTTGGATAATACCTCATCCATGAAATGTTATTTAAATTAAATAATTTTGTAATTATGATTATATATTACTATATTCCCTCAAAGTGTAAATTTATTTTAAAGACGTATTGTTTTCTCAATAACAGAATTAAAAATGTGGATGATGGATCCATCATTCGGAAAAAATATCATGAATAAAAGAGATGGAATATAAATTTTTTTACCAATGTGAAACTATTATGTGATTATGAATTCAAGGAATTTTCAACTTAGATATTGAATGTTATACATGTGTGTAATATTTATCTACATACAACAAAAATATCATGGTGATATGAAACCTCGTGATATAAATTCTAACGAAAATGGGAAATTTTTGCAATACCAATCTATCAGGAAATTCTTCTTGTTTGGGTATTATGTAAATTTGGTTAATAAATTTATAAATTACTTGATAATGGTGGGACCCATACATATACAAAACAATATTCTCACAGTGTAAAGACGATCATTGTAAATTTTTATAAATTAAATTGAGGTTCCAAATGATTTTGTTATAGTTACCATCATGTTGAATTTGAGGATATAATTTATATTACAGTATTATAGTTCAATGGATTCATATATTTTTTGATGATTTTAATTACCATCATGTTAAACCATGAACTATTATTGGAAGAGTTATAAGAAAAAACTCAAGGAGTAAATTTTTAAGATTCTATGTTATACATGTATTTACTAATTTACATTGGCTTGTAAAATAACTCTGATTATTGAATTTAACATAATATCTAAGATGAATTGGTTTTCAATGTAAAATTAAAAAATAAAATCTATAAGAAATGAAATTTCAATCTTCCAAATGTGAAAACCAATAATTATATTCAATGCATATATATCTTAGCCTGAGTGATTTTGTAATCCACATCCTATGGACATAATTATAAAAATGATTAGTGAATAAGGTGATGAAAGGGAATGTATAATGAAAAGGCATGTAACAATAACTATAGAATACATTGATGAATTTTTTAAAGTGTTACAATGAATTTCTTTTGTAGGTGACATATATTTTGGAATTGAACACATACTAAAATCTAAAAAATTATCAAAGAACGAATATAAAATAGAATATATTGAGTTTTTGGGAAAAATGAAGTAACTTCCAAATCATTTTAGACTGGGTTTTATTTGACCAACTATTTCTCCTTGTGGGACACCTTTTCTATTTATAATTAGTAAAGAATGATCAATATGGATGTGAATTGATTATAGGGTATAAAATGAGATCATAATGAAGATCTAATACCCTCTTCTATTGATTGTCTATTTTTTCAACCGTCTTCGTGGGCCTCATGTCATCTCAAAGATTGTCATCAGATCATTGTATCCTCATATGGGTGTGTAGAAAAATTAGATATACCAAAGGCCACATTCTAGATATGATATTAAAATTACATGTTTTTTGATATACATATTTTATTAACTAATACTCAATCAATATTTATGTATTTTTTAATAGAATCTTTAGATACTAACTTGAAAATATAGTTGTGGACATTATTGATGATATTATAATTTATTATAAATTTCATGCGGATAATTTAAGGAATATACAGAATATATTAAGCGAAATGAGTAAGGAAATTTCTTTTGGTAAACTCTGAAATTGTCAATTTTTGTGGATACGTGATAAAATCATAGGGAAAAATATTACCATTGAAGGAATCACAATTTATATATAAAAGAAAATGGCCATAGGGGGTGTCCAAATTTAAAAGAAGTAATTGAGATTAATATTTTCACAGGTAAATATTAATAAATTATAGGTTTGTGAAATATAATTCAAATATTTTTAATCCAATAACAATGTTAACTCAAAAGGGAGTTTAGTTAATCATGGAACATCAGTGTGATGAATGTTTCTTTGAATTGAAAAGGTGGATAGTTAGTGAACATATGATAACTTAACATCTTATGGGGTTGGTTTTTTCATTTATAGGGATTGATCCTTAATGGGACTTGGTTGTGTACTCAAAAAAAATTACGAATTCATTCTGTTTGCATCAGTATAATTAAGACCACAGGAATAGATTTATCCAAGACATGATTAGTAGTTAGCTATAGTTATATATTCATTAAAGATACATATATACTTTCATTAATGTTATAAGTTTTATATAATACTTAACAACCTAATTAAGATGTATATATACACAGAAAATGAAATGAACATGAGACAAAGTTGATTGTTGGAAATTTGTATGGACAGATCATAATCCTTCCATTATATCCAATAAATTAAAACGAAGATATAAATTCATTTAATAGGAACAAATTTTGTTTATTTTAATTGAGGTGGACTGAAGGATACCCATTGATCAAGTACCATGAAAAAGTGGACTTGGAATTCTTAAGGGAAGGTGAGTCATTAATACGATGTCAAATGATTTCCCATTCTTATTTCCTAGATTAAATCAAGAAATCAAAATTAGATGATATTATGTTACAAAAAAAGGTATAATATTTGAATAATGGGAAGCATTTATATTTCAATATATATTGGTGGGGAGTAATAATGCACGAAACAGGACTATAGATCAAATATGACATAGATTTAAAGAATTATCTGATGATTGAATCTAACAGAACTACATGTTATATAATTTTTTTTTGAAATAATTTTATACATATATTCAATGATTGATTTAAAATATATAATGATTTTCATCCATAAAAGTCTATTTCTACCTTGTTGGCATTTATCATCTTTATATTTGTAAATTAGGGTGACTCTATGGGGTAGAATTTTCATTTTATTTAGAGCTTGATCAATGATTTACTTGTATGTTTTATAGTATCTTTAAAAAGAATACGAATACATATGTAAACCACTACATAAGATCCAAAATCTAATGGGATTTCATAGGGGATGATTAAATAATTAGTATAAATTTCAATTTCTATATCAGTTTATTTTTATGGGAGTTAGGACCAATATCATCCACATGTTAAATTCTCTAATAATACTAATTATCACTAGATCACTCAAATTACACATTATGAATCAATATATGGAATGAAATGAAAAAATATTAAATTCTAGGATGAAATTAGAGGAGGAAAAATAATGGGACCATATATTATAAAATAAAATACATTGAAGATATAATTTATCCAAAAATATATCACATATGATTAGAGTTAGAAAAACAATTATGATGACAATCATAGGAAGTACATGGAGCATCATTTCAAGAAACATTAATTCCAAAAAACTTCACAATGTAAAGGGGTTTTTGGTTTTAAATATAATGGAAAATCAACATCAATTTATATTAGACCATATGATATTCATGTACATGTTGTATCCATCTCATATAGGTTTGTATAAAATCTAAGTATTTTCCTTATACGTTAAATTTTTTATGAGATCTTGTTAAAAAATTATATGTTTGAAAAAAAATATACAAGAAACGATTTTTTTTTTAATTTCAATGAAACTTATCATATGATTTAGAACCATTCTAGTTATTTTATTAAATTGAACGAGTGTCTGGGAATGATACACCAATAATTTTAAATGTATTATAAATATATTAAAAGATATAAAAAGTAATGTGGGAGCCTAATGAAATTCTGATGATGAAAACCACATTTTTTTCTAGGATGGAAATTTCAAAATTGTAATTTCATAAGGATGGGAGAATGAAACTACACCAAATATTTCATAACAGATGAACACATGTGTCTCAAAAAAAAATTTATTATATAAGAACATATAAACACAATTACATTTCATAAGAATGTTAAATATCATGAACATGTATTGAATATCAGTGCTAGAAAACATACAAGATGATAAAAAATAGAAAAATACACACACTAAGGTAAACTACATTGGCATGCAATACATAATTTAAATAGATCATATTATTAAAATATTAAAAATAAATAAAATAATTATGATTATGAAAAAATTATCAAGGGATGGGTAGATGATTTGTATGACATGTAATTATTATTGAGGTAAGTGAATAAAGAAGTATAAATAAGCTATAAAATGTAAAATGACCATTAATATAAGGTTTTTACCTAGGTATTCATAAATATGGTTGTTGAAAGTAATTACATTTGGAATTATGACCATTAGGATATGGTGTTTACTTGAGTATTTATCAGTGTTGTTGTTGATAAGTACTTCCATTAGGAATTATGAACATTTATAATAGTATTAACATTATAAGTAGTTTATATAAATTCTATTAAAAAAATAATTTATGTAGAAGGGTGAAATGATGGCTTGAACTAGTAGTATCATTCATTCTGATGAACATTTCTTAAAACAGAGGTGTGATGTCACGTCATCATGGTTTATCCTTTTTAATACCAAGAAGGGCATCAAAAAATAAGGATTAATAATAATAAATAATGGGATGATTTCTAGAATAGATCACCACCTGGTTAGTATTTTCTATGCCATCCAATGAAGATTACACTATTGAACACATAACCCCTGTGGTGTATGCCTATTAAATAAGGGGATATATATTAAAAACATTTTATCATGAAGGATTAGTTTTGTCCAATTAAATGAATTAGTTCGTTCTTCAACACCATTTTCATTATTAATTTAATTAAAAATATATGCATGAATATAATATGAATAAATTGAATATAATTTTTTATAAATTTTATTATATCGTTTCATTTTTATAAATTGTATTCACTTTAATGGTATAATTATGAATTATAATTAAATTTTATTTCATACAAATCAATTTTATAAAACATTATTTATTGAAATATAAGTCATAAAATAATAAAATAACACTCCAAATAAATTTTATAATAGTTAAAAGGTTCAATGTGGCATGAAAAATATTATTTTTTCATTATAAAATAATATTTAATTAAATTCTAAAATTATAATATTTAAAAAAATTTATGAAAAAATAAAAATTATTATCAAAAACATTACTTCCAAAATTATTTTAAGGAGACATTTTCAGAATCTTATAAAATAATTTATTTTTTGGTGAATTTTAGAAAACAGTTTTTATGATTTTATTATTTTTTAATACTTCATAAATACGAAAAAATTATTTTATATTTAGTATATTCAAATACATTACCCAATATATGCCATGTTATCAATATATTATTTTTAATAAGCTAAAATAAATTTCCCTTCCATAGAAAATAATTCAAATGTCTAAAATACAAATTATAGTTTTAGAGACAATATATTGGGGGAAAAAAATTCTCCGATGAAAAAATTAATATAAAAAATTGATTTTTTTCCCAAATATCAATTATTAAAAACATAAAACTATTATTTTAATATACCATTATCCAAAACCTTGGGTAAGCAATTGGATTCTTTTTTCATAAATCATCATTTGTAAGAATTATATTTAGAAATTTATAAACAATCATAATAAATTAGCTATAAATACACACATATAAACTCTATTTCATTCAATACAACTCAATAAATCACAAATTATTCCTTAGTATTCTTATATAGACTCTTTCTATTGATTTTAAATATTTCCAAGGAATTATCCTCTATCATTTATAAGTTATCTCCAAATGGATGGGATTATCTTCATTTATTTTCAATCCCTATACTTTTGGTGTAGTTGGTAATTCAATATAGATATTATTATCTTCCCATGAACTTATCATTGTTAAATTATTATTAAAATGTTTTTATATCTATAATATGTTTCCATTATTTCTATTAATCCCTACTTTATAGAAACAAGTATATACCAATTATGATCCTGGAATCAACCTTCAATTTTGTATGCCTCCTTTCTTAGATTGTGAATACCCATTCCTATTTTTAATGGGTATATCCTAAAATATAATTATACATAATTTATTGGTTATCTCCATGAATGAAGCCATTATTCCACTCTCATGGGTCAAAAGCGTTAAAAATTTCAATCCTTTAACCACAAATTTACTCAATAATTTAATATAAAACCTGTTTATTATTATCCAATTATTTTTGACAAAATGGTTTATTATATTTTATGATAATGTGGTTAATAACCGTTTTATTATTTGATACATCCCCTTGATATTAATCCTGTTTGATATGCAGGTTAATGTATTAATTTTATTTAGTGTACACATTTCCATTTTAATCATATAGAATAATTATTATGCTCTCATAATATGTCTCTGGTTATATCCATATTAAAATATTTTTTAGCATTTATATCATTTTTCGCGTGGAATGATTTACTATCACCCTTCACTACTTATGTATTTCCCTGGGAAATTACTTGTAGTTAGTTTATATTTTATATTATAATATAATAATCATTCAATAGGATTATATAATGTTTTTTTTATATTTTCATGAAGTATTTCATTAATTATTTATATACTTTCTAGGGAACTAATCCTAAAATGGTCATTCATTGTATTTTATCTTCCATTTTTAAGGAATTATTTGAAAAATAATGTATTAAAAAGGTGGGTCTTCAAAAATTATATTGACTAAAACATGTAACGAAGGTTGTATCTTATAGAAAACCAAAATAGTTTTTCAATTAATTATTCACCCACTCACTCTCTCAGAAATTTCACTAATATCGTATGTTGGTTTTCAATTTATATTTGAGTTGGGTTCACTTATTTTAACACACATCCATTTGGAGGTTATGGTGAAGTGGTATCTCTTAGAATCATGATTCGTTTTATGGATTATGTGCCTTAAATTATGGAATAATTTATTTTTGTGAATATTAATCGGATCACATGGTTTAGAGAAACAATTATTACCTTTAGAATGATCAAAATATTCCTTATCAATATTCATTGAGTAAATATGATTTAGAGATGAAAATAAATGGATTTAATCTTTTTGTTAAATTTTATTCTTTGGCCTACAACGATTTACAGAATATTAAGAATGATGGAAGTGATCAAAATTCAATATAGCCTTTCTTATCTAAGACATATTTTCTAAAATTAAAATAAATAATTAACGAAAATGTTGAAGGGATATACAGAAAAATACATAGGATGGAAAAAATAAGAAATTAGAACCGAAAAAATTTAATTGATTAAAATTTTACGATATTAATATAAAGGATAAAGAAATTTTTTATTTTTTTCATTAGAATAATTTAAATAATGATAACTACATGAAAATATAGTGAGATGTTGGAATATTATGCTTTTTAAATATGATTATATGAATCATTAAATATAAGTTCGGTACTATTTTTTTTAACCATGAAGAGAGGGATCCCATTACACTTCTTTCAGATGATTTCTATATATTTATAATATCATATTAGATTATTAATGATAATTATATCATGATGTGGAAGGGTTCTAAAAACAAAATATATTTTTATTTATTAAAGAATAATAAAATGATAAAGATATATACATGTAACAAAGTCGATGGTTTGAATTAGTATAAGAAGTGAATGAGTTGTTTTATGAACCTATGTATGTTATCTATAGAGAATTAAGAATGGTAATTGTAATGTAAAAGTGAAATATTTGATTAATAATTTTCATTTTTGTATCTACTAGAAACATTATAGTAAACTATAAAATAATAAAGGAAGAAGATGTGATTAATGATGATGTTGAAAGATTCAGAAGGACTATGAAGAATATTTGTTACACACTAAGATTTTATGAGAAATATTTATTTTTTTATCTCTAATGTTATACGCAACACTAAATTAATCTTTCACTACACACACCACTAGCTTGGCTTGTGTCACAGGTAAGAGTAACCTTCCTCGAAAGCTTGCTTTGTACACAATATCGAGTTTCACAAAACAATGATATATTATTATAATATTATTAACTAGTCTTTATAAATAGTATTAACCGAATTTTGAATTTTATAACATTATAATTCATCTTAAAAATTTTCTAGAATTATATATGAAAACAAATTCAATTTTTCGATAAAAGAAGTATTTTTTAAAAAATACTGTTTTCCCACCTTTTGATGGCGCAGCCATTTTAAATATAATTTTTGACATGTTTATAAGTTCAATTTTACAAAATAAACATTTTATTTTGAATTAGGCTAAAAAATTTTACATTGGATAAATTTTTGATACTTTTCTGATAACAATCATATTTTGATGAATAGTAATAATACGCCAAATTTATCTTAAAAAAACTTTTTTCATCAAGATAATTTATATGGTTAAATAATAAAATTTAATTGTTTTGAAGTATAAATAGAACATATTTTTACCATTTAATATAATGTATGTCATTGCCATTAATTTTACATTGAATTCATAGGTAAAAACATTTCAATCTTTGACAATGTTTTAACGTTTAAAAACCCATTTTCTTTTCAAAGGGATTAATTTTAAATTAATTACTGAAACTTCTATGTTTTATTTTTTGAAAAATAGATTCCGTATTTGTACTAGGTTTTTCAAAACTATGTTAATAGGTTACTTTTATTTTTAGACATTATGAATAGTAACTACGATAATTTTTTTATACTATAGTTAAAGGTATATCGGGTAATTAAGGGTAAAGATAATATTATAAAATTACCCTAACACCTTCCAAAATTCTATGGGATGAATAAAAGTTGACCCATATCTATTAAGGGTCGGAATATATTAATTTCATGGACTTTTCACCATGAAAATGATATAATTATTTTTAAAACCAAAGAAATTTATGACATGTCACTCTCTTATATCTTATTAGTGTAATCATGTTAATTTTGTGATAAACCTCATAAAACATCGAATATAAATAGTATCAAGAATGATAATGAAATTATCAACATCATGAAAATTTATTTATGATTCTAGGGATTAAATATTTATCATTAATGATGACACAATAGTGATGTAGAAAATATTTTATTGATTGAAATATCAAATAAATGGTTTTACATATATTAAAATAAGTATTATATGAACTAATTAATGTTCTAAAAAAATTTTATAGATGAATATGAAATTTTAGGAATTTATTAAATATTTTTTTTGAATATATCTTTTATTTGGATTTAATTTAAATTCAAATAAATGAATAGTGTCCCAATTGACACTGTTATTATTTTATAAAAATAACATATTATAAAATTGATTAAAAATAAAAATAATATTTAAAAATTATAAGTTGAAATTTATATGGTCAAAAATCTCCTAAAGTGTCCCATTATTGGAAATTAACAGCACATATATAATTATTTATAACAATTTAAAATTTAGAATATTATTATGACAAAAAAAATTAAATAGATTAAATAAGGATAAATCAAGTTGATAAGGTTTAAAATAAATTACCAACATGTCTAAATATTATTGGGTGATGTGATTAAAACCTTATAGTATCTAAGCTTATGATTTGATTTATTTTTGGAGGTTTTTAATTGGTGTTTGAGTTTATTATAAATTAATATTTTAGAGGTTTCAAAAAGTTCCCCTCTCCTCTCTTATAAAAAGGCACATCCTACCTCTCCCCCTCACAGCATTTTGAGACTTCAAGATCAAAAAAACCCTGAAAATTTCTATTTCCACTACTATAGAGACATACTATAGGTCTGGGTCTTCCTCAAAGACAATCTTTAGTGCCCTAACAGGAGGTTTAGAAGAGGCGCGTCGAAGAAGAGGTAGTATCCTTTACCAATTCATTCAAATTTATTTCTTATTCTACTTACTCTTATTTATTTCTTTCATTATAAAGTAATAAAATCAGTATCACTAATATACATATATGTTATTATAAATTTTATACTACAATATTTCACCCTTCTATCCATCCTACGGAAAATGAAATCAAAGTGTGTGCGTACGTACGGAATACCATCTCCACGCCGTGCTGTAATGTGTTTTCCGCCTCCACATTACTTGGATGGGTATGGTGGTGTCAATAATAACTACATATGATTATTATAAAATGATAATAATTCTGATTTATTCTATCATCCACTACAATACCATTCAATAATTATGGGAATGATATCGTCGCACGTGTGTATGTACGACTTACCGTCTCCACGGTGCGATGTGATTCGTTCTACATGATGGTCATTAAACCAAAATTATATAAAAAAAATTGAATGAATAAATATGATATATAATATACTAAAATCATTCTTTAAATGATTTATCTATAACATAAATAGATAAATAAGAATTTATTTGACAAAACACACATAAGAATTTAAAGCAATGCACACCCGAATAACAAGTAGCAATGAAATATTACTAATAAAAAGATATGAATAAGACCATATATTATATAATAACTATGTATATGATTCTAAAATAAGTAAATTACTTTATTAAATCATTATACAGGAGTTTCGGATATATACAGAACATATCAGACCTATGTTAAGGAAACATCTCACAATCTCATATTTATCCGAGATTTTTTATAATTCAGAATTTACTGGGTAGTATTTATCATCCATATACATGATTCCTCAATATGTAATATTATTTATATCCTCCAAAAATTGTTTAAATCCAATTATACCTATTGGTGAGTTTATAGTAAAAGTTATGAAAGGAATCTTTTATCATTTTTAGTACGAGATACTTTTGACTATTCTGGGCAAAGTACGAGAAGAATGTTTTTTTAACTTATATGGATTTAATGGTTTTTTATAATTTCATATAGCATTATTTCCATGAATCATCATTTATAATTTTTCATGTTTATTTTAAATTAACTTCTTTTAGTTTAAAATTGTATGACATGTTGAGAAAGGACAAATGTTTTTGAAGTAGAAAGGATATTTTCCTCAAGAATGGAGTTCATGTGATTTATCAAAATAATTTTCCTTATAAGATAATTTAGGGTTATATTTCTATACCTATTATTACATTTATTTTATTATGTTATTATGGTTTTATTTTTATGATGTTATTTTATCTTATATGGATTATGTTATAATGACATGCTATTTAAGAATCCTATTTTTATTACATGGGTTATGATATGATGTATGATTTATGATTTTGTAGAACACATAAGAATGGTTTTATTATGAGATGGGTGGGACCTATATCTACCACCAATGCATTGTGTAAAGATTTATATCTAATGAGATAGACATGGCTGGAATGAAATGTTTATCTGGTTCAGTGATACAGGAATAAAAAAAGGAGTGAACTCGGTTCAATAATAGACTTTGTCTGGTATGATGGTCTTGGAAATGAGTCTTGACTAATATGAAATGATTTTATATGATTATGGGTGTATGAAACTATGTTTCATGTCTTATGTTATGAATAATGTGATTACATTTAAGTACTATGATTTATCCCTTGTTATGATATTATGATATCTTTTTCAGGAATGATTTTCAAAATGTTATGTTCTTATGAATATGATATGATTGATATTTCATTTGTTTTCCCTTACTGAGCATTTGAGCTCACACTTTGTATGTTTTCCTTTCCCTAGGTCTGGAAGAAGGGTATTAAGTAGGATATTCCAAAAGGGACTCTATATATGATGAAATAAATCGGAGACAATGTAGATGACTTATGAATTAGTTGTTTTTGTTTCCCAGTTTCTAAAGACACTAAACCTATACGGTCATATCATGGTTTTGTTATATGTTGTAATAATTATGCTTCAATTATTTAGTAATAACAATTTATGTAATGTATGGGTCTCTATAGGATTGATGATAAGTAAAAATCTATATATGAATAGAATGTCAGGATGTTCTGAAAAAATAATAGAAGAAAAATATTCTCTAATTTTTCACGATGTGATGAGATTAAATGTGGAGGGGAAGCTAAGACATTCGATGATAATAATGAAAATATCTTTATTTCTATAGTAATTGATGAAAATTAATCTAGTGAAGAAAATTATAAATAAGTATGTGAAGATGAAGAATATTATATTTATTTAACAATAATTGTTTTAATGAAATATGTTTTACAAAAAAATTAAAATCTTGAATATGCGTATAGGATGCTTAAAATGATTATCGATATAATGTAAAATGGAATAAAAATATGTCGAACAAAAATTAGTGTTGATTAAATAATTTTATGAGATAAATAAAAATCAACATGCTTAAAATAATATGAGCATGATGAGAGAATATATAATTAAATAGGACATGGACTATTATCTCATTCAATAGAATATACTCGGTGTAGTGAAAAAACAAAATAAATTAACATTATACTTCAAGACCACGAATGAAAGAGTTATATAATGTTTTAATAAATTAGAGACATAGTAATACTATAAAATATATATCTCAAAATATGAAAAAAATATATTGAAATTATTATTTAATCATTGAGATGAACGAGTAACTTATTCAAATCTTGTTTTTTGGTAAACATGTAAATAATATAAATTTTGAAACTATATGAAGATAAACTAAATCTCAAAAACTACTACCATTGGTGGACATAAATTATATTGGAAGAAAAAAATATTTTGAATTATAATTTTTGCGTTCACAATAATTGTTAAAAAAATGAGAAGTTAATATTATTGGACAAAAGAAGAAAGAAAGGGAAATGTTGAATTCTTAATTGATGCATTATTATAGAGGAAGATATGAATTCTTTTGAATTTTTTTTACAATGGAGTCTCTTGTAATATAACAAGAATTTTTTGGTTTATTCCCCCAAATTTCATCAAATACAGGATATTTTAGAAGAAAATATAGAGGAGGGAGTCAACCCAATCAATAGAAATTAATATAGAAACAACATGAAAAATTCATGACTTGATATGGAAAATGGATTCAATCATATGGAATAAATATATGAAATACATTATAAGATAGGTGAACATGATAATGGTTACCTCAACATGATACTAGCTTGAATAGGAAAAAAAATCAAACTCTGTAGCCTCTGAACCCTATGAAAATGAAAAGAAAAAAAGAATATATTATGGGAGTGTATATAATATATTTAATGGTGTAATTATGGTGGATATTGGATATTGGATTCTCATCACAGATTATATGATCCATAATTATATGTAAGAATATTTAATATCACCAAAATGTATTAGTAGACATTGTGAATGATGGGTCGATCAATATAAAAGTAGTTGTTTTAGTAGTAGTAATAAAAGATAAGTTTGAATAAAGTAATGGATTATTTTTTTTAGTGTCTAATGAACCACATGTTAATTGATTATTATATCTACGATGAATAAAATAAGGATAATTTAATAAAAAATTGGTTTATTAGTGATAATTATTGAATATGAAAGGGTAGTGATAATAGGAAAGGGAACCGTATGAAATTTACTTCATATTAGAGACGATTAAAATTTCCAAAAATGTAGTTTGAATGAATAAAAATACCTATGTAATATAAATAAGGTCTATATTCATCCAAAGAATCTAATAAAGGCTAAATGTAACAACCTAATATTTTTTGAAATATTGTTTTTTAAATTCTTCTGATATTTTTGATATTTTTTCCGTTCACAGCACACATTATATAGTTTTTATATAGATTATAGAGATACATTTTTCATTATATATATACAATACCAATTTAATAATAAACTACACTCAAGAAAAAATATACCATTCTCTACAAGCTACACCATCGTGATCTTGTGATAGATGCAATACCAGTTAGGCCTGCAATACACGCATTACCGAGATTTACAAAATAATTCTAAATTATTAAAATATTATTATTTAACATAATAATATATAAGAAAGAGGTTATGAATATTATTAAATAATTTATGAAAATAATTTTTATACACAAAATATAAAATTAATTAATTGGTTATAAATTTATTAGAATTGAAAATAAGAACCAATTGAACATAAACGAAAGTTATTTATTGAAAACTATTTTCTTCCTCACAAAGATATTTTATCCTAAAAACATAAATTATTTACAATTATTGAATGATATTAATTATAAAAATATGTTATATTTTTAATCAATTATATTTGAAATTAATATAATATATTTTATAAGAATAAGAGAAGAACAAACTCAATATTTCTCATAAAAAATTTATAGTCACTTTTTCACCTTTTATATTGTAAACTAATATTAAATCCAATTCGTGAATATTTATAAATATTATATGTCAAAATAAAATTCATCTTTTAATGAAAAAATCAAAATTATCATAGGGATAATTTGTTTTATTTTTCTATGATGATTATTTTTTTAATGTAGAGTGAAGTATACTGAATTTTAATTCAAAACAGTTTTTTCATATAATTTATTTAAAATATAATTTTTTTTAATTTTTTTTATATAAAATTATAAAAAATTTTATTTAATCCAATTTAGATATTTGGAATCAATTTCCCATATAAATGGATTATAAAAAATTACAAAACTGTTGGTTGTTTTTACATTATAATCCTTTCATGTCATCTCGTCTACCGGATTAGTTTTAAATTAAATCCTTTGACATATATTATTTTAATTTTTAAAAATGGATAAAATATTTTTAAGCAACATAATATATAAATTTTAATGTGTTAAAATTAGTTTTTCATTAAATATTACATTTAATTTTATAAAATGTAATTATTATATTTAAAGTACAATTAATCTTAACAAGTGAATAAACCATAAACTTAAGGGCCCAAATGACCTATAAAAATCACCAAAACCCATTTTCAAGATATTATTTGTACTTTAACCATACATTATTTAGTTCTATTTGTTTTTATGACTTTATTTTGGTAAAAAAATTGGTAAACCAAACATGTTTTCAAAAATACTAAGTGAATCATTTCCCTCCCTTATAAAAGGCCACCACACCACCGACTTCATCACACCTCTCCAAACACTTAGTGACTGAAATGATCTACCCAATACACTTCACAAAATCCTTAACTTCTCCATTGAATCCTACCTTTCAGTATAATAAAATCCACGAAATCCCTTCGGTGAAAAGCAAGTGGAGTTTCGCAAGGATGTGGTAACATCCTTCCTAAAGAGCCATTATCTTATTTTCATACTCCACCACCACCAATTTCTTTATTCCATTATTATACCCCAAAAATAGGATCCAAAATATAGAAAGATGTTGTTATTCTATGTTTCCATAATATACATTCTCAGAATTCTATAATCTATTAGTGGGGTTGTATTTGGATAATTCATTACAGTAATTATTATTCATATTATGATGGTTTAATTTTATATGTACACATGAATTTTTATAGGTTGTATTACATTTCACCATTGAATGGGATTTGATATATATATAGGTGTGTGTATGTGTAAAATTACATTAGGATAAATACTCCCATGTGTGTGGTATTCCTACTTGACGCTGGTATATATCCACTAAAACAATTGGATGTGGGAAAGAGGTAGACATATAATACACCCCACTGGAATGTGTTGTGACACCACCATATCATTGTTATTAACCACAATAATGACTGCAGTTCAATTTTATGAGTTTATGAAAAAATTATCCTATTGTGGATTATATTTTTTGATGAATAAGTGATTCAAATATCAATTATAAATATATTCACTCACCCCAACTCAGATATAAAAATATATAGTCTAGTGCATTGGGCCATTTATAATATTAGACATGTTTTTTGAAAACCAAAATACACAAGACATCCCAATATTTCCCATAAAACGTCACCCACCAACCAAACTTTACCTTCCAAATTCATAATCTTGTTATAGAATTTTATTTTTCCAATTTATTTTTAAAATTTTATTTATTAGGAAAATCAATAAATTTATAAACTCAATGAAATTACTATTTAAATAATATACCTGAATCCATATATGACATATAAAACAATTTTTTTCCATGGTTGTAAATGCAATATTTAGATAACCTAATTAAAAATCATTAACAGATTAAATATCTACATATTTAACCAATAATACATTGTAACTCATGGTTCAGTATAAATAGATTAGATACACCAATATATTAATATATCACGAGTTCCAACAAAATCAATATCCGTTTTTAGGTACCAATATAGCCAAACATATATAATTTGGAATATTCTATAATCATCTACTAATTATTACTCGACTCAATTAATTCATAACATTATTAGTATTTAGGAGTATCCCATGATTCACCAAAGTCTTTAAATACTTTTTGAGGGATTAATTATTACCTTTAATGTTGGATTTTTCTTACAAGACACATATTTTAAAACATTCCATGATTAAAAATATAATTCTTAATGAGTTATTCATAACATGGATATACCATCCACTAGTAAAAACCAATAGAAATACACCATATATGATAAATTGGACTTAAAACATGATACGTTTCATGATATATATTACAGAATACTAAGAAATAAAAACAATTAACCTTAACAAAATGTAATGTTGGCATGAACATAATATCATTACATGGAACAAAGTCTCACATACAAAGTCAATGTACCCAAAATATAGAGAACCTAGTCTTTTGCACATATCATAACATGATTATAAGAAAAATTAAACAACAAATTAGAATCCAATGATCGTAATGTCTTGTTTCATGGAATACTAGGTACAAAAAAATTAAAATGTGGAACTAAAAAACATTTCGTTATTTATTATCAATTATAAGCTTTTAACATCCTTTGAGCTCTAATATCTGCATCAGATAGACTGAGTATAACATGTATAATGGGATGATCTAAAAAGGCCATTAATGGAATAAAAATAGAAATAAAGATTAACACCCTATTTTGAAGGAATAACATACTTATATAAATAGACATGGAACATGATTAAACATAATGAATCATAACCTGGGATCATATAACCATAGTTTCATTGTAATGTGGAGACATCATAAAAGAATATTTTTTTTCATAATTCAGGGCTCATTTAACATAGAGGAGCATGAGTAAAGGCTCTATGCACATAGAGGGGAATATGTTAAGGATATCCACTTGGACCATTGCACCTGAAGCCTGAGTCAGGGTTAACCACTAGGACAATTTCACACAACATCTTATGATACTAAACATTACCTAATTAATTTGAGTTCTATATAGGTTCATCCATCATAACATGTTGATAAATATGTGTTATACTTGAATAATCATAAATAAACATAAAAACATAAACATAAGGGTTACCCATTGGATGAAGTGAGTATCATAATCATGTCAAAAATCATAATAAATTGGCATATAATAAATGTGTCAATGAAAGAAAGGAATTAAATCATACATGAATATTTAAAAAGATAAATGGGAATATATCATGTTTAGTAATGTATAACTGAAGTAATAAGATGTAAAAAGAGTATTTTAGATTCATTATAATTAAAATTTTATAGTGCGGTTTAATTAAAATATTGAAGAGGGATTGAAGAAGAAAAGGGAATATTAGTTTATATATAAACGTAATCTGACCAAAAATGTTTTAATAATATAATAAATTATAATAGAAAAATAATGGTGTCTTAAAACATTTTATAGATTGAACAAGTTATTTGGTAAGAATTTAAGATGTTCCCATTAATCAAGATTGCCTACTATAAAGAATTAAGGAGGGAACCTTTTAAAAACATGTTTATACAGAAAAAATAAGGATGTGTGTATATTGATAAAAGAGTCTGAAACATATAAAATTAATTTATAATATGTATAAACAATTAAAATAGAATTTTATTTGGGTAAAAATAGAGAAAAAGTAACACAAAGTAATAATGGAGGTTCAGGTTGAATCCCTTACCTTAAGTCTGAATGTGTTCTTCTCATGATCTTAGTTTCCATGATAATCTAATTAGATTCATTAATTAATAATTCCAAAACCCTGTATACATTTATTTGATTTATCATAACCATAATATGGTTATTTGTGGAATTTTTTATGGGTTAATAGGTTCAACATCATCATTTAAGAGCATTAATCCCCTTGGTTTTCATGATTGTTTTATTTGTATATGAGTATGGAAAATTATCTAGAATGAGGATATTTTTCCAGAACAGAACTTATATGTTTTTGGTTAATATATAAAATATTACAATATATTTTTAATATGTGAGGATTATTTATTTTACAAATAATTAATGGTAATCGTTTATAATAATATTGCGTTTTTGGATCTGAACGAACTCATCTTGTTTTTCAAATTAATAACTTGTGTAAAAATTATTCTTGAACGTTACATAATATATAATAAAAATATTATAATTTGTTTGAACCATAAAATTGATTTTATGACCATCCTTGGAGAGAAATTCAAATGATAATTGTAAGACATCCATAAAGGTATTAAATTGGCACCTAATGAATGATGTTTTCAATCTTAAAATAAAAGAGAGAGGATATGATATTTGAAAAATAATTATTATATTAATATGAATTTTTTTGATTATATATAGGATTATTGAGTATTCATTCCACATGGACAAGGGGAAGTGAGTAGATGATATGAAAATAAAGGAACATGAAATGAAATTGAAAAAAAACAGAATAGTGAATTTCATATTGGTTCTTTCTTATTGATAACATCTATATTGGATTGGTTCTAGTATATTGTAATGACCAAACACTCATGCTCATGAGGGAAATTTTATGCTATATTATTTGGAATAATTTGGACATGTCACAAGGTTTGAGAGTTGTGATGAGTAGAAGTGGTGAGCGTGGTATTTATAATATAGGGGCGAGGGGGAGTTTTCACCATATTTAATTCATTAGTTTATTATATAGCTCAAGACAATCAATAGTGTTGAATCATGAGACTAAATATAGTGATTAGATCATGTGAGTTCCATTCAATTTTTCGTACAAAATCCATGAGTCAATGAACAATTTATTTAACATAAAATGTATTTATAATGTAAATTACAGTATTTTACTATTCACCAAAATTCAAGTATTTCAGTAAAATACAAAAAAATAAACCAAAATATGTTTCAATCTATATAATTTAAAAATATAGTCCATTTTCTGAAAATAATTATCTAAATATTTGAAATTAAAATTTTAATTTAAATCAAAATTTACTTGAAAAATATAGATTTTTAAATTATAATAGATTTCATATAACGTTGAAAAATTAAATAAGGTCTCATAAATTTATAGTATAAGAATATGAAATAAAAAAATTAATTTATGAATACATTTTATGAAAATAAATTTTATTTTATATTATTAAATTTGTCGTAAAATTTTAATTAAAAATTAATGAATTATAAAAATACCATAAATTAATTATTAATTTTTTTAAATGTTTTTAAAATATAATATGATATAATTATATAATATTGTCACTTATAATATCGATTCATTGTATTCCTACTTTTATTGGTGAGGTTACTAGTCAATTGGAAAGTTTACTATTCATATGGTTTACATTATTATTCTAAAGGCCATGTTACTATTTCATCACTATAGGTTCTTCAGCATCTAAAGATGCTTATTATTTTATTAAATAATCATATATAAAGATTCTATTGCGTTCCCTTATGTGTTTATACCGTATTAAAAAATAATAAGAAGGTAATTTCATTCATAAATGGTTTGGTTCATTAGAGAAACATCCCATATAAATAAACTAATTCCAATTAATGTTTACCACCTCTACAATCTCACCTAGGTGGTTATAGATAGTTAATTATGAATGGATATATATATTTCATTTTTCTATATCATAATAAATGAAATCTATATACACAGTAGGTTCTGTATTTAATGGTTGAGTAATGAAAATAATTATAATATCGCAAATGAATCCCAATCAACCCCATTTATATGGGAATAAAATATGTTCTCATGTGTTTCATGAAGAAATTCAAACCCTGGTAATTTGATATAAAAAATAAAAAAATTCATGAAAAAATATTTTTTTGTAACAATTTTCAAAATATGTTTTATATCATTCGATTTTAAATAAATTAACTCCCACAATCATTGATGTTTTAAAAAACAATGTAAACAGTTATGTAGAAATATTTCTAGACAACAAACCTGGTATGTTTTCTCTTGTGAAGTCTATTACATCCCATGCCTTGAATGATAACTTTTTTATAACAAATCAATCAACTCCCTCCTCTAGAGGAGGTGGATACCTCAGTAATGAAGGTATTACAAATTATTTTATTACAATAATCAAAAACATATATCTACATATCCTTATAGATTTTATCTATCATAATAAAAATTACACCTTAATAAAATAGAATATTTCTCTTTTTTTCATTTTTAGGATATAAAATCCCCAAAATGTACATAATTGAATTCCCTTTAAATACTCCAATGTCAAAACCAATGATTAAAAAAATTAAGAAACAAATATAAATTCATTTAATCCTATTAAAAATTTCTACCTAATATCCATCATCCAATTAAACTAAAATATTCATAAAAATAGTACAAATAAACAACCATTAAACTAAAATACCTCCCCACAGGGATATCATTCTTGTTTTACATTAACCTTGACTTCCCTACACATAATCTATAGTTAAACATAAAATACCCATATTATCGTCAATATCCCATAAAATATCATTGTACCCATTATAAGGGTTCATAAAATTGAAAAAAAAGTATAGTGTCTAAATTTGATAAGATCATAATTAAAATTTATTTTTCCTCACCCAATGATGAGATAATTCTCTATATAGAGGGATGGTTCAATCCAAAAAAACTCTATTGAATCTTCCATAACACTGAAATCACATGTAAGGGATTAAATTAGACTAGTGGGGCTGTGTTTAGATAAAAATGTTTTAAATATATCCTTTTAGGTTGAAAATAGGTTACCATAATGATTTGGATAACCAGGTGTCTATACATGAATCAACCACTCCGTTAATAATCAATTCATTTATGGTTATGAATAAGATATTCATAGTCATAAAACCATAAAATTTATGATTTTCACCGCCTAAACATCCCAATTTTTTTTAAGATTTCTTCATATAATAAAATTTAACGATAAATATCTAATTTTAATGTATTGACATCACATACGGGTATTTAATATATATATTTATGAATTAGCATGATTCTGTGAATCTATGTTTTTTTTAAAATGATATTTATTAATTATGATGTTCCCTTTGTATTGTTATTTTATTTTTGTTAATGTAAAAATAGGTGGAATTTAAATTTGAAATGAATAAGGGTGATGGAATAATAATCCACCTACTAATGAAATATGGAAGGTTTCCCATACATTGATGGTGAGGAAGATTAAAGATTCAATCATAAATGAAAGTGGATGAATATATTACATTGTGAGTAGCTCAATAAATAAGATAATTTTTGAGCTGGTCATTGTATCCAAGGAATGTGCTTAGAAGTAGAAAAAGTGTTGTCTATAATAATTGAGGGTGAAATAGAGAGGAAAATCCATGAATGAAATAAGTACATGAATTTAAAGGTGTAAGTTAATGCTTGGTGTTCTATATAACCCATCCTGTTATGATTTTGATTTCAGGATTCTATCACATGATGAAAATGTTATTGATGATGTTTTATAAGGTTTGTACTAAATTAGTAATTACGAATCGATATGAGTCATTGAAATAGTCTTTCTGGATATTTTCTATGTTTCTATGTTCCATGAACATTAGATAAATGTTTTTTTGTAATTATTTTCTTAATATATAGAAATTTTAGCTTTTCATAAGAATATTTTTGTGTTTTAAAATTTCCGAAATAACCTCAATTTAATATATTTTTATTTGAAGAATTTATCAAATTTTTGAGATTATGATAAAAAAAATATGATACGTTAAGATATCTGTGAATAATTAATATGAATGGAATGCATCCTTGCGTTGATTCATTTTTAACTATATATATGAGTCATTCCTTGAAACGTAGGAGTGAATTTGTGTCAAGCAAATTTCCTTCACTCATACTGTAACAATAAAGATTAAAATGATTTTATGTGTATAATTTAATATAAGAGACTATGAAATTATAAATGAGCCATTATAAACAAAATACATGTTAATTAGATATGCGTATGTGTTATTACTAAACGTTGTACTAGTCAACAAATTTTTTTGATAAGTGTGGACCTGCATAAAAAATATAAAGAAGTATAAAAGTCATGTTAAAATTTTTATGAGGAAAATATATTTTTATATGAATTATTTAAATATATCAATGAGTAATTTATAAATTTTTAAGATCCATACATTATTTTGGTATGTATCAAAATATAATGAAAAGACTGGATGTTTAGTGGATAAATATATTATTTTATGAATAAATTTCTAATGAAGATAAAAATATTTTTTACTACTAAATATGTGATTCAAAATAAAAAAATACGCATCCTTTATCTAGCCTATATAATATATTGATATGAGAAAGATGAATGGGGTGATTATGAGTATTAATATTTAATTAACCTTTTAATTTCAATTAATGATATTTTTAAATAGTCATTAGAGATAAATAATGAATTAATTTAGTTGATTTTGTTTCTATTACATAATGATTAAAATTTGAATAAATATATTATAGTAAAATATGGTTTAATGAGTAGTTCTTCTTCGGGAACTATTGAAAAAAAATTAAATCAATGAATACATTCTTTAAATTTTTATTACCTAGAAATAAAATGAAATTATTATTACATAAATCTAAAAATTTAAAGTTGCAGATGTATGTAATGATCTTCAATATTAAAAATATCCACAGTGAGGTCTGACTATTTCTGAATGAGAAGATGACATTATGGAAAAATTATATTTGAATATAACAGGTCAATGTTTGAGGATCTAATTATTAATAGAATATCTCATGAAAATAATTATATGATCTATGTCATTAATAGGTTACTATGTGATTTATATATTACATTGTAGAAGAGTACATTTTAATATGTCTAAATGATTGGTTTTTTTGAAGAATACCCTAAATCCATGTATTTAAATATTAAACAATATTTTTTGGAAGAGGAAATGGGAATGTTAAAAAAAATTATTGCCGATATTTCCCATGATTAAACTATTGAGGCTGAAGGGATATCTCATATTGTGGGAGACACACACACATATAAGGTTGTGAAAAAATAAATATCAAGATCATGAAATTAAATTTTGTGGAATATTTTATATAAAAAAATTTTATACAATATTTTTTTTCTATATATAATATGTTAGAGAATAAGTAGACGATGATTATTCTAACTACGAGTGAGTGTGCAAAGAAAAACAATGAGAAAAGTAGTGAGTTATAAGAAAACTAATTTGATATCGTACCAAATTAGATACTCGATCTGTGTTTCTAATAAGAAGAAGAAGTATCAAACCTAGTTTTTTAGTTTATATCTACTGTTTCAATGATGAAATAAATAAATAATAGTAGTCTTTGATACTCTATATTGAAGAACGATTAAGAAAAAAATAGGATGTATTAGTTTGAGAGGGAGAGTGGGATTCATATTTCTATTTATATTCCGACATGGTGTGTTAACCATTTATTTTTTCGAGTATATGTGTAAGGAAATCATTTTATCTCCTGTTGAGGAAGCTACCAATATTATTATGAATAAGATTTTGAATTTTTTCTGCATTCCAGGATTGAGTTATATACACATAATCAAAAATATAGTTATGCAGGATAATAGTTTTAGTTATGGAGGTATATTATAGTTGTTTGATTAGTTGAAAATTCTTATTAAGTGACTATCCACATAATAATGTATTAAATTTTTTGAATACTGGTAGGATACCATTATAAAGAACCCATGATACTAGTTTATACTATCTTTTTTAATATAGATAGGATGTTATAGAATGATACTTGAACCCTTATAGTGTTTTTACAAAACCCTTGGGTATTATATAATTACTTCCTAGCCATCCACAACTTACTATATAATAATAGTGGACACCATGTGGAACATGATAATAATAAGATACACAATGCTAATTTATTCTCACATAATGGATAATCCTCAAAAAATATTTCATGATTTATTTAAATTACAATGTTAATTTCATGAATTTGATTTTTAATGGTTATAAAAATATGATCTATCTGTAAAAACTAGAAACATTGGTACAGAATGAAATGTGGGTAACAAGTTAGAAAAATAGTTTGAATTTAGTAAAATAATTTATCTATATCACATTAACCCCAACCTTCATCATAAATAAACACCTATCTATAAGTATTCAAAACTGGTATTAGAGATAATAAAGGTATATTATTTTGGAAGTATTTTTATTACAAAAAATTAATCATAAAAATCAATGAAGAGTAATTTTTAAGTGTGTACATTAGACCATTATATGTATAATTTAATTCGTTTTTTATGTATTTCATTATATGATTTAGTTAGGGAACTAAAAAATAGAAATATTAGAAAGGCCATGACACCATGGAAATCCCAAATATGAAATTGGAACAATAAAAAACTAAAAGTAGTTAGTGTTATAAATTCTCTATTAAATTGAATGATTATGATTCATAAGATCTGTCATGTAAAATCTACTATATAAATGTACTCAATGAATTGCATAGTTATTTTTATTATAATGAATAATATTGCATGGATAATGAACCTCTGGAAGTGATCAGCCATATATTTTCATATATCAATGGAATAATGGATGAAAATTAACTAACAGGGTCTGTAGTTAGTTGTATGGAAGATTAATTAATACAAATAGTTATTAGATATCACAATCTAAAAAATCTTATCAGAGATATATAATAAAATTTATCATTTTGAAATTAATGATTTGATTTTATTGAGGTCATATTAATGATATTTATTTATGAGATATAAGGGTAATAATTTGTTTTATAAATTGATCAATCTATTTGAAAATATATAAAACGTTTCAAAAGATATCAAAATGTATTAAATAAAAATAGGATGACTGGGTGAAACTCTGTGATAATATGTTAGTAGAGGAAAATAAAATACATTTAGATGAAATTTATAAACCAAAAAAATATGAAGGAAAGTTTCAAATCACATAACATCCAATAACATGTTTTAAGTATGGAATCTCTTGAGTTGGAAGTTAGGTTGAATAATCTTGATTTCACCAATGTAGAATCATCAAAATCATCAAATATAAATGAAACTAAGACACAAGTTTATAATAATAGTTTTCATTCATTCAAGACTATGATTACTGGGGTACATGGTTTTAGATTATCTTATTGTCCAAAAACTGAATTCACTTGGAAGAATATAACTCATCATTTTGATAAATGTGTCCTAAAAATTATGAATTTTTAGTACTTTTAGGTTTATATTAAATATTTGGTAGAATATGGCTAAAAACAATAGGAAAAACACAAATTAATCAATAATGAATGTAAGAAAATGTGGGAATATAAGATCCAAAAATTCAGTATAAAATATCGGTGAAATAACTTTAAAACTTTTAAGCTCAAAAAAATAATTGAGAAAATAAAGAAGGATAAAAAAATATGGTTAGTAGGGAATTTCAATTGTCTTGGGATGCTTGGTAACATGGACATAGTGTGTTGTCTCATCCTTTAAACATATTCTAAGAATACAGTGAAAAAATCAATGGAGAGTACAAAGAAAAAAAAGAGAAGTTAGACATTAAGGAAGTATGTAAAATAATTGGAAATTATATCTCTAAATAGTAATATGTTGTTTATATAATATCTATGATTTTTGAAAAACAAGTACTCATTAATATGAAGAATACTACTATGTACATTCCAAAACAACTCCAGTAAGTACCCAAAATTTTTATTAGATACTTCAAAGTAAATAAATATTTTTTAGGAATCAATTATTTCGTAAATTAAAAAAATATGAAAAAGAACTGTAATATAATAAGTAGTTAAAATAAATAAATATCACCCTTATAACATAACTGGATATATTTTTGTTATAAATCAGAATAAATGAATTAAGAAATTTCGATAGAAATTATATCCAATCATGTCTAGAAATTTGATACTTCCCAATAAGAATTATTTTTTTCATCATGGATTTGATAATTTATCATTATAATTTTCCCTAAACTAAGTTTAAGTTGAACATCAAGAAGAATTACATCAGAAAAATTTTATTCTAGAGAAGTTCATGATCATAGAAATCACTCTAAGATCCTTTCTTGTTAAACCTCTAACTAAAATTTTTCCCTCTACTTCTATTACACATAACTCTTATGTGATGTTCTTAAGGATATTTTTAATTTAATGGTAACATTATATAAAAATTTCATTTTCTAGAAAATAAACATCTATTCACATTATAAACCAATAATTCAATTTTCTAATTAAATATTTTTTATCTCTATAATAATTTATTATTGGAATACCTAATTTTAAATTTAAATAAAATTTTATAATAATTAGAATTTTAATTTGATAAGATAATAATTATATTTGAATCCCATATGAAAATATTATCCTACATTGAAATTTCAAATTTTTTAGAAATTATTGAGTTTTAGGTGAATATATAAAAAAATTTATCAAAAATTTATCTTTTATTATGTTTTCATGAAATAGTGATGATATATAAACTTTTTATATATTTATTTAAAACAATTATTTATTGGATGAGCAAAGTAATGAAAATTAAATATTATTTTTATGATGTAAATGCATTCCTAGCTATTTTGAAACTGTCTTATATTTAATTCTAATAAAAAATATATTTTTATGCTTCTAATATAATTAAAAATTCAATAGGAATAATTCAGATTTTTCCATTAATTAAAGCCACACAACAGTCATATGGTTAATAAAAAAACCATTAATTCCCTGAAAATTAGACACCTCCATAATTTTAATGTAAATACAATTTTTTCCATATAACATATTTTTATTGAACAGTTTTTAATTTATTATACATTTATTATTTTGGACATAATTTTTATCGCATTAAAAAAATTATATAAATAAATTTAATTACTATTTTTGAAATTCATGTTCAAAATAATCTAAATGTTGTGTTACATTTTTAATCATAAAAATAAATTTCTTTGGTAATTGTCTATCACCACGGTAAAGGATAAATTTTTAAAAGTGTTCCATAAATGAGTAAAATAATTAAATATTATAAAATATTATTTTTGAAAGTGTGAATGATATTATTCTAAAAAAACTCATATTATCTTTTCTTATTATCAAATATTTTTACATTTTATATTAATATAATATCATCTTTTTTGTTAATGAAATATGATTAGAAAGCTACAACCCAAATAATATAAAAAAGTAAAATTCCTCCATCCCATTAAATCCACAACACAATTTAAAATTTATCACTCTAGTATTATTAGTTTTTCAAATATATAATATCTTCCCATGTTTATGGATTTATAGGGCCTATAGATTATATGTACCCTTTATACATCAAAAAGTTTTCCTAGAGATGAGTAAATTTTTCTATATTATTAATTCCCCTTGTGTTATCATTAAATCATTTATTATCCATGTTAGTTTCTAAATCATATTTATCTTTATATTATCCAATATTAAAAATCACTAATCTTATAAAAAATAATATTTCGTATTATTCTATCCAATTGAGAATCATAAAATATAAAATGGTAGAAATAACTGATGCGTGGGTATTATTTGCTTCGAAAAATAATGGAAGTGAAGGTTGTAAAAACATACAGATCATGTATCCTTTAACATGAAACAAAATTGAATGAAAATTATATGGTAACAAGAAAAAGTCATGGGTAATTGATGATCTACTAAAGATCATCCAGATCTAGTTTGAAAATCCTTAAATTTCATCTTATGGAACTAATATATGCATTGGTGATAGAAAGAGGGATTCCCAGAGATCTCCTCTATGTCACTAAACAAGTAAAAACAATGTATTTGACCAATACTCTAAAACCAAAATAATAAAATGTTTTAAAATATGTAAAATGAATAAGTCTTTTATGGTCGTTGATATCTATTAAATGTACTAATATGGTTCACAATATCCCGCAAATCTCGTGACAAAATTCCCACCTTATAACGCAACAGCCTATTGACATGTCATATTCTCTATGTAAAGGGGATAAAAATGTCCATTTAATACTATACTGTCCGTAAGGATCAATATAAGATTTGAAGTGTTGTCTATTACAATTCACACGCATCACTAAATGAACAATTATTGGTCACAAGATTATTTGTAATAAAAGATATTGATTTCCTTAAACAATGCTCTCACAACATTGCAGGATCCGTAGTCGTTGTAAAATTATGTAAGAAACTAAAATGGGGCATGTTAAAGATTCTTAAGGTGTGAGGATATGTTGATCATCATGTGAATGGGGTCGTATACACTATAAAATCCCCATTGTTCCTATGAGGTCCCCTTCAACAATCCTTAATGGTCTCATAATGTCCTTTAAAGATGTCAGTATGATTTCATGAAGGCTCCCTTGATAGGACACATTATTCTCTTAGAGGACCCTATAAACTTGTCTTCAATTGCATGAATACCCTTCTAAGGGAATACTCATCTCGTTTAGACTTCTAAACAAGAAAAATTGACCTACTATAATCTCTTTGACATGTCTATGTGGTCAGGAGAAATCTCTTTACTGGTATGGGGTCCAATTAAACTAGAAAATGATTTACATTCACATAAATATTGATCATTGTGTAGTGCCAAAGAGAACAGGTCGTAGGATCATGAAAATCACATGATATCAAAACACTCAACTCACTATAGATCCAATCAAAAATATTAAAAACATGTATGGTAGTGTGTAACTATGGTGGTAAGGCCTATAAATACTCCCTAAAAAACAATGCATCCATATCAATCTCTCACAATGGAGCATAATCAATTTTATATGAGATATTATTCACACGATTGTAAATGTTATTCCACTAGGTAAAATATGAAAAAAGGCTTAATGGATCATGTGGTATGCATAAGGTCTTCACATGATCTCTCTACAGATCACACAAAGTACATCTGGTGTGGGATCCAGATAATTCATATAAGGTCCCACCTGGTGGACGGGTCACATGATACCTAACATAAGATTATAATGGAAAACTATAAGGAACATCTTCCATAAAGGATATAATAAATACTAATATATACATGATACTTATGTCAAAATGGATATGAAAATCTTCTCAGGGATTTGATGACAAACCCAGATCCTGTGACTGCACTAGTACATATCGCTCAAATCTTGAAAAACATCATCAATGTGCTATTTGAATAAGGATAGTAACTTGGAAATGTCTGAAAAAGATATAAGATTCCCTCCAATTATTCGATCAAGGCCCTACAAAATCCTCAAGGTTTACTATCCAAATCGTGTGATGACATCTAAACATATCACCCATGATATGCAATGACCCTAAGACTTGTTAGCAAGGTTTAATGATGTCACCCGGAATAGTCATCATGATCTTGAGGCACCCACTAAACATGTCATCTATGACAATGTGATTGACTTTAACATGGTCTAAACTCCTACCAAATGTCAGGAAGGAAACCAGGATAATTCAAACGATTCCTTATGGGAATTCCAATAATGTCTTGTGAAGACATCTTGGATTTTTGATCAGGTCTGTTGAACTCATTTGGGCATGTCATACAAGTCATTAAACACTTTCCAGACATGGTAGCATAGATTATGAAACAACAACTGGGATTTTCATCATTTATCTTACAATGTACTTCAAACATGAAATTCATATTATATGACATAGTTAGGAAAAGTCAACTGAATCATTCAATTTTGAGTCTAAATGTATTCTATAAAAGAAGTCATTTCCAAACATCCTAAATGTGTTAGAAAGACAATCTGACTTGTTGGGAAGAAAATCTGGCCTTGTCATGTAGGTATCTCACGACAAGAAAACATTGTCTTTTTTGAATATTTGTTCATACCCCTATATGAACTAAAATATAAAAACATAGATTCCTTCCACAAAGAGGATATTTCAGATGCCTTTATCATAATGAATCTCTAATATGAATTTACTATGATATAACCCCATTCATGTCTTCAACATTCCTACCATCGAGCCCCAATATCTCTCTTGGTATTATCATTCATCCTCATCAACCAATGAACTAAGTGGTCAAATGAAATTTGGATACTATAATTCCTAAAATTTATTGGACATGTAGGAGGCATTTCTATGGCATGATCTCCAATGGGTATTTACATTGATGTAATCCCTTAATTTTCTCTAACATTCCTTCCATATTGACCTTATATTACACATGTGATTTTCATTCGTTCTCTTCCATTATTAGATCAAGATGTAAATTGAACAATGAGTAATCTAATTCCTTCTATAATCTAGATATCTAGGAAACCATTATCACTCTTGAGAACCATATCAAATTGCACATAGGGTCATCCTCATTGCATATGTTGTGCATCCAAATATAGAGAGACTGGTCACATTCTATCCCATATTTCCTCCACAATGAAAGGATCATGTGGGGTTAGGAATTCATGATAATCGTATCAATCACATATTGAATTTCTCTAGATAGATAATTGTTAGGGTATAATACTTTTTTAGTGGCATGATATGACTAAAACAATACAAGGGAATCCATATTGGGCTTAGTCCCGATGGAGTTATCGATCTATGGTGACATTGATTTGTTCTATAACCATGATATGTAGGACGCCTCCCTATTGAACATGTTAAATACCAAGTTACTAAGTGTCATCATATTTATCAATTCTCCATGATGTTAATATACATGGATTCAAAAAATATATGGGTTTTAGTTCATATTATAAACAAGATACATAGGATGTATCATAATGTTCAATCCAAACCTTGAGATATAAATCAACTCACTAGATGACAGTAAAATCCATAGATCGAGGTTATATGGATTTACTATATAAGAAGCTACCTGATGATGATAAATGATGAAGGATCTCATATACGTATAGATGAAAAAGTGACTTATTTAGAGAAATCAATTATTCATTCTCATATCTATGTGGATTTTCAACATATTCAATTAATGTAAAAGGAATCAAAATAGTCTCATTTTTCGATTTCAATCGATTACCAACAAGTTAGAGTGGAACAGACCTCAGGAAAACAATTAATTACTATAACAAAATCTATGACATATTCCATAGAAACCAGAATAGGATTATATTCATATTCCAACTAGGGATCACCATGTGAGAGCAACACCTGCCATGGGACATGCCCATACCCCTTTAAAGAAGGACAAATAGAGTATTATAAAATCACATGATCGGTTCAATATTCACATTCAAATTGTGGCCCACAAGGTGGTAGTTGAACACACCTTGTGAAATGCACAAATCCATGTCTGTAAAGCTTCTTGGAATTTTCTATAAGATCGTGGATTTTGTGATGATAATCTTATGTCGACCGATGAACAACAACATCAGCATCATTAAGAGGCAATGAGGGATGAAACTCATATTAATTCTCCCATTTTAATGGTATTTTTGTATATTCCATTGGGAAATTTATATTTAAATTGTGCTCATATCCCTGCATCATCCTGGGATGACCAATATAGCCCCGTAACCACCAAAAGGGAGACTTATATTCCTTCCAACTATAACAAATCACATTGGAATACTCTAGTAACATCATGGAATAAGGATCATATTAAAACAAAACCATTTAGTTATCAATATATTCCTAAATTATTCATACACTAGGATACAAAATCCCAAACAACAAGTTTTCAAATTTGTTCCATGATGCAGTGTGAGCCTCATACCAGTAATCGTCTTGAAGCTAGTGTCCTGAAGGCTATTTCAGATACAATATCAAAACCAAAAGGGTTAGTCATCTATAAAACCAAAGAATAAGGTCATCATTACTACATTATTCCTTCTCATTTTAGTATATAGATTCATCATATGGACTACATTCCTAAAATTCACCATGTTGAATCTCTATATGGTGATATCTCTCATAGATGAGGAATTCCTCTTCATTGCTAGAAAACTCTATATATAGAGGTTCTAAAAACACAGAAGGCTTCATATATAGAGGCTCTCGAATGAAAAGGGTCAACCGACTTTTTTACTATTAGATATGAGTATCCCTTCACAAAAACTAGTAGGAAACAATGAGATAAAACTTCAATGGTCTGACCAAGTGGAGGAATATATGTTTGATAAAGTGAAAAATGAAAATGAAATATACAGATGCTTAGCTAAAAAAAATCCACAAAATGATGTTCGTTTCCTTAAACACTTATGACTATGGAAAACATTATAAAATATTGATGGAGTTTATGCCTTTCTTGTTCCAACATATGTTGGAAACTCATTAGTGATTGAAGGATAAAAACCTCCCACTTCAAAGATATGATGGTCACATTTAAGCTATAAATATAGTTTTCTCAGCTAGACACGACTTGTATCTCTATAGACCAACACCATAAACTGGAAAATAATAATAAAAATATACAACATTCGTTCTGTTATTCCAATATGAATCTTTAGAAACTAATAACTGATTCCTCATCTTGTATCTATATTTCATGATGAGGAAACAATAGAGGATTCACGAAAAAAATTACCTATATTAGAGGAGCTTATTTTTTCCAATTAGAGGGGTTCATAACACCCTCTCCAAAAATTAGGGATAGTTATGAGTGACCACTACTAATGTACCCATTTTATCTTGTTAACGACATTTGTTATCAAAATACAGAACCGTAACGGGAAATTATTGGCGGTTCGATTGGGGGGAGGGGGTTTACACCCCCCCTATTTTTATATAATATTTCAAGAATTAGACAGATTATAGTTGGTTTCCAACCATTCAAAATTCATTTATCATTTTATGAGTGGTTTTGGACATCCACTAATTAAATTTAAACTATAAAATTAGTGGAGGTTTTACAAAAAACCGTTATTTGATTACTTAAGCTGGTCGGTTATAGTGGGTATAAACTGCCTTTAATTGATTCAAATATTATCGGTGATTATGAAAACCACTCCTAATTTATTACAAATTTTTAAAATACCACTTAATCATATTCCCCTCTCATTCCCCTATACCGTCTATTTCCCCCAACATCCACTTGTGACCCTCCCAATCTGGTACCCACCATTTACCAACTATACATGTACAATCCTCTAATTCCCCATATAATGTCACAAGGGACTCTACATTTTTTCCATAGTCCACATGCATGACCCTATATTTTCTTCACTATATCGGATATCTCCTCTTAGTGGGTTCCAAACAGTGTTTCTATAAATATTCCAATCATGCCTCTAACACAATTAAAATTGAATTTTTATTTAATAAACACTCATAATTATATATATATATATATACATATATTAGCAAGCTTATTCTAATAAAATATATTTTCATGAATATTTAAATACATATAAATGTTATTTATATATACAATAATTAATGTATTAATTCATAAATTATGTATTTATGTATTTACGTATTTATGTATTTATATTATAACACATTTGGGTATATTATGTATTTCTGTATATGTGGATATTTAAACTAAATATCTTATTTTCATTCAAAAACCATTGAGTAAATAGTTATATATATATATATATTCCTATATAATTCTATTAATGTTATTTATATTCACTTAAATAAATATATTTATCTAAATTATCTATATAAATAAATTCGTATTTATATATTATAATCATGCTAATTTATATAATATATATATATATACATACAATTATTTATAGTTTATATTTATATTATTCTATTAAAAATATATTTAAATCATGTATTTAAAAACATATATATATTAAATATACTAATATTATAAATATAATAATAATAATATATATGTATATATGAATGTATACAATACAATACAAATATATGTATACAATTATATGAATTTATAGTACATATTATTTATATAAAAAATACATATAATATATGGGGAAAAATAAATTATATATATAAAATATATGTTTATTTATATTCATGTCGGTTTATGAATCTTAATAATCTATTATTATTATTATTATTATATAAAATTTAAATTCATAAAGGGTTTTTATAAGTAACATTTTTAAAATAAATTATATTTATATAATATTTTTAGGAACATATATTATATATAATTAATATTATATGAAATATAATTTAATACAAAAAATATATATTAATGATAACATTATATAAAAATTTATATTTATGTATATATATAAATATGGTAAAATAAAATAATATAACATATATGTAATATGTTCATATAATATTTTTAAATAAATTTATCTATTTTTTTAAATTATATATATAAATATATTACGTGGAATTATTTTTACACAAATAGTAGGGGTTCACAAACTCCTCCAATATCTGAAATTAATGTTGGGTTTGAACTGCCTATAATTTAAATACAGTAGAGGGGGTTTTATGCTCCCACTAATATAATCTAGTAAAGGGTGTTGTGAACCCCATCTAATATAAGGTGATAGAGGATGTTTGGAACCACTTCTAACTTAAGATATTAGACAACGTTATAAACCACCACTATTCTGATTTATATGAAAAAGATATGAACTCCCTCTAAAATTTTTTCGCATAATAAAATAATAATGACAAAAAATTATATGGGGTTCACAACCATCAGAAAAATCAATGATTAGAGGGATTTTTTATAATCGCTTCTAATTTATAAGAAATTGAATTTATAGGTAGTTGTGCACCACCCCACTAAATAATTGTCACTAATATATAGTTTTTTAGTGTTTACACTCCACCACATTGCCATAAGAACAGAACTACCCAAATTTGTTGTGTTGTAATGTCATAGCCTATGGTGAAATAACATGTCTTGGTAATTCAAGATCATTTTGGCCACTAAAATGTAATTATACTACATTAAAAATTCATATATTTCAGGAATATAGGGATTGGAATTCTAGTTGATCATTGAACTGGGCTGCTCAAAACAATGAGAACATTATTTACACAAGGAAACCAAAGATACAATCAACCATAAAACATCCAATAATCACTGACTGCCATAATGAGATTCCAATTCACCCATCTCATAATGAATCCATAAATTTCTGAATTTTTTGTACATCAGTAGGAGTTTCCATAGAATTCTTCCAATGGATAACACATCCCACCAGGGTCAGTTAATATCTTCCTCAGCCTGCACCAAATAGATCATCAATCATTGAGAGGATAATGAATGTAATGTTAGTAGATGCAAGCCAACCCCATTTGAAAGGTATGAGGAAATTATATCTTAACCTCCTTCACTTGGTAAATCACACAATTAGTAGGTCCTTGAGGAATAAATGACAGTTCTTGATTAACCCCAGCCTATAGGGATGGAGACATTTGTATATCAATCTCTATCCTTGGAGTCATTATCTCCTTGTATTTGTAGAACCAGATCCACTAGAACCGGATTAAAAAATTCCATTTTTTCCACAAGTATCCCCCAACCTGTAATTCCATGACCCCCGAATCCTAGAGCTGGTGCATTATTTTAATACATTTTCATGATTAAAAATAATCATGTCTCCAAATAACGATCCATATAACAGTCTAGAAAATAGATTACATACATGAACATTACATTACAATTTCTATCATAAAATACAACATTGATAATCATTTTAGAAGTCCATTATTCTTCTAGCATAAACCAACATATAAATCATAGTAAACGTTTTGGAATCATGGGGAAATAAAACATAACAAATGGGTGTTCTCATATGCATAGTAAGGTTAAATAATTTAACAAAAGCTTTAAACTTTTAAGAAAATATATGTAATAAAAATAACAACCTTTTACACATAAACATGAACATGATGTGGAGAAAATTAATCAAACATTACCCTATAAACATACACATATACATTCTAATAGTTGAATAATCACATGTCATAATTAATTTCATAATGAGGGAATGACTAACACCAGACATCATTACCACAATGTCAAGGCCTCATTCCCAGACTACAAATTTTTTTTTTCTTTGCCTTATGCCAAGATATATAATTGTCTCATGAGACCTATTGATGCATCGAGGAGCCAAAGTAGGCTCCACCCATCACATACTATGTCTATTTTATTCATCATATAAAAATATTGAAATATAACATAAACATTCGCATCAAAACTAGCATACAAATGGTCAATAATTCAACCCTAAACCACAAAGGGTATAAAAATAACATATCCACAGTCAAACATATCATAACTCATTCAATAAAATATAAAATATTGTATTATAATAAATAATCTTTAAGCAAGAATAATATCTCGTATGTAATTTTGACATAGTTAAAAATGATGAGTAAAACGTTTTGGGAGAAATTTCAATTTTTTGAAATCATTGAAAAGTGAGACATTTATAAAGGTAATAATTTAAAAGATATTTTTTAATAAATTTTTTCCATACCACATTGAAACTTTTGAATGTATTTACCATTTTAAAACAATCATGTGTTTATAAATAAATCCATAAAACCAATTGGAAAACATGGACATTAATGAGAAAGATTTAGAAAAATAAATATTTAAAACATTTAAAATGATTTTCTAGTTATAGAGTACATTAAAATAATCATTTTGAAATTCATTTTCTGAAACATGGACATGGATAATAAATATTTCCCAAAAAATATTTACACATAAAATATCTCTGATAATAATGGGATTTCTGAATTAACCATTACGTTGTACTTTCCTTTAGTCGAATGTGCATTTATCCTCCTGTATAATGACCAATGTATGTTATTAAATTATACCAGAACCATATTCATATTTATTATATCATACACCATTCATTTATGACTTTATACTATCGATTTAATAATAATTTCCATGTTTAATTAACATTTTGGGAAATAATTTATTTCTTTATCACACATGTTTTAACTTTTTATTCTTGATCGTATCATTTAGATCATGATATAAATACTTATAGAATTTAAAAAACTATTTATATATCATATTTATTTAGAATATAAATATGTATAATATATATATTTTTTTATTTATATATAAGAAATTGAAAACACTGTTTATAGAGACGGTTAGCCATACGTACACACAAACGTTGTTTCTGTTTTCATGTTGTATTTAACTGAAGTAAGTGAATATGATATATGTAAGTACATATATACATAAATAGATATATATATATATAATAGCATTATTATGTCATATTTAACATACTTATTAAAAATAAATATTTTTATAATCATCATTGAATGGTGAACGTGGAAATAAATCTCAAAGCGTCGTGGAGAGGGTAAGTCGTACGTACACACGAGCGATGATATCATTTACATAATGACTAAAAGGTGTGGAATTGGATGGTATATTAATTTAACAGATAAATTATAATTTTATTTTTATTATTTATATACGTATTACTCATCATTATATCTATACAAATAACATAGTGTAGAATAACAAATTACGCCATGGCATAGAGACGGTAAGTCCTACCCACGCACACATGGTGACATTATCATTCATTGTATTGATAAAATAATGAGTATGGTTTTACCATATTTATAATAACCACACATTATGTATAACTTAATGGAGTTATTATTTTGGTATAGAAATTACAAAGAAAGAGTACATGGAAGAAGAAAAGAACATTCAATGAGGTGATAAATTAGTTACCTCTTCTTTGGGTGTTTCCTTTTGATTTGAACACAAGGGATATTAGAATGGATTTCTTCTCTAGTAAAGGCCTCTATGTTTATGTTAAGGAAAATTTGAGGAGATTTGGGCTGGGGTTAGCCGATCTAAATGGATTTGTAGGTGTTATATTGAGACAAGGGTGGGTACCATTTTATAAGAGAGGTGAGGGTCACTTTAGGATAAGTTGGAAATATTATTTTATTATACAACAATTTTCGGTTCTATTGGCCAAAAATTTATTTATTTCAATGATAAAGTGGGTATGGGTCGAAATAATTTCATCTAATATGTTTTAAAAATGTTTCAGTCACCATATTAACCCTGTCTTTTAGATTTAACTCTTTGTTAAATAGTTTTACTTTTACCATGTCCTCTTGTATTATTATAATTAATGGTTATTAAACATACAATAAAAAATCCAAACTAACCCCAAGTGGTTCACTATTGACATATAAAATCATATCTATGTTCTTTATCTAATCCTTTGATTTTTTAGAGTGTTTTATCATTTTATAAAATAATATTTGTTTTAAAATCTCATTTATGTCCATTTTGACGGTATTTAGTTTTGGTTTTTTTGAAAGTTACAAAAAATTTATTACTTAATAATAAATACATTTAATCATCCCTAAAATGTCATATTAACCTAGAAAATTCGTGTAATGCATCAAAAGTCTCAATTTAAATTTATATCGATATTTATAACTACAATTATTTTAATCATTCATTAATAAATAATTAGTGCATCATCATTATGTCATAAATAAATTTACTTATTTAATTTATTAAAATTATTTATTAAATTCCACGTTTTATGAAATCATTTTCGATTTCTAATGAATATTTATAGTAAAATTTATATTTTTTATAACCCTATATCTAAAACGGATTAGTTATTAATCATTCAATTTTACACTTTTAACAATTCTTTAACGAAAATATTGATAAATTTCTTAATCGAATTCAAGTAGATCAAATATGTTCATATTTTATTCCAAATTTTTATTTTTTCCAAAAAAAACTTTTCCAATTGAATTAGGACATCTGTTATGGTAATTATAACATCATTTTTAACTTTAATTACCATTTTTTACTTTTAATGGTAATAAATAAAATTCCAAAGATGCTATTCACCAAAAAATATTTTCATCTTATTGGACCCTATTTTACATACTCATATAAATAATTTCTCTTAGAATTATGAAATTCAATTCTCATAGGTGGTAAAATTACATTTTAATCTAAATTTGAAAGTGTTCCTAGAAGGTGGGTAAAAGACAGTAAAAATTTCAATAAAATTATATATATATATATAATCTTATTATAAAATGACTCCAATGATTTAATTTTTACTTTTATAAGTATTATGTATCTATTTTTTATTTAAAATAAATTAAAATAAATTAAATAATTATCGAAATAAAAAGTCTGTTTTAAATAATAACACAGTGTATTTAATATTCACCAAAAATTGAATGTTTTCAGAAAAATACCAAATATTCACTCTAAGAAAATAGTGATATTCCAAATTAAAAAAGGAAGTATATTTTACCCAATTTAAAACATTTAAATTTAATTAATAAATTTATAATTAATTCTCATTGTCAAAACCATTAAGCAAGTTTAAAATAATAAAAACTACCAAAATATTGACATGTGTTTATTTCCAATTTAAATGTGAAATTACTTATAATGACCTAAATTATATTAACTGATAAAAATATTATCTAATTATACATTATAAAAACTCAAATTCATAATTTAAAACTCAAAATTGTTTTGATTAAAAATACGTTATCAATTAGAATTTAATATTTTTCCCTATTCATCAAAATATGAAATTTATAAGAAAAGTACCAAAAATTTATCCAAAATAAATTTTATTATCCATATTATAAATATGAAATTACTTTCACGTAATTGAATATATAAAAGTCCCAAATAATATATTTAAAAAGGGTTCCCCATTTAATGGTGAAAAAAACTACAATTTTCGAAAAATAATTCTTTGGTATGAAATATTGTATTTTCCCTTATATTATGTCTAATAAACAAAAAAGTTGAATGTTTAAATTATATAGGACATACTTAAAATTTCAAAATATGGTTAATACTATTTATACCCACTTTTCAATGGCTAGTTAATATGTCGTGGTGCACTCAATCTTGGTGTTGCGTGTAGTGCAAGCTATTGAATTACATTAAAGAGAGAACGTACTATGAAATCATGGTGTGTTACATTATCCTTTCTTTAAATAAATTGTGTCATTTCAATATGAAATTTTTCTTCTAAAATAAAAGGTTGAAAATACTTTTGTGTAAAACCAATATAAAAAAATATGGTTAATAAAAGTTAGTTTTAATATAAGGGAAAAGAAAATGAAAAAGTCACCACAAAATTATAATCTCAAATATGGGAACATTAGTTGAAATTAAATACACATAATCGATGGAAAACGTAAATATTTCTAGTGAGTGTTTGCGGTCATCAATCTCAAACAAGTTAACAATAAATGGAATATTGAGGGCCTCAAAGCCATAAATCTATGATGATTTAAATACCATCAAACCTACAAAACATTAGGTATTGGGATAACACAATTTTGGTATTGTGATCCCAACACAAAATTTTAAGGATTACATTCTTCATAGAATAAGAGAAAAATAATTACATGACCAGTATAGTACCATCCTTCAACTAACATCTACCACTAACTCATATTTCACTCCAAAAGATAAGAAAATTCAAAAATATTCTATTATTATAATCTTATAGCGTTATAAATATAAACATATACCATTTAAATAAAGAAAAATATTTTTTAATAACTAGGGACTTCATATAATCTAGTGGTAGGAGATAATGCCTTGCCACACTTTGGTTGTGGGTTTGATTCAGGCAGCTTTATCCGACGCGACAGGTTATCGCACGACCTATATGTTTCCTTTTTATAAATCCATAAAATTATAATATTGAAAAAATAATCTTATGAAATGTTTTAACCTTAAAAAATACTATCTAATGTTCAACTTAATCAATTCCATCCTTTATAGTTATTCAAAATACTTCTGTCCAAAATCTCAATAAATGGTCTCAAAACACCAAAATCAATTGTAACATTTGATTCCCCCAAACAATGTAAATTTTATCTTATTGTAACATACTAAAAATATGATTAACTTCATCATATTAAAACCATAATGAAAACAAAAAGTGTTACACTGAAATCCTTATATATATCACATTCTTCTTATATCTAGAATATAATTATTGAATCCAAAAACCCAAATACATTAATTATCCCACTTCAAATGTAGTAACAACATAAGATTGGCCTTTATCTCCTAGGCATTTATAAGGTATGCTTCCTTGGAACTATGGAAATTCATTTTCATAATTCCACATTTATCTAAAACTATAGCAGTGTACATTGACAGCATCACTCTTTCCCTTGCAATCACAAGCCTAGTGACCTCTTTCCCTACATTTGTAACAAACTCCCATTTAATTTCGGGATGTACAATGGTTTTTAATCCCAATATTATCACATGTGAAAAAAAACATATTTCCCCTTTTCCCTTTATATGTCTCTTTCTCCATCTTTCTCTTTTAATCTTTCTTTACTTTAATGTAATATGACTTATTGAATTCCTTTTATGTCTTGATAGCACACAAGACTATATCTTCGTAGGATGATAAGGATTTTGAGACTAATTCTCGACATTGAAATGGTTTTATCCCATCAAAGAATTGATCAATATCACTCCTTGGGTTATGTATATAATATGTATTTTTCCTTGCTATACTTGTAAAATTAGCCTCATTATTTGCTGCATTTTCATGATCCTTTTTCCTTAGACTCAGAAATTTCATTTCCATATCATCTCTATGGTCTCGAGGAAATTATTTTTCTAAGAAAAGAACTTTCAGCCTTCTCTATTCCATATTTGATAATTAATCATCTTCATTTGTGTTTTTAATCAATTAACACCATTGATCTGCATCTCCAGTGAGCCGATAAACTGCCTGGATAACTTTTTCCATTTCGCTACTTACCAAAGCATTAAATATTTTCTCTAAGGAACGTATCTATTTATTATCTACAAATGTATTTTTATTCCCATTGAATGTTGGTGGTTTTTGCGTAATGAATTGTTTTAACATTGATTATCCTCATTTTGGATCAGGGTGTCCATATAGGTAAGGTTATTATTCATAACATGAGTGAATTGGCCTAGTATAGATATAAGTTTTTTAGCATCGGTTGCATCACCATCTCCACTATTACTATCTTGAGTAGGGGGGAAATCCCTACATAGATTAAGTGCATTAATACGGTTTTAATTCATTCCACAAGGAAATATTTCTAAATAATAGAATACACTATATTTGTTTATGATTTGCGATACATAATTCCAAAATAGTAAAATATGTAACATAAATTGATCAGTTTATGCATATAATCTATAATCACTAAAATTGTTTTCTTTGAGGATGTTTTTACTCATAAATCCTTCAAAATGGTTTGTAATAAAAATGTGAATTTTCCTAAGAATATCCCTCAGGAGTGTCGTAACTAAGAGTGTATCAAGGCCCATTGTCATGTACCAGGATACCTTGGGTCAAGCCTGAAACTGCTTGATTGTGTTTTTACTCCTAGCTACATCTGTGTGAGAGCTTCCTCTACATTCTTTTATCTTGATATTGATGTATTTCTGGGAAACCACGCAAAATATCTACATTAAAAAAATTTTATGAATTTTTTCTATACTAATACTGTATGTTTATGTTAGGGAAATGTTCTCTAATCATAGTTTTTATAAAACTTGCTTCCATGTTTTTTAATAAACATCCATTGATACCCACTGTAATACCCCTACCCCAGATCCCTAGAGCTGGTGCATTATTTTAATATAATGGCATGATTACAGTAAATCATGTCCCAAAGGAATGATTATTTTACTAGTCTTGGAAAATTTATTACATACATGAACATTACATTACAATTTCTAACATATTAATGAGTGAGCTCAGATACTCAGTAAGGGAAAATAATTTAGCAGAAGCAATAAATATTTAAGACAATATGTGTAATAAAAACAAAATCCTTTCAAACATAATCTTGAATATAATATAGATAAAATAAATCAATCTTTACAATATAAACATGGACATGGATATTATACTAGTTGAATAATCACTTATAATAATTAATTTCATAGTGGGGGAGTGCCTAATGTCGGACATCATTACCACATAGCCAAGGCCTCGTGCCAATATTACAAATAAAACTTTTTCCAAGGCCTTATTCCAAGACACTAATCTGTCTCATGAGACCTACTGATGCATCGAGGAGTTATAGCGGGCTCTACACATCACTTACTAAGCCCACTGCTTTCCTCATATGAATATTTTTAAACATTACATAAACATTCGTATTACAAATAGCATACGAAATTTCAATACTTCAACCGTAAACTAAGAAGGGTAAAAAAAATTGCACATCCACAATCAAAGATATCATAACTACTTCAATAAAATATAGAAGATTTTAATATAATAAATAAACCTTAATCAAGAATAACATCTAGTGAAGGATGTTGACTTAGATGAAAATGGTTAGTAAATCTTTTGTAGAGAAATATCCATTTTTGTGAAATCATTTTAGAGTTACACATTTTTAAGGAAGTCATTTAAAAGAAAATTTTTAATCAAAGTTACCCATACACCTTTGATACCATTAAAATGTATTAACATTTTAATGTAATCATGTCCTTATAAATAAATTCTTAAAACCATTTTGAAAGCAAGAAAATTTATGATAATGATTTAGAAGAATAAATATATAAAAATTTTAAAATGATTTTTTAGATAATTATTATATTAAAAGAATAATTTTTTATATTTATTTTACAAAACATTGACATGGATAGTAAATATTTATCAGAAAATACTTACACATAAACAATCACATATAATATTGAGTTTGAGGAATTAACTCTTACCTTGCACTTTCCTTCGACCGAGGGTACAATTAAACTCTTTTATGGTGACAATATTATGTTATTAAATTATTCCAGAACCATATTAATATTTATTATATCATACATGATTAATTTATGACTTTATAATTCCACTTTAATATTGATTTCCACATTAAATTAACATTTCAGGTAATAATCACATTGTTTAATGTACATGTTTTAACTTGTTATTGTTGATCGTTTCATTTAGATCATGATTTTAAATACATAGAGAATATAAAACCTGATGAATATAAAATATATATTTAGAATATAAATATGTATAAAAGATTTATATATTTGAAATGGAAAACACTTAAATGTTGTATCTGTTTTCATATCTTATTGAGTAGAAGTAAGTGAATAAGATATATATATAAGTACAAATATATATATATATATATATATATCATCAACAGAATTATTATTTAATATATTACATAGTTATTAATAATATATATTTTTATAATCATCGTTGAATGGAGAATGTGGAAATGAATCTCATCACGCCGTGGAGATGATAATTCGCAAGAACACACGAGCGACCATATCATTTCTTTAATGATTCAATGGTGTGGAATTGGATGGTATATTAATTATATAGATAAATTACAATGTTATTTTCATTATTTATATATATATTACTGATCATTATATACTTCCAAATAACATAGTGTTGAATATCAAATTACACCACAATGTGGAGATGGTAAGTCGTATGTTTGCACGCATGGTGACATTATCATTCATAAAATGAATAGAATAATGAGTATGGTTGTACGATATTTATAATAAAATAATAGTATTTATAAGGTACTAGATGTATCATTCTGGTATAGAAATAACAAATAAAGAGAATGTGGAAGAAGAAAAGAACTTTCAATGAGGTGATAAAATAATTACCACTCCCATGGGTGTTTCCTTTTGATTTGTACAAAAGGGAACCATATTATGGATTTCTTCTCAAAATAAGGCCTCTAGGTTGAATTTAGGGATTTTTGGAGGATATTTTCGTAGGGTTTGGCGGATCCAAATGGCTTTGGAGGTGTGATATAGAGATAAGTTGAAGTACTCTTTTATAAGAGAGATGAGGGTCACTTTACAAAAAGATTGATATATTATTTTATTATACAATACTTTTTGGTTTGTAATTTCTCAAAAATTTATTTACTACTATGATAGGGTGGATATAGGTCAAACAAATCTCAACCAATTGTTTTTAGATAGTTTAAGTCACCATATTAACCCCATATTATAGATTTTACTCCAAGTTAAAAGTTTAAATTTTACTACGTTTTCTGGTATTATTATAATAAATGGTTAATAAAAATACAATAAAAATACAAAAAAAACCCCAGTGGTTCATTATTTACACATATAATCTTATATAATTCCTTTGGATGATCCATTAATTTTAGGAGTATTTTATCAATTAAAAAAATACTATTCGTTTAAAAAACTCATTTATGTAAATTGTGACAATACTTAGTATTTGGTTTTTGTGAAAGTCATAAAACCTTATTACTTCAAAAAAAATTATATAATTTACCCTAAAATGTCATATTAACCTATAATATTCTTGGAATACATCAAAAGTCTCAATTTAAATTTATTTTTATATTTATAACATTAATTATTTTAATCATTCATTAAGAAAGTAATCACTGCATCTTCATTGTGTCATAAATAAATTTATATATATAATGTCTAAAAATATAAATAAAATATCAATATGTAGAAATATATATTGATTAATAATGAATATTTATCGTAAAATATATATTATGTACAACTCTGTATTAAAAATGGTTTAGTTATTAATCATTGAATTTGACACTTTTAACTCTTCTAGAAATAAAATAATAATGAATTTCCTAGTCTAATCAAGGTGGATAAAAGTAGTTCGTATTTTATTTGTAAGGTTGATTTTGGTCGAAAATGACATTTCCAATAGAATAAGGACATGTGTTAGTATAATTATAACTACATTTTTACTTTTATTTACCGTATTTACTTTTAACCGTGGTAAATAAAATTTAAAATTTACTACACACCAAATATTATTTTCATCTTAATGAAAAAAATTTTACTTACTGATATCAATCCAGTCTCATGGTGTTTTGAAATTCAATTCATAGATGTGGTAAAATAACTTATTTTAAAAAATTTGCAAATGTGCCTAGAAGGTTGGTAAAAGACTGTAAAAAGTTCAATAAACATTTATATAACTAATCAAATTATAAAATGAATCCAATTTATTAAATTGTACTTATATAAGTATTATGTATCTATTTTGACTTAATATAAATTCAAATTAAATAAATAATTATTTAAATAAAAATTCGGTTTTAAATAATCACATAGTGTTTTCATTATTCATTGAAAATTGAATGTTTTCCAAAAAATACCAAAAAAATAACCCTAGGAAAATTTTAATATTCCAAATTTAAAAATGAAGTCTATTTCAAAAAATTCCAACATATAAGTTTCATTAATTAATTTAAAACAAATTCCCGTTTTTAAAAACATAAAGCATGCTCTTAAAAAGTAAAAACTATCAAAAGATTTACATGTGTTTATGTCCAATTTAAATGTGAAATTACATAAAATGACCTAAATTATAATAATTATAAAAATATAATCTAATTATACATTATAAACACTCAAATTCATAATTTTGTAGTATAAATAATTTTTAATTAAAAAAGTTGTTTTCAATGAAAATTTTATATTTTCCCCTATTCATCAAAATATGCATGTCTTCAGAAAAATACCAAAAAATTATCCAAACTATATTTTTATGTCCCTATTCTAATAATAAATTAATTTCACTAAATTTAATATATAATAGATTCAAATATTTTATTTTAAAAGGGTTCACAATTAAAAGTAAGATGAACTGTAATTTTGGAAAAATACTTCTTATATTTGAAAAAATTGAATTTTTCTTTATATTATGTCTATGAAAGAAAAAGGTTGTATGTTATAATTATATAGGACACACATAAAATTAAAAATGTGGTAAATACAATTCATAACATATTTTTGAATGGCTAGTTTGGTATGTCGTGGTGCGCTCAAACATGGTGTTGCGTGCAGTGAAAGCTATTGAACTACTTTAAAGAGATAACGTACTATGAAATATTGGGGTGTTACAAAACCTGTTACAGTAGGTGAATTCTCATCATCATCATTATCATCATCATCCCCATAGAGTAAATCAACCTTCGTCAGATTGTGAGGTAAATGAAGACGGTCGACAACAAATCTGTCCCACCAACTAAAAGACATAATTATTTTATTCAGGGGAGTTTTACAGTCATGAACATGAACTCCCACAAACTCCTTGTCCATAGGCCATGATGGTAGGAACATATGAAGCGGGAAATAAAACCCCATAGGGTGGTAGGACAAAAAATTCAAACATGGTTAGGGGTTAGAAAAATGGCATCGATGCAACCAGTGAAAAATCACAGTGTTGTGTTTTGGGTAATGGGGAAACTATCATTTCCAAATATACATATATTAATTTCATCACTTTAAACACAGAAGATATTGTGGAATAATTTGAAAATGCAGAGATTCGTAATACAAAAAATATACTATGAGAGGAACGTTCTCTGTAATCATCAACTAAGGATGTAAGTGTATGGAAGTAGACGAGAATCCAAAAATTGGAATATCTGAATATTGAGTTTCCACCTCTATAATGGAACACTACCACGGATAGTGGGGAAGATGTTTTCATATACAACTCTTAACCATAAAGATTTTATGTTCCTTATGTAACATCCCAAGTAAGTAATTAATAATATATATTTTTATCTATGACTATTAATCAACTAGATAGTGTTATAGAGGCTTAAAATGAAAATAAATACAATCTTATGCATTGAATACACTAATATTCTTAAAAGATTGTTTTACTGCCTTTTGATGGCAAACCATTTTTAAATATATCTTTTGAAAACTTTCTAATCTATGTTTGTCAAGATAAACTTATTCTTTATGATTGGGACATCAAAATTTACTTTGTCTGAATTTTTGGTATTTTTCAGACAATGTTCATTTTTTAATGAATAGTGAAAAATAATGCATTTTACATCAAAACTGCTTTTTAATGTAATTTATTTATATGATTAGATTATCTTTTGAATTGGTCTTAATTTGTAATCTGAATATATTTTTACCATTTAATCCAATGGTGGTCATAGGAATCAATTTCACTTTGAAATTGGACTTAAACTGGTATCAATCTTTTGATACTTATTGTTTTATAAAAACATGTTATTTGTCATGACAACGGGAATTAATTATTAAATTAATTAATGTGACTTATATGTTTTGAACTTTGTAAAATAGACTTCATTTTTGAATTCGGAATATCAAATATATCTTAGGGTGATTTTTTGGTAATTTTCTGAAAAACATCAATTTTTGATGAATAGTGAAACCACTAAGTGGTACTTATAAAAACTGATTTTCCGTTTAAATGAAATTTTTCCATCATTGTGTTTTGAATTTAAAAAAATCCGACATACATGGTTGTCATTAAGAAGAAAAATGTGGTTTAATGAGATTAAAATACTTTTTTGGTGAATAGTAACTTATTAAGTTTTTAATCGCGATTAGTGGTAATTAGTGTAGTTTAAGGTAAAAATAATGTTGTAATAATATATAATGACCTAGAAACATGTCCTAACCTTATTGTATGTGTCATGGCCGACCAAGACAATCCATGGGTCAACTTGGGGACCCCATGGAGCCACTTTGGTTGGGAAATTAAATAAATAACTTTTTATTTAATGTACAAGTAAAAATGACACAAACATCATAAGTTTTAAAAAAACAATTTTTACATGGGGTTATAAAGATCATATTTTTGATAATAAATAGTCATTGGAAATATATAACGATTTCCTACATCATAGTATTTTTTTTATAATTTTTAGACTTTAAATAAATTAAATTATTTATGACATCATGATGATGCAGCGATGACATCATTATTTAACGATTTAAATAAAATGGAAAGATAATGTAATATCTAAAACCTAAACATGTATAAAACCTATTGGATGGATATATTTCGAACCCTTATCACCTTATCCTCGAATTATACCAATGTGGGACCATTTAAATCTGAAACTCGTTTTCAAATAAAGTAATATTTCTTTACTTTCCAAGAGTGCCCCTCCTCTCCTCTTATAAAAGGCCCCCACCTCAACCTCTTTTCCCAACACCCAAAGCCTTTGGCTCAGCCAAAAACTTCCCATTTACTCTCTCCACATCCCTCTCCTCATCCTAGAGGATTACCTTTGGGCAGAATCCTTTCATAGGAAGCCTTGGGGCTCAAATCAAAAGGAGTTAAACTTTTAAAGGTAAATCATTCTCTAATGTTCATTTGTATTATTTTGCTTCTCCAACCCCGTAAACTCTTTTTATTTACTTATTTTGTAACAACACCAATATCTTCAATATACTAGGATGTGGTTATAGGATTTATTCGAGCTACACTCCCACAAAACTACATCAAATGGTTAAAGAACATACGGTTTCTGTGGATGGCGAAATTCTGCCTCCCGAAACGATGATTGTTCAATACTCATTTAACACCTTCAAAGGTGGCCATTATGATGTAACTATTTTTATATATGATATATAATATGTTTATTCTTTCCTTAAGCTTATGTATTTTTCATTTATGGCATACCATTATTATTTCCATTATGGGTAAACACGATATCTTCATTTTAGGAAGTGCGGACTACCGCCCCCTGAAAGTGATTTGATTCGTTAATACCATATGTGGGATGTGTAAAAGATAAACTTAATGATATTATATATGTTATTATACTATAATTATAATATACTCTTATATCATTATGATTCCATTCCAGAAAATATGAAATAGAAATGGAAGTCGCGTTCATGCGTACGTACGGCTTACCGTCTCCATGAACGATGCATTTCATTTCATACCTCTAAATGTGATGTAATATTATAAATACATGTATATTCTGAATATATATGATATATATGTTATCCAAATCATTAATATCATTCTGGATATTGCGAACCTTTGACCAAATTAACAACATGTAAGTGTAAGAAGTCTATTTTTTGACTTAAGAACCAAATACCGACAAAATAGACATTATTAACTTAAACGATTACATGATGTTCATAATATGGTATAAAAGGAATAATGAACTTGAAAAAGGTTCTTAAGCAAGTAGAGATTAACTCAAGTTTATTATTCAGGATATTAAAGAACGGTCGGGTGATGTCGGATACGAGGTATGAGATTTCGTCTCAATCTCCTTTCATTGAGGAATATTTTGTTTTATAAACAAACTTCTTTTATACGGTGTATAAACCCCTTTGAATTTTACGTTTATTCAAAAGGATTTTTTTATACGAAGCGTTTACTAAACGACAAAAGGGAATGTTTTTGTTGTACGTATGCGGCAACAACGACTTCTCCGCCGTCGTGACCGTTAATTGAGTTTCGGCTTCCTCTACAAGCCATACCTTCTTTTTAAAAGAATAATAAATACCATTTCTTACTTTTATTTTATTTTGGTATCGAAAATGGTTTTCATAATGTTTTTTATATCAATGTGTTGTATTGATATTTTGTGATTGAAAGGTGGAAATGTTATGTTTCCTTTATGCATGTTTTATGTGATACGGTTATATTGAGGTTCTTGTGAATTATTATGAAGACGGGTGGTTCCGTGATAAACTAAGGGTGGGTGAGCCCGATATAGCTCTCCAATGCATTGGGTAACACGAAGGAGTGTAACGTTAAGGTTTCTCCGAAGAGATTTAGGGAATATACTGTGATGGGTATTCCAAACGTAACCATGAGGGTTACTCCCTACGTAAGAATGTTATGAATGCCTCAAGTTACCTTTATGTCTTATGATTTCTATGATTTATTCATGATTTGATGAGGTATGTTAAAGTGCTTTTGTTTTATGGGTAAAGTATGATTTCATTCTTATGTATATATGTACCCATGTTTCATTTCTATATATTTTTATATCCCTTATTTAGCTTTTTATACTCATCCCAAGTTTTTTTGAAATGTTTTTCACAGGTCAAGGGAAAGGTACATAAGATGATGATAGTGTCAAGGAAGTGTCAAGAAAGAATAAATGTTTTATTTTAAATATTTTTCCATTGATGGGAAAGAAGAATACTCTCTTTATGTAACCACATTGTTTATATGTGGAATGTAATGCAAGTTTTATGATCTAATTCTATAAAACTCTAAACCCTAAAAGATCCTCAATTTGTAATCTTGTAATAACTCAAGATTAAGTAAGGTTTATGGCTGGGGCCTTATAGTTGGTATCAGAGGTCGGTTTAGATAACATTAGGAGTTAGAATTCTATTAAATTATTATCCAAAAATATAATTTTTTTGTAATGATATAGCATTTGACGATTACCATGTTGCTTCATCTAAGACATGTTTGTTCAGAATGGTTTTCCACAGAGGAAACAGGGAAGTAGTGCTAGGAAGGAATACAGATGGAAATAACCTTCCGAATCAGCATCCTGAGATGGTCGGAATTGGAACTGAATAGTTTGTTGTAGTAATGGCGCAGTTGACTCAAGCGATAAATAGCGGTGGTATCCATGCACGAGATCAGCCAGATCAACCGCAGAGGAACATGTCAGTGGTGGAACATTTCATGAGGCAACATCCCCCATCATTCAGAGGATCATCTGATCTTGTGCTAGCTGAAGGGTGAATTAAAGCACTGGAGAAGATTTTCGATGTCATGGGGTGCTCAGACAATCAAAAGGTTAGTCTTGCTATTTACCGTTTGGAGGGTGAGGCAGATCAGTGGTGGTCTATGGTTAAAAATATCAGGGACGCTGATGAGATTGATGCTCATGACTGGGATGAATTCAAAGTTATGTTTCTTGAGAAGTATTTTCCTAAGGCTGTTCGACTTAGGATGGAAAAGCAATTCCTGGAATTGAGGCAAGAGGAAGACTCAGTGGCTACCTATGAAGAAAGGTTCACTCGATTGGCAAGTTATGCTCCAAATTTTATCCGAGACCTTGATAGTAAAATCAATCATTTTTACTCAGGATTAAAGCCAAAATATCGAAGGGCATTAGCTTCTCATGAGTTTAAAAGTTATGAAAAGCTTGTTCGATGTGCTGAGAAGGTGGAATTGGAGTTTGCCGATGACCAAGTGTTCTATAACAACCATCACAAGAAGAGACCGAGGTGGCAGGAGAAATGTAAGAATTCTTCAAAAAAGTCTAATGGTAAGAAAACTAAGTTTCAAGTTTGTGATAAATGTGGCAAAAGGCATGCTGGGGAATGTCTTCTGAATTCTGGAAAGTGCTACCGATGTGGTAAGATGGGACATAAGGCTCGTGATTTCACTGAAAAGGATCAAGGTGAAGGTAAGACCAAATTTGATTTACAATTAGTGAAATGTTATAAGTGCAATGAGATGGGTAACTATGCAAATGAGTGTCCGACAAAGAGCTTGAGTGATGGGAAGCAGTTAGACTACAAGCCGAAAGGGGTGGTGAAATCCTTTGCAACTACTTCAGCAGATGTTGGGCCGTCAAATGAAGTTGTATCAGGTACATTGTTTGTTTTTTTCATATTATGCCATTGTGTTGTTTGATTCGCGGTCTACACATTATTTCATCTGTAGAAACTTTTCTAGTAAAATGGGAATACCATCTCAAGAAATGACTCCTGAAATTTTGGTAAAAACACCTGGGGGAAATGTTGAGGCAAAAAAAATTTATAAGAATCTTTCTATCCTTATCTGTGGAAAGAACCTACTTGAAAATCTTATTCTTCTACCTCTAGTGGAGTTTGATGTTATCCTGGGTATGGATTGGCTCTCTATTTACCATGATAAGATTGGCTGTAGAGCTAAAAAAGTTTCTTTTCAGAAAGACTTTCATTTTGTGTACAAGAATGATCCCTTACTTTTGATAACATATCAAGAGGCCGAGAAACTTGTAAAAGATGGAAATGAATGTTACCTTGCACACATCATTGAAAATAAAGGAACTATTCAGATTAATGATGTACCAGTGGTAAATGAGTATCCTGATGTTTTTCCTGATGAGTTTCCTGGAATAATAACAGATTGAGAAGTTGAGTTTACTATTGACTTAGTTCCTGATGCTAAGCCAATTTCAAAACCCCCTTATCGAATGGCTCAAATTGAACTTTTAGAGTTGAAGGAGCAATTGCAAGATTTATTTGAGAAAGGTTTCATTCGACCTAGCACATCACCTTGGGGTGCTCCTGTTTTATTTGTTGAAAAGAAAGATGGTTCTATGAGACTTTGCATTGATTATAGGGTCTTGAATAATATCACTGTTAAGAACAAATATCCTTTGCCTCATATCGATGATTTGTTTGATCAGCTCCAGGGAGCTCAGTTTTTTTCAAAGATTGACTTGAGATTGTGGTACCATTAGCTAAAGGTAAAGGAGGCAGATATTTCGAAGACCGCGTTCCGTAAGAGATATAGACATTATGAATTTGTAGTAATTCCTTTTGGGCTAACCAATTCTCCTGCTGTATTCATGGACTTAATGAATAGAATTTTCCATGAGTTCTTGGATAAGTTTGTGGTGGTTTTCATTGATGATATTTTGGTGTTTTCTAAAAGTAAAGAAGATAATGAAAGACATTTAAGGGTCATTTTTCAAACCATAAAAGAAAATAAATTGTATGGGAAATTCAGAAAATGTGAGTTTTGGTTGCAACAAATTTATTTCCTTGGTCATATTGTTTCTAAAGATGGAATAACTGTTGATCCTGCAAAAACAAAAGTTGTGGAAGAATGTCCAAGACCCAAAAATGTAACCAAGATTCGTAGCTTCCTTGGGTTGGCAGGCTATTACCAAAGGTTTGTTAGAAATTTTTCACGGCTATCTAGTCCAATGACTAAGCTAACTCGGAAGGGTGTTAAGTTTATCTGGACAAAAGAATGTGATGATTGTTTTCAGGAATTGAAATGAATATTGGTGAATGCTCCAGTTTTGGAACTACCTTCCAGGAATGGTGAGTTTGTTATATACAGTGATGCTTCACTGAAAGGACGTGGTTGCGTCCTAATGCAGAATGATTAGGTAATTGCTTATGCTTCACGACTGTTGAAAACTCATGAGGTAAATTACCCTACACATGATTTGGAATTAGCTACTGTTGTTTTTGCTTTAAAAATTTGGAGGCATCATTTGTATGGAGTAAAGTGTGAAATATATACTGATCACAAAAGTTTAAAGTATATATTCACTCAAAAAGAATTGAACAAGAGACAAAAGAGATGGATAGAATTAATCAAGGATTATGATTGTACAATTCATTACCATCCGGGAAAAGCAAATAAAGTGGCCGATGCTTTGAGTCGAAAAAGTAATGCTTCATTAGCAATGTTGCATTTGGAACGTGATCCTTTGGTTAAGGATTTGATGAAATTTGGCATAGAAGTTGTTGGTGCAGGAAGTTCTTTTGTTTTGATTCAGGTATCAGTGAGATCATCTCTATCAGATAGAATCATGAAAGCACAGAAGCAAGACAGTGAGTTGCAGAAAAAGGTAGAGCTGGTTCAGAAAGGTAAGTTTCCTGAATTCAACATTTATAATGATTGCGTTTTGAGATTTGGGAAGAGATTCTGTGTGCCTTGTGATTCACAGTTGAAGATAGAGTTGTTATGTGAAGCTCATAGTTCTCCGTTTTCAGTTCATCCTGGAAGTACTAAGATGTACAGAGATCTGCGGGAGTATTACTGGTGGGATGGAATGAAAAACGATATTGCTGATTTTACTATGAAGTGTTTGACATGTCAACAGGTTAAAGCAGAGTGGCAGTTACCGAAAGGGATGCTTCAGCCTTTACCAGTGCCAGAGTGGAAATGGGAGAATATATCCATGGACTTTGTTGTGGGATTACCGAAGACATCTCGAGGTAATAATGCAATCTGGGTTATTGTTGATCGTTTGACCAAATCTACTCATTTCCTTCCTATACGAGATACTTTCTCTCTTGATCAACTTTCCCGTTTGTATCTTAATGAGATAGTCAGGTTACATGGAGTTCCTCTCTCCATTGTATCTGATCGTGATCCCAGGTTCACTTCTAACTTTTTGAAAGGCCTTCAGAAGTCGTTGGGCGCTGAATTAAATTTTAGTATACCTTTTCATCCTCAATCAGATGGCCCATAGGAATGAACAATTCAGACCATGGAGGATATGCTACGAGCTTGTTCTATGGATTATCAGGGAAGTTGGGACCAACATCTTCCCTTGGTTGAATTTTCATATAATAACAGTTTTCATTCCAGTATACAGATGGCACCATTTCAGGCATTATATGGGAAGTGGTGTCGAACTCCAGCTTTCTGGGATGAAGTGGGTGAAAGGAAGTTGATGGGACCAGAATTTGTAGAAGAGTTGGCAGAAAAAGTTTAGCTGATTCAGAAACACATGAGAACAGCTCAGAGCAGGCTGAAGAGTTATGCGGACAACATGAGGAAGGATCTCTCTTTTGAGGTAGGTGATCATGTTTTTCTCAAAGTATCACCATGGAAAAGTGTGATGCGATTTGGTAAGAAAGGAAAGTTGAGTCCAAGGTTTATTGGACCATATGAAATTATGGAGAGAGTTGGATCAGTTGCATACCGGGTGGCTTTACCTCCTAGTTTATCTCAGGTACACAATGTTTTTCACGTTTCGATGTTGAGAAAGTATATGCCAGATCCATCTCATGTTTTGAGTCCAGAGGTAGTTCAGCTGGAAGAGAACCTATATTGTGAGGAACAAACGGTCCATATTCTTGACCACAGGGAGAAAGTGTTATGGAATAAGGTGATTCACCAGGTAATGGTTTTGTGGAAAAACCACATGATTGAAGAGGCAACATGGGAATCTGAAAATGCAATGAGGGATAAGTACCCCCATTTATTTGATAAGTAAATAAATTACGGGGATGCACTTTTCTAAAGGGGGGAATGATTTAACATCCCAAGTAAGTAATAAATAATAGATATTTTTATCTATGTCTATTAATGAAATAGATAGTGTTATAGAGGCTTAAAATGAAATTAAATACAATCTTATGCATGGAATACACTAATATTCTTAAAAGATTGTTTTACTGCCTTTTGATGGAAAACCATTTTTAAATCTATCTTTTGACAAGTTTATAAGCTATGTTTGTCAAGATAAACTTCTTCTTTATTATTGGGACAACAAAATTTACTTTGTGTGAATTTTTGGTATTTTTGAGACAATGTTCATTTTTTAATGAATAGTGAAAAATACTGCATTTTACATCAAAATTGCTTTTTAATATAATTTATTTATATGATTAGATTATCTTTTGAATTGGTCTTAATGTGTAATCTGAATATATGTTTACCATTTAATCCAATGGTGGTCATTGGAATCAATTTCCCTTTGAAATTGGACTTAAACTGGTATCAATCTTTTGATACTTATTGTTTTATAAAAACATGCTATTTGTCATGACAGCGGGAATTAATTATTAAATTAACTAATTTGACTTATATGTTTTAAATTTTTTAAAATAGACTTCATTTTTGAATTCGGAATATCAAATATATATTTGGGTGAATTTTTGGTAATTTTCTGAAAAACTTCAATTTTTGGTGAATAGTGAAACCACTAAGTGGTACTTATAAAAACTGATTTTCTGTTTAAATGTAATTTTGCCCTCATTGTGTTTTTAATTTCAAAAATCTGATATACATGGTTGTCATTAAGATGTAAAATGTGGTTCAATAAGATTAAAATAATTTTTTGGTGAATAGTAACTTATTATGTTTTTAATCGCGATTAGTGGTAATTAGTGTAGTTTAAGATAAAAATAATGCTTTAATAATATAAAATGACCTATAAACATGTCATAACCTTATTGGATGTGTCATGGCCGACCAAGACAATCGATGGGTCAATTTGGGGACCCCATGGAGCCACTTTGGTTGGGAAATGACATAAATAACTTTTTATTTAATGTAAAAGTAAAAATGACAAAAACATCATATGTTTTACAAAAACATTTTTTACATGGGGTTATAAAGATCAGATTTTTGATTATAAATATTAATTGGAAATCTAAAAATATTTCCTACATCATAGTAGTTTTTTTATAATTTTTACACTTTAAATAAATTAAATTATTTATGACATCATGATGATGCAGCGATGACATCATTATTTAACGATTTAAATAAAATTGAAAGATAATGTAATATCTAAAACCTACACATGTCCAAAACCTATTGGATGGGTAGATTTAGAACCCTTATCACCTTATCCTAGAATTATACCAATGTGGGACCATTTAAATCCGAAATTCTTTTTCAAATAAAGTAATATTTCTTTACTTTCCAAGAGTGCCCCTCCTCTCCTCTTATAAAAGGCTCCCACCTCTACCTCTTTTCCCACACTCCCAAAGCCTTTGGATCGGCCAAACCCTGCCCATTTATTCTATCCACATCCCTATCCTCATCCTAGAGGATTCTCTTTGGGAAGAATCTTTTTAAAGCAATCCTTTAGGCTGAAATCAAAAGGAGTTACACTTTTAAAGGTAATTCATTCACTCATGTTCATTTGTATTATTTTGCTTCTCCAACCCCCTAAACTCTTTTTATTTACTTCTTTTGTAACAACAACAGTATCTTAAATATACTAGGATGTCGTTATAAGATTTATTCGAGCTACACTCTCACACAACTACATCAAATGGTTAAAGAACATACGGTTTCCGTGGATGGTGAAATTCTGCCTCCCGAAATGATGAGTGTTCAATACTCATTTAACACCTTCAAAGGTGGCCATTATGATGTCACTATTTTTATATATGATATATAATATGTTTATTCTTTCCTTAAGCTTCTGTATTTTTCATTTATGTCATACCATTATTGTTTCCAATATGGGTAAACACGATATCTTCATGTTATGAAGTGCGGACTACCGCCCCCTGAAAGTGATTTGATTCGGTAATACCATATGTGGGATGTGTAAAGGATAACGTTAATGATATTATATATGTTATTATACTGGAATTATAATATAATCTTATATCATTATGATTCCATTCCATAAAATACGAAATAGAAATGGAAGTAGCGTTCATGCGTACGTACAGCTTACCGTCTCCATGAACAGTGTATTTCATTTCTTACCTCTAAATGTGATGTAATATTATAAATACATGTATATGCTGAATATATATGATATATATGTTATCCAAATCATTAATATCATTCTGGATATAACGAACCTTTGACCAAATTAACAACATGTAAGTGTAAGAAGTCTATTTTTGACTTAAGAACCAAATACTGACAAAATAAACATTATTAACTTAAATGATTACATGATGTTAATAACATGGTATAAAAGGAATAATGAACTTGAAAAAGGTTCTTATGCAAGTATAGATTAACTCAAGTTTATTATTCAGGAGATTAAAGAACGGTCGGGTCAAGTCGGATACGAGGTATGGGACTTCGTCTCAATCTCCTTTCATTGAGGCATATTTTGTTTTATACACAACCTTATTTTATACGGTGTATAAACCCCTTTGACTTTTACATTTATTCAAAAGGAATCTTTTTTATATGAAGCATTTACAAAACGACAAAAGGGAATGTTTTTGTCGTACGTATGCGGCGACAACGACTTCTCCGCCGTCGTGACCGTTATTTGAGTTTCAGCTTCCTCTACAAGCCATACCTTATTTTTAAAAGAAAAATAAATACCATGTTTTACTTTTCTTTTATTTTGGTATCGAAAATGGTTTTCATAATGTTTTTTATATCAATGTGTTGTATTGATATCTTGTGATTGAAAGGTGGAAATGTTATGTTTCCTTTATGCATGTTTTATGTGATACAATTATGTTGAGGTTCTTGGGAATTATTATGAAGACGGGTGGTTCCGTGATAAACTAAGGGCGGGTGAGCCCGATATAGCTCTCCAATGCATTGGGTAATGCGAAGGAGTGTAACGTTAAGGTTTCTACAAAAAGATTTAGGGAATATACTGTGATTGGTATTCCAAACGTAACCAAGAGGGTTACTCCCTACGTAAGAATGTTATGAATGCCTCAAGTTACCTTTATGTCTTATGATTTCTATGATTTATTCATGATTTGATGAGGTATGTTAAAGTGATTTTTTTTTATGGGTAAAGTATGATTTCATTCTTATGTATATATGTACCCATGTTTCATTTCTATATATTTTTATATCCCTTACTGAGCTTTTTATGCTCATCCCATGTTTTTTTGTAATGTTTTTCACAGGTCAAGGGAATGGTACATGATATGATGATAGTTTCAAGGAAGTGTCAAGAAAGAATAAATGTTTTATTTTAAATATGTTTCCATTGATGGGAAAGAAGAATACTCTCTTTATGTAACCACATTGTTTATATGTGGAATGTAATGCAAGTTTTATGATCTAATTCTCTAAAACTCTAAACCCGAAAAGATCCTCAATGTGTAATCGTGTAATAACTAAAGATTAATTATGGTTTAAGGCAGGGTCCTTATACCTTCCACATCATACAGTTTAAATAATATGAGAATGAGCTTCAGAATATTAACCCTCTCAATAAAAAACTACTTCGGGAAAACAATACCTATAGATATCATCTTCAAGATGAATCTACCACCTCCCGTATATAAAAAAATATTTGTTCCACCTAAAATAGTATAATATTAGCATCAGGAATGTCTTGGATCTATGAACCCATTCTACATTATCTAGTAATTCTAATATGGTCAATATTTCCATTCATTACAGTGAGAGGCTCTACATCACAGGGGTGATAATTCAATGTTATAATAGATAGATAATGAGTAAGAGACAAAAACGTGGAAAACATTCCATGTCTTCCTCTCTCCCTATCGATGAAAGATAGCTCAAACATTGATAAATATAGAACATATCAATGTAATTGAGTATTTTACTACTCAAATGTAATCTAGGAAGAGGTGATACACACTTGTGACTCCTGAGAAGATTCCATATCATAAATGGGTGGAAACAACATTTCCCCCAACCAGATTTACCAATACTACATTTTCAACTATTGATGGCGTTGGATATCTAGAATAGTATATGAATGACTTTGTGTCTTTGTGATATCCAATGAAAGACCATTGAGATCATACATGGGTGACTAAGTGGATGTGTTTTGCACAACCTCAAATATGGTTAGAATTTGTTTACTACAACATCCTACAAAAATGATATGTTTTATGATTCTAATACCTCTTTCATTAATTCCATTATTATTTCATATCTAGAGTATGTAAAATTAAAATTATAGACCTATGGAACTGTAAAAAGTTTGAAAACGAGAGGGATATTAACATCATAGCTAGATAAAATGGAATATCATATTTAATAAACATCAATCACTAAAAATTGAAATTACTAGAACATGGTGATTAAAATCATCTAGAAGTGATAATGAAAAATCTGATCCTAATGAAGTATCCAAGAGGATTCCATGATTTTTCATAAATAGATCAATGTCTAGAATATTCGATTAAACACACCAAAGATAATTATCAAGACCTAATCTCAACACAAGTTATGATGATCAAAATACATATAATACTACTATTACCCAATAACTAGTATTTGGTCTCAATCATGCACCTATATGGGTTTGTAACTACCTGATGCCTTCTGTCGAATGGAAAAAGCTTCAAAATCCACCTAGGTGAAAATAGAAACGATTTCCAGGTCACCTGTAATTTTAGGAACTAATGAATAAAGCATAAAAAACCCAAATGAAATGGTTCTTAGTTATTACCTTGTGTCCCTAAAACCCACCTAATTAATCTCTTATTTCCCAAGAAAATTGTATAGTTAAACCTCATTGATCACCCCATCTATATCCCGTTATATATGAGGCTTGGTCACAACATTCAGGATTAACAAAAATTCAAATACTTCCTTCAAATCATTGCTCATTTAGTAGAGGTTATGTAAGAAAATTCCTTGTAATAGTTAAACTATATAACGATTTCTTTGTTAAGAGATGATGGTGATTGGAAAAATTCTCCAACTAAGCATGGGAAGAAGTGAGAGAACTAGATATCTCAAATCATAGATGACTGATCTCATGTCACCATAGGAGCACATATTCATATACCCATATTGATATATTAACCTAGGTAGGTCACAAAAAATTAATCCTCGTGAAGGTAGAGATAATTCATAAAAATAAAATGATATAGGATATGAAGAGCCGTATTCAGCACCTACTAAAACTATGACTCTTGAAAATTTATTCCTTGTAACATCCAAATCACAATCACTACCCCTCCAATAGAAATCCTCATCAAATTAAGATACCAAATTTGGTTCATTCAAAAAAATACACTTTTGAAATCCTATAGTTGATGATGAATATTTCTCCGAGTATGAGTTCCTCTTACCTTACTAGGGAACAAGAAGACACATGTGTAGTAACTAATGATACAAGGGTTTAGGCGAATGTGGTTAGGCACAATATCTCAATTAGATCCCTAGAGAGGATATATATTCAGCTAAGACTGATGGGAAAGCACTGCAGTGAGTTTAATAGAAACCAAGAGGTTCCCTAGAGACCCATAGTAGTCTCCCCAGTCAAGTCATCCTACATGACCATCTAACTAGGAATTGATTGACCGATCACATGAGATACAGAGGAAGGCCAAAAAAAACCTATGACAATGGAAGAATATTCGTCTTCAAACATTTCACAAGAACTAGCCTCTATACCTCAAATGTATCATCTTCTAAGCCACATAATATGGTTAAACCCCACCTAGCGAAGCTCTATCCTATGGCACAAAATTTTAATATTCTAAAATAGTTTTTAGTTTTCACAGCAACAATATCAAACTTGGATGTACTCAATCATCCAGAAGAACACATGGAGGCACTCATAGAAGCCCTCTAGAGCTTTCATGATTTTAAGATATATGTGAATGAAAAAGTTATTTATCGATTATATATCATTATATTAGAATTTTATGTCGACATATAATTTACCGAGCATGATTTAGAATATAGAATCAACAAAAACATCATATCCATGTATGTTTCATGTATACTCGATAATATCTACATTTTAAGGTCATCAATTCATAATGGTTATGAGATAAAATTTATCCAGATTCATACCATTCGATATTTGCGATATCGCACTAGGGAATTATCACTTAAAAATATGACCACTGTAGTGTATGAAAAGACTGTGAAAAGTCTTATCAATAATATGAATCTCAATGATCAGTTTCAAGATATCACTTCACATGATAAGTTCAGTTGGTAACATGTAATTCCCCACATAATATTTCCTACTCAGAATGCCTTGGATTAATTTCGTTAGGCGGGATCTTCGACATTACATAAATATAATACATTAACCATTAATGGGAATTTCGGTGTTGTACATAGTGATAGTCCTCCCTTCAATTCCTATGAGGCCTTATATGAATAATATTGATTCTATAAAAGTGAAGGAAAACAACCATTCAAGGATCAAAATACAATGATTTCATCCTCGAAGAGAATATGGACCATTACAATGAGGCTCTAGAGAATTCTCTATGGTGATTATGTTTGAACCATAAATCTAATTGAGGTAATAGAATTAATCAAAAATGTTTAGTCTCCTTATGTCCATTCAGACACTATAAAAGATAATAACCATATCTAGAATATACCTAAAATGAATCATTTATAAGAGGCATGAAATGTCTCTACACATGGCATCTCCCATACCCACAGTGAGAAATATTCTCTTAGATAATCTTCCATGTTGGAAAATTCCACTATGGACTAATAGTATGATGAACTAGAGGAGGCCCTTAGGGACACCCCTCCCACGAATGAGGCAAGAATATCCACCACCAATGATGTGAATACATATATAAATATTGTAACATAAGAATACATGTGACCTACATTGATTGGGGATTCCATGTATCCCATAGAGTAACATATTTATATAGTTTTTCTAAAAAAATCAATATGTGTTTGGTTGGAATTATGAAAAAATTCATAAACTGTGTCTAGTTGTGGTTGGGCACCATATAATCTTTCAAGATGCCTAGCAAGGTTTTTGGAAGGAGGTTAGAATGATGAAACCAACCCACACATATAATTAAGAGTTGGATATTTAATAATCAATCAATATCAGGATTTCCTTGGAAGTTAAATACTCTTCATGGCTAACCAACATCTTCCCTATCAAGAAACGTAATGGGATGATTAGGTTCTACATTGATTTTTGATACATTAATCGACATTTCACAAATAATGATTTTTTATTTCCTATTAGAGAATATTTTATCAATGGAACTTCAATATTTTTATTCGTTTCATTTATGGATGGGTACTCGAGACCCAGTTAGATAATGTTGTCCAATAAGGATGAGGAAATCACATCCTTTGGAGCACCTCAATTGATTATTTTTCTATTTGATCATTCCCTTTGTATTGAAGAACACATGTGAAAAATATCAACACACCATGAATAATATTTTTAATCCATTCCCAGACTGAATAAAAATATTATTCTTTTCTTTGATCTCATGGTAATTTCTTGATAGAGATGTGATCCCCTCATGGATCATCAAAGTTTATTTGAAATGTTTTGATTGAAAATTATGAAAATATATACAATTAAATACGCATTTATGGTTATATCCACGAAATTCCTAAAACATTTATTATTCCGCCACAATATAGAGGTCGACACATAAAATAATATTCCAATCATGAAAACGACACCACATTGGAATCATAAAGAACTAATTGGGATCTAAGTTTACATCACTTATATTTATCATTTCAATTCTAAACAAGAAATAAAATATATACCATCAAAAACTCTAATGAAGAGGGTAGTCATCTACCGATGGTATGAGGATTCAAAGAAATTCCTTGTGTGTATTAATTTGTACCTACTACCCCCACCGATCATGATGTTGTTAGGTCAAGGGAAGCCAATAGTATTATATGTGGCCACCATGGATCATTCACATGGAGGCTACATTGTATAGAAAATTGATGTGGGGAATATTAATTTTTTATAATAACTTTTTTTTAAATTCTATTTACCTAGAATCATTATTATAATATCTGGGAAAACTGTCTCACACACATATTTTTGGTGATAATGATGAGGAATTACATGAAACCCCACATTGTCTACTTGGTCTCTCATATTATCCCCCTCAAGTAATTACATTGGTAACCTATTCTGATTGGCCATTTGGCCCTATGGGAGGTCATTCTTCAATAATATGAAATAAATTTCATTTCATAGAAGTTGGTGAATGGACAGGAACTGATTTTTTTCGTTATATCTCATCCCACCACAAAATCTAACCCAGTGGATACCGATCTTCTAGATGAAGAGGATTTCTATACCCATAAAACTCATTGGAAATGGGAGATATATTTTGATAGATCCTACAAAAGGCATATTAGAAAGAGAATAGAAAATAAAAATATCAATCGAAATATCATTGGGATTGTATTTGATTCTTTAGATAAAATAATTCACTACACGTTCTCACAATCATTTGTATGGAAAAATATTTGGGTCAGATACCAAGCTGTCATAAGTGGTATAGAACAAGTCTTATAGTTTCAAATTGTTTATATAAAAATAATAGGAGATTTGAGTTTAGTGATAAATCATATCATTGGGGAATATTAAAGTAAAAAATTATGAATTTTACCCAGTAATGGGGAATATTTGGGGACTAATTTAAAATTCCCTTTTGAACTCCCAATGCTTCATGAACCTTGTAACTGAATGATCACATAGATGTTTGAGCTAATGCAACCACAATTTTGGCTTACAATGATCTAGAATATGTAATCTTTTTTCTCTAGAATAGAATGATGTCCTCATAAATTATCATTATTTAAATGGAGGAAATAAACAATATTTAAAATTCCCTATACCATGATAAACCATATCCACCCTCAGATAGATAGAGCCCATAACGGATTATCTTTAACAGGGGAACCTCCCAACAGACAAAACCAAAATGTAACATATTCAGCACCGAGTAGCTAACATTACCTTTTAGAATGTTCAAAATGATAACCCAATCCCTTTAAAAATGATTATTTGATGTAATCATCCTTATACACATAATATAAATAGAGGTTCCAAACATCAAGAAAGCGATTTGTGATTGCTCTTATGGAAATCATCAATATTATACTAGGAACTTCCACCAACATTGTATTCTTGGTTTCCAATAGAACACCTTGCTATATGGACGTGTAGAATTCACATTGAATTTCCATGCCTTCCAGATTCATTTAAATTTCATCTACCAACCCCAAAAATTTCAATATAAATATAAATATAGGTTGTTGTTTTTATTATGGGGAATGCATGTTTTGGGGCTATATCCCACAACGATTTCTAAGGGGTACTTATTCTTTTTTACTATAACCCACATATTTTCCGCATGGGATGAGGTAATTCCCCTCAAGGAAGATAGAAGAAATTATATCATCAACATCATGAAGTCTCATACCATCACCAACATTTCTGTCTCTCACAAAATTTTTATGGAAAATGGTACATGGGTTTTGTGCTACTGATTTTTTGAAATTTGAGTAGGTGTATAATATCAAGTCCAAGCATTCATGCCACAATCATTCACTGGAAAATGGAATATTATAGTCCATCAAAAGGACTTTTTCAAATATACTATAAAAGATAGTGAAAAAGGATAAGAATTGCTTACTGGACAAGATTATCTATAAATTACAGGAGTACCATACCACCACACATACTTCTACACATGAAACATCATATATATTATTGTAAAAAACCATGGCAGTGTTTCCCAAAATTGTCATGTTTCCCACTCTCTGAATACCCATAAGCATAAAACTCTTAGATAATGAAAAAATGTAAATGAAGCTAGAAGAATTGAAACAACTCAATGATAAAATGTTACAAATGATAGAAAGAATTATTGTAAAATAGAATTAGATCACATGGGCCTTAAATAACAAGGAATTCATATGTTTCATCATTCAAAAATAATTGGCATTGGTTATTTGGATTCCAATGATACCAGCAACATAAATTCTGAATCTAAAACCAAAATTCGTAAAACTATATACCATAAAAAAAGTCTATTACAAAAGAGGTTACTCACTGGACACAATGGATAGGGAGAATGTCATAAAATCCTCCAACATGTGGATTATTAATAAATAATAGGAATAACAAGAATTAAGAATTATCTTTATCCTTGTTTCAAAAAATTAAACTTCACAAATTTTCCCTCATTGCATGGAGTTAAAATTCATGGGAGATTCCCTCACAACATGACATTAAAATGAATTTGAATAATATATCACCTATAACTCATCCTATTCAAGATAGATATATAGAGAAGTAAAATTATGTGCTCTCATCATTGTGTGTGAGAAAAATACGCATATGGAATTATATATCCAAGAACAATATGTGGCTTGAATCCTAAAATCACAAGATATGTACTGACACCTAGATCCCCAATCATTAGCTCAGATATAATATATTACTCCAGGTCACAAACCATTAGTCTATTCTACAATGGTAAATCCTTAATTTATAGGACACATGACCCTATTCCATACAACAGAACATGAAAATTGATGGATAATGTCCTTGATTCATCACACTAAAATGAATGATTACCTAGAACTATATAGTGATTGATTCTTACAATCAAAGGATATTCAGTAATTCACATTCATCTATTCATGGGCCCAAACAATATTCCTATTCATTAACATAAATTAAACATCATCCATACTACATGAATTTAAATTGGATGGCTAATTAACTCACCATTTGACACTAGACCATAGGGATTCCTAGAACTATCTATGGCTTGATTCTCTTTCCGATCAGATACGTAGGGCTGTTTAAAGAATGTATCTTAGCCAGTTCATTAGATAATATAAAATTGCCATATTTTTAATTTCCCCTTTGTGGTGAAAGGAACCATTAATATTTCATATTTCTCAATCTAGAGCTAACTCACGTAAGACTAGGAATCTAGAAAAAAGATTCCCATCATGATAAATTTATTTCAGTATATGACATGGCTAACATATTCATGGATTAAATAACATAAATTGAACAACCTGGGTCCATGATACATGTCATTAATCAGACTGGTTGATATCCCTATAATGACGTAAAATTACGTATTACCATGGACCACATATGAGAGGACCACTATAATTTTTTATAATTTCACCACACCTTCATTTATTAACATCTAGGGGCATGATTTTTTTATCAAATGGTACATAGTCACTCCCATATATCAAATCCTATATCTGTAGTTAATTATCAATGGGAATATTCCTTCCTCCTAGTATGGGTTAGTCCTAGGTAGAGAGTTTCTCATTCAAGTACTATGTGAGGCGTGATTTATATTATTACAGAATACATTGTGACATATAGATCACTAATAGTATGTCCAGCTAAAATAATCAATTATAAAAATCCCCCCTTTCCTTATGAGTCTGATATGTATAAAGAGTTTTTCTATTAAAGAACTATGTGTGGTTGATTATTGTTATCACATGATATATTTCATTACATTATATCCTATATATGGTCCATCTACATTAATCAACACAAAAAAGGACCCCTCTTAATGTGGGTTAGAACTATGTAGAGAGTTTCCCAAAATAGAAATATGTCTGTATGGACTTCTATCATCACAATATACATAGTGAAACCTATATCTCCAATCATGGGACCAAATATAAAAATCAACATGAATAATTCCCCTATCTAAATTTGTGTCAAACCTAGGTAATGATTTTCCCTTTCATGAAATACTTGTGTCATGATGCCTATCATCACAATATAGATATTAGCACCCAGATTTATGGTCTCAGGTCTATCCACAATATTCCATTTACAAATATGCCAACCAACATTCATTACACATGATGTTAAAATTCATGGTTTCTTATGAAATACATGTTTCTTAATTCATGTCAGTATAGGATATGTAGATACACCTAGATCCCCAATCGTAGGGCCAATAACAAAAAAAAAATAGGAATAATTCCCCACTCTATGTATGGGACAAAACTATTTGGAGGGTTTCCCATAAAAAACAACACGTATCTCTATTCTATTTATCATTGGATAAATAGTAACACCTGAATCATCGATCTTAGAGTCCATCCATGATAAAAATAGATGTCCCACAATCTAAACATATGAATTATACATATGTAGGGAACTTTTGTGTCATTACTACTCATCTCTAGATTCTTTTTATCACATGATATATAGAGACACCCTGATCCCAAATCCCGAGTTCAACCGGAAAATATAAAATGATAAAACTACACTAAAATCTATATGTGGGAAATATATATGTAGTAAATTATATAACCTAATTGAATTAAATTGATATAGAAAATAAACATGCACATTTTTTGAAAGATGGTTGAGTCATACCAGATCATTTTTCCTATTTATGTGTTAGATATTTATAAGGATTTCTTGAACACATAAAAAATTTGTGTGATAAGGGCACTAACATTGGTCTATCCACCAAATATCTTTTACATGAATAAAATATTCTAAACACTTATAATTTTCTGTGAACAGTGAAATGTTCCCTCAAGGTAGTCTTTTAAAAAATTTCATGACAATACCACATCTATTCTACATGATGTTATATTTTAATGAATGGAAAAAATCCTCACCACATGATGTTAAACTACAAGGATAAGTTTTTTGTCATATGAAATTAAAACTAAATGACAGATACATACTCACTACATGATATTAATGGTGTATTCCATACATATCATCATTCTTTATCCAAGGATCATACGAACATGACAATAGTAACCCATAGAAATGGGTAATTTCAATATTTTTAACCACCTCATCCCTAAAATCAAAAAACATGTATCAAGAAACTCAGGTTTACACAAAAAATTCATAGCCCTTGGAAAATGACACCCATATTCAAGGAAACCTTTTTATGACAATACATGTCTTACTATGGTTCTTGAATTTTCACCTAAGGTTGTGAACAAAATATAGAACAACATGTAAAAAGGATTGTTTGTTCATTGTGATCCATTATTTCAGCATAGAAAAACTCAACACCAAAGAGTATTTCGGGTCTGCCCCATCATAACTGTACCATATCACCACTCATGGAATGAGAAAATCAAGGTAAGATTTATCATATTTGCACCCTATTCTCAGAAGGAGGTGGAGTAATCATGAAAATAGGTATGATAATTGGAATCTTGAGTACCTTTCCACTCATATTTGGTTTATGTTTTTCATCAACATAAAATCATGCACATTGGTCAATCTTGTAAGACTTTAAAATTCAGGCTTTGATGGTACAAATCAAAAAACCCTAAAATTTTAGTGAATGAGTCAAAAACATTTCATGTTGAAAACCAAAAATGGGTACCCTATGAAAAATTCAATTCCCTACACACTAAAATATTGATCTATAATGTTCATGAAAAATCCAGAGTGTGAATAAATACGTCATAACTATAAAATTGCCCATTTTGATTCCCTAGAAACATCCAAGCCCGGCCCACTAGAAACCCTGGTTCATAAATAAATTTAGTAATGATTTTACACATTTACATTCTGTTAAAATGTCTTCACTATGTGGGTGAACTACTTTTATGTGATCAAATTCTTCTATATTATTACATCTTCCAAAAATCACACTTCACTATTTGAGTTCCCCAGGTCTCCATAACCTTCCATTGACCTTGGAAAAGTATACCCAACTTCATGATACCCTTTATTTGACTATTCATTTATCTATATGGATCCATCATATGATCTTATGTCCATCAACCTAATGTGTCGTAAGTTGAAAATGGTATTTTAGATCTCTGTGATACCTAACATCATCATTGTAATGACCCGTAAATTTCAATAGAATTTTTTTTTCTTTGGGATTTTACGAGTACGCAATTTCTGACGGCACCTGATTCCGAGGCCCGGTGTGCCTGGAACCAATTTCCGATGTTTAGCTCGGGTACGTTCAGTGAACGAACGAGCGGGTTTTTCTAACTTTTGAACCGGTGCTTGGAATCGAAATCCAAGGGCACCAATAAAACCGCAATGCCAGTTTCTTCTTAAGGATACATTAAATGGAGTTGTGTTTGCTCAAGAGGTGACGTTAAATAAATGGAGTGGTTTAAATAAAGAGTGAAATAAAATACGTGCAAAAATTTTATTTCTACTCTGTGTAATTATAACCTAGGTGTGGAATTTGAGTTGGGACCCACTAAATCCTAACTCCTCTTGGTAGGATATTAGTGAGGTGGGGCACACACAAGCCCCACCCCCTTCAAATCCCTTAAACCTCCCTCATGCTCTTATTGTGTAACACACCCACACCCCTTTTTAATGACATGTCAACTCTCGCAATTAATTGGATTGTTAAATGATCTTCAATGAATTTAATTAATTGAATGAGATCTGTTGAATTTCAAATTAATTTTCGCATGTGTGTGAGTGAATAAAATATGAAATGGTCTTCTTTTATTGTGGATGGATTCGTTGTGTGCAATAGAGGAGATAACTCTCGCAGTCTTGATGAACTTCATCTTCTTCGCGAAGAACACTGAGTCTATGACGAAGAACTCCATCACCGCTAGGGGAGATCTTCGTGTTGTCTCCTCTCCTCTCCATAGCCGGTGAGTGATGCCTTTTTCGGAGAATGATGAATTTCCCACCTTCGATCCTCTTTCTGCATCAAAGAAAGTGGTACATTGTATCCTTCATCAAGAGAGCACCAGTGACATTTACGGATCCTCGTTCTGCAACGCCGTCTTCCACGACGTCAATTCCCCGCGACGATCCTCATTCGACAACTTCTTCGAGGTAGGGGATTAAATTTGTGAATATTAACATACCCATGTTTATTTCCTTCTAAATCAAAGAGTGTGGATCGACACAATATTAAGTTGATTCACAAAAGAATATGATTGTGAGTTGCGAATTTTGGTATGATTCAAATTTATTTAAGAGATCGTGGAATGATTTGATTCGATTTTGTTTAAATAAAATTGATTGTTTGTTCTTATAAACACAGTTTAACCTTGGTTAATTGATAACGCCTAACGCGGAGGGCGCATGCCGAACAAACACGTCCTGACCATCCTCCATAGATTTTGTCGATGTGTGGATTGATGGAGATAATGAAACGAGACCAAAACGGAAATTTGAAGCCTCCACAGTGAAGATTGGGTCCTGGGAGGACCACTGGTGAAGACGGCGGGCAAAACGGACCACCAGAGCGCGTCCAGTGGTCCGCGGAAAGTGGCGGCGGCGCGCCACACCGGCGACTGGCAGTGGCGACGCATCACCAGAACAGAACCATCGCAGCTGAGCCGCGCCGGCAGCCCAAACTAGAATGGCTTAGCCATTCCAGAAGCAGAGGGGTGCGGCTTAAATGCTGTGCCAGCTGGCCGCCAACGCCCCCTCAGCCGGACCAGGGAGGGCCGAGAGGACCGCACCGCCAGCGTCAACCGGGCCGGGCCGCGCAGGATGGTCCGGGCCGCGCCCTATCGGGACGGACCCAGACTCGGGTCGGGTCGACCCAGGTCGGGCCGACCCAGGGGGTATCAGGTCGGGACGGACCAGGCCCGAAACCCCTATTTTTGGGCATTTTCGTTCAATCTCCCATAACATGGTCTACGGAACTCCGATCGACGCACCATCAGTTGCGATTGGATACTTGGATCGACACGGTCGTTTTGGTATATTAAACCTATGGTTTTGGAGAACATTGGGTATGGCCGGGTTGGTTCGAACACGAAACCAACCGGGCCCTCGGAGTGGAAACGCCTATAACATGAGCTCTAGACGTACGATTGACGTTCCATCAACTTTGTTGGATTCCTCATAGTGAGACGGACCATTTGGCTTGCTCCGCTCATGGTTTGGACGCTGTTGGTGTATTGCCGGGATGGATTGTACCCGAAATCCAACAGGGCCCCTGGAACAGAAAAGCTGATAACTTTCAGACTGGATGTCCGTTTGACGAACCGTCAGCGGCGTTAGTGATCACGTTGTGAAACGGTACCTATGGTTATTCCCTATGTGAGTTCTTGGTACAGTTGAGATACAGTTGGGTTGGTTCGTACATGAAACCAACCAGGCCCTTGGGACAAAAAGACTAAGAACTCACAGTCCGGACGTCCGATTGACGAGCCGTCTATTGTGTTGATACCCCTATGATGAGACGGACCTTTGAGATACTTCTTCATGGGACTTTGTGATACTTTGAGTATCGACATGTAGCTCATGGATTGGACCCTCCCGGAGTCGAGAGTGCTGTGTGCGGAAACACTAGAGCTGACTGAGACCTGACGAATGTTGATCGATCAACTCAGAGTGTTTTGATAGCCTAGTGGGGAGCGCATGGTTGTAATGGTAGACCCACGACATAGGAGTTCTTGGTTGTAGCGGCAGACCCGTGGTACTCAATAGAAGGATTACCTCTGTAGGCTATGAGGGGGAGCACTTGGTTATAGCGGTAGACCCATGGTGGGAAGCACTAGGTTGTAGCAGCAGGCCCATAGTACTCGATAGTTGGAGTACTACAGCAGTCCAAGGTTAGTGGGAAGCACTTGGTTGTAGCGGCAGGCCCACTGTACTCGATAGAGAAGGAGTTCCCCAGTAGCTATGGTTTTGACATCATGATTAAAATCATGGTTTGTGATGAGACTTGACTTTCAATCATTATCTTCGATGTGATTGACATGATATCCTATGTGGATTGGATCTTACTTTCCTGTGTGGATTATGTTTTACCTTTCTAAGTGGACTGGATTGTACTTGAGCTTGGGAGTTGGAGCTGAACTGGATTCGATGACTTAGGTATATCCATGGGCATATACCTATGTAGTGTTGTATGATACTTTGTGATTGTATCTTTTCTTTGCGGTTTATCCTTTGTGGATTCCGGGAGACCATCAGGGGTATCAGGGTCCCTACTGAGTATCTTATACTCACCCCTACACGGGCTTTTCCCGCACCTCGTTGTGCTGGTTGTAGACGACGGCCATCACTAATCGTGGTTTCGTCTTGTAGATATGGGTGGTATCCGAAGGTGGATCTCACGACAGGACGGTACCCAGAGGTGGATCTCACGACGTGTCCGTACTCGGAGGATACAGACAGATGTAGAGTGCTAAGGAGTACATATGTAACTACCCTTCAGGCAGGAACCTGGAAAACGTTCCAGGGGCTGCTCATCACCTTTCAGTTGCTGTCCTTTGAGTTGTACTTTACTTTCAGTTGTAGTTGTATCTTTCTTTTGGGCTTGTATTACCGGCCCCACCTACTTTCAGCATGTTTGTTATACTACTTTACTTATTGTAGCTTCTCCTTGTACTCTGTTTGTGTGTGTTTTCGTTTCGTAAATTCAATGCATTCCCTTTTTATTGGGATTTACACCTTTGGTGCTAGTCTCCAGCCCCTAGCCTATGGAATGCCGGCTTGGGGTAGTCACAGAACGGTCCCAGAGGACGGGTCGTGACAAATTGGTATCAGAGGAGTTCGGTTTTACCGTAGAACTCAGGACTCTGGTCATTCTTCTATGTGAACCAATAGTGTTAAGGGTATTGAGTGTGGTTATCAGTCTTGGGAGTCCAGTGTTGGTGCGGCGGCCGATGTATCCATACACCAGGACCCTGACTTCTGATTTCTAACTCAATACATGAAAACATTGATTGCATGTGTGTTTCAAATTTTTCTTTGTGATTTCTTGTGTCAGCTCACCAGGTATACAGTTTTGACCGTGGCGCTTCTGTCTCTTTCCAGGATGGCCCCACGACGGCAGCCAGTTAGGGTTATGAGCGATGTACGATATGATATCCCGCCGAGAAATGAGGCCTCAGTATAGGGCCCTCCACCAGTTGAGAAACTAGAAGAGAGTTCACGATGATCGAACGCGATTCACGAGTCCCAACATCAGAGGTCTCCATGTTTTCAAGGCGAGTAGGATTTTCAGACGACTGGGCACTGGCTGGAGTTTGTAGCGCGTGCTCTCCACATAGGTGGGACACCCACATACGTGATGGTGTACCTAGCTATTAGCCTCTTCCAGGGAGTAGATGAGAGGTGGTGGAGCCACATGTTCCAGTTTTGCAACGGGATGACCTTCACCTGGAGAGACTTCAAGACCTTCTTTAGAGTGGATTTTATACCTTCAACTCTACACTCTAAGCATTCTCGGGTGCTGCTTCCCTTGACGCAAGGTTCTTCGTTAGTAGTCGAGTCATCTGTAGGTAGGAGACAGACGATGCAGAGGTCCAAGAGGACCATGAAAACAGGTGGGCGACCTCGGGTTTTAGGTTCGGTTGTGCGAGGAAAACAAAACATATCAAGTCATATGAGTAGTAGGAAGTTCTATTCATGCGGCAAGCAGGGTCACATGGTACGTGACTATCCGACTCCCCGCACAGTTGATCCGCATGTGTTGGAGGAGCCACCGAGATATAAGCAGTGGTGAAATCTTGAGCAGCAGCCAAGCGGTGGACAAAGAAGTGGAGCTCCGGAAGCAGGTGGACAGGAGAGGGACTAGATCCAGGCATGAAGGCCGTTGTTATTGGTGCTTATAGATTTCTTTTTATTGATGTTGTTTTTGTATATATTTGTACTTAGAGCTTGAGTAATAAAACACACCTTCGTTTTTGGGATTTACTTTCCTATCCTATATTTATGTTGTTACTAAGAGGTTCCAGTTTAAAAACTGTTGGCTTGACCATTACTTTTGTGATACCTACTGAAGGAGACCCAGTGACCACACACTGTTGCAGATTGTGTGACTCAACCCTTGGAGGTGAGTGTAATGGTTGGATCTCTTGGAAGTAGCGTCGAGGCCTTACTAAATCATCCTTTGTATAGATTAGTATCATCCATGTCAGGATTGACTGTATTAGGAAAAGAACGTGGTTCATCCTGGGGACGAGACCGGATTTCTCTTATCATAAATGAAGAAATCATAACAGATCTTGTAGGACCAGAGAAGGTCCATGTCATTCAAAAGCGGATAAGGATAGCTCCGGGACGTCAAAAGTCTTTTGCCGATAGGAGGCGGAGACCACTAGAGTTTGAGGATGGTGACCACTTTTTCTTACGGGTCTCACCTTGACGAGGATTACAGAGATTTGGTCAGGGAGGAAGGTTATCTCCGCGCTTCATCAGAACCTTCTACGTCCTCAACAGGGTAGGTGAGGTGGTTTACTGCTTGACCCATTACCCTCAGTTGCACCAGGTGCATGACATTTTCCACATGTCATATCTGAGGAGATACGTCCACGACCCCACCCATATCATCAACCATGGGGAGCTGAACATCGATGACATGGAGAATTTTGTGGAGGATTTGGTGGAGATCGAGGATTGAAAGGGGCGGGTCCTACGTGGAAGATTTATTCTTCTAGTGCGCATCAGGTTGCAGCATGGGGACCTCTAGGAGAGCACTTAGGAGAGGAAGGCTCAGATGTGTGCTCAGTACCCTCATTTTTCCCCTAGTTTGTGATGTATCTTTACGGGGATGTCAATAACTAAGCTGAGAGTAATGTAAAGACCCGTAAATTTCATGGGAAATTTTTTTTCTTAATTTTTTTGGGATTTTACGGGTATGCAGTTTCTGACGGCACCGAATTCTGAGGCCCAGTGTGCCCAGGATCAATTTCCGAAGTTTAGCTCGGGTACGTTATGTGAACGAACGAGCGGGTTTTTATAACATTTGAACCGGTGCTCGGAATCGAAATACGAGTGCACCGATGAAACTTTAGCGCCGGTTTTTTGCCTAAGGAGACTTTCACTAGAGTTGCGTTTTCTCAGGAGGTGATGTTAAATAAATCGAGTGGTTTAATTAAAGAGTGAAATAAAATACGCACTGAAATTTTATTTCTACTCTATGTAATTATAACCTACGTGTGGAAGTTGAGGTGGGACCCACTAAATAATAACTCTCCATGGAAGGATATTAGTGAGGTGGGGCCCACATGAGCCCCACCCCCTTCAAATCCCTTAATCCTCCCTCATGATTTTATTGTGTAACACACCCGCACCCCCTTTTAATGACAGGTAAACTCTTGCAATTACTTGGATTGTTAAATGCTCTTCAATTAATTTAATTAATTGAATGAGATCTTTTTAATTTCAAATTAATTTTGGAATGTGTGTGAGTGAATAAAATAAGACAAGGTCATATTTTATTGTGGGTGGATTCGTTGTGTGGAATAGAGGAGATAACTCTCGCGGTCTTGAAGAACTTTATCTATTTCGGGAAGAATGCCAAGTCTACAACGAAGAACACTTTCACCGCTAGGGGGGATTGTAATGTTGTCTCCTCCGCACTCCGGAGCCAGTGAGTGATGCCTTTTCCAGAGAATGAAGACGATCCCACATTCGATCCACTTTCCGCATCGAAGAAAGGGGGACATCGTATCCTTCATCGTGCGAGCACCAACGACATTTACGGAGCCTCGTTCCGTGACGCCGTCTTCCGTGATGTCAATTTCCCTTGACGATCCTCGTTTGACAACTTCTTCGAGGTAGGGGATTAAATTTGTGAATACTAACAAACCCATGTTTATTTCCTTCTAAATCAAGGATCTCAGATCAACACAATAATAAGTTGATTCGCGAAAGAATATGATTGCGGGTTGGAAATTTTGGTATGATTAAAATTTCTTTAAGATATTGTGGAATGATTTGATTCAATTTTATTTAAATAAAATTGATTGTTTGTTCTTATAAACCCTGTTTAATTTTGGTTAATTGATATTGCCTAACGCGGAGGGCGCATGCCGAAAAAACACGGCCAGACCACCCTCTGCAGATTTTGTCGATGTGTGGATTGACAGAGACAAAGAATCAAGAATGAAAAGGAAATTTGAAGCATCCGTAGTGAAGATTGGGTCCCGGGAGGACCGCTGGCGATGAACGCGGGCAAAACGGACCACCGAAGCGCGTCTGAGGGTCCGCAGACAGGGGTGTCGACGACACCGGTGACCGGCGGTGGCAGTGCGCCACTGGAACACAACCACCGCAGCTATTCCACGACGTCAGACCAAACCATAATGGATTATCCATTCCGGAAGAAGAGGGGCGCGACATAAATGCTGCTCCAGCTGGCCGCCAAACCCCCCCTGCCGGACCGGGGCGGGCCGATCCGACCGGACCGGACCTCTAGCATTGGCTGGGCCGGGCCAGGCCACGCCAGCCGGGTCGGGATATGCCCTATCAAGACGGACCCGGACCGGGGTCGGGTTGACTCGGTTCGGGCCGATGCAGGGGGTATCGAGATGGGTCGGACCGGGCCCGAACCCCCTATTTTCGTGCAATTACGTTCAATCGCCCATAACATGGGCTACGGAACTCCGATTGATGAACTGTCAGTTGTGATGGGATCCTTGGATCATGTAGGTTGTTTAGTTATATTACACTCAAGGTTTTGGAGATCTTTGGGTATGGCCGAGTTGGTTTGAACACGAAACCAACCGGTCCCTCGAAGCAGAGACGCTATAACTTGAGCTTCGGACGTCTGATTCATGTTTCGTTGACTTTGATGGACTCCTCTTAGTGAGATAGACATTTAGGCATACTCCGCTCGAGGTTTGGATGCAGCTGGAGTGTGGCCGGGATGGATTGTACCCGAAATTCAACCAGGCCCCTAGAATAGAAAAGCCGATAACATTCATACCGGACGTCCGTTTGATGAACCGTCAGCGGTGTTGGTGATCACGTTTAGAAACGGTCCCTATGAGTATAACCTATGAAAGTTCAGGGTATAGTTGAGGTACGGTCGGGTTGGTTCGTACACGAAACGAACCGAGCCCCTAGAACAAAAAGGCTAATAACTCACAAGCCAGGCGTCCGATTGACACGTTGTCTGTTGCATTGAGACCCCAATGATGAGGCGGTCCTTTGAGATAATTCTTATTGGGACTTTCTGATACTTGGAGTATCGACCTGTAGCTCGTGGAGTGGACCCTCTCGGAGTCGAGCGTGCCATGTGCAGAAACCCTAGAGCTGGATGAGACCTAACGACTGTTGATCGATTGACTCAAAGTGTTTCGATAGCCCAGTGGGGAGTGCTTTGTTTTAGCGGCAGACCCACGGTGGAGGAGTTCATGGTTGTAGCGGCAGACCCACGGTACTCAACAGAAGGAGTAACTATGTAGGATATAAGGGGGAGTGCTTGGTTGTACGGGAAGACCCATAGTGGGAAGCGCTTGGTTGTAGTAGTAGGCCCATAGTACTCAACAGGTGGAGTACTACAGTAGTTCAAGGATAGTGGGAACCACTTGTTTGTTGTGGCAGACCCACTATAATCGATAGAGGAAGAGTTCCCCAACAGCTATGGTTTTGACATCATGATTAAAATCCTTGTTTGAGCTGAGACTTGACTTTCAATCATTATCTTTTATGTGATTCACTTGATATCCGGTGTGGACTGGATCTTACTTTCCTGTGTGGATTATGTTTTACCTTCCTGAGTGAACTAGATTGTACTTGAGCTCGTGAGTTGGAGTTAAACTGGATTTGATGACTTAGGTATATGTATGGGCATATACCTATGTAGTGTTGGATGATACTTTGTGATTATATCTTTTCTTTGTGGTTTATCCTTTGTGGATTCAGGGAGACCTTCAAGGGTCTCGGGGTCCCTACTGAGTATCGTATACTCACCCCTACACGAGCTTTTCCCAAACCTCGTTGGGTTGGTTGCAGACGATGGACATAACTAATTGTGGTTGAGGCGTGTAGAGATGGGCGGTACCCGGAGGTGGATCTCACGACGAGATGGTACCTGGAGGTGGATCTCAAGATGAGTCGGTACCCGGAGGAGACGGACATACCTAGAGTACTGAGGAGGACATCTGTACCTACCCTTCAGGTGGGAACCTAGAGGGCATTCCAGGGGCTGCTCGTCACCTTTCTTATGTTGTCCTTTGAGTTGTACTTTACTCACAGTTGTTGTTGTACCTTTCTTTTGGGCTTGTATTTTCGGCCCCATGTACTTTAAACACGTTTTTTATACTGCTTTACTCAGTGTAGCTTCTGCTTGTACGCTGATTGTGTGTGTTTTTGTTTCGTAAAGGCAATGCCTTCCCTTTTTATTGGGATTTATGCCTTTGGTGCTAGTCACCAGCCCCTGGCCTATGGAAGGTGGACTTGGGGTAGTCACAGCATGGGCCCCGAGGGCGGGTTGGGACAATCGTACTGTACGAAATCACCTTAATGTGTTATGGGTCATCCCTAGTATGAATATACCATATTACAAATCATGACCTGAGAACATAAGATTACGATTTAAAATCCCCACAATAGAACTATTCTAGCGGATTCGATATTCTCGATGTTATGTGTTCTTTCTTTGTAGGCATTCTTAAATAATGAATGATACAATTCATTCTGAAACATTTTTATGTCCTAAACAACATGACTTGAAACCCCAAGATATAGGGCCAAAGAACCCTATGTAAAATATAACCTAATATAGGGTTCCAAACCCATCTCAGGATAGTCATTTTCTTCATATTCTACTTCATCATTGAGATTTTTGAGTCTTGGTAAATTATCCATGGTCAATGGAAAATGGATGAGATCATGTTTTATTTACCCTACATTCAACACTTATGGTATTTGATCTACCAAATAAATTTACATTCAATTTATAAGAAAGTGAAATAAGACTTCTTGATAATTGGTAATTTCGCAGTCTAACTCAAAACCTCTAGAGGTTTTGTTTAATCCTTATTTTTTCTACCCCATTCCATATATATTGATTAATTTTTTTGGTTTATTCCATATTCATCGTATATTTATAATATCTCAATGGAACTAGCTTCCCTAAAAAAATCCTCAGCCAAATCTACCCCAATAAGTATTTAATAGTCCTTGGAAATGAGTAGGGATGTCTTAGATTGACCATGATTCTTGTGATAAGGAGATTTAACCAATGAAGTATAGGAATCTCTTCATTATAGGAATGGAACCCCATTAATCAAGATCACTGGAAACAAGAGAACATATGTAAGAAACATAGTGTATTTTGGGTCTTCCCTAGAATGTCCACATTATATTCCATATTTATAATAATATCCATACAACTTGAAAATAAATTACATGGAATGTTTCATTACTGCATGACACTGAACTGAATGAAAAAAGACCAAAATGAATGATTATAATGTGAATTTAAGACATCGTTAATATATGATGCTAAAAAATTGAATATGACCATACCACATGATGTTAAAAGGCATGGTGAATATTGAATTAAAAATGTTATATTTCCTTCAATTGGTGGATCGACCTAAAGTACTATAAAACTATAGCTATCGAATTACTGAGATAGAAGACTCTAAACTACAACAATGAAATAGTATATTTTGCAAGACCATAATATAGAAAATAAAATCGTAAGGGTTAAAATATTTTTCGGTTGAATCCTTTAAGAGGGAACCCAGAAAAAAATTCATGTCCTTCACTAATAATCTTTCATTTGTTTTAGGCATTGTAAAGAACCTAGGTAAATATGAAAAAGATACAATAATTTTGGGGCTAACATATAGTATTAGAAAAATTCATGTTATTTTTTATAAGTTAACTAACATCAGAAAATGATTGGGAAATATCCATCATATAAATATGTTTTGTTAAATGTGTTTATTTATAACGTGTAGAGGGACGAATATACACATTTTAGAGTCACTCTTATGAAAAAAAGATAATCAAATGTTATGAAATTACATGTCTTTCAATACATTCATTTTGTGGAGTCTTTGAGCTCTAAAATTAATATTATAAGAAGGTAACATATTTTTCCAATTGATCAATAGATTTAGTTTCTTCCCATTAAATCCACTATAACTCCTCACCCATGGTAACAACATCATGACTGGCATACTCTATAATAAAAAAAAGATTGTTTTTCTCCATCAAAGGTTTCTATGATATTTTATGTGCAATATAAATTTGGGATATAACTTATTTAATGATAACAATTTCAAAATATATGTAGTCAATTTCATCCTTCCTAGCACTGACCATGTCCTAATGACTTTTGACCTCCACTGCACACTGGAAACCTTCACTGAAACTATATTCCAAGCTGTTCCTCACTGAAGAGGTAGTCTCATCTACTATTACCCTTATTTCAATGGTCTAGTTTTTCTCCTACAAATAGATCTCCTCCTTCAATCCAGTCCTGTAGGGAGGCATATTCCAAACCATTTTAACCACTGGTGGTGAACATAAACTAATTATGAATAACATAATAAATCAAACCTTAATAAGTTGACTCCAAAATTAATTTCCATGTCTCCAACTATACTTTCCTCCACATAAAATAGTAATTTGTTTACAATAAGTACCATTACCCAAGACCATCCTATTATCAGGATCATATTCTGGTATAATTTTCTGAAGAAAGGGAGTCATTATCAAGGTCATCGATGACGATGTTTGGTATCCGGTCTCTATATTCATTGACTCTGCTAGATAAATTCCCAAGGATGTACGGATTTTAAACTCTGAGATATAGCTCACTGGAACTATAACAAGGGGAATATGATTTGATCAGTCGAAGGACAGTGACATGATATAAATATATAGAAAACAAATAAGGATGATTTTAGAAACAAACCATTTTCTATTCCCACACTGGAAAATTATATTTCATGGACTACATCCTCTAGTGAAGAGAAATCATCTTCAAGAGAAGTGTTTCTCATTATCACCACCTTTGCATTCCCTAACGTATTTCTTTAATATCTATCCATTGTGGATGCATGAAAGAATATAAATGTTTCATTCCATCACCCAATGTGAACCATGTGTTCAGTCTATATAGAAGTACTCATCTTCTTTGAATAGAGACTCCATAAAAGATAATTTTATATAATAATAGACACATGTATCGATATCATTCAAAATATTATTAACCATCTCTACAAAAAAATGACATGACCACTAAAGTATCTGAAGTTGGCATCAGGACTAACCAGGCCAACATAACAATCCTTTTTTCATTATTAGTGTGCTGATACTGACAATGAAGGTTCATCTAATGTAATCCAACATTAATCTTCATCCATAGAGGAATATATTTTCTTATCCATGTAGGATCTATTTGGACCTATAACATTCTGAAAAATTAGCATGTTTGACTAAAATATTTAAAAAATGAATTATTTAAATTCAATACTTCTTAAAATAATTTCTAAGTGGGGAATCTGATAATTCGAAGAACTTATTTTTTCCTTTACTCGATAAGGTAGGATATCCCCAAGGTTTTTATGCCTTGGGATTTATGGAAGGGTTACCATAAGGTTCTACTACTAAGGGAATAACTTTGGTGGCATTAATCATTTCCCTCATCAGATCCAGTTGACCTAGGGTACCCTCATTATCTGGCCCATAGTCATTATAAAATCCATACCTAGTGGTCGTAGTCATAGGATAATTTATATAGGATAGTGGGAGTGTTCAGGGGTCTAATGGTTCTTGATATATAAAAAACACAAAGGAATTCTGTTCAATTGAAAAAATACTAGAACCTTTTGAACATAGTAGAAATATTATCCTTACCACTTCCTCACCAATGGGAAATCCCTACTAATTCCTGAAAAACTCAATCATGAACTAATACGCTATTTGTTTTTCCAAAGGATAATAGAGGTCCTTATCCTTGATATATTTCAAATTATTTCATGATATTCGAGGAATGATTTGACCTTTATAGGTTTGAATTTGATAGTAATTCATGGAAGAGTGGTTACATGGGAAAATCCATCTATAGCTAAATCTTCTTGAAAAAATAATAACCAAATATCTACCCCTGAGTTCAGAACTCTCTATTTTATCCACTACTGAAGTGAATAGAAAATAATTTCAATGGTTCATTTTCCCTCACTAGCACCGCACCCAATGTGGCCATGTTGGTCGATACTTCATGTGGAATTGAAAGTAATTGTAAATTCCTCAATTTTTTGTGAGGTAACTTCATAGTTTTTAGTCCACTTGAGACCATCAAATTTATAGGAATTTGATTTACATTGATAGTACATGTAAATTGGGATTACTCACATATAAATGTGGATAATTTCAAGTTTAGATACAATCAAATACAAATTTCAGTATAGTTCATAGTTAAAACAATATTAGTATTGTGGGGACGAATGCCTACTAGGGAAAATGCCTCATCCAATTGTAACATCCTGAAACAATGGCGAGTCATCATCAGATTATTCTCATATTGAACATAAATAGGTGTAAATATTGACTACACACACTTGAAATGATTTTTAGGCCATCAAGTTTCACACCATCCACATAGGATACCCTCGTTAATATAGTCTGTATGGATACCCTGATGACGGGACGCCATTTAAGCTCAAGCCTCAGGGTTTTTCCCTCCATTTTCAACCATACTACCAGTGGAAAAAACCCCAAAGGGTTTGAAGTAAATGCACTCATAATGGATCATGAAGGCCCATAACTCCTAACACATTATCAAAAAAGGAATTAACTCTCTAATACTTGTTAAAATGGTCTGAAATGAATTTTGGGGATGGTTTGGAAGCTGATGTGCAAATAACCTCATATAACATCCCCCCATAAAACCACGTAATACCTAAAAGGGACCTAATATTCTATAATGGGATCTTACCCTATAAATATGTCATTGGAGTTGACATAGTTTGATAAACCTATAAATGGAAAGCCTCGTATTCTTCTGTCCTTCCATAGAGGTCACTATCATGAATGTGGAGAGGCTAAATCCACTATTATCGTTCATCTAGAGTAAATTATTACTCATTTACAAAGAATGGAAACCAACAAGATGACTAGTTCGGCCAACATTAGAGTTAAAATATGACATTTTTTTTAAAATTAACATATTAAACTATGACCCAATATGTTCCTTCTGCAATGTGGGAGTCCCTCATAGGGAAGGTCGTTGGCTTCTTGGATCCTAGCCCAGAATGATATTCCATGATAAAATACCTCAGCCCATTATTTACTCAGATATCTCCCCAATGGTGTAGGTCATTCTCAAGGTCCTTCTCAGCTAGCATGATCAACTCTTGAGAAAGACGAAGAGTTCTCTCATTGATATAAGACATGGATCATTGGGAAACCCATCATTCATCCCCAAAATATGGATTCCCAAAAATCTACTTGATTTATTAGAGACTAATGCTCACCTCGCAAAATATATGGTGAAATATAATTGTATCAGGACTCCAGTGACTAAAAAGGATTGAAATTAATAACCTTTTTCCTTAGAAAATGTTCTGAATATCTGGATAGATTCATACATCCCAATATTATTCATCTCTTTTGAAAAATTTGGAAGAAATATAGTAGACCTAGAATGGAGAACCCCAATCCATTATGAATATGCCCCTTGATATAGGTACTTGTTTGGAAACCAATGAAACATATGGAAGGTATAATATTTATAAACTATTGATTGGTACATATAAATATTTGAATCAGGTTCACATTGGTTCCTAAAAAATTCATTGGGCATAAACTTCAATATTATCCCTTACGTAAATTCCCCCTGAGAAATAAAATGGACCACATAGGATATATTCAAACAAAATGTACTATGGGTTTTTAGAATACATGTGAGAGTTATAGTGGATGACTGTAACGGAAGAAAGGTAATGCCATTAGTGACACCAAGCCCATGGAGTGGTTTTAATTCTAAAAGTAGATATTATCTAATACTCACTCCCATCAGATTCATCTGACTTATCTATGATGAATCAACAACATTGATTCATTTTGCATCCACACTCACAATAATATCATTTGAACAAGACACTGATGTTGTGGCATGATTCTTTACATATTAATAGAAGTGTGAGTAGAGGCATAACTAACCTGTATAAATGTTAAAAACATATATTAGACATGGAAAAAATCATATGAAATGAAATTACTATATCTATAATTATCATAATAATTGCATGAATCATGAATAGATTCATGAAAACTTGACCTGAAACATGTTTCACAAATCGTTTGACCCTTAGAGAATATCAAGTATATGTGTGTAGGTATAAAAATCATGATCGCAAGACCATAAAATGGTTAAAATAACCACATGATAGATGATTTATCATACTTATAATCTAATTGATCATTTCAATCATACATGAAAACAATAAAACTAAATATTTATTATTGGGATCAAGTAATTATAGATATGTGAATCATGAATAGTTAGTGAAAATGATGGGACAAAGAAGATGTTGTGAATTAGTTCATTCAAAGTGTGCTTATGAACCATGCATCATGAACATCCCTTATGATGTGGTCTCGATAAAACAGTCTTCATAATATAACAATTTGATGAGTTCCTTCGAAGGGATCATGTGAGTGAAGCATATCATAAGAGATATGGAAGCATTAGGTAACTGTAAGAACCCGGACCTTCTATTCTGGTATGTTTTTCTTTTTTCGGGAGTTTTTGAGATAAGAGGAGTTTCTTGATGTTTTTGAAGTACACGCCATGTACTTTCTGAGTACACGTTGTGTACTTAGTTTCCACTTGAGACTGTGTGCGGACTGTGTCATGGCCACACACATGACCATGTAAGGATGACATTGAGGCCGCCTAAAGCAGAGTACAAAAAATCCTTGTACACACCGTGTACTACAAAAGTACACACTGTGTACTTTTTTTAACTAAACACACTGGGGTCATGTCATAACCCCAAAACCGTCTTCTTCTCCATCTTCTTTTACCGAGAGCATTTTTTATGGCCACGGATCTACAACAAACCCCTGAGCCTTCATCCATTCTCCAAGCCTAACACTGCCGATTGCACTGGAATCGCAACGGTAAGCTCTTCCTTCTCCAAGAGATTCATTTCCCAATTCCTCCTCTTTATGAAGTTCTCATGTGTTGATATTTTAGGGTGTTTTTTAGATCTATGATGTTCCAAGGAGATTCAAGCTTCGAGGTTCGATTATATCAATCTCTTAATGTCAAGGTAGGTGGTTTTTGCCTTTCTATTGGATTTCTTTGAGTATTTGTGGAAATTCCACCAATACCTTTGAACGGGGTATTGCGTGTTTCCTGTTTTGACCTTATTGTTTGTCTACATTGATTATATGCTTGAGTAAAGGCTATTGTTTGTGAATAGGGTAATTTACTATGCCTAGATTCTTTTCCCATGAATGTTTTCCTGCTTATGACCATTTGGTCTAGTTTTTCCTGTTTGGATACTGCCAGTTCCATGCCTATATTGTAGGATGGTCGGATATGCCATATAATGCTAGCCATGTTGTTATTTATGTTACTTTGGCCATTACGTGATGTGATACTTGATGATTTTACACAGGGTTGTGAGAACCTAGTGTAGTAGATCATAGAGATAATGGACACAAGGGATTCTCCAGGGCATCTTTATAATACGATGTGAGACCATAGGGGGAATTGACGTTGAGTGCTTCCCCACAGTGTCTATAGTTCCTTGACAGGGGCCATGAGGGGAATGAGATGTTGAGTGCTTCACCAAAGTGCCATTATTACGATAAGAGACTATAGGGAGAATTCTTGGTGATAGCTTCCCTAGGGAGTCTATTCTTTAGTTGAAACAGAGGAGTGAGACTGTGTGTGCTTCCCAAAGGGTTGCTAGTACTTGTAGGTTGATCCACATGGGTTAGGATGTCAGAACTACCCAAAGGTTACCTATTTTTTCTACTTGATAGAGTGACTTCTTACTTGTTTGAATTTATGTTATAGAAACATTGGATTTTTTTCTGTTTAGTACTTCCCTATTTATAGCTTTCTTTACTTTTACCTGCCATTATTCACCGACTGTTAGGAACAGATCATTGGGGTGTTTCATATTGGGAACTTGTCTCACACTCTATTTGAGCCATGATTTTGGCCCAAAAAAATTATATTGTTGGAGGAATGGATAAAGACAAGCGCCCTTATACTTCAGGTTCATGATTGTACTGGAGATAGAGAGCATGGGACCAAGCTGAGGCTTGCGATGCTGAGGAGTAGCTCATCAGTTTTTCTTTTGTACTTTGGATTAGTACTGTATTCATCATTGTGACATGTTTGGATGTTTTCCTATACATATATGTATCATGAATCATTTAGATATATTTCTACTCTAGTTATTTATTTATCAGGCATCCACTATTATTGTTGTTTTATATTTACTACTTATGCTGTTGTATATTTTGTTACTTCTGATGTGTACTTTTTCAATGAGGGCATAGTTTCCCCACTATCACACCCAAGGCCCTCAATGCTAGTCGCCAGCCTCTAGAATTCTGTGAAATGCGCTTGTGGAAATGTGACCAACAAGGTACGGGGAGCCTCTGGGTGGCTTCCAGAACTGGGACGTTACAATGTTGTATCAGAGGATTTTCTTTTCTCTTGATTTACTGTTAGGAGCCTATAGCTAGGGATAGGAAGGAACATGTACCTGGTATTATGTTGTGCTTAGGAGGAGCTAACCCGTCTACAAGGAAATAGAATACTACCAAGTTTATTGTAATTTTACTGGTTTGTAATTTTACATTTCATTTTATTTCACCATTGGGTGATTCACATGCTTTGTTCTCTTACCGATGTTGTTATTGAGGTTCTATTTGTATCACAACCCGATGAGTTGAGGGTATTCCATCTCTTGCATCATATAGGCACTTGATAGAAATCACATATCATGCATTCTTTCCATGTCATCTTGGATGCATTAGCAATTTCATGTCGTTGTGATAGATTTTTGTAGAATACGAATGTTGTTGTGATAGATGCTTTGATAGAATCCCTGCTGTTTTATAGGGAGATTGTTTGTATAGTGATTTTTCATATATGGATGCCAAACTTTGGTTCTTGAGGTGTTACAGTCCCTCATGGTCTAGAATTTGGTGGAGCATTGACCAGTTTACCATGTTTGTAACTGTAATTAGATGCCAAACATTGATTCGCGGGGAGTATAGGCCCTCATAGACCGGAATCTGGCACATTAACGCTGGTTTTCTGTGTTTTCTGGGCTTCAGATCAGTTCTGAGGCTACTGTCCATAAAAACCTAGAATACACGACATGTACATAATGGTTACTCATCGTTTAGTCTATAGTCTTGTCGCTGACTATGTGATAAAGGACACGGGGTTGTGAAAAATCTTGTAGGAACACGCCGTGTACTCTTTTAGCACGCCGTATAGTATGAAATAGGTACGTCGATTGTGTCACGAACAACACGGGTCATGTGATCTTTTCACATACACACAATGTCTGTATGTTATATTCTTTTTAGTCTGATTTTTTACCTGGCCATGTCATGAACAAAACAGGTAGGTGTTATCCTTTCATAAACACATTGTGTCCGCCTGAAACACGCTATGTAGTGTCAGCCGTGTATTTGGCCATGTATTTAAACAAATGGTCTATTAGGATTTTTAGTACATGTCGTGTCCTTCAGGAACATGCCATGTAGTTTGACCTGGGTACACAGGTCGTGTCACTAACACACGGGATAGTTGGATGTTGATAAGTGCACGTCGTGTATACCTTGAACTCACCATGTAGTTTTTCATAGGAGAGTCATGGGTCTCAACCGTGTAAGAGGACTTGGGCATGGAAAGTGGATTCAGGTACACACTGTGTGTAGGGATAACACGTCTTATGTTTGGGGTGTTACACGACATGTTTTGGAAAAAGTACATGCCCATGTAATGACATAAGGGAACATGACGTGTAGTTTTATACATGCCATGTAGTCATGCTTTGTAAATTTTGAATTCTTCCTTTCCCATGTTCCCTTATTACGCTCCTAGTTTTCAGTTTCTAGTAATGTGATCTAATGTGTGCTTTTGACCTTGTAGAGTCATGGAATTGAGACTTCCTCCCGTTGCATGCCAGTTTCCAGGCGGTGTTCGGATGCCAGATATAGATGATCAGGGAGTACCCATTGATCCTCCTATTTTGACAGTCTTAGAACCAGTAGTGATACTGGTTGCAGGTGCTAATGTGCAGTTTAGGGAAGGTTTTCTGAGGATGATGTAGACCTTCCAAGGAGCTCTGCCTTCTGCCACGTCTATGGAAGACTTGATGCGGGTTTTACGGTAGCATAATCCTCCCACCTTTTTCATGGGAAGGAGGACCTCAGGCTGTAGAGTCAGGGCTAGAAGCCATGATGAGGATCTCCAAGCATCGGGAGACACCTCTAGAAAGGCAGGTCAAGCTCACTCCCTACATTCTATGGGACTCCACCAAGAGGTGGTGGGACGCGATCTCACAGGCGGGTTATGAGAATGTTATGTCATGGGAGGAGTTTCAACGCATCTTTTATGACTACTTCTATCCAGAGACCCTAAGTGCCGACCGAGCCCGAGAGTTCATGAGCCTAGAGTAGGGACCTCTTTCTGTCATGTAGTATTCCTCTAATTTCACTGAGCTGCGACGTTTTATGCCTTTCCAGATCACGGATGGGTTTTTCTTGGAACAGACGTTTGAGGATGGAATAAAACAGGAGATCCTCTCACAGGTGAATATCTTCAGGCTGACTTCCATCACTTCCATTGTCAACCATCAACTGATTGCAAAGCGCAGTCGGAGAGATTCTAGAGTTGAGAGCCAGGGTGGTTCCACTTCCCTGGTTAGTGTTTCACCAGCGGACAACATGATGTGTCATATGGAGTTTACACGTAGTGATTCAAGGTAGCGAGTCACATCTTCAGGTTTCCAGGTGTTATTCTACCAGTGTGGAAGGGCTGGTCATACGAGGCCATAGGGCCAGAGAGACCTAGTGGAGTTCCGATCTTGCGGCAATATGGGTCACCTTCTGTGCTTCTGTCAGTTTTTCTCTCCATCAGCTTGGGATATGGGTTTATCCATGACTCCTCGTTTAGGAACAACACCACCAGTTTCTCAGAAGTCTTGGAACTGGAATTCTTTCAGGCGTTCGGGCTGAGGTGGAGGTCGAGGCCTTGGTGGTCAGTCACCAGTATTTCAATGGAAACAGGTTGGATCTTCGTAGATTGGTTAGGCAGGGTCATAAGGCCATGGTACAGGTCAAGCCATTGCAGTGGAGTAGACCCATCAGAAGCAAGATCCCGGACCCTCTACAGTTCGAGGCATGATCTTATGATCCTGAGTTTTATAATATTCTCTTTTTGATACAGGGGCCTCCCATATATTAATATCTGATGCTATTGTGGAGAGCCTTGGGCTCTGCATCTTTTTCTCTACTGATACCTTGACTCTAGACACACCATTGGGGAATAGGACGACTAGTTTATGTTAGTGAAGAGAGTTCCATCTTGAGGTTGAGGGGTGTCACTTCATATGGGACCTATATGTCCAAGAGATGACAGGATATGATGTCATTCTCGTTATGTACTGGCTTTTTCCTTACCAGGAAGTCATCGAATGTTATCGCCGCAGGGTTAGTTTCATATCACCAGAAGGTAGATATTTTCTCTATCGGGTTGAGTGGGATGTCCATGCGAGTAGAGTGGGAACCAAGCATCATGGGCTACGAGGAGTTACGGCTCAGATTCCAAGTCTGTATCTGGATGACCAGGGAACTTCGCAGTTAGACTTTCCTCTAGTGGTGGATCATTTTAGGGATGTCTTTCCAGAAGAAAATTCATGTTTTCCTCTTGAACGTGAGGTAGAATTATCAATTGAGCTCGCGCCACGAGTGGCACTGGTGTCCATTCCTCCGTATAGGATGTCTATGCATGATTTACAAGAGCTAAAGAAGTAGATGGAGGAGTTTTAGGAAAAGGGTTTCATCCAACCTAGTACTTCTCCTTGGGGTTAGTCTATCCTGTTTGCGAAGATGGAAGATGACATCCTTAGGCTTTGTGTGGACTATCAGATGTTGAACCAGTTGATGGTCAAGAACTGATATCCCTTTCCAGGGAATGATGATCACTTTGATCAGGTTTGAGGGGCTCGAGTTCTCTAGAATATTGATTTGAGATCCGATTATCATCATTTGAATGTTAGACCCTCAAATATACCTCTTAAAACCTTCACGAGCAGGTGTGGTCGGTACAAGTATATGGTTATGTCGTTCGGCCTCACGAACACGCCTGTAGTTTTCATGGCACTGATGAACCAAGTGTTCCATCCATACTTATAATCTTTCGTGGTGGTCTTCGTGGACGATATCTTGGTGTACTATAACACTCGAAATGACCATGCGATACATATTGAGATAGTTCGGGGTACACTGAGAGAGAATCGGTTATATGATAACCTCTCCAAGTGAAACTTTTGGATGGATCAGATTCACTTTTTGGGTCACGTTATCTCAGAGACAATAGTATCAGTAGATCCAGAGAAAGTGAGAGAAGTAGTTTCCTGGGAGCATCCGAAGAACGTCTTTGAAGTGATGAGTTATCTAGGGAAGGCTGGATACTAAAGATGGTTTATATTGTACTTTTCACGGCTAGCCACACCACTGAAAAGTCTGACTAAGAAGGGTGTGAAGTTCTTATGGTCAGATTCTTATCAGTTAGCCTTTTATGAGCTGAAAGGGAGATTGACTTCCGCACTAATAATAGTCTTGCTAGTGCTGGCCAAGAGCTACAATGTTTACTGTGATGCGTTAGGTATAGGGTTGGTAGCTCTACTTATTGAGAGAGATGGAGTCTTTGCGTACAGGTCTTGGTAGTTCAGGCCACATGAGAGGAACAACTCGATGCATGATCTCGAGCTGGAAAAAATTGTTCATGCCTTACGCTGTTCGAGATATTATATTATGGGAGAGCACTTTGTGGTTTTCACCAACCATAAGAGTGAGAAGCATATCTTCACCTAGCGTGATCTGAATCTGAGACAGTGTAGGTGGGTTGAGTATCTTCAGTGCTTTGACATTGAGCCTGCCTATGCACCGAGAAAGGGAAACGCAGTTGCTGATGCGTTGAGCAGGATGACTCAGATATAGGCAGTTCGAGAGGCAAGTAGTGAGTGGCATCTTATGTCCTTGTTCTATGATATGAATTTGGAGGTGCATGACAGAAATGGGAATACTTTTCTATCTTCTGTAGCTATTACATCTACACTTCTTGATCGGGTACGGATGGGGCAGCTATCACACTCAGAAGGCCTAGTACTGCAGGAGAGTTTATCAGGAGAGGACCCTCTTCCTGGATTGATAGTGGGTGAGGATGACATTTTTTGTTTCCAAGGATGTGTATGGGTGATAGCAGACATAACCGACGAGATGATGCAACACATTCATTCTTTAGTTTGGGTAGTTCATCTTGCGGTCAAAAACATATATCGTGATCTACACCGCCAGTATTGGTGGACAGGTATGAAGAGTGATGTTGCTGTTTTGTCATGATATTTTACACTTGTCAGCCAATGAAGGCGAAACACCAGTGACCAGAAGGTCTTTTACAGTAGTTACTAATTCTCGAGTGGAAGTGGAATTACATTTCGATGGACTTCATGACTGGTTTTCCGAGATCGCCTCGAAGAAATGACATAGTATTGGTTGAAATTAACAGACTCACGAAGGTTTCTCACTTCTTTCCGATCAAGGAGACCTTCAGTGTTGATGAGCTGGTATGGTTGTAATTTGAGAGATTGTACGTCTGCATGGAATTCCTCACTCCATAATATTAGATAGGGATGCAAGTTTTTCTTCTCAGTTATACCAGGGGCTTCAGACGGCTTTGTGTACACATGTACTTTTCATTACAATATAATATCCCCAGACAGATGGTCAGTCCGAGCGTATAATTCAGGAGCTTGAGGAAACGCTCTGATCATGTATTCTAGACTTTAGTGGTTCTTGGGAGAAGCATATACCTCTTGTGGAGTTCTCCTAAATCAACAGTTTTCAGGTGACTATTTAGATGAAACCTTACGAGGCTCTGTACTGTAGGCCATGTCGATCACCTTTATGCTGGATGGAGGTGGGAGAGGCAGCTTTGCTGGGACCTCATCTTGTTCAGGTGACCTCAGAGCATATAGAGTTGATTCAGAAGAGGATGGCTATAGAATAGTCTTGACAGAAGTCTTATGATTATCAGTGGAGACAACCTTTAGAGTTTGAGGACAGGGATCAGGTTTCCCTGTGTGTCACACTGAGGTTGGGACACAACTGGATTCAGAGAGAGGGTAAACATTCCCCACGGTAAGTCGGACCATTTGAGGTGTTGGAGAGAGTTGGTCTAGTTGCCTATCAGATGCAGTTACCTCAGAGGTACCGATCTATGCATGATGTCTTACACGTTTCTCATCTCCGAAATTATTTTTCAGACACATCTCAGGTCCTTAAACATGATGAAGTTGAGCTCAAAGAGGATTCATCGTTTGAGGAGAATCTTATCCTAATTTTAGATCGCTATATGAAGGTTCTCTGTGACCGGTCTGTTCCTCTAGTATAGGTGCTATGGCTGTATAGGCGAGTATAGGATGAGACTTGGGAGAGGTAGGCCGATGTACGATGGTAGTGGCCAAATCTGTTCGAGGCTTCTTCTTCTATGACTCTCTAGGGAAATATAGGGACGAATTTCATTAAGGGGGAAGTTTGTAAGAACCCGAACCTTTTTTTAGGTATGTTTTTCCTTTTTCTGGAGTTTTTGAGAAAAATTGAGTTTCTGGAAATTTTTAATGTACACGTCATGTACTTTCTGAGAACACGCTATTTATTTCGTTGCCACTTAAGGCTGTGTGCTAAATGTGTCATGGCTACACACCCGGCTATGTAGGGGTGACATGGAGGCCACATAATGGGGAGTATGGAGAAGCCTAGTACACACCGTGTACTCCAAAAGTACAGACCGTGTACTTTATTTGTTTTCACTAAATGCACCGGGGTTGCGTCTTAACCCCCGAACCGTCATCTTCTCACGCTTCTTCGACCGACAGCGTTTCGTACAGCTATGGATATTCGACAAACCCCCGAGCCTCTATCAGTTCTACGAATCAACTGCCCTCTATTGTGTTGGAACCGCATCGGTAAGCTCTTCCTTCTCCTAGGGCTTCGTTTCCCAATTCCTACCCTTTATCATGTTATCCTAGGTTGAGTGTTTTGGTCATTTTCATAGATCTACGACGTTCCAAGGAGATTAAATCTTCGAGGTTCGAGTATATCAATATTCTAACATCAAGGTAGGTAGTTTTTGACTTTATTTAGGAATTCATTATGTATTTGTGCAAAATCTACCAATACTCTTGAACAGGGTATTGTGTGTTTCCTATTTTTCCCTTGTTGTTTTCCTGCTTTGTTTGTATTCTTGTATAGATATTATTGTTTGTGAATAAGGTAATTTACTATGTTCGGATGCTTTTCCCATTTCGTTTTTCTTGTTTATGATAGTTTGGTCATGTTTTTCATGTTAGGTTATTGCAAGTACCATGCCTAGACTGTAGGATGGTATGACTGTTCTTCCATGCTGATATGCCATAGAATGCTAGCCAAGTATTTATTTAGTTTACTTTTTCCATTACGTGATGCGATACTTGCTGGTTTTACACATGGCTGTGAGAACTTAGGGTAGTAGACCTTAGGGAGAATGCATGTAAGGGCTTCTCTATAGTGTCTTTATAATATGATGCGAGACCATAACACAAACTGACGTTGAGTTCTTCCCTAGAGAGCCTTTAGTATGATACGATACTATAGGGTGAATTGATGGTGAGTGCTTCCCTATAGAGTCTATTCATTAGCTAAACCAGAGGGGTGAGACTCTGTGTGCTTCCAAGAAGGTTTCTAGTACAAGTAGGTTGAAGCATAGGGGTTAGGCTGTGAGAACTACCTAGAGGTAACGTATTTTTTTGCTTGCTTGTTTGACTTCTTAGATGTTTGTATTTATGTTCTAGAATCTATGGATTGTTTGCTGTTTATTACTTCCATGTTGACTGCTTTCTTTACTTTTACCTACCATATATTCACTGAATTTTAGGCACATATATTTGGGTGGTTTCCAATTGGGACCTCTTCTCGCACCCTGTTTGGGCCATGCTGTTGGGATAAAACAGATCATATTATTGCAGGAATGGATATTGGAAAGTGCCTTTCTACTTCAAGTTCCTGATTTCACTGTAGATTGAGATGATCGGACTAAGCCGAATATTTCGATGCTAAGGAGTTGCTCATCTGTTTTTCTTTTTTACTTTGGATTAGTACTATATTCAGCACTATGACTTGATTGGCTGTTTTCCTAGACATATATGTATCACGCATCATTTACATATATTTCTGCTCCAGTTGTTTATTTATCATTCTTCCGCTATTATTATTGTTGTATATTTACTACTTCAACTTTTGTATGTGTTGTTAATTCCGTTGTGTACTCAACCAATGAGGGAATAGTTTCCCCATTACAACACCCAATACCCTCACTACTAGTTGGTAGGCATTGGCGTTCGGGGAAATGCGCTTGAGTCCATGTGATCAACCGAGTACGGGGCACCTCTGGGTGGCTTCTAGAACCAGGATGTTACTGTGACATAAAAATGTGTTGTTCCCTCATACCCTATTTATAAATAACTCCCTGGATTAAAAACCATCAACTAAAGGCCAAAAAATCACCCAAGACAGTGGTTAGGGAAAACCCCAAATTCTTAGGTTGGAAATTACTTTCCACAAAAGGGGGTCATTTTTTCTGCGGAATTCAGTCCAGAGGGGGAATTTTTTGATGCCCACCAAAGAAGAATTAAAAAATCTATATGGTAAAAAGTACCCAATTCATTGTTATTATTTTACAGACAAAACCAAGTAATAGAAGTTTTCAAATACACGTGGATCATGTAAACTTAAAAAGGTAATGTGATCGCATGTCCTTCTAAAGGGAATGCAAATGGATCATGCAAAATCCATGATATTATTGAGATCATGAGGAGCTATATTGACAATAATATTTTTTCTAGTTATGGCACCCATACAAGAATTGGTGATCAAGTGATGGATTCCATGAGGTCTCCTCTGCATCATGAAAATTATCAACTGACACGCAATTTCTAATAATATATACCCCTGAAAATTAAAGGATGGAAATATGTAAAATGTGAAAGTCTTTTTTCATCGTTGATATTTATGTGATGCTCTCATATGGTTCAAAAGACATCACGAAGCCCCTAAAAGAATTCCCAAATTATCTTGCAATATCATGTTTTCATGTCACCTTTATTATGTGAAGGCTCATTGACATGTTTATTTGATTATGTTCTTCCACTTCATAATTATAGAAAACCATAAAAGTTAACCATGAAAATTATTATGGATCACAACAAGACATGTTACAGTTCATGTTCTGAATTATTTGTAAGAAGTGTTATTTTATTCGATAGTACCGACACCACATCATGAGATTACATGACCCTGTAAAAAAATAAATGAAATAAAAATTAGAAAATATAATAATTCATATGGAGTGAGGATATGCTCATATTTATGGGAAATATGTTGTACTCCCCAATAAATAATTATTGATCATGAGATACACACCGTGATAATCCAACATGATATCACAAAGGCCTTTATAAATGTCATTTTAATCTTGAGAAGGATCCTCTAGAAAGCACATTTTTGTTGTGAATAAACCTAGACAAGTCTTATTCAATCAAGATAAATCATCTCAATTAGAATATTAATCTCATGAAGACCCTTACAAAAGATGTCATGGCCTTGTGGGAGAGTGTTGAAATTTCAACATGGTTGGGTAAAATTTATTTGATCATTATTGGAATAATAAAAATACATATTGTGGAACATTATAATGGTGTATGATCATCATTAAAATCAATAGATTTCTTATAGCTGGATAATGTGAAGTGAATGAGAAGAAAACCCTCCACCAACTGTATAATACCCATTGGTATTGAAAAAATAAATTGAAATTCATGAAAGATTGTTTTTTGTAGATAATTATAACTATCATTTAAACATAATTTGTTATTCTATGAATTGATTTTAAAAAAATTATCATCTACTGTTGTGATTAGTAAGTTATTTTGAGTCTGATTGAATGATCTTTTTTTGGTGAATAGTATCATACCCTTATGAATAGTAATATGAATCATAATATGTCCCTTATGGATATTAAATCATATTATTGTTTTATTTTCATAATTTTATAAGATAAAGGGCTGTTGATTAATATTTAAAGGTGTTAAAAAATAAGTTATATATTTAATATAGTTATTTTGGATGAAGTTATGATTTTATATAAAAATTAAATAAATAAAAAATAGAAAATAATTTTCAAAAAATTGATTTTATTTTTAAATTCTACAAGTCGATAAATGGTAAGACTGAATATTTGATTTTTTTTAAATTGTGGAATTCTTTATGAATAGTAAAATATAATAAACTGTGAGAAATGATAAATACGAGTTTTTCTACATAATATTTGATGCAAGGATGATGTGATTCCACTTGGTTCAAATTCATATGGAATTATTATTATTTTGGGTCTTATACATCAAGACTATTCATAGTCTTTAGAAAAAATATTATGATAATAATTAAAATAATATAAAATCTCTCATCTTCTCCAATATAAATACCACCCCCATTCCCCTATTCCTATCACTTCTCTTAAACCTTGAGAATTGTATATGTTCTACCAAATTCACTCCCCAAGGATGTTACCCAAGTCCATGTCCTTATGTTCCCACCAAAAGTCCAAAACCAAATTCTTTAAAGAGGATCTCAAGGAGAAGAGATCAAGAGGAAAGAACCCTCTTCCTTTTTCATGTGTTTCCTTCCAATTCCATTTTTTCTCACACTATATTCCTAACCACTTATCAAGGAATTATGAAATATATTGAATATTATATATTATATATTTAATCATTTTCATGTAAAATATTTTTTATATTTCTTCCTCTCATCTCCCTCATATTCTAAAAATAAAAACACTGTCCACAACGTACTGATTTACCAAAATCGTGGACATTGTGTTTCAAATTTCCATTAAATCCTTCAATGGTTTTTATAGAACACATTAAATGGTTAATAAAAATTTAAATTGTATTGATTAAACTATTTTATGTTCTATAATGTACTTCTATTCGTGACATAAAAATATATAATGACACAAGTTCCTGATTATCGAGGAACGTCAAAAAATGGCTTAAACAAACATCAATACTGTTTTATCTAGTGATAAATCATCATATATGATAGAAAAAGGAGTTATGGTATCATTTTATATTCTATAAACATATTAATACCATTTCATTCTCCTTGTGTAATTTCATTTCCATACAACATGAAAATCAAATACAATCCATCCATGGAAATCATGTATAGAGCACACCCAAAAAAATTAAAGGAACAAAATACAACAAATGAAAGGGTGAAATGATGTTTTAAAATGATCATATAAGGTATTATAAAAATCAATATGTTTATTTAATATATTAATAAAACTATTTAAACAATTATACAGGAGGTTTAGAAATGATTTAGGTAAGACAACCTCGTAGTAAGGGAATTCAAAACCTCATTTCCATTCGTTGGGATAACCTTATACATCATTATTTATGTGGTATTAAATTTATTTTTGTGATTAATATTAGTTAAATGATGTTGAATTATGTTTATTTACATTTTATATAAATATTAAATCCACTCTATTAATTATAACATCAATTATATGTTATTTTTTAGGGTGTTTTCATTTGAAATATCTTATTAAAATTCTATTTTACTAAATTCAAAAGAAGTATTATTATTCAATTTTTCATATTGAATGACTATGTTCTGGTTCACAAGAATTTTTTATTACTAATTGTGGTACCTATATTTACATAATATATTATTTTATGTGTATGTTGGAGGTCGTCCGAATGTGTACTCCATGTGTAGCTATGATGGATAAACCATAAGGTAGTCGTGAGGCATACATTGTAAGGTATACATGAGGGCTCAAATAATAAAGTATTCATGAGGGTTACAATATAAGTTACTAATTCCAGAAGGTACATTTATGATTGTATTTATATTTTATATGTTTCATGTAAATTTCTTTGAAATATTACGTTTCACAAATTATGTTTATATGGGTGACATGTATGTCTTTTTGAAAATAACTTTATACATTTACAAGTATTCATAGACTAATGTTTCCTTTTTCTAAGTATTTTTATATCTCATACTGAGATTATTCTTCTCATCTATTTTTTTTAAAATTATTTTCAATGTTTATAAGTATGTGTAATAAAATTAAGTAATTCACGTTAAATTTTATGAATGGATTTTCAAAGAAATCATGTTTTATTTGAAAAGTTTGAATATTTTGAATGAAATGGATACTTTTTGTGGTACCTACTCTATATGAATATGGAATGTTAGGTATGTATTATTTAGTAATTCTCTAAAACCCTAAACTTGAAATGATTATCATTATTAATGTATGTTGGTTATTTAATTATATTCTAGAATATGTAATGTTATAAGGCTGAGTCCTTATAGTTTGTACGAGAGGATAATTTAGATAAATTTTGGGGATTTGGATGATGTTAATTGAATACCTTAAATGATTTTTATTATTCGTATAATTTTAAATGTTATAGCTATTAAATATTACTGTGTTTCTTCAAATAAGAAATGTTTGTCCATAATGGTTTCCCATATTAGAAATAGGGAAGCTAAAGTGGAATGACACCGAATGAATAATATCTATTTTAATTTATAGACTGAAATGGTAGAGGTTGGAATTGAGTAGTTCGTGATATTAATTTCTTAGCTAACACATGCAATAAATTTTTGGGTAATCCATTCAAGATAACAATCAAAGTTACCAAAAAGAAACATGATGATAGTAGAACACTTTTTGATACCACACCCTCTTGTTTTCAATGGATCTTGTATCCCAGTTGTGGCTGAAATATGGATAAAATACCTTCAAAAATATACTCATTGTTATGTGGTGTTCAGATAATCAAAAGGTATATATTACCATTTATCATTTTGAATGTGATGCTAATAAGTGGTGATCAATGGTCAAAAATATCATGGATATAAAGGAGATCGTTGCCTTATAGTTGGATGAATTTAGAAGTATTTTCCATGAAAAATATTTTTATATATTGGTGCAACCTAGGATGAAGAATAAATTCCATTAATTGAATCAAAAGGAGGAAGAATAATTCTCTATGTATGAAAAAACATCACTCGAATGGAGAGATATTCCCCAAATCTTATTACGGATCTTGATAGAAAATCAACCTCTTTTACTCAGGATTAAAGGAAAGGAGTCAAAAATCATTGGCCTCCCACGAACTAAAATTTTATGAGGAGCATGTATGATGTGCCAAGAGGTTAGAGATAGATTTCTCTAGTGATGATTAAAACATTGAAAATAAAGAGAAAAAGAGGTCCATATGGAAAGATATGGGTAAGAATAAACAAAATAAATATGGTGGTAAGAATGTCCAGTTTCTAGTTTGAGATGTGTGTCAGAAAAATCACCATGGGGAATGCCTTACCAAAACTGGGATGTGTTTTCCATGTGGTAAGTTTGGACATATGGCACGAGATTCTAATGATAATTATCCTACTATTACTATTAATGTAATAACTATAATGTTATTTAAATTTGGTGAGATGGTTAATTATTCAATTTCCTTCCAAAGGAGAGATCTAAATGGTGTAATAAAGCCATAATATAAGCAGAAAGGTGATGTGATATCCTTTGCAACTATGTTAGCAGAAGTCGGGCTATCCAGTGAAGTTGTATCATGTACCTTGTATGTTTACTTGTATTTTTCTAATGTTTATTTGATATAAGGTCTACTCATTCATTTATTTATGAGGAATTTGCTGATAAATTGAAAATATCACCTAAAAACTGAGAAAATAACTTAATGTTAAAACAAAAGAGGAAAATATTAGAGAAAATAATAATTATAAAAATCTTTATATTGTGGTATGTGTGAATACATTACCTAAAAACCGTATTATCGTTTCCCAATTAGTGGTTTATGTCATTATAGGTACGGATTTCATTTCTCTTTATCATTCTAAAATTGACTATAGAGATAAAGAATTTGTTTTTAAGAGTCATTTTAAATTTGTACACAAGAATGAACCCATAATATTGAAAACATATTAGGAAGTTGAGAAACTATTTATAGATGGACATCAATTTTATCTTTCTCATATTTTTTAAAACAAGGGAACAATTCTGATTAATGATGTGATAGTGGAAAATAAATATCTTGATGTTTTTCAGGATGAGTTACCTAGTTTAATACCTAATCGAGAAGTTGAATTAACAATATAATTAGTTCCTGATGCTAAGACAATTTCAATAACCCCATATTGAATATCCCAAATAGAAATTATTGAAAGGAAAAATCCATAGCATTAGTTTCTTGATAAAGGCTTCATTCATCTGAGCACATCACCATGGCGTGATCTTGTTTTGATCATTAAAATGAAACATGGTTCCATGAAACTTTTAATTTATTACTGATCCATGAATAATATCACTATTAAAAACATGTATCATTTTACTCATATCGATGACTTGTTTGATCAACTATAGGGAGATCAATACTATATCAATATTGATGAGATCTAGATACCCTTTTTTTGAAGGTGAATGAGGATGACTTAAAAAAAATAGATATCCGTACTATATATGGGAATTATGAATTTGTTGTTATATCGTTTGGGTTAAATAATTCACTTGTTGTGTTCATGGATCTTATGAATATAATATTTCTCGAGTTCATGGATACGATTATGGTTGTGTTTATTGATTACATAATGGTATTCTCTAAGAGTAAAGAAGAGAATAAACCACATTTAAGTATTGTTTTAAAAAATATAAATGAAATGAAACTGTATGAAAATTCCAAAAAGTGTGATTTTTGGTTGCAATATATTTCGTTTCATGGGCACATTGTAAATAAAATTGGAATAAAAGATTATCCTTCCAAACCCAAATTAGATGATGAATTTACAATACCAAAAAATGTAATATAAATTATTCGTTTTAATTGATGGTCTTGTTATTTCTAATGGATTTTTAAAAACATTGCACGGTTAACTAGATCTCTAACCAAGTTAGCACGAAAAGGATTTAAATTCATTTGTATAAAAGAATGTGATGTATTTTTCTTAACTGAAAAATAGATAGGTGAATTATCTAGGATTGTCTCTTCCTTCCAAAAATGGTGATTTTTCATCTGTAGTGATGCATCATTGATAGTACTTGGTTGTGATTTGATGAAAAATGATCAGGTAATTTCTTATGTTCTAAGACAACTAAAACCTCATGAGTTGAATTATCCCACAAATGATTTGGAATTGGAAGATATGGTTTTTTGAATTATAAATTTTGAAGAAATGTTTATATAGATCCCATTGTCAAATATATACTGACTATAAAACTCTGAAGTATATATTAACTCAAAATTAATTAAATATGATGCAGAGAAGATGAACTGAACTGATAAAGTATTACGATTGTATGTCAATTACCATCTAGAAAAATCAAACAATGTAAATGATACCTTGAGTACCAAACAAAATAAATCATTAACCATGATATGTTTGGATAATGATCACTTGAATATGGATTTGATAAATTTTTGTATATAAGTTTTTGGTGTAAAAAATATATCTGTTTTGTTTCAGGTTTTACTCCAGTCATCATTAATATATAGATTTAATAAAGCATATAAGGAAGAACATCATCTACATAAAAAGGTATAATTAGTTAAAATTGGTATGTTTCCAGAATAGAACCATGATATAGATCGTGTTTTGATATATAGAAAACGTTTTTGTGTGCCATGTGAATCCATTTTGAAAAAATATTTGTTGTGTGATGCTCGTAGTTCTCCATTTTTTGTTCATCCTAACAATACTAAGATGTATGATGACCTTGGGACGTATTTCAGGTGGCATGGGATGAAAATAAACATTTTTTATTTTACTATGAAATGATTGACATGTCAACATGTTAAATTAGGGAGGTAGTTTATGAAGGGGATGCTTCAGCCACTGGTAGTGATAGAATGGAAATTAGAGAATATTTCCATGGGCTTTATGGTGGGACTAGGTAAGACTTATCAAGGAAAGAATGTGATTTGGGTTATTTTTGATCGACCAAATAAATATACAAATTTTATTCTAATTCATGAAACATTGTGTTTAAATTATATTTCTTGACCTTACCTCAATGAGAATATTAGGTTACATGGATTTTCTATTTCTATTGTATCAAACCGGGATTATAAGTTCACTTATAATTTTTGGAAGGGCCTTTAGAAGTTGATGGGCACAAAATTAAATTTCAATACAACTTTTAATCCTTGATTAGATGGGATGTCAGAATGTGTGATTTAAAATTTGGAGGATATTCTTCAATCTTGTTCAATGGACTACCATGGAAGTTGGGATCAATATATTTCGTTATTTGAAGTTTCCTATAATTAAAATTTTCATTATAGTATAAAGATGGAATATTTTGAAGGATTTTATTGGAAGTAGTGTAAAACTCTATATTTTTTTGGTTGAAGTCAGGGAAAGGAACATTATGGGGACAGAATTAGTAAAGGAAGTGTCTGTGAAAGTGAACATGATCTATCGACACATGAGGACTACAGAATGTAGGCATAAAGGTAATGCAGAAAATAGGAGGAAATAATTTTCTTTTTAGGTAGGGGATTATTATTTTTTAATCTCCTGATAGAAAAGTGTATTTATTTTTAGAATGAAATGAAACATCTGACCATAGTTCATTGGAACTTTTTAAATTCTAGATAAAGTTCGACCATTCTCCGACTAGGTAACTTTTCCTCGGTGTTTAACTCAGTTACACAATGTTTTTCATGATTTCATATGAATAAATAAAGTGCAAGATTCATATCATGTATTGAGCCCAAAAGTAGTTCAGTTGTAAGAGAACCTTTCTTATGAAGAGAACCCTAATTAGATTCATTTTTAAAAATAACAAGTATTGTGGAATATGGTAATCTACCAGGTAAAGGGTTTTTTTGGAGAAATCACATGGTTGATGAAGCAACATGGGAGTCTAGAAATTCTAGAAGGGAAATGTACCCTCTCTTTGTTAATATGTAAACAAAATTATGAGGGAGAAATATCAATAAGGTGGGATAATGTTACACCCAATGTATTTAAAATATAAATTGATATTCTGGAATGTTTTTTATGGAGATTGTTATAAATATCCTTTAAACATAATTTATCGGCTTCTATGATTTGAATTAAAAAAATAATCATCTATAGTTGTTATCAATATGTTATTTGGAGTCTGATAAAACCAAATTGTTTTCTATGAATAGAAACAAACACTTATGATTAGTAATTTTAATAGTAATATGACCCTTATTAATAGTAAATCATATTATTATTTTATTTTTGTAATTTTATAACAAGATGAGATTTTTATGATTTTTTTTAAGGAGTTCAAAAAAGAGTTATAAATTTAAAATTGTTATTTTTGAATAAATTATTATTTTTTCCAAAAAATAAAATAATAATAATTGGAAAATTATATTCAAAAAATGGAGTTCATTTTTGAATTCTAAATGTTGAAAAAAATTTAGGTTTTATTTTTGGGATTTTTTAGAAATTCAAGAATTTTTAATGAATAGTAAAATACGATAAAATACAATAAATTCTAAATACTTGATTTACTGCATCTTAGGTGATGCAAGAATGATGTAGGATCACATGGTATGAACTCACATGCTATTATTAAGAATTATGGCCACATGAATGAACATTGTTCATAGTCTTGATAACAAAATATTATAATAATCATTAAAATAATGTAAAATCCCTCCCCTCCCCCACTATAAATACCACCCTCATTCATCTCTTCCCCTCTTAACTTTCAATCCTTGAGAATGGTCTACCTTATATAAAAGTTTATCCCCAAGTCTCTTCTCCACTTCCAAGGCCTTCTTGTCTCATCAAATGGCCGAAACCAATTGCTATAAGGAGGATCTCATGGAGAAGAGATCAAGAGGCAAGAATCCAATTACAATTTCCTATGTTTTCAATCCAATTACTTTCGTTTTTTATAATATATTCCCCTACACATATCCTAGAGGAATTAAATCTCTATAATATTATATATTCTATATCTTATCATGTTCGTGTAAATCATTCATCAACTTTATTCCTATCATATTCCTCTTAATATAATAATAAAAACATCATCAACAACATGCTTATTTACCAAAATCATGGAAAATGTGTTTCAAATTTCAATTACATTCTTCACAGCTTGTCATACAAAAAATTAAATGGTTTAATCAGAATATAAAGTTTATTTTTTATCTTATTTCATGTTCTTGAATGAACTTCTATTCATGACATAAAATTATATAATGAAACAAGTTAATGATTTTTGAGGAACTAGAAAAAATGATATAAACAAACATCAATAATGTTTTATCAAATGATCCATCATCATATATGATGATAAAAGTGTTGATGGTATCATTATATATTCTGGAAACATATTAATACCATTTCCTTCCACTTCTATAATTTCATTTCAATACAACAAGAAAATAAAATAAAAAACATCTATGGAAATCATGTAAAGAATTCCCTAAAAACAATAGAATAAATAAAATAATAATAATCAATGGTTGAAATGGAATTATTAAATTATAATATAAGGTATTATAAACAAGTATATGTTTAAATAAGATATTCATTACAATGTTTAACCATTATATATGAGTATTAATTAAATTTTATGTAAGAAAAACACATAGGTAAGGGAATTCTTAACATGATTTCCATTCTTTGGGTCAACCTTCTACTTCATCATTTACATGGTATTAAAATTAATTTTTTTTGGGATGAATTTTGGTTATTTTTTGTTTAATGTCTTTTATATATAGTTTATATATATATATATATATCACATCCACTCTATTAAGATTAACATCAATTATATGATATTTGTTAGGGGGTTTCTTTTAAAATTTCCTATTAGAAAGAATTTATAAAATTCAAAATCCATTTTTTATGCAATTTTTCATGTTTAATGATTATGTTATGCTTTATGGGAATTATTTATGATGAAAGGTGGGACCTGTATTTCCCTCCATTGCATTGGTTATGTGTAATTTGGAGGTCGTCCGTGTGGTTACTCCATGTGTAGCTACTACGTTTAGAACATAAGGTTACTATATGTGTTACATTTTAAGGTAAATGTGAGGGTTAGAAATCACAAGTTAGCCATGAGGGTTAAAATATAATTAATTATTTCCCCAAGATACATTAATGGTTCTATTTTTGTGTTATATGTTTTTATGAAATCGTTTGGAAATCTCACGTTTCACAAAGTTTATATGGGTGACAATTATGACTTTTTTAAAATGATTTAATACTTTTACAAGTATTCATTGAAAAATGTTTTATTTTATCCTCCATTTTATATCCCTTATTGAGATTTTTGTTCTCATAAAATGTTTTTAAAAGATATTTATAGGTTATAAGGAAGTGTAAGACAAATAAGGAATCCATGTTAAATGTTATGACGATTTTTCAAAAAAATCATATTTTATTTGAAGAATTTTTATATTTTGGAAGAAATTAATACAATTATTATGGAATATTATATATATTAATGTGGAATGTTAATTATGTATTATATCCCAATACACTAATGTTATAAACATGAAAATATCAAAATTATGAAAGGATGTGAGTTCTTAACTTAAATTCATGATTATGTAATATTATAAGTCCGATTCATTATAAACTCTGTCTAAATTATGAAAGATGTGGGATACACAATAAATCATAAAGGTATGGTCGATATAGATATAAATTCCTCAACCTTATCATAAAACGAATCATGGTCGATCACACTAGAGTGCATAGGAGTGGACTTGTTGGTGTGACTAGACTTTGGATCACAAAGGTCTACCTCAAAGTATAATATGGGGAATGACATAATGGATCACGCATCAGGAATATGTGTTTTGTGTGGTAACTCTTTAGATTATTTGATGGACTTATATAGTGTCATCTAGATCATATGAAGGATAACACACATGCCAAATGGGTCACATGATAACAAACACAAGAAAACACAAGAAAAACTAAGAACATATAAAATAAATGTGGGAATAATGACATAAAAAATAGGAGACTTAAATGAAAATAGATGCACTATTATTTCTCCACATTTCATAATCAATCAAGATCTTGCAACAATATTAAGACATGATTCCCTGATCATGTGACACTCTATAAACATGAAATATAGATAATAATATTTCACTTGTAATTGTCAATGAAAGCTACACTACACTCTCCATTCATTTCACCCAAGCCATGTGAATCCCTATAGGATTTACTTCCAAATCTTGTGAATACCTCCAAATATATAGCCCATGATTTTTTTTACACCAGGATATGTTATCAAGGTCTTATAATTTCAATAAGAATTGTTAGTCAATTCATGTAGCACCCCCTGGACATGTCATCCTATATTATGCAGTTATCTTAAAACAATGAAAAACATCCTAAAAAATTTATAGTGTACATATGGTACATGTCATATGATTCCTTGAAGGAATTCCACCCATGTATAGTGGTGTACTCTATAATTTCCATTGAAGTCTTTTAATGTTTTATAGGCTTCCCATCGATGTCTTTTGACACCCTCTAGATATATAATCCTTCATCAAATGAAAAACATTATGCTTTTTAGCCTTAATCGTATGATGGCCTCAAGACATTCCATTTAAATTATGTGGTGTCCAATGGGAATGTCAAATGAATAATGAGATTGAATTTTGAAACATCTTTAATGCAAAGGTAAATGTATAAAAATCTTTATACTTTTTTGGTTGAAAATCCAACATGTTGGGAAGCCAATAAGGCCATGTTAAGAAGGAATCCACAGAAAAGATAACCAATTTTTGGAATAATTTAGACATAAACCCAAAATGAACAAAACTACGAAGACTTTGATTCCATCAAAAACAAGTAACATATTGTAATTCTTTCTATTTCCCACACCATAGTGGTCATTTACTTCATCATTCCTTACCGTTTCAGGCCGACCTCCAATGTTATTTCACACCTGATGTTTCCCGATGACCCTATATTCTTTCTCAGTTCCATTCAGAGGTCCATCAAAGGAATCAAAATTATTATTCAGATATATAAGAAGTGGAGTGGACATCGTGTTAATATGGAGAATAATAGATTATTTATTTCCCATAGATGTTTGGGAAGATAGGTGAGTAATGTTGAACAAAGTCATGGTATTCTCAAAAAATCATTTTTATTTGACTACAATGGTCCTCTGATTTATTCATTCAGCCTTAAGGTTAATCATTTTTATAATATTGTGTCCAAAACCTCTAATCAGATTTCCAAATGGAAAACAGATTCATATCTTTCAGTGGCATGATCCCTCTTATTATATATGTTCTTTATTCAATTCACATAAATGTTATATATTTTCTCATGGTCCCAAAGGGTGCCTTACATAATATTGAATGTATTTTTAACTCCTTCATTTGGGACACACACTTTGATGGGAGACTTCAATATTAATCATGGCAGAAATTGGAAGGACCTGCCCAAGAGGGAGGCATCAATGTGAATGATCTGGCCACTACCATGAAATGCGTGCGTGGGAAACATTATTAGGAGGCCATTGATGGGGATATTCTATATGGACAATTCATTCCAAACAAATATGGTAGGAATACTGACACAGTTAGGGGGAATTCATCTCCACTATGGTGTATTATCAAGTTGCATATTGATACACTTCTGGAGCATAGTATATTTATTATCGGGATGGGTGACATCGGTTTGTGGCACCACAACAGTGATGGAACCAAATTAGCCTTCCATGGGTGTCTGGTTCATGATATCTCCTTCAAACAGGACAGTATATTTCCTCACTTTATCAATGTCATTTTGGATAACATGTCGTGAAAGTTATTCGAGTCAACTATTATGAACAATGACACAGACTGCTGTATTTTTTATACTTCACTTGTAGGTGTTTTCTCTAGAAAACGATACCAGCAATTACTAGTAAATTATTCTATTGCAGATGATTGAGGTGACTTGCTATCATTTAAGGACGTTCGGGCCAAACTGAAATTCCTTTTATGTTGTGTAAGGAACAAGGCTTTGTCCACTGATGATAATGTGAAATATTGTGGAATTTCCTGGTGTCCAAATGTACATATTGTTCTGATAGCCAGGACGAATCTACAACCCACTTATTCATTTAATGTGAATTGACTTGTGAGGTCTAGGAAGTATTAGCTGATTCTAACAACTTCTCTCTTCAGGACGATAACATCATCGACTTTCTCCTTGCATGTTTTCTAGGGGATGATACAATTATTGAAAAAAGGAAAAGGTGGAAGACTTGCTGGCATGTCGATAGATCGTCTAGAATGCCCACAATTTTGTGAGGCATGATGGTATCATCACTTCATGGACATCTCTCTTATTCAGAACGATGTCCATGATTTTTGATCTCATACACCTCTTTAAAAATGGTGAAGGGACCCCTATTCCATGTTTTTTTGGTGGCTAGAACGCTCGATCCCAGAAACAAACAAGGGAATTTGGTGCATTGGATTCCACCTATCACCGGCATCAAACTCAACTTAGGTGGTGCCTATGGGATGGGTTAATTCATGGGGGGGTTATATTCAAGGATTATAATGGCTCTGTAATCCAATATTTTTTTAACACTTTATGGGAGCATAAACACTCTTCAGGTATAGGTGAATGTAATGCTCTCCAAACATATTCTTTGTGGTGAGAAGAATATCACCCTATTAACCATTGAAATTGATTCCATAGTTATTCATAATGCTCTTAAATGTCGTGGTAATACAACATGGTGCATCACATATACTATCCATATGTGTCATTATCTCATTGCCAGCAATTTGTGGATTCTTCACACATGGCGAGCGGGCAATAGAGTCGTATGTTTTCATGCCTCTAGGGCTGTCTCTAGTGATGGGTTCACATGCTACTCCAATCTTGGGTCCACCTGTCTAAGATCATGGCTCTTGTCAATGGGGATTCCCTTGGTCTCCATTAATTTAGACCCCTATTAATTGCCTTCTATGATCTGTCTCTACCTCTCTCTATAATGTTTATTTTGTTTTAATAAAATCCAAATTCTTTGGTGGTGGTGGTAGTAGATTGAGGGGTAAACTGGACAAAAATATCTCTAGTTCCTCTCATAACGAAGATATTTAATATTCCATTCTATGGACTGACCTCAAATTGTCATTTACCTTATTGAAAATCCATCGAAGCATCTAAAATTTGAACAATCATGACCATATATCTCCAATTATATTATAATTTGTTCCCATCCATCAACAGATTAAAAGGTCAACTAAACTATTTATAATCTAAGTGTATCCATTGAAAAGAAATATTAAATTCTTTCCTGTGTCCCATGAATCATGTCAAAACCCTATAAGGGTTTCATAAATGCATATATACCACAAATTTATGTATGAAAAATTATTAATTTGTATCCATTGTTTCTTATAATGATCATGGAACTTGTTCTCTCCGGGATTGAAAAAAACAATACAATTCACATCATGAATTTCCACCATATGATGAAAATTTAGTTTGTAATCTCTAATTGTTGGCATGATATTACATACCTCGTACAAGGGTATCATGCTAGGGGTATTTCCTAAGGGAATTATCGAACTATGATGACTCTAATTCCTTCCATTACCAGGATTAATAAGACGCATACCTAAGGATAAATATCAATAGCCAGTGACTATGTTACCTCGTATATATTAATTTAAAATGATGTTTAATGACATGTGTTCCTAAACTACATGGGTTTTGATTCTTTTTATAAAACTGGACATACAGGATGCCTCAGAAAAGTTCAATCACATCCCAAAGATATTAATCACCTCCTTGGATGATAATAAACATCAAAGTGTGTGGTAATATGGAATTAAAATAAAAGTAGCTACTCAATAATGGGAGATTGATGAAAAACCATAGATAAATATAGATGGGATATTTTTTATACCAACCTTTTTCATGGATGTATTCCTAACATGATCTCTTATATAGTATCTAGACCAAGAAGAGATTCATGAATATATCATAAATCTATAAGAGAGTCTTAGATTAGGAAACTATTTCACCCAAAAATGGTGTGATGGGGTGGACCTAACATCAACTTAGACAATGAGTGTCTCAATGCATCATTGGTATTGAAATTCAAAAGTATATCCTACATTTGGAAAGTAGGCCTGTTCTCAGTTATGGATGCAGGAGCCATTGGGAGTTTTTTGGAATACCAAAATGGTAAACCCAATGTGAATAATTTTATAGATATCTACCCACCCATAATAAATATTTTGGGAAAATATTTTTTCTCCTAATTCCCATTAAATTATTACCATTATTAAATAATAGGGTCAAATTTGTTCAGTCATTATAGAATGATCCCATTTGGTATGGTTTTTCTAATTACGAGAACAATGTTATAATGATTATACCATGAATGATTATGAAATAATAAATATGGGTCATATTATATAATAATGTTTAATTTTATATTTTTAATAATTTAGTAATTATTATTAAATAATAAAATCATTCCATAATCATACATACACAATTAATTCTATCAATTTATTATTTAGGTTACTCTACCCACCCACATGAATGATGCTATGAATTTTTATCATGAAAGGTTATATACACATAATTTTTGGAAATATATAATATTTGTATAATAATTTTTTATTTTTTCAATAATGGGTATATAATTATTTCAATATCAATATTATTTGAAAACCTTCTTAATGATAATGGTTACAAAAATAATCACATCTTAAATTTTGTCTCTACGAATCACACGTCAATATTCCCAGGGATGGACAAGAAACTACCTAAACTAGTAAGTGACATTTAGATATACCACCTTAATAATTATATAGGTCAATAGCTTATAAATATGTAGTTTTTACCAAAATAGATATACAAAAGAGAACAATGACTAGTCAAAAATAATAATTTACCAATATTTAATACTAAATAAAAATAGTAAAAAAGAATGAAACAAATGAACATAAATGATTTATATAAAAGGAAATAAATATGACAAATGTTATATCATATATTTTTACAAATACTATAGTTATTAAATAAGAATTTATAGTTCACTCTAACAAGAATAAATCTAAATTGAGTGGTTTTTTAGTCTCAACTACATTTCTAGAGTATTATTAATTCCCATTTCACCTTGGGTTTAAAAGATTATTTTATTATAACATATAAAGATTAAATATTGGAATTTCTTTTTATTCCTTATTTAATATTATTTTAATAATAAAATAAATATTCCATGACTATTTTTATACTTTTTAATGATTTTTTAGTAAAGAATAATTCAAATCCTAATTAGATGAGAATTTGTTACTCCATGTTGATATGTACACTTTAAACTAATGTTTTCCATTATTTTTTTAATAAATATATAATATATTCATGGGAATATTGAAATTTAACATTACCAATTTTAAAATAGATTATAATTCTCTATAACTATAATGTGTACTTGAGTAATGGTTTTTTAAATATTGAAAAGACTCTTCCTTCCAATTTATTGTATTTTACCTTTAATTTAAAATTTATTTTAGAAAATATTCAATAATTTTCTAATTATCTATTGATTTTATTATGTTTTCATCTATTATTTTAAAATGAATTTCATATTCCTATAATGAAAACTGTTTTCCATAGTGATTCGTAAGTATGTCATTTTAGAACAATGTCAAAAATGTTTTATGGAATCTCTTTTCATGGTTTTAATATTATTGTTTATTAATAACCAAAATATCTTTGTCTTCTGAAATAATTTTCATGACCATACTTTAACTAATTTTATTCAATATTTATAATATTTAATTTATAATGAAAATTGAGGTAATGTTATTTTTTTATAATTTTATACCATTTAGAAATGATACGTAACCCATTCTAATTTTCATACTCTTTCATGATAATATGATTTTTTATTTTTATGTGGAATAAATAATATTGGATTATCATTAAGTGATTTGTGGAGTCTGATATCCCTATCTAGAATTCATTGGACAATGATTTATACCTAATTGGATGAAAATTAAGTGTATGTACATTATCTACTTTCATCTTTGTTCCTAACATTGAGCACGAACACAATTATTGTTTAGATTTAGTCACAATTTTGTGTGTGTGAATGATTTCATTGTGATTTTTTAAATGTTTGTATATTCCAATGCCTTGGTTCATTCCACACTCTAATATTATGATGAAATTTCATGGTATATGCATTTTATTTTTTCATGATAGAAATTTTATGACTGTATGTCCTCATGCCATGATGATTATCTATTATAATTTAATGATTATTTTAATAATATATTTCTATAATGCTCATCTTACCCCACATTTTCATGTTCTTATATTTTTTTAATTGTTTATATGATTTCCATTACTCATTTAGTCTGTTCACTTCTTCATTATTTTTCCACATCCCCTCGAAACCATATGTAAGACTGCATATGTAACACTATAAGATTATAATATATGACATCCTCTAAATTGACAAAATGTGTTACTTAGATTTCTCCACATGAATCACTAAACAAAATGAAACACATATATATTCACATCAACATATAAATATAATATATGAAGACTAACACCATGATATTGAATTATTAGGAATTTATAGAAATAGTGACTTTACTAAATATTTATATGATGAAAATGAATTCTATTTTTAATATGATAGAAAATAAATTGGTACATCTAAAATGACCACTATGATCATTTTATACATAGAAACATACATATGATAATATATCCTTTCTATGATACAGACTTTTATATTTTAGGAACATCTGACTAATTATGGTTAAAAATATTTTATATGAATAATGTATTATAAATTATATTATTAGTAAATGATAATAAATATAAATCAAAATGGTTAATTTTCTTAAAAATCAGTTTTACATTATAAATTATTTTCAGTTATATTTCACCATTAGTATTTAAATGCAATATTTATAAAATTTAAAATATTATTTGTTCTTGAAATGAATTTTTTTTGGGTTTCATTATATATATATATATTTTAATATAATTTTATTAAATTTTGTAAAAATAAAATATTTTTAGGTGAATTGTGAAAAATATTATTTTTAAAAAACATTAATTTTATAAAATTATTATATAATTATGAATTAAAAAGTGATAAATAACTTTAATAAGAAATAATATTAATTTTATAAGATTATTTATAATTTTAATCATGTTTTTATTTTTAAAACACATAATTTTGATTTTTAATTCTATATAATATTATCTCCAACTATTTGTTTACTAGATTATAAAGTTTAATATATAAAAAATTCTATCACTTTTAAAAATTGAATCAATTGAATATAAAAATACACTTTGAATCAATTTTTTTAAATTATTTAATGAGGACCACTTTATTTTTTGGAAGAAAAGAAAGGTTTTATATGGTAAAAACCAGTTACAACTTTAATAGGTAAAATGGTAAATCTAATAAACCACGAGTTAATAAGATTGAAAAATATTAAATACATGAATAGAATTAATTGGATCAATTTAGTAATAAAATCAACTCTTCCCCCACACCATTATTCCCAAATATTTTTTCCACTTTTCATGTTTAAAAAGTGAACCACATGTATTTTGTTGAAATATTTATAAAAAATCTATTCTCAACACATTTAAAAGAGACCTCTTACCCCTCACTTTACTCACTCTTAAAAACTATAAATCATCCTAAAATACATCATTTTCCTTCTTATAAATTAATATTTAACTCTCTTGAGATTTTTGTTTAATTATTTTGGAATAATACAACCAATACCAAGGGATATTTCAAGGATGATAAAAGGTGCTCAAGATGATTAGTCTTTTTGTAATAATTTAAATATTTTTATTAATGTTATACAAATATTATTCTCAAATAAATTTTTAATAAATATGATTTAGATATATAATTAATGTTTTTATTCCATGGAAATAATCGTTAATCCCAATTTCATATATTTATTATTAAAAAAAACACATAAATCTGGCATTATGTCGACTGCCATCTCCCTAATCAAACATGTTTCATTTTCCATCAATGACATAAATTAATGTAATAAAAACTTAGTTTTATGAAAAATATGATATTTATATAGTAATTATGAATCTGAATCATTATTCTATATTATTACATTTTCCCATTCATTGGAATATGAAATCATCTACATTGTGTATATTTGGACTATCGCCACCATGGATTGAATAAGTTTCATTTTTATTTTTAGCTACACCTTTAATGGAAATTAAAGATAATGAGATGGATTGATAAAATTTAGGTTTATTATAACATTATAGTTTATCAATGAAGATTTGGAAAATATATTACTGATATGATCATCAAATTAATATCATTAATTCAATCACTTAAAATGAGAGAACACCAAAGAAAATCATATCATCATTCAATATAATGACATTATATAAATTAATAGATCTTTATAAACAATTAAAAAACATATAAACCACACTAATATACACTAATTGATATCATAATTCTTTTTATACTAATATTACCACTAAACTAGCACTAAACAATCCATTAATCATAGCAGTTACATGTTTTGATCGGTTTAATCAAACACACGAACAATTATATAAATTTATATCATAGATAATGATGTGATGTTTTTTACTTCTATAAAATGATATAAATTTTGAAAAAATATATATTATAATATGGTTATATCAACACTTAAATAATTAATTAATAATTCTAATTTTGATTATTAAGAATCACAGAAACATGGTTATCGCTGATTTCATCATCAAGGATCATAACCAAAACATCCATCAAATGCAATTATATATTTATAAAATATCATGTAAAACCTATTGTAGTACAATATATTTTCTAATTATTATTATTTTTGTTATACAATATATTTCAATAGTACTTTTATGAATCTAGATTAATGCAAGGAAGATTATATAGACCTGTTGTTCAAAATTGGTAAAAACATAGTAAACTATATATGCAAAAAACAATTATAAATGTGGATTATAAATGGTTATAGTTATGAATAAGGTTATTTAGTGTGTTTCTAATTGATTTTATTTAATTATCCATGACTTTATGTGGATTATTTTAATAAATCACGAACATGTAAGGTGTTTTAATATGAAATTCCACTCTTTGAGAAGTGTTTTGTATTGTGAAACTAATTTAATTTAGGTTGTGTATATTAAAGAAATTTGAGAAGTTTAATAATGAATTATAGTATATTTATGGTATTACATTCTCAATTACAATCCCTCTTCTTCCTGAGGTTTTGATTAAAATACAACTCAAGTCATATGGGTCATCTTGATCTCAAATTCATTGACACTTGTTATATGTTAAGAACCATGATACCTATTCATAGAGTTATAATGATTTACATTATATGAATTTTTTATAATTTATTTCCTTATATCTTAGTTGATTTATAATAAAATCACATTCCCTTATTCATGTCACCATTTATTTAGTTATTTCCTATGTTGTAAGGAATTTTCGTAACTAAAATACCATTAATTGATTTATGATAATTCTATTAAAATTTTTAATTATTAGATTGGTAAATTCATTCATTTTGATGTAACATATAGTATTATATCTTTTTATTGGAATATACATTCTTACCATGTTAACACAGTGAGAAACATTTATCACTTCTTGGGTTATGTTCAAATCCATCTAGTCACATTTTTCTCATGGTTGATTACAATTTTTCTATTTCATTAGTAACATATCGATATAATAATTTATCTATATAGTTTGATAAAAAAATTAAATAACACATATTTGATAATTTTCACCTTTAATAAAATTAATTATATAGATATGGGGAAATGTGTTTTCATTTTAGATGTTTTTATTCATGTTTGGATGATTATTTATATGTTGAAAATGTTTTCTTTAACAATCCTCCTTCCCTCTCATGATGGGTTTTGAACAGGAAAACCCTTTTATCCATTATTTTTTATTTATACATTGATGATTAATTAAATGTTGAAATATTATTGTTTAAACACTCCCATATTCATTCTAATAGGTCATGATAATGTTTTTACATTTATTGAAAAAAAAAATTATTGGAAAAGTATACAATGAATATTTAATTTATTTTCTCACATAAGGAATGAATTATAAATGAAAAAGTGATGTTTATGGCCCAATATTATATATTCCTTCAATGCATTGATATGTATCATGGGAAAATATTTTTGGTTATTTTCTGTGTTCATGAAAAATTAAACGGGATTCCATAACTATGGTCCTGATGACATAAATGATTTCCGAGCATTGGTAATGATTGAAAGGATGATTTATTGGAAGAGGACATGAAGGTAAGATAAATATATAAATCATTATTCATTTCATTCGTATGAGATCAGTATTAATGATATCCATGTTTTCATTTTTATCTTGTAGATAACATTCTGTTAGTGTTAGTTTATTATAAAATTAATAAAATATTTATTAAATTCCATATTATTTATAATAATACTATGTTTTTTAAAACCTCTACTATATGATATATTTAATTAGAATTTATGCTCACACATTCTCATATATCAATTTTTTCATCTGATTAGCATTTTACCTGTTTTGACCTTAAACTCATCTTGGTTTTCCCCGCCATTGGGATTGAGAGTATACCTATAATGGTGATGTAATGGATTTGTTGGACATTTAACTTTATCTATATTTTTCTTAATGATTCATGAAGAATTCATGTTGTGTAAGTATTACAATATCCAATATGAGAAAGGGTATTCGTGTTGTTAAGGTTTCATGTCGTTTAAAATTGGATTCACGCTGTGACTTAATTAAATAAAAGTTTTTTTAATCCGAGTCAATGGATTTTTCTACATACATGTACACCATGGATTTCACGGTGTGTAACTATATTACACTCTGTAAAGTAGCCTTCATCCCATTTTAAAAATGGATGACCAACAGTTTGTTGGTGAATTATTCACCAAACATCTTGTACCTTGAACTAAAACTCACCCACATGATTTTTCAGGCCTCCTATACAACTAGATTCATCTGTTCGACACTCATTCCCCATTTTGGTTGTGGTGTATCTCTATGTGTGAGTAACCATTACACTCCTTCATTACCTTTGTCTATGGTATCACTACTTGGTGGTTTATTTTGATCCATTGGTATAAGGTTGGTGATTATTCTTAGTTTCTTCCTAGATTAATTATTGGATCTTATTCTATATTTATTTTCATCCATTGGTCATGTTGTGGTGGGTATTCTTCATTGAGGGACTTCATTGACTTTGTTGGGATTCATTGATTTTGGATTCTGTTGCAGGGGTGTGAAACCAATGTTTCGAGGTTGGTGGTTCCATTTGTAACCTATGTGGATGGACATGAATGTTTTTCTTTAGAAACTATTTTTATATGGAAATTGGAATGATTGTTTTGTGTGCATTAAAAATTGTTATTAAAGAAAAAAATTCCCATGGTTATTGATAAATGTATACAAAATGTGTATTTTCCATGAAATGAAATTGTATTTGTTAAATGGGTTTGAAATGGTTCTCAAAGAATAGAAATGAATGGTTAAAAGGTACACATGGGTTACCTTGGGTACTTAGATGTATGTTTTAGATTTGGGACATCATCCATTATTTTATGATTATCATAGAGGTTTATACTGGTTCTTTCCTATGCTTCAAAGGCACATTGTTCTAGTTGACCTATATTAGCATTTGAGGGGGAGGGGTAGTGTAAGGTCCAGACCTTATTACATAGATAATCATGAATTCAGTAAACGAACACATCAATTTACATTTAGGATCATTTCATGTTTAGTGATTTAATGAATTGGGACATAATTCATTAATAACAATACACATTGTTACAGAGTGGATACCATAAAAATAGTTCTATTTTCTAAAAAATGTAAATCATTAAACCATAAAACATGATTACTTGACAATTATTCAACATTTAACATGGATTACTTTTTTTTATTCTAAATTCATTAACCTGTGAAAATCATTTAAAACATGGGATGAGCACAAAAACATAGTAAGGGATCTAAAAAGAAGGAAGGAACACATTAGTCTATGTATACTAGTACCATCTGAAATCACTATCAAAAGACATAATTATCACCTGTATATATATAATTTTTTTGTGAAACATTAGATTTCCACAATACATGAGAACATATGTAGAACCATATAGTTATCTTGGTGAATTTCATACATAATCTTGTAACCCTCTGGGCTACCTTATAATCTAAAACTTTCTTGTCTACCTTGGTATTTTTGTAACCATCGCAGTTATACTTAGATTAACCATATAGCGAACCTCGAAATTCCTTATATTACAAGATTTGGAGGAAGATATATGCCCCATACTTAATCATAAACAATTCCCTATAACCATAACATATTTATACTGCATGAATAATATCATTAAAACATTGATTTCGAATTTTTTTAAATCATAAATTTAAAAGAGGATTTTAAATGAAAATCCACATACAAATATCATACAATTGAAGAGAGACTTAATAGAGTTGATGGAATATGTATATACACTGTTATTAGACATAATTAAACATAATAAAAGCAAAAAAAATCACACAATTAATTTTAATACCAAAAAAATAAAAAATTAGAAGATTAACCTAAAGAATGGAAATCGGGTTAAGAAATCCCTTAAAAAAATTGGCAGCCTAACGGATATGCAACATGGTTTTAGAATTTATTAAAAAGAGAGGGGAAAAGGGTCACACATCCATAAATGAATAATAATACATAATAGATCAAGAATAATAAAAAAATAAGAACATGGTATGGAAACATTAATGTGATAAAACATAAAAGAAAACATTAATAGAAAACAGTAAGAAATTGATAATTTTATTACCTTGAAGAAAAACTCCTAAAACATGAAGGTTGCGACCTTGGGGGATTGAAAAAAAACATGGGAGGACTACTTGGGAGGTAAGGAGGCTAGATATTTGATTATGAGTAATTTTGAATGATGTTAATGAAGTAATGGGTTGGTATTTATACAAAAAGCGAGGGATTATTTTAATAATTTTCATGGGACACCTCATTAGTGGTATTTGAAAAACCATGACTTTGCCCATGGAATAAGACACATGGGACACCTCTTGACCTATTTTACTATAAACAATTTGATAAGATTTATTACATCATTATTACCTCATTAATGATGTCATTAAGGCATCAAAACTCAAAAACTAAATTTTTTACTATTCACTAAAAAATAAACTCTTTCATTTAAATCTGAAGTGCCCAGATCAGTGTGAATCACTGAGAGGGGGAGGGGTGAATTAGTGATCCCTTAAAAATTTTTACTAAATGATTCCTTTATCAATTAAACCTCTATGGATGGTTAAATCCTCGATCCACTCTTCTTGTATCTCTCACCTTTCCTCGAATGATGCAGTAAATGTATAGGCACTGGACACAAGGATTTACAAGGTTCGGCACCAAAGGCCTACGTCCTTACCATGTTGGTTATACGCCCCAACATGGTTTCTTCCATTATAATCTGTTATTATTAGAATGGTCGATACAGAGTCCCACGGTATCTCTCCTGAGTCCCACAGGAGGGTCTTTATACTGCGTCTCACAGTGTTACCAGAGTCCCACTGGCCTGCTCCAGAATCCCACTGAAGACATCTTCTACCCTGAGTCTCACAGGGGGCTTCTCCTAGATCCTTGAGTCACACAAGTAGCTCTTATTCTCTTTAATCTTCTTCAAGTATCTTCAGCAGTCTGGGATAAAGACTGCTGGCCTTTCTCTTCACTTCTGATCACTAGATCAGGTCTTCTTGTCTTGCTCAGGATTTATCTCCTTCTTCTCAGGATGACCTGGCTTCTCTCTTCAAGAATCTTCAACAGCCTCTGAAAAGGTCTGTTGGTATTGCTCAAAACTTCTAATCACTTCTGTTGATCAGGGTCTTCTCAATTACTGAAAACTCAGGCAGCTGATGACTTTAACTTCAGTCTGGCTTCAGTCTCACTTCAGTTCAACTTCATGCACTGAGTGCATGGAATCTCCGGTTCCTCATGCACTGATTGCATGGCCTCATAATTCTCTTCAAGAACTCTTGGTCTTGGACTCCTCAAATTCAGACAGCCCGATTTAGCTTTGTTCACATGTGCACGTGCATGCATGCAAGCATACACTCCCCTTCTTCTTCTTTTGGTGTAATAAACCCATAAAGGGTGTAACACTTTTAGCACACACCTTCTTCCTGTCCTTCACACATTTTATTCCTTTTGATTACACACTTAAATGTGTGTTGTACTTTAGTGTGAGAGTCTTCCTCTAATTCTAAGTGTGTACATAGTTCTTAGTGCACACACTAGGTTCGTCCATCACTTGTTTAGCAGACACAATTTGTTCTTAGTTTTTCACACACTTAAGCTTGGCCTCTTTCCTCTTCTTGCACACACACGGCTTGGACTTCTTTGTTCTTGTTTAGCACTCACAAGCCGTAGGGCCTTCTTCACTTGGCACACACACAAGGCTAGGCTTTTTGTTCACTTTTCTTGCACACACTTGGTTGCGGCCTTCTCCAATTCTTAAAAACACACAATGTGTAGTCTCGGCCTCTCCTTCTTGCACACACCCAAAACTATGGACTTCACTTCTTTTAAGCACACACAAGGCTCGGGTCTTCCTCCTCTGCTTGCACACACACACTAGGTGTGCCTTGTCTTCACCCGAACCACTGCCACATGGGAGGCGCTCAAGTGGTGTGCCCTTCTTATCTTCACAGCCGCACAAGGTGCACTGGCAAGGTGTGAGGTGCAAGGGCCTCCTCCTCTTCTCAACCGCCGCGCAAGTGTGCAAGGTGCAACACCGCGGGCTCCTTCCTCCTGCCACACAAGTGTGCTGGCAGAGAGGGTGGCAAGAGACCCGAGCACGCAAGTATGCGGCTCGGCTCCTTCCTGTCGCGCAAGGGGTGCGCGCAGGGGACTTCCCTTCACCTCTTTCGCGCAAGGGATGCGCAAAAGGGACTTCACGAAGCCAAAAATGGCTCCGGGATTCTCTGCCGTGCAGAGGACGCGCAACTCAATTCTTCGTGAGGCAAGGCACTCGCGGGACTCCACAACGTTTTAGCAAAGCCCTCCAATGCCTCGGGATCTCCTTTTATAGGCACAAAAATGCCTCATATCTTCCGTGTGAGATATCTTGAATCCCCGAGATTTTCAGGCTTTTAAAATCTTCAAAATCTTGATTTTTATCTTTCTGTCAAACGCAGGTTCCATTTTTATTTTTCTCTACGTGCATGCGACTTAGAACGCATGCAAGACCTCTTCTCTTCTATCCCATACAAAACACGAACACCACATGGCCTCAGCACATTCTTTTGCCTCGACCGAACTCCAATTTCACCATTTATTTCATGCAAGTATATTTTTATGCATGGATGGGTTCGGTTTGGCCAGACGAGCACGAGGGAGCCTTCAGTTTCATCAGAGGTGGTCGGAAACATGATTTGGCTTGCTTGGAGGGCCACTGGTTCAGGCGGCGTCACGGGAGGTGCCTCGGCCAAGCTCGAGGAAGGGGATGATGTGGCATCCGTCGGATCAGGAGTTTGAAATACATCGGATGGCCGCGATCAAAAGATCTCGCGCGGGATCGATCGTGCGGTCGAGATCTGGTGCGCGATCGATCGAGCGACCAGGATTCCCTCCGTGGCAAAATCCCGCGTCCCACATCAAAACGAAGCGTAGTTTTTCCGCGGCTTATCAACCTAGCGCTCCCCCAGCCGACTCAATTGAACCTCCAACCTCCACGGTGCCGCCCCACACCGTGTTCTCTCTGCAGGCGCGCTCTTGCGCCCACCCCTGTCACTCGGGCGTGCCACTGGCGCCCACTATGCACACACGGGCATGCTCCTCGCGCTCACGATGCGCGGGCTTCATCACCGCGTGGCCTCGGGGCTTATACACGGCCCCGACCTCTCTCGGGCTGGCCCCATGAAATCCCCTTGGGCGTGGTGACCTAGTCCCACATGTTCCTTGGGTTGAACCCTTAAGGCTGGCCCTTGGTGGCTTCCTTTTTTCTAGAGTAGAGACTTAGGGACTTTGTATAAAAACAAAGTAACCCATGTTCAAATGCCAAATACCACTCATTCCAAGCCATTTTTCTTCATTTCCTTAAGAACTCCTCATTCTTCTTCTTCATTAGAATTCCTCCAATTCTCTTCAACATTTATTCATTACTTAGGAATGGAATTCACGAAGGTTCATCTTCACTCTTCATGCATTGTTAAGACAATGCATGGTCAACTAACAATGTTGTAACATTGTATCCACTTGATACAAGTTCTTGGAACTTAAAGACCAGCTCAACAATCGTCTGATGTAATGATGATATTCCATCATCATCCATTCTTCAAGTGGTGTAACTTAGTATCATCTTGATATAAGTATTGAAACATTAAGATCAGTTCTTCAATCGTCTGATATACATAGAGAATGTTTCAACCACAACATCCTATGTCACTTAGTGAATCTCTTAAGTGACATGCATCTTAGTACCATGGCCATTCTCCTTTCCTCACCAACACCATCACATCCTTTGTCATTCACATATTGAAACTCCTTGACATCCATCCATTCATTCCTTGACAACAACATACCTCATTGACAACAAATGCAACACAATGCAGTTCAATCTCCCCCTTTGTATTTTTTGGCAATACACTAGAGCACATATGAATGGGTCAATATGTGTGCCAATATTTTCTCCCCCTTATTGGCAATCAAATGCAAAGGTGTGGTGTGTTTCTCTTCAAAATATTTCTTCCTCCCTTTGAATAGCATCTTCTTGAAAATCACTAAGAGAGGGATGATGTCACATGTTCTTCTTTAGCAAAGAACCTTTAGTAAATCATCTCTAAGTCTACCTGGTCTAACCCGGTGTATAAAACAAGAGTGATGTAACCAAGATTTTTCAATGCTGTCCACAATTCACTGTACATGTGAGATCATGCTTCAGGGGGTTTGAAATTTTTCAGATATATCAATGAATTGCTAAATCCTACACATACTTCACCAAACTCATTAGAAAGTTCAATGCAAAAATAATGCTCCCCATTTCAACCATTTGTCTTCAATCAATACTCCCCCTTAATTTTCATGATGAATACAATTAAGAAACAAGGGATGAATGTATGATTGGAATACCTTCACATTTCTCAAGATGGTATTAAATCTCAGAATCCCATCTTCTACAGATTGGCTCCCCCTCAAGGGGTGCACTCCATTCTGTCCAAACCACTCTCCAGATGAGAATGATCATCATCTTCAATTACCGGCAATGTTAGCACATGTAAATACCAGAAGTATAAGGGAATAAGATGGAACCTCCTTGGTTCATCAATGTGAACAACAAGGTTGAGAAGATTCTCTCAACCGAGATGTCCCATTTTCACCATTCTTCACACTTGCACATTTGATCTTCAATGATGTTTGTGCTGATGTGGATCTCAACACCTCTTTAACTTCTTTGTGTGTGACTCTTGTATTTCTAGGTGCATTTTGAGCACTAGAGTCTCCTGGTGCAATCTTCATTCTTTTGAATAATCCCTTCTGAGATGGAATGAATATCATGCATTTATCACTAGTATGTCCAGCTTGATTGCACCTCACACACAGAACTTGATCCTCATGTGAAATCTTTTTCTTTCCTTTTGCCTTAGAAATTGCCAGAACTTCATCTTCATCTCTTTGCATATCTTTGGTAAGTTGCAACATATTTGGCTATATGACTAGTAAGTCACTTGGAAGTGTGGCCTCAGTTCTGGATATTCCACATGGTTCCTTCGATGCTTTCAAGCTACCTTTTTTAGGCAACTTGTTTTCAATCAATCCCTTCTGCTTCTTTTGGATTGATCATCTGTTTGAGTCCAGTATGCCTCTATTGAATTTCATGGCTTCTTTACAAAGATCCATGATATGTACTTTCTTTCCACAGTAGAAGCATTTCTTCTTGGTGGTCCTTCTGGATGCATCACACTTCTTGGATTTAGACTCCAAGGTCTTCTCTTCCTTTTTCATAATCTTCTTGGGAGCATCTTCAGCTTTCTTCTGCTTGCTTCCCAAGGATTCTTTCTAAGCCAGGTTCTGTGATCTTTTCTTCTTTTGAGCTCTGGATACAGTTGGAGATTGACATGTATCTTTTTGACCACTTTTGCAATCATCCCAGATGTTGTCAAGTAATCCAAATCTATTTGCAGTAAACAGATGTCTCTGGACCTGTGGATGCTGCTTCTTTTCTTCTGGCTTGCTCCCCCTTGGCATGGGCTTCCTTTATGCTTTGACATTCAGCAGATTGTACCAACAATCCTTTGCACAGTGCACATACTTGTTACAACACCAACACTGACCCACAAATCTTGACCTCTTCAGTACTTCTGATTGTTGGGTACTTTTCTTGACTTACTGTGTTGTTTCAGGAGAGCATTCTTTCTTCACTTTCTTCATCCATACTTTTTTGGATTCATTCTTCCATCCTGCACTTTTAGTAGAAACACTCTTAGAAGCATGAGTACAAGATGATATGGATGGTACCTTTTTTTTAGAATATGTTGCCCTTTCATTATAGGATGTCTTTATTTTAGAATCATCCTTCTCAAATCTCACTTGAGTGGAAACATTTCTTCTTCCAGCTGACTGGGAGGTTTCAGCTTTGGGTGATTGCTGATTTTTCAATATCACCTCCAGTCTTAAGCTTTTCACATTGAGAGAGTTCTTCTCATCCTCAACAAATCTTAGCCAACCTTACCATTTTTCTTCCAGCTGTTTCATCTGGTCTTCATGCACCTTCTTCAATTCTAGCAATGAATTGTCAAGCTCCTTCACCATTTTGACTTTGTCTTCGAGTTGAGCATCTCTGACATTCATTGACACTTTGTGCCTCTTTTCCTGTGCATGGAAAACATCTTTGACCATTGTCTTAAAGAATTATTTCTCAGAAAGGCTTCTTTGCAATTCGTCAGCAGTGTCTTCATATCTTTCATTGCAAAGAGAAATAGTTTCATCTTTAGCCTTCACCAGCTTTCTCAGAGTGTTGGTTATGCCAACCCATTTTGCCAATTGATCTTCCATTGCATTGACTTCTTCTTCTAACTGTAATTTTTCTTCTTGAAGATCAAGGATGCCTGTAGCTATACACATTGCCACTTCCTTGGGGACTGTCTTCTGAAGATATTCGATTGCACTTTGAAGATATTTTATTGTTCCAACTTCATCACAGCTAGGACAGGCTTTCTTCATCTTCTTGGCCTGTTCCTTCTTTCTATTTTTCTGAGTCTTGGCAGATATCTCCATTTGAGGCTGGTCGCTCATTTCCTCAAATCTGCACTTCATAAAGACTCCCTTGGATCTTTTAGAGGTAACCTCGCTCTGATACCAATTGAAGTGCCCAGATCAGTGTGAATCACTGAGAGGGGGAGGGGGTGAATCAGTGATCCCTTAAAACTTTTTACTAATTGATTCCTTTATCAATTAAACCTCTATGGATGGTTAAAGCCTCGATCCACTATTCTTGTATCTCTCACCTTTCCTCGAATGATGCAGTAAATGTAAAGGCATTGGACACAAGGATTTCCAAGGTTCGGCACCAAAGGCCTACGTCCTTTCCATGTTGGTTATACGCCCCAACATGGTTTCTTCCATTATAATCTGTTAGTATTAAAATGGTCGATACAGAGTCCCACTGTATCTCTCCTGAGTCCCACATGAGGGTCTTTATACTGTGTCTCACAGTGTTACCAGAGTCCCACTGGCCTGCTCCAGAATCCCACGGAAGACTTCTTCCACCCTGAGTCTCACAGGGGGCTTCTCCTGGCTCCTCGAGTCACACGAGTATCTCTTCTTCTCTTTAAGCTTCTTCAAGTATCTTCAGCAGTCTGGGATAAAGACTGCTGGCCTTGCTCTTCACTTATGATCACTAGATCAGGTCTTCTCGTCTTGCTCATGATTTATCTCCTTCTTCTCAGGATGACCAGGCTTCTCTCTTCAAGAATCTTCAACAGCCTCTGAAAAGGTCTGTTGGTCTTGCTCAAAACTTCTGATCACTTCTGTTGATCAGGGTCTTCTCAATTACTGAAAACTCAGGCAGCTGATGACTTTAACTTCAGTCTGGCTTCAGTCTCACTTCAGTTCAACTTCATGCACTGAGTGCATGGAATCTCTGGTTCCTCATGCACTGATTGCATGGCCTCTTAATTCTCTTCAAGAACTCTTGGTCTTGGAATCCTCAAATGCACACAGCCTGATTTAGCTTTGTTCACGTGTGCACGTGCATGCATGCAAGCATGCACTCCCCTTCTTCTTCTCTTGGTGCAATAAACCCACAAAGGGTGTAACACTTTTAGCACACACCTTCTTCCCGTCCTTCACACATTTTATTCCTTTTGATTACACACTTAAATGTGTGTTGTACTTTTGTGTGAGAGTCTTCCTCTTTTTCTAAGTGTGTACATAGTTCTTAGTGCACACACTAAGTTCGGCCTTCACTTGTTTAGCACACACAATTTGTTCTTCGTTTTGCAGACACTTAAGATTGGCCTCTTTCCTCTTCTTGCACACACACGGCTTGGCCTTCTTTGTTCTTGTTTAGAACTCACAAGCCGTAGGGCCTTCTTCACTTGGCACACACACAAGGCTAGGCTTTTTGTTCACTTTTCTTGCACACACTTGGTTGTGGCCTTCTCTAATTCTTAAACACACACAATGTGTAGTCTCGGCCTCTCCTTCTTGTACACACCCAAGACTATGGACTTCACTTCTTTTAAGCACAAACAAGGCTCGGGTCTTCCTCCTCTGCTTGCACACACAGACTAGGTGTGCCTTTTCTTCACCCGAACCACTGCCGCATGGGAGGCGCGCAAGTGGTGTTCCCTTCTTCTCTTCACAGCCGCACAAGGTGCACTGGCAAGGTGGGAGGTGCAAGGGCCTCCTCCTCTTCTCAACCGCCATGCAAGTGTGCAAGGTGCAACACCGCGGGCTCCTTCCTCCTGCCACGCAAGTGTGCGGGCAGAGAGGGTGGCAAGAGACTCGAGCACGCAAGTATGCGGCTCGGCTCCTTCTTGTCGTGCAAGGGGTGCGCGCAGGGGACTTCCCTTCACCTCTTTCGTGCAAGGGATGCGCAAAAGGGACTTCATGAAGCCAAAAATGGCTCTGTGCTTCTCTGCCGCGTAGAGGACGCGCAGCTCAATTCTTCGCGAGGCAAGGCACTCGCGGGACTCCACAACGTTTCAGCAAATCACTCCAATGCCTCAGGCTCTCCTTTTATAGGCAGAGGAATGCCTCAGATCTTCTGCGTGAGATATATTGAATCCTCGAGATAATCTGGCTTTTAAAATCTTCAAAATCATGATTTTTATCTTTCTGTCAAACGCGGGTTCCATTTTTATTTTTCTCTACGTGCATGCGACTTAGAAACCATGCACGACCTCTTCTCTTCTATCCCATGCAAAACACAAACTCCACATGGCCTCGGCACATTCTTTTGCCTCAGCCGAACTCCAATTTCACCATTTGTTGCATGAAGGTATATTTTTATGCGTGGATGGGTTCGGTTTGGCCAGACGAGCACGAGGGAGCCTTCAGTTTCATCAGAGGTGGTCGGAAACTTGATTTGGCTTGCTCGGAGGGCCACTGGTTCAGGCGGCGTCACGGGAGGTGCCTCGGCCAAGCTCGATGAAGGGGATGATGCGGCAGCCGTCGGATCAGGAGTTTGAAATACATCGAATGGCCGCGATCAGAAGATCTCGCGCGGGATCGATCGTGCGGTCGAGATCTGGCGCGCGATCGATCGAGCGGCCAGGATTCGCTCCACGGCAAAATCTCGCGTCCCACATCGAAATGAAGCGCGGTTTGTTCGCGGCTTATCAACCTAGCGCTCCCCCAGTCGGCTTAATTGAACCCCCAACCTCCACGGTGCCGCCCCGCACCATGTTCTCTCTGCGGGCACACTCTTGCGCCCACCCCTGCCACTCGGGCACGCCACTGGCGCCCACTATGCACACACGGGCGCGCTCCTCGCGCTCACGCTGCGCGGGCTTCATCCCCGCGTGGCCTCGGGGCTTATACACGGCCCCGGCCTCTCTCGGGCTGGCCCCATGGGATCCCCTTGGGCGTGGTGACCTTGTCCCACATGTGCCTTGGGATGACCCCTTAAGGCTGGCCCTTGGTGGCTTCCTTTTTGCTAGAGTAGAGACTTAGGGACTTTGTATAAAAACAAAGTAACCCATGTTCAAATGCCAAATGCCACTCATTCCAAGCCATTATTCTTCATTTCCTTAAGAACTCCTCATTCTTCTTCTTCAATATAATTCCTCCAATTCTCTTCAACATTTATTCATTACTTAGGAATGGAATTCACGAAGTTTCATCTTCACTCTTCATGCATTGTTAAGACAATGCATGGTCTACTAACAATGGTGTAACATTGTATCCACTTGATACAAGTTCTTGGAACTTAAAGACCAGCTCAACAATCGTCTGATGTAATGATGATGTTCCATCATCATCCATTCTTCAAGTGGTGTAACTTAGTATCATCTTGATACAAGTATTGAAAAATTAAGATCAGTTCTTCAATCGTCTGATATACATAGAGAATGTTTCAACCACAACATCCTATGTCACTTAGTGAACCTCCTAAGTGACATGCATCTTAGTACCATGGCCATTCTCCTTTCCTCACCAACACCATCACATCCTTTGTAATTCACATATTGAAACTCCTTGACATCCATCCATTCATTCCTTGAAAACAACATACCTCATTGACAACAAATGCAACACAGTGCACTTCAAAATCCCTAAAATTTTCCATAATCATTTATTGATGTGTAGAATTCAAAATGAAGTCCATTTTTTGAAAATACTTTTTTAAATAATTTTCCTTTTATTTTTAAATAAAATAATACTTAAATAAAAAAGTAATAATTTAAAAACTATAATTGTTTTCATATAACATTGAAATATTAATCAATATGTCAATATCATAAATCATTAAGATAATAAAATAATAATACATTTTATTATTCCATAGATTCATATTACTATTAAAATTATATTAATATTACTATTAATAAGGGTATGTTACTATTCACCAAAAAAACATGTTGGTTCCAATAGACTCCAAATAACATACAGAACACAATTGTATTTGACCATTTCTTGAAATTCAAAACATCGAAGTAGTAAAATTAATTTTATAGTCTATTTATAAATATATAATTTAAACAAAATTTCAATCATTTTAATTTATTTTTATGAAATACTCGGGGTGTTACTTTATCCCCAAATTTGGGAAATTGCATCCTTTCAATTTTATTTACCTATTAAAAAAATGAGGGTACCTTTACCTGATATAATTTTTAGACTTCCTTATTGCTTCTTCAACAATTTGGTTTCTCCACAAAAAATATATCTGGTGGATTACCTTATTCCACAATACGTGTTCCCTTCAATTAAGAATCTAAACTGGTTTTTTCTAATAAAAATGGCTCTCTTCCAACTGAACTACTTCAGGGCTCAAGGCATGTGATGAATCTGGATTATACATTCCCAACATCGAAACATAAAAAACAATATGTAACTGAGACAAACTCAATGGAAAAACTACTCAGTATGAAATTCTTCCAACTTTCTCTAAGATTTCAAAAGGAATGATGAACCATGGACATAGCTTCCCTTTCTCACTAAAACACATCACACTTTTCCATTGAGTTATTTTAAGGAAAACATGATCACTAAACTCGAATGATAAGTCATTCCTTATGTTATCTACACAACTTTATTGGTTGCTCTGAGCTGTCCTCATGGGCTACGGGATCATCTTCATTTTCTTTATCACTTCCTTTACTAATTCTGGCCCCATCAACATTCTTTCTCTGAATTCATCACAAAATTCTAGAGTTCGACACCACATTCCATACAAAGACTAAAAAGGTGCCATATGTATACTAGAATGAAAACTGTTATTATAAGAAAACACAACTTAATAAATATGTTGATCCCAACTTCCTTGGTAGTCTATTGAACACGATCAAAGCATATCGTCAAAAGTTTGAATAATTCATCTTGACTGCCCATCCGGTTTAGGATGAAAAGTTGTACTGAAATTTAACAATGTGCCCAAGGACTTTTGAAGTCCCTTCTAAATGTTAGAACTGAACCCAGGATCCTAGTCAGATACAATAGAAAGAGGAACTCCATGTAACTGGACAGTCTCTGTGAGGTAAAATTGAGAAAGGTAATCCAAATAGATTTTATATTGAATAGAAATAAATGTGTTGATTTTGTTAGTCAATCCACAACAAAAATAATTCATTTTTACCTCGAGATGTCATAGGTAGTCCTACCATAAAGTCCATGGATAAATTCTCTAATTTGCAGTCTAGCACTGGAAAATGATGAAGCAACCCCTTTGGTAACATCCGCTCTTATTCAAGCTGTATACATTTCAACCATTTCATTGTCAAATCAACAATATCTCTTTTCATTCCATCCCACCAATAATTATATTGTAGGTCTATGTACATCATTGTACTGCCAGTATGAACTGAAAATGGAGAACTAAGACCTTCACAGAATAATTATTTATTCAACTGGGAATAAAAAGAAACACGCATCCTTTTACCAAATCATAAAACTCGATCCTTATCAAGGTTAAATTTGAGCAACATCCCACTATGACCAATTATGCCTTTTTCTATAGCTCACAGTATTTTGGATGATCATGCTTAATTCTGTCTAATAACAAATATTGCACTGAAACCTGAAAAAAAATGTGTTCTCTACACCAAAAAGTTCTAAGACAAAATTCATCAAATCATTAATCTAGGGGTCATGTTTTCAACGTAACATGGTTAATGATGCACGATGTTATGGACTCGTGGAATCTTCCATTTGGTTTTCTTATCCAAGATAGTAACTGATCATGCTATTATAAAACATTATCATTTCAAGCCATATTTTATGCCTCATGTTTAATTCTTTCTGAGTGAATATATACATTAGAATATTATGGGCAGTATATATTTGACATTTGGCTACATATAAATGAAGCCTAAAAATTTTCAATGTAAAAAACCACAGCTGCAAATTCAAAATCATGTCTGGGATAATTTAACTCATGATGGTTTAGTTGTCTTGAAACATAAGTAATTAACTGATCATTCTGAAATAAAATTCAACTATGTCCCTTCAAAGAATCATCACTATAGATGAAAAATCACCATTTCTTGAAGGTAAGGCCCAAACTCTATCATTTACCAATATCCTCATCAGTTACTGAAAATAGACATCACATTCCACTGTCAAAACAAATTTAACCCCTTTCCATGTTAACTGTATTCTCCTCCAAGTTAATTTATTTTTAAGACCCACTTTTATGGAAAAAAGTGGGAAACTAGCATGACAACAACACATCATGTAAATAAGTAGAAAATGGAACTGTAGGAGACCAACGTCAAAATATTGGATGCGGCTACCCTGAATAATTTCTAGGATAGGTCGCTTACCTTTTTTCTAGGCTCTTCATTGATGATCACTTCAAAATTAAAGGCCAACTTGTCCCAAACTTGTATGAACTCATCCATTGTAATATTCTTTTAATTTAAACCTCTCGTCAAAATTAAGTGATGTTTTTTGATCCAAGAGGCCTACTCCATGCCTAAAATTATATAAAATGGTCTTCCATTAACCCATTTCTCATCCTTCTATGAGGCCTGAATGAGAAGAACCCCTTCCACCATCACATCTTCATAGGACATTAAGAGGTCCCATGAGTTTTCTGAAACTGCAAAATCCTCCCCTCATACTGCCGAAGTCTCTCACATAATGATCACTGAATGATCCTATAATCCACTTTCATGATTTTCATCTCCGTGCGTGGAAGAAAGACCGAACTCTGATGTATTCTGCATAGGGGTCTAAACTGAAACCAAAACCCCTTCTCTTTTCATGAAAGAAACCCCTAGAATAGCTTCTGTGACATTGCATTTGGCCTTGTTTTCCTATCTATTAACTATAGTCATTGGAGTGCCCGAATAATCTTTGCATGGTCTGGATTTCACCCAATACTTATGATCTAAAAGGATTCCACATAGGAGGTTTCCGTGTTTCCTTTTCCTTGAACTGAATAAAACTAATGTCTCTTGCTCATAGTCTGCACTAATATGAGAGACCCCCTCTTGTTAGCTTGAGGCCTCATCTTCTACACTCGATTCCTCCTCATTTGAGTGTCTACTCTAGACATGCTTATGCTTCCACCTGGGAATGGTCATATTCCATCCTTCGGGATCTTTATTTTCTTTCCCTACCTCATCCAACAGTGAGAACCAATTATGAACCTTAGTCGGCATTGAAGCCTTGTGAAAAAGGGTCACCTGGGAAAGTGGCTCATACACATTAAGAATATGAGACTCCTTTAGCGCCCAAAAATCGGCCTAAGAAACCACACCTCTAGGTTCTGAAATTTGTCCAATTATTTGGCCACCCCTTACAACCTTAACTTCCTCGGAAAAGGATAAGGGTGACTAACCTCCACCTAGGTGAAATGATACACCTTTTCCACCACCACCAACTCCTTCGGCCATTGACTCCTTTGCAAGTCCTACCAGCAAGTTCCCATTCAGCAAAGTAGCACCAGCTTCATTCTCTTTTCCACCTGAAATATTACCTATTGTATCCACAACATGATCACCACATAGAATGGACAATTTAAGATCACACTTCATCTTGCAAAACACTTCACTCACCTTTGGTTCAAGAGATGGAAAGCTTACATGTTTTTTCAGCACTAGTACACCAAGAGTAGTATTAGAGTATGTGATATCATTCACCCCAATTTTCCTCCCATGCTTAGAGAGATGACAAATAGAATCCCCATGACTCAACTGAAGACATACTGAGCAGTTATCAACCCAGGATTCAAAAACAACATCTTTCCTAAATCGGAACTCCACACAAACCAAGATCCAAACCGACTCAACCAGTGACTTTGAGACATCCACCTCAACACATATCCTTGGATAAATTGGGTGGCACATCAAAGAAGTTAATCTATCCAAATAGAGGTAGTGACCATCCATATTTCATATCATTTGAATAATCATAGGGTTTGTAAAAGGTAAGGGAATCTTAGGGAAACTAACCAATGTCACTACAAGGGATGAATACCAGTTCATATAGACATTGTATGACCAATAGTAGAGGAAAAATTTACATTAAATGCATATTATAGGATCCCTGAATCATGCACAAATCAGGTCCTCTTATGAAGTGAAGAGAATCATAAGGTGACATTTATAGTGGAGTCCGATAACCTCATGGTCTCATAAATCCCACTTATCGAAGACAAATCGTCAAAATAATCCTCCGAGGGTCTTCTATGATTGAATAGAGCCACAAGAGTTAGCATCAGGATAATTGATACTTCAGAGAACTTCATGGTAGAAATCGAGATCTGAGGTCACCAAAACGCAAATCAGGAACATTCAGACAAAGAGAGATTGTCATGAAATCAAGGGGTGATTAAGGTTAGAAAAAGGAAAAAAGGGGATCTTCATATCTGGAGGTGGCATATTCTGGCCATCCTATCCTATTCCTCCTCTAGGAAGGGGGGGATGCTTCGATGGACATCAATGCCGGGCAGAGATGTCATCGTCCTTGACCATCATCAGAGCTCTGAATCCCCCACTTTCAAAATGAAAAATAGTTCTTTTTGTGTTAACTTATTTATCTGGATACATAACCGATAAATGTTCTCAACAATTGGTCTTTAATAACATACTAATCCATAAATACTACAAATATCTGTAACATTTTTGGGTTTTGTCCATTCATCAACCACTTTGTTTTGGTATGATCAATAGTTATTCCATCCTTATTTATAGTGGGCCCATGAAATAAAATCTGTTGCAACCAAAAATCCCAGTTTTTAAATTTTCTACCTAGATTTTTTTAAAAGTTTTTAAAACAAACCATAGATTTTTTTCATAATCTTATTTATTTTTATAACATACCAAAATTTCATCATTATATACAACCACAAAAGTATCCAAGAACTCGCGAAATACTCTATTCATAATATTAATGAATACTTTAGTTGCATTAGTTAACCCAAATGTCATAACAACAAATTCCTAATTCCCATATATAGTATGAAATGGTGTTTTTTGGATATCATCCTCCTTTACCTATAGATATTGGTATCATGATTCTCGTGTTAATCATGGAAAAGTATTGAGCTCCCTAGATCTAATCAATCAATTTATGGATACGAGGCAAAAGATACTTGTTTTTAATAGTGATGTTATTCAATGCTCTAAAATCAATGAAAAGCCTCATTGAACCATATTTATTTCTAACAATCAAAACAAGATATCCCCATGGTGAAGTGCTAGGATTAATGAATCATTTAACATGAAAATCCTACAATAAATATTTCATTACCGAAAGATCTATTTGATCCATACGATATGGGGGTTTTGAAATTGGCTTAGCATCAAGATCTAAGTCAAATTTGAATTCAACTTCCTGATCATGTATGACACTAGGTAACTGATCTGGAAAAACATCAAGGTATTCATTTACCATCGGCACATCATTAATCTAAACAGTTCCCTTGTTTTCAACAATATGAGAAATATAAATTTCTTTTCCATCTTTCAATATTTTATCAACTTCCTGGCATGTTATCAATTATATGTGTTAATTCATGCAAACAAACTAAAAACCTTTCTGAAAAACAACTTCTTTACCTCTGCATTCAATCTTAGCATGATAAACAGAAAGCCAATCCATTCCCAGAATAATATCAAAATCAACTATGGGTAAAACAATTGTGTTTTAAGGTAAAGTCTTTACACAGAACAAAACAGAAAGATTCTTATAATTCATATTTTCTATAATATTTTCCCCCTAGAGTTTTAATAAAAATTTTGGGTCACATTTTTTGAGTTGATATTCTCAATTTACCCAAATCATTCTCAAAGATGAAGGAATTTGTAGACCCCATATCAAACAAAACATTAGGAAAATCAGAGTGAACAAAAAAATTACCTGATACAGCTCCATTAGATGGAATGACATCTGTTGATGTTGTCGCAAAGGTTCTCACTACACCTTTCTTTTTATAGTCTGGATTCATTACATCATCCAGATCCTTCTTTGGGTAGGGATTTTCATAATGACCCATCTCACCACATTTATAACGCATCACAGTTAACTTATCAGGATTATTATTCGGATCATTTTCATTTAAATCTCGGGCCATATGTCCAAACATACCACATTAAAAACACTCCCCAGTTTTTCTAAGACATTCCACTGGGTGTTTCTTGCCTCACTTTTCAGCAACTCAAAAATGTAATTTATTAACATAAAAATTCAATGGTTGATTCTTACCCATATCTTTCCACATGTACCTCTTCTTATCCTTGTTTCAAAAATGCACGTGATCATTAGAAAACTTTATCTCTATCCTCTTAGTACATCGTACATGTTTCTCAAAACATTTGAATTCACGGGAGGCCAACGCCCTTCGATTCCAAGGCATCAGTCCTAAGTAAAACCGGTTGATTTCGCTATCAAAACCACGAATAAGATTTGGAGCATACCTCGCTAGTCGGGTGAAGTTCACTTCTCACATAGCCACTGAATCCTCTTCCTTTTGAATCATTTGAAGGAATTTCTTCTCCATCCCAATTCGCACCACTATAGGACAAAAATTCAAGGAATAGACTCTTAAATTCATCCCACTCAAGGGCATAAAAATCCGCTCTACCCCTGCTATTCCTTACCATTTACCACCACTGATCTACTTCACCTAAAAAATGATAAATGGAAAGACTTACCTTTGGATTGTCTGAAAATCCCATAACATCGAATATCTTATCAAGGTCTTTGATCCATCCTTCTACTGCTACTGGGTTAGAAGATCCATTAAAATCATGAGGGCGTTGTCTCATAAAATCTTCCACTACTATCATGTTCTGTTGTGGTACCTTTTTTTGTTCTTTTGCATGGATGACACCACCATTTATTGCCTACATTAGTTGAGCCATTACTCTCACAAACTGCTCAGTTCCAATCCCTACCATTCCTGACTATAAATTTGTAAACATGTCATTATATTGGTGACTTTCTTCTTCAGTATACTAATTAAATATGAAGACGACCATTCTGAAAAAACATATCTTAGATGATGAAACATGGTAATAATTAAATTATATAAACTTTCAAATTAATAATAGATTAAAAATCATTTCTGCTATTATGTTTACATCATCCTAACCCCAAAAGTTTTCTAAACCTTCTTCAGTTACCATCTATATGGACCCGAACTTATTATATACATAATCTTGAATTTTGTCAAGAGAACACTTCCTTTTACCTTGAGGATCTTTTCCTGTTTTGAGCTTTAGACAATAGAGTCATAATTTATTCATAACAATACACATTGTTACAGTGTGGGTTCCATAAAAACAATATCTATTTTTTTCAAAATGTTAAACATTAAAACATAAAACATGATTCCTTAAAAATTCATCGAAATTTATCATGGCTTTCTACTTGGTATTATACATCCACTAAACTGTGTAAATCATTTCAAACAAGGGATGAGCATAAAAACTCAGTAAGGGATGTAAAAAAGAAGGAATGAACACATTAGTCTATGAATAATTGTAATGTATGAAATCACTTTCAGAAGACATACATATCACCTGTATATATATACTTACATTGTGAAACATGAGATTTATACAATAAATAAGTAAATAAGTTGAACCATAAAGGTATATTGGGTAATTAATAACATAATATTGTAATTCTCATGTCTAAATTATAATTTATAACCCTTACAGCTACCAACATCATTCTATTTTCCACCAGAAAGATTACCCGTTGTAGCCACAACATGATCACCACACAGAATGGAAAATTTAAGATCACACTTCAGCTTGCAAAACACATCACTGACCTTCGGTTGAAGAGATGGAAAGATTACATGTTTTTTCAGCACTAGTACACCAAGAGTAGTATCAGAGTATTTGTTCTCATGCACCCCAATTTGACTCCCATACTTAGAGTGATGACAAATAGCATCCCCATGACTCAATCGAACACATACTGAGCAGTGATCAACCCAGCATTCAAAATCAACAGCTTGCCTACATCGGAACTCTGCACCAACCAAGATCCAAACCCACTCAACCGGTGACTTTGAGATATCCACGTCAACACAGATCCTTTGATAAATTGGGTGGAACATCAAAGAAGTTAATCTGTCCAAACAGAGGTAGTGACCCTCCATATTTCATATCATTCGAAAAATCGCAGGATTTGATGTCACGACCCATCCTCGGGGCCTGTGCTGTGACTACCCCAAGCCCGCCTTCCATAGGCCAGGGGCTGGCGACTAGCACTAAGGCGTAAATACTGGTAAAAAGGGAAGTAATTTACTTTGTAAAGTAAACAAACACCACAGATCAAGCAAGCAATAGAAGTAAACACTAAGTAAAAACTAGGTACAACAGTAAGTGTGGAAAAGTAAGTGGGCCAGAATACAAACCCAAACTTAAAGTAAAGTACAACTGGAAAGTTAAAATAGTAACTGAAAGTAATGCCACAGCCTTGAGTCATCCACTGGAAGTCCCACCTCAAGGGTGGGTACATATAGCCTCCACAGCTCCTCGGGTCCAACTGTCCACTCCGTGTGCGTCCCGCCCAATGGTCCATCTCTAGGTACCAACCTGCTCTGCAAGCCTCAACCACGATCAGTGTTGTTCGTCGTTTGTGACCAAAACAATGTGGTGCGGGAAAAGCCAATGCAGGGGTGAGTATAAGCTACTCAGTAGGGACCCAGAGACCCCTATAGGTCTCCCAGAATCCACAAAGGATAATCCAAAATGGAAAGATATAATCACAGAGTAACATCTGAGTCTAATTAGGTATATGCCCATACATATACCTAAGTAATCAAATTCCAGTTTGTTCCAACCTCCGAGCCCAAGTTTGATCACATCCACACAGGAAATCACAACTTGGTCCACACAGTAAAGCATAACAGAATCCACACTGGAAAGCAAGTCAAGATTCAGCTCACACGGGTATACTTCTTCGTATGACGATAGAGATGATCAGATATAGCCACTGATTCATCTAAGCCATCGGTCCCACAAAGGATCGATAGATACTAACCCCCGCAATGACCCAAAAAGGATCTGACTCACGCAGGATAGATAGGTAACTAACCCCCGCAATGACCCACACAGGATCAGACCCACACAGGATCTGTAGGCGCTGGCCCACACAAGACCGCTGAGCGTTGACCCACATAGGATCTGACCCACACAGGATTTGTAGCACTGATCCACTTAGGATCACTGAGTTTTGTAGTCGTCTCCGCCGGATCCACGGAGGATTTCTGCACAGTCGCCATCGTTGTCACAGTCGCAACAAGCTCTAGGGTTCCCGCACACAGCAAGCTCATTCGGGAGGGTCTGCTCCACGAGCCGAGAGGCTGATACATCAACTGAAACATAGTCTGGAGTTGATGTATCCAAAATATCCGTATCGTCAACAGGAATGCAATGTCATAGACGGCGCATTAATCGGACGCCCGGTCTGAGAGTTATTGGATTTTTCGTCCCAGGGGCTCGGATGGTTTTTAAGTCAAAACCAACCTGACTATACTCCAATTGTGTCCAATAGTCGAGCAGAGTAAGCCAAAAGGTCTGTCTCACTTAGAGGAATCCAACAATGTTGACGGCACATCAATCGGACATCCGGAGCTCATGTTATAAGCGTTTCCGCTCTGAGGGTCTGGTTGGTTTCAAGTAACAACCAACCCGGACGAACCCAAAGTTCTCCAAAACCCTGAGTGCAGTATACCGAAAGGACCATCTCGATATTGGGATCGCGTCGCAACTGATGGTGCATCGATCGGAGGCCCGTAGATCATGTTATTGGCAACAGACCGAAAGAGGTTCGGTATTAGGGGGTTCGGGCCCGGTCCGACCCGGCCCGATACCCCCAGGGTCGGCCCGAAATGGGTCGACCCGGACCGGGTCTGGGTCCAGCACGCTTGGGCATGGCCCAGCCCGGCCCGACGGCTCAGCCAGGCACCCTGGCGCTGGCCGGGGAGCCAGGCGGCCGGCTCGGCTGTTACGGCCGAGCGAAGAGGGGGGGGGGGGGCTCCGCCCCCCGAGTTGAGAACCCACGGCCCCCATGTGGGGGGCCGCACCTGCTGGCCGACTAGGGGTTACAAACCTCCGGTTTTTCCCTGACCGGTCGGCCCGCTCTGGCTGGCCGGCTGCTGCAGCCACGGGACCGGCAAGGGCCTGTCCCTCTGTTCCGACGCCGGCGGCCCCGAACCGGCCGCCCGTCCCCTTGCTCCGCTGCGGCCTTGGTCCATCCGGCGCGGAGTGATGGCACTAAGCCCCTCCGCCATGGCCTCGCTCTGACCGAGGTGCTTTTGTGGTTCTCCTGCGCAGAGCGACGTCGCTGCGCTTCTCCCCCTTTTCTTAAATAATTCACGCACGGTGCTTTGGCACCGCGTTGCCTTGCTCGTGTCACGACAATATCAAACAACCAAAATGGAGAGGAGGGTCGGCCGTGTTAATGCGGTCCGACCCCCTCCCGTTATTGCGGTAACATGCAGCTCCAATGAAAAAGAAGAAAGGAAACAGATGAATTCTCAAACAACTACTATAAAAAATCCCAACCTCGTCGAATTCGATGAGCGAGGATTCGTTGCGGAAATAACCGTCGCGGAAGAAGGCATCGCGGAGGGAGGATCGTCGCGTCGTGGAGAAGCGTCGCGGAAGAAGGAACGTTATGGAAGAAGTTTCGCGTCGTTGATCTCCGAGGATCCGGCGTTCTTTGCGTTCTTCGTCGAAGAAGAAGGCTTTTCTCCAAATCCTCTCCACGCAACAAGTTCCATCACAAATAAAATAAGAGTGGTCTTATTTTATTAACGCAAAAGACAAACTTTGAATTTCAAAAGAAAAAAGCGAATAGTTAATTGAGGAGTTTAAAACCGCCCAATTAATGAGGCATTTAATATCCAGATTAAATGCAAGAGTTGACTTCATTAAAAAGGGGGGTGCGGGTGAGTTACTTAGAAGAAAAGAAAATGTGGGGTTCGTGTGGGCCGCACCTCACAAATATCCTACCAAGTTGGTAGGATATTGTGGGTCTCACATCATCCACTTAACATAAGTTAAGAAAAATAAAATAAAAATCAGTTGTGCCGCATTTATTTTATTTCTTAACTTAACCCCAAAAATTAAAAACCAAACTAGAGCAAACGCATCTCCGGAAAAGATGTTTCTAAGAAAATACCGACATTGTGATTCCATCGGTGCCCTCAGAATTTGATTCAGAGAACTCGTTCAAAATTTAGAAATACCCACTCGTTCGTTCACTGAACGTACCCGAGCTAAACTATAGAAAAAGATTCCGAGCACACCGGACCTCGGAATCGGGTTCCATCATAAACTGTGTTCTTGTAAAATTCCCAAGAAAATTAAGAAAAAAATTTCCTTGAATTTGTTTCGGGGCTTTACATCACTCCCACCTCAGGGCATTATGTCCCCATAAAGATACATCATAAACTAGGGAAACAAATGTGGGTACTGAGCACGCATCTGTGCCTCCCGCTCCCAAGTGCTCTCTTGGAGGTTCCCGTGATGCCATCTGATGTGCACTAGAGGAATCGACCATCCACGTAGGATCTGATCATGTCGATCCTCAATCTCCATCGGGACCTCTGCAAAAGATTCCCCATCATCAAATTCTAGCACCCCATGGTCAATGATATGCGTCGGGTCGTGCATGTATCTCCTCACCTGGGATACGTGGAAGACGTCGTGCACCCGGTGAAACTGAGCTGGTAGAGCCAGGTGATAAGCCACCTCTTCAATCCTGCTGAGGACCTGGAAAGGTCCTATGAAGCGCAGAGATAACTTGACGCCTCGGCCAAATCTCTATAATCAACGTCGAGGTGAGACCCGAAAGAAGACGTGGTCGCCATCCTCGAACTCTAGTGGCCTCCGCCTCCTGTCAGCATAAGACTTCTTCCAGCTCTGAGCTGTCCTCATCCACTCCTAGATGACATGGACCTTCTCCGTCGTGGCATGGACCATCTTCGGTCCCACATGTGTTAACTCCCCAGGGTCTGTCCAGCATAGAGGAGATCTGCAAGGTCGGCCGTACAACACCTCGTATGGTGTCATCCCGATGGTGGAGTGGTAGCTGTTGTTGTACGCGAACTCCACCAAGGGTAGGTGGTCCTCCCAGCTACGACCAAAGTCGAGGACACATGAGCGGAGCATGTCCTCGAGAGTCTGAATGGTCCTCTCCGTCTGACCATCCGTCTGAGGGTGAAAGGCGGTGCTCAGACGTAGCTGCATCCCGAACGCCTCCTGAAACCCCTCCCAATGTCAGGAAGTAAAGCGAGCATCTTGATCGGAGATGATAGATGATGTTACACCGTGAATAGATACAAACTCCTAAACATAGAGATGTCCCAAGATCTCCATTGAGCCCAGATCTCTGATGGGTTAGAAGTGAGCCGACTTGTTGAGTCAGTCGAGAATCACCCAAATTGAGTCGTGACCCCTGGAAGTGCGTGGATGCCCAGTCATGAAGTCCTTAGATAGGGAATCCCACTTCCACTCCGGGACCTCCAAGGGATGTACCAATCCTGCTGGTACCTGGTGCTCTGCCTTCACCTGCTGGCAGGTGAGGTATAATGAAACGAACTCTTCCATAGCCTTCTTCATGCCCAGCCACTAGTGATGTCGTCTGAGATCCTGGTACATCTTCGCTACTCCATGATGTACTACCAAAGGGGAAGTGTGAAACTCTCTTAGCACCTCCTCCCATAAAGAAACTTGTACCAGGGTACGCTCTTTGAAAAGGGTGTCGTGCTCTTGTCCTACAGAGAAACCATCAGGTACCTGTCCTGAGGATATCTGCGCACACCGGGTCTCATAGTCAGTGTCCCCACACTGTGCCTCTCTGACCCGATACAGTAGTGGAGTGACTATGAGTGACTGAAGGAAGGCTGCTCCATCTCTATCCATGAAGGATATCTGCAAAGCGGATAGCTTCTCTGTCGCCTCCCCATGTAGTTGAATGCCTGTCCTCCTACTGAGAGCATTGTCTACCAAGTTCCCCTTTCTAGGAGTATAGACTATCTCAAAGTCATAGTCCTGGAGGATCTCGGGCCATCGCCACTGTATCATGTGCAGGTCCTTCTGCAAGAAGATGTACCTAAGACTATGGTGGTCAGAATATACTGTAAAGCACTCTCCCATCAGATAGTGTCACCATGTCTTCAGAGCGATGAACACTGCTGCTAAATCCAGGTCACGGGTAACGTAGTTCTGCTCATGCGGTCTCAAATAACGCGATCCATAGGCGATCACTATCTTCTCCTGCATCATGACACACCCATGTCTGGTCCCTAATGCATTGTAGTAGACTACGTACCCTACTCCCTACTCCGGCAACTTCAAGATATGTGCGCTGGTTAATCTCTGTCTCAGCTTCTGGAAGCTCTGCGACATCTGTCTGACCACACAAAGGGTTTCCCCTTCTTCTTCAAAGCTGAGAGTGGTTCCGCAACTCTGGGGAGGTCTGACACAAATCTTCGGTAGTATCCAGCTAGTCCCAAAAAACTTTTCACCTCTACCACGCTCCTGGGTGGTTCCCAAACTTGCACTGCCTCGATCTTCACAGGATACACCGCAACTCCCGCCTTAGATATGACGTTTCCCATGAAGTGGACCTCACGTATCCAGAACTGAAACTTCGATATATTTCCATAAATCTGGTGCTCTCGGAGTGTGTCTATTACAACCCTCAAGTGGTAGGCGTGCTCCTCCTCAGTGGTTGAGTATATCAAAATGTCGTCGATGAAGACCAAAACAAATCGATCAAGGTATGGCTGAAATATCCTATTCATTAGGCCCATGAATACTGCTAGAGCATGGGTTATGCCAAATGGAATAACCAAGAACTCATAGTGGCCATACCGACATATGAAGTTCGTCTTCTGCATGTCCACGTCCCAAACTCTGAGCTGATGATAGCCTGACCTGAGGTCTATCTTTGAGAACCACCGTGCTCCCTTGATCTGATCAAAGAGGTCGTCAATCTTCGGTAGCAGATACTTGTTCCTCACTGTCACCTGGATCAGGCGATGATAGTCGACACAAAGTCGCAAGCTCTCGTCCACCTTCTTGGTGTACAAAATCTAGGAAGCCCAGGGTGAAACACTGGGTCGGATGAATCCCTTGCCCTGCAAGTCCTCCAACTATACCTGTAGCTCTCGAAGCTCGGTGGGAGCCATCTGATATGCTGGGGTGGATATCGGGGCTGCCCCAGGGTACAGATAAATATAAAAGTCTACCTCTCTGTGAGTAGGTAGTCTTGGAACGTCGTCAGGGAAAACATCTGCATACTGATCCACCACTGCAGGAAAACTACGATTCTGCACGTCAACTGCTCCTAGGATGAGGCTAGCCAACTGATGAATGATGGACTGTCCTCTCCATTGCAGAATTCCATCCTGTGCTGCGAAGGCACCCTTCTCGCTGGTGAAGGTGAACCTACTCCCGTCAGTGCGTACAAATCGCACATTGCGCCTAATACAATCAATCTGAGCATGGACTGTAGATAACCAATACATGCCCAATATGACGTCGTAAGGCCTCGAAGCCACTACAAGAAGATCCCAGCCGAAGCTCTCGCCACCTAGAGTAAGCTCACACTACCGGCACCAGTGAGTAATCGTCGAGTCTGCTCCCGTAGGAGTCTCTATCCATAAGGATCGAGCCAATGACTCTGTCAGAATCTTCGAGCTCCGAACAAGGGAAGCGGCTATGAAATAATGAATCTTTCTTGTGTCTATAAGAACTATAGTATGGGTGGAATAGACACAGAGAGTACCTCGAATCATCTCGGGCACGCCGTGGTCGTAGGCCTCTGCTGCCTGGATCTGTGCCTATCTCTGCCTGCCAGATCCCTGTGGTCGGGGTGGACCTCCTGGTGGTGGTGGTGGTAGAGCCTCAAAGAGTCACCCACCACCTGCTGCTCGGCCAGCTCCTCTGCCTCGTACGACTGCTCCCTGCGGACCACCATGGTCGACCCTATGCCTCTTCCTAGGTGTCCCCTCAACCATCTGCTGCTCCTCAGCATGGTGGGTCGGGTAGTCACGAGCCATGTGGCCCTGCCCACCGCACACGTAGCACTGTCTTCCTCTCGAAAGACTGGAACTACGCTGTGTGGCCCGCACCACTGAGCAAGTGTCCTGAGATTTTCTACTTAAGGGTATGGTCTGCTTGGACCCATTATTCATCCATCGACTGCCTGCTGCAGATGACTCTACTACGTACCACCCTATGGTAGGTCTCACTGCTGATGCAGACTCAGCAAGGAAACTATCGATCAGAAGGTCTCGCTCCAATACCCCTATCTGTGTCAGAATGCTGAGGGAGATCAGCGATGCCCTGATCTCCTACCTCAATCCCTGCTCGAAGGTCCGGGACCAGAAGAATGGGTCTCGTACCATGTCTATCGAGTAGCGTGAGAGATCGGTAAATATCGTCGAGTACTGGGCGACCGTCAAGCTGCACGACCGCAGCTGTAGAAGCTCCTGGATGCGCAACGCATGGAGGGTGGCTTGGAAGAACTCCGAGTGGAAGAGGCTCTCAATGTATGTCCAGAGGAGAGATGCCTCATCGTGCACCTGGAGCATCATGCTCTAGCATCTGCCTACTTCCGCGTCCAGGAGGCTCGCTGCGAGAATCACCATGAGGTCTACTAGTGTCCTCACTAACCTGAAAACCTGTACAACTGCCTCTAGATAATCCTCGGCTGCCTGAGGGTCCATCTCCCCATAGAACCTGGGTGATCGCTGGTGCTGAAACTCTTGCAGTGCACTAAGGCGACGTGCATCGTCAGTGGCTGAGGCTGGTAGAATCGGTGGCTCGGCGGGTAGAGGTACCGCCTGTGCCTCTGCTGTTAAAGGGCCCTATACCGAGGACTCGTCGCTCGGTGGGTTTTTCTCACACACAACTATCTCAACCCTAGTTGTATGCAGTCGTGGGGCCATCCTGAAAAGAAACAGGTGTGCCACTGTCAAACAGTATACCTAGTGAGCCGACACAAAGTAATCACAAAGAAAACATGAAACACACTTGTAATCAATTTTTTCTTGCATTAAGTCGGAAATCAGAAGTCAGGGTCCTAGTGTATGAATACGTCGGCCATCGCACCAATACTAGACTCCCTGGACTGATAACCACACTCAATACTCTTAACACTATTTCTTCACAAAGAATAAGATCAGAGTCTTGAGTTCTGCAGTAGAACTGAACTCCTATGATACCAATTTGTCACGAACCGTCCTCGGGGCCCGTGCCGTGACTACCCCAAGCCCGCCTTTCATAGGCCAGGGGATGGAAACTAGCACCAAGGCATAAATCCCAGTAAAAAGGAAATGAATTTCCTTTGTAAGGTAAACAAACACCACAGAGCAAGCAAGCAGTAGAAATAAACAATAATTAAAAACTGGGTACAATAGTAAGTGCAGAAAAGTATGTGTGCCAGAATAAAAAACCAAACTGAAAGTAAAGTACAATTGGAAAGGGAAAACAACAACTGAAACTAAAGACGTAGCCTCAAGTCTTCCACTGAAAGTCCCACCTGTAGGGTGGGTACATATAGCCTCCACAGCTCCTCGGGTCAAGCCGTCCGCTCTGTGTGCGTCCAACCCAATGGTCCACCTCCAGGTACCGACCTGCTCTAGAAGCCTCAACCACGATTAGCGCTGTCCGTCGTCTGCAACCAACACAATGTGGTGCATGAAAAGCCCGTGTAGGGGTGAGTATAAGCTACTCAGTAGGGACCCCGATACCCCTGAAGGTCTCCCAGAATCAACAAAGGATAATCCACAAAGGAAAGATACAATCTCAGAGTAATACTTGACTACTTAGGTATGTGCCCATACTTATACCTAAGTCATCAAATTCCAGTTCTCTCAACCCTCTAAGCCCATGTTCGATAACATCCACACAGGAAATCACAACTCGATCCACACAGGAAAGCATAACGTAATCTACAAAGGAAAGAAAATCAAGATTCAGCTCACACAGGTATACTTCTTCGTATGATGATAGAGATGATCAGATATAGCCACTGATTCATCTAAGCCGCCAGATCCACAATGGATCTATAGGTACTGACCCCCGCAATGACCCACAAAAGAACTGACCCACACATGATAGATAGATAACTAACCCCCGCAATGACCCACACAGGATCAGACCCACACAGGTTCTGTAGGCGCTAGCCCACATATGACCGCTGAGTGCTGACCCACACAGGATCTGACCCACACAAGATCGGTAGCACTGATCCATGTAGGATCGCTGAGTGCTGTAGTCGTCGCCGCCGAATCCACAGAGGATTTCCGCACAGTCGTCATCGTCGTCACAGTCGCAGCCAGCTCTAGGGTTCCCGCACACAACATGCTCGTTCGAGAGGGTCCGCTCCATGTGCCGAGGGGATGATACATCAATTGACACATATTCTGGAGTTTATTTATCCAAAAGTTCCGTATCGTCAACAGGAACTCAAAATCACAGATGGCGCGTCAATCGGACGCCCGGTCTGAGAGTTATTGGCTTTTCCGTCCCAGGGGCACAGTTGGTTTTTAAGACAAATCCAACCCGACCTTACTCCAACTGCGTCCAAAAATCGATCGGAGTAAACCAAAAGGTCCATCTCACTTAGAGGAATCCAACAAATTCGATGGCACGTTAATCGGACGTCCGGAGCTCATGTTATAAGAGTTTCCGCTATGAGGGCCTGGTCGGTTTCGTGTACGAACGAACCCGGTTGAACCCAAAGTTCTCTAAAACCCTGAGTAAGATATACCGAAACGACCATCTCGAACCAAGGATCGCATCGCAACTCACGGTGTGTCAATCGGAGCCCTGTAGCTCATCTTATGTAAATAGACTGAAAGAGGTTTGGTATTAGGGGGTTCGGGCCCGGTCCGACCCGGCCCGATACCCCCATGGTCGGCCTGAACCGGGTCCGCGTCCAGCCCGCTTGGGTATGGATTGGCCCGGCTGGATTGGCCCGGCCCAGCCCGGTGGCTCGGCCTTGTAAACTGGCGCGTTGGCGCTGGCCGGGTGGCTAGGCGGCCGGCTCGGCCGTTACTGCGGAGTGAAGTAGGGGGGGGGGGGGCGCTGCCCCCTACGTTGAGAACCCGCGACCCCCATGTGGGGGGCTGCACCTGCTGGCCGACCGGGGGTTACGAACCCCTGGTTTTTCCCTGACCGGCCGGTCCCTCTGTTCCAATGCCGGTGGGCCGGAACCGGCCACCGGTCCCCCTGCTCCGCCGTGGCCCGAAACCGGTCGCGACCTTGGTCCGTCCGGTGCGGCGCGACGGTGCCGCCCCCCTCCGACGCGGAACCGCTCCGGCCAGGGTGCTTTTGTGGTTCTCTAGCGCTGCACGATGGCGCCATGTCTTTGGTTCGTCTTCAACGGTGCTGCGCGACGGCGCCACGTCTTTGGTTCGTCTTCAACGGTGCGGCGCGATGTCGCTGTGCTTCTCCCCCTTTTCTTAAATAATTCTCGCGCGGTGCTTCGGCACCCCATTTCCTTTCTCATGCCGCAACAATATCAAAAAACCAAAAGGGAGAGGAGGGTCGGCCGTGTTCGTGTGGTCCGACCCCCTCCCGTTATTGCGGTAACAGGCGGCTCCAATGGAAAAGAAGAAAGTCAACGAATGAATTCTCGAACAAAAACTATAATAAATCCCTACCTCGTCAAATTCGTTGAGAGAGGATTCGTTGCAGAAATAACCATCGTTGAAGAAGGCATCACGGAGGGAGGATCGTCGCATCGAGGAGACGAGTCGCAGAAGAAGGAACATTACAGAAGAAGCGTCGCGTTGTCAATCTCCGAGGATCCGGCATTCTTCATGTTCTTCGCATTCTATGCGTTCTTCGTCGAAGAAGAAGGGTTTTCTCCAAATCCTCTCCATGCAACAATTTCAAAAACAAATAAAATAAGAGTTGTCTTATTTTATTAACACACATGCCAACAATTGAATTTAAAAAGAAATGAAACGAAGAATTAATTGAGGAGTTTAAAACCACCCAATTAATGTGTCGTTTAATATCCAGATTAAACGCAATAGTTGACTTCATTAAAAAGGGGGATGAGGGTGTGTTACATAGAAGAAAAGAAATGGTGGGGTTCTTGTGGGACCCACCTCACAAATATCCTACCAAGTGGGTAGGATATTGAGGTTTCCACATTATCCACTTAACTTATGTTAAGAAAAATAAAATAAAAATCGGTTGTGCCACTTTTATTTTATTTCATAACTTAACCCCAAAAATTAATAACCACACCCGAGAAAACGCAACTCTGGAATAGATGTTTCTAAGAAAATATCGGCGCTGTGATTCCATTGGTGCCCTCAGAATTTGATTCCGAGCACCATTTCAAAAGTTATAAAAACCTGCTCGTTCGATCACAGAACGTACTCGAGCTAAACTTCGGAAAACGATTCCGGGCACACCAGGCCTTGGAATCGGGTGCCGTCAGAAACTGAGTTGTTGTAAAATTCCAAAGAAAATTAAGAAAAATATTTCCATGAATTTTTTTGGGTCTTTACATTGGAAAAGGCAAGGGAATATTATAAAAACTAACCCATGTCACTACAAGGGATGAATACCAGTTCATATAGACATCATACGACCAATAGTAGAGGAAATATTTACATTCAATGCATCTTCTAGGATCCTTGAATCATGCGCAAATCAGGTCCTCTTATGAAGTGACGAGAATCATAAGGTGACATTTATAGTGGAGACCCACAACCTCATGGTCTCATAAATCCCACTTATCGAAGAGAAATTGTCAAAATCATCCTCCAAGGGTCTTCAATGATTGAATAGAGCCATAAGAGTTAGCTTCAGGATAATTGATGCTTCAGAGAACTTCATGGTAGAAATCGAGAGCTGAGGATCACCAAAATGCAAATCAGGAACATTCGAACAAAGAGATATTGTTGATAAATCAAGGGGTGATTAAGGTTAGGAAAATGGAAAAGGGGGATCTTCATTTCCGGAGGTGGCATAGTCTAGCCATCCTCCCAAATTCCTATTCTGGGAAGGGGGGGTGGAGCCTTCGATAGACATCAATGCCGGGCAGAGATGTCATCGTATTCGAAGATCATCAGAGCTCTGAATCCCCCACATTCAAAATGAAAAATAGTTCTTTTTGTGTTAACTTAGTTGTCAGGCAACATAACTGAGAAATGTTCTCAACAATAGGTCTGTAATAACTTACTAATCCATGAAAACTATGAATCTCTGTAACATTTTTGGTTATTTTCCATTCATCAACCACTTGGTTTTGGTATGATAAACAGTTATTCCATACTTATTTATTGTGGGCCCAAGAAATAAAACCTGTTGCAACCAAAAATCCCAGTTTCTAAATTTTCTACATAGTTTTTTAAAATGTCTTTAAAATAACCCATAGATTTTTTTCATGCTTTTATTTATTTTTATAAAATACCAAAATTTCATCATTATATACAACCACAAATGTATCCAAGAACTCACGAAGTACTGTATTCATAAGATTCATGAATACTGCAGGTGCATTAGTTAACCCAAATGTCATAACAACAAATTCTTAATTCCCATATATAGTACGAAAGGGTGTTTTTTGGATATCATCCTCTGTCACCATTAACTGATGGTATCATGATCTCGTGTTAATCGTGGAAAAGTATTGATCTCCCAAGATGTAATCAAACAATTCATTGATACTAGGCAAAGGATACATGTTTTTAATAGTGATGTTATTCAATGCTCTAAAATCAATGAAAATCCTTATTAAACCATCATTCTTTCTAACAAACAAAACAAGATCTACCCATGTTGAAGTGCTAGGATGAATGAATCCTTTAACAGGAAAATCCTACAAAAAATATTTCATTACAAAAAGTTCTATTTGATCCATACGATATGGGGGTTTTGAAATTGTCTTAGCATCAAGATCTAAGTCAAAATTGAATTCAACTTCCTGATCATGTATGACACCAGGTAACTGATCTGGAAAAACATCAATGTATTCATTTACCATTGGCACATCATTAATCTAAACAGTTCCCTTGTTATCAACAATATGAGCAAGATAACTTTATTTTCCATTTTTCAATATTTTCTCAGCATCCTAAGATGTTATCAATTGTATGGGTTAATTCTTGCAAACAAACTAAAACCATTTCTGAAAAAAAAACTTCTTTACCTCTACATTCAATCTTAGCATGATAAACAGAAAGCCAATCCATTCCTAGAATAATATCAAACTCGACTATGGGTAAAACAATTGGGTTTTAAGGTAATGTCTTTAAACAGAACAAAATAGAAATTTTCTTATAATTCATATTTTCTATAATATTTTCCCCCTGGAGTTTAGAAAAAAGTTCGGGAATCATTTTTTGAGGTGATATTCTCAATTTACCCGAAACATTCTCAAAGATGAAGGAATTTTTAGACCCCATATCAAACAAAACAATAGAAAAATCAGAGTGAACAAACAAATTACCTGATACAAATCCATTATATGGATTGACATCTATTGATGTAGTCTCAAAGGATCTCACTACACCTTTCGTTTTATAGTATGGATTCTTTTCATCATCCAGATCATTATTTGGGTAGGAATTTTCAAAATGAACCATCTCACCACATTTAAAACACATCACAGTTAACTTATCAGGAGTATAATTAGGATCATTTTCATTGAAATATCGGGCCATATGTCCAAAAATGCCACATTAAAAACTCTCCCTAGTTCTTCTAAGACATTCCACTGTGTGTTTCTTGCCTCACTTTTCAGCAACTCGAAAATGTAATTTATTACCATAAAAAATCATTGGTTGATTCTTAACCATCACTTGCCACATGTACCTCTTCTTCTACTTGTTTCAAAAATGAACATGATCATCAGAAAACATTATCTCTATCCTCTTAGTACATCGTACAAGTTTCTCAAAACATTTGAATTCACAGGAGGCCAACGCCCTTCGATTCCAAGGGATCAGTCCTGAGTAAAACCGGTTGATTTTGCTATCAAAATCAAGAATAATATTTGTAGCATACCTCTCTAGTCGGGTGAAGTTCACTTCACACATAGCCAGTGAATCCTCTTCTATTTGAATCAATTCAAAGAATTACTTCTCTATCCTAATTCGCACCACTATAGGAAAAAAATTCAAGGAATGGAATTTTAAATTCATCCCACTCAAGGGCATCAAAATCCGCTCTACCCCGGATATTCCATACCATTGACCACCACTGATCTTCTTCACCTAAAAAATGATAAATGGAAAGACTTACCATTGGATTGTATGAAAATACCAAAACATCGAATATATTATCAGGGGCTTTGATCCATCCTTCTGCTGCTACTAGGTTAGAAGATCTATTAAAATCATGAGGGTGTTGTCTCATAAAATGTTTCACTACTATCATGTTCTTTTGTGGTACCTTTTTTTGTTCTTCTGCATGGATGACACCACCATTTATTGCCTTCATTAATTGATCCATTACACTCACAAATAGCTCGGTTCCAATTCATACCATTCCTGACTATAAATTTGTAAACATGTCATTCTGTTGGTGAATCTCTTCTTCAGTATACTAATTACATATACAGACAACCATTCTGAAAAAACATATCTTAGATGATGAAACATGGTAACCATTAAATTCTATAAACTTTCAAATTAATAATAGATTAAATATCATTTATGTTATTATTTTTACATCATCCTAACCCCAAAAGTTTTCTAAACCTTCCTCGGTTACCAACTATATGGACCCGACCTTATTACATACATAATATTGAATTTTTTCAATAGAACACTTCCTTTTACAATGAGGATCTTTTCATGTTTTGAGCTTTAGAAAATTGAGTCATATTATATTCATAACAATACACAGTGTTACAGAGTGGACACCATAAACACAGTGTCCATTTTTTTTCAAAATCTTAAACATTAAAACATAAAACACAATTCCTTAAAAATTCATCAACATTTATCATGGCTTCCTACTTAGTATTATACATCCACTAAACTATGTAAATCATTTCAAACAAGGTATGAGAATAAAAACACATTAAGTGATCTAAAAAGAAGGAATGAACACATTAGTCTATATATACTTATAATGTGTGAAATCACTTTCAGAAGACATACATATCACCTGTATATATATACTTACATTGTGAAACATGAGATTTATACAATAAATACGTAAATCAGTATAACCATAGAGGTATCTTGGGGAATTAATAAAATAATCTTGTAATCATCTTGGCTACATTATACTTTATAACCCTTACAGCTACCTCACTATTTGTGTAACCATCGTAGTTACACTTGAAGTAACCATACTGTCGACCTCTAACATACACATACCCTATGCATTGGAGGGAGATAGAGGTCCCACCCTTAATCATAAAAAATTCCCAAGAACAAGAATATATTCATAAAACATGAATAATAGAATAAAAACATTGCTTTTGAATTTTGTAAAATAAAATTTTAAAAGAGGGTTTTAAAAGAAAACCCCTTACAAATACCATAGAATTGAAGAGAGACTTAATAAAGTGGATGCATTTTTTATATACACTATTATTAGACATAATTAAACATAATATAAGAAAAAACATCATAAAATCAATTTTAATACCACATAATTAATTAAGTATAAGGATAACCTAATGAATGGAAATCAGGTTAAGAATTCCCTTACAAAAATTCGACAGCCTAACGACTATGCAACATGGTTATAAAAAATATTAAAAATTGTGGAGTGAAGGGTAACCCATCCATAAATTTATTATAATATTGAGTAGGTCAATAATAAAAAAGGAAATAAGAAAATTCTATGAAAACATGAATGTAATACCACATAAAACAGAATTTGATTGGAAAACGAATGAAATTGAGAATTTTATAACTCTGTTGAGTAACTCCTAGAACATGATGTTTGGGAATTTGAGGGCTTCAAAAACAATTTTTAGGACTACTATGTAGGTAAGTAGGCCATAACTTCGTTGATGAGGAATTTTGAATGATGTTAATGATGGAATGGGTTGGTATTTATAGCAAGAGTGAGGGATTATTTTAATAATTTTCAAGGGACACCCCATTAGTGGAATTTGAAAAACCATGAGTTCCCCATGGTATTTTTCCATAGTATATGACACTTGGGAATCCTCATAACCGATTTTACTGTAAACAAGTAGACAAGATTTTTTACATCATTATTATATCATTAATGATGTCTTTAACACACCGAAACTCAAAAGTGTATTTTTTTACTATTAACCAAAAAAACAACAGTTTCAGAAAAATCCTCAAAATTCACCCTAACCAATTATCAATGGATAAAATTCAAAAATGAATCCATTTTTGAAAATTGTTTTCTAAATGATTTTAATTTATTTTTTAAATAAAAACATTTTTAATTCAAAATTAATAATTTAGAAGAAATAAATATTCTCATATCATATTGAATAATAAATCTATATGCCATTATTTTAAAGCATTAAGAAAATAAAATAATAATACAATTTACTATTCACTAAATTCATATTACAAATAAAATTACTATTCATTTTACTAGTCATAAGGATATGTTACTATTCACCAAGAAAAAAAGTTTCTTCCAATAGACTCGAAATAATAAACTACACACAATTTTAGATGACCATTTTTCAAAATTCAAAACATAGAAGAATTAAAATTTTGTTTAAAGGCAACATATAAAAATCTACTTTAAAATTTTTTACTGCATTTCAATTTATTTTTTGAAAACCATGGGTTGTTAAAGGTAATAACTCGTTTGGTACTCCTTTTCTTCTAAGGAATGTATTCCAGGATTGTATTTGTGCACTTGATTATTATAATACATGTAGTCTACGACTGGAACCTATAGTATTCACTATTGTTGTGATACATGTGCTACTGTTTTTTATTGAACGGCTTTCTAATTTACAATTAATATGAATGATTATGCCTGTAAACAATGATAAGGAAAAATGTTCTTTGAAATTGATATACCTACCTCTATTTAGAATTTCGAAAAAGGTGAATTTTTACACTATTTTATATAAAACATATTTACTGCTCATCATACATTTTTTTACTTAAAATTTTCATACATGAATTATTACACATAGTTTTTTCATGGAACACCTGTGTGGAATCCTACTAACATTATTACCTCACACATTGTGCGCCTCTTATGTGGTTCGTAGACCATTGTTTTTCTTCCAGTGTAGGGAAAGGAAAGGATCCATAGTGAGGTGGTGAGGTTCATGTTATCTAGATGGGTAGCTAGTGGTGAGATGGAGGAAGTTCATCTCTACCATTGTTTGGAGTAGCTTTTTTGTTTTTAGTCATATACATTTAGACATGTCTTTGTGATTTCCACTACTTTTGTAGATGTTTGTTTCAACAGTTTTACTATAGTTATAGAACATCCCTCTTATCCATATCATTTTATATCTTATTGTTTTTTAATATATATATATATATATATATAACATGTGGTTGTTCAGGATGGGTGAAATCATTCCCTCTATTGTGATTTTTGATATTTGTGTACCTGTCGCCAGGCCATGGGGATTGGGAACACGCATTTGGGTATGTGATGAATCAGGTTAGTTTCTGGGTTTGTGCATAACCCATGTCTGTTCATTACAATTTAGTTTTAGAGGAGGGATTCCCTCATGATTCCAGGTCATGAGACATCTATTATACTTGAGATAGGATTTTTGGTACTTGAGAGGTATGTTGTGATATGTTCATGGCTATATCCTTTTGTGATGAGACTCATGTTTCCATATGAAGCTAGAATATGTGTCTCTCTTGTTGATTTTTTGTATAAACAATTAATTTTTCAGCTTATTGGTTTTCTATTTTGAGATGAGATTCAATAGGTTTTCTAATTTTTCTTATGTTTCAATGTGCAACAGCATGCCTCTGAGACATCTTCCCAGAGTTCCACTAGAATGTTCATGTGATAGTCCTCAAGGGAACCAAAATATACATCTGAATCTCATCTACACTATCGTATGGTTAGCATAATTTACTTATCAAGATGTTCCAAGAATTAAAAATGCTATTGATTAGGTACAACCAATAGATGGAGGAGAGACAGATTGATCACTAGAGTTTCTTGGTGATAAACCATCACCCTTTAAAGAGATGACTAAATGTCAAGATGGGGATGACTCAATGTACATTATCAATCAAATATTTTAATTCCTAGAGAAACATGATAATAGAAGAGTAATATCAGATGAATTAAGGCCCGAGGAATCTGACAAGAGATGGTGGGATTATATGGTCTAGGTAGATATGCACATAGACATTGACTAGAAGGGTCCCAAATCACTATTATTTTTGCATCTTTTTCCTGAGTCTTTTATGATGGTGAAGTCTCAATAGTTCCTATATTTTCAAAATAGAGATAATTTGGTGTTGGCATACACAAATTGTTTTTCTAAGCTTAATTTTTTCCCCAGACATGGTGAAGAATGACCAACTGAAGGCGCAAAAGTCCCTATATGGTTTCTGAATAATATTTGATCATAGTTGTTTATGATGATGATTTAAACCTATGCAGAGTCAATAGGAAAATCAATGATAGAATAAATTAATATGGTATGAATGGTTGTATTTTCCACTTATATTTTTCCATTATTTGGCTTCTTCAGTGGAGCACATGGGAAGAAGAGGAAGTGGCAAGATCATCATAGGAGTTGTGGGGGTGGTTCTCAGTAGTGAGCCTCCCACACACCATATATTACAACATTTAGAGTGCCTCTAACTTGGTATAAATTTAGGGAGGGAAGACACAAATATGTTGTTGTCTTATAACTGCAAATACATGAATCATATATGGACACATTGGTCATATACATTGCTTCTGTCAGGGTATGACTAAGCCTCGTTATGGTCAAGGTTCATTTGCTCAAAAATATACAGCGGTGCATTAGGAAGCATTAAATACAATATGTCTCTACCCATATACCTCAAGAGTAAATAATTGCCACGCATCAAATGACTGACTAGTGGAAGTTAATGTAGGTGTTGATACGATGAGAGTTATTAACCTTATTTCATCATTATTAGCAGTTTCTTTATTTGATACTCATTCATCAAACTTATTTATATCTACATGTTTTCTTGATGTTCTTAAACATACAATAGAAATTATTAAATTTAATATGGAGTTATAAAAACTTCTTGGTATGAGGAAAAAGAACAGGTTCAGGTGTATTTCTTATTCATTAACGATAACTGTTACGAAGTGTGTCTAGGATTTTCTCATTCTTATTCTAGATCTATTTAACATCATCATCTGTATGGATTGTTTGTTCAGTAATAAAAATGATGTATATTATATTCATCTACATGTTTCATTTCATGATACTGATAGGAGATCTCGTGTGTTTCATTGGGAGTGCGACATGAGGTCCTGTCAAGAAAGATCTTCCCTATCATAGATCATATAACATCCCACATTTTTATTACATAACATTTCATTACATTTTACAGACTGATGATCTTTAATGTATAGTGTCTTGGAAATAAATAACATTAAATAAGATAAAAACATAAAACATTCTTCTAAACCACTTGTAAGGCTTCTTCACTATTCATAATAAGTTCATTATAGCATCTCATAACCTGGTAGCTTACATGAAAGGAGAGGGTGAGCAGAATCCCTAGTAAGGGAAACAAGAGAAAAATTTTACAAGTGAACAGGAGATACATCAATAAAGTCATGATAAATATCTTTAAGGCATGAGAATGAGATAACGAGACATATCATAATAATAATAAAGTGTTTCGTTACTTGAAGATGTTGCTATAACATTTAACTTAGACAATCATTTCAGTATCACAAAGGTCTATCCCCAAGGTGTCATTAAATACATTACCAAGGTTATTCACCAAGGTATCATTAAAATGGTCATCTCTCGAGATTAAGTCTTTACCCAATGCATCAGATCGCTATTAGGGAGCACACTTTATTTTCATTTATTATCATGTGAGCCACATATATCATCATCAATAATTTCATAAATAACCCATATAGCATAAAATAAATGGGTTTCATTTCATAGTCATAACATTTTAAAATCTGCTTTAAAGACGTGATATAAATGTCACTTTAAACCCACTGAAAATGAAAGTGGGTATCATCAATGTAAATCCAAAATTTTAAAATAGAACATTTTTATGTAATTGTGAATACCGTTTTAGAATAAATAGTTTTGAGTATTCATTTAATAAAATAAAAGTATTTGAGAAAAAAATAGACATTTTTAGACGAAAATTCGGCAGCATAAAAGCTTTGTTGTAGGGTTTTAGAAAACATCGAAAAGAGATGGGACAAGGGTAACCCACTCATAAATAATCCATAAAATAGTAGAGGGAAAGAATATAATTCATATAATAACATGGTAATGAAATTTTAAGGACATACCATATGAAATGAAAAGCATGAAAGGAAGAAAAAAAATATTTCTCTTATGAAAAATTCGGCAGCATAACGACGTCACTTAAAACATCCAAAAAAATGAATTGATGAGATTAAATAGGGTATCTAATCATGTGAACATAAAATTAAATTATGATGAATATAAAGATCATACCCCAACATGGAATAAAATGAACTTGAATGAGTTGACATGAAAGTATAACATTGAAAATGGGAAGATTGAAAGAATCCCTTACAAAAATTCGGCAGCCTAACGACCCCACTTAAAAATTCTTAAAATCCATTTATGAGAGAAATAGGGGGTCTATAATCATATGAACATGAAAAGGACAGTAAGAAGAATATAAAATAACATCCCAAACATAAGAACATGGGGCTTATAATAAATGAAATAAAGGAGAATACATGAAAAGAAAGGGAGACGTAGGATCCCTTGCCTTGAAGATTTACTTCAAAAGCATAAAGGTCGAGACCTTGGGAGGCTTGAGGGAACCTTGGGAAGACTACTTGGGAGAAAAAGAGACCAAAAACCCATTGGGGGGAATTTGGTAAAGAAATGAATGAGTGAAAGGCTTGGTATTTATAAGAGAAGTGAGGGGGAAAAGCATTAATTGCCAAGGGACACCTCATAGATGGTATTGGAAAAACCACGGGCTTTCCCATGGTATTTTCCCATGGTATTGGCCAGTCGGGAAACATATTACCTTATATTTCTATTCATAATTCGACCAGAATTTTTGAATAGTTAATACATACATAATGATGTCATTAAACACCCGATACTCAAAAACTCTATTTTCACTATTCCCCGAAAATTCAACTTTCTCAAAAAAACCCAAAATTTCACCTTAACCAAATTTAAATGCTCTGATTTAAAAAAATGAACTCCATATATTGAGAATAATTTTATAAATATTTTTAATTTAATTTTGAAATAAAAACACAATATACTGAAAATTCATTTTTTTCAAAATAATCCCCAAAAATCAACATAACCTAATATCGATGCTCTGAATTCAAAAATGATCTCCATTTTATAAAAATATTTTTCTAAATATTTTTAATTTAATTTGTAAATACAAAAAATTGTTCAACTAAAAAAAGTAATACTTAAACAATAATTTCTAAAAGAGATATTTACCTATGTTATTGAATCACATTACTTAATCAAGGTGTCCAAATTATATTAATACTGTATTTAAGTGAGATTATTAATACATTTTGTCACATTACTAATCCTAATAAAAAAACACTATTCATAAATTACTATTCATAAAAAATTATGTTGATATTTTTAGATTTTAAATTTCATACTGAACACAACTATAAAAGACTATTTTTTGAAAATCATTACACATTTTTAATTATTTAAGGTTTACATAAATATTTTTAAAATATCTTTTTTCTAAAATTCAGCAATAATATTCATACTATATTTATCCGGACATTTGAAAATTCACAAACTTCATCATAAGAAGAAATCACAATTTATATTTAAATAAAAGTATTACCCAAGGCAGTTATGGTCTTGTTACATAACCCCTTATAACACAAGCATAAGAACTAAGAGTAACGTGTGCTAGGGTGATAGAATCTTGAGGCAGCTCAGCCAACATTGCCTGAATAGTGATTTCTATAAGATTGAACTTCTTGCGAAGGCGATTTCGTTCCATCATCACATGATGATGTTCATCTTGGGTTTTGTCCAGATAAAATCCCAAAGGTGTTACCTCCTACTCGAGTTCTGTCAGATGGGATTTGATCGGCCCGAGACTACTGGATGGGTCCATCAAAGATTATTTTTATATTAATTAATCAATGTCACTTTTATTTATAGAAAATAATCACAAAATTTAGTTTCCAACACTCTCATTTTAGTTATACTAATTTTATTAAATGAAATAGTTTTGTTGAGTATAAAATAAAATAACATACAAAGTTAGGAAACAAAATTTATTCAAAATTTCGGGCCATTAAAATCGTCCCCCAATAAGAAATCTCATCCTCGCAATTTCAAAATTGGTCATGGAAATTTCTTTGAATGTCCCCCTTCGGAAAAGAGTCAGTAAAACTATTAATTTAAATGAAATAACGGGAAGTACAAAGGTCAACCGAGTTAACCCATACTAGGATTCCAATGTAGGAAAACGTGGATATGGAAGAGAAAAAAAAGTTTCATGTTCTGATGGAGAGAGATAGAAAACAGGATTAGGAGAAAAATAACCACAAGAAGATCACAAACATAAGACGTGTTAAATGGTCTTTGATTACCTAGTAGGAAACATAAACCCAATTTTTTTTGTTTTACATTCCTTGTCATAATTTGGAGTAATTCATTTAATACATATAATAAAAACATAATGAAATATATTTACCTTCAAGTATAGTCTTATCCTTTAATAAGTTCCCACCAAGACTAATCTTTACTCCAAACAAAAAGCATTCAAAAAGACTTGGCCGCATCAAAAGAACAAGAATCATCTTCTAGAGAATCACATAATCCAAAAAAGAATAACTATATTTTTCCCTTGTCATTAGTCATCAACAAAAACTAAAAAGGTTTGTATGAGCTCATATAATCCCCAAAAAGTATAATCCTTTATAAAAAGAAATTTGACTATTAATCTCCAAAATTGAACAAAAGTGCCCAATGTTCCAAAATACCATTCAATACACAACCATCCTTAAAATTCTTCAGAATAATCCAAAATACGATTGGAACCCAAAACTCAAACGGAATTAATCATATAGACTTCCCCAAAAAAATATTATCATTTACCTCCATATAACATCGACTACTATAAAAGTATCACACTAAAGTGTAATTAACCTATTCACATATTCTCTATGCTAGGTTGATCATTTTCCAGAAATAACCCAAATCACAATACGCCCACAATAAATACATAAATTCTAAAAAAAATCAACCATTCATCCTAAATTTAAATCATGTAGTATCTTAGCCATATAGTACTCCAATAGAAAAAATTTCGTCCAAAATAACAGAACCAACCTTTATATAATAATAATAATAATAATAATAATAAATCGTCCAAAATAACCTTTATCATTTAGTCACCAAATTAGTTTCCTATAAAATGGATATCAATTTGATATAAGTTTCCAGAATAAACTTATTCTTGATCCATAAAATAGCAGGTGCATTAGTTAGTCCTAAGGGAATAACAACAAACCCATAATGCCCATATCTTTATCAGAAGGTAGTGTTTTTTAATTTCATCATTCTTCACCCTCTATTGATGATAACCAAAATGAAGATCAATCTTAGAGAAGAATTCAGTCCCACGAAGTTGGTCAAATAAGTCACCAATTCATGGAAGAGAGTATTTGTTCTTCACTATGATCCCATTCATTTCTCTATAATCAATGCATAGCTACATCGATCCATCCTTCTTCTTCACAAATAAAACTGGTTCTCCCCATAGAGACACACTTGGTAAGATACACCAATTCTCCAAAAGATCTTAGAGTTGTTTCTGTAATTCCTCTAGCTCAAAATACTCCATCCTATATGGGGTCTTTGACATCATATGAGATCCATGTATGAGTTCAATGGAGAACTCTACCTCTCTTTCAGAGGGAGGTCCGACTAACTCTTCAGGAAATACGTTAACGTATTACTAGATGATGGAGAATTTTTCTAAAATAATAATTCCTCCGTGAGAAACTTATTTCATTTATGAATATTTTAAATAAAAATGATTTTCTGTATTAAAACATCATTCTTAGAAAAATTACATTTTTCTATAATTCCTTCAAAAGGATTCCTAAAAAGATTTTGATTAACCGAAATATCCACTGAGAGTGTCGTAACCAAGAGTGCAGCAAGCCCCGTTGTCCTATACCAGTTCCCATTTGATTCTATCTCAAAGCGGTGTTTTCAGGTTATACTCCTATGTACATCTATGCCAGATCCACCTCTACATGGTCGTATCCAGATAGGGATGTATTTTCTTGATAAACCAGTTACTCAATACTCACCAAATACCATGAAGATTTTTTATATTTAAACTTTTCTATTGGATTCTTATTAAAGTTTTAATATCCAAATTTCCATAAATAACAAAATTATCCTTTGATACTAACTATACCATCCCAAATTTTTATTACATAACATTTCATTACATTTTGCAATCATAGGATCTTTAAAGTCTACTGTCATGGAAATCATGAACATAAAACATGCGAACAACATAAAACATTATTTTAAACCACTTGTAAGGCTTCTTAATTGTTCATCTTATGTTCATTACAACATCTCATAACCTAGGATCATACATGAATGGAAAGGGTGAGCACATGTCCCAGTATGGGAAACAAGAGAACATTTTACAAGTGAACTTGAGATACATCAATAAAGTCATGATAAATAACTTTAACGCATCTGAAAGAGATAATGTGGAATATCATAATAATAATAATGTGTTTCATAACATTAAGATGTGGCTACAACATTTAACATAGAAAATTATTTCTGTATCAAGAAGTTCCATCCCGAAGGTGTCATTAAAAAAAATTACCATGGTTATTCCCCAAAGTATCGTTAAAATGGTCATCTCTAGAGATTAAGTCATTACCTAATGCATTTGAGTGCTATCTGGGTGCATCCTTAATTTTTCTTTATTATCATATGAGCCACATATATCATCATAAACCATTTCATAAATAAACCATATATTATAAAAGAAATTGGTTTCATTTCACAGTCATAACATTTTAAAAACTTCTTTAAAGACGTGAACGTTATGTCACTATAAACCCACCGAAAAGGAAAGAAGGTATCATGTATGTAAATCCCAGAATTTAAAATAGAAAATTTTGATATATATGTGAATACCCTTTTAGAATAAATAGTTTTGATTTTTCACTTAGTAAAATAAACTAATTTGAGAAAAAGAGAGAGTCATTTTCAGACGAAAATTTGGCCGCATAATGGCTATGTTGCAGGGTTTTTGAAAACATTGAAAAGAAAAGGGAAATGGGCCACCCAATCATAAATGATCCATAATATAGTATAGGGAAAGAATATAAAGGATATAATAACATGGTAATGAAATTTTTTGGACATACCATATGAAATGAAAAACATCTAAGGAATAAAAAATATGATTTCTCTTATGAAATATTCAGCAGCCTAACGGCGTCACATAAAACATCCAAAAAATGAATTGATGAGATTAAATAGTTCCTTTAAAAATGTGAAAATAAATTGATAGTATGATGAATATGTACATCATACCCCAACATGGAAAAAATGAACTTGAAAGACTTGACATGAAAGTAGAACATTGAAAATGGGAAGAGTGAAAGAATCCCATACAAAAATTCGACAGCCTAACGACGCCACTTAAACATTGTTAAAATGAATTGATAAGAGAAATATGGGGTCTCTAATCATATGATTATGAAAAGGAAATTAGGATGAATATAAAATAAGAACCCCAAAATAAGAAAATTGAGCTTAAAATAAATGACATAAAACAGAATACATGACAGGAAAGAGAGAGGTATGACCCCTTACCTAGAAGAGTAACTTCAAAAGCATGAAGGTTGGGACCTTGGGAGGCTTGAGGTAACCGTGGTAGAACTTCATGGAAGGTAAAGAGACCATAACGTCGTTGGGGAGAATTAGTAAATGAATTGAATGAGGTAAAGTCTTGGTATTTATAGTAGAAGTGAGGGGACAAAGCATTAATTGCCAAGGGACACCTCATCGGTGGTATTAGAAAAACCATGGGCTATCCCATGGTATTTTCCCATAGTATTGGCCAAATGGGACACCTCAAAACTTATCTTACAATTCATAGGTCAACCAGAATTATTGAATAATTAATACATCCTTAATGATGTCACATAACACCCAAAACTCAAAAATAGTATTTTCACGATTCACCGAAAATTCAACTTTCTCAAAATAACACAAAACATCACCTTCACCAAATATCGATGCTCTGATTTCAAAAATGAACTCCAGTTTTTTAAAAAAAAATTTAAAATATTTTTAATTTAATTTTTAAGAAAAACCACTATTCACAGAAAATTCATTTTTTTCAGAAAATTCCCCCAAAATCACCATAACCTAATATCGATTATCTGAATTCAAAAATGAAGTACATTTTATAAAAATAATTTTATTAATACTTTTGATTTAATTTATAAATAAAAAACACTATTCTCCTAAAAAAACTAATACTTAACCAATAATTTCTGAAACAGTTATTTTTATCAATTTTTTTGAATCGCATTACTTAATCGCGGTGCCTAAATTATATTAAAACCTTATTTAAGTGAGATTAATAATACATTTGTTCACAATACTGATCCTTTGCGTAAAATAACTATTCATAAATTATTATTCATAAAAAATTATGTCGATGTTATTAGATTATAAATTTCATACTGAATACAATTGTAGAAGACTATTTTATGAAAATCATTATACATTTTCAATTATTTAAGGATTACATAAATATTTTTGAAACATCCTTTTTCTAAAATTCATCAATAATATTCAAACTATATTTAACTGGAAATTTGAAAATTCACAGACATCATCATAAGAATAAATCACAATTTTGATTTGAATCAAAGGATTACCCAAGGTGGTTACAATCTTGTTACATAATCCCTTATAACACATGCACTGGACCGAAGAGTATGATATGCTAGGGATATAGAATCTTGGGGCAGCTCAACAAACATTTCCTGATTAGAGATTTCTATCATCCTGAACTTCTCGTGAAAGTGCTTTCATTCTAGATTTACACGATAAATTTCATCTTGGGTTTGGTCTATAGAAAATCCCAAAGGTGCTACCTCCTTCCCGAGTACTGTCAGATAGGCTTCAATCGGCCCGAGATTGCTGGATGGGGCTATCAAATATTTATTCTATATTAGTTAATAAAGATCAATTTTATTTTTATAAAATAATCAAAAAAATTAGTTTCCAACAGTCTTATTTTAATTATTCTCATTTTATTAAATGAAATACTTTTGTGGAGTATAAAATAAAATAACACCCAATGTTTGGAAAAATAAATTATTCAAAATTGCGGGTCGTTACAGATCAAGAGTTTATTTTTTTCTATTTTAGTTGATCTGAATGACATTTCTTCTATTTATGATTTTTCTATTATGGTTCGAGACTTTTTAGATGTTTTACCAGATGATTTTTATGGGCTTCCTCTATTGATAGAGGTTATTTTTACAATTTATCTTATGTCATGTACACTTCCAATATTGATTACTTTTTATCATATGGAACCAACCAAACTGAAAGAGTTCAGGATTCTATTAGAATTCCTATTAGAAAAAGTTTTCTCTCTCAATTGAGTTTCTCCTTGGGAATCCCTTGTGCTCTATGCCAAGAAATAAGATGGTTCACTACATTTATTTGTGAATTATCGGATGTTAAACTAGCTAATGGTTAAGAACAAATATACTATTCCTGGTGTTGGTTATATGTTTGATCAACTAAAGGGGGGAAAAGTGTTTTTCAAATATCGATCTTATTTTGTCTTATCATCAGCTCAGTGTTCAAGATGTTGATATACTAAAAATGGATTTTAGGAGCAGGTACATCCACTATGAATATCATATAATTCCATTTGGTCTGAATAACACTCCTAATACTTTTATGGATATTAGCGATTTGATATTCCATCAATATAATCAAACTATTGTTTTAGTTTGTACATATGATATTATGGTTTATTCATAATATGACAATGAGCACGAGCATCATCTGAGTTTGATTTGGAAATTTTGAGAAGCCATAGTTTCTATGGAATTCTTTCAAAATGTAGTTTCTCGATTCAAAATTTGATGTTATTGGGGGTACATAATTTCTGATCATGGCTTTCAAATTGATAAATAGATGGTAAAATATCTTTTTCCATGGAAGGAAACACGTAATATATTTGTGATACAAAGCTTCTCTCATTTTAATGGATATTACTAATTGTTTTAACGATATCTCAAATTCATCCACACTATTGACTACTCTAACTTTGAAAGAGGTGAAATTAACCTAAGATACAAAGTGGTAGACTTCGTTCGATGAAATGAAACATCTTCTATCATTGGGTCTTAATATGATCTTACCAAATCCCGGTAAGGAGTCTGTGGAATTTTTTAATGCTTTGGGTGCCGATTTGGGATTCATTCCTATTCAGGATGACCATGTGGTATCATATGACAACCTTCATCTTTGATTCCATGAAAATAATTAATCCACCCATGATTTAGAGATTGAGGTAGTCAAAAATGAAATTAAGTGTCGGTGGTAGTTTCTATTTGGGGAATAGGTGAATTTTTTTTCAATTCTTAAGAGTCTAAGTTATATCAATTCTAATAAAGACATAAATATCATATAGATATTATGGGTATAATACCTCGAAATGGTTAAATTTGATAACAACAATACCCTAGGAAAGAAAAATGTTATTACAGGCTTCAATATTTGGAAAATATGGTCACAATATATTATGGAATCGAAGATTGAGTGGGACCTTATAGGGGATTTTAATGAGTTTCACCTAGATGCCTAGGAGGATTTTAGGAATTTGTTTTCTCAGTTTTAAGTAATCATCATCTCTAATGGAGTCTATTTTTTATATTTATGTGTAGGACGATGAGTTTTAGAAAACATGATAATTCCTATATAAGGGGGAGACTATTTTGTGTTGGTATCTCTCTTCATATGGTATGATTCACTTTAAGAAGTGGTTTTCCCTCCTAGCATATGTGTTGGGTTTAGTCCTATTAGATTTTCAAAGATTTACATGGGACATTAATCAATGAAATATGAAGATGTATTATGAATTTAGGTGGTTATTCTGGTGGCCGAGTATGAAGCATGACATCGTTGTGTTTCTTTATCCCTATTACACCTACTAATGTATAAAGGTAGAGCACTTGAAACCTTTTGGGTTGCTTCAGCCACATCCGATGATGATCTAGAAATGGGATGAGGTATCAATTGATTTTGTTGTTGTATTACCATGGAATACCCAAGAGAAGAAGGCTATCTGGGTTGTTTTAGATTAGTTATTGAAGTTGAATACTTTCATTTCAATCAATGACACTAGTAAAGTTGATGATATGGGATAGCTGAATATGAAAGAAATTGGGAGGGTACATGGGAGTCCTTATTTCATTATTTTACATAGGTATCCTAGTTTTACTTCTAGATTATGGAGTAGTACTCAATAGGTAATGAAAACTTGAGTCATGTAGAGAATGACCCACCATCCAGAGACAGATGGTCAAACAGAGCAATTAATTAAGATTTTGGAGGGTGTGCTCTGCACATGTGTCTTAGATTTCATAGGATCATGGGATATTCATTTGGCACTCATTGAGTTTGAGTATAAAAAATTACAATTTCATCAATCAAAATTTCTCACTTCAAGGTGTTTAATGTTTTCCTATATAGATCACCTCTTCATTGGGATGAGGTGGGTGAAGTATCTTTTGTTGGTTCAATTTTTGATTAGGACACATCTATAAAGATTTAGGATGTACATAGATATTTGGATACACCGTAGAGCTGATCTAAATCGTATGAGGATCGAAGGCATTGAACTTATTTGTTTTCTTTAGGTGAATGGGTTTTCATGAACGTCTCTCCTCTCTTGGGTCACTGTCAACTTGGAAACCACAGAATATTGGCTCAGAGATCCGTTAGATGAATTTTGGACACTGAGCTACTAGGAAAGTTTCATATTAGTTAGAATTTCAACTTTATTTGATAGGTATTCATGATATTTTCTTCATATCATAGCTTAGGAAACAACGTAATGATCCCACTCACATTTTGGGTTTAGAATTAATTGATTTAGAGCAATATGATTTTATTCTAGTGAAACTTGTTGAGATCGTTGGATCTCAATTGGTAGTCTTTCATGAGAAATCGATTCTGTTGGTTAATGTTCTGTGGTAGCATATATTAGATTCTCATGAGGATTGGTAAGATAAACCATTAATTTGGGAGCTTTCACCTCATCTCCTTCAAGGGATTTCATTTTCCACATTACTTCCTGTGGATGGAATGTCTTTTTGGAGGGGAGTTTGTAACATCCACTTACCATTTTATCAGGTACTCCAATAACCTCATCATTGTTTTCCGCTACATTGATATTCTTAGGATACCTATAATGGTTCTGTAATGTATTTTTTGGACTTTCAACTTTAATGTGCCTTTTCTATTGGATGGAAGAATATTTCATGCTATTTAACTGGTCTACCAGCCAGGAAAATGTTTCTAGCTAAAATCTGTGAATGGGGATTCACACTGTGAAAGTTACACATCCTAAAATATGGTTTCACGTTAGGACTTTATTAAGTAACAAATATTAAATTTTGGGTGAGGAATTTTTTGGCATACATGTAATCCATGGATTTCATGGCATGTTAATATATTACATGTCATGAAATAACTTACGTACAGTTTTAAAAATTGCGGGTCATTGTTTTGTTATAAATCCTTCTTTTATCTTCTTAGATCATGAACCCAAACTCATGCCATACAATATTTTGAGACACTTCTCCACCTAGATCAATATGTTCAATGATCTATTTCTATTTCGTTTTTTTTGCATCTCTCCGAGTGTCTAATGTTTCCATTCCATTTCTTCCATTGATCACTGTATCAATATTGAGTGGGTTCTTTAGATCTTGTGGTCTATGTTTGGTGATTCTTCTTATTTTATTCCTAGATCTATAATTATAACTCATTTTTTTGTCCCTTTATTCTATTGTTTTTGGTGTAGCGAGCATTCATCATTGAGGGCCTTCATTGATGTTGATGAGTTTCATTGATTTTGGATTCCATTGTGGGTGTGTGCGCCCTATGTTTTGAGGTTGGTGGTTCCATGTCTAGACTACGTTGATGAAACATGTTTTTTCATTATAAACAATTTTTTAAATTGAAATCGGCAAGGTAGTTTTTTGGGATAAAAAAGGATTATAATGAAAATTGATTCTCCCTAGTTATTTATAAATGAAGAGAAAATAGTTATTTTTGAACCATAGAAATGGAATTTTTGAAATAATTTTCAATTTGTTTTCAAAGAACTGAAATGAAATGTGAAGAATATCACATGGGATTCATTGGGCACATAGGTGGAAGGTTTATCATGGGACCATCATCTATTGTTTTATGATTATAAATGAGGTTTTTCTTGGGGATTTTTTATGGTTCCTAGGCCCATTGTTCAGCGGGACTGATATTAACATTTGGGGGGGGGGGTTAATTATGGGGTATTCCACTACTTCATAGGCCTATATTCGAGGATCAGTCTTGTGTAGTTTATTATTGTTGTACCAGTACATTACTGTCGAAGAAATTTAGTATTACTTGGGGTTTTTATACCCCCGCTTATATTTTTTATTTCATGGATTTCTGAGTTAGACTTGATATGTATTTTTATTCTTGTGAAAAATTATATAGAACATGTTCTTTGAAATTTTTATACCTTCTTTTTTGTTTAGAACTATATAAAAAGGGAAATTATTACCATGATTTCTATCATACTAAGATAATATTTTTTATGCACATTTTTTTACTTAAAATGAGTATACATAAATTTCTATATAGAGGCTCATTATGGAACACCTAGGTGGGATCTTACTAAGCCTATTAGATCACACCATGCACACTTCTTCGGTGATACATAAACATTTTTTCATCTAGTGTAGGGAAAGGGAAGGAGACATAATGGGGTGGCAAAGATCATGTTAGATGGTTGGGTAGTAGGTGGTGAGATGGTGTGAGTCCACCCCTAACAAAATTTGGATTAGAATTTTGGTTTATTTCCAATTCATTTAGACTTTTATTAGAGTTCTTAGCTCCTTTTTCAGTTTTATGATTCTAATTTTTTCATAGAGTTATGGACTAACTATCTTTTTCATCTTCAATTTTTACATCTTGTTTTGTATATATATATATATATATATTACATGTGTTTTTTCATGATGGGAAAAATAATTCCCTTTATTGTGTTTTTCGATGCCTGGGCCCTTGTCGCCAACCTGTGGGGATCCGGAATGCCCTTTGGGTATGTGATCATTCGGGTCGATTTTCCTGGTTTAAGGGTAACCTAAGTCAGTTTGATATATACATTTCCCAAATTTTCAAATATAAATAATACACATGATTTTACTAAATAGATAGCTTTAGTAGAATTGTTTTGTGAGATTTTTAGAAGACATTTAATGAATTAAGAATATTATGTTATAGTAAATGAAAAATGATAAATTTATAAGAAACATAATTGAATTTATTAGTTTTTTATCTTCCTTATTCTATTGTGATTTGAACCATAATTTTCATTGGAATGTATGTAATGAAATATATATGTAAATTTTTTTAACTATGGGAAAGTTATGTTAGAGAATTTATCATCGTCATCGAAGATAGTATGTAATGGATATCATTAGGGACCCAAATCAAGGAGCATGGGTGAATGTAATCACGGTTTGTATCAAATAATAATTATGAAATTAATTTTGAATGGGATGTTTTTTTCAATAATTTTATGTTTAATATATTTTATTTGATCATTTCTCCAAAGGTATTAAATATCCTTTAATATATAATATTATATAATTTCAATATAATAATTTAGATTTTGTCTATGTATTTGGATAATACAACTTCAGTTAATGACCTATTGATAATCTTAGACTACAATTATATGTGAATAATAACATCATGCTATTTTTTTAAAAAAAATTGATATTATATACTTCTCCAAACAGTTAAATCAATGTATTGAAATTATTAGATGACACATGATCTTATATAGTTGTTCCTCGAAGTAATACACTTGATATGGGATGATTGGGTATTAACATGGTCATCACTCGGTGGGGAAAAAAGTGACCTTGTTACCAAAAAAGTCTAAAACTACTATGGGATATTCATTTATTAACTACCTTATCATTAAGAACCATTATGAGAGATATGAAAATATCTTGTTTAGATAAACTATTAAGAAAGTGGTCATGTATTTAAATTTACGTATTCATTAGTAATGGAATAAAATAATTGACATATTCTTTCTAATATAAAGGAGAAGGTAAACTTTGAGATTATAGAATCCATAGATTTTAGGGTTTATGATAATTTGAGAGTATTATCTGTAATTTTGGATCCCTATTTTTCTGATTAGGATAAAATTTATGACAGATCCAAAATAAATATAATTATGGATGATCAATGATTGATATATTATATATTGAGAGTGATAAAGTCTAAATTAAGTACAACAAAAGGTGAGTTGTAATAACTAAGGGAAAACCTGATGGTTTTATACAGTGGGATATATTTAGGGTAAATTTTCATATGGTGTTTTTTGAGAATTCTGATTTAAAATTTGTAACTCATGATAAATTTTCTTATTATAGTACTATTTTAATCATAATGGAATAAAGTTACAAATAAATTTCATATTAAAAGTGGAAATTATCCTAAAGAGAAACAAATTTGGAAAAGAACAAAATATAGAAACATTAAGATTAACATGAAGTTGCTATCAATAATTATGATAATCAAGGTATACATAATTGAATTAAAAAAAGAATAAAAAGATGTAATATATTTTAAAAATTGAGGTAACAAAACATTAATGTAAATATGATTAAATTTTCTACATATAAAAGAGGTACGTATAAGAATTTTGGAAATATCCTTAAAGGGATGGGAAAATGTTATAAGTCTGTAAATGTTTGTTAATAGAATCACAAGTTCAAGGTAAAGAGAGAAGTTACGAAAGGCTTATTTCATTAGTTTTTTGAGTGTTGTCCATTATGCATGTTTTTATCCTAAAACAATGTTAATAATGGAAAATTTTTACTAACTGTAACGCCCCGACCCCAGCTACCTAGAGTCGGTGCATTACTTCGTAACATTGGCATGATCACAAAAGATCAAGTCTCGAAAGACCGATTAGTTTAGTAGCCTTGGAAACACTAGATACATTCATAAGTCATTCATTACATCAAAAAGTAAACAAACTACAATAAAATGGTCTTCATAGTCCACACTCATATCCTCACTGACTATTCTTGCAATTCAGTCATAATACACTTCTTCACATCCTGGAAAAATATTAAAACATTGAAAGGGGTGAGCTCAGATGCTCAGTAAGGATAACAATATTGCGGAAGCTTTTATAAGAAAACATAAGCATTTAAGTCAATGTATAACTAAAACAAAAGCCTTATTGAACTTGAACTTCAGCATAATATGGAAAAAGTAAAATAAAATAATGCTATTACTTGCTCACATGGATATTCTACTAGACGAATAATCATATGAAATATCAATAACCACTTTCATAATGAGGGAATGTATAATGCCGGACATTCTGAAACATTTTGTCAAGGCCTCGGCCAAGACGTCTAAAATGATTAAGGCCTAGGCCAAAACCATAAATCAAATTGGTAAAGGGCCTCGGCCAATTCCACATCTAGTTGTCTCATGATACCTACCGATGCATCGAGGAGCTATAGCGGGCTCCACCCGTCACTTATTAAGTCCAATACATTCCTCATATGAACAGGTTTAAACATCTCATAAACCATAACATAATCGTATCACATAAAACATGCATAAAGGAAACATAACATTTCCACATTTCGATCACAAGATATCAATACAACACATTGATATAATAAAAACGCTTTCAAAACCATTTTCAATACCAAAATAAAATAAAAGTATAACATGGTATTTATTCTTCAAAAAAACGGTATGGCTTGTAGAGGAAGCCGAAACTCAAATAGTGGTCACGGCGGCAGAGAAGTCATTGTCGCCGCATACGTACGACAAAAACATTCCCTTTTTTCATTTAGTAAACGCTTCGTATAAAAAAGATTCCTTTTCAATAAACATAAAAGTCAAAGTGGTTTATACACCGTATAAAAGAAAGTTGTGTATAAAACCAAATATGCCTCAATGAAAGGAGATTGAGAAGAAGTCCTTAAAAGAACATTTTTAAAATAAAATAGATATATTATGTGTATTCACTATAGGTACACATAAAGAATGTAAAAATACAAAATAGGACATAATAATATCATGACATAATTTGAAAGTAGGAGATTAACCCAAAGAATGGAAGTTGGGTTAAGAAATTCCCTTACCTTGTGTCCGACTTGACTCAACCATTCTTTAACCTCCTGAATAATAAACTAGAGTTAATATCTACCTTATTAAGAACCATTTTCAATTTCATTATCCTTTTTATATAACTTATTACAATGTTATAAACATTATGTAATTATTTAATTTAATAACGGTCGTTTTCTCGATCTTTGGTAACTTGAGTCAACAATAAACTTCTTATAATTACAAGTTGTTCATGTGGTAGAATATCCATTATATCCAGAATTATATTCATGATTTATATGTCATATATATCTTATATATCCAGTATATACATTCATTTATAATATTACGTAACATTTAGAGGTTAGAAATGAAATGCTTCGTTCATGGAGACGGTAAGCCGTACGTACGCATGAACACTACTTTCATTTCAAATTCATATTTAATGGAACTAAATCATAATGATATAAATGTATAATATAATTAGAGTATAATATAGTGTATAATACCATTTAATCCATCCTTTATAAATCCCACATATGGCATTAACGATTCAAATCACTTTGAGGGGGCGGTAGTCCGCACTTCCTAAAATGAAATTATCGTGTTTTACCCATAATGGAAATCATAATGTATGCCAAAAATGAGAAATAAAGAAGCATAAGTAAAACATAAACATATTATATATCATATATAAAAATAGTGACATCTTAATGGCCACCTTTGAAGGTGTTATATGAGTGTTGAACAATCATCGTTTCGTGAGGCAGAAATTCTATATCCACAGAAACCGTATGTTCTTTAACCATTAGATGTAGGTGTGTGTAAGTGTAGCTCGAATACATCTTATAACAACATCCTAGTATATTGAGAATACTGTTTTTGTTACAAAAAAAAATTAATAAAAAGAGTTTAGGGGGTTGGAGAATAAAAATAAAACAAAACAACATTAGAAAAGACATTACCTCAAAATCGGGTAACTCTTTTTGATTTGAGCCAAAGGCTTTCTTGGGAAGAGTTCTGCCAAAAAGTGAGGCTTCTAGGAGTAATAGGGGGAAGTTGGGAGAGTATTTGGGCAGAGTTTGGACAAGCCAAATGGCTTGAAAGTGTAAATGAGGTGGGAGAGGTGGGGGCCTTTTATAAGTGGAGAGTAGGGGTACTTTTGGAAAGATTGAAATGTTATATTATTTCACAATTCTTTTCGGATTATAAAGGTCCCAAACTTATATTATTCGAGGCTAAGGTGATAAGGTTTCTAAATCTCTTCATCCAATAGTCTTTGGACAAGTGTAAGCCTTGGATTTTGCATTATCTTCTCATTTTATTTAAATCGTTAAATAATGAGGTCATCGCTGCATCATAATGATGTCATAAATAATTTACTTTATTTAATGTATAAAAATTATAAAACAAATACTATGATGTAGTAAATCTTTTTAGCTTTCTAATTAATATTTATAGTCAAAATTTGGACTTGTGTAACCCCACTTAAAAACTGTTTTAGTAAAATAACTCATGTTTGTGTCAATTTAATTTTAACATTAAATAAATATATATTAATGTCATTTTCCAACTAAAGTGGCTCCATGGGGTCCCCAAGGTTACCCATGGGTTGTATTGGTCGGCCATGACTCATACAATAGGAGTAGGACAAGTTTCATGCTCTTCTCATATTATTAAGACATTATTTGTACCTTAAACTACACTAATTACCTCTAATCGCGATTAAGAATTTAAAAGTTACTATTCACCAAAAAATTATTTTAATCGCATTGAACCAAATTTTACTTCTTAATGACAACCATGTATGTCGGATTTTTGAAAATCAAATCACAGAAGTGGTAATATTTCATTTAAATGAAAAATCAGTTATTTAACTATCACTTAGTGGTTTCACTATTCATCAAAAATTGAAGTTTTTCAGAACAATGCCAAAATTTCACCCTAAGCTATAATTGATATTCCGAATTCAAAAATGATGTCTATTTTACAAAATTTCAAAAATATATGTTGCATTAATTAATTTTATAATTAATTCTCGCTGTCACAACAAATAGCGTGTTTTAAGAAACAATTTATATCAAAAGATTGGCAATTGTTTATGTCCAATTTCAATGTTAAATTAATTCTAATGACCACCATTGGATAAAATGGTAAAAATATATTCTAATTATACTTTAAAACCACTAAATAGTATAATTTATCACTATAAATTATTTTGATTAAAAAAGTTGTTTCTAAGTAATTTTCACTATTCATAAAAAATTAGAAGTTCTCAGAAAAATACCAAAAATTCAACATAGGCTAATTTCGATATTCCGAATCCAAAAATGAAGTCCATTTTGAAATATAAAATTTCTATAATTTTAAAAAGTGGTTATTACTATTCATAACGGCTACTTTGATTAGTCGCGTTGTTTTAGAACTCGAAGTTTCGTAAAATGCAAGCTATTGCATTATTGAATGAGAAGCGTATCATGGAAGCTCGGGGTGTTACATTCTCCCCTCCTTCAATAAATTGCGTCCTCACAATTTGAAAATTTTCTTTGAAAATAAAATGTTGAAAAGAGAAAATACCTTTGAGGAAAACCCACATCGGAAATAAGGTTAATAAATATATAACATTAAAAGAAAGCAAGATAAGTACAAAGGTCACCCGATATAGCCCATTCTAGGATTCTATGAAAATATGGATATAGAGGAGAAAAAATCCATCAAGGTCTGATGGAGAGTTATAGAAAATAGAATCAGGAGAAAGTTTAACCACAAGAAAATCACAAACTTGTGATTGGTTAAACGTTCATTGAATCCCCAGTTGGAAAAGTTAACCGACAACATTTTTGTTTTAAGTTACCTTTTATAATGTTGAGGAATTTATTTAGGAGATTTACTAAGAACGTAAGGGAATATACATACTTGTTATGTATACTTTCATTCGTTAATAATTTTTTACCACAAACCCAACTTTTACTCCAAATGGTAACAGAACTCAAAAATATTCTATTTATCCTAATTGTATAAGGTTCCAAATGTTAACACATACCATTTAGATTAGTAAAACTATTCTGTAATAACCAGGGACTTTCTGTAGGCTAGTGGTAGGAAATAAAGGCTTGTTGCACTAGGATTGTGGGTTCGATTCCTGCAGCTTTGTCCGATGCGATGGGTTATTCCCCACCCTGTAGGTTGTCCTTTTCCTAAAACTATAGTATCAAAATATTCCAAAAATAATCTTCATAAATTTTTTAACCTTAAACAATACTATCCAAAGATCAACTTAATCCACTCCAACCATTATAGTTATCCAAAATACCTCTGTCCGGACTTTCTATAAAAGGTCTCTTAATTCCAAAATCAATTTATCAGATTCTCCAAACAAAGAAAAGTTTCTCTTATTGTCACATACTAAAAATATGATTACCTTAATCATATTAAAACCTTAAAAAAATCAAAAAGTACTGCAGTACAATACATATATATATATATCACATTATTCTTATAACTATAATATAATCCTTTAGTCCAAAAGCACCAATACATTAATTATTCCGCTTCAACTGTAGTCACAGCATAAGATTGGCCTTGATCCCTTGGCCTTTTCTGAGTTAAGTTTCCTTGACGCTTAGGACATTCATTTGCATAATGCCCCATTTCCCTACAATTGTAGCATTCAACTTTGACAGCCTCTTTCTTTCCCCTACAATCACGAGCCTAGTGACCGTTTTCTCCACATTTATAACAAACTCCCATTCCTTATAGGCACGTACCAGGGTGATTCTTCCCACAATTATCACATAATGGAAAATCCTTCTTTCCCTTTTTCCCTTTATCTGTCTCTTGTTCCCCCGTTCTCTTATTCTCTTGCTTTACTTTGTTGTCATAAGACTTAGAGAATTCCTTTTCTATCTTGATAGCACATGAGACAATAACTTCGTATGATGAGAAGGATTGTGATACTAAAGCTCGATGGAGAAATTGTTTTAACCCATCAAAGAAACGATCAATCTTACTCCTTGGGTTACGTATATAATCGGAAGCATGCCTCGCTAACCTTGTAAAGTTAGCCTCATACTTTGCGACATTCTCATCCTCCTTCTGCCTCACACTCAGAAATTGCCTTTCCATATCTGGTCGATGGTCACGAGGAAAGTATTTTTCTATGAAAAGCTCTTTGAACTCCCTCCATTCCATATTCGATACGTCATCATCTTCCTTTGTGTTTTGAATCAGCGACCACCACTGATCGGCATCTCCAGTGAGGCGGTAAACTGCCATGACAACTTTCTCCCTTTCACTACCCCCAAGGCATGGAATATTTTCTCTAAGGAATTTATCCATTGCTCAACTACTATAGGATTTGTACTCCCATTGAAGGTTGGTGGTTGTTGCCTCATGAAACGGTCTAGCATTGATCCTCCACATTGCGGATCAGGGTGATCCATACGAGTAAGGTTGTTATTCATAACCTGCGTGAGTTGTCCCAGTACGGTGAGAAGCTGATCAGCACCAGTTGTATCACTAGCTCCACCATAATTATCCTGAGCAGTAGGGAAATCCCTACACGGAGTGCATGCATTGATACGGTTTCCATTCCTTCCACTAGGCGCCATTTCTAAATAATGGCATAAACTAGATTAGTTCATGAATCAAAATACATAATTCCATACTTGTAAAACACTTAACATAAATTGAACTAATTATGGATATAATCCATAATTATAAAAATGTTTTCATTGAGGAAGTATATACTCGTAACCCTTCATAGTGGTTTGTAAAGAAAATGGGAATTATCCAATGCATATCCCCCGGGAGTGTCGTAACCAAGAGTGCAGCAAGGCCCGTTGTCGTGCACCAGTTCCCGTTCGAGTCTAGCTCAAAGCGGTGTTTTCGGGTTTTACCCCTGGGTACATCTGTGCCAGAGCCGCCTCTACCTGCTCGTATCCAGACAAGGATGTATTGCTCCGAAAACTCACAACATCTCTACAATACCAAAATTCTAGGAAGTTCTTCTATACTAATCCTCAAAGTCTATCTTCGGGATATGTGCTCTAATCAGAGTTTATCTAAATCTAGCTTCCAAGGTTAGTACTAAACTGCCTTTGATACCAACTATAACGCCCCGACCCCAGCTACCCAGAGTCGGTGCATTACTTAATAACATTGGCATGATCACAAAAGATCAAGTCTCGAAAGACCGATTAGTTTAGTAGCCTTGGAAACACTAGATACATTCATAAGTCTTTCATTACATCAAAAAGTAAACAAACTACAATAACATGGTCTTCATAGTCCACACTCATATCCTCGCTGACTATTCTTGCAAGTCAGTCATAATAAACTTCTTCACATCCTGGAAAAATATTAAAACATTGAATGGGGTGAGCTCAGATGCTCAATAAGGATAACAATATTGCGGAAGCTTTTATAAGAAAACATAAGCATTTAAGGCAATGTATAACTAAAACAAAAGCCTTATTGAACTTGAACTTCAGCATAATATGGAAAAAGTAAAATAAAATAATGCCATTACTTGCTCATATGGATATTCTAATAGACGAATAATCATATGAAATATCAATAACCACTTTCATAATGAGGGAATGTATAATGCCGGACATTCTGAAACATTTTGTCAAGGCCTCAGCCAAGACGTCTAAAATGATTAAGGCCTCGGCCAAAACCATAAATCAAATTGGGAAAGGGCCTCGGCCAATTCCACGTCTAGTTGTTTCGTGAGACCTACCGACGCATCGAGGAGCTATAGCGGGCTCCACCCGTCACTTATTAAGTCCAATACATTCCTCATATGAACAGGTTTAAACATCTCATAAACCATAACATAATCGTATCACATAAAACATGCATAAAGGAAACATAACATTTCCACATTTCAATCACAAGATATCAATACAACACATTGATATAATAAAAACGCTTTCAAAACCATTTTCAATACCAAAATAAAAGAAAAGTATACCATGGTATTTATTCTTCAAAAAAAGGGTATGGCTTGTAGAGGAACCCGAAACTCAAATAGTGGTCACGGCGGCAGAGAAGTCATTGTCGCCGCATAAGTACGACAAAAACATTCCCTTTTTTAGTTTAGTAAACGCTTCTATAAAAAAGATTCCTTTTGAATAAACATAAAAGTCAAAGTGGTTTATATTCCGTATCAAAGAATGTTGTGTATAAAACCAAATATGCCTCAATGAAAGGAGATTGAGACGAAGTCCATAAAAGAACATTTTTAAAATAAAATATATCTATTATGTGTATTCACTGTAGGTACACATAAATAAAGTAAAAATACAAAATAGGACATAATAATATCATGACATAATTTGAAAGTAGGAGATTAACCCAAAGAATGGAAGTTGGGTTAAGAAATTCCCTTACCTTGTGTCCGACTTGACTCAACCGTTCTTTAACCTCCTGAATAATAAACTAGAGTTAATATCTACCTTATTAAGAACCATTTTAAATTTCATTATCCTTTTTATATCACTTATTACAATGTTATGAACATTATGTAATTATTTAAGTTAATAATGGTCGTTTTGTCGATCTTTGGTAACTTGAGTCAACAATAAACTTCTTATAATTACAAGTTGTTCATGTGGTAGAATATCCATTATATCCAGAATTATATTCATGATTTAGATGTCATATATATATTATATATCCAGTATATACATTCATTTATAATATTACGTAACATTTAGAGGTAAGAAAGGAAATGCACCGTTCATGGAGACGGTAAGCCGTACGTACGCATGAACGCTACTTTCATTTCAATTTCAAATTTAATGGAAGTAAATAATAATTATATAAATGTATAATATAATTCCAGTATAATATAGTGTATAATACCATTTACTCCATCTTTTATACATACCACATATGGCATTAACGATTCAAATCACTTTGAGGGGGCGGTAGTCCGCACTTCCTAAAATGAAATTATCGCGTTTTACCCATAATGGAAATCATAAAGTATGCCATAAATGAGAAATACAAAAGCATAAGTAAAACATAAACATATTATATATCATATATAAAAATAGTGACATCTTAATGGCCACCTTTGAAGGTGTTATATGAGTGTTGAACAATCATCGTTTCGTGAGGCAGAAATTCGCCATCCCCAGAAACCGTATGTTCTTTAACCATTAGATATAGGTGTGTGTAAGTTTAGCTCGAATAATTCTTATAAAAACATCCTAGTATATTGAGTATACTGTTGTTGTTACAAAAGAAATGAATAAAAAGAGTTTAGGGGGTTGGAGAATAAAAATAAAACAAAACAACATTAGAAAAGACATTACCTCAAAATCGGGTAACTCTTTTTGATTTGAGACAAAGGCTTCCTTGGGAAGAGTTATGCCAAAACGTGAGGCTTCTAGGAGTAAGAGGGGGAAGTTGGGAGAGTATTTGGGCAAAGTTTGGCCGAGCCAAATGGCTTGAAAGTGTAAATGAGGTGGGAGAGGTGGGGGCCTTTTATAAGTGGAGAGGAGGGGCACTTTTGGAAAGATTGAAATGTTATATTATTTCACAATGCTTTTCGGATTCTAAAGGTCCCAAACTTATATAATTAGAGTCTAAGGTGATAAGGTTTCGAAATCTCCTCATCCAATAGGCTTTGGACAAGTTTAAGCCTTGGATTTTGCATTATCTTCTCATTTTATTTAAATCGTTAAATAATGAGGTCATCACTGCATCATAATGATGTCATAAATAATTTAATTTATTTAATGTCTAAAAATTATAAAAAAAATACTATGATGTAGTAAATCGTTTTATCTTTCTAATTAATATTTATAGTCAAAATTTGGACTTGTGTAACCCCACTTAAAAACTGTTTTAGTAAAATAACTCATGTTTGTGTCAATTTAATTTTAACATTAAATAAATATATATTAATGTCATTTTCCAACTAAAGTGGCTCCATGGGGTCCCCAAGTTGACCCATGGGTTGTCTTGGTCGGCCATGACTCATCCAATAGGAGTATAATAAGTGTCATGCTCATCTCATATTATTAAGACATTATTTGTACCTTAAACTACTCTAATTACCTCTAATCGCGATTAAGAATTTAAAAGTTACTATTCACCAAAAAATTATTTTAATCTCATTGAACCACATTTCAATTCTTAATGACAACCATGTATGTCGGATGTTTGAAAATCAAATCACAGAAGTGGTAATATTTCATTTAAACGAAAAATCAGTTATTTAACTATCACTTAGTGGTTTCACTATTCATCAAAAATTGAAGTTTTTCAGAAAAATGCCAAAATTTCACCCTAAGCTATAATTGATATTCCGAATTCAAAAATGATGTCTATTTTAAAAAATTTAAAACATATAAGTTGCATTAATTAATTTTATAATTAATTCCCGCTGTCACAACAAATAGCGTGTTTTAAGAAACAATTTATATCAAAAGATTGGCAATTGTTTATGTCCAATGTCAATGTTAAATTAATTCTAATGACCACCATTGGATAAAATGGTAAAAATATATTATAATTATACTTTAAAACCACTAAATAGTATAATTTATCACTATAATTATTTTGATTAAAAAAGTTGTTTCTAAGTAATTTTCACTATTCATAAAAAATTAGAAGTTCTCAGAAAAATACCAAAAATTCAACATAGGATAATTTCGATATTCCGAATCCAAAAATGAAGTCCATTTTGAAATATAAAATTTCTATAATTTTAAAAAGTGGTTATTACTATTCATAACAGCTACTTTGATTAGTCGCGTTGTTTTAGAACTCGAAGTTGCGTACAATGCAAGCTATTGCATTATTGAATGAGAAGCGTATCATGGAAGCTCAGGGTGTTATACTAACTACCATCTATGCAATGAAAATCTTATGAAACTACTAGTAATGTATCTGATAATGGGTTTTCAGTCTTTATTTTCTATAATTACATGCCTTGTATATTTTCACCAACTACTGGGTACTGAGTTAAAAATAAATACCCAATGTGACATTATTTTAATATAAATCATTTACACGGTTTTTTTGATGATAATCAATAGGTTTATTGATCTTATTTACCATGAACACCCTTATCTTTTATGATATAGTTTCAATTTTAAAAAATATGATTTCATTGATGGATTCATTTATATATAATAAAAGGTTGAAACACATGAAATCTGTTGAAACATTTATATAAAATATTTTTTAATTTTTATAAATAATAATAACAGTATTATTTTAAATATAATTTTTGGATATTTCTTAAAATATTTATATTTCAGTGAATAATGAAAAAATTTGAATTTTGTTAATATTTAATTTCTTTTCCTTAAATAATTTAATGTAAAAGTAGTATAACATTTTATATGTTATTAATATAATTTACATATTATTTGGAATAATTTAATTAATTCCCTTAGGTTTGGTATTTTATATGATTTTAATGGTAAGTAAATTTTTGGTCACAAAGCACATTTTTTATAGAAAATAGTTTCACATCACAATTTATAGGTTTATACTGAAAATAAATTTTGGAACCCATATGGTATAAATTTGATAAAATTAATTCAATATATTGAATTATGTGGTTCATATATGGAAAATTTGACCCTTTTATATTTAGACATTATGAATAGTAAGAGTGGTAAAATTTACCTTCATAGTAAAGGGTAAAAATGTTAAATTATGTTAAATACTAATCTAATACAAAATAAATTACAATAGAAACATGTATTATTTTCTCAATATTCATTTATTTCAAACAAATCATAAAAACATTGAAAATATGATTTTTTTCATTTATCTATGATTTGACATTTATAATTTTTAAGTTAATTATAAATTAAATAATCTCATTTTTTGTATTCAATAACTGTAAAATTTTTATGATATGGGTAAAAAAACAAATTTCCAGTTTTAAATGATTATTTAAAATATGAAATAATTTTTTTATCAACGTAATTTATCTGATATTTTTAGTGATGAAAAACTATAATAAGTGTTTAAATATTACTTACACAGTGCTTGAGAAAATATTTTCAAAATTATATAAATGATTAAAAAAACCTTAAGAGTTTTGTTTTTTATGTGATTTATAGTTGACAAAAAAACTAGATATATATATATATATATATATCTTATTACTAATGTTTGAGTGTTTTCATTTAAAATTCCACAATAATATTGAGGTTAATTATGTCAAATTTAATTAATTGTGTCTTAAAAATCATTAATGATACTTTATGAAAATAATAATAATTAAATTATTCTAATTTCATATCTTTCTTGACCATTGATAATAAGTAATATAGAAAGTCATAAATTTCATCCCATTGCCATTATTTGGACAATAATCAATAGATAATCGAAATTATAACCACTTAATGTTGAAACCATTATTACTATAGGTATGGTTTAATGTGAATAATGAAGGGGTTGGTCAAAATGATAAGGATCAAATTTTTTTTGTATTCAAATTTCAATTTTGTTGGATTATTTTATTATAATGTAATGATTTATATCATTGAATCCTTGTGTAAACTTATTCCAACACTTCCTTATTATAATGTTCCCAAACTAGAAATATTATGTCTCTAATGAATATCAGGTTTTATGGTAGTAAACGATTTTGTGGAAAAATGATAAATTTCGGTTAAGTCTGGATGTATCATTGACTACCTACTGCATGTGTAATGATCATACAATTTGATGAAGTTCAACTGAATAAGAAAGTTATGTGACTATGTTGAAGGAACTACTAGTTGGACTCTATGTGACTGCTTGTACAATAAATTGACCATTTATTAGAAGGGTTAATTTTGACTAAGTAAAGAAGTGATCATGCATTTATGTTCAAGAGAACACATTTGATGTGAACCAATAGTTCTATGAAAATACATTTCACCACATGATGGATTCAACCAACTACATGAACAACCATGTTAACACGTGAAATATGCGTGGAATATTTCTCTATGCATTAAACTACCATTATGTCTCTAACATAGTTACTAAAATAACAATTGAAGTGATTGAAAGTAGATTTTATGCAAAATAATGAACAATGAAATATACCCTATGAGGACTTCAAGTGTTCACACTAACCAATTAATTGACTAATGTAAGTATTAAATATATCGAATAAAGGTATAAAGTTTTCATTCAAAGTAATGAATATACTGTGTGAATTAATGCTGTGACCATGAGAACCATGGAATCTAATTAATGAAGTAATGAACCAATCACATGATTATATGATCCTACAATAAGAATAAATCTATCGAATCAAAAAAATGACGTTATGATTAGAAGTGAATTTACCATGTAACCTTTCCATGAAACCTTGTCAGGTAACAATGACACAATGTAACTATGTTTTATATATGGACCAAGTTACAATGATAAACCAAATATGTATTGTATTTAAAAATATTAATTATCTGTATTGTGGTGAATTAATTATATATTCAGTTCATTAAATACTTTAATTAATCAAGTCCAATGAATACATTGATTTGGAGTTGTATGTAAGATAAACATTCACTTGTGGAAAAACATATTGGTTAATACTGTGAATAATATTGGTTGTGTATATATGTGTGGCTATGATATATACTATAATTCCATACTATAACATTGTACCTTCCATGAATCTCTATTTTCATAATCAAACTATTTAATCACATTTGGCTCATTTTGGAGACTAATTTAGGAAATTTTGATCAATAGAATGAGTAATATAGAGTTGCATACAATATTTCAATTTCATATTCTTTTCTCTACTTATTTTACTAATGTTGGGAGATGTGTTTATGTACAATATTTTAAATTTATCCATGACTCGTGTTTTTTATTTTTCAGTGATAGAAATTATCTAACTCATTCTTATTATTTGTACTCCTAAAAAAACTATGGAATTTGATAAATATCAAGGACAACATGCAACTATTTATATGATATTGTCCAATATTGAAATTTTTAAGAGGCTGTGTATGTCTATGATGGAAATGTATGATGTTCCATATAAATTATGATTCATGATTTGGATCTATTTATTTGATTAATGAATGACTTGGTAGTGGGGTATTTCTATATTGAGAAGTCCTGGTCTAGGATTGAGACGAAACTTACTTTTTTTCCTTCTGTAGTGTATTTTCCTATATTATTTACATTATTTTAAAAATTAAAATGTTTTTTTTTCAAATTCATAGTAAAAACCTACACTAATAGTTAAAAATATTTTTTTTATATATGATAATTAAAGAGGTTTAATTTTTTTCAATAAATAATGTGGATTTTAAAGATAATTTAAACTCAGTTGTGATTAAAAATTTGAATTTTTTTTAAATGTAAATTTATATAGTTACACTTTATTGATATGTTAAGTGATTTCATAAATTGGGGGAATTATTTTTGAGAATATTTTAAGATAAATTTTATTTGGAAAACGAATTCACCTAAAGTTGTGTTTTCCATTACTAAAAAAATTTGGTATCAATGGTCCATATTTCTTATTCACCATAATGTAGTTTTTACCAAAAGATCAAAATATTAATATTTTTATAAATTTATATATTTATTGATGATATTAATAAAGAGGGAAATTTAATAACCATCCTCTTTATATTAATTGTTCTAACTGTTTTTAGTGGAAATTTAGATAAAATTCCATATAGAATGTATTGTATTTGATATTGGAACTATAATCAAGGAAAAATATGATAATCACAATGCTTCAAGAGATGATTTGAGTGATGAAAAAGACGCCATTTAACTATAAATTTAAATCCATTAACACATTATACTATTAATTGGGTGAATATGAGGCTAATATAATTTCATATTGTTATACTAATTAAGAAAACATAATTGCAATTTATATTTTTCGTAAAGAAGCATAAGATGTTAAATAAATAAAATCTGATACGTACAAAATTAAATATGATTCATTCGAGAGGAAACCTGATGAAATAAATTATAATAAAAATCTTTGGTTCAATATGTATGTAAACAAGATGCTTATACATTGGAATATGATAAAAGATAATGATAAGTGGAATAAACATCTTTGATAATTACCTGATAGGTGGAGAGGAACCTCTGTTTCAATTTGAAAATCATGCGAACTAAGTAATTACAAATAATTAGATTATTTGAATGATCAAGATGTATGTTTAGGAATTGAAATTAAATATGGTGATATAAGATGAAGTTAAAATAATGTAAATAATATTCAATACTTTTATCTTAACTGTAAAATTGAAAATATAGTATGAATGTTTGAGGGTGACTTAGATTTAGACCATAATGATGAAATGGATCACATGGATACTATATTTTATTATTTATTTCAGAAGAATAGTTTTTTCATGAAAAAAATTATGAGGAAAAATTCAATAGAAAAATGAACTTATAAAATGAGAATCAATTTGGTGATATATCTTTTTATACTTGAAATAGGAAGAAGAATATCATATCAAAATTCCCTAAGATAAAATTAATAAAATGATATGAGGATAATGGAAAAAAGAAAAAATAATGTATAAAATCCATCCAGATATCCTCTAAAAATATCTCAAGTGACTCTAAATCAAGCTGGTTAGACAAGAATGGAAGGGAAATCATGTGTTTTATAAAAACACATATAAAGTATAAAATAGTATTAATAGTTTTTTTTAATATTTTTATATATTCTAAAAATAAAAATAGTAAATAAATTGAATATATTAATGGATCTTGAATGTTTTTTCTAGTATAGAAACTGTTTCCATGATTACTAATAATGGAACTGCACAAGTGTATACAACTGTGATTGGTTACCAGCTAGGTTAGAGGAAAATTTATAAAAACCAACATTTCTATGGATAATACTCTAGAAACAATACATTGTTTTATTGTTATATACATTATAATGTTTTTAATTAATAATTTCTATAATTGATTTATGATAAATTAGTTATGAAACCATGGATTCCAAATAGATTTTTTGGTAACATTTAGAGACCAAATAATGTATGTGTACTAGAATAATTTCATAATTAAATATTTTTAGGAATCCTACATGAAGTGTACCTATGAGAAAAAGATATCTAGATAGTTTATTCTTTATGAACATGATTGGTGATAGTTAATTGTTTCAATGTCTTATAATGGTGGATAGTGGACATGTAAATTTTGGTGATAATGAAAATATAAATATAATTGGTCTCAGTTAAATTAGTAATTCCAGAATTGTTTAATTTCAAAAATCATATTTTTTAAAAGCAAAAAATTTAATATTTTTGGAATCTCAAAATTATGTGGTTATGTTTAATATATTTAATTTGAAAATAGTGCTAGAAGATTTTTTGAATTCGTGTGTGCATTGTTTTTACTAGCTAACATGATTAAAATGTTAATGTAATTGGATTGGATTTTTAAAAATATGAAAATATTTATTATTTATATTTCAATAAAAATTAATCATATATAGGAAATAAAATATTATTCTACTAGATTTTTCCAGCAAAATGTAATATTCCTTGGAAATTATTAGTTTGTAGTCTTCCTAGACAGTAATTCATAAAAGAAAATGCATGTAATCACATACTAAATACATATCTATATATGATCTCTTTCAAATCAAAGAAATAAATTTCATATTATAAAGTCTGGATGTGTAAAATATGAATCTTTTGGACCTTATAGTGTTTCCTTATTAAATGGAAACAACTGTGATTATGTTATTGAATATGAATTCTTTAGATATGCATGGCCACTAATTATAACTCATAAAATTGAATCATGTTCCTATTTTTTAAAATATAAAAATATATATATAATTTTAGAGGAATTAATATTCATAAAATTAGGAGTTATCATGGACATGAGTTCAAAAATATAGAGATAGACAATTTTTTCTCACAACATGGAATCTATCATTGTTCTTCTTCTCATAGTGATCCAAATCATAATGATGTATTAGAGAGAAGTTTTAAAATAATTAAAGAAATCTCATGTTAAATTCTTAATGAGTATGAATTAAATATTAAATTTAGGTTGAAGATACCAATATATAATTATATATTCTCAATATAGTTCTTGTTAGTAAACATTAAAAGGAAAACTCATATTATTTATGGAATAGACAAAACTGAAGGTTAACTACTATATATTTTGTTAGATTTAAGGTGTTTATTTCAACATAAAAGGATATTTAAGTAATTTATCATCCTTAAGTGATGTAGGACTATTCTGCTATTATGAAACAATAAGTAAATTATATAGGGTGCTCAATTAATTACCCAATCTCATAGAAGAAATTGTATATCTTAACATTGATGAGATGCATCCATATAATCCAATGACATCTCTACGAATTCATAATTATGGCCTTTACAATTTCAATATAAATGATTCAACTATGTCTAGTGATATTTCTATGAATAACACTATAGAAAAATCATCCAGTTCTACGGATTTTCATGAACAATAAGGTCAAGGGTAAAATGAAGAACCAATTACTTCTATAACGTTATTTTTACGAACTCATAGATACAACCACATTTATTTTATATTATAAGATCTACATATTGGTAGTCATACTTTCTCATCTGTTAGAAACATTAATAAAGACAAAGTCATCTTATCACCTCATAAACTTATGAACTTCACTAACATAATAGATGATGAATTTCAGGTAATGGATATGCATGAATAGTATATTCAGTTAGAGAGAAACATGTTCTGTGAAAAAGTAGAAATACCTAATGAATTCAATATCATAAGAACTAATATGGTGTTTAAGAGCATGTTTTACAAGTCGAGAACTATAATAATAAATACATCCAAAAATGTTTCACAATGATATAGTAAAGAGTAATTTATTGACTATGAGGAAAAATTCTCACCATTATCATGTCTTCTAGCATTTAAAATGTTTCTTTCATATAAGGCACATTTGAATATAAATCTATATTAATCATATGTCAAGGTTATCTTTCTAAATGTTTATATAAATAGAGGATTATTTTTTATAAAACAAATGTATTTCAAAACCCTTATATTTCAAATCATATTTATAAATAAAAAAAAAATATTTGTATTGTTTAAAACATGTTCATAAATCTTTTTATGATTTGTTCATACAATTTTTTACGTCTAATGGGTTTAATATATTTATATAACATCTAAACATATTTAATAAAATAATATCCAAATTTTTTTTTAGTTCAAATATATATTTGTGATATTTTATTTGGATCATCAAAAAACTCTTTGTTTATTTCATTTTGAAATTTAATGGGAAAAATATGAAATACATTAATATAGTGTATTAAAATTAGTTATTAGTTATTAGAATTTCCAAAAAATGATAGAATCATTTTAAATATAAAAATTTACACTAATTAACATTGAAATTATTTTGTTGATAAAAATAAAGGTGGTAATGCTCCCATTAGAACAAGATATATGTTGGATCTTGATGAAATAAGTAAAGTGGTTGATCAGACCACCAACAGAGGCTTGAATCACAGTCTACTATACATAACATATATCTAACATTATATTATGTTTAGTGTGTGCATGTGTGTTTATTTTTGAGAAAAAATAATCTCAATTAAATTCAATGGAAATAATTATTTAGTACCTCAATATTACAATAAATTTTCCATTTATTTATTCTAGAGATAATGTATTTTATTTAGTTTATAATTCTTATCCTGGAACTAGTGGATGTATGACATATTGAAATAGAACCTCTAGAATATGTTAATTAGTATGAAGGTCTCTAGTTCCATGGTGTTGTATGAAACCTCATTATATATTATATTCTTTAATCTATTAGTAAGATCATTTAACTTACATGTATCTTCACTCACCTAGGTGCTCCTGTTACCTCGGCTTTTCTCCTAGGGTTTCAGCTTTCTTAGGTAGCGATTATTCCTCCATGCCACTCCTGTCGGGCTATTTTTTACTCTTGCTAGTGATGGGATATACAATCATTCACCGTTTCATTCCCTACCGCTCGACTCTACCTACTCTGTGAAGGTGGTATTTTTTTTCGTTATCCATCTCTTGGCCCTTTGTTCTTGCGGTCCTTAGCTCCTCTCCAGGTTGGATTTGGAGCATGGGGTACAATAAAGATTTGAGCTATCATTTGGTAGGATGACTGATTTCTAAGCATTACAGGAGTTGGTTCTTCATCCTACAGTTTCTATCCCATGCTGCTATTAAGGTTTTTTGCCTCATTGTATTTTTTGGTTCAGATTATTTACCGATTACATATATCCCTCTATGTTCGCACTAGGGTTTCAATCTCATCTTATTCTTTCTTCTTAAATGGTGGCTATGGTTTGTGATTCTGTTTATGTTGAGTGGCTGGTGATATTGGTCTCTTCGATTTCTTTGATGGTCGTGTGTCTGTGTGTTTTTCAGTGGCAAGTAATATTTTCAATTGTTGTGAAATTTTTTTCATATGTTATAGTTTCATGCTTGTTCAAGGTGAAGGGAATGACTCTCTATGGGGGATTTAGCTTCTCAAATATTACATGGATTCAAGTCCCATTTCCCCTTCCCGGGTCAGCCAAGTGAGATGGTTTTTTAGGTCTTTGGGATGTGGGATTCGGGTGACCAAAAAACTTCCAAGAGACGAGTTCTTCACCTAGATGTCTGGTGAGATGGAGGATGAAGGTTCTGATGATGTCCTATAGATTTTATTTTCTGATGTTTGGTGATGGTGTTTTTTTCGAATGATGACTACGTGGGTGATGAGGTAGATAGTGAGGATTCATTGATCAATAGTTGTGAGGTTGTGTTTGGCTCCGAAAAGGATGGGTTCAGCTCCAGCGATGTTAATGATAGTGTTGGCCGTGACGTGGGTGATGGTGAAAGCATGACCTGGAAAGCTCATGGTTCAACATTGGAAGTGATAAAATCATTTTGAATTTTTATATTTGAATATTTTTTACCATGTGTTGGTCTTTGACTTTGTTAGTGCTGTGGGTGGGATTCTGGGTTGGAGTATCTGGTTGGAGTGCGAGGCGAAGTGAGTTGGTGTCATAAGATTTTTTTTTGAATTTTGATATCTATAAGGTTAACTTCGTTTTTGGAGGGTATGTATATTTTTCTGAATGGTATGTATGGTTCCCACTTTCCCTTAAATTTTATTTTTAATAAAACAAAATTAAAAGGAATTGGAGGTCCCCATAGGTATATCTAAATACATAGTTGTAAGTATTTCTTATTTATAGAATTTGTGGATGAAATACACATAACAAGGCTATGGGTATAAATTTTGAAATTTCCCTATAAAATGTGATAATAAAATTTGTATTAAATATTTATAAGTAGCATATATCTCATTCATGGTAGTGAAATCGATAAATTGATAAATTTTTGTGATACAATTCTCAAATGGGTGATGTGACTCTTAACTTTTTTGATAAATAACATTAGCTTATTGATATATTTATCAATTCATTAAATATAAAGGGAAATTTTTTTATAATTCTATAGTTTGGAATGATAAAATATTGCTAATTCATTAAATTTTATTCTTTATCTTTGATTTTTATAATTAATATTTATATAGAAAAACCTAAGTTTATTAAGTTTTCTATTAAATTAAATGGGGGTTATAGTCTATGTGGTTAGTTATGTGACCCTGAGTTTTTGTTTATGATGTTAGTTAGGTGACCTCAAACACATGGTCATGCGGTCACTATAGCTACGTTTAAATGTAACTGTCATAGACGCCGTAAGTACAAAGAAATTTAACTCATGTCGTATCTAATCCTACCATGAATCTATGGTTAATATACCTACCATTCCTTACTTTTCAAAAATCTATGCATAGAATACCTAAAATGTATGTTGTATTTCAATTTTTTAACTAATTATATTATACATTTATGTCTAAATGTATTGTTTTATTATATACCTAAATGATTTATCAAAATATAATCTTTGAATTATAATTTATGAATATATTTTCTTCAGAAAAAATTATACTATTTTTGAAACTGGAAATGTTATCTAAATCCCATATCTCAGAAATCCCTCTTGAACCTAGAACATATGAGTAATGAAATTAATGCATAATAATACCAATGATGAAACATTCTCATAATTCATAACATCAATTTTTTGAATCCATTGAACAAATAGAAAAAGTATTGAGGTGGTACATATAACATAGTTAGTTTTTCAACCCATATTTAGTTTATCGACCAATATGTGTTGAAAAAAAGATGATGATAAGTCGATTTAATCGAACGTATCATTTTAATGGGAAGTCATTCACTCTAGGTATGTGATAATTATTTTAAGGAAATTACTAAGTAATTATATCTTAATGTTTTCTTATATCTCAAATGGTTGGTCATGAATACTATCATGTTCAAATCCAATAAGAATTTGCCACTTTGCATTCCAAAATTACCTTGAAGAACTGATTAGAAACTGAACTCCCATGAGACTAACCATGACAGATCTCAGTAAAGAATATAGGATACAAGTATAAATCATTTAGAATAAGATTTATCTTAAGAATGAATAATTTACAATACTAATTTTATAGGTTATATTCATTCTGATATTGATGAATATTAGAATTTTTATTAGTTTGACAAGTTATGTGACAAGGTATTTAAATCTACTGTGAGATCCCACATCTATGTTTAATTACTTTTCCCAAATAAATTTTACATCTTCCCTTATAACATATAATGGGTTAGTTTCAAAGGGGTGTGGAATGATGACTTCCTCAAATGATTTATCCATACTATATAAAATATTTCTGGATATGAATGTAAATTGGAAGCATGATAAAAGGGAACGAGTGATAGAATATGATACGTTATATTAGATGTTTGATCTAGTGATGTCTCTGGTCAAAAATAGGGATCAATAATATATAGTTTATGAGAAAAATGAAGTTATTAAATATTATTTTGATGAAATTGATGTGGTTGTGGTAATTTAAGATGATGAACATGTAGTGGATGAGGAAGATGAAGTAACATATCTTGATATGAATTCTAGGTAATCACATGATGAATATAAGGGATCCTCTAATATGATTTATTTTATACCACATAAATCTCTTCAACCCTTAATATCATTTGAAGAAGAATTAATTGATGAGGATCTTGTTGAAAATAAATTTATTATAAGTGTATTTTTGGAGTAACCATAATGGTATGACACTGGTAATTCTGAAGACGATGAATACATTTCAGATAAGTCTCACACAATTTGTAATTATTCCAAGACCATGTATACCAGATGAACCTAATAAGGTGAAGGAGACACTGTAGTGTAAAGTGTTAGGCCTAGACTACTATGAGTATGATGATAATGATGAGGATGGTATTATTCTACATGAGTATGGGGGATATGAAATTCCCTCTACAGAAATAGTTCTTTAATTTTATTTGATAGATTATATTTACACTCAAAAAAATACAGGATATTTCCCCTAAATGGACTTAATTAGTTCAAATTTTTTATGGTCAATTTTTTCATACACCAATTATTAATATTGTGGGTCTTAAAAATAACTATAAATTTTACTCTATAAATTAACAAAGATACCACTTAAGAGACTAAAGTCTAGTATGTGGGAGCTATATATGTAAACATTGATGATAATTTTAGGAATATATATTTTGATCCACCACCCTTCATGCCTATTTCTACACCTTTTGTTTATTTCATATCATATGAAACTAATGATTATGTGAGTTCTTTGAAATCATATCTTATAGGGGTGAAGAATGAATTGTTTATTGGTTTTCTAAACTCACTATATCAAATAAGAGAATAATATATAATAATCATAGTGAATTAACTCACATATTATCTACAACATAGAATCCATCCTAAAATGAGCCTCATGGTAAATTAAATTGTGTAATTTGAAGAAAATGTGCAGTCTTTCAATTAGATCCTTAATATATGAAGTTTAAGATTGGCCAAATCAGTTTAAATTTAGTGTTTCATGCTACTAAATCAACTAATCTACCCCCACTCATCCTATCACATTTTCTATTGATTTCAAGGGAATCATATATCTCATAATTGATGATTTGAAAAATATTCTATTTTTGAAAAAATAATTAATATTGTATTTGATATATTTTATTATAATTTTGCTAAAAATTTGACATTTTTCATAAATTTTTTCAAACAGGATGATATAGATAGATAAAATATTAAATAATCCATTAATTTTTACCATAAGACAACCATAACCATGTGTGACACAAAATTGATGTTCATATATTTGGATAGTTATTTTAGAATGCATATTTTAACCCAATGATCCAATTAACAAGATAATATAATAATAATACACACTCATATTTTGGAAAATTTCTTGGAAAATAAGTTGGATTATATTTATGAAATGGAACATTGGTCGGGAGTAGTAAAATATTTTACCTGGTTGGTGAAACCCTATTAACCATATTTTCCTTCACTCATATGAAATAATTTAAGTGTTGAATACCTATTTCAATGTGTTTGATAAAGACCAAGCTAAAATCTTTTTTCCACAATGTTCATAACCAAATGAACCTTCATGATCCTCTACCTGTAAGGGAAAATACCACATTTAAAAAACTGATAGAGGGATTTTATATATTATTATTTTGATTAGAATTCATGATAGGACCAATCCTTTTAATAATTTGGAAACCATTATGATATTTATTAAATAGTTTTTTTGAACCCCATCTCAGTTATGTACCTTTATATTGATCCTATAATTTTTTTGAAATTCTTTCTTCTATATTATTATATTTTAACCTTTCTCTAATTTTTTTAAAATATTAAATGGAGCAGAAATTGTGTGAGATTCATTAAAAAAAATATATAAATGTATTTATGATCTATTTTATTCATTTCATATGGGATGATTTGTGATCATAAAAGGGGGATATTGTTGAATTAGTCTTGTATATTATAATTATAATGATCCAAAATCATGATTCTTATGTTTTTAATGAATTTATTATTTTATGATAGTCAACAATTTTCTGGCCAAAATGGAAAAGATGGATATGGAATGAAGTTACAGTGACTGCCTACCACATAAACACAAACCTATGATATGAATATGTTAAAATGACCACAAAGGTCATGTGCCCATGTAGAAGTTACTACGTGTTTAACATTATGTGACCACGTGCACAATCTATTAAACTACTGTAAAAAAGTTCAATATTTTTGGGTTCATGAAGTGATCATGAATTGATGTTCATGTGACTGAATGTGTACTAAACATACCATGAAATTAAAATACAAGTGACCAAATGAAGGATTGATCCTAGCTCATTAACAACCATGTTGTCAGTCAACATATGAGTTCCTGATTTCTAAATATAATGAACTTATCATGCTCCTAAAATTATGTGACGTTAGTAACAGGTCATGTGAACATAAGTAGAGGTATAGTTATAACATGAAAAAATAAGGTATAATGAGAATTCAACATGTATCTTCATGGAAAAATGAATAGTCCCTTTGAAGTCTTAAGAATACATCATTAAAAAATAAATCTTCCATTATGAATAATGTATCTACCATTTAAAAGAATAAACTAATTATGAGAATAAAGGAATGATTTACATAAATAAATGAACCAATCCTATAAAGATACAAAACTAATGGCAAGAAGAAAACTAGTTACCACATGAAATAATAATGTCACCATACCACGTGATCATTTAAAGTGTCCACGATAAGTGAAAAAACCTTGTAACCATCATCCAAAGTGACAATTCTTAACTTGTAATCCATGTGATCATTTATAATGTAAATAATTGAGTAATTTCATTTATTGAACGAAAAAAATATGGGGAATTAATTATATAGTAAGTGGAATTATGATTGAAATTACTATACACTAAAGACTATAGTGATATTAATATATCATTAAGCAGAAGATGTAGACATGGTTAAATATATATGACAATATTTTGAATACCAATTCTAAGTATAAGAATGTTGTCTAGAGACATTAAAAAATTATATATAACAACATTGAACCTTCAAAGATAATCTATTTTTCATTAAATTATATTCAAACATAGTTTAAGATTTTTGAATACCGATTCAATGACTTTTGATCAAGTGAAACTAAAAAATTATTATCATATCCTAAAATTTTTAATATATTTTCTATATTAAATTTTTGTATGTGTTAATTATTTCATATTAATTTTTAACATTTCTTGTTTTATAGTATTGGAGAGTTTTATAGAATATATGACTAAATTTTTAATATATGTAATCTAATAAAGAACTGTGGAAGAGGATTTATAGTGTAGACTACCTACATGTAGTTGTTTATCTTTTACTCTACATTATAGAAATATATAAGGGGAATTTTATATCATAGATAACATTCTTTGTTGTTGTATGTGAAACATGATCCATTTTGGGGATTAATTGTTTTATTAATAAGATTATTCGATGTATGTGATTTCTTAGTAGTGAGTACTGGGTTTTCGATTGAGAGTAGACCTATTATTTTATTTATATGTATGTTTTTTGTTTTCTTTTATCAATTTTAAATATAAATTTATTTTTAAATTTCAAAACTATAAAAAAACACTATATTGAGATTAGATTTAATTTCTATTCCATATCAGATGTTTGATATAACTAACTCTATTTTAAAGTTTTAAATGGTTTCTAAAACATGATTTAACATATTAGTGTTTTATGTTTTTATAGGATTTTCGAAAGATAAATTATATTCTTTTATAATTTTAATTAATGGGGATGATTTTATAAATAATGTCATTTAGTTTTAAATTATTATAATTGATATTCTGATTTCCAAATAAATTCATCCCCTCTTTAGTTTTCCACTATGACCAATAACATGTAATTTTTGAACAAATTGGCCTTTAATGAGTCTTAATTGAAATTTAGTATTTTTTTAAATAGGATAGTGACCCTTCCCTCACTTATAAAGATTAAACCATTGTCTATTTTCATTAAAAAATATATTGATCCATATAGCTAAACATAACTCAATTCAATACTCTTATGAACAATTTTATCCATGTTTTGGTGGTCATAGTTTTCCAAAAATACCATCATGTGTACCCAAAAAGGATACCTAAAGTATCTATTTCATTTAAGAGGAAATCATATTCACCATGATCAATAATTTTTCTTTTTATTTTACCAATATAAATTATTTCACAACTATTGTAATATAATTAAAACAGTATCTCTCATATAATGATATATTATTATGTCAATGGAATAATAATTATCCATTTATGTATCCATAAAATGGAAAATATTACGATTGCTCGTGTGTACGGTGAACTATGGCCTCATGGACCAATTTAACTTGTTTTCTATTAATCCTCACATAGACTCATATAAATATGGGATTAATGAATATATATGATATTTATAACATAATTACTCTCCTATAATTTTAATATATTTTATTATCTATTTTAATCTAATATGTTGGAAAATGATATTGTTTCTCATGTGTACCTATAGACTACCACTATAATGATGTTAATACTAGAAATTGGGCTACAAAATAGAAATAAAGACATGATTTGGAAAACCATGTCTATAGGTATTTATATGAAGTCTATAACCATAGTTTTATCTAAGCCAATAATAAAAACAAATCCTAGAGCCATGGTTTTCTTAATCTGTGGTTGTAGGGTCTTTCTATAAAGGCCATTCCAATAGTTATTTAAAAATATGGATAAAGACACAAAATATAGGCATTATTTTATTGAACAGTGGATATAGGTTTTCCAGCATAGTTTGTGTAGAGGAGGAAATAATGCTTGGACAATATGAGAAGATCTGTATCCATGATTGTTTCTTCTATCTCCATGGTTTTTATCAATATATATATACCAAAAGATATCTGCATTGTAGTGGTAAATCATCTAGTTAGTGGTAGTGGAGGTAAGGAGATTAAATCCATCAGAGAAATATTTATTGTAAAACTATATCCATGGTTTACATGGGATACAAAAAATTTGTTTACACTGTGGAAATAACCCCTATAGCCATAATGGAAAACCATGTGAGCTATTCCCACAATTTTATAAACTATGGCTATAGGTTATATTTCCATGGTGGAAACCATGGTTATAGTCTCTTAAAAACAAGGGTATAATTTTTTCTATAGCCAATCGAAAATGTGATATAGTTAGCTAGAACCATTACTATAGATTATATCCATGGTTTGACACCTATTAAGACACTTTTGGTTCATAGAGATATCCAAAATTTATACTTTTGTATGATGTGATTAATTATTTATTTATGATTTAGAAGGATGGTAATAAAAATATATTTATTGAAATAATTTGATATATATTATGTAATAATAATTTAATAATGATAAAATTATATTTCCCATTTTTTAATCCGTTGAGAATTGGAAAATGTAACCATGTGGGCATACAACCTACCACATATATGAATGGTGTAATTAATTTTTTTATTACTTATTTATATGGATGAATATAAAAAACAAAAAATATATATATATAACTAATTTACATGATATTATTATCATTATTATAATTATAGATATGATGGAACCATATTCAATATGCAAGGTCTAGAATAGACGAACCAAAATGCTCAGGAAGAATGACATTGTATGCACTCGGAAATGTTGATTTTGATTAAGAATTGCTAATAAACACGTTTGAGATGTTATAAATAGATAATATTATATATTTTATATACATTTGTGTGTGGTTCTATCATGTATGTAAAATAAATATAAATTTATTATATGTGATTTTAACAGACCATTCATTGGATGTTGAACATGGGGAACATGATTTCTCTCAATTTCTACTCCATTGTTTCTTATTAGGAATTATTCACCTATTCACAATTCTTTTCTATTCATTGTGACCGATTAATGTATATAAATTTAATATACTATTATTCCGTATAAATAATGTTTCAATTCATGTCTATTCAACAATAGGGACATAATTAAAAAGTTACCAAATTACATGATATTTATTTTATATTTTCATTTTTTTGGAAACAATCCTATTTTTATTAAATGGTCCTTATAATTTTACCTCCTAACATTTCTCTATTTTCTCATGAACGATATTCATATATAGTTTCCTCATTCTCTACAATGTATACCAATATTTTTAACTTGCATCAATAAATGTTACTTTTATATGAAAAAATTATTTTATTTTTTTTATCAAGTACATATTTAGTCACTATACATATCATCAAAACATTTTTAAAAAATTAAAATTTATTTATAAAAATTTATTATTATAAAATTTATATTATACATGAATTTATAAAATTATTAAAATAAAATATATAATTTTTTCTAAAGGGGTTATTTTAAAATTTTATATACCAAAAGTCCAAATGAATATTATTTTAACATATATATTTTAATGCATCTTCTCATGTCTGTAAATATTTCATTATATTTAGGTAAATATGAAAATTTTCTATATTTTAATAATGAAAACTATTTAATATACTCTTATTGTAATATTTAATAATTAATTTTATTTATTTATTTAGAGGAAACATTTTATTGGAAAACTAATAATTCTAACAAATTGTTATTAATAGTCTCTTAAAACTATAAAGATTTCTTCTATTTACACATTGGTAAATGTGGAAATAAACTCTTAAAACCATGCCTAAATATTTTTGGTAAAGCCACTCTAATAAATTCCATTGGTCGATGGAACCATTATTATAGCTTGTAGCCATGGGTTTGACCCATATTTCCACAGTTTTGGGGTATGGCTATAGCTAAAAAATTTACTCGGGAGAGTTGTGATACATTATTTATTGATGATTCACATAGATGATAATAAGATTATAATTAATTAATTTATATTATATATATGATATATATGATATAATAATGATATTATAAATAATAATATTTATTTACCATTTTTTGTTCAATCCTTTGAAATGTGAAAACATCATTCATGTGTACGTATGACCTACCACCTCAATGTAAAATGTTTTTCTTCTATTATTATTTATTATGGAATTATATATATATAATGAAGATAATTGACATTAGTATAATTATTATAATTATGGATATGATGGAACCATAATCAATATACAAGGACAAGAACATATGTACAAAAAATTCTCATGAAGAAAGACATAGTTCGCACTTAAAAATGAGAATTTTGATAAGTAATTACTAATAATTGGTTGTGAGGTGTTATAAATGGATCGTATATGATATTATAGGTACGTATATGGTAATAGTGTTTATGTATAATAAACCTAAATTAACTACACGCGTTTTAAAAAAAATATACATGGGAATTTAAACATGGGTACCTGATTTCTATCAACATCCACTCTATTAAGGGTTATTATGAATTATGATTATTTCCCATTATTTTTTGTTTCTATTGACTTATTAATATATAAAAAATTGAATTAGATTTTATTCAATATAATTAATGTTTCAATTGTTTTTTTTTCATTCGGAGTGATAGAATTAAATGTTACTAAATATGAAAAGATTTATTTTACAATTTTTTTCCGGATCAATCTTGTTTTCAATACAAGAATATTATTATTCTTCCATCATAAAATTAATATATTTATTTATTTTTATGATATTTTTGTTGTTTCCATATTCTCCTCTAAAATTTCCTATGTTCAGAATTTCTGTCATGAAAAGATACATATTAATGAAAAACTGTCCTTATTTATCATTATTTTCTTGTATATATTTGATCAGTATACATTGTTTCAAAATAGTTTGAAGAAGGTTTATTTTACATACTCAAATAATTTTTAAACAAAATTTTATTTCATAGATGAATTTTTAAACGGTTTTTAGGTGTATGAATACTTTTTTATAAAAGGTTCATTTTAAAATTTTATTTAAAAAAGGTCAAGAAGAATATTTTTTTTCATATATATATTTTAAAATTTTTTCATGCTTCAATTACAATTTGATTCTATTTAGCTTTTTATAAACCATATAGATAGTTTTATAATTAAATTATTTTATAAAACCGTAGACTGATATATTTATTCCATATTATTAATTTCTCTAGAGGAAATTATTTTACTAAAATCCTACTATTCTGATGAACGATTTGATGCTCTTAGATGGGTTCCTTGGGATCTAGACTTCCATTCTTCGCAATTAAAATCCTATATTGAATAGATACACCTCTCCCTATATGTGAATCTCATCCTGATTTGTTTCATGTCTCTTTCCCATTATTCTCCCATCATTCAATGTTTTTTTCTTTTATTCATTGTAGATCTAGATCTTCTTTTAGTTAGATATTATTTTGTTTAAATCCTAGATCATGGAGTTGAATAAATAATCTTCTCATCATAGTAATTATGGTTATTATGCTCATATTGGTGGTATATGTTGGTGATCATTCATCGACGATTTTGGTATAGGTGGTCTATTATTCAAGTCTAACAACATTTTTTTAAATTACAAGTATGTAGTTATAGAATTTCTAATGAAATGTTATAAAATTTTATTTATTAAATTGAATTTATAAATTTTGTGAATTTTTTAATTTGGGATTATAGAATTGATTTAATAATGGGGTTATAGAATTAGAAAATTCATGGGTTTGGGAAATTACATAATGATTGAATAGTGGTAATCAATTGTAAAATTTATTAATGGAATTTAGGGAGCATTAAATTTGATTTATTAATTGTTGAATTAATTAATTGAATGGGTGATTATGAAACAGGTGTAATTGAATCAATCAATTAATTAATGTATTTATTGATTTATGAGAATTTTAAAGATAATTAAATAGTTTCTGAATTAATTAATGGTAAGTTGTTATTGGGAAATTTGATAAATTAATATGCGGATTTATTAATAGAACATTGGTATTGATTAAATTATATTAATTATATTTTGAATTAATTTATTCTTCATTTTTTGTGATTATTTCATTGAAAGAGTTGGATTAATTAATATATGAATTAATTATTGAAATATTTGGATGGTGAAAGGTGATATGATGATTTATGTTGATTATCCTTAGGTGGTGAGATATTTTGAGACATGTGATATTATAATACATGAGATATATATGACTGATTGATTTAAAATTGAGGGACACGATCTTATGCTCAAAATAGCCTTGTGAGATCCATTGATATAAATTTGTGAGACACGGTCTTATGCTACAAATACCTATGTCTAATTGATTGATATATGAGACTGGGACACAAACTAATCCTTCAAATATACATTTTGTTCCAAGTGAATGCATATGAATTTAATTGTATTGATGTAGACTGATGGTCCCTATACCCATAGGGTGTTGGATAGGGATTGATGCAATAAATATCCATGCAGTGATAGGCATGATGTTTTATGCCCATGATATTGGGATTGAACTATAGTTCGAATTATTTGTTGTAATGAATTGAAATGAATATATAATGAATTCACAATTGTTAAAATGTATTGTGAACCAAATTTTGTTACGGTTCAGACTCTGACACGGTCAAAAGCAGGTATTCAAGTGTCCTTGGTATCCCAGGAAGTGCTTCTAATGACTAGTGAGAACCTCATCTATTGAGAGTTCTTCGACTGGAGGTGTGTGTGCTTTTCCAGGAGTAGTTCTGGATGGCGGTGCTTCATTTGTTGATGTTGGTTCTGCTAGTGGGGGGAAGAAGAAATATGGTTTTGTCAAGGGATCCTCAAATATATCTTTCACGGAGGCGGTCTTTTGGAAAGATCATTAGGGGTTGTTTATTCCGACGATTCAAATTGAACCTAGATAGTCGGAGGTCCTTGAAGGAAACACAGTGGTGGTGGTAGCAGAAAGAGATTTGGAGCGTGATGCAGAGGTGCATAACCTTACTCTAGTAGCCGGATTTGGCCTGGTGAAAGCATCCTTTGAGGTATTTCACAGGTTGGTGGACTCTTGGGTCCTTCATGATCTGTCGGCTCTATCGGAATTATCAAAGGTCGCCTTATACATTCACTTCTATTCAAGGGACGATTTTGCTCGTTCTTGGTTAAGGTCAGTTAGATAGTGTAGAAGCTTCTGGTTTTCTCTGGCTTGGTGGGCGTGGGCTTGTCACAATGGTAGAGAATCTAATATGGATGCGGTCTGGATCAAATTATTGGCTCTCCCCCTTCCTATTCAGAACCCCTCGATCCTGGCAGCGGTGGGGGATTTATTGGGTAATTTTCATTGTGCGGACAAGAATACTGAGATGTTTTTGGTTGTAGATAACCCTATAATTTGTGTTGAGATGAACTTAGCAGTGAGATTTCCTCCACGTATTATGATTCGATCTCCTAAGTGGCTGAACTGGTTTCAACGGTTGGTATACCAGGCTCCCCCTAGTTTTTCTCTTCTTGCGCTACTCAAGGCCTTGTTGCGGATACCTGCAAGAAGGGAAAGGAAGGCCTTCATCCTCGGGGGTCCTCAAAACCTCTAGTCTAAACGATGGAATCATTATCTGGTGATTTGAAGGGGAATGATTTGGGTTCTTTGAAAGATACTGTGGTTTCTGGTCCAGCGCCACCGGAGGAATGTCATGCTTCATCTTCCTCAAATGCACTAGTGAAATCCAAAGACTCAGATATTTATTTGAATGTTCCATCTACTGCTGGACTCTGGCCGCAATGCTGCTCATAGTTTGCTGGTAAGTCTATGTCAGATTAGTTCTCACTAGCGGGTCATGTGCCTCCGATGCTATTTCCGCTGATGCCTAGGTCTCCCAGCAGTCCCAACCGTGATAATTCAGTGTTGGAGAAGAAAAATTTGGTTCCCCACCTGCAGACCTTGAAAGGGAAAGGTAAAACAATCTATTCAATAGCTTAAGTCCCTCCAGGATCTTCCTCTTCAGTAGATGAAACCTGGACTCCTAATGCTTTATCTATGGAGATGGAAATCAGTATTTTTTGACTTCAAATCCTGGCCATTCACATTTGATATAGCGATATTTATCTAGGGGTTTCTCAGAGGGGACGTCCAAGTAGATTTCAGTGTCTCGGAATTCCATTTCTCAACTACCTATGGTTTCATTCCTACATGATGAAGTGATTCCAATTACATCTGCAGAAGATAAGGGGAACATATTCTTTCTCTTGGAGGACACCATCAGTCCCATGAAGAAGAAAATTCGCACACTGAAGAAAGGGTGTTCTTCGGAAAGATCTTCTGGGATTGTGACCCAGTCAATGGCCAAAGTGGTGTATGGCAAGATTCTATTCAGACCTCATGCAGGTAGCCCTGGCCAGAAGGCCAAGATTTTCATGAGTTAATGACTTCGATGTTTATATGGAATGCTCGTGGCTTAGGGGGGAAAGATAAATGTGCCTTCGTTGTAGCTGAGTGTCGCAGTAATAAATCTCTTATGGTGGTTATTATAGAACCAAAGTAGAATATTTACAGGATGGGTTTTTTCTCCAGAAAGTTGGAATTTGGTCACTTTATACATGGTCTTCCAGGTAACGTAAATATATGGATTTTTTTGGAATAACTCACTAATGGTGGTGTTGATTCAGGTGCATGAGAAATGTATCACAGTGAAGCTGGGCATTAGAGGTTCTTATATTTTATTTTCCTTTGTATATGCTAGATGTGATGTTTTAATCAGAAAGGAGCTATGGGACCATCATACATCCCTTCCTACATCGGATTTACCTTGGTTCGTGGGTGGAGGCTTCAATTCTCTTTCTGATATTTCAGAGAATAGGGGAGGGTCGCCGTTGTTTAACAATAGTCTGCTTGATTTTAACTACTTCATTTCTAGTAAGGGATTGATAGATTTAGGCTTCAGTTGGATTAAATTCACATGGTGCAATAACCTTAAACGAAGGAAAAGAATTTTTTGAAGACTGGATAAATGCTTCACTAATATTTATGGGATTGATTCTTTCTCAGAGGCCTCGGTAGTCCATCTTGTCAGGGGCCTTTTAGAATATTCTCCAATTCTGGTGAAACTTGTGCATGGGAACCAGGATTATGGAGGTTTTTTATATTCGTAGTATTGGAATAGTAGAGAAGGATTCATCCCAATGACACGAGAGTCTTAGGTATATGAAACAAATGTAAGGGCTTGGGTTGGTTTGTTTAGACATCTCAGAAGATTGACAACTGATATTTTCAAATGGTTTATGGAACATCCAACGTCAAATGACCCTATCATGGTTCTCCAAAGAGATATTGAAGGTTTGGAAGACTCAATTCTACAAAGGTAGGAGGATGAAACATTCATTTTATTATCCAATAAACAGGAGACCTTTACTCAAATGTTGTTGGAGGTTGAGAAGAGTTATAAACAACGTTCTTGAATCAGGTGGCTCAAAGAGGGGGACAAAAATATCGGCTTCTTCCACACCTGCATGAAAGAATGGCAGAATTATAAAATCAATATCAGGTTGGAGGATGGGTCCCTCTCCTCTGACATCAATGTTTCTGGAAATCTGTCTCTTGATCACTTCGAATGACTGTTGAAAGGGGAGAATCAGTAAAATACAGGAAACAAGGAGTTGCTGCTCAATCAAGATTCTTTTATGGAGAACATTGCAAGGAGGTTTGAATCTAGGGATAATGATGGATTAACATCCCTAACATCTGAGAGTGAGATATGGGAGGAGGTTCGTAATATTATCCTGGAAAGTGATCCAGGACCGGATGGATTTCTTACTATTTTTTAAGTCAGAAACTGGGATTTTGTGGGTCCTTGTGTGATTGAGGTCGTGATTGATTTCTTCAAGGGAGGTACCATCAACAGAGGCTAATGTGCTTCTAGAGTGGTTTTGATCCCTAATGTGAAAGACCCTTGTTCTATGAGTCAGTATAGACCAATATACATTTGTAATGTCTCCTATAAAATCATGGCATCTATTATTTCTTGTAGAATTAGTAATATGCTCCCATGGATTATTTCACAAGAACAATATGGATTTGTACAACGAAGAGGCATACAAGGGGAAGTGAGAGTGGCTCAGGAGTTATTAGCTGATTTGGATATAAAGGTTATTATCTCTAAATTTATTATTCAGGTTGACATAGATAAAGCATATGATATGTTGGAATGGAGCTTCATTCTATCGGTGATGAGAAAATGGGGTTTCAGGAAGGGTTTTGTGATTTGTTCTTCTGCTTCATTTCTTCCCCTTGGCTTTCCATTTCTCTTTTGGGGAAGATATTTGGCTTCTAAAAAAGCATGAGAGGTGTTAGGCAAAGAGATACTCTTTCTCCTTCTTTATTCCTCCTTGCTCAGGAATCTATATCTCAGAATTTACAAAATTGGTTCGTGAACATGAAGATTAGGCATTTATGGTCTAAAGTTTCAGATATTTGTTATCATATTATGTTTTCTGGTGATATTCTTATTTTTTTGAATGGAATCAGATCATACGTGGATAATTTTTGCACCTCATGTTAATCTATCGAAACTTAAGTGGTCAGTAGGTGATCTTTGGTAAAAGTAATGTGTTTATTTCCAAAAATTGTTCAAGTAAAAGAGCTCAAAAAATATAAGACAGTCTAAGAATAAACCAGAAGTCGTTTCCCATGACATATCTTAGGGCACCTATTTAAATGGGTAAGGTGAAGAAGGTATTCATTGAGGATTTGCTTAGTAAAATGTCAGGAAGAATTCTGAATTGGAAAAACAGGTTTATTTCTTTTGGAGGATGGGTGACTTTGATCAACATTGTGGTCTCTCCCATTCCTATGCACGTGATATCTATTATTACGCCTCCAAAGGGGATGATAGTAGTGATGGAGAAGGTGATGAATCATTTCATTTGAATTGCTAATTTGGTGGGAATGTCACATTGGACTGCTTAGTATCGGATCTCTAATCCAGTGGAGGAGTGTGGAGTAGGACTGAGGGGCATTTCCGAAGTCATGCAATCGATGCAAGCTAGGCTTTCTTGGGATTTTTTTCGAGGGGAGATCGATGTTGGAACATGTAATTAGCAAGAATTATGGAAACTATTGGGAGGAGTGGGAGTTCATAAATCATTCCAGACTGGAAAAAACTATCAGGTCCCCGCTAGAGATCTATCAGGATTCAAGCAGGTGGATTCTGGGTTAAGGGAATGCCAACTTATGGAGAGACAATTGGTTTGGAGAGAGACTCTATTTTCCTTACTGTCTAGTTCATGATTTCTCTGTGAAGGAGGCATTTGCTCACCTTGGGATCATGGAAACCATTCTGAATAGGGAACAATTTCATGTCATCAAGGAAATTACCCTATCATAGGAAGAAGATAGTCATTGATTAACGTAATGAAAAGACGGTGCATTTCAATGGGAGAGATTTTCTCCTCCTAATTCACTAGGATAGAGTCCGGGATGAGCTGGGGGACATTTATGGTGCAAAGAGATCCCAACTATGTTTGGTTTTCTGGTTTGGCATGCCAAAAATTCTTCTCTCCCTACTGAAAATAATATTCAGAAGAAGGGGATCCAGATGGCCTTGAGATGTTTCTGTTAGGCCTCTCCTCATGTGGAGTCAATTTCTCGTCTTTTTTTCAGAGTGAATGGGCTAATGAGCTCTGGAACAGCATGGTTAGAGGAGGAGTCTCGGTTGGGACATGTAGTTCATTTCAGGATCTCAACTTGGCCTGGTTTTCTAGTATGAAGTCTGAACAGATGGAAACAAAAATTTGAAGCATATCTTTTTTGGCAGGTTTTTGGACTATTTGGGAAGCCATGAACATGGCTCAAACAATGACCTGACCTCTAATTGTTCTGCTACATCTGAGAATGAGAAGTCTTGTCCATGATCTTGGTTCCTTTTTAAAGAAAGGACAACACTCATACTCCCTCTGTAACTTCCTCAACAGACTGTTTGCACCCCCAAGTTCTAATGGATCCTGAATCAACTGTAAACCTCCAGTGAATGGACTTAAACTCAACATGGACGGGTCCCTTATACATGGAGTCATGTTTGGAGGAGGGCTGGTCCGTGATGTGGGAGGATCTGTGGTGCTAGCCATCGGTTGCTACCACGGATTGGGGTGCTCACTTGAAGCAGAGGTTCGGGCACTGCATACAGGGATAACACTGTGTTGCATATTTTTTCTGGATTTAAATGAAATTGAAACTCATTCGGAGGTTCTAGTTCAGGTGATCACAGCCAAGGGAAAGGTACCATGGTCTTTGATTTATTTAATCCACAGATATAGCTTAATGATACCCAGCGCCTGTGTGGTTTAGCATGTTCCAAGGGAGGGAAACTTTGCTGCGGATTCCCTTTTGAGAGGATGTAGTCTGAAGGAACCTTTTTTGGTCTTTTATCGTTTTGGCTCATTACCTAGGGAATGTAATTTGTTTGTATAAGGAGATGACTTACGTCCTCATCAAATTAGACCCCCATGACCATATGATTCCATGTAAGTCTTTTTCCTCTATTTTATAATAATAAAAAAGAATTTTCAGTTCGTGGTAACCCAGGTAGTTATGTGACTGAATAAAGAGTAATTGAATAAATTTTAATTGTTTCCTTTTTTAATTTTATTTTATTATTTATAAAAGAAACACAAACTATTATTGACTATATATTGTTTTAGATACCATTGGTGGTGTCCTGTTGAGTTCTACTGACACCCAATACAAGCTGCCTGGTCAGTGGCAGAATAAAATACATGATTTTAGGATAGGATAAAAGAAAATTTCCTGTATTTCATGGAAGATATGGGTTGAATCATGGATTAGGGAACCATACCTGGTGTCGGAACATATTTGGTAGTTTTTAGATTCTTTAGTTATATTTTTTTTACAACTATTTCGTACTTGTAATTAAGTATCTATTGTTTCATTTGGGATATTGTGTTACCAGTTTTGGTTTTCCTGTGATAATGTATTATCCTATTTAGGATTATATCATTTGGTTATTATTATATATTTCATCTATTGTGATACTTTATATAGAGGGTATTGTTTCCACCTGATTAATATTAACCCCTGATGCAAGTATGAATCATCTAGCGTAGGATATGGCACACCTGAAGCCATATAGTGGACCAACATGGGGAACTGGTGTGTGGAACCTAAGTTGGGTTGTTAAAAGCAAGTATAAACTAATTTTTAATTTATTTTCATTTATATTCATATTTTAGAAAGGTAGATAGAAGAATATCATGAGTTGACCCATGGATAAGAGCTCATGAATGGGAGTATTTAATTTATGTACGATGGTAAAAGCTGAGTACCTAGGTTTGCATTTCTGTTATTGATGTATGTTCTTATAGTTGAATTTTATTTCTCCTGGAGTGATGCACTTGTTGTGTGATGTGATTATTGTTTCAAAGAATTATTTTCATATATAACTCATGGAATAAACTGGAATGCGAGTTTATTACGAATGCATTATTCTAGGAACTGAAGATTAGGTTGTGATAAGCATCATCTTTGGCACACATGGGAATAATGTTTTGAGGTAAGTTGATGAACTTGAAATGACTTTCATTAATTTTAAAATAAAACTAAAAATGGTAACTAATATTAATTGAATGTTTTGAAATGTTTAAATATATGAATAGATGGGTGTCTAAAGAAATCTTGAAAATGATAAAGTGTTTACAATTTTTGTTAACCATGAACTACATGTTGGATAGTTAAGTGTACTGTTAGTTCCTTAGTTTTGACCACGTAGTGGCATTGGGGAAATTACTTGTTATAACCTATTTAAAACCCCATAAATGTGTTAATGATGTGTTATGTTTCCTATGATGTGTGTATGTAATTTTAGATATATTTCATAATGATGACACTTATTGAGAGGATGATCAGATTACATTAATAGGGATGATCCGCTAATGGTGGAACCTGAGGCATTGATAGTTCCTGGTGAGGAGGTTGGAGTGTTGTTATAGGAAAACAATGCTCGATTAATGTTGTCAGTGTAAAGAGACTCAGGGTGGGTTATGAAGGAAATTACTATTCTAACAGGTGAGTTTCAGTTGTTTCACCCTTAAATTCATAGTAGAGAGGGTGTAGATAGGATAGATGTGTTTGAGATTGAGTCTATCAAGGATATACATGAAAAACATTAAGACTCCTAATGAGAATAGAATAATTTTGGCTGATTACATGATATGTGGTGAAGAAATGTGATGTTCGGATGTCTATACATAGGATAAAGAACAGTATATTATAAGGTTTAAGGAAATCCAAGAGTAGTTGAATAGAACTGTCAACTTGAGACTCTTTAGTAAGAGATAATAGTTGTGTTTATAAGGTTGACATATGGGAGTATATCGGGGATTAACTATGATGGACACATTATATATTTTTAGTGCTTCATTCTATATTTGGATGGATAAAAGGAAACTTCAAAAAAATGCTTTTGGGATACGATTAAATAAAACATTAGGTCCTAGGGGAATTATTTCAAGATAAATAATTTTACTGATGTGGTAAATCATGCTCTTGTATCGAAGGAGAATCTATAGGAGGTTTCTAGTGGAAGACATATGGTTTCTACTAGACAATCTAGAGGTATGAATTTCGATATCACTAAGCATAATTATGACAATATTAGGTGGGGTAGTGTGAAGTAGTGTATCTTCTAAGAGGGATTAGTTATATAGGATCTTACCTATGTGCTTTACAACCAATGCGGTATGCTAGGAAACTTTTGTAAACATTGTCCCTGACAACCATTAGAGTACCATGCATTTGGTAGGATGGGTCATCTACATTGCTTCTACAGGAATAGACAACATATTGTGAATGATGGATCAAATTGGATGGAACATAATATGTTAATTGGATCATCAATATCATATCATTACGCCATTTATAATTCTAATGGACATGGCGGTTGATGCGGTGGAAGTGGAGATTATATGAAGAGCACCCCTATCAACATAGTGGTATATCTTTGGGGATTCATATTAAATCACACGGAATAGGGGAAAGGATGTTTAATGTTATTAATCCAAAAATTATGGATAATAGGGTCATACCATTAAATGTGATACGTACTATAATAGTAGATTATGTATTAGCTAGTTTATTATTTGATATAGGTGTTTATCATTCTTTCATATCTACACAACTTCTTAATGTTTTTGATCATGGACATCATCATCATGAGCGGGGTGATGATAATAGATAAAAATTTTGGAGTATAGTCTAGTGAAAACTGTTTTTGAAAAGGGAAATCTCATGTTTGGGGAGTATCGTTTTTTATGGGACCATTAAATCATGTAAATTTTTGGCTTTGAATTTATTTTCTGTATAGACCGATTAGTATCATACCAAGACTATATATATATATACATCAACATAGTTAGTTTTACATCTATTTATGGTAACATTTAGGTTTACCTTGGGGAATAGGATATTAAGGAGGGATGTGCAGGGCTGGTTTAAAAATAACCGGGAGAGCTAAAAACCTAGGTTACAAGTCAATATCTATAAGATGGAGGAGAAAGGGAGGGTTTCATTCCACCAAGGTTGGACCAGTTGTAGGATATGTTTCAAAATGAATTCTCTAGGATTCCACCAGAGATGGATGTGTAATTTACTATTGCGATCATGCTGAGAGAATAACATATTTAAATTCTACCATATAGAATGGAACCAATAGAGCTTCAAGAGTTCACAACTCAATAGGAGCAGTTGGAGGAAAAGGGACTTATCCGAATTAGTATGATGCATTGGGTTTTATATTTTTTTCAAATAAGGAAAATATGACATTCCAATTATTTATTGATTACTTAAATTTGAACTAGATGACTTTAATGAACCGACATCCTATTTCATGCATCGATGATCTTTTTGACCACTTGGGGGGAACATGTAGATTCTCGTAGACTGACATGAGTTCAAGATATCATCTGTGGGGATTTAATACATTAGATATATTGAGGATTGCTTTTAGAATAGGTATGGAATATATCAGTTCAATAGACTATTTTTTGTGTTGATGAACGAACCCACAATGCTTATGGTCTTGATGAACTACATCTTCCATCTGTACCAAGATCATTTTAGGATGGTGTTTTTGGATAAAATATTTTGGTACTCCATGACCCGTGATGATCATTCCCATCATATTGACATAATTTTTCGTTAACTAAAAGTGGATCTTCTATATGAAAATATATTTATTTGTCAGTTTTTTATTTATCAGGTGCACTTCCTGGGGCACATCATCCAGAAGAAAGTGTGCCAATGGAACCATGTAATATATAGTACAAGTTATATTTTGGGAATCCTATGAATGTTTTAGATATCTGCAGATTTTCATGGTTTGCTAGATATTATCATATGTTCAACAAGGACTCATATTTTTTTAAGGAATATATTTCAGGATTGGCCAAAAAGCGAGTAATGTTTGAATTGTCATATGCATGTGAGTATTCCATTAGGGAGTTGAATAATCACTTGATGTCAGTACGTATATTTCTCCTTCCAGATCTATGTGGTGAGGACATAATGATATTTGATTCTTCTAAAATTATACATGGATTTGTGTTGATGCTGGGAGATCGAGTTGGGGTGCATTGTTATTTTTAGCTGAGGAAACATGAATGGAATTACACTAGGCACCCCCAAGTTGATTATAGTGGTAAATTATTTCTTCTGTGTGTAGAAATATGTTTTGGGGGAGAAGCTTAATGTGTATACATATCACAGGGGAATAATTTATATCTTTTTTCAACGATATTTGAATCTCTGATAGTTGAGATGGGTTGAGTTTATGAAAAAAATATTATTTTCATCTAGCATATACACTCAGGGATAGGAAAATATACAGTTAATTCTTTAAAAAATCATAAAATAAGTTGTTCATGAGTCTAGTTCTGCATGGAGTATGATGACATTATTAAATTACATGAATATGGTGGTTTTGGAGGATTAAGAGTAGATGGATTTTGTATCAGTTTTAGTGGAGTCTACATATTTATGGTCTATCATGGAATTGAAATATCAGGATCCAAAATGATTAGAATAAATGGAAAGCCTAAATGGCAGGGATTAATCTTCACATTGGAGAATAGTTTTGGATTATATCATCTATGTTAGGAATCATGTTTTTGTGTATCCAAGGATTCATTATGAGCTGATGTGTTAATTTCATGCCTCAATGTGGGTGGTAAATCTAGGTGTGTCCGAAATGTTCTAAGAAAAACGCTAGATGTTTTGGTAGATGGACTTGAAAAAGTACATAAAACGTTTTGTGAAATGACACTAAACCATATAGTAGGTGATGGTCGATCAATAAATATTTATTTGTTAATATTTTTCTTTCCCATTCTAGAAATAATGTGGGATTACTTTACTATGGATTTTTTGGTTTGTCTCTCAAGAACAACTTAGAAGAATGATGCCATTTGGTTGATTACGGACCATTTGAAAAACATATTTAATTTTTTATGGTATGGGATACCTTTATAGTCGATCAGTTGAGGGACATGTATGTTTTAGATATGTTATGTTCACACAGGGTGGAATGGATTTTAGTTTCAGAATGTGGCTTATGTTTTAAATTCAGCTGTCATTAGGGAGTACAAATTTTTCTTGGAAAAAACTTTTCTTGATTATAGATTTTCAACCATAGATATATGGGATGATTTATAATATGATATAGGGGCCAGAGGATATAATTTAGGAATTTTTCCTAGATATTAGTGGGCTTGGGAAGAAGCTTCTAGAACTGATGGAGTTATCCATTAAAAAAATTTATCATGAAATTATTCAAATGGATCCATACACGGATCTTTTGGGTAGGCCATATAGATCAATACATTCATGGATGGACGTAGGTAAGCCTAAGCTATTGAAAATGTGTCTCATGTATGATTCTTCAAAGTAGGTTCAACATATTCAAATGTGTATGGAAACGACTCGATGTTGTAGTCCAATATCATAAGAAGATATATATTATTGACCCATAGAGTTTACATAGGAATATTATATCTTCCTTTAGGTTTGAAAATGATTAGGTCATCGTAGGATATAGAGGAATAGAAAACGGGAACCCAGGTTCATTGGACCAATTGAAGTTGTTGAGGTCTTTGGGATTGTGGAATTCCAAATGAATATTCAATTGATATAATTTTATATTCATGATGTTTTTCAGGTGTCACATATTCAGTGATACCACCCCAAAACTTCTCTTGTGATTGATGCAGATAATGTTGAGATTAATATAGATGTTTACTTTGAGGAGAATCTGAGATGTGTTTTGGATCATATTGACAATTTATTGTGATGATAGACCATAACGATTTTTCACATATTGTAGAATGATGATCATGTTTATGATGAAATATATGACAGATAAGTAGAAATATAGGCACATTGGCCTGATCATTTTGGCTCAGAATCGTTGAAATTATTTGGAGTAGAGATCAACGATGATTTATTATAAGGTGGGGCGTTTTTATGATCCCAACATTTTCTAGATATGTCTCGATTTAGATTTTCGGTATTCTTTTTTTCATTATTGGGATTTTTTTGGGTTATCACTTGGGTGTGCTTGGGAGAAAATTATATAAAATTTTAAGGAATGAGGGTAGTGAATAGTTGTAACATTGTTTTCCCAAACCAAGAACCATATCCTCCAAAATCATGTGACCCCCCACAAAGATAGATTTTAGGACAAGCACACTATTTTCAAACCATGCACCTTCTTTAGGAGAAATTGTACAAATCCCCTAGAAGTGGTGCATGGTTTGGAAAACTGTATGCCCCTACACAAGAAACTATGTATTCATTTTTAATTAACATTACTTTTTTAATATTTCAAAAACTCCATATTAAATAACAATTGGTATTTGATCAGCCCCAAACATACTATATCAATTTTGGAGACTCCCAGTTGAATTTATAGTGCTGCCAACCTTTTTTCTTCATGATTCAAAGCTCGGATCAATAATTGAAACCTCTACCTATAAGTAAATCTCATACCAATTGGTTTCCCATATTTTTCCCATTTGTCCTCCATTATTGAAATGATGTTTTCATCTACTCATGATGGATATCGATAGTTTTTTGACCCATTATAATGAAATTTTGGAAATATAAATTGAATTAATATATTGTTCTTCATTAAGATTCGGGTTATTTATGTCAAATAAGGGATATGCGTTGGAAATCATTCCTTACCACTTTCATGGTAGGTTGTATATTATTAAAATCCATTTATCATGATTTCATGTATTTTTATGTAATTACATAATTTCTATTAAATGTTCAGTAATTGAATTTATTTAATTGAAATAATTAATTTGAAAATTAATTAATATAGGGATTGTGGAATTTATTTTCTAACATGGTTAGGGATTTTTTAAATCAAATGTTTTTTAAAATTTCAAAATTGTTGAATTGGTTTAATTAATTAGGGAATTAATAACATTGATATTGAGATTGTGAAATTAAACTAATTAATTATTCATTTAATTAATATAATTGGGGAATATGTAATTGGGTTAATTGAATAAATTAATTATTTAAATAATTATTGGATTGTTGAGAATGTGGACTTAACGTAATTAATTGCTGAATTAATTAATGGAGTGTTATGATTTTGAAATTGTATTAATTAATCTGTCGATTGATTTATATAACACAAAAATTGATTAAATTGGGTTAATTAATTAATTAATTAATTAATTGGTTAATTATTATTATTAGAGAAAAAATAGATTTTGATTAATAGATTTTGGAATTAATTGTTGCTTGATTTTGGTGTCCAAAAAGTTATAAGAGTACAAAAGTCATTTAATATTGAGTTGTTTTATATGGTTAAACATATGATATTTTGATACATGTGATAAATCTGATTCAATTATATAAGAGTTTGGGGCATGAAATGATACTCCAAATACCCTTGGGGGATTGAATGATAATACATTGTGGGAAACAGACTGATGCAACAAATACACATGTTTGATTGTTTGATATTAGAGTGCGGGACACATACAAATGCTCACAATAACCATATAGTGGAAATTTAATGCATGAAAATATTATTTTTTGGCATATGGATAGATGATCCAACTACCCATCGGTTTGTGACTTGGACTTATGCTCCAAATACCCACAGGGTGCTAGGCATGGCATTTTATGCCCATGAGATTGGCATTAAACAACACTATTAGTTTTCCCTACTAATGAATTGAAATTAATAGATAATGAAATCCAATCTGTTATAATAAATTTTCAATTGAATAGTGATATGGTTCAAACTCCATCACAAGCCTAAGAAGGTATTGAGTGTTAATGTGCCATTAGGAACATGCGTAGTAATTTTGATGAATAAAGTGTAATTGAATAGATGTAACTATATATATTATTTCATATATATGATTCTTTATTAATTTTCATAAACCATTTTTGAATGGATTTTTTTTTATGTTGGTGGTGGTGACCTACTGATTTCTAATTATACCCTACCCGACTTGCTAAATTGGTACACGAATAGACATCATGTTTGTAGAAAAGGACAAGGGAAAAGGCCCTACGTTTGATGGACGATTTGGGATGGAGTGTGGATGAGGGAACCATGCATATTTTCAGAACATGTTTGATCATTTCGAAATTATTTATTTATTTTGGGTTTTGAATTTTGAGACATGACGCATGCCTAGCCTGGAATATCTACTGTTTGGTTTTGGATATTTTATTTTATGTATTGTTTATAATGTGACAGTGGTATTGTCTTCATTATGATTATATTATATGGTTATTGTTTCTTATTTCCAATTTTTTTCTTCATTGATAAATATATTATAATCTCCCAATGACCAATATTGATCCTTGATTTTATTCACTAGCCTCTTTGTATGGTTTGGCCCAACTAAGGTCACTTAGTGGACCATCTCGAGGCACTGGTGTGTGACACATTGGTCAGGTGGTTAGATGGTCCCTTATACCTAATGAAAATTTATTAATGTTGATTTTTCATCTAGGTTATTTTTATTTGTTTTATTAGAGTTAGTGTTATATGAATATTAGTATAATATTTCGAAACTAGATTTTAAATTAATATAGGTTACATGATAATTAATGTTACGACATATTTTATTTGATTATTATTCTTATTAGAGGAATTTATATCATTTAAGTAAATTTCTTAATGATGATTTTGATAGTAATATGTGTGTGTCGTTTTTCAATGATGTATCTTAAATGAATAATGGGAATAAACATTCATAGTCTATATATAAATCTCCCTACTGATCTAGAAAATAATACTTCTGTTAGAACTGAGTAGATCAGGTCCATATTAGGGCATCTTTCCTAGGTTATGTTGAATAACATTGACCATATGAAGAAAACTCTGTTCTACAACATAATTCATCTATGTTGTATAACATAATCTTGTATAAACATCCATTTATAATTTAAATACAAATATTTTAGTATATAATAAATTTATTGATTCTAATGAATAGATATTACTAGATTTGGGATGTAACAAAAGAAAGGAGATTATTCCATAAGTGAATGGTATGAAAATATATGTCGATAAATGATGTTCATTGATGCTGAATGATAAAGAGGCTAAAGAAATAAGAATCATGTAATTGATAACATTTAATGTGATATTTTTTTTAGAAATACATCACTTGAGAATTGTGATCGAGAATGGGTAAGAAGTTCCTCACATTAAAATAGTATGAATAACTACCTGTGTTAGAGTATGAGGTTAACATTACATGATTCTCTAGGAATGATTCATATTATATACATAATATAAAGAGAAATATTAGGCATTTCATTGATGTTATCGAGATGAGTCTACAAAAGGAACTTATTTCTCAAAATATTTTTATCATATGTTGATATAGTATCAATTGATATTAAGAAGGAGAAATAATTGTGTAGATCCTTTAAAATAAATTTAAATCAAGATAATAAAAGGATGGATGAGAATCAAGAAAAATGGACCGTATCAAACAATAATAAGGGAATGAATAATTTTTCATCATGTATACATTATTCAAGAAAAAATCTGCCAAAAATCATTGACAGAATCATAATTTGTTACAAATATATATAACGTTCATCTAGATAATGACTATAAGGTCATGAATCTAACCACTAAAATTCAATCTGTCAACTATAATTACAATGGAAATTATTAAAACCATTTTTCCAATATTCAATCGAAATAACCATATTTGAATGAATGTGTAATATTTTAAATAATGTGAATTTCTACATTTAAATTGGCAGTTGTTATAGATGTGGTGAATAATCCTCTCTCCATTCACTATATAAGTGAAAACATTTTATTTGATTCTGATTCTACCAAATCGGTTTTATCTAATCACTTTTTCAAGGGTATCTTATCACTACAACAATAATTAAATGAAGATTTATAAATTTATACATTTAATGGATGGGTAATCCCATCTCAAGCCTATATCCTATCTACTATAAAATTTTGTTGGAATTAGCTTCTTCAAAATATTCTTATTATTTCTATATTTTAATTTTATATAATATTGATCATGAATCAAATATCATAGTATATATCCCATATCAATTATTGATAAAGTGAAATTTTATTCTATATTTTGAATCAACCTATGATAGTTTTTTATTGTGAGGAGGAACCAGATATCCAAATATAAATTTCATTCATAATATGTGTTTTCATGAAAGAAAACAATCTCATATTCATAAGGGTAAACTAAAAATTGATTAACTTCCTATTATTGAGGTGTTTTTTGTATATTTTTCTAATTTTTTTTCAATCCTTCCACAAAATTGGGAAGTAGATTTTTCAAAAGTAATATTACCAAATGCTACACTAATTTCTATGACTACAAATAAGATGGCTTGATTAAGATTTAATAACTGAGGAAAAAACACTATGAGTATCAAGATATTTTATATATTTATATTAGTGCTTCACCATGTGTTGTACCTATTATTTTTGTTAAGAAGAAATATGGGTCAATGCATCTTCATAATTATTAATGGGAATTGAAAAAATCAATATTATGAACACGTATCTGTTTCCCTATATTGATGATCCATCTGATCCATTTTGATGAGCTCAATATTTTTTCAAATTTATCTTCAATATAGATATATTTATCTATTGGTAATGGATGTAATATACCCAAGACAACCTTCCAAGTGAGTTAGTATCAATAATAATTTTTATTATATCCATTTTGACTTAGCTATTATCCTACTGCCATTATGGATTTAAGGAATGGACTCTTACGATATTACCATAATCAATTTATGGATTTAAGGAAATTTCTCCCCATATAGATATTTGGATGGATGGATACTACTAAAACAATGAGAGATATTTTTCATGACTATATAATCCATTGAGTAATTTGGCACAAAATAGCTCCATGTTTATAAGGAAAAATGAATGTGATGTGATTTTTATGAATAACATAATGGTTAGTTAGTGTTCATATAAATAAAATACAACGTCCTGAAGTTGGGATTGTGATATATATCAATTAATCAAATAATGGATTCATATGATTCCTTGTGTAGAATATTTTGGTGATAGAGTTTTCATGTCACTAATTTTAAAAATCATGATAAAACATACCCAACTCATGATTTGGATCTAAAAGTTGTAAGGTTTTCATTGATTATATAGGGGAAATATCTATTTGGGGATACATGTGCTATATATAATAATCATAATATATATATATATATATATATAGTTTATATTATGATCTATTTAAGTTGGTTGTGGTTTACCAATGATTATGAATACTCAATACATTACTACAATTGGAATACAAACATTGTTGGGAATGCATTGAGTTAGAAAGACCATGTTACTTTCTTTTTGTTGAGGATTTAAATTGATGAAATATTTATGGATTTTCAGAATTTGGATCACAATATATCAATGAAATGGTAAATATATTACATTTCATAGATGAATATTCAACCATACATCCATGAGATGATTAAAAAATATCAAGGGTAAGAAGTAGAATTATAAAATAAGTTAGGTAATGTTCAAGAGTTCATAAATGATTATGATGGAATGATAGGGTTATAAAATAATGTTTTATCTACCAATACATCATTTGAATAATGATTTTTTGGAAGAAACTCATGGTTTTTCATTCCATATTCATCCCAGCTGTATGAATAATTATAGTGACCTTAAAGAGTGTTTCTTGCGAGAAAACTTTAAATGTGATATTGTAGAATATATATGTCTATTCCAAGTTTTTTAGTAGGTCAAGGACAAGGGAACAATTTCTAATGGGATTTTATGACAATTACCTATACCAAAATAGAAATTCAGAAGAAAAAAATTTACCAGGGATGATGTTATTAGAAATAGAAAAATTTATAAAGGATATAATATGTTTTGGTTTGTAGTAGGTCATCATATGAAATAATTTCATTTTATGACTATTATATATAATTCTATTCTTTACACCGTTATATGGTTTTACATTATGATGGCTTTGAGATTGCATAAAGAACCAATCTCAATGAAATATTATTAAAATAACTGGATTACCTTGATATTTTGTAGAATATTTTATCATGCTCTAGATATTTAGTTGGGTTTCAGTGTTGATTTTCATCCTCTGATTGATGGTTTGTAAAGGAGGACCATTCAAAATCTAGAAGTCATGTTGAGGGATTTCTCGATATTTTTAAAAGGTGGGTGTAAAAAATAAGTTTATTTGGTATAATTTTCATAAAATAATCTATTTAACTATAGATTTCATATGGATATATATGAATCCAACTATGGATGTAATTACAGTACTATAGTGTGTTTAGTTGAAGTTTGAGAATTAAATCAATTAGGGTTAGATATAGGTGAGAAAATTGCAGAGATGGTTGGACCCAAGACACTACCCATAAGGGAATCTAAGCGTTGATATGTTATTTTGAAAATATTCAATAAGATATACCATTTTATGTGGTTATATGGTATTCCAAAAAATATCTCCCCGATTAAAGGATATGTGACATGGAAGGAAGGGAAATCACAACCCTATATATATCAATCCCATTGAAATTATTGTTAGGATGAGGATGATATCTTATAATTATGTACAACCAAAACATATATTTCAAGTTCATGATGAATTACCTATATCTATCCTATGAAATTAAATAATTAAACTTTCATATATAAGGAACTCATAGGTCAATCCATTTGAAAAAAAATTACCTTATGGGGAAGACATAATGGCAATTCTATATTATAGTGAGAAAGTGTAATAAAATAAGACCACTCACTAGGTCAATGATTTTTTTGGTATACAATAATATTTATTAAGCTATATGAGAACCTGTGGATGTTATTATGTATAATTATCATTAGTTTTTTATATAAATATTATGGAGGATAGAGAGTGAAATTATTCGATGTGGGTAGAATGTAACAACATGATATTTTATTATTTTTTTCTCATGAATAATCCACATTATTTGATAGATTTCATTACATGAAACAATAAGTTTATGTGACTCATTAAAAACTATTGAAATATTATCATTTTATGGATAGAAAATTTTATAAATCATAATATTATAAGTATCATGAGTATTATTATAATTATTTTCCAAAAAATAATTATTTCTATGTGATTTGTGAAAAATAGTTTTTTTAATAATATCATCAAAGATTTAAAATACCCATTTTAGTTTTTATATAAGGAAATATAATATTCAATTTAATAAAAATAATATATTTATTTCTATTAGGATCATCAATTTATATGTTTTTATATATGTCGCTTTTTAGACTAAAAACACATTTAAGTAGAATATTATTTATGATCACATTTTACAGGTTTTATTTGGAATTAATTTATTTAAAATATTTCTTTAATATTTTGGAAAAATAATATATATATTGATACAAATTTGTGTCAAATTTTTTAAATTGTTTCTTTTTATTTTAATACAATATAAATAGTAATAGTTGTAAAATATTTCATGTTTATAATGCATAAATTGGGTAATTGTTGACAATAATTAATGTGATAAGCCTTAAAATGTATTAAAAAAATATCCTTTACTTAATTGGACCATTCCATTTAATACATGGTTATTCAAAATAAAAAATATGAATTTATTAATTTTTTTCTATGACGTTGACCTTTATAATATTTATGTACAAGAACACTGAAATTGTCACTATATTATATTTAATATATATTTTAATTTGTGACATGGTTAAAAAACCATATGTTTAGTTATAAATGTTTATTTTAAAGATGAATTAGTTTTTTAGTAATGGTGATGTATTTTAAATTTATAGTTGTAAAATAATTAACTTAGATAAACATGCAACCCCGACTCAGTGGTTGTTAATACAGTTGATAAAACATATAAATGATATTAAATATTCTAAAATTATTCTTTTTTGGGTGTGTTGTAATGACCAAAAAATTATATAAAGATATACCATATTAGGGTTTTGTGAGAAGTTCATATTAGAAGTACATATTTTTATTGATGTAATTGAACTCAAATTCAATGAATAATTTTACAAAAGTCACTAATGATATTTATTGAATGTAATATTTGATAAAGTTATTTAAAATCCAAAAAATCCTAAACTAGGAAAATGGGTATATTATATATTAAAATTTTAAATTACTTGGAAATTTATTTGAAATTTCTTACCTTATATGTGAAATTATAACACCTTAATATTGAAATTGTTGTTTCCACAGTTATCGATAAAATGGTTAATGATGTGGATAATCAAGAAGTTATTTTTTAGAATGATATCCTAAACAATATAAAATTTATTATATGAATATATTGACACTATATACTACTTATATAACATCCTAGGTAAATTTAGAATAAGAGATTTTCATATTTTTTAATATTTTTGAATTAAATATTAATTTAAATTTAAAAGGGTTGATATGTTCGATAGCATACCTGATACTCACCAACGAGTTTCTTTGAAATCTTACATTCCACACTAAAAATATAATATTATTATTTTAAATGGTAGTTAACTCCTAGACATTATATTGGCAGGAATGAACAAAAATAACTAAAATATTAATATACATGTTTGTTAAATGTATTTTCCTTTATCCAATAAAAGTTAGAGGCATAGAAGTGAATGAATCTAACTTTAAGCATAATTTAAATTAAAAAGTAAATTTACCACCTTTTAATGGAGATCCGTCTTTAAATATATTTTTGGTCACATTAATAAATTATATATGACCAAATAAAATCCTTCTTTTGAATGGGGACATCAAAATTCAGTTTGTCTAAATTTTTGGAATTTTTCTGATAAAATTCATTTTTTTAATGATTAGTGAAAATATTGTATTTTATTTCAGAACTGCATTTTAATATAATTTATTTATATGGATAGATTATCTTCTTAATAGGTTTTAAAGTTTAATTAGAATATAATTTTACCATTTAATCCAATTTTGGTCACTGGAATTAATTTCAGTTTGAAATTGGACATAAACAAGTGTCAATATTTTGATAGTTATAGTTTATTAAAAACACACTATTTGTTTTAACAACGGGATTTAATATTAAATTAATTAATTCCACTTATATGTTCTGAATTTGAAAAAATATAAATCATTTTTGAATTCATAATATCAAATAAATCTTAGGCAGAATTTTTGGTATTTTTTTGAAAAAATTTAATTTTTGATGAATAGTGAAACCACTTAGTAGTAGATAAAAATGACTTTTTTATTTAAATGAAATTTTACCACTTCTGTGAATTGAATTTAAGAAATCCTACATACATGGTTTTTATAAATAATTAAAATGTGGTTCAATAAGATAAAAATAAGTTTTTGTGAATAATAACTTTTGACTTTTATTTACCGCGGTTAAAGGTAAATAATGTAATTCAAGTAAAAATGAAAATAATAATAATATTAAATTACCTTAAAACGTGTCCTAACCTTATTGGATGAGTAATGGCGGACCATGGGAATATTTGGGTTTATTTTGGGACCCAATGGAGCCACTTAGGAAAGATAATGACACTTTAGATTAATTAATTTAATGTAAAGGAATAAATAACATAAACAATAATCTTTTAGTAAATTAATTTTTATATGTTGTTATATAAGTCATGTTTTCAACTATAAATTTTTTTTGAAATATAAAAATATTTCCTACATCAAGGTATTTGTTTTACAGTTTTTATATATCAAATTAATTAAATTATTTATGACACAATAATGTTGCAGTATTTACCTCATTAATAAATGATATAAATAAATAAGATTATAATGATTAAAGTATTCTTCAAAACATGAACAATTCGGATTGGATGATTTTATTTCAAAAATTAGTCATCTTATCACTGAATTTAATGATTTTTTGACCTTTTGAAACCGAATATGTGTTTATAATAAAAGAATGTTTTCACACTTTTCTAAAGTGCCTCTCCTCTCCCTTATAAAAGGAGGCCACTTCTAACCAATTCCTCACACCTCTCAAGCAATTTGGCTCATCAAACCTATACCCAATTAAGATTATTGACATACCTCTCCCCCTCTTAGAAGCCTTACCATAAGATTTAGGCACTTTAAGAAGTTATTTTGCTTCCGACCAAAGGAAGATACCCAAATTAAAGGTAACCGATTCTTTTAACTGTTTTCTTCTATTTTACTTATCCCACCCCTATACCATTTTTATTACTTTATTTTATAACATAACCAGTAACCTTAATATTCTAGAATTTTTTTATGAGATTTATTCTAACTACACATACACACACCACCATCTAATCTGTGAAGAACATAATGCTTCTGTGGATTGAAAACTAACGCCTCACGAAATGATGATTGTTCGATTACCTCCTACCTCCACTCTTGGTGGTCATTATGATGTCAATTTATTTATATATGATATATATTATTTTTTTTGTTTTCTTTATGCTTCATTAATTTCCATTTATATTATACATTTATGGTATCTATTATGGTTAAACACGATAATTTCATTTGAGGAAGTGCAGACTACCGCCTCCTCAAAGTGATATGAATCGTTCATACCATATGTGGTACATATAAACAATATATTTGATGATATTATATATTATACAATACTGAAATTATAATACTACTATGTATCATTATTTTTTAATTCCATTAAATATGAAATAGTAATGGAAGTAGCGTTCATGCGTACGTATGACTTACCGTCTCCATGAACAGTGCATTTCATTTATTTTATATAAATGTTATGTACTATTATAAATATGTGTATATGATGAATATATATGATATATATGATATAAAAATCATTAATATCATTATGGATGTAATGAACCTTTGACCACATGAACAACATGTAATTATAAGAAGTCCATTTTTGACTCAAGTAACAAATATCGACAAAATGGACTTAATTAACATAAATGATTACATAATATGTATGACATGGTAATAAGTAATAAAGTTGAAAATGGTTCTTATACATGTAGAAATTATCATAAGATTATTATATAGGAGATTAAATAATGAACGGGTCAAGTCAGACACAAGGTAAGGGAACTTCATAACCCAATTCCAAATGTTTAGGTTGAACTTATCTTTCTTATTTATGTCGTTCTTTGATTATGTGAGAAATTAATTTTTATATCTTATCACGTATTTATACTTTCTATATGTGAGCTTATAGTGAATACACATAAGAGATCTATTTTATTTAAAAAATGATCTTTGTATGGGACTTTGTCACTATCTCCTTTCATTGAGGCATATTTTTTTTAATACACGACTTTCTTTTATACACTGTATAAACACCCTTGAATTTTAAAAGGGAATATTTTTCTATTAATCATTTTACTAAATGAAAAAAAATAATGTTCTTTTTAATGTAAGGGGTGACAATGACCTTTTCTTCCGCCGTGAGTATAATTTGATCTTTGGCGTCCTCAACAAGCCGTAATGATTTTAAATGAAAATAAATACCATATACTCTTTTTTATGTATTTTGGTATGTAAAATGTTTTGATAATGGATTTTTTATTTCAATATATTTAAGTGATATATTGTGATTGAAATGTGGACATGTTTTATTTCATTTATATTTTTGTTATGTCTTATTATTTTAGAATGATACTTGGACATTTGAAGGGTGGTTATTTGAAAAACCAAATGATGGGTGGTGCCATGAATACAAGGACGAGTGGTTATGTTATAACCTCCAATGCATTGGGAATGGACGTCGGTCGTAAGGCTATTCAATTTAGTGATACGTGTGGAAGTTGAACGTATGATTATTCCATTTAAGTATGTTTATGTCCCAAGTTACCATTATATGTTTTGTGTTCTTTATATGGGTTTTATGGTAATATTTTGGTTACAAATGGGTATGTAATGATCTTTTCTTCAGTGAAGAGTATTTACTACTTGATAAAGGTGCAATGTACTTCTTATGATAATGAATTCATGGTTTACCTGTTATTTTGAAAAACTAACAGTTTTCCTTCTTTGTGTATCCCTTACTGAGATTTTTATGCTCATCCCATGTTTTGGAAATGTTTTCCACAAGACTTAAAGATGAAAATGGTCATGGATGGGATCATGGAAATGTCATTCTCTCTAAAACATGTAACAAGACATGTTTTTTTATGTGTTTTTATTTTATGAAAAAAATGGATATTGAGTAGTAGTGTCTACATGTCATATTCAACTTATAATGTAATTGTTATGCATAATTCTCTAAAACTCTAAACCTGAAAAGATCTTCAATGTGAATAATTATATTCATTCAATATTATGTATGTTTTGAGGCTGGGTCCTTATATTTGGTATCAAAGGTCAGTTTATATAACTTTAGGAGTTAAGGTATTGTTAAATTAATATCCATAAAGTATTTTATGTTAATATTTAAATGATATAGTATTTACAGATTACCATGTTTCTTTGCCTATGATATTTTTGTTTTCAGGATGGTTTTTCATAGAGAAAAAATTGCAGTTGTGACAGGAATTCATACAGAGGGAAATGACCTTCCAAATCAGCATCCTCAGATGGTCAGAATCGGAAATGAACAGTTTACTATAGTGATGGCTATATTGAATCATGTGATAAATGATGGTTGTGTTTATTGATGATATTTTGGTTTATTCAAAAATTACAGAGGAACATGAAAGTCATTTAAGGTTTGTCTTGAAAACCATAAAAGAAAAGAAACTATTTGGGAAATTCAGTAAGTGTGAGTTTTGGTTACAAAAAATTTCCTTCCTTGGAAACATTGTTTCAAAAAAATGTCATAACTATTAACCCTACAAAAACAAAAGTTGGTGAAAAATGGAAAAGACCCACAAATATAACCGAGATTCGATGTTTTATTGGTTTGACAGGGTATTACTGGAGGTTTGCTAAAAAATTTGACCGTTATCTAGTGCAATGACTACGTCAACTCAAAAATGTGTTAATATCATCTCGACAAATGAATGTGATGATTGTTTCATGAATTGAAAATAAGTTTAGGGAATTCTCAAGTTTTGGCACTAACATCTAGAAATAGTGAGTTTATTATCGATAGTGATGCTTCGTTGAAAGGACTTGGATGTGTCTTTATGAAGAATGACCAGGTAATTGCTTATGATTAACATTAGTTGAAACCTCATGAGTTAAATTACCCTACACAAGACTTGGAATTAACTGCTTTTGTTTATTCTTTAAATATTTGGAGGCGTCATTTGTATAGAGTAAAATGTGAAATATATACTGTTCACAAAACTTTAAAGTATATATATTTACTCAAAAATAATTGAACATGAGACAGAGAAGATGGTTGGAATTAATCAAGGATTATGATTTCATGATCTATTACCATCTGGGAAAAGAAAATAATGTGGCTGATTCATTGAGTAAAAAAATTAATGTCTCATTAGCCATGATACGTTTCGAACGAGATCATTTGGTTTTTAATTTTATAAACATTTGAATAGAAGTTTTTGGTGCAGGAAATTATTCTATTTTGTTTCAGGTGTCATTGAAATCATCTCTATCAGACAGAATAAATCCTGCACAGAAAGAAGACAGTGAGTTTCTGAAAAATGTAGATTTTGTTTAGAAGGGTATTTTTATTAAATTTTTCATTGATAATTATTTTATTTTGAGGATTGAAAAGAGATTATGTGTGCCTTGTGATTAAAAATTCAAGATTTATTTATTATGTCAAGCTCATGGTTCTCCGTTTTTAGTTCATCCTAGTAGTACTAAGATGTACAAAGATAATCAAATGTATTACTAGTGGGATGGAATGAAATGAGATATTTGTGATTTTACTGTGAAGTGTTTGACTTGTCAGGAGGTTAAAGTAGAGTGGAAGTTTCTGAATGGAATGTTTCAGCCCTTACCGGTGCCAGAGTAGAAATGGGAAAATATATCCATGGAATTTGTTATGGGATTACCAAAGACATATTAAGGTAATAATGCAATCTGGTTTATAATTGATCGATTAACTAAATCTGCTCATTTGATTCTTATTCGAGATACATTGTCTCAAGATCAACATTCTCAATTGTATGTTAAAGAGATAGTCAGGTTGCATGGAGTTTCCCTCTCCATTGAATCTGATCGTGATCCCAGGTTTATTTCTAACTTTTGGAAAGGCCTTCAGAAGTCGTTGGGTACCGAATTAAATTTTAGAATAGCTTTTCATCCGCAATAAGATGGGAAGTTTGAATGAACAATTCATCCCTTGGAGGATATTGTATGTGCTTGTTCAGTGGATTATAAAGGGATTTGGGACCAATCTATTTCTTTGGTTGAATTTTCATATAATAACAGTTTTCATTCCTGTATACAAATTGATCCATTTGAGGCATTATATGGAAAACATTGTCGAAAACCATATTTTAGGGTTGAAGTAGTTGAAAGGAAACTGATGGAACCAGAATTGGAAGAAGAGATGACAGAGAAAGTTCAATTGATTCAATAGCACATGAGAATAACTCAGAGCAGATAGAAAAGTCATGCAGATAACCAGAGGAAGGATCTTTCTTTTGAGGTAGGTGAACATGTCTTTCTCAAATATTTTCCATGGAAAAGTGTGATGTGTTTTGGTAATAAGGGAATGTTGAGTTCCTGGTTAATTTGAACTTATGAAATTCTTGAGAAAGTTGGATCAGTTGCGTACATAGTAGATTTACCTCCAACTTTATCCGAGGTACGCAATCTTTTTAATGTTTCGATGTTGAGAATGTATAAGCCAGATCCATCTAATGTTTTGATCCCAAAGGTAGTTCAGTTAGAAGAGAATCTCTCTTATGAGGAACAACCAGTCCAGATTATTGACCGTAGAGAGAAAGTGTTGCAGATTAAGGTAATTCACCAGGTAATGGTTTTGTGGAAAAGACCATCTTATTGAAGATCCAACATGGGAATCTGAAAATTCTATGAAGGATAAATAACCCACTTATTTTGATAAGTGAATAAAAATTGTGAGGATGCAATTTCCAAAAGTAGGGAAGGATGTTACATCCCAGGTATATATTAAATTAGATATTTTCATATTTATAAAAAAATTTAATTAAATATTAATCATCATTTTAAAGGGTTTCTATGTTCGATAGCGTACTGATACGCAACAACATGTTTTTTGGAAATATTACGCTGCACAGTAATAATATATTATTATTATTTCAAATAGTAGTTTACTCCTAGTCGCTTTATTTGTGGAAATGAAGAAAAAAAACTATAATATTATTATAAATGTATGTTAAATATAATTACTTTTATCCAATATAACATAGAGGCTCAAATGTGAATGAATCAAATTTTAAGCATAATTTACATTAAAAGGTCGATTTACCACCTTTTAATGGAGAACCCTCATTAAATATAGTTTTTTCCACTATAATACATTATATATGACCAAATAAAATCCTTCTTTAGCATGGGGACATCAAAATTTACTTTGAATAAATTTTTTGAATGTTTCCTATAAAGATCATTTTTTTAATGAATAGTTAAAATATTGTATTTTAATTCAAAACTGTGTGTTAATATAATTTATTTATATGGATACATTATATTTTAAATTTGTTTTAAAGTGTAATTAGAATATATTTTTACCATTTAATCCAATTTTTGTCATTGTAGTTAATTTCACTTTGAAATTGGACATATAAAAGCGTCAATCTTTTGATAGTTATTGTTTATTAAAAACACGCAATTTGTTTTAACAAGGGTAATTTATTTTAAATTAACCAATGCCACGTATATGTTTTGAATTTGTAAAAATAGACATAATTTCAGAAATCAGAATATCAAAGAAAACATAGGCTGATTTTTCAGTATTTTTCTAAAAAACATCATTTTTTGATGAATAATGAAACCACATAGTTGTAATTAAAAAACTGACTTTTTCATTTAAATGGAATTTTACCACTTCTATGAATTGAATTTAGAAAATATGATATACATGGATTTTATCAAGAAGTAAAATTTGGTTCAATAAGATGAAAATAATTTTTGGTGAAATGTAACTTTTGACTTTTATTTACAACAGTTAATGGTAAATAAGGTAATTCAAGGTAAAAAGAATATTATAATAATTCAAAATTACCTTAAAACTTGTCCTAACCTTATTTGATGAGTAACGGACACCCATTATCATCTTTGGGATATTTTGGGACCCCATGGAGACACTTATGAATGATAATGACACTTTAGATTAATTAATTTAATGTAAATTAAAAAATGACATAATCAAAAATTGTTTAGTAAATTAATTTTTCATTGGTGTTATATAACTCAAATTTTAGACTATAAATATTAGTTAGAAAGATAAATAATTTTCCTACATCTTTGTATTTGTTTTATAATTTTTAGAAATTAAATAAATTAAATTAGTTATGACACAATTATAATGTAGCATTTACCTCTTTAATAAATGAATTAAATACATAAAATTATAATTATTAAAATATTATGAAAAACATGTCCAATTATGATTGGATGATTTTATTTAGAATATGTCTACTCTTATCTTCTAATTTAATAATTTTTGGACCTTTTGAAACCAATGATATGTTTATAATAAAATAATGTTTTCACACTTTATTAAATAACCCCTCCTCTCCCTTATAAAAGGAGACCAATTCTAACCAATTCATCACACCTCTCAAGCCTTTAGGCTCATACAAACTCTACCCAATTAATATCCCTACATCCCTCGCCCCCTCTTAGAATCCTTACCTTAGACATTAGGAACTTTAAGAAGTCCTTTTTCTTCAAACCAAAGGAAGTTACCCAAATTAAAGGTCACAATTTCTCTTAACTACTTTTATTTTATTTTACTTCTCTAACCCCTTTACACTTTGTATTCCTTTATTTTATAAAAACACAAGTATCCTAAATATTCTAGGATGTTATTCTGATAAATATTTTAACTACACTTACACACACCTCCATCTAATGGGTGAAGAACGTAATGTTTCTGTGGATGGCAGACCAACGCCTCACGAAATGAAGATTGTTCGATTATCTCCTACCGCCTCTCATGGTGGTCATTATAATGGAAATGTATTTATATATGATATATATTATTTCTATGTTTTCTTTATGATTCTATAATTTCTATTTATAGCATAACATTACGGTTTCCATTATGGGTAGATGTGATAATTTTATTTGAGTAAGTGTGGACTACCGCCCCCTAAAAGTGATATGACTCGTTCATACCATATGTGGTATGTATAAATGATAGATTTGATGATATTATATATGATATAATAATGGAATTATAACACTAATATGTATGATTATGTTTTAATTCCATTAAATATGAAATAGAAATAGAAGTAGCGTTCATGTGTATTTACGGCTTACCGTCTCTATGAACGGTGCATTTCATTTCATACCTCTAAATGTTATGTACTATAATAAATACTATTTTATTATAGATATATATGATATATATGATATCCAAATTAATATCATTTTGGATATAATTAATCTTTGACCACATGAACAACATGTAATTATAAGAAGTACATTTTTGGCACAAGTACGAAATATTGAAAAAATGGATGTTATTAACTTCAATGATTACATAATATTTATAACATGGTAATAAGTAATAAAATTGAAAATTTTCTTAAGAAAGTATATATTAACTATAGATTATTATTCAGGAGATTGTATAACGAACGAGTAAAGTCAAACACGAGGTAAGGGAACTTCTTACCCCAAATCCCATTCTTTGGGCTGAACTTATCTTTCTTATTTATGTAATTCTTTGATTATGTGAGAAATTATTTATTATATCATATCAAGTATTTATACTTTCATTATGTGAGCTTATAGTGAATACACATAACAAATCTATTTTATTTAAAAAATGATCTTTTTAAGGTACTTCGTCTCAATCTCTTTTCATTGAGGCATATTTTGTTTTAATACACGACTTTATTTTATACACTGTATAAACACCCTTGACTTTTCAAAGGGAATATTTTTCTATAAAGTGTTTTACTAAATGAAAAAAAGGAATGTTCCTTTTAATGTAAGCAGTGACAATGACCTTTTCATCCTCCCCAAGTATTATTTGATCTTTGGATTCCTCAACATGCCGTAATATTTTTAAAAGAAAATAAACACCATATACTCTATTATGTTTTTAGGCATTGAAATTTTTTTGATAATGGATTTGTTATTTCAATATATTTAAGTGATATGTTGTGATTGAAATGTGTAAATGTTTTATTTTGATTATATTTGTTTTATGTCTTATGATTTTATAATGATATTTCGACATTTGGTGGGTGTTTACCTGATAAACCTATTGACGGGTGGTGTCGTGAATACCAGGACGAGTGGTTACATTATAACCTCCAATGCATTGGGTATGGAATTCGGCCGTATAGCTATTCAATTTAGTGATATGTGTTGAAGTCGACCGTATGGTTATTCCATTTTAGTATGTTAATGTCCAAAGGTACCTTTATATGTTATGTGTTATTTAAATGGGTTTTATGGTAATATGTTGGTTACAAAAGGGTAAGTAATGATCTTTTATTCAGTGAGGAGTATTGATTACATATTAAAGGTGAATAGTATTACTTATGATAAATTATTCATGGATTACCTTTTTTTGAATAACTAAAAATTTTATTTCTTTGTGTATCCCTGACTGAGATTTTTATGCTCATACCAAGTTTTTAAATGTTTTCCATAGGACATAAATATGAATAGGGTCATGTATGGGATCAATGAAATGACATGCTATCTAAAACATGGAACTAGAAATTTTTACTTTTTAGTGTTTTTTCTTTAATGATAAAAATGGATACTGAGTAGTAGTGCCTACATGTAATATTGAAGTTGTAATGTAATTATTATGCCTAATTCTCTAAAACTCTAAACATGAAAAGATACTCAATTTTAAGTATTAACTTAATTCAATATTATGTATGTTTTAAGGTCGAGACATTATAGTTGGTATCAGATGTCAGTTTAGATTACTTTTGGAGTTATGGTATTGTTAAATTAATATCCAAAAAGTAATTTATGTTAATATTGAAATGAAATAGCATTTACAGATTACAATATTGCTTCGCCTAAGATATTTCTATGTTAAGAATGGTTTTTCATAGATAAAATAGGGCAGTTGTGATTGGAAGTCATACAGAGGGAAATTACCTTCCAAATTAGCATCCTCAGATGATCAGAATCGGAATTGAACATTTTACTACATTGATGGATAAGTTGAATAAGGTGATAAATGGTGGTTGTGTTTATTGATGATATTTTCATTTATTCAAAACGTAAGTAGGAACATGAAATTCATTTAAGGGTTGTCTTTAAAACCATAAAAGAAATGAAACTATTTGGGAAATTCAGCAAGTGCGCATTTTGGTTACAAAAAATTTCTTTCCTTGGTCACATTATTTCAAAAAATGGAAGAAATATTGATCCTAGAAAACAAATGTTGTTGATGAATGGAAAAGACCCAAAAATATAAATGATATTTGTAGTTTTCTTATTTTGGAATGTTATTTCCAAAGGTTTGTTGAAAATTTTGGATGGTTATCTAGTCTAATTACTATGTTAAATTGAAAAGGTTTTCAGTTCATCTGGAAAAAAGAATGTGATGATTGTTTTTAGGAATTGAAAAGATGATTGGTGGATGATCTGGTTTTGGCACTACCATCCAGAAATGGTGAGCCTATTATCTACAGTGATGCTTCATTGAATGTACATGGATTTTTCCATATGCAGAAAGATTATGTGATTTCTTATGCTTTATGTCAGTTTATACCTCATGAGTTAAATTACCCTATACATGAATTAGAATTATTAGCTATTGTTTTTTTCTTTAAAAATTTGGAGCCATCATTTGTAGGGAGAAAAATGTGAAAAATATACAGATCACAAAAGTTTAAAGTATATATTCACTCAAAAATAATTTAACATGAGACAGAGGAGATGGTTGGTATTAATCAAGGATTATGATTGCTCGAACCATTACCATGCAGGAAAAGAAAATAAAGTGGCCAATGCTTTGAGTCGAAAAAGTAATATATCATTATCCATGATATGTTTGGAATGAGATCCTTTGGTTTTTTATTTGATAAAATTTGGAATAGTAGATTTTGGTGAAGGAAATTATTCTATTTTGTTTTAGGCATCAGTGAAATCATCTCTATCAGGCAGAATAATGAAAGCGCATAAAAAAGACATTGAGTTTTCGAAAAAGGTAGAGGTGGTTTAGAAGGGTATGTTTCCTGAATTTAACAATGATAATGATTGTGTTTTGAGGTTTGGGAATAGATTATGTGTGCCTTGTGATTCATAGTGTAAGAATGAGTTATTATGTGAGACGCATAGTTCTCGTTTTCAATTCATCTTGGTAGTACTAAGATGTACAGAGATCTAAGGGAGTATTACTGGTGGGATGCAATGAAAAGAGATATTTCTGATTTTACTGTGAAGTGTTTGACTTGTCAGAAGGTTAAAGGAGAGAAGATGTTAATGAAAGGAATGCTTCAGCCTTTACCTGTTCCAGAGTGGAAATGGTAAAATATATCCATGGACTTTTTTGTGAGATTTCAAAAGATATATCATGGTAATAATGAAATATGGATTATAGTTGATCGATTGACTAAATCTTCTCATTTCCTTCCTATTCGAGATATGTTGTCTCTAGATCAGCTTTATCGAGTGTATGATAACGAGATAGTCAATTTTCATGGAGTTCCCCTCTCCATTGAATCTGATCGTGATCCCAGGTTTACTTATATATTTTGTAAAGGCCTTCAGAATTCATTGGGTACTGAATTAAATATTAGTTTAGCTTTTCAACCACAATCAGATCGGCAGTCAGAACTATCAATTCAGACCTTGGAGGATAAGCTATGGGCTTATTCACTGGATTATCAAGGATGTTGGGAGCAACATCATTTTTTGGTTGAATTTTCATATAATAAATTTTTTGAATCTAGTATACAAATGGATCCATTTGAGGAATTATATGGAATGTTTTTTCGTACACTAGCTTTTTGGTATGAAGTTGGTGAAAGGAACCTGATGGGACCCGAATTGGAAGAAGAGATGGTAGAGAAAGTTCAGTTGAATCAAAAGAACATGAGAACAACACATCGAAGATAGAAAAGTTATACAGATAACCAGATGAAGGATCTTACTTTTGAGGTAGGTGATTATGTCTTTCTCAAAGTTTATCCATGGAAAAGTGTGAGACATTTTGGTAAGAAGGGAAAGTTGAGTCCGATGTTCATTGGAAATTATGAAATTATTGAGAAAGTTGGATCAATTGCATACAGAGTGGCATTACATCCAAGTTTATTCTAGTAATACAATTTATTTCATGTTTCGATGTTGAGAATGTATATGCCAGATCCATCTCATGTTTTGAGCTCAAAGGTACATCAGTTTGAAGAAAATATCTCATATGAGGAACAACCAGTCCAGATTCTTGATCGTAGAGATCATGTGTTGCGAAATAAGGTAATTCACCAAGTAATGGTTTTTTGGAAAAACAATATGATTGAAGAGGCAATGTGGGAAACTGAAAATTCTATGAGGGACGAATACCACAACTTATTTTGATAAGTGAATAAAAATTACGAGGACACAATTTCCAAAATGGGAAAAGGATGTAACATCCCAAGTAAATAAATAATAATAGATTTTTTTATTTATTAATATTTGTGAATTAAATATTAATTTTACTTTAAAATGGTATCTATGTTCGATTACGTACCCGATACGCAATAATAGGTTTCATTGAAATCTTACGTCGCACACTAATAATATAATAATATTATTATAAATGGTAGTTAACTCCTAGACATTTTATTGGTGGAAATGAACAAAACAAACTACAATATGAGTATACATGTTTTTTTGATGTATTTACTTTTATCCACTAAATGTTAGTTCCATAAAATGTGAATGAATCTAATTTTAAGCATAATTTACATTAAAAGGTTGATTTACCACATTTTAATGGATAACCCTCTTTAAATATAGTTTTGGTCACTTTAAAAAATTCTATATGACCATATAAAATCATTCTTTCAAATGGGGACTTCAAAATTTACTTTGTGTAAAATATTTGAATTTTTCGGATATAGATCATTTTTTAATGAATAGTGAAAATATTGTATTTTAATTCAAAACTGCGTTTTAATTGAATTTATTTATATTGTTATATTATCTTCATAATTGGTTTTAAAGAGTAATTAGAATATATTTTTACCATTTAATCCAATTTTGGTATTTAGAATTAATTTCACTTTGAAATTGGACATAAATATGTGGCAATCTTTTAATAGTTATTGTTTATTAAAAACACACTATTTCTTTCAACAATTGGAATTAATTTTAAATTAGTTAATTCCATTTATATGTTTTGAATTTGGAAAAATAGACATCATTTTTGAATTCGGAATATCAAATAATGCTTATGTTGAATTTTGGTATTTTTCTGAAAAACATCAATTTTTTATGAATAGTGAAACCACATAGTATTAATTAAAAAAATGACTTTTTCATATAAATGAAATTTTACCGCTTATGTGAATTGAATTTCAAAAATATGACATACATGGTTGATATCAAGAAGTAAAATGTGGTTCAATAATATGAATGTAATTTTAGGTGAATAGTGACTTTTGACTTTTATTTCACGTGGTTAAAGGTAAATCAGGTAAATCAAGGTAAAAAAATATTATAATAATTTAAAATTACCTTAAAACATGTCCTAACCTTATTATATGAGTAATGGAAGACCATGGGCATCTTTGGGTTTATTTGGGGTCCCCAGGGAGCTACTTATGAAAGATAATGACAATTTAGATTAATGACTTTAATGTAAAGGAAAAACTGACATAAACAGAAATATTTTATTAAATTAAATTTTATATGGTATTATATAAGTCATATTTTAGACAATAAATATTATTTATAAAGATAAAAAGATTTCCTACATAATGTTATTTTGTTTATAATTTTTAGACATAAAATAAAATAAATTATTTATGACACAATAATGATGCAGTATTTTCCTCATTAATAAATGATTCAAATAAATAAGATTATAATGATTAAAATATTATACAAAACATGTACAATAATGATTGGATAATTTTATTTCGAATATTAGTCGTATTATCTTCTACTATAATTATTTTTGGACCATTTGAAACCGAATATATGTTTATCATAAAATATTGTTTTCACACTTTCCTAAAGAGCCCCTCCTCTCCCTTATAAACGAAGACCACTTCTAAACCATTCCTCACACCTCGAAATCCATTTGGATCGTCCAACCTCTTCCCAAATAATCTCCCTACATCCCTATACTCCTTCTAGAAGCCATACCTTAGGTATTAGGCACTTTAAGATGTCATTTTGCTTCAAATCAAAGGAAGTTAACCAAATTAAAGGTAACAATTTCTCTTAACTTCATTTCATTTATTTTACATCTCCAACCCCTATAATCTGTTTATTCCATTATTTTATAACAACAACAGTATCCTAAATATTCTAGTATGTTTTTATGAGAATTATTCAAACTACACGTACACACACCTCCATCTAAATGGTGAAGAAAATATTGTTTTTGTGGATGGAAAACAAACGCCTCACGAAACGATGATTGTTCGATTATCTCACACTGCACTCTCATGGTAACCATTATGATGGAAAAACATTTACATATGATATAAATTATTTTTATGTTTTCATTTTGCTTCTGTAATTTTAATTTATAGAATACCATTATGGTTTCTAATATGGGTAAACACGATAATTTCATTTGAGGATGTGCGGACTACCGCCCCCTAAAAGTGATATGAATCATTCATAAAAAATGTGGTACATATAAATGATATATTTGATGATATTATATATTATACACTACTAGAATTATAATACTACTATGAATAATTATGTTTTAATTCCATTAAATATGAAATAGAAATGGAAGTAGTGTTCATGTGTACGTACGACTTACTATCTCCAATAATGGTGCATTTAATTTCTTACCTCTAAATGTTATGTACTATTATAAATACATGTATATTATGGTTATATATGATATATATGATATCCAAATCATTAAAATCATTATGGATATAATGAACCTTTTACCACATGAACAACATGTAATTATAAGAAGTCCATTTTTTACTCATGTTCCAAATATCGAAAAATGGGTGTTATTATCATAAATGATTACATAACATTTATAACATGGTAATAAGTAATAAACATGATAAATTTTCTTAATAAAGTATAAATTAACTTTATTTTATTATTCAGGATATGAAATAATGAACGAGTCAAGTCAGACACGAGGTAAGGGAACGTCTTAACCCAAATCCCACTCTTTGTGTTGAACAAATCTTTCTTATTTATGTTATTCTTTGATTATGTGAGAAATGAATTTTTATATCTTATTATATATTTATACATTATTTTTGTGAGCATATAGTGAATACACATAATCGATCAAATTTATTTACAAAATGATCTTTGTAAGGGACTTCGTCTCAATCTCTTTTCATTGAGGAATATTTTCTTTTAATACACGACTTTATTTTATATGCAGTATAAACACCCTTGAATTTTTAAAGGGAATATTTTTCTATGAAGTGTTATACTAAATGAAAAAAAAGAATGTTCCTTTTAACGTAAGCGGTGACAATGACATTTTCCTCTACCACAAGTATTATTTGATCTTTGTTTTCCTGAACACGTCGTAATGTTTTTAAAAGAAAATAAACACCATATACTCTTTTGTGTATTTTAGTATTGATAATGTTTTGAAAATGGATTTGTTATGTCGGTATATTTAAGTGATAAATTTTGATTGAAATGTGGAAATGTTTTCTTTCCAATATATTTATTTTATGTCTTTTGATTTTATAATGATACTTGGACATTTGACGGGTGGTTACGTGATAAACCAAATGACAGGTGGATCCGTGAATACCACGACGAGAGGTAAGGTTATAAAATCCAATGCATTGGGTATGGAAGTTGTCCATATGGATATTCCATTTAGTTATATGTGTGGAAGTTGACCGTATGGTTATTCCATTTAAGTATGTTTATGTCCAACGTTACCTTTATATGTTATGTGTTCATTATATGAGTTTTATGGTAATCTGCTGGTTACAAAAGGGTATGTAATGATCTTTTATTTAGTGAATAGTATTTACTACCTCATAAAGGTTAAAATAATTACTTATGATAAATTATTCATCGTTTACATCTTGTTTTGAAAACTAACAGTTTTCCTTCTTTGTGTATCCCTTACTAAGATTTTTATGCTCATCCCAGGTTATAGAAATGTTTTCCACGGGCCTTAAAGATTAATAGGGTCGAGGATGGGATCAAGGAAATGTCGTGCTATCTAAAACATGGACTATTAATGTTTCTTTTTCAGTGTTTTTATTATAAGAAAAAATTGGATACTAAGTATTAGTGTCTATATGTAATATTCAAGTTGAAATGTAATTGTTATGACTAATTCTATAAAACTCTAAACCTGAAAATATCCACAATGTAAATTATTAACTTAATTAAATATTATGTATGTTTTAATGTCGAGTCCTTATAATTGGTATCATAGGTCGGTTTATATAACTTTAGGAGTTAGGGTATTGTTAAATTAATATCCATAAATTAATTTATTTTAATATTGAAATGATATAGCATTTACAGATTACCATGTTGCTTTGCCTATGCTATTTCTGTGTTCAGAATGGTTTATCATAGAGAAAAAAGTGCAGTTGTGATGGGAAGTCATATAGAGGGAAATGACCTTCCCAATCAGCATCCTTAGAAGGTCAGAATCAGAATTGAACAGTTTACCACAGTGATGACTAAGTTGAATCCGGTGATAAATAGTGATTGTGTTTATTAATGATTTTTTGGTTTATTAAAAAAGTAAAGAGGAACATGAAATCCATTTGAGGTTTTTCTTTCAAACCATAAAAGAAAAGAAACTATTTTGTAAATTCAGCATGTGTGAGTTTTGGTTACAAAAAATTTATTTCCTTGGTCGCATTTCTTCAAAAAAAAAATGGCATAAATGTTGATACTACAAAAATAAAAGTTATTGAACAATATCCAAGACCCACAAATATAACCAAGAGTCATTGTTCTCTTGGTTTGGAAGGTTATTACAAGAGGTTTATTGAAAATGTTTCATGGTTATCTAGTCTAATGACTAAGTTAACTCGAAAAGGTGTTAAGTTCATCAGGACAAATGAATGTGATGATTGTTTTCAGGAATTAAAAAGATGATTGGTGAATGCTCTAGTTTTTGCACTACCATCCAAAAAGGGTGATTCTATTATCTACAGTGATGATTCTTTGAAAGGACTTGGATGTTTTCTTATGCATAATGATTAGGTAATTTCATATGATTCACGTTAGTTGAAACCTCATGAGTAAAATTACCCTACAGATGACTTGGAATTAGCGGCTGTTTTTTTATTTAAAAATTTAGAGGCATCATTTGTATGGAGAAAAATGTGAAAATATACGGATCACAAAAGTTTAAAGTATATATTCACTCAACAATAATTGTACATGAGATAGAAGAGATGGTTGGAATTAATCAAGGATGATGATTTCATGGTCTATTACCATGTGGGAAAAAAATAAAGTGGTTGATGCTTTGAGTCGAAAAATTAATTTCTCATTAGCCATGATACGTTTGGAATTAGATCCTTTGGTTTTTGATTTGATAAACTTTGGCCTAGAAGTTGTCAGTGTAGGAAATAATTCTATTTTGTTTTAGGAATCAGTGAAATCATCTCTATCAGACAGAATAAAGCAAGCGCATAAAGAAGAAAATGAGTTGTGGAAAAATGTTGAGTTGGTTCAGAAGGGTAAGTTGCCGGAATTTAACATTGATAATGATTGTGTTTTGAGGTTTGGGAAGAGATTATGTGTTCCTTGTAATTCACAATTGAAGAATGAGTTATTATGTGAAGCTCATAGTTATCCGTTTTCAGTTCATCATGGTAGTACTAAGATGTAGAGAGACCTTCTGGAGTTCTATAGGTGGGATGGAATGAAAAGAGATATTTCTGATTTTATTGTGATGTGTTTGACATTTCACCAAGTTAAAGCATAGTATAAGTTCCTGAAAGGAATTATTCAGCCATTACCGGTGCTACAGTGGAAATTGTAAAATATATCCATGGACTTTGTTGTGGGACTTCCAAAAACATATCGAGGTAATAATGCAATGTGGGTTATAGTTGATCAATTGACTAAATCTTCTAATTTCCTTCCTATTTGAGATAATTTGTCTCTAGATCAACTTTCTCGATTGTATGTTAAAGAGATAGAAAAGTTTCATGGAGTTCCCCTTTCCATTTTATCTGATCGTGATTCCAGGATTACTTCTAACTTTTGGAATGGCCTTTAGAAGTCGTTGGGTACTGAATTAAATTTTAGTTCAGCTTTTCATCTGCAATCAGATGGGTAGTAAGAATGTAAAATTCATTACTTGTTGGATATGCTACGTGCTTGTTCACATGATTATTAGGGAAGTTGGGACCAACATCTTTTTTGGTTGAATTTTCATTAAATAACATTTTTCATTCAATTATACACATGGCACCATTTGAGGCAGTATATGGAAAGTGTTGTCAAACACCAGATTTTTGGGATCAAGTTGGTAAAAGGAAACTGAGGGGACCAGAATTGGTAGAAGAGATGGTAGAGAAAGTTCAGTTGATTCAGAATCACACGAGAACAGCTCAGAGGAGACAGAAAAGTTATGCAGATAACCAGAGGAGGGATATTTCTTTTGAGGTAGGTGATCATGACTTTCTCAAAGTTTCTCCATGGAAAAGTGTGATACGTTATGGTAAGAAGGTAATGTTGAGTATGATGTTTATTGGACCTTATGAAATTCTAGAAAATGTTGGATCAGTTGCGTACATAGTGGCTTTACCTCCATGTTTATCCCAGGTACACAATGTTTTTCATGTTTCTATGTTGAGAAAGTATATGACAGATCCATCACATGTTTTGAACCCAGAGGTAGTTCAGTTGGAAGAGAATCTATCATATGAGGAACAACCAGTACAGATTCTTTACCATAGAGAGAAAGTGTTCCATAATAGGTTAATCCACCAGGTAATGGTTTTGTGGATAAAACATATTATTGAAGAAGCAAAGTGGGAATCTGAAAATGCTATGAGGGATTAATACCACCACTTATTTTGATAAGTGAATAAAATTTGTGAGGAGACAATTTCTAAAAGGGGAAAATGATGTAACATCCCAGGTAAGTGAAGAATAATAGATTTTCGTAATTATTAATATTTGTGAATTAAATATTAATTTTACTTTAAAAGGGTTGCTATTTTCGATAGCGTACCTGATACACAACAACGAGTTTCTCTAAAATCTTACGTTGCACACAAATAATATAATATTATTATTTTAAATGGTAGTTAACTCCTAGCCGTTGTATTGGTGGGAATGAAAAAAACTAACTACAATATGATTATACATGTTTGTTAAATGTATTTACTTTTATCCCATAAAAGTTAGAGGTTTAAAATGTGAAAGAATCTAATTCTGTGCATTATTACCTTAAAAGGTTGATTTACCACCTTTTAATGGAAAAACATCTTTAAATATAGTTTTAGTCACATTAATACATTATATATTACCAAATAAAATCCTTCTTTTAATGGGGACTTCAAAATTTACTTTGTGTAATGTTTTTTTAATTTTTCTGATAAATTTCAATTTTTTTAATGAATAAGTAAAATATTCTATTATAATTCAAAACTATGTTTTAATCTAATTTATTTATATGGTTAGATTATCTTATTAATGGGTTTATATTTTTATTGGAATATATTTTTACCATTTAATCCAATTTTGGTAATTAGAAATAATTTCACTTTGAAATTGGACATAAACAAGTGTCAATCTTTTGATAGTTATTTTTTATTAAAAACACGCTATATCTTCTAACAATGGGAATAAATTTTAAATTAATTAATTCCACTTACATGTTTTCAATTTGGAAAAATAGATATCATTTTTGAATTCAGAATATCAAATAAAGGTGAGGATTAATTTTTGGTATTTTTCTGAAAAACATCAATTTTATGAATAGTGAAACCACATTGTATGAATTAAAAAAACTAATTTTTTCATCTAAATGAAACTGTACCGGTTCTATGAATTGAATTTCAAAAATATTACAAACATGGTTGTTATGAAGAAGTAAAATGTTGTTCAATAAGATGAAATTAATTTTTGGTGAATAGTAACCTTTGATTTTTATTTACCACAGTTAAAGGTAAATAAGGTAACTCAAGTTAAAAAGAATATTATAATAATTAAAAATTACTTTAAGACATTTCCTAACCTTATTGGATGAGAAATGTCCGACCATGGGCATGTTTGGGTTTATTTTTGGACCCCATGGAGCCACTTATGAAAGATAATGACACTTTAGATTAATTAAATTAATGTATATGCAAAAATGACATAAACAAAAATCTTTTAGTAAATTAAATTTTATATGGTGTTACATAAGTAATATAATAGACTATAAATATTTTTTAAATATATAAAAAGATTTCCTACATCGTGTTATTTTTTATATAATTTTTAGACATCAAATAAATTAAAATATTTGTTACACAATAATGATGCAGTATTTACCTCATTAATAAATGATATAAATAAATACGATTATAATGATTAAAATATTATCCAAAACATTTCTAATTATGATTGGATAATTTTATTTCTAATGTTATTCATCTTATATTCTAATTTAATGATTTATGGACCTTTTTGAAACTGAATATATATGTTTATAATAAAATAATATTTTCACCCTTTCCTAAAGAGCCCCTCCGCTCCCTTATAAACTGAGACCACATCTAACCAATTCCTCACACCTCTTAAGCCATTTGGATAGTCCAACCTCTTCCCAATTAAGCTCCCTACATCCATCGCATCTTCCTAGAAGCCATACCTTAGGCAGTAGGCACTTTAAGAAGTCTGTTTGCTTCAAACCAAAGGAAGTTACCCAAATTAAGGGTAATGGTTTCTATTAACTTATTTTCTTTTATTTTACTTCTAAAACCCCTATAATCAGTTTATTACTTTATTTTATAACAACACCAGTATCCAAAATATTCCAGGATGTTGTTATGAGAAATATTCTAACTACACATACACACCCCTCTATCTAAAGGGTGAAGAACATAATGTTTCTGTGGATGGAAAACAAACACCTCAAGAAACGATGATTGGTCGATTATCTCCTACTGCCTCTCATGGTGGTAATTATGATGTCACAACGATTATATATGATATATATTATTTTTATGTTTTCTTTATTCTCCCATAATTTTATTTTATAGAATACCTTTATGGTTTCCATTATGGGTAAACACAATAATTTCATTTTGAGGAAGTGCGGTCTACTGCCCCCTCAAAATAATATGACTCGTTCATACCATATTTGGTACGTATAAATTATATATTTGATGGTATTATATAAGATAAAATACTAGAATTATAATACTACAATGAATCATTATGTTTTAATTCCATAAAATTTTAAATAGAACTGGAAGAAGTGTTCATGTGTACGTACGACTAACCGTCAGCAAGAATGGTGCATTTCATTTCTTACCTCTAAATGTTATGCACCATTATAAATACATGTATATTTCCGAATATATATTATATATATGATATCCAAATCATGAATATCATTCTAGATATAATGAACCTTTAACCATATGAGCAACATGTAATTATAAGATATCCATTTTTGACTCAAGTACCAAATATCGAAAAAATGGGCGTTATTAACTGAAATGATTACATAATATTTATAACATGATAATAAGTTATAAACATGAAAATGGTTCTGAAGAAAGTAGAAATTATATTTAGTTTATTATTTTGGAGATTAATGAATGAACGGGTCAAGTCAGACACGAGGTAAGGGCACTTCTTAACCCAATTCACATTCTTTGGGTTGAACTTATCTTTCTTATTTATGTCATTCTTTTATTATGTGAGAAATTAATTTTTATATATTATCATATTTTTATAATTTCTTTATGTGATCCCATAGTGAATACACATAAGAAATCTATTTTATTTACAAAAAGATCTTTGTAAGGGACTTCATCTCAATCTCCTTTCAATGAGGCATGTTTTGTTTTAATACTGGACTTTCTTTTATACGTTGTATATACACTGTTGAATTTTTAAAGGGAATCTATTTCTATGAAGTGTTTTACTAAACGAAAAAAAGAATTTTACTTTTAACGTAAGCTATTACACTGGCCCTTTCCTCCGCCGTGATAATTATTTGATCTTTGTCTTCCTCAACAATCTGTATTGTTTTTAAAAGAAAATAAATACCATATACAATTTTATGTATTTTGGTATTGAAAATGTTTTGATAATGGATTTTTCATGTCAATATATTTATGTGATATATTGTGACTGAAATGTGGAAATCTTTTCTTTCCTTTATATTTGTTTTATGTCTTATGATTTTATAATGATACTTGGACATTTGAAGGGTGGTTAAATGATAAACCAAATGATGGGTGCTATCATGAATACCAGCACGGGTGGTTACGTTATAACCTATAATGAATTGGGTATGGATTTCTTCTGTATGGCTATTCCATTTAGTGATATGTGTGGAATTCGACTGTATGGTTATTCAATTTAAGTATTTTAATGTACCAAGTTACCTTTATTTGTTATGTGTTCTTTATATGGGTTTTATGGTAAACTGTTGGTTACAAAAGGGTAGGTAATTATCTTTTATTAATTTAAGAGTATTTACTACTTCATAAAGGTGAAATGTATTACTTATGATAATGTATTCATGGTTTACCTGTTGTTTTGAAACAATAATAGTTTTCCTTCTTTGTTTGTCCCTTATTGTGCTTTTTATGCTCATCGCTTGTTTTTGAAATGTTTTCCACAGGACTTAAATATTAATAGGGTCAAGTATGGGATCAAGTAAATGTCATGATATTTAAAACATGGTACAAGACATGTTTCTTTTTAGGTGATTTTTTTTTTGAAAAAGTGGATACTGTGTAGTTGTATCTACATGTAATATTCAATTTGTAATGTAATTGTTATGCCTAATTCTAAAAAACTCTAAACACGAAAATATCCTCAATGTGAATTATTATCATAATATAATATTATGTATGTTTTAATGTTGGATCCTTATAGTTCATATCAGAGGTCGGTTTAGATAACTTTTGGAGTGAGGGTATTGTTAAAATAATATTCATAAAGTAATTTATGTTAATATTGAAATGATATAGCATTTAATGATTACCAAGTTTCTTCGCCGAAGATATTTCATTGATCAAAATGATTTTTCATAGAGAAAACATGGAAGTTGTGATGGGAAGTCATACAGAGGGAAATGACCATCCCAATCAGCATCCTCGGATGGTCAGAATCAGAATTGAACAGTTTACTTTAGTGATGGCTAAGTTGAATCAGGTGATAAATAGTGGTTGTGTTTATTGATGATATTTTTGTTTATTCAAAAATTAAGGAGGAACATGAATCTAATTTAAGGGATATCTTGAAAACCTTAAAAGAAAATAAACTATTTGGGAAATTCACCAAGTGTGAGTTCTGGTTACAACAAATTTCTTTCCATGGTCACATTGTTTCAAAAAATGGCATAACTGTTGATCCTACAAAAACAAAAGTTGTTGATGAATTTCCAAGGCCCACAAATATAACCTAGATTCATAGTTATATTTGGATGGCGGGTTATTACTAGAGGTTTTTTGAAAATGTTTCACGGTTATCTAGTCAAATGACTTTGTTAACATGAAAAGGTGTTAAGTTCATCTGGATAGAAGAATGTGATGATTGTTTTTTTGAATTGAAAAGAAGATTGGTGAATGCTATAGTTTTTGCACTACCATCCAGAAATGGTGGGTTTTTTATATATAGTGATGCTTCCTTGAAAGGACATGGATGTGTACTTATGCAGAACGATCAGGTAATTGCTTATGCTTCACGTCAGTTGAAACCTCACGAGTTAAATTACCCTACCCATGACTTGAAATTAGATTCTGTTGTTTTTTCTTTAAAATTTTGGCAGCGTCATTTTTATGGAGTAAAATGTTAAATATATACTGATCAAAAAAGTATAAAGTATATATGCACTCAAAAATAATTGAACATGAGACAGAGGATATGGATGGAATTAATCAAGGATTATGATTGTACGATCCATTACCATCCGGGAATACCAAATAAAGTGGCCAATGATTTGAGTCCAAAATGTAATGTCTCATTTTCCATGCTATGTTTGGAATGAGATCCTTCATTTTTTTGATATGATATACTTTGGAATAGATGTTTTTGGTGCCAGAAATTCTTCTGTTTTGTTTTATGTGTCAGTGAAATCATCTCTATCAAACATAATAAAGAGCAGAAAGAAGACATTGAGTTGAAGAAAAAGGTAGAGTTGGTTCAGAAGGGTAAGTTTCCTGAATTTAACATTGATAATGATTGTGTTATGATGTTTTAGAATAGATTATGTGTGACTTGTGATTCATAGTTTAAGAATGAGTTATTATGTGAATCTCATAGTTCTCCGTTTTCAGTTCATCTTAGTATTACTACAATGTAGATAGATCTTCAGGAGTATTACTGGTGGGATGTAATGAAAATAGATATTTCTTATTTTACTGTGAAGTGTTTGACTTGTCATAATGTTAAATCAGAGGGGATGTTACTAAAAGGAATGATTCAGCCTTTACTGGTGACAGAGTGGAAATGGGAAAATATATCAATGGACTTTTTGTGGGATTATCAAAGACATCTCGAGGTAATAATGCAATCTGGGTTATAGTTGATCGATTGACTAAATATGCAAATTACCTTCCTATTCAAGATACTTTGTCTCTAGATCAACATTCTCAATTGTATGTTAAATAGATTGTCAGGTTTCATAGAGTTCCCCTCTCCATTGTATCTGATCGTGATCCTAGGTTTACTTTTAACTTTTTGAAAGGCCTTCAGAAGACGTTGGGTGCTGAATTAAATTTTAGTACATATTTTCATCCACAATCAGATTAGTAGTCAGAACGAAAAATGCATACCTTGGAGGATATGCTACATTCTTGTTCTCTAGATTATTATGGAAGCTGGGACCAACATCTTTCTTTGGTTGAATTTTCATATAATAACAGTTTTCATTCCAGTATACAGATGACTCCATTTGAGGAATTATATGGAATGAATTGTTGAACACCAACTTTTTGGTATGAAGTAGGTGAAAGGAAACTAATGGGACCAGAATTGGAAGAAGATATAGCAAAGAAATGTTTATTTTATTCAGAAGCACATGAGAATAACTTAGAACAGACAGAAAGGTTATGTAGATAAAAAAAGGAAGGATATTTCTATTGAGGCCGGTGATAATGCCTTTCTCAATATTTCTCCATGGAAAAGTGTGATGCATTTTGGTAAGAAGGGAATGTTGAGTCTGAGGTTCATTAGACCTAATGAAATTCTAGTGAAAGATGGATCAGTTGTGTAATGAATGGATTTACCTCCAATTTTATCACAGGTACACAATGTATTTCATGTTTCGATATTGAGAAATTATATTCCATATCCATCTCATGTTTTCAACCCAGATGTAGTTCAGTTGGAAGAGAATCTCTCTTATGAGGAACAACAAGTCCATATTTTTGACCGTAGATAGAAAGTGTTTTGAAATAGGGTAATTCACTAGGTAAAGGTTTTATAGAAAAACCATATGATTGAAAAGGCAACATGGGAATATGAAAATGCTATGAGGGATAAATACCCCCACTTATTTTGACAAGTGAATAAAAATTGTGAGGACGCAATTTCAAAAAGGGGGAAAGATGTAACATCCATGGTAAATGAGGAATAATAGATTTTTTATTAATATTTGTGAATTAAATATTAATTTTACTTTAAAAGGGTTTCTATGTTCAATAGCGTACACGATATGAAACAACAGGTTTCTTTGAAATCTTATGTTGCACACTAATAATATAATATTATCATTTTAAATGGCAGTTAAATCCTAGCCGTTGTATTGGATAGAATGAACAAAACTATCTATAATATTATTAATCATGTTTGTTAAATGTATTTACTTTTATCCAATAAAAGTTAGAGTCTTAAAATGTGAATGAATCAAATTTTAAGCATAATTTACATTAAATGGTCGATTTACCGCCTTATAATGGAGAAGCCTATTTAAATATTGTTTTGGTCACATTAATAAATTCTATATGTCCAAATAAAATCCTTTTTTTAGAATAGGGACATCGAAATATACTTTGTGTAAATTTTTTAAATTTTTCCAATAAAGTTCATTTTTTAATGAATATTGAAAATATTGTATTTTAATTCAATACTACGTTTTAATCTAATTTATTTATGTGGTTATATTGTCTTATTAATTGCGTTTAAAGTGTAATTAGAGTATATTTTCACCATTTAACCCAATTTTGGTCATAGAAATTAATTTCACTTTGAAATTGCACATATACAAGTGTCAATCTTTTGATAGTTATTGTTTATTAAAAACACTCTATTTATTTTAACAACATGAATTAATTTTAAATTAATTAATGCCACTTATATGTTTTGAATTTGAAAAAAAAGACACCATTTTTGAATTCGTAATATCAAATAATTCATAGGCTGAATTTTTGAAATTTTTCTGAAAGACATCAATTTTTTATGAATAGTGAAACCACTTAGTAGTAGTTAAAAAACTGAATTTTTCATTTAAATAAAAATTTACAACTTCTGTGAATTTAATTTCTAAAATTTGACATACATGGTTGTTATCAAAAAGTAAAATGTGGTTCAATGAGAAGAAAATAATTTTTGATGAATAGTAACTATTGACTTTTATTTACCGCGGTTAATGGTAAATAAGGTAATAATGGTAAAAATAATAATATAATAATTCAAAATTACCATAAAACATGTTCTCACATTATTTTATGAGTAATTTCCGATCATGGGAATATTTGTGTTTATTTTGGGACCACATAGAGCCACTAATGGAAGATAATGACACGTTAGATTAATTAATTTAATGTAAAGGCAAAAATCACGTAAACAAATATCATTTAGTAAATTAATTTTTTAATGGAGTTATGTAAGTCATATGTTAGAATATAAATTTTATTTAGAAATATAAAAATATTTCATACATCATGGTATATGTTTATAATATTTAGACATTAAATATATTATATTATTTATGACAAAATAATGATGCAGTATTTACCTCATTAATAAATGATTTAAATAAATAAGATTAAAATGATTAAAATATTATCCAAAACATGTACAATTATAATTTTATGATTTTATTTTAAATATGAGTTATATTAACTTTGAATTTGATTATTTTTGAACCTTTTTAAACTGAATATATGTTTATAATAAAATAAGGTTTTCACACTTTCATAAAGAGCCCCTCCTTTCCTTTATAAATGGAGACCACATCTAACCAATTCTCACACCTCTCAAGCGATTTGTCTCTTCCAACATCTACCCAATTACGCTATCTACATCCCTCTACTCCTCCTAGAAGCCTTACCTTAGGCAGTATTCACTTTAATAAGTCATTTTTCTTCAAACCAAAGGAAGTTACCCAAATTAAAGGTAACTGTTTCTCTTAACTTATTTTCTTTTATTTTACTTATCCAACCACTATACCATTTTTATTTCTTTATTTAATATCAAACCCAATATACTCAATATGATATGATGTTTTTATGACTAGGATTAAAACTACACTTACACACACCTCTATCTAATGGGTGAAGAACATAATGTTTCTGTGGATGGAAAACTAACGCCTCACGAAATGACGATTGTTCGATTATATCCTACAGCCTCTCATGGTGGCCATTATGATGGAACATTATTTATATATGATATATATTATTTTCATTTTAGTCATTATTCTTCTGTAATTTCCATTTATATAATACCATTATGGTTTCAATTATGGGTAAATGTGATAATTTCATTTGAGGAAGTGCGGACTACCACCCCCTCAAAGGGACATGACACATTCATACCATATGTGGTATATATAAACGATATATTTGATGATATATATATGATAAAATACTTGAATTATAATTCTAGTATGCATCATTATGTTTTATTTCCATTAAATATCAAATATAAAAGGAAGTAGCGTTCATGTGTACGTACGAGTTACCGTCTCCATGAAAGGTGCATTTCATTTCTTAAATCTAAATGTTATGTACTATTATAAAAACATGTATATTCTGGATAAATATGATATATATATATATATGATATCCAAATCAGTAATATCATTCTGGTTATAATGTACCTGTGACCACATGTACAACATGTAATTATAAGAAGTCTATTTTTGACTCAAGTACCAAATATCGACAAAATGGACATTATTAACTTAAATGATTACAGAATATTTATAACATGGTAATAAGTAATGAACTTGAAAAAAGTTATTATGAAAGTATAAATTTACATTATTTTATTATTCAAGAGATTAAATAACGAATGGGTCAAGTGAGACATGAGGTAAGGGAACTTATTAACCTAATTCCCATTCATTGGGATGAACTTATCTTTCTTATTTATTGCATTATTTGATTATGTGAGAAATGAATTTTTATATCTTATCATGTATATATACTTTCTTTTTGTGAACTAATAGTTAATGCACATAAGTGCTCTATTTTATTAACAAAATGATCTTTGTAAGGGACTTGGTCTCAATCTCCTTTCATTGAGGCATATTTTGTTTAAATACATGACTTTCTTTTATACACTGTATAAACACCATTAACATTTCAAAGTGAAAATTTTTCTATGATTGGTTTTACTAAACTACAAAAAAGAATATTCCTTTTAACAAAAGAAGTTATAATAACCTTTTCCACCACCGTGATTATTATTTGATCTTTGGCTTCCTCAACAAGTTGTAATGTTTTTAAAAGAAAATAAATACCATATACTCTTTTATGTATTTTGGTATTGAATTTTTTTTATAATGTATTTGTTATTTCAATATATTTAAGTGATATATTGTGATTGAAATGTAGAAATGTTTTCTTTCCATTATATTTTTTTATGACTTATGATTTTATAATGATACTTGGACATTTGATGGGTGGTTACGTGATAATATAAATGATGTGTGGTTCCATGAATACCAGGACGGGTGGTTATGTTATAACCTCCAATTCATTGGTTATGGAAGTCGGTCGTATGGCTATTCCATTTAGTGATATGTGTGGAAGCCGACCGTATGGTAATTCCAGTTAAGTATGTTTATGTCCCAAGTCACCTTTATATGTTATCTGTTCTCTATATAGGGAATTGTGGTAATAGTTTTGTTACAAAATGGTAAGTAATGATATTTTATTCAGTTAATAGTATTTACTAATTCATAAAGGTGAAAATTATTACTTATGATAAAGTATTTAGGGTTTACCTCTTGTTTTGAAAAACTAACAGTTTTCCTTCTTTGTGTATCCATTACTGAGCTTTTTATGATCATCCCATGTTTTTGAAATGTTTTCCACTGGACTTAAAGATGAATAGGGTCAGGTATGGGATCAAGGAAAATCCATGCTATCTAAAACATGGAACAAAAGACATGTTTTTTTAAGTGATTTTATTGTATGAAAAAATGGATACTGAGTAGTAGTGTCTACATGTAATATTCAAGCTATAATGTAATTGTTATGCTTAATTCTCTAAAACTCTAAACCTGAAAAGATCCTCAATGTGAATTATTAACTTAATTCAATATTATTTATGTTTTGAGGTTGAGTCCTTATATCTTATCATAAAATCAATGTAATTTTAGAACCAAATGTCTAGAAATGCAACTTTGTTAAATTTTGAAATTTTAATAATTTACAAGAGCACCCCACACCAATGTTATAAAATAACAACCTTTATTCTTTTACGGACACCTTATTCATCCATATAGTTTAACATATCCAAACCAATAAACATGGAAATTACTTAAACATTTTTTAGTGGTTCTGTTCTTCCAAAAACAATATTCCTAGTCCCATAATAAGAGATCTGAAATATCTCATTCAATGAACCAGTAATCATCTCCATCATGATCAATCATTTTTCTTCATTTTTTTACCGCTATCAATAATTTTCAAAAACATAAAATATAATAACATATGTATCTGATATATTATTATCTGCTTTAATTTTTATGCAATAATATTTATCCATTTCATTCTTCATTAAATGAGGATCAATACCATCACACGCGTGTATGGTGGATAACTGCCTTGCGGACCAATGATATTTTATTTCCATTGCCACATCAATTGGACTGTTATAATGGTAAGAATAATGAAAATATTTTATTTTTTAACATAATCATTTTTATATAATTATAATATTATATTTTCTTTCTTGCCTTCAACTCTATTAGAAAATTATAATGTCACTCAATCGTATTTATGGACTATAACCTCCACGAAGTTATGTGGAACATTTTTTATTTACAATTTACATTGATGATAATACATGTTTATTTAATATATATATATATATAATAACATAATAATTATTATTTAAATGGGAAATGTTTTTCCGATTAATTTCATTCTGTCCATAAAAATTTCAAATTACATTCTTGTATATATATGTCCTATTATTTCCATAAATAGTGTAATACATTTTTTCCAATAGTTTTAATGGATGACCATTAATTTAGTTATAATGTATATATGATATATTTATATCATGATTAAATTTTTTTGATTATATTGCAATAATAAATGTACATGGATAAGAACTACTAATTTTATATTCCACAGATGAATTAAACAATTAACACTCAGAAATGTAGATTTTAATTAGGAATTTTTAATAAATTGGTGTAAAATATTATTAGTGGATAAATTATAATTATATATTTATGTACATGGTTATGGTATTTATGTATCATAAATCTATATTTAATAAAATTTTTTCTAAAAAACATATGAGGAAAGTCAAACTTGAGTTAATGAATTTCATCTCAAATTCCACTCAACATAGGAATTTGTGCTATTATAAACTTATTTACATTTGAGAAGTATATATTTACCATTTTATGTATTTAAAATGTATATATATTTAGTAATGAGGATTAATTTTTCAATTAAACATTAATATTTGAAGGGGTTAATATTTAAATGTTTCCGAAGTGGAAAATATTTATTTAACAATATCATTTTTATTGAAAATTATTTAATATTATTTAAAAAATAATACAATATATCTTTTATAAACATATATCTATTTTTTATCTATTCAATATATATGTAGTTTTTATATTCTCTTCTATCTTATGCTCACCCTGAAACATGAATCATGTGCTGATTATTTTGAAAAAAACTGATCTTATTTGTCTCTTTGATTGGGTAAACTTTTCTTCGACATCATTTTTTTTAATTTTATATAGTATTTTTTATTTAAAAAAATTATTTATTAAGATAATTTTATGTTATTATAACCATTTACATTGATTAAAATTAATGGGTTTAATGATTTATAAAATGTCAATTTTATAATTTCGTTCTAAAATTTGAAAAAGTATTTTCCTCTTTAAACGTATATGAAACTAATAGATTATCCATCCACAATAACCATTTTATTCTATTTATAATATTCACAAAAAATATAATTTTTTTTACATAAATTAAATTTAAAAAATATTATTTTAAATTTTCCCGTCCATTTTCTTTATTTCTTCAAAGGTCATGATTTTATTACAAAACCAATTATTTCTAATGACTTGATGGTCATCCACTATTGTTTATTAATTTTATGCCCATTAACTTTTTCATGATACATTAATATTCATGGGGTCATTGTAAATTATAATTACTTAAAATATTCCAATTCACTTTATCATGTATATGATTACTCCTTAATCTAGAAACAATTTCTACATAAACTGTTTTACTTGGAATTTTATTGGACATATTAGGGAAATTTAAGATTTTTGTATACATTTCCCAATATATAAATTAGTTAATAAAGAAAAATGTTTATAAATTACATTTATCATTAAATATTTTAATAATTCAATGGAAATTTGGTGATCATTGGGTCCTAATTATTGATACCCGCTCGATGCATCAATATATCATTTGATTCAAAGTTGTTCCCAAAAAATAATAATTGGGTTTTTGAGGTATAACAATCCATTGAATAACCTGTCAAATGCATAAGGACCTAGATGTAAATATATAATTCTTTTTCAGATTTTGGACTAAAATATTAATCATTTCCATAATTTATAATTCAACAAACTTTTTAAATGAGATTAATACATTGATATTATCCATGCATGAATTACATTATAATGTTATTCGTTTAATGGAATGTGTTTTCAATTAATTTCCATAAAATATTGACTAAGCCTTATGTACTCAAGAAGACTTATATTATACAAAACCCTTATAGAAAATTTGATCTCATTCATTATTTTTTAATATTCCTCAGGATATGAAGAAGAATATTATGAATAATATCAAGGTTTCTAGAATTTTGCTTATGTTATGTATCATAGATTTCCAATGAAATAATGTAATAATTTTGTTATCTAGTTCCTTAAAACTAAAATACGGATCGATCTATGATGATGTGGTATCGTGTATCTTAAAATAATATAATAAAGTACAAATCAGATTTCAGTTACTAGAGTTTGGTTTGTTACATTCCCCAAGTGTAATTAAATGATAAATTAGTAATGGATAATATTTAATTATAAAAATATTATAATAAATTTTCACATAGATTTATTTCTTTTCACTTCTTATATAATCCCATGATTGTCCATAATTTTATGGTTAATTCAAAATTTATTAATGAAATTACTCTTCCCTTATAAGTAAAATTGCAATGAGCCAATTTATAAAAGTGAAGGGGAATAGAAGGCCCATTTATTTTAATATATGAGTTAATTAAAATGAGAAAACTCTTCTTGATATTTTATTACACACAATATATTGAACTCCTTTGAAAAAATAATATAGTTAAATAAATATATAAATATTATTTTTAATTGAAAGAAATAGAATTTAAATTATAGATATTTAATATCAGTAACCTCATTATGAATTATTTAAATAAAAGAAAACAACATTTAATATTAATGAAATTCATTCGGTATAGCTTAAATGACGAATAAAATCATTTTATATTTTGAAATCAAGTTTTTAAAATATTTCCTTTTTATGATTTATGAATTTTGATTCATGAAATATTATTATTAGTGATGATAGAATACAATCAATAGAAATAATGGGTTAATAGTAATTAAATTAATATATGGTAGGAGATATGGATGAGAATGGTTAATATTCAAAAAATATAATTTCCCAATAAAAATATTTTCTATTATATATATCATTTATATTTATGATGTATGTTATAAAAATTGGAATTTTTATTTTATTAAAGGAATATTATTTTTTCATCCATTAATTGAATTTTATCATAATATAAATTTTTAGGATTTCTGTAAAAAAGAATTATTTTTTAGTGAATAATACCAAATACTATGGTTAGAAATATTCCCAAATTTATAACATTATAGACTTATAAGTATTAATTTGAAATTAAATAAACTATTTTAGAATACCAAATATATATTTTATAATTTACATAATAATTTTACAAGATTTTTAAATCTAAAAACATATATTATTTATTGTAGAACATATATATTATTATCTCAAATTATATTATTTAATAAATTATTTGTTTTTTATAATTCAATTTTTTAAAATTATAAATTAAATAAAATGATATAGATTCATAATTTTGATTTATTTTACCTAAATTATCAAATAATGATAACCTAATTTTGGGTCTTAAAGAAAATCATCTTTGGAAAAAATCGATTACTACTGTAAAAGATAAAATTGTAAATGAATTAACACAAGTGGTAAAGGGATTAATACATGATAAAAATTTAATTTCATCAACACATTACTCTCTCATGAGATAATGATGGGTTGGCTTCGTGACCATCTTCCCGACTCTTTCTATTCAAAAGGTAGACAACTAGTTGATATGGTTGAGGAAATATTTTGGGGTGATTATACCCTCGAGTACTGAGATTATATATCATATAAAATAATAACATTGTAACAGAAATATCTGAAATATCATGAATAATCATACCAAAATCCACAAAGTATTAATTGATGATTGAAATAATCCAATAATAATAGAGCCATGAATTGTTTGAATGCAATGTAAATAAATTATGTGATTTATGTGATAAGAAGTAAATTACAAAACAAATATTATATGAGATTCCAAAATCTCATGTATGGAGAACCATTCCAATCCTATAACTAAACTCCAACCCATATAACATGCACTCATTCAAAGCAGGGACCCATAAACTTATCCAGACCTGCATTTGCAAAATATTCGAAGGTAAAAATTGAGAACCCAATCATGGTATCAATACAACTCAGTAGATTTACACCATCATGTCAAATAAACTGCAATCTGAATGTATATATATATGTTTCATTTAGTAAAGTGGTAAAATAAGAATATTAATTTTTAAATTAATACTACACACTAAATAAACATACTAGCCCTAGATCTCTATGTTGAATCCTAGGGTCATCCAAACCTAATTTGACACCATTCTTGATAACCCTCTTTAGGGGTAGATCATAATGCATCTAAATGGATCATTAAATATAGTGGTATATTCTCATGCGATGGATAAATTAAACAAAATATACCATATAAATATAATCAATTATTCTAGAAAAAAGAATATCACAATCAGAAATAAAGGTATCTCACACTTAATTATCTATTTATTTGTCAATCTTACACATTGGTGCTCTATATCCCATTCATCTTACCCTCATGTGGCCTTGAATTAGTTACACTATACCCTCATACAAGAACATAACCATTTACCTTACACATACTTGTAATAGCTGGTTCTCTTTATCACTAAACACAATCAATAACCATAGCATGATAATATCCTAATATCCTCACATCATTTTAAACTCTAGAGAGTATCATATAGTTTCAAATACATAATTAATAATACATAATAATAACACACAACCATGTTCTAAGAATGAAAATAAAACAATATTGATCAATTAATCCAAACACCATTTCATTATTCATTTAAATTCCACAAATTTGGGTTCCCAACAATCAAAAATATAACATTGTTTTCAATAAATATATCAATTTAGATCAAATAAATTAAAATTAAATTGTATATACATATGTCATTATCTTGAAGTACTAAAAAATTACATGAAGAATAACTGATTTTAGTACATATGATTTTATTCCAAATTATCACCACAAGTTTCATGTTCTTCCAATTCAAAATATTAAAAGAATAATAAAATAATATTGTTTTTAAAAAATCCTAATTACAACGTCTTCCAGTTCAAATTGATATATAGGGTAGACTCACCTAACATGTGGATTCAAACCTAGTATCAACACAAATTGACCATTTGGGATCCATGAGATGTCTTAGAAAAGATATTACAATCAAAATAGTAAATTATCAAAAATTTTGGTATACAACACAGTGATCTTGTGTGATCATTGTTATATCACATAATAGATGATATTAAAATATATAAAATGGAGTTGTTCAATTTTTCCTATATAAAATGTGGTGAAAATATTGAAAACTTTCTAACATCTAAGTTAGATTTTTGTTTCTTATTCCTTCCTTTAAAAAACTATTCCGTAAATGAGAATATAATTAAATTTTTATTCTACATAGAATAAGTTTCTTTATAGGTTGTAACTCGTAACACACATATACATGAACATGAATAATCATGCACTCCAAGGGCTCCTGAGCTCAATTATTAGAGAAAACCACTTGGTAGGGTCCACCGTTTATATAAGGGGATACAACATGAATGTGTACTAAAAACCACCACCATGACATAGTGTAGGACACCATAGAATGTGATTTTTTTTGTATGAATTACTCGACATCATAATGAGGGAAAATATGGTATAAAATTGGGATAAGTCACACTCTACGGTGGTGTAAAGTGAAACATTGTGTCATAGAGTTGTTAGTGAAGCCATTTAGTGTTCTAAAATAATATCAAACTAATGAAAAAAATATTAATGGTCCCTATTCATCATGGAAAACACATCTTCAAGCCACATTAAACTACATATTTAATTTAAAAATTAATTTCTATTGACTCAAATCCATAATTATCTAATCAAAATGAATTAACACCCAATGAATAATATCTTGGTTGTGCGATAAATAGCTGATGTAGGTAGATTTCTGATGGTGTAAATGATCAAGAAGAGGATCACCACTGACATATATAGTGTATACCCCCATAATAATGGGAATATGTCTTCAAACCTTCCATGTGGACCGCTTTATTGGATATGAATCATGTCTTTAATGACCAATGTGCAATCCCCTATCACACCAGGGAACATATACATGACCTATATGGTGGAACTCCCCATCATCTTGGGAACAATGCCTATATCTACCTAGTAGAACCCACTATTAGATAGGGTATATGTTCTTATGACAATATGGTGGACCCACCCCCATTAGCATGCGTATTGGTCATCATTATATCGATTAGAATACCCCTATAAGATAGGGTGTGGGTCCTTAAAAATCAGAGTGGAAAACCTGTTGAATTAGGGTACATGTCCACTATGGATACTTATATATTGGAACCCCTTGAAACACATGGGAGTGGCTACTCTACATGGAGATTGATCACCCTTGACTTTGTAGCACATTAGCAAGCCATGCACCTTCGCACAGTTACATCTGGGAAGATTCATGAGATGTTGGGCATTACTGTTGGACTTATGGAACTATAAGTGACTCTTTTCCTTGGATAATATGTGATATTAATATCACCATTCTCTCTTGTTTTTTATTTTCCTATTGAGAATATACATATATAATTATGTATCAAATACTTTGGTTTTGATTACTATCATACCATGGGTTGTGAAGACACATGTGGTATGCCATGTGTATTCCTTGTTAATCTTATCAGGGTTGGATGAGGTTACTCTCCCAATATGGGAGGAAAATACAAAGTTTGTAGTCCATTTACACACCGTTTTGATCCCCTTGTACTTGGACGTTGTTACTATTTATCTTACTTTGGGTTGATCTACATCATATTTAAAATCGACAGTATTTTATTTCATATTTTTTACTTTTTTTCCTCTATCATGTTTTATGGAATCCTTATGGGTATGTATATAATCAACACTACATGGGATTTTCTCAAATGTGTCAGGTCTTATGCCAGAAATGGATTGGTTGGTAGTGACATCAGAGTATCTTAAAGATATTGGGTGTTCTGGTTTACATACAATGGTCATATTATAAAGTTGAAGGGAAGGGATCTTCTATAAATTTACATTCCTATTTATTCAAGTTGGGATATATTTATATTTTTTTATATTTATATCTTTTACTAAATTTTCAATTTCCAATATCATACACTTGTACTCCCTGGAGGCTTTTTCATTTGCGGAATTCTTTCTTGTCGTGGAAAAATTTTACTATTATTCATATTATATTTGTATTGATATTGATGATTTTGTACATACATGTAAATTGAACAAAGACCTCCCATTTAGGTTATGTATTTTGGCTCATGCCACGACCCCTTGGGCCTAGGGAGGCTGGAGTATGGTAGTTGAGGATAGATCCCCATTTAGGGCCTGGTCATGATAGATTGGTATCAAAGAAGTCCATTATTTGGGACATTGTGTAGATTAGTTACCTTATGAAAATATTGATTGAGATTTTTGGAATTTTTATCAAATTGTTTCAATTGTGGATCTCAGGCTAGGTAATTTAGTGATGGTATGGCTATTGGAGCTATCTGTTCACCAGATCCTTTACTACCTATTTTTCAACAAGGCATACTAAAATATTGGTTGTAGGTATCAATAGTAAATCAATCATACTAGATTGAGAATTTGACTATCCTTTATGAGTCATCAAAAAATTATTATATATATATATATATTCTCATGTTTTCATGGAATGTATTGATTAAAATTTTAGGATTAATCCACAATGACAACCATCCAGTATATCAGTTCTTGATCACGATGATGATATAATGTGTGATGAGGCCTCAGTTAAAGGTCCATCTTGTTAGAATCTTCTTACATGTGGGGAATTACCAACATGTCCACTTGTTTAGTATAAGATCATCCTAACAGAGTAGGATGAGGATATGTATAGGCTTAGTGCCATCCATGAGGTCTAGCCCAATAGGTCACCAATTAACTATGGGAAGCTAATATACTTAGGAAATAATGGACTGGATGGAGTCAGTGGCCCATATGTACATAATCATATAAAACTGAAGGATCAGGTGGTTGTTCAATAATATAAACATTTTTATGTAGGATCTGGGTGTTTTTAGAGTCTAGTCCCTCATATGCACATTGAGTTCATACTATCATTTCCCGAATTCCAATAGTCATTCCATGAGATGTAATACCCAATCAATTTAAATTTTGTTTGGATTATAGAGATTTTGGATCTGTATAAGTGAGGGTAGTTAGTGTATGAGTATACATAACGGATTGTTGACATTACCTGATACTCATTCGAAATGATCCTAGATAGCTACATCAGAGCATTGATGTTTGTGTAGTAACTCCTCAGAGATATCCATTCAATTTTGTTATCATTTATCATACCCACATATACTAGGGTTATAGTGGAGTCACTTATGATAGAGTGATTCCTTTCAATGTTATGGAAGGGAGTTGGAGTTTGATGTGGATGTTACAATGACGAGTCCTCTTTAGTAGTTATAAAAAATCAATCAAACTGATATCAGTGTTGGATAACTTCCCATTATCAAACTCAGTCACATGGTCTGGGGAAGCATAAGGGACCTGTTGTTCCTAGAGGGGAGGTGATATGCTTGTGAATGATGAGGTCACATGCCATGTGATTTCTCAACCAAAAATGTTTAGGATCACAGGCAGGTAACTGATGTACCTACGTATTATTTACAACACCATGATCAGGGAACACTCGTGTGAGGGTAGGGGTCCTCACACAGAGGTGTACCTGGTAGAGGAGTAAGAGGATTTATGGGATGCCAAAGAATATATAAGATCATTCCACCACCACAACCACTAGGAATCCCACCACATGCTCTGGGAGCTAGCAGATGTGGCCATAGATAGATAATGTCTTTAGAGGCTTAAGAATTCATAGCACATGAGATGGTTGAGGTATGATCTTTCTATTTAATGATATTTCTTCAGTATTAGTAGACATAGGTTATATTAATTCCTTCATCTCTATACTCCTTTTTATGAGAGATTCTCCCAATTGACATTCTAGCCCAACATCTTTGTATTGAGGTTCATACATGTAAAAATTCTAATATATCTTTTACTTTCCACCAGTGTGAGAAATCATTTTGGGGAGACAGGTTCACATTAACCTATTGGTCATAACAATGGATCCATATGATGTCATATTTGATATTGTTTGTTATTCGATTTTCCAAACCATATTGACTATCACCGTATATGAGTAATATTTCTTCAAAATTATTGGATGAGATTCTCCTTTATAGGCCAGAAATATCTCATAGTTGGAAAAGTGGGTTATGAAATTTGGGAACTACATCTCATCACCCATCACTTGAAGAGTATTTCCCTTGATGTGGTAGGATCTTCAAGAATCATAATTTCGTTTGTTGGGGGGGAGGATATATGGATTCATTCTTTGGACATTATGGGACTACCTTTGAGGTTGGAGAGAGAGTTTTTCATCGACTATCATATCGATAACACTATGATATATACTAAAAAATAGTAGATATCTAGTAAATAGATTTGGGGCTGTAATTGTAGTCAGAGTACCTTTGAGACTAGGGTTTCATTGGTCCCAATATGTCGCTCAAGGAATCTCTAGTGATTTTAATGAAAATGGAGGAAAAGATCTTGCATCTCAACCTGGAATGTTATCACCTAATCCAGGAAATGATAATGAATAAGTAAACCAATAAAAGTATGAATAAACCCTTTGAATAATTCTGTGGATTGAGATGGTTATCTAGTATCAATATCAGGCCCAATCACCACCAGTCATGGATTTGTGAGACAGAAATTCAAAATCCATAATTAAGTTGTCACTATGGATGATATGAGTGTCTGGTGATGCCTTTTTTTTGTAAAGAATTCAGACACTAAATTTATGGCATTGAGGGACCGTATCTTCTATACATTCATGGACCAGTTTGAGGGTGTATTCTTCACTTTCATATTAATATACTATGAATTAGAGGAAGAGAATAAAAATTTCATTAGAATTATATTAGACATACTTCAAGATAAACATAGTAATGGAAGGCTATCGAAGTTCATGTTATAGATTCATAATATTCAGTATATGGGGATTTTCATTTATGGGAATGGTCTATCTAATGTAACCATAAAATATTAATGTAGAAATTTATTGGGATCCACTAAAAAATTTGTTAGAAGATAAGATTATTCTTGGCTTGGAAGGTTACTATAGGACATTTATGGGAGACTCCACCATGATTTCAGACGCTTTGACCACCCTGATGATGAATGGGAATACTTTTTTCTAGAATGAGATTTGCCAAAGGTCCCTTTAGGAGAAGAGGATGAGGAAGATGAGTGCCCCATTGTTTATTCTTTCAAAGGAATTTGTGATGTATTTTGTGGGTTGTGATGAATATGGAGCTGGGATCGACTATGTGCTGATGTTGGGGTTGGATTGAGACAACCAGGTACCGGTGACAGCACATACACCCCGCCTTAACATGGTCGTCGGGTCCATGCCCACCAGGTACCCCCGGTTGCCCTGCAGACACGTGTGGCCCACCCTAGGATCTACCCACTTGCTTGAACGGGTTATCTGACTAATGACTTTCCCCACAGGCCAACACATGCCCTTTCCAGTGTGCTTTTTCCTCACTCACACACACCCTGAGAAACTTCTCAGGAGGTCACCCATCCTGATCACCACTCCAGGCCAAGCACGCTTAACTGTGGAGTTCTAATCAGATAGGCTCCCGAAAAGGAAGGTGCAACTTATTAACATGAGTCATGTCATCCAGTCATTTAACCCTTTATCATTTGGGGATGTTACAATCACCCCCCCCCCCCATTAGAGCACAACGCCCTCGTTGTGGGCCCTACATCTCAACCCAGGCAGTGCACCGCACACTTAAGGCTGGGTTCCTGCTCTGATACCAAATGAGACAACCAGGTCCCGGTGACAGCACTACACCCCGCCTTAACATGGCCGTCGGGTCCTTGCCCACCAGGTACCCCCAGTTGCCCCGCAGACACGTGGGGCCCACCCTAGGGTCTACCCACATGCCTGAACGGGTTATCTGACTAATGACTGTCCCCACATGCCAACACATGCCCTTTCCAGTGTGCTTTTTCCTCACTCACACACACCCTGAAAAACATCCCAGGAGGTCACCCATCCAGATCACTACTCCAGGCCAAGCACGCTTAACTGTGGAGTTATAATCAGATAGGCTCCCGAAAAGGAAGGTGAAACTTATTGACATGAGTCGTATCATCTAGGCATTTAACCCTTTATCATTTGGGGATGTTACATGGATGTTATCCCATAATGGTCGAGTTAGTAGACACCCCATGAGAATAACTATATGACTCATAAACTTTAGCTTGCAGTGGTAGTCTATGTCATCAGGATGTGGGGAAGCTATCTTCTGGGAGAGGGATTCCTGGACTAATCGTTTAATACCCTAAGGTTTTAAAAAAAATAAATGGAAATGAAAAAAAGATTGTTTAATTATATATTTATAACAATCATTTAAAAATAATTTTTCACTATTATATTTTGAATCTCAAAAAATGGTCATCTACTATTGTGTTCAGTAATTTATTTAGAGCCTAGTGGAACTAAATTGTTTTTTCATAATAGTAACATACCCTTATAAATATTTATATGAATATTAATATGTCCCTATTGAATAGTAAATAGTACAATTATTTTATTTGTGTATGTATTAAATATAACAACATTTTGGGTAATTTTTCAATGTGATATAAAAGTAGTTATAGTTTTAAAATTGTTAATTTTTTAATTATTTATAATTTTATTTAACAAATAAATTAGTAATATATATATAATTATTTTAAAAAAATTGAGTTCATTTTTAAATTTTACATTTCTAGAAATGGTAAAGGTGAATATTTGAGATTTTTCTGAAATTCATGAATTTTTAATGAATAGTGAAATACAGTAAAATACAGTATATTCAAATTATAAGTAAAATACACTATTTAGGAAATCATTAGTGATGAAATACCACTTGGTTAGAACTCACATAACATTATTACTATTTTGGGTCAAATGAATTATTATTTTTAAATGTCTTCAGAAAAATATTATAATAATAATTAAAATACTGAAAAATACCCCCACTCCTCCACTATAAATACCACCCTCATTCCCTTCTTACTCCCACACCTCTCAAGCCTTCATCCTTACCTATGTTTTTTCCAAAACTCTTCCCTAGGCTCTTAACCACATCCTAGAGCTACTGGTCCCACCAAAAGGACAAAACCAATGGCCTTAAGACCGATCTTAAGGAGAAGAGATCAATAGGTAAACATCATATTTTATTTTCATTCTTTTCATTCATTTCATTCATTTTATGTTATTTTTTTTTGTATTTTTTTCCTTTTGTTGGGATATTTATTTAAATATACCCCTTAATTAAAATATTATGCAATGATGATGAGATACCCCTTTCCTCTCATCAAAATATTTTATGAAATTTAAAGTGACGTCGTTTGGCTGTTGAATTTTCTTGGTTGATTTCTCATTTTTTATTTTATTTTGAGTCAGTTTATTTTCATTCGTCAGCTCCTATTATAAAAGAGGAATGAAACCTAAATAATACGATATATTCTTTATGATCTCATTTTCATGAAAAATCCTTCATCAATATTCTTCTCCTCCCCCACTTATTCAGGGAATTCAAAACATTTTCCATGATGTGCCGAATTACTGACATATTGCATGATGTTATTTCAATATTCATTTAATTTTAAAATCATTTCATAAGACCATTTTAATTGTTGATACATGACATAATATATTTATTATGTCTCATCTGTGGTTCAATAATTTTTTTGTACTTGTGGTTTTAATTTATAATACAAAATGATGTCTTTATTATCAAAGAATCGCTAAATTGATGTAAACCAACATCATTAGCATTTTAACATATGAATGATCATAAATTAATAATTCTAATTAAAAGATTGTATAATTTATGGATTTTGGAATATTTAAATACCTTTCCAATTCAATTTTGGTGTTTCACTTCCAATTGAAAAGAATAACCATCATGAACAAATCATAGAAATCATGTACAGAAGTCCCCCAAAATAGTGCAAGGAACAAAATATTTATAGTTAAATGGGGAAATGATGTAATGAAATGAAAATATAATGTATTATATAGAATGATATGTTTCTATAAGATATCAATAAATCTCTTTTAACCATTATATATGAGGTTTAATCAACATTGACATAAGACAATTCCTATGCAAAGGAATTCTTAACTTGATTTCCATTCTTCGGGTAAAATCTCTACTTCATTATTGGTGTTGTATTAATAATTTCTGTGTGATGAATTATTTTTATATTATGTTAATTTATAAGTATTTACAGATTATATACATATTTCATCCTATCAATTCATTCTCTCTAGAATTATATGTTATTTATAATGGTCTTTTCTTTTAAAATCCTATTTCAAAATTCTATATTACAAAATTCAAAAGCAATGATTTTATGAAATTATTCATGTATTATTATTATGTTCATGTTATAGGGAATTGTTTATGATGAAATTTTTGACCTATTTATCCCTCAAATTAATTGTGTATGTGTATGTTGGAGTTCATATGTATGGTTACTCCATGTATAACTGCAATGGTTACAAAAATTATATGGTAGCCATGAGGGTTACAAATTATAAGGAATCCATGTTTGTTACAATTTTATGTAATTAATTCCCCAAGATAACTTTATGGTTCCATTTATGTTCTAATGTTTTATGGGGATCTTGTGGAAACCTTATAGTTTATAAACTAATTATTTATGGGTGACACGTGTGTCTTTTGAAAATGATTTCATACATTACATGTATTAATGGAATTATGTGTTCTTTCCATTATTGTATATCCCATAATGAGAATTTCTACTCATCCCATTATTTTAAATGATTTTAACAGGTTATAAAGATGTGTAAGAAAGAAAAAAATCCATGTTAAATGTTTAAGGAACAGTTAATAAAATCATGTTTTTTTGAAAAGTTTTATTATTTTAGAAGAAATGAGTATTGTTTTTATGGTATCCACTAGGTATTAATGTGTAATGTTATCAATATTTTATGTATTAAATACCTAATCCTATATACATGAAAAGATCCTAAATTTTAATATATCTAATTTTTTTTAATAAAATCATGATTATGTATTTAAATTTGTTAGGGTCCTTATAGTTGGTATAAAAGGATGGTTTAGATAACATTAGTGGTTAGGATGATGTTAAAAGAATAAAATAAATGATTTTTTACTCTATGATTAATTTGAAATGTTTTAGAATTTAAGGATTACCATGTTTCTTCGTCAAATATATGTTTTTTAGAATGGATGTATGTAGAAAAAACAGGGAACCGGAAGAGGAGAGGGTCCAATAGAATGATATTCTTCCGAATCTACATCCCGTAATGGTAGGGATATAAATTGATCAGTTTGTGTTAGTAATATAACAGATAACGCAGAAAATAAACGTTGGCAGAAAACATGCACGATAACAACCAAAGGTACCACAACAGAACATGACAATAATGGGACATATTATGAAACAACACCATCCTACTTTTAATGGGTCTTCTAACATAGTAGAGGCCGAAGGAGAGATTAAATCTACCAAAAAGCGATCCGATGTTATGGTATTTTTATATAATCAAATGTTATACCTTTCCATTTATCATTTTCAAGGTGAATTTGATCAATGGGGTTCAATGTTAAGGAATATCAATGATAGAGAGGTTTTTGATTCCTTAGAGTTGGGTGAATTTAAAAGTCTCTTCCTTGAAAAACATTTTCCTAAGGTGGTGCGACATAGGAAGTAGAAGAAATTCATTAGTCTAATGTAAAAGAAGGATGATTTAGTGGTTATGTATGAAGATAACTTCACCTGACAGGAAAGGTATGCTCCAAATCTTATTCTAGACCATGATAGAAAAATAAACCGCTTTTACTCGGGACTGAATCCAATGTATCGAAGGGCGTTAGCCACCAGTGAATTTAAAATATGTGATAAACGTTTCTGATGTCCATAGAGGGTAGAGATTTATTTTTCTGAAGACCACATGCATTTTAGAAACAATGAGAATAAGTGGATCCAATGGAATAAAATGGGTAAGAATCAACAAAAGAAATATGAGGGTAAGAATATGTAGTTTCCAGTTTAAGAAAAGAGTGGCAAGAAGCACCCTAGTGAATGACATACCAACACTGGGTTGTGTTATAAATGTGGTATGTTTGGACATATGACCTGAGATTTTAATGAAAATGATCCTAATACTAATATTGTTATGCAAACTGTAAAGTGTTTTAAATTTTTTGAGATGGGTCACTATTCAAATTCCTTCATAAAGAGAGATACAAATGATTTAAAGAAGTAACACTATATGTAGAATGGTGTAGTGAGATCCATTGCGACTACGTGAGCATATGTCAGGCCATCCAATGAAGTTGTATCTAGTTCTTTGTTTGTTTACTCAAATTTTTCTAATGTTTTTTTATTGAGGGTCTACACATTCCATCATCTCTTAGTAATTTTATGGTAAATTGGAACTATCACCTCAACCAATGAGACATGAACATTTTGAAAAAACACCATAGGGAAATATTATAGTAAAGATGAATTATAAGAATCTGCATATTCTGGTATTAGGAATGAAATTACCTAAAATAATTGTTTTTTCATCCATATTTAAGTTTGATGTCATTCTGGGAATGGATTGGAGTTCTGTTTATCATGCTAAGATTGACTGTAGAGAAGAAGAAGGAGTTTTTCTAATAAAGGTTCAGCTTGTATATAAGAACAAACCCAAACAATTGATAACATATAAGTAAAATGAGAAACAGTTTAAAGATAGAAATGAAATTTATATTGGACTTATTTTTTAAAAAAAATGAACTTTTTAGATTAATGAGGAGCCAATGCTAAATGAAAAAAATGATGTTTTTCCTAATGAGTTACCCAGAGCCATACCTGATGTGGAAGTAAAATTCAAAATTTACTTAGTTCCTAATTCTAATCAAATATTAAACCCCCTATATCAAATGTCTCATATAAAACATCTTGAAATGAAAAAAAAAATGTTACAGGATTTTCATAATAAAGGCTTCATTCTTCATTTCACTTCACTATGAGGTGCTCATGTTTTTTTTTTAAAAAATAATGATAGTTCCCTGAGAAATTTTATTTATTATAGAGCACTGAATCACATCATTATTAAAAGAAAGATTCACTTTCTCTCATATTAAGGACTTGTTTGATTAGGTAAAGATAGCTAAGTACTTTTCCAAGATTTACATGAGATTTCGATACCATCAACTGAAGTTGAAGGAGGATGACATCCTAAAAACAACCATTCATACTAGATATTGGCATTATGTATTTTTTTATTCCATTAGGGTCAAGAAATTCACCTGATGTATTCATCATTATTTTGAATATAATATTTCATGAGTTCAGGGATAAGTTTTTTGTTGGGTTTATTAATGACAGTCACATATTTTCTAAAAATAAAGAGAACCATGAAAAACATCTAATGTTTTTTTTGAAAACCATAAAAGAAAATAAATCTTTGGAAAATTATGCAGTTGTGATTTTTGGTTTCAATAGATTTCATTGCATGGGCATATTGTAAATAAGAATATAATATTAGTTGATCCTACCAAAACAAAAGTGGTTGATGAATGGACAATACATTCAAATGTTAGAGAGATTCATAGTTTCCATGGATTAGCAGGTTATTACCAACGGGTTTTAAGAACATTTCACACTTATCTAGCCTGATAACATAGTTTACATGAAAATGGGTTAAATTTATTTGGATAGTATAATATGATTCTTGATTTCAGGAACTGATGATGATATTGGTGAATTCTCTAGTTTTGGCCTTGCCTTCCCAAAATGGTGAGTTTTTCCTCTATAGTGATGCTTCTTTGAAGGGAATTGGATGCTTTTTGATGAAGAATTATCAGGTAATTTCTTATGCTTATAGACCACTAAAAAATTATAAGTTAAATAATCCCACATGTTACAAGGAATTGGATGCTATGGTTTTCGATATGAAAATTTAAAAGTATCATTTATACGGAGACAAATGTAAAATATATACTAACCATAAAATTCTAAATTATATATTCATTCAGAAGTAATTAAAAATAATACATAGAAGATGGAATGAACTGATAATGTATTATGATTGCATGATTAATTATTATCCTTGAATATAATACAACACGGAAGATGAATTGAGTTGAAAATAACATTCATTATTTACCATGTTACATTTGGAACATGATCCCTTGATTAATTATTCGATTAATTTTGGATTAGACATAGTTGGTTCCAGAAACACCTCTATTTTGGCTCAGGTTTCAGTGCATTCATCATTATCAGATATAATTATCAAACCAAAGAAGGAAGACCATGAGATACTTAAAATGGTAGAATTTGTTATGATGGTTAAGTTTCCAGAATTTAACCATTATAAAGATTCTATTTTTAGATTCAGTAAAAGGTTGTGTGTGCCTTGTGATTCTCAATTAAAGAATGAATTGTTGTGTGAAGCTCATAGTTCTCCAATTTCATTTCATCCTGGTCGTACTAAGATGTAAAGAGACTTTCAAGAGTACTATTGGTTAGATTCAATGAAAAGTGATATTGTTGATTTTACCTTGAAATGTTTGAAATGTCAATAGGTTAATGTAGAGTGCCAGTTACAAAAGGTGATGCTTCATCCTTTCCCAGTGCTAGAGTGGAAATGTGAGAATGCATCCATGGACATTATGGAGGGACTAACTATAAAATATAGAGGTAACAATGGAACTTGGGATATTGTTGGTCAGCTGACAAAATCTGCACATTTTCTTTCTATTCAAGGTATAATGTCTTTGGATCAGCATTATCGACTGTACCTCAACGGGATTGTCCAGTTACATGGAGGTTTTATTTTCATTTTATATGACCGAGATCCCATTTTCACTTCTATCTTTTGGAAGGGGGTTCAGAAGTCATTGTGAATAGTATTAAATTTCAGTACAGCTTCTCATCTACAATAAGATGGTCAGTCAGAACAAACTATTCAAAATTTGGAGGATATGTTTCGAGAATGTTCAATGAACTACTAGGGAAGTTGGGATCAATATATTTCGTTAGATATGATTTTTAATAATAAAAGTTTTTATTCTAGTATATATATGGAACATTTTTTAGCATTGTTTGGAAAGCGGTGTTAGACTCCACTGTTTTGGGAAGAAGTCGATGAAAGATAGTTGACGGGGCCAGAATTACTAGAGGAAGTGGCGAAGAAAGTGAAGGAGATTAAGAAGAACATGAGGACAGCTCAAGGCATGTAGAAAATTTATGTAGATAATAGAAGGAAAGATATATTTTTTGAGGTAGTATACCATGTTTTCCATAAAATCTCTCTTTGGAAAAGTGTGAGGTGTTTCAGTAATAAAGTGAAGCTATGTTCGCGGTTCATCGGCCTTTTAAAATACTAGAAAAAGTAGGATCTATTTCATACCATGTAGATTTTCCATGGAGTTTGTCTCTCGTACACAATGATTTTCATGTTTTGATGTTGAGGAAGTATGTTCTAGATTAATCACATGGAATTAGACCAGAAGTAGTTCATCTGGAAGAGAACCATCCTTATGAATAGAAACTCGTTTAAATACCTGATCCAAGGGAGCTATTATTGTGGAATAAGGGAATCCAGTAAGTAATGGTTTTGTGGATAATCCACAAGGTAGAATAAGAAAAATGAAAGTATGAAATTTCTATGAGATAATGGTAACATCACTTGATTTAAAAGTTAATAAAATTGAGTGGACCCAATTTTTTGAAGGCTGGGACAATGTAACACCCAATGGTTTTATAAAAAATAAATGTAAATGCATGAAACTTTTTTAAGTAGATATTTATCACCAGACTTTAAAAATAATTTTTCTAATTTTATGTTTATAATTTTGAAAAACGGTCATCTACTATTGGGTTCAATAAGTTATTAAGAGCCTAATGGAACCAACATGTTTTGTGTTGAATAGTAACATTCCCATATGGAAAGTATTATGAATAGTCATATGACCCTAATTAATAGTAAATTGTAATATTATTTTATTTTCTTATGGATTATAGATATTGACTTTTTTGTTAATTTTTAAACTTGATATGAATATAGTCATAGTTTTAAAATTTTAATTTTTTAATTAAGTATAGTTTTATTTAAAAAATAAATTTGATATAGTTAAAAAATTATCTTCCAAAAAATGGAGTTCATTTTTGAGTTCTACATGTCGAGAAATGGTATGGGTCAATTTTTTAGATTTTTCTAAAATTCTTGAAGTTTCGATGAATAGTGAATTATGGTAAAATACTATATATTAAAATTATCAGTAAAATACACTATTTATGACATCATAAGTGAAGCACGCCTACTTGGTTTGAAATCAAATTCCATTATTACTATTTGGGGTCACATGAATTAATATTATTCATAGTCATGAATAATAATATTATAATAATTACTCTAAGAATGAATAATACTTTCTCTCCTCCACTCTAAATACCACCCTCATTACGCTCTTGCTCCCACACATCTAAATCCATGATCCATATCTAATTTCAACATAATACTCTTACTAAGGATATTCCCCACGTTCTAGAGCTTTTTTTCACAACAAAAGGCCAAAACCAAATGCCTAAAAAATATCTCAAGAAGATGAGATCAAGAGGTAAACATCCTTTTATATTTTCTTTATTTTCATTCATTTTATGCATTTATTTTCCATTCCCTTTAGATTAACATGGTATATGCCATTACATATCAAATATATTTCACATATTATGTATTAATGATGAGATACCCATTTCCTCCCATCCAAATATTTTATGAAATTTTAAGTGACGTTGTTAGGCTGATGAATTTTCATAATAGATTTCTCAATTCTTCTTTTATTTTGTGTTCAATACCTTTCATTCCTTATATTTTATTATCCAAGAGTCATGAAATCTCTATAATCATATATATTCTAGATGTTATCATGTTAATGGAAAATTCCTCATCACTATTCTCCTCCTCCCCCATTTATTCAAGGAGTGATAACCAATGTCTATAATGGGTCGAATTACCGACATCGTGGGCGATGTGATTTCAATATTCTTTAATTCCTTCAAGTATGGTCATGAAACCATTTTATGGTTGAAATATGTTATAATATATGTACAATTACTCATACATGATTTTGGAATTCTTTTTTACTCATGATTTTAATTTATAAAACAAAACAAGGTTGTTATTTTCAAAGAACAACTAAAAAGTTCTAAATGAACATCATTAATGTTATAACTTATGAATAATCATAATTTATTAATTAAAATTGATAAATGGTATAATTTATGGATTATGGAATATGAAAATACCATTCCATTCCAATTTTGGTGTGTCACTTCCAATTTTAATGAACAACCATCATGAACCAATCATGGATATCAGGTTAAGAACTCGACCAAAAACATTGCAAGGAACAAGATAATAACTATTAATGATTAATATGATGTAATTACATGATCATATAAGGTATTATAAATATGTATTTGTTTCGATAAGATATTAATAACACTATTTTAAAAATTATAAATGGTTTTTAAACAAGTTTTATGTAAGACATGCACGAGGTAATAGAATTCTTAACCCGAATTCCATTCATTCGGTTAACTCTCTACTATTTTATTTGTGCTGTATTAAAACATTTTGTGTCAGGAATTATGTTTTTATTAGGTTTATTTATATTTATATAAATTTTATATACATAATCAATCCTCTCCATTAATTCTCACTTGAATTATATGATATTTATAAGGGATTTAATTTTAAAATGCTTTTTTAAAACTATATTTTATAAAATTAAAAGGAAACGTGTTTATGAAATTATTCATGCTGTATGACTATGTTATGGTTTTTTGAATTGATTATGATTAATTTTGGGACATATATCTCCCTCCAATCCATTGGTTAAGTTTATGTTGCAGCTCGGTCATATGGTTACTCGAAGTGTATTTGAAAAGCTTACACAAATTGTAAGGTAGTCGTGAGGGTTACAAATTATAAGGTAGACATGTGGGATACAATTTATGTAAGTAATTTCAAAAGATACCTTTATGGTTGTATTAATGTTCTTATGTTTTGGAAGGATCATTTGGAAGCCTCATGTTTCACAAAGTATTTATTTTTTGGTGACAAGTGATTCATTTGAAAATGATTTCATATGTAACAAGTATTCATTGATTAATGTGTTATTTTCATTCTTTTATATCCATTAATGGGATTTTGTGATCAACCCAAATTTTTAAATTATTTTCACAAGTTATAAAAATGTGTTAGACAATGAACTAATCCATGTTAATTTTTTTAAGAACTATAAAAAAATCTTGTTTTATTAGAAAATGATTATTATTTTGGAAGAAATGAGCACTGTTATTATGGTTCCACATGGTATTAATGTGTAATGTCATTAATTTTTTATATCCCAAATATCTAATGATTTAAACAAGGAAATATATTTAATGTGAAATGATGTGATTTCTTTACTAAATGTAAGATTATGTAATGTAATAATGCCGAGTCCTTATAACTCAGACAATCAGAGTCTCTTGTATGACTTCAGATAGAGGGAATTCAACCTTAGAACATGGTGATTGTTTGATCTCATACCAGACTATGAATTAAAAATACTATATACCCCATGGGATGGAAACATAATAAAATATCCCCATAGCATGATTTCATTGGCTTTCTTGGTGAAAGAGGCTTCTATCAATTTGTTTTCCCTGTAGCTATTTGTGATTGAGTAAAAGGATGTAATTATTTTCCATTGATAGTGTTGACCCCTCAACATCATGAATATGCGAGGGAGTACCAACTAGGATCAATGGACTGTGATGTCATATGTCATTAGATATCCAATTGGGATTCACTATATTAAAATTCTAATAGATTTAATCTTGTCATCCTTTTATATGGATAGGTGGTGGTTCCAATCACGATGCGAGAGGAAATTATATAAGAGTTCCACACATGACCTTTGGTTGTAAATACAAGTATGGGTAAGATGTATAGAGAATAGCTGTATTTGTTTTTTTTGGTCCGTTATATGATAGTTTGTGGCTGTATTCATCTCTGATTTCCTAACCTACAAGTATGTGAGGGATCAGAAGCATGCTCTATAAAGATGTCTGCAACCCCTTGAGATCAGAATGTTGATGTGGGATGACATATACATGGAATTTATGATAGGTATTCATCATATATTAAAGGGACAAAATTCCATTTTTGTGATTGATGAATAAAAAACTATGTTAACATATATTTTTTCTATCGGGGAGAAATAATTGGAGGAGAATTTTGGGATGTTATCTTTACTGAAGAATGTTATCATTTTTCTGGTTCCCTTTCCAATTGACTATGATTGTGATGAAATGTTTACTTCACGATTATGGATATGTTAGATGTAGGCATTAAAAAACCTGATGAGGATGAGAATAACGTTTTTACTCCAAACAGATGGGAAAACTAGTCTCACTATTCTGGTGATGGACGATATTCTAAGGGATTTCAAGGAAGGAATCAATGGAAGGCTATATGATCACTTTTCTTGGGTGGAGATACTATAAAACAAAAAATACCATTGTACCATTAGCATGAAATCATTTGATACTCTATATGGTTGAACATAGTGTTCACCATTGGAATTACACAAAGACTGGATAGACATATCTTGTTCGTCTAGTAACGGTGTTGGTGCTGATAAAAATGCTTAAGTCATCCTTGAATAGATAAATATGGATTAGAGTAGGAATAAATCATATATAGATCTCCTTTGTAGGACATTGGAGATCGATAGTGGAGACCACATTCTCTTGAGCATCTCCCCATGATAAGAATTATACAAATTTTTCCAAAGATAAAAATTATCCATGAGGTTCATTAGGTAGTTCAAGTCCATGTAGAGGGTTTGGGAGGTTGGTTGCCCCATCACCTTACCCCCATAGCGGGATCAGGTGAACTATGACTATCATAGGATAACGATAAAGTGATACGTGTATAAACCTACAGAAGTCATCTACATGAGAAATCAAGAAATAGTGGATAGATCCACCATTATGGAGAACATGGTAGTAATAGAGTATCGACAATAGAGGAATCCTCATAGACAGAACATCCCCTTGGTTCTTTTATTTTTGTAGCATTGAAACGTACTGGAGAGCTCCTTGGAGAAGTTAATCAAGATGTTGGCTCAGTATCCCAAACTGTTTTTGTGGTATTTCTTTTAGAGGAAAAACTATTTATGTATGGAATGATGTAGAGACCCATTTTTTCAATACTATTACATATTTATATATATATTTCTAGATATAAGATATAATATAATGAGTGATTTGGAGTTTTGGTGAACCATGAATTAGTTTTATAAAAATATTTAATATTTGTTATATGATGCACATATAGTTTCATAAAGAAAACGGGATGACCCTTAAATATAATTTATTATCATAAATAATATTACATGGTTGAGACTAGAATTTATATTAACCCTGGGTGGGACATCATATAAGTTTTTAGAGGTTGTTTAGTTGGCATTCCCATTTTTGGTATGTTATTTGAATAAATCAAATGCTTAATTTTGGTAAATTTATATAATAATCTAGTTCTAATTTATTTTCAATATATCGTTATGATGATTTGAAAAGGTTTACCACCATTCAACTAATACCATCTGGATATTCCTCCTCTTATACTTTTTTATTGATTCGACACTTCATGACAATAAATATTAGGATCAGATCAGATCAGAGCACATCAGATGCAACAACATTTTCTATTCATCAGTTGGAATGTTCTTTGATAGAAAAAATGAAATATCTATGTAGGACTATTATATTCAAGGATTTATCAAGTTCTGAATTATATTATTTACTATAATCATTTCATTTATGATCTATACAAATTGGAGATCCTTTTCATGCTCATATATAAATATTAAATTAATTATTAAACTATTACCTAACCTAAAAAAATCTTTCTCCTGATTGTTGGCCAATAAATCTGGACAAATATTGATATAACACTGTTATTTTCCTTTAATTGACAATTTGTACACATTATTTACCATTTCGACCTTTAGGTCAGGATTCAACAGTTTCAAGAGGTACTGATCCCAATTAGACCCCATGAATAACAATGAATCCACCTACAAGGGATCAATCAACAAATAAAGGATAAATATGGACTTATTAATGGTTTTTAGTGAACTTTAGGATGATATGAAATATAATCCTTGATGATGGTGGAGCCCAAGGTGTTCATGATGAACATATAACCATTGTGACATATGGATGACAATTTTTGGCGACCGGGCGACCAGAAATGACCAACAATGACTATGTAAAACACACCTTGTGGGGACCAGAAATGCCATGTGACATCACTTAAAAATAGTGTTATATTATATGATTACATAGGAATGATAATGGATAGTTATAACATGAACCAATGTACATAATAATTTCTTGTGTAAACAGACAAGGGATGGATATATTGAATCAACCAAAAACACAATTTACACTCTGTGTGTCATGGGAATGTTGTGTAGTCCAACAAAATTCCTTGTATTCTTATATGGATAGTGATCTGTGAAATATAGGTACATATCTATGTAATGGAGTTGGAAAACATGTATTGTGGGTCCCCTTACTCACTGTGTACCACATGGTTCCTTTTGAGAAAAAATTATGCTCTCATATCTACTCCGCATGGACACATATTTTGGCCAGTTAGTAGCCTTTACTGATTATTATCAATTTGAATGTGATGATTCTTTTTTTTATTTTTTGATATAATGTGTGATTTTCCATTCCTGATGAATGTTAAGGTGATTATCATTGATGGAAGTGATTAGGTAGAGGATCACTAGTGACCTATAGATTGGAGCCTCCCATTAGCCTGGGCATGTGTCCACAACCTACTGAGTGGAATCCATTATTAGATAAGGAATAAAAACTCGATGAACACAATGTAACCACCTATTTATCTAGGGAATATGTCCTAGAATTATACAGTAGATCCCCTCCCCCACTATATTGGGCATGTTTCATCTATCAACTGAGTGGGCCTCCATATCAGATAGGGATTGGGTCCTCATAAAATTAGAGTAGAATCCCCCCATTATCATTGGCATGGGTCCTCTGTATATCGAGTGGAACCACATATCGTATATGGAATGAGTCCCTAATGACCAAGGTAGAACCCCCTATCAGATAGGGTGTGGGACGATGACATTCAGAGTGGAACCCCTTGATGCATGAGGGAATGGATCTACTATGAAAACATATAGAGTGAAAAAAACTAACACACAACAGTCTGGGTCCTCTTTTTGGATATGGTTCATCATAGGCTATGATGCATAGTTTCATGGTGTGTACATTCATGAGGTTACTTATGGGTAGACGTGTGAGATGTAGGTCATCATTGTTATATTTTTAGAACTGTTAGAGACTCTATTCTGATGATGATCTAGAGATGGGGATTGTATTTCTCTCTATTGTGCTTGTTTCTATGAGAATATATTATACATACTTTTCCGTACTTTTGATTTTTTTCACTCCTTCCATTGGTTATGAAGACACATGGATTATTTTAAAAAAAACTTTGTTTAGGTTATCATGATTTGAATTGGTCACACTCCTACTATTGATGAAAATTACATGACGTGTAGTCCATCTACACACCATTTTTATCCCTTTTGTGCTTTGATGAGGTTACTATTTATCTTTAATTAGGTTGAGATTAATCCTTTTTTCTATCTACTATTTTTATATTCCAATTTTTTCCCTAACTACACCCCCATTAATATTTCGAGGTATCCTACTCGGTATGTATATACTAAGACATGTATGGGATTTTTCCATATGTTTCTTGTATAACAAAGACAACAAATAGGTCATCATTGAATTCAATGGTTCTTAGGGATACTGTGTTATTTGGACCATGTACGAAGGTTGAATATGAGATAACAACATCTAGGATCTCTCGGTATTTTACTTTCATATTTTTTTTCATGATAGGGCTTATTCATGGATGGGTGTGTATTTTTACCCTTTACTTTTCACTTTCCATTGTTTTACTCTTATAAAACCAAGATTATTTCTCATGATTGGGTCAATTTATAGATATATCATCTTTATGTTATTATTCATGTTCACTTATGTATTGATATGGTCGAGTGTGAGTGTACATTTACATTAGGAAAATGCCTCTCGTTTAGGACAAGTCTTTCTGTGCTTTTCACCACTGACTGGCCAATGGAAGAGAGAATGGGTTTTTATGTCTTGATCCAAGGTTATGGTTGGTTCATGATAGTTTCTAAAGGAAAGATTATGATATTATGTGATATTATATAATGGTTGTGAAACTCTCCATTAATAAAATTTCAATATGTAAACATTTTAATGAAATATGAAGATCTCTATTGATATTACACTAGATTTTCTATTTTCTGAAGTACACATGTTAGGGTATAGAAATATTAAAATTTTATTTTTTGATGGTACATAGATATTGATAATTTAAATGAAATGTTCATTGTTTTTAACATGTATTATTATGCTATGGTGATACATTTTCGATATCAAATTATATTTCATAGTGGAATATTTTTTCTCCAATTGATCACTCTAAATCAATGTTATGTTACATTAAAATATATATTTCATATATTATTTAAATAATTTGTTACATTTATTAATAATTTTTTTTATCAAAGTGATATTTTTAACCAGATATAGAATTTTTGTCTCAATAATCTATCATTCATCAAAACAAGTTAGTTAAATCATTTTTTTATTCAATTTCCCAGGGGAAATTGAAATGAAAAAATACTATTAACATGTTAGAATTATAATTATATAAAATAATAAATATTAAATACTCTAGATGTATAGGTAATGAAAAATATATAGAATCTTCCCCAAAGAGATAGATATGTAGAAGGATTAAATTGTTCTCAATGTCACTAATGATGAGTTTTTATTATGACGAATATTTTAATGAACAATGTAAATAATTTCAAAACATATTTTAAATAATTATGGATTTTATTTCCCAGTAGATTCATGATTACTCTCATGGGATAGTGTTACATTTCAAAAATATGATTTGTTATTTCATGACATTAAAACATAGATGGTATTTGAAAGAGATGTATGACGTTTTTTTTATAAATTTCAACATTAAACATATAAATAATTTTGATTTGATCAATTATAATGTGAATAGAGTATATGTCAATTGTTTATTAGTATTTTTTTTATATTGATTATAACATAATTGGATATTTGAAATCCAATTCGATGTTATGCTTTAAGAGAATTTCTTTTCATTTGATGAAACATAGAAAAGGTTTTTTTAGAACCCATAATTCTTCCAAGTATGTCCTTATTTGATTTTATCATTTCATCCAAGGAATCAATGTTTTGTTTGGAGATAGAAAACCATTATTGTGGTAAATTTCCTATTTTTCGGGGATATATGTTTCATTGACTTAATGGAGTTTGAGTTTAAATGTTTTAAATGGGTTTATAAGGGGTTTAGATGAATTGGTAGGATTTAGATTTGTTTCAGATCCTTTTTATGGAAATTGGTCAATAAAATGAGTAAAAAATATTTAAATTCATTTTAAATGTATTAAAAAATATGTAAATGTCACCAGAAACATGTCATGAATTGATGGTTTTGAACATTATAACGACATGAAAATGATACACATCATGAAATCAAATTATATTTTGGGTAGTTATTTCTCAGTTTAAATATTAACCTAAGGTGATATATTTTTTAGTGTCTTACTATTAAATAAAATACAAAACATGTAAAAGTGTTACATGTTGTGTATTATCCTAAGTTGTTTTTAATGGTGTCATGAGACTAATTATTATTTTGAACTACTGTTACCTTTCTCCTCTCAAACCTAGAGAATATATCTTGCAATTTTTGATCCCCAACCCCCATTACAGACATCCAATTTGAGAAAATAAATATCAATTACGTCATTATAGTAAGGTTTTCTTTTCTCTACCATAAGTATGTAGCCTTTGTGGTGTAATGTATTTACCTTTTCTCTATTGGTTTTGATATTTATTGATTATTATTTATGATCATTCTGGAAATAAAATCCACAATATTTCTTGCTGGAAAATCGTAATGGAAGAATTGGTTGGTCATCAATTAAAATTAGGGGTTGTAAATGATATCCCCATGGTTAGATAATTTTAAAAAATTTAAATTATTATAATTTTACAAACATAATATGACCATGAATTAATAACATGATTAATAGAATTATTACATAGATTCTATTTAGAACCAATTGGTCATTGACATGGATTATAGATACCGTTTTGGTGATTGAAACATTTATAATGAAATAATTAATTAATGGAGTAAATCATGTTTAGGAAAAAATGAAATTTGGGTTATTTCTTGATATATATTCACCTTCAATTAGATTAATTACTAAAATGACTGACATGTTATTGGTTTCTAAACAGTGATAAAAAAATGTGAAATAGAATGATAAAAATTAATTTTCATTATTTACCATTAAGCCATATAATGTGATATTGTATTGAGATGGTAGTTATAATTCATGGGGTAAAATCCTATAATTCTTATATAGTTGGATTGGCCATAATTCATGGAATAATTCTTGTATTGTGAGATATGAACAATGATTTGGGTTGTAATTCAAATATACCCAGCTTGTCCCTGATTCCAGTTAATATTCTTAAATAGTGTTCTATTCTCGTAACACAATCATGAATGACTGTATGTTTTACTTTCCCATGTCACATGATGAAATGCTTATATATATGTATTAGACTGCATACATATTTTTGGCTTATATACAGTGATCAAAACTAATTAATTTATTAAATGCTTATATAGAGTGTTTGATCTATATTAATGTGATTATTATGCTGGTTATGGGGTTATGGTTGGCATGGTTGTGAGAAAGGATCCGAAACATTCTAGTATGGGGATGAGGAAGGTTACATTTTACAATGGTTATACAGTTATGGCTACCATTGTTTCAAGACATGATCAAATACATTCTAGTATGGTGATGAAGCAGGTTTTTGTGGTATTAATTGAATTGTTTAATTAAGAAGAATTTTTATTTAATTATTTCTTACTTATACTTTTAGAATACTTATGGTTATACATGATGGTGCAGTTTTATTGAGTTATACTCACACCTTATACAGTTCACCATTTAATTCTCATGTATACTACATGGTTTCAAGACTGTATAAGGGAAAAATTCATTATTGTTGATTATTTCTTATTGTATGGGTTGGAGTTTTGAGATGGGGCTATCATGGATATCAAGGATTGAGTCTATGAGTTTGTTTACGTCATCTAGCCATTTATTTTTATTACATCTAGAAAAAAAATTATTTGAACGTGAAAATGACATTACATTCTTCCTTTATTATTCATTTCATTATTCAGTGTGATTTAATTGTTAAATTTTCTACTATATAGAATTATTTCCACTCCTATTACGATTCTATACAATTATTTTATCAGTGTTGTAACTCTCTAACTAGGGGTATAGTCTCCCCACAATACATATAACACCCCTATTTCTAGTTAGTAGTCTCTATTGTATGAGGATGCGTGAATATGGTCTAATGAATAACCTGATTCAGCTACATGATAGAGTGGAAAATTAGGGATATTTTACAAAGTCGAATTAGATCACACTTTGTTTTTATTATATTTCTTTACTAATTAGGAAATGTAAAAAGGATACTATAATGTTTCATGCCTTGGAAATGAGCATCAACATGGGTTTAGTTAACCCATGTATAGGGGAGAATCTATGTTTCTTGAGATGGGACTATTGTTTATTTTATTATTGTGTTACATTTGATGTTATTTCACCTATGTTGATTCACATGTAGTATTATTTTATTATTTTGTGAGGTTAGTGGTTCAAGAGATTTATACTCAGGGCCTAGTAATGCACAAGATGTGTATATATGAATCATGATTGGAATATAGTGATATAAATTTACAAGAATTGTTCCTGATAGTTATATATTTATTTCATGTGATAAATACACACCTATACGAAATGTTATATAAGATTGATATTATAACCATGAAATGATATAAATAAACTATTATGTCATGATAAAACATTTTTATTCATTTTTTTAGATACCCTGATCAGTGGTTCTCTATTTTTTATCCTATTTAGGATGAAATTATTTTTATTTCTAGTGTTATAAGGAGTGTGATTGTCTTATACAGTAAATCCATATTCTTTTTCTAACTGTTTTTCATTAGGAGTGTGGAAATCGGAAAGCTCCTAATGTCGTTGAACCAGAACATCTTATAGCTCCATAGAATCATTTTGTTGTTGAAATTCTTAAAAACATATCTCAGGTCATTTCATCCATATAATGAGATATTTTTTACACACTTCCTTCAATTTTTTAACTGATGGGAATGTTCTAGGAGAATCATCTGTATATACTCACTAGTGAGGGAGGCATGCCGCCATCTAAGTTTTATATAATATCTGACTTGATTATCATTATGAATATTGAAACAACCATTTATTTGAGGGTGAACCTTGATTCATATATGTTTTTTGGGCCAAACATGAATTGGTGGGGAATTATAGAGAAATATAAGATTCATGAAGAGCTATCTTGGATGGATTTTAATATGATGTTCTTATGCCATTTCTATCCTATGATGTTTAGGGGAGAGAGGGATCATGAGTTTAACCACCTAACAAAGGAGGGAATGGCAGTTCTAGAATACGTTTAATATTTCACTAAACTACAAATAATTTTACAATTATAGGAAGATGATTGGAACTTATGGGAAAAATATTTTTATGATGGTATTATCTTTGATATTAGGTTGCTTGTGAAAATTCCTTTTTTTAGTTTTTTTGTGGATTTGATGAAATATGAAATCATCATTAATGGGAACCTAAGAGAGGCCTTGAGATGAAACCAAAAAATCCATGATGGTAAAATGGGAACTCTTCTTCTAGTTGATAGAAGTGTCATTGTGCCAGTCTTCACCAAGAAAATAAAATACAGAGCAGTTAGAGAATTCAGATCAATCTCCAGACTATGATCTATTTACAGTGATATTGGTGTTGAAAGATGGGCCACAAGAGGCCACAGTGTCCACACTATAAATTAGAGTGTCATGACTATGTATTCATGGACAACCTACTGAGATTTTTGGGGGCATTCAAAATCATCACAGTGGAAAGGGATTATAACATGTACTAGTGTATGAGAAGAACCCAACTAGTCCTCAATATACACGTATATCTAGTTCCACATTTTGTTTTAGTCAGGGTTGGAGATGTCATACCCTACTGCAAGAACATCTGTACTTAGAAGCTGGGATATCTCATGGGATTTAAGTTGGAGACCAAGAATAAGGGTATGGTTACTTGCATGTTATATAGACTACTCTATCTATTATGGATAGATTATTGTCTACTGGAAAAGGTATTATTCTTGTACCATCAAAACTTTTTTTGGAATTTTTTTTCATATGATAGAATGAAATTACATATTCTCAAATGTTTTTTTAAATTGATTGGTCTTGTATGTTGAAATATTGGAAGGTATCATGACCATCGACACACTATGGGGAGTGTAATCAATGAATATCAAACATTAAATGTTGTTTTCATTATAGATTGTTGGTTACCATTACTTTCGAGAACAATATTTTAATGTAATTGATATGTTTTTATTTTATTCATGGTATGGATTGGTTATTTATATTCAAGGATCATATTGAATATTAAGATAAAATAATTCCATTTATATATATAGAAGAATAATATTATTTTCACTACGGTGAATGGGATATTCAGGTTGGTCGATCAAGAAAAATTTAGTGAATAATGAATTTTCTCTTGTATATGGAATCCATTCTTCCTTTATATAATGGTAGAATATTGTAGGTTTATTTTCCATAAGTTGTAGAACTTTTTCCAGATGTTTCTCTTGATGATTTTTATGGCTTACCACCTAAGTGAGAGATCATTTTTAGGACCGAGTTGTTGGGAGTAGAGATAATTTCTATACCACCATACATAATGGAACCAATAGATCATAATGAGTAGAAATTTTAGTTCAAAGATATTGAAGATAAATGCTTCATATGTCCTCATACATCTCCATTGTATTGTTTATTTCATTTCTCAAATAAGTTAAGAGGTATTATAAACTTATGTGTGGATTATTTAAGATTTAATCTGATCATGGTAATAAAATTTTATCATCTTACATTCATCTACGATCTCTTAAATAATATGAGAGTTTCTTTTATATTCATAATGACTTGTTTGAAATTATGCTATTATCAGTTGTGTTTTATACCATTAGGCATACCGCAGACTACTTTTAGTATCTTGTGTAGCTTGTATGTGTTCATATTTATGTCATTTGGTTTAACCAACACACTAGTTGTATCCATGGCCTTAAAGAATAGGATATTTCAACAACTTATGGTTCAGTTAGTGTGTTTTTAATGACATGTTAGTATACTCCTAGTTAGTGTATGATAAGTAAAAACATAATAAAACAATCTTGAGTCTATTAAGAGGCCATTTAATTTTCCCTAAAAAAACCAAATTCAGTTTCTGAATTGATAATATCCAATTCGTGGGCAATGTCATCTCAGAGGTAGGAGTGTTATTAGACCACAAAAATGTTTCATCCATGGTATATTGGGAGCATTCTAAGGATTTAATCATAATTTGAACTTTCTATGTCTATAAGGATATTATCAATGAATTATCTAAGAATTAACCTTTTTGTAAGAATTGATGTTTGAGAAGACTAATAAATGTGTGAAGTTTGTTTGGACTGATGCTTGCGAGAGATATTTTCAGGAGCAGTAAGGTAGGAAGTACGCAGCACCAATCCTCACATTACCCATTCTGAGTATACCATATTATTTATATTGTGACACATCCAATGTTTAACAAGGATAATTTTTGATAGAAGAGCATTGAGTGGATTTGTATGGATCCTGATAGAAGATACTACATGAGAGGAATTACCATACTCGTGATTTAAAATTAACATCAGTGGTATCTAAAATGAGATGATGAATTAATTATATCATGTGTGAGATGTTTGTTCTATAAAAATACTGCATGATCTGCACAAATATCTTGTATCATAAAAACATATTATTTAAATATAGAAGATTGGTTATGTATATCATACTCACCAACTTCATGATGGAATACGCATCGAGTAATGGATTTTTTTTAAAGATTCCTTAATCCATAATATGATGACATAGACAGTTTAGTTTTCTAAATAAGAGTTCTAAGTTATGGAAATCATTACTGACATGCATCTGGATGTACATTTTTCTCAAGGAAAATAATCTATGACATCAAGATCTATTATTCCCATGATTTTGGAGGGGATCATGACATTGAAGTTATTTGATCCAATGTGATTAGTGATGAGTTTAACAATATATTGTGTGGAGACACTATTAGGATGGTACCATGTAATAAAAAATTATATTCCTTTTCATGGACACATATGGGATTCTATGACTTCTCATGAGGAGGTGATGAGATATTTTAATGATTTTATATAGGTGTAGAATCTTCATTTAACAAATATGTATCGAGATATACATCGTTAGTCCGGCTAGACTTGAATGAAGAATGAGGTAGCCGAATTTGAGGGAAAAATATTTAATTGTCAGCTGTTGAAATCCATGAATGGGATAATAGCTATGATTTTTCATCCTTTTCCCATTCCCAAGTTGAAATGGGATTATTCAACTACGGTTTTTCAAACATGGTTACCTAGGATTACCAAAAAGAATGATGTTTTTTGGGTGATAGTGGACCAACTAATGAATGTAGCCCACTTACTACCTATCATGGACACCATTATAGTTGATTATGTGATTTATATTTATATTTACATGGTAATTAAGTATCATAGTGTTTAATGGAGTATTACATTGAGATCCTCATTTCATAACATGTTTGTAGAAGGGTATTCAGAAGGTTTTTGTATCAAAATTTATTTTGGGTAAAACCTATCATCCCTAGAGTGATGGCTAATAGTTGTAGACTATTCATGTTCTAGAGGATTTTTTGAAGAATACCTTTTGTTTTTTTGTTTTTTGGGAGCATCATATGGAAATTAATGAGTTTTTATATAATAATATATTCCAAGTATAAATTGATATGGAATTTTAAATTTTTTTATATCAGGTTATTCTATTTGCCTTTTTGAAGGAAGGAGGTGGCTTATTCATTAGTTTTTGGGATTATTCACATATAATGGACATCAAATATGTTTATATTGATTAAGATGTCATTGGTGACCACATAAAGAAAAATAATATCATATAATTAAAGTCAGTGAAAATAACCGTACATAGAGGTTTGTCATCATGTTTTTCATCAGGTGTCATGATAGTTTGGGAAATTATATTTCTGGAAACAGGGAAAGAGAAATTTGATGATTCTACATCCATTTGAGTTAGTTAAAGAGTTTGGTTCTATGTCATATCGATTATCCCATCAAGAGTTCTATATTGGAATTCATGACATGTTTAACATGTCGTATCTTCAAAGATATTATCCTAACCCTTCTCATGTGAATGATGAAGTAAATGATGAGATTAGTTATGATGGTTTCTTGGTGGAGAATCTGTTACAGATTTTTCACCATGTTGATAAGTATCACTGGTGGAGTAATATATATTTTTTGGTCATAGGTTGGGCATGGGTGTGTTTAGGAGGAGACCTGGGTGATAGATTCTTATATACGAGTGTTGTGTCTAGAGTTGTTTTCAATGTCCCCATTCAGATGCTTGGTTTATCTCAAGAAAATAATTTTTGAAATTTGGGTGGTTTTGAGATCCTATTTTTTCTATGGTATATTCCTCATTGAGTGTTTATTTTAATTCATGATGGTTGAATCGTATTCATTGATAGAGATCCTTTTGTGTATAATGAATTCATATATAGGTATATATGTTTATTCTATATAATAGAGATTGAGTATATATGTGTTAGAATGGTTTATAGTGGTTTTCCATGATTTGGAAGGATTTGAGGGTGATTCAAATCCTTATGAAGAAAAATGTGTTATAAAATTTTTGCAAAACATTTAAATGCCCCATAAATGTATTAAATGATGTGTAAATATCGACAGACACATTTTGTGAATGGTTTCATGTAACAAAATGATTGAAAATATGAAAAAAAATACATACTGTGAAATCAAATTACAAATCATGTAACAATCAACTGGGATAATTATTATATTGGATAAATGGGTAATTTTTTATATCCCCCTAATGATATACATGTCATTTAAAAAAATTACATGCCAGATAATATAGTGAGATGTTTTCCATAATGTTTTGTAAATTTTTTTTCTATTTTTATATGATGTATCCTATCGTCTCATGATCCTTGCAAGTATCCCATGTGATATTGTAATGCCATCCCACATTCATGATGTCCCATTTCTAAAAATAATTCCTCGATAAGTCATTATATTTAGGATATCCATAATTTCCAAATTTTCTCTGGTCATTGTGGTGTAATTTGTTGACCTAAGTCATTTTCAGTTTTGATCTAAACCATCTATGATTTGGGATCCTTTATTGTATCATCTATGCCACTATTCTTATTGGAAATTCCTGCTGGAAATTATTGTTTATCACCAATTATTGTTATGGGGCCTAAACCTTAACCATTTGGTCAGATAATTTTCTATTATGTGTAATATTTAAATTATATCAACATAACAGGCACCTAAATATAATTAAAAATTGTAATTAAATTATAACATGGAATAAATTTAGATACATTTGGTTATTGAATTGGATATTGGATAACATTTTTATTAGATAATCAATTATTATGAATGAATAGATTAATTGATTAAAGTGTTTATAATAGGGCATGGGATTTTGATGATTTATTGATACAGTATCAACATGGTCGAGAGTGATTAATGAAATTACTGACTTGTTATTATTTAATGTCCAAATGATAAAAAAAATCAATTTAAAGATAATTGGTAATTTTTATAATTATCCATTGATCCTTATAATGTGATATTACTATATTCATACATTTATAGATCAATGTGTTAAATGTTGTAATTCTTATATAGTGATCTTGGTGCTAATACATGTTGTAATTATAATGTAGAATGCTATTTCTAGTGATTCGTTTTTTAATTCATATATACTTGGGATAGAATTGATATATGCTAGAATGATTAAATAATTCTCTAGTTCCTAGACATATGATAAAATGAATATATACCAATATTTCCCCTAAAACATGCTAAAATTATTATATACCTATCTTTATAGCAATACATTCTATATTTCTTATATATTGGGATGTTCCCTGATTGACAACTGAAATTCTTATATAGCAGGGTCATACCATATTTGTGTGATTATTACCATGGTTATATGGTTATGCTTGGAATGGTTGTGAGACATGCATAGAGACATTCTAACATTTAAATAAGGTTATGTTTTAATATTGATGTAATGTTATGTTTTTCATGGTAGTGACATGCTCAAATACAATCCCATATAGTGTCGAAGCATGTTGATGTGGAGTTGGTTTAATTGTTTAATTACACAAGTTTATTTAATTATTACATGCACATACTATCATAAAAGTTATGTTTAGTGTTGTTGGTGTCAACATACTATGTTATACTCACACCCTATTCAATTCCCTATTTGTTACCCAATAAGAATACATTGAAATATTATTGGTAATGGGTTAGAGGAAATGTTTTTGATTGTTGCTTGTTAGATGGAATTTATTTTTATATGAAACTGAGAAAAGGAATAGGACTGCGTTATGTGAGTCTTTTTGTGTTTTCAAATATTTTATTTTTATTAAATCTAAAATGAAATTTAATTACTTTTATGAATGATAATACATAATTAATTTAATATTTATTATGTTATACAGTTGGATTTTATTGTTGGATATTTCACTCTTTTTTATTATTTCCATTATTTCGACTCCTCTAATGTTTATATATTATTATATGATTATTACATTGTTTTAAAACTATATAACCAAGTGTTATAGTATCCCCAATGTAATTATAACATACCCATTGGATGTTGGAAGCCCATGGAATACCTGGATTAGTGTCTGGTGTTTCGTGACTAACTCGACAAGGCCACGTGTGAGAGTGATGGTTTGGGGGAAATTACATCTTATTTTATTATATATTTTTAACTAATTGAGTCTATTTTAATTAATTAGAATTAATTTTTTTATTGAATAATTTCTTCTAATTATAGAAAAATTGAAGGTGGGATATAATGAGGTGGTGGTGACTTAAAATTTCAGTATATTCAACATCATGATTCCCATAAAACCATTTATTATAGTGAAAATGGTATTAAAGATTTAATATTACATTAAAATATAGAAGATTCGATTAAATGAGACTCTAATTCATGCTGGTTTCATTAATAGTATAATGAAAAGGTAAGGTGCACTTATTGATCAATCAACACTGATGATTTTTATGAAAATACATGCATATATGTGAAGGATTTTTTTAAAAATAATCCCAAATCATTGAAACCACGGTCTCAAAACAATATTGATTGAATAATTAGATATTTAAGGAAATATGTCTTCCAGATCACCCAACACATCCTAATTTTGAGGATATACCTTCTTTCCCACACAGATAGACATAAGGGTTATTTATTATACCATCTAGAACAACCCAAGTAGAGTGTTCTATGAATATTTATAATTTGGATTATCCAAAAGTAAATGTTTATATTTCATAATAGTATTTTTACAAAAGGATCAGAATATTCAAGAATGAGATACATCAGTTGAAGGATAGCAATTTTATGAATTTGTAAATTTTGGTAAATATTGTGTATTAAATAATGAAAAATGAATCTTCGGTATGAATATAATTGATTATCATTTGATATCCATTTTTATATAATTTCCTAATCTAATTTCAGTCCTTAGTGGATCTTTTATTTTATCAACTCATATAATGAGGTTTGTATGGCTAGTGATCTTGGTCCACATTTTTTAATTTATGATGTTCAATATTTCCATTGTATCATTCATCCCAAAAAAACAATCTAAATTGAGAAGAAGTTTAATTTCCCAATCTTATGAGGGAGATATTGTATGAAATATACCTAGACAAGGAAATGGAGCATAGAATTATATAATAATTATTGAGGTAATTGAATATAATTTTTAATATCTAGAGATGAATGTTGAGAAAGGCAAATCTAATGGGAATTATAATTATGATTTTCATGAATATAAATAAGTAAATACTGAAGGAGTTACAATGGAAGAGTTTTATTCATGTAAAAATATAAAATATAAAAAATTTATAAAGTTTTAATACATTAGAGGATAATTAATGAATAAAAGTTGATCTATATGTAAAATTAATGAACCTATAGAAAATTCATCACCATGGAAAAACACTAAGACTATGATTCATGTAGATTATAATGAGGAAAATACTACTACAATTCAATATAAACTTATTTCACATGTTCAATATCAGTCATATAATTTAGAAGCATTTTGATCATTATGATGATCCACTATGATGAAATATCATTAATCACTCCTCCTATAGTGAATGAATTATAAATTTATGTTCCATAAGCTATACTAATATGTCTACATTACAAATTGTTTAAGAATTTATTAAGAACAAATCAAACATTTCCTTTTATTATGTGGATGTTACTTATCCCAAAATTATTTTTCATGTATCTAATATTTGACATAATATTAAATCCTTGGTTAATTATCATGAAATGTATTGTATAGGTACATTTAATCATACTCTACCCTTAGAGGATGATGGGTTATATGTCAAGGAATTAAGAATGAAATATTTTTCCCATCAATTGATATAATCAAGAAGAAAGTTGAAAATAGGTATTTTGAAGATTAGTTAGAAAAAATAGTTCTACATAATATATAATTAGAATCCAATAATGTAAATTCAATGTTAGAGGTTTCTAAGGATATTTAGAGGAATATAAAGATAATGTGGGATTTTCTATTATTTTCTCTTAGATTGTTTTTAAATTGTATTTGTTATTATTATTAATTAATTGTATATAAAATTCATTTCTACTGAAATTTACTTTTGTATGGATAGTTTTGATAAGTTCATGGTGGGAAATATATAAATTTTGTAGAATAATGTACCCTATAACATATCTATAGAGGGATTTTATGTTTTTCCCTAGTTTATCTTCTAGGTTATTTATTTTTAATTTTTCATTATGTAATCATTTCCAATAGTAGAACTTTTTTTAGATAATTGATCAAATAGTTCATTTTGTATAATAAACCTGATATTTAGTATATCTAGATTAATTATATTATTTAATGTTTAAAGTTTATTTTTATACAATTGATATGTTTTTAAAGGCATTAAATATGGATATTATGCTAATCGAGAATAGATTATAGTATAAGAAGGATATATTATATTGGACATAACATATCATGCATTGGATGTTGAAATTATGATCTAAAGGAAACTTAATTGGTTTTGAGATCAACTACATTGGATTTTATGTATCTTGATTCCTTTTTGTGATACATTTTATAGAGTAATAAATGGATTATAAATATCAAAATTTAATTTACTTTTTAATATTTTTCTCAATTTCATCTTCTTTTGATTGGAGCTATGCTCTGTTGAATCTGAATTTGATCAAGGAATTCAATAAAGTGATCATGAAAATTTTTCATCGAATCCAACATACTATTATGAGTAGACATAAGATTATTTTTAACATGAAAAAATATTGTCAGACATGCGGAACCCATCATTCGACTACATTTGGAAGATTATGGAGTGAAAATCACAATTGAATGTCTACAGAAATTATAATAGAGTAATTATTAGTTTTTATATGTTATGTTGTTAACAATTAGATTGTCATGGTGAAATTATGGACTACTCTACCACATTGATTGAATTTCAAGATCATTACCTTAGTGTGTATTTATTTGTAGATTTCAAAATTATAAAAAAAGAACATGATACATTATTGAATCTAATATACTATTACGTACAAACATGTCATCAATTAATTACTAATTTTGTTATACTTTTAAATATGATATTTGTTGATCTTTTATGTAATAAGAATCAAAATATGTAATTCTAATGAAAACAATTATCTCATATTTTGAAACCTTTATAGATTTAACCATTTTATATGAATTTTATTCTATTGTGTATTGAAGTGTAAAGAAATACTATTTGGTATATTTCACATTATCTGCAAATTGAATGTAGATAGTTAAAATGTATATTTTAAATAATGAATAAAATTGTTACAATTATTTAATTTTGTAAGTTTCATCATGTTTTAACAAATTCTATTGGACCAATTTGTAATTTTTTTCAAATTTTATTTATTTTAATTGGTTCCTAATTTTGGTAGTAATTGGTTTTCATATTAAATATGTAATATTATTTATAATCCTCTCTTACCAAAGAATAAATTTTATATGTTGTACCTCTATAGATCTTGTATGTATTGTAAATATTTCTATCATTTGACCAAAAGGTGTCTTTTATTTTAGTTATACCTCAATTAGAAAAGGAACAGTGTAAATGGGTTTTGGATTCCCCTTAAAATATATATTTTATAGTGATATGCATCCCTCTTGAAGAGTGGGGGTGTGTTTTTTGTACTTGTTTGATCATTGTGAAACAACTATAAAATTGATTTGGTTCTTTTTCTATATTAATTCATGAAATTTTATATATTTTCAATTAACACCCTATTTATTTTACACTATCAACTCATGTAATAAATCAAAGTAAAATGTAGTTGATCATAACAAATCATTCTACATAAATTATAAAATAATTTGTGATAGCCTTAGATATGTAACCCAAATGGTTGGGTAATAATATTATATAAGACTGTATAACAAATTTAGTAAGGTCATAGACATGTATTCACATATGGGGTAAATTAGTTAATAAAAAACTCTTATATTTATTCACTAATAAACACATTTCACTAATTAATAAAAACCCAATAAATTTAACCATTAATTTTTTTTTCAATAGTGAATTTTTAAATGTAAACAATTTTATATTTTATTTTTTTAATCCATATAAAAACACATCAATGTATAATATTTACCAATTAAAATAATTAGAAAATGAATTTTCACATACTTGAATAATTCACTACCCTAAAATCAAATTAAAAACCCAAATTCCACATAAGAAACAAGGTTTATAATTGAATATCATTTTTAACAAATAGTTTGTAATATATAAGGTCCATTACAAAGTATAATTATTATATTTAATTAAATAAATATAAACTGGGATCCATAATCTCTAATAATAATAATTGTATTTTACTTCAATAGAGTATCACATTATTTTCATCCCTCTGATCATTAAATGAATAGAAAAATATGGACAATTTCTAGGAGACCAATATGAGTAGTTTTACTTAACCATTGGTTTATGATGGTGTTGAGTGGGATATTACTATGGTTCTAATAAGCAGTTGGTATGTATTAATCTATATCAACCTTTTCTAAAAATCAAATCTATAAGCTCATGAATATTCAGTGCATTTTCTTTTTAAAAAATCCCTTATCCATAGAAATTTCCTCTTACTGAATAACTCCATTCCATTTCAACATTTTATTACTATTATAATATTATTTTTTGAAAGAATATTTATGTTCAATCATAATGTAATGTTATTTTAGTTCACTCATTCTATTACTTTATCATCTCTTTTTTATATATTCCTGTGATATATGGAATATTACAAATATTAATTTTATAATTTGTGTGATTTGAAATGATTTTTAAAATAACGTGTGATGAAATTTTATCATCGGGAAATTGGATTTTCATATTAGATCAGTACATTTGTGTTTTTTGATGAGGTTTTATAATCTTGAAAATTTAATATTTTATTCTCAATAATATATTCATTATAATCTAAAAATTTTTATATACCACGGACCTAATCTATTTTTGGTTGGTGTCATTTCACACCCATGCATATTTAAATTTTATCTTGTGGATTGATATAAATGTTTCAGTAGAGTGTAACCAAAAATTAATCGTGATTAACAATATTTTTATCTTTTTTAGGGAATAATATATTTTTTAGAATCCTTGTATTATATTGGTTATTTATACTTAAACTAGTGAGAGAAACACGTGGTGATAAATATTTATAAAATTTGAAAAAAACTAATAAGGAACTCATTGATTAAATTACTATAACGCATCATATGGTCATTACCTGGTGATTTGCTATCACATTTTGGGAAATGATATAACATAAGGATTTGATCCAATATTTTTAAATTTGGTTTCTTAAATGATAATAAAAAATATATTATTGTTTTATTGTTTTTTAAAACATTTTAGTGGTTAATAATGTCAAATTGGGTTTAAAAGTAAACCATATCATAATTATTTTCATTATTATCACTCAATAAATCAAGGACTTTATTATTGTTTTTATCCAACTATTTTGTATGTATATACGATTAAAAAATTAAAAACATATATTTTATATGTATTCTATCGAATAATGTTTGGGATTTATAAAACAATTGAAAATTATTTAAATCATTCAATAATAAATATTTTATGGCATATAACTTTTTATAAATGGATTGATTTGTATAAAAATGAAATTCAATTTATATCATTTGTTTTGATCGATGTTTTTATAGGATACATATGATTAACATCCTATTTATAAACGGTATATTGGACTATTTGTAAAATAAATAATTGTTTACATTAAATTACATTATTGGAATCAAATTTTGTAAATGTTTTTGTGAAAAATGATATAATATGATATTAAATACTCAATATTAGGTAATAAATGTTTATATTTAGTATGTCTAATATAGTTTTTGTGTTATAATATGCATATATATAACACATTAATGTAAAATATTTCAATATAATGGTTATATATATATATATGGTGTTGGGTTATATCATGGGATATAATTATGGAATTACATATTTAGGTGATAAATATTATGTTTGAATAATTTTAATAGGGACATTTCCCTATTAAAATTCATGATTTCAAGATAAAATATTTTTTTTATTATAATGATCTATTCTTGTATATTAAACATGGGGTTTGTACATAGAAATTAGGATTGATATAAAATGAAGTTTACATCATCCATATTTCAGTTTTTTAGATTTAATTAAAATAAATTAACTTATCTCCATTGTTAAAATAAAATTTGGAATTAAAAATATATCATTGGTTGAAAAATAAAACATGTTTGGTTTTATTGTTCATGAAAAATAATTTTTTGTTGATTTTGACGTGATATTATACATTGACATTGTATAATTCATGATTTTTTTGGGAATTATTTAATGATTATTATTATTACCTATATTAAAATTGGTTTTATTCTTATATTTTAGATATGATGTCATATTATGGTTTTTTTCAATATGTGAGATTATTTCTATGGTTGAGATGTGTTGGGATGGTATATATTTTTAACATCTTAATTTTTTACCTTGATTATAAAATTTATGGATACCTCATGATGATATTATGTAATGTTCCCAATTGATATTTAGATATTCTACTTTTTTGGTTTTATGGAAATATCCTAAAATAATAATACACTTTTGATTATTCTTTATAAAGTTTTTAAGGAAAAATTGAATACCATACAAATCCAGTTTTAGTGGTATGTTTATATAGATATATTTCATGGATTATTTTTAGAGATTTATCATACAATTATGGTTAACCATTGAATTCCACTACATTTTAACAATTTTTTTGGATTTTGTCATTTATATTGATGTTAACATAGCAATATTTTGACAGATAATGGATAAGGGAATGATGCATGATGTAGATCAGATCTCAGTTGGGTTTCAAAGTAATTTTAATTTATTTTTTATATTTTTCAATCGATAATGTTTTTGATGGTGGTCTTATATACATCACCTTTTACAATTATATTTTATAACCTTGGTTATGTATTCATGAAGATAGCTACCATAAAAATATAGTAGGGTTTATAATTAATAATAATTTGTTGTTATCATAATTGATAAAAAAGTAACTTTTAGATTTTTAATTATCAAAATGAAAGGCTTGGAATGATTTTTTTGATCGATTTCTGTTTATTAATCATCATTAGAATTAATATATAATAATTTTAGATGATAATAATATATGTACACACGATGTAGTAATGAAACTGATATTGTAAGGAGGTTATAAATTTGATGGTTGTTTCTTGGACTCCTAGATTAATGAAATGTGGAAAATTGATAAATATTGAACTTTTGATACAATTATATCATCGGAAAACCTTGTATGGAATTTCTAATATAGTCTTCAATTATATTCTTATATTTTTAAGGACATACTTCCTAATTATGTTGATAATCTCTCAAATTATTATTGGTATATAATGTTAAGGGAATGTATTATATTTATTTAAAATGAAATTCTTGTTTTCCAAATTGATTCAGCTTATTCTAGGATGATTCATTTTTCATAAATGACTGAATATAATGTTTTACCTCACCGTGGTTTCAAATTCTAAATGAATAACTAAATTTTATTTTTCTTAACATTATATGAAGCTTTATATTCATTACTAGGCTATAGAATATCTATAAAATTAATGAAATATTAAAAAATATGCACCTTAATGTTATTGAGAGAATTATGGATAATGATTACTTGTATCTTCAAAAATATGGATTATCATAGAATATATTAAATTCATTTTATCTCGATTTCATAGCTATGGTTTTTATTGTCATGTTAAATAAATCATGTGATTGTTTTAATCCATTTGGTGAAATGAAAAATTCAAATAGAATGTATACATTTCTTACTCACATTTGTACCATTCTCATGGGATTTTTCTGATATAACCATTCACTTTGTTAACAATAATAATTTTTAGAACATATAATCTAGTATGTAACATAGATGTCTATAAGAAAACTTTATTAAAAGTGTTGAAAAATGTTTTGAATGACATTGTGTGCACATACCATTATTTTTTAATGTAATAATTTATATATGTGTGGTAAATCTGTGGATGACACATAAGTTTCCTACAGATGAAATGATTTCATATTTCAGTTTGAACTAAAAAATAGAATGAGATATTTTTATAAAGGATACATAATCTATATGAATGAAACATCAACTTTGATTCAGTTTCATGGGACATCACTGATTAATGCTAATGGATCCCCTCTAAAGGGATAATTGGTTAAAGAATAAAGATTATGGAGATACCGAAAAGTCATGTAAATGTTATAATATAAATAATATTATTAAATAATTGAAATATTTAAATATACATTTTTGATTTATTAGAAAGAATATAATATTTTGAATACTATTTTTCTCATTATTGAATTTAAATTTGAAGAAGTATACTACGCTCATTGATTTTCCTTATTGGTCAACCAACTTATCACTTCATTGCTTTGATTTATTTTACCTTGTGAAAAAAATATGTGAAATTTTTATTTTAGTAAAAATAAATTTCAAGTGGAAATCCAATGATTTTATATGTTCATTAAAAGAATTGGTGGGTTAAGGTATTAGGCCATAACTAAATCATTTGTGTTTTAGAAACAATTAATGGAAAGATATATATGATTTTATGTGATGATGACTTTAGAGAAAAATATTTTTTGAGATTTCATTGAAAATATAAATGTTAAAACACAAAATAATAGTTTTAAAAAACAATAATCTCTATATATTTCCAAACACACAACATTAAGCATCAAGAGGTATATTTTCATCTTATAAAAACATTATTATTTAAAGGTCATTGTTATAGGATAGACATTTAATTGGAGGTTATGAATATGAGTAAATGGAATATAAAATTTATATTCATATATATACATATTATATTCATAACTACTACAAAGTTATAGATTATTTATTACGAAATATGCACTAAATATTTAATAACGTTATTTTATGCTTTAAAATGTAATTTTATTCAAAACTGGTTTTCATTTCATTTTATATTGAGGAATTATAACTAATTGTTGACACTATTAGAAATTATATTTTATAAATTAAAAATAATTTATAAAATGATCACATATTAATTCAATACGAGTTAAATATTACAATTTTTTTGAAATTATAAATTTTATAATGAATAGTTAAAAATATAGATTTCCTAAATTCATTAATTTCATTTTAATTAATAAATCAATTAAATATTATATAATATTTATAATATTATTTTAATGTTATATATAATAAATTTTTTTATAATAATTTTATTAATTCTCAATAAATCATTAATATTCATGTTTTGAACAGAAGATAGTATTTATGCCTAAAAATGTTATATGAATGATTTTATATATTTATCTAATATATTAATTTGTATTATTATGTTTTCAATTTTTTATTAATTTATAATGACTGAATAATTTAATAAATTCTTAGGTAGTGTCGAAAAAGTTATTATTAAAATAATATAATAATTTAATAAATGAATTTTAAAATGTATAAAATAATAGTAATTGGATAAATTACTCTGTTTGAAGAATATTATTCATGTATATATCATATTAGTGATTTTTAAGGTTATTTTTTAATTTCAATTTGCATTGATGTTTATTAAGAGAAATTAAATTAATTGTGTATGAAATAACATTATTGATATTTTATTAAAATAATATTTTAATTAACTATATAAAATTCATAATTTTTATTAATCTATGTGAAAGGGACATGGTTTAAAATATCAACCATGTTTTATTTTTTCACTTAACCTTTTACATAATCATTCATGACCATCAATGTTTAATGTACATTGTTATTGACTAGATTATAAAAAGGGTTAACGATGGGTTGAAATTAGATATAAGGGTTAAAACACTACCTAAAATAGTATAAATTATATTGGATGAGAGAATGTCGAAATACCGTCATCTAATGTTAAAAATATTACATTTTTTAGAAATATTGTTTTGAAAATTATTTAACAATAATTTCGAACATTAATTAATTCCAAGAGTTCCCCTTCTCTCACTTATTAATGGAAACTTATTATTCTCTCTTCCCCAAAACCATTGATGCATGTATCTCAACCATACCATAAAAATTCTACACTAAATCTACATATAGTAGATTTTTTCCATGTTCTCCTTAAAATACAATCCGAATGTCCTTTGGAAAGGCTCTAATGGAGGCCTATCAGAAAATATGTAATCGTCTTACCCGACCTCTAGAAATTTATATATTCATGTACTACATCAAAATCTATTTTATTTATCATAAAATAAAAAATTAATTATTAAAAATAATATTTTATTATTATGATTATATAACCACAAGTATTGACCATATTTTCCATCAACTAGGATGTTAATATATTTCTTGGGCGTACGTGTGGACTACCAACTCCAGGTAGTGATAGAATTTGTTTTTACATAACCATATTTCATATTTATTTATTATGATTGGTTTAATGTTCATAAATTATATTTATTACATAATTATTCATCTATAATTTGAATATCCTATAATCATTCTTAATATCCAATCCATTATAAAATGATATTTTCACTGGTGTCTACTTTTGGACTAGAACCTCCATGATGAATTTTGATTAGCTTCTCATTTTTTATTACATGGATAGTAATAATGAGATATAATGAATATATAAGATATATATGACATAATTAGGTTTTTATAATTTTGAATTATATTTTATCATTCTTTCAACCTATCTTTCAAAATTTTAAAAAAAAATTCATGCATAGATACGACCTACAATATCCATGTGTATTGTAATTAATCTTCTATCTCTAACTTTTTTGGAATTCTGTAAATATAAATATTATCAATATTTGTTATATTCAAGTGAACTATAAAATTACAACGATGGATGAACCATGATTTAAGTACAAATAACTAGATTTCTAAACAAAAACATATATTAGAAATGATGTTGTTATCACCTAGAGTAAGTGATTTTAATAAAGAATAATTTATACATGGGTGATAAAATGTTTTAAGTAAATCATGTATTAAATAATATGTTTACTTATAGATTTATGTTTCCTTAAATTTACATATTTTCCCTTACTCGTTATTTTATTTTTATTGATTCAATTATTTAATTTTTCATTTCTTGGTAAATTATTACACTTCTGATATTTTTTAGATTTTAATTCATGAATTAGTTATTTTTTATAATTAATTTATTATTTTATGTCTTGAAATTTTTAATATTTATTATTTCAATTCATAATTAGTTGTCTTTATTATTTTTAAATTTAATTTCCTTTTAATATTTATATTTTAATTCTTTTATTTAAAAAATTATTAATTAATATGATTATTTTAATAAACCGAGTCTTTAATATGTCATTTCAATCTCTAAATTGTGTTTTACATAGATATAGTATCCATAAATATTAATTCATGCATTTAATTTCATATTAAGTACTGAATTATGTATTTTTTATTTTAATGATTTAATTCAATTTTTTATTTAAATTTTAAAATATTGTAATTGGTTTACTATAATTACAGTCAATTGTTTATTTTAGATTATGTTTTATTTTAATATTTAATTTTCTTTTTAGAAATAGTTAATAGTTTTAATTTTTAATCGAATTGTTAATTTCAGATAGATTTATTTATTAAATTAAATTATGTTTTATTTATCAATTTTCTTAATTCTTAAATATTTTATTCTCTATTTTGGAGTCATATTTTTGGGCCACCGCAAGATTTTCATGAAAATGGGTGAACCATTGTTTCCTCTCTTCTTTCCATGAGCCACCATTGAAATTCCAATTGGTGTCATCATCGTCCCTTGACCACACACCAATCCTTCCATCATCTCTTCTCCATGACTCTCCATTGATTTCTTCTACAGGACCTCAAATCACATCCAACCATTCAATCACTATTTTCCAATGAACCACTCACTATTGAAAACTAGATCTCATAAGATCTGGATCCTAATAGAACTAAACCCTTCCCCATATTTTAAAATTAAACACTTTTCTAGATCCACAACTATCGTCAGACCGACATAGTTATGCAGAGTCGCCATAAAGAGAAGGGTCATTTGGGTTGGAAGAATATCAGAATGTTGCCTTGATTTCGATTCCATGTCGTTGTGGTCCGAAACTCATGCAATTTGAAGAAGTTGAATGAATATTATAATACCAAATAAATAATAATAAAAATAATAAAATAAAAAATTATAGTAATTAATTAAATAAAATGTTTCAACACTAAAATATTAATAATAATTTATAAATAAAATTAAAATAACCAATATGATCAAATAAATTTAAAATAAATACACAAATATAATAATAATAATTATAAAAAATATAAAAAAACATGTCCTGGTCATCATTTAAAATGAGTCAATGATTAATAATTTTATATTACTACTAACTAGAGTTTAAATGAAAGTAGGTTCGAACCCATAGGAAAGGGTGAAAAACAAAAATTTCATTTTTTTTCTTTTCAAAACAACCCACTACAATCAACAGTGAGTGGAGTATAAATTTTTTCTTTTTCATATTTTATACATTTTATTTATTTTCTTATATGACTAATGATAGAACCAAGCATTTATTAAGAATCTAAACCTTAAACTAGTGTAATTAAGAAACGATAGGATAACAATTTTCTATCACACAAAAGAAACGACTAAAGAGAAAATGACCCAGAAAAAAACTCGAGAATTCTATACAACTGTTTGAAAAGGAACACTTCTTCAATAATATTAATTAAATAATAACTCGTCAAAAAGATAAAGAATTTACCTCAACCAGCGATATAAAATATGGGAAAATGGAGTTCACCACTCCAAAAATCAATCAAAATAGAAAATAATTTCATAAAGAAAACAATTGAAATTTAACTCACTGTTAAACTACAATTTTGATGGAATTAAATATTATATAAATGGATTCAATATCAACATCACCAATTGATCTTGATGTTTTGAATTCGAATTTGTTGGTGTGTGAGAAACTAAAATATAATCACAATCATAGATCAATAAAAAATATATAATAAAGTAATACTTATATCATTTATGGTTTGTATTAAAATGATGAAATATGGAACATGAGGTATGGAGTTTCTTGTGTCGCTGTTATTTAGGTGAGAAATAGAATATTTTCAACACGTGTTCCCATTTTATAGAATATATTATTACCTTGAATGTATTTTATGATTTAAAATGAAATTTATGGGGATTTTTAAAACTATCTATGTTTATATCTTACATGTGGTTTTGATGAAAAGATTACTAATGTAGTAAAGTATTTGTGATAAAATTTTATTATTTATTAAGAATATTTATATTTATTTTTCCAGTGACAAAATTTTATTAATTATCTATTAAGAATATCATAAATTTTATTCACCCATTGTTCATTCGTAATATTAAATTTTTTTCTTTTCATTTATTGAACCTATGTGTTTCATTTTTTTCGATGTTGTGTGTATATATGTTTGGTGAGTTTGAATAAAGTGGTGATGCTAAAAGAATTGAAATGGATATATAAAATGAAATTGGATGTTACGCTTGGACAATTATCCTTTAAGGATGTGATGATTGATTGAATGATATTAACTAGAAAATAATTTGTTTTATAAAATAATTTCAATTGTTAAAATAAATTGAAGAATTAAATGATGATCATTCAAAATAATATTTTTTATGATCATTTGACAAGGGGAGTATTGTCAATTTGGAATTAACATAAATTTTTTGTTTCATATTCTAAATTATATTTATATGTATATTATTTTTTCCTTTCCTAAAAACATGGTCAAACCAACTCGGTAATGACATAGGATGGGCCTAACATTAGCATTGTGGGACTCAATGTTTAACCACACTTATTTATCCATCCTGGACCATCTCATGGGTAGAAAAAGAGGCATAATTTTCACTATGTGTGGTTCGGACTATGTATAAGGCCAAATGAGTGAATACCTAAGGCCATTAATTGGTTGGTCCAATATACCACTAGGTTTGAGACCATTGGATCATTTAAGGCAAAAATTGTGTGGATCAATTTTATCCAACTTGAAAAGGTAGTGACATCATTAAATTAATAAACCACGGCTAAGTTGCATTGAAAATACGATTTTAGATTAACTAGATCGTGGGTTATATTCAAATAATATAGAAAATACACATATAAATATAACCATATAATCATGAATATATCAACTATTTTACATTCCATGGTGTGTGTGTATGAAATTTTCTATCATATTTATCTCTAATAGGTATGAAGCCTTTTCAAACATGGGTTTGTAGTCTGAGAAACTATAATTAAATTATACATACATGTAATATCATCCTACATTGATGGGAGAGACAAAATTTTGTAAGTACGATTTTATAAAAAGTATTTAAATGATTTATGAAGGTTTTTCGGTAGAATTCATTGATATGATGATGAGTATGTAGAAGATTCATTATAAACAGGAGAATTGTAACGACCAAAACTATTAAAAATAAAATTCTCTATGAAATTTAATTTAATGAATTAATGTTTTTTATAGTAATATAAATAACAAGAACATCCTTAGTTAAATTATATCCTATAATATTAAAAAAATTATTAATATTAACCAGTGATTATACACATTTAAAAATGATCATATGATTAGAATAAATATAGTCGTTTGAAAAATCCAATTGATAGAGACAATAGAACAGATTGACCCATCTAGTTGGATCCTACCCAGTGAAGCCCATTTGTCAATGCTTCCAAGGTATATAGATTCATTGGTATTTTCTGTTGATCAATACCAAGTTGATATCCAACATATTAAAAACAAGCATAACCATTTACGGGAGTAGTTAATTCTCATCGAGATCACAACCCAAACTATATATATTGAACCAGTCCATGAATGCATCACTATAACAAAACATACCCTTTGTAAATTTTCTGAAGTAATAAAAAGATATATATAAATACCATGAGAATATGATGATTTATGTAATAGTTTCAACAGAATAATGGTTATATATATTACATATTTTTTCATTGTTGAAAAATATTTATATTTTGATATTCTTAAGAACAAATTGTATTTTTTGATTATAAACAATTTCAATTATAATGTTTATTTTGATGAATTAATGTATTTTTTAAAAAAAATTGTATTTTAATAATATTATAAATATATGATGTGTATAATGACATCATGGTGGCCAATGTTTATGTAATAAAAACAATAAATATTATAAATGACTGAATATATGTTTCCCCTTTAACATAATGTGATTTGATGTTTATCTGATTAAATTTATAAATATTTTACGTAACCACCAAACACCTGTCTTATATTTAATTGTTTGAAAATAATTTCATTATGTAAATGAATCACCTCAACATCGGAAAAGGAAATATTTCAATATTTTATGTCCAGAGTCTTATAAAATTTTAAAAAGTCACTCTCATTGGAAAAAAACATTTAGTAAAAACTATGGTAGGGTTTTTTGTTATCATTACGTTATTATATAGAGGCTAAAAACTATGTTTGAGAAATTATAAATAATTCCAAACTCAATTCCTATATAAACATACCTAATATCAATTTTTTTCATCAATATAAAACTTTACTGCAATTCCTTACTTTTCCATCCACTATCTAGAATCCTCTGCAGGATCCCCAAAGCTATAAAAAAAATCTATTTCCAGGCATTTAGAATCCCCATCTAAATGTAGAGTATCCTCTCTTTCTCCTCTTTATTCAAGCATCTTCAATGTTTTATCACAAATTCCTAACACTATGATATTGTTTTATCCCACTTAATTCCCTTATGTTTGACAATGGATGAGATAACCATTTCACTTCAATTATTACATCCCATGATAATTTATAATACCCTTATATACTTCTTCAATTTCAATGTGATTTTCCTTTCCAATCAAATTGTGTAATGAAAAATCACACGCATAACCTATAAATGATTCCCCACATTATTAACATAAAATTTTTTTATAGGGGAATTAAATTTATTCATTCCAAAATAATTATTTTTGGAATGAAATGTGATTATAAATGGTTCCATTTTTTATGATCTATGTGTCACACATATTAATATGTATGAAATAAAAGGGACGGGTGTGCCTAGAATTATATAGCACTCAAATGAATGTGGTAATGTTTTAGTTTCACGAGTCACCACAAAAGGGATTAAGGAGTAAACATAATAATTCAACGGAATGTTTACACAATTATGTCATAGATGATAGCCCTAAAATATGTCTATGATTTCATGTTTAATGTTGTTTCCCTATTTATTATGTTTCTCCTTATGTTATCATGTTAAATCATTCCTCGTTATTATTTATTATGATTATTACCCCTTTTATGTCTCATTAATATATAAATATTGTCTATGATTTATTTCTTCCCCCTGTTATATCATGTTTACTTAATTAATGGGATTTATAGCCTACCCATTTCTTATCTTTGTCATCGGGTTATAAAATGAGGTTTTAAGTATGATAGAATAATATGATCTTGTCAATGATGTTTTCAATAATATTGTGTTATCCTATGTTTTAAGTTGTTATGTAATGTAACTAATTTCTAATGTCATGAGACATTATGATATTTTGGGTTTGATTATTTGTAATTTTATGTAATAAATAATGAATTAATGTATAGTAAATAGTAAGGTCTTCATAGTTAGTATAAAATTAGTGTTTAGTTATTTTTGGGAATGGAACTAGAAAAATCTATATAAATCTTTATGGATAAATGAAAACATATAAATATATCCCTAAATTTTGGAAAATTTTCTAGTATGTATTTTCCACAAAAACACATATATTTCTAGACAATAAATGTGTATGTATCTCTTGCACTTATTTAAAAATGGGTAAACCCAAAAAACATAGTATCCAGCTAGTCTTGACAGGTCAATAGTGCATGATAATGGGCCTTGATACACACCTATTTTGACACTACCTAGGAACATGTTTTGATCAATTTCACAAGCTAATTAAGAAACATTATTATGTGATGAAAAATTCCAATAATTCTATATGTTTGAAAATAGATTATGGATTACATGGATTGAAGGATATAAACTCATTTGTTAAAGAAATACATTACATTTTTAATTTATCCCTTTAATGTCATTGGAATCGAGATTATGTTTTTACTATTTCTAAAATACTCATCCCTTGTTTCCCCTAATTCTATAAAATTTAAAAAATAGGATGATTTGGTGATATAATCATTGACATGGGTAATGTGGTGACTACCCAAAAGAGATGGTCATCCTGATGGGAGAAGGAATAAAAACATTTTGATTATAATCACTCTGCTTACTCAAAATATAAATATAATCCTAGAGGAGGAGGATTTTACAAATACCTCTATGATAGAAGAAGAATCAATTGAGAACTTTATGTATCAAATACCACTTATATTCAATGGATCATCTTACAAATTAATTGTAGAAAAATTAGTCACTTCTATTGAGATTATCTTCTCCATCCTTCAATGTTATGAGGATGATTAGGTTAAAATAGTTTTTCATGAAATAGAGGGAGAATCGATCCAGTGGTGGAATATGATCAAGAATATAAATCCTGAGGATGAGATAAAATCAGTAGAACAGAATGACTCCCAGAAATATGTTTTTTGAAAAATATTTTCCATCACACTCTCAAAATTAAATTGGAAAATGATTTTCTTTCCCTCATAAAAAAGATGAAAAATATATCATTAACTATAGGGAGAACAATAGAATAAATACATGATATGCCCATGAATTTTCCTTTTCCAATGAATATATGGTTGACCAATAATTTGGAGGCCAAAAACATAGCCTATGAAAATTCCTAGCAATCTAAAGATTTGATAGCTATAAGGGAATTTTTGAAGTTCTCTGAAAGTTGAAAGAGAGATCATAGAATATGAAGGGTATCATGTGGATAAGAAGTAGAAAACACAGCTCGTGTTTTGTGGCGTAAAGCATAAATATAATAGTTTAAAAAATTTTAAACATCCAACTATTAAAAAATGTGGATAGAATATCCCGTGATATTTCCTAAGTGGGTGAGGAAATAATTTGGTTGTGGAAAATAAGGTCACCTAGTTAGTGAATACCAACGAATGAAACCCAGTAATGGGATGGAGGATAATAATGAAGTTGTGAAACCTCAAAACATTGTATATTTCAAAAAATAAGAGGAATAAATGAACTTTTCAAACTAATTCACTTTCCCATGTGTTTTTGTAGACAACCAAATACCCCCATGGAATCATGGGAAACCCTTTTCCATTCCAACCACTATGGTGTATCCAAATAATGAAGTGGTGTCATGTATTATAGTTATTCATTCAATAATAGAGATTTTTTCATATTTTGGATCTATGATTATTTAGGTATCAAGATTGTTTTTTTGAACTATTCAAAACCCAAAAAGGTAAGGAAGTGGAGTTGTCAATGAAAATAGAAAATGATGCAATTATTTCATACAAAGAATATGACTCTCCTATAATCAAAATTTGTTAGATTCAAATTATATAAAAACATGTGATATTTAGTTTAGTGTAATTTTTTTGAAATTATGTGTAGGGAATGAATTTTATTTATGTAGAGTCTAAATAAATTTCCATGATAAATTATTCATCCTCTATATTGAGAATTATCCCCCAATTCTATACAAATTTTAAGAGGATGGCGAATCTATTTTAGAACCAAAATTCCATTGATATATGTTATTTCCTTATGATAAAGAATATCTAGATCAAACAATTGAATTTAATGTAAATATAATCCCATAATACATTCCTATTATGATAGAATTTGCTGATGTGTTTCCTAAAGCATTTCCTAGCCTTTCTCCTTGCTGAGGTGTTCATTTTTTAAAGATACATACACTGAGTGAATTTCTATTATCAAATAGATCATACATAATGTCTATTTTAGAACATGATGAGATAAAGAGAAACTATAAGAGTATTTGGATAAAGGGTTTATACACCCACTTGCATCACCATGGGGTACAAGAGTCCACTTGGTCAAGAAGAAGGTTGTGTCAATGTGACTTTTCATTAACTATAGTGAGAACAGCCACATCAAGATAAATAAAAAGTATCCTCTATTACAGATTGGTTATTTGTTTTATCAGTTATATGGAGCATAATACTTCACTAATAAAGATCTTCAGTCAATATATTATCATGTAAATATAAAGAAGGATGATATATCAGAAACCAATTTTGATACATTGTACATACAATATTATTTTATAGTGATGTATAATTATGAGATGGTAGGGGCCACTTTCTATAATGGAAATCTATAGTATCGATGGATTAGCTGGGTAATATCATTTAGTTGTGAGAAATTTATCATGATATTTGAACCCTCAAACATAGATAATGTGAGGGAGAGTCATGTTATTTGTATTAATGAATGATCAGAGAGGATAAAGAAGTTAAAAAATAGGCTTATCACTCCACTCTTACTCACACTACCCACATGTGGAGATATTTTCATGGTATTTACAAATTAATTGAATAATGGTTTTAGGGTGTGTGTTAATACATAATGAAAAATTGATATCCTATTCTTCAATGAAATTTAATGTTCACATAAATAACTACCATACTCGTGATCTATAGTTTCCTATAGTGATCATTGAATTAAAAATTTGAAAAAACTAGCTCTTTATATAGAAGTGTGAAATATTTATGAATTGTAAGATCCTTAATTATATATTCAAATATAATGAGATGAATATTTACGACTGGTTATTATTAGAGCTGATTAAAGACTGAATTTCCAATACACTACCATCCTGGGAGAGAAAATAAAGCGATATATACTCTAAGTAGAAAAGACCCAATAATTTTATCATTGATGGGAATTATGAAGGATTTTATCATCTTAGACATGATGAGGATGTACATGGTAATCATAATGGAAGTAACATATTCAATCCATTCACAAATGATTTCTCAAAATCCCCATTAGAAAAATATAATGAATCCTCAAATAGTTGATGTAAGTATTCAAAAGAAAGGGTAATAATTTAAAATTGTGAAGTCTTTGGATTTCAGTGATAATGGAGTTGTGTTATTTTGGTCATGAGTATGTCTAAAAAAATCAAAAATAAAAGAATGAGTTTTTGGTTGATTCACATAATTCAACCTTCATAATGCACCACTGATAACAAAGATGTATTGAGATATATGAGAGATTTATTGGAGGGTTAATATGAATATGGAGATCATAGAATACAAAAAAGGAGTATTTTTTGTCAACATGTGACAACTGATACGATAAATCCATGTTGGTGATGAATACATTATTCATACACATGGAAATGGGAAAACATAACAATGGAAATTTTGGATAGTATTACAACGACTTCTCAAGGAAATAATTCATATGGGTTGTGGTGGATTGTCTTATAAAGAATTCTCAATTCATTTAAATATAAGAGGAATTATCACTAGGTCCAAATTAATTAATATATATTATAGAAGTGGTGATTCTATATGAAGAACCATTATATATTATATGAAATTATGATCCATGATATAACTCTCTTTTTTGAATGAGTCTGGAATTTTCTCAAAATACCAAATTGAGCATCAACACAAATTATTAACCCCAAAATGATTGCAATTCTGAAAATACTGTCCATATATTTTGGGGACCTGTTGAAATAATTCTTAGTTAACATCAAATATAGAAGTGATAAACATCTTTTTCTGGTCGATTTCTCATGTAATAATTGTTTTTAGAAAAAAAACATAATAGATCTCTATGAGTCACTTTATGGGAAGAGGTTAATAATAGTTCCATTAAGGTATGATGTTGGGGAATTCTAACTTCTCGGACCTGAAATGGTCTTGGAAAAGGTGGAAAATGTAAATATCAATCATTAACACGTTATGAATGTACAAATTTAAAAATGAGAGCTGTGATGAAAATATTCCATAAGACCTATATTTTAAGGTTAGAGGGATGGTATTCCATTATATAACTCCATAAAATAATTTCGTGATAATTAAGAATAAGGGAAATATTATTCTAAGATACATAGACTCCTATGATATCCTTGATCACATCAGAGTGGTGTCATGTCGATAAGAAATCACACCTAACCTTTCCAAAGAACATGAATTGTTCGATGTATTACACATTATGAAGTACATAACAAACCCCACACATGTACCAAATCCATAGGTGGTTCAAATGGATAATGATATTTCCTAGGAAGAGCATCTGGTGACAATCATAGATCATAGATTCAATTTTATAAATAATAATAATGTGCACATGGTCATTGTTCTATTATGAAACCACATGTTTGAAAAATAAATGTGAGAACCTGATAAAATGATGAAGTATAATTACAATAATTTTTTATAGTGTGTTAAATGGGAATTTTGTGGGAATAAATTTCAATGGGGGAACCAATAATGACCCTAAAATTTATAAATCAAATTACCCATAAAATTTAATTAAATGTATTACTATATATTTTTGTTATATAAAACCCATGAAATTACTTGGTTTTAATATATCATATTGATTTTATTAGATCATTAACCATATTAACCATTTATAACATATCCTTTTAAAAGTGATCACACGTTTATTATAAATATAGTGTTTTGAAAAAATCTAGTAGACATAGACAAACATAGTAATGCACCAAACTACTAGGATCATACCATATAAATCCAATTTCTTGATGAAAGAACACAGATATCATCAATGGAATACTCTCCTGGCCATTCACAAGAATAAATCCAACAATTTAAGAATGAGGGAAGACTTTTATAGGGTATGTTTAAGCCCATTTAGATCATAACTGTGACCATGTATCTCAAACCAACAAATAGATGTCTCAAATTTACGGACCTTACATTTAGGGTGTCTTATTTTGAAGTAAAATGATATTTTTTTAGACCATAATAATATGTATAAGTATATTATAGTTTTAATATAATAAGGGTTTTACTTAATTTTTGTTTCTATTATATAAATGGATTTGATTTTGATATGTCTAAACAGAAATTATATTTTGGATAATATTCAATTACAATTAAAGAATTTATTTTGATGAATTGATGGAAATTTTGAAATAAATAAAAATTTAATATTAGTTATAAATACAATATTTAAATATAAATTGTCATATAATTTTTATGAAGTCAACTTTAATTTTTACCAGTATTCTAAAACAATTATTGTTAAAAAATAAAATATCTCATAATAAATATTCTTTCTATTTTAAAAATAAAAAATCACATATTAATAAAAATAATTTTTTAAAATTTTAATTATTTTTGTAATTAAGGTATCAAAATTATCGAATAGTAAATTTTTCATAATTTTCTAAGACAACCCATATTTTAAATAAAATGTAAAAATAGTATAAATATATGTTGTGTATTATGAAACCATAATGAACTAAAATTGATGAAATAAATACTATAATGGGTATAAATGAACAAATATATATTGGAAATATAATATAATATAATTTAAAGTTTATTTTAAAATTTTAATAATGATTTTATGAATCTTTCAAAACATACAATATATTTTATGCTATTAAAATTATTACATTAAGGGAATGACTATGTTACAACTCTATATGGGTAATATTATAATATGTTCATCCACTTTAAAAATAAATTATTTAAAACCAACCAAATTTTGGGGGGAAAGAGTTAAAAAACATTAAAAGTTCTGTGGTTTCAATTATTTTACCGCTTAGAGTCCAAAACCTATTATTGAGAAATAATAAATAATTACACACTAATTTAAAATATAATCCAACATCATGACCCATAAAAATTCACTCAATAACCTGAAGTAAAATCATTACTCTTCCCTCCCCATTCTAGAGTTATACAAAGGCCTTCGTCCCAATCTGTCATGAAGCTACTCCTAATCATTTAGAATCACCCTCTCAAGGTAATATATCCTCTCATTATCATCTTTATCCAAGCATATTTTTTATATTATGTATTTTATCTCCAATTCATATTCTTGTTATATTTATTATATCCATCTTAATTCCTTACGTAATGAGAGACACCGTTAAATTTCATTAATACCTCTTATAAACTTTTTTATGCCGCAGTTATGCTACTAAAATCTCATCATGATTTTCTATAAAAAAATATTTGTTTAGTGAATAAAATACCCATTTCTAATCTTGGGTGTTCACATATATGAGGATGATGTTTCTATATGTATATGGTATTCAAATATGCATTCTATTTTTTACTGTTTTAATGTGGATGATCCTTGTGGTCTACAATAAATGTTTGCGATGAAGTGATTTAATATATGCAACAATGAGAGAATGATTTGTGGATATCACATCAAATTCTATGTAAATAACAAAAAAACTATTTTAATAAAAACCACATATGATAAATAGTTATTATCATTTAAATAAATGATTATTCATTAATTCATAGGATTAATATTCACTTTTATACACAATGTGGTATTCAGTGATCCTTTTATGAGGATGAGCTTTATTATAGGAAGTTTCCTATAAAAAGAAATACAATATAGGAACTCATATATGATTGAACAAATATATGTTTAATAAAATTATATGGATATGGTATTCATAAAGACACAAAACATTTATGTGATAATTATATTATGCACATATGCTTACAATTTTCTATGCCTGCATGCAGTAAATGGGGACGGATAATAAAATGTAATGAGAAAATGATTGAAAATGGCATGAAGATGTGAATAGGAATGAAATAAAGCCATGACTGAAAAATTGTTTTCAAATAAATAAATTTATATGTGGATGACATTTATATGATGATGAGTCTTCAGAAATTATTTTTTGACTGTAGCGAATATCAATAAAAATTTGGAAAGAAGATTGTTTGTCGAAAAAATGTTATGTGGATTTCATTGATATAACTTAAATTGCATAACATATTTCTATTATTATAATTATTTATATACATGAATAGCATATAATATATTCATATAAATATTAAACTGATTCCCAAGTCAATATATAAATTAAAAATTTAATTATATAGAAGAATTATTTGTGAAAATTAGTTATTTCCAAAAGGGCATATATCGGTTCATGAAAAAATAATAATGTTTACAGACAAAATTATTCACCATAAATTTGCTACATTATAATTTTTTTAGAAATTATTATTATTTCTCATATAATATAAGAAACATATATTTTAGAATTTAATTCATTAATTTGAGGAGTAATGAGTTCAATGATGTTATTTTGAAAGTGGTAATATTATATTACACTAATTTTTAAATATCAAAAGGAACGTCCTCAAAAATAGTTGTAATATCACGAGATATTCAGAAGTAATATTTCAAGTTCCGTTATTCATCATTTTTATAATAGGTAGTGTGAAACTATTATTCCAGTGGGACTCTAGAAGGAAGTGTTATCCTATAGTCTAATTAAGGTATATGTGTTTTAACCTCATGTGGTAAATGTGGAGAATCTGTAAATGTGTACTATAAATAGTATAAGAAATGGTTCAGTTCATATTGAAATCAATCCCAAAAAATTATTGTTCTATCAGTAAATTTATTTTTACAGTGTTTATTTAAGGTTAAATAAACAAAAAAGTTAATAAGACCTTAATATCCCAATAGAGTTAAATTTCAAAACAAAAATTTAATCTTACTTTCCCAATGGCGAAACACCTCACTAGATATCTTAATTATATTGCGAGGGAATCTCCTTCTATCGATATCCACTAATTAATAATGTCGTATAATCTGAATTATGTAAATAGTATGTTTTTATGATATTCAATGGAAATGACTATAAAAATTGAGAGAATATGAAGTTTCCATGCCTCCAACCTGTTAGAGATAATGTTATATATTATGTTACAGTTGGATTCCCCCCATTCAGTAAAGTTACTCAAATTACATTTAATGATAATCTAAATATTTTAATGGATTGAAAATATCAAATTTCCATTTTGATATCTATTTTAGAAATTTTTTTAAAATATGTTATGTGACTCAATAATACCAGTTAAATTTGGAATAAATTGGAATGTATTTAGGAAGGGAAAATAGATGTTAAAGAGGAATGATTTGAAACCTATAAGGGAAAATATAAAAATATCATGATTGGTGGTGGAGAAAATGTTGATTAATACATTAAAATAGTCGATGAAAATGTCAGAAGTATTTACATCTTGGGTGAAAAAAATGTATGATTCATTTATTGTCAAAAAACCAATGAGAAATTTTCAAGATATGTTTGATTCTGAAGTATTAGTTTTAGAAGACATATATGATCTTACTCAAGATAAATTATATATAATAATCATTGCATATGATGTTCTAAGGATAAAAATATTCTTGAAAATGATCAATGATGAAATTGATTTTGAGGCCATGAAAATTCTCAAAATCTAAGATGATGAAATGTTAGAATGAAGTTATTATAATGATTAAAATTAATATAAAGATTATAAAAAATAACATATCATGTATAAAAAATATTCAATAATATAATTTTTAGGGGAAAAGTTAAATTACCAATATGGGCTTACAACAATAATGAAAATGGGAATTTTTTTTAAAAAAAAAATATGTTTTTTGAACCAATGAAAAATAATGAGAGATTAAAAAAATAGAGAGGAGATCAAAGGGATCATCAAATGTCGATGGAATGACTAATAATTACTTTTAATGTCAAAAAATAAGTTCAGTGATCATGGAAGAGGAAGAAATATCCACCTCAAGGAGCCAATAAAAAGAGAAAACTAATTTAGTTGATCATTTGGAAAGAGGGTTTTACACCACTTGTAGTGAATATTATGATAGATAATTATATGATATATATAAACATATGAAAAATGAATTATAATACCTTTTTAAAAAATCATAAATATAAATAAGTATAATATATGTTTATATAATAAAAAATACAATGTAATAGAGGAAAAAGGAAGAATACACAAAGAGGGATTTTATTTACATTGATGGTATTAAAATACAAAAAATATGATGAACTAAAAAATAAAATAAGGGAAGATGAAGAAAAAAATAATCATACAGAAGAATAGTAGTTGAATACTCAATTTATGTTTCATGAAGAAATGAATGTCTTCAAAAATATTAGTGAAAATTTCAGCAAGGATGTTGAGTACAAGAAAGAAGCATTAAAAATTTGTTTTAATAGGGGTTTAATGACACAGGTTAATTCACCAGTCTATGAATTTCAAAAAAAATATATTATATCTAATAATTAAGGTCCAATAAATAGTTTGGAAAATTATAGATCATGAAGAGTAGTGAGAAATAATATTCTAATTCAATGGAAGAGTGTAATTATATAAGAATAATTTTCCATAGAGAATAGAAAATCATCTTATATGGTAATAAAACATCAAAATTCATCAAGAAAAAGATATTAATAGTATTGAAGATCATGTGTAATTAGAAAATAATGGTTTTTGGAGTGTTTGGGAAAATATTAATAAGTTTTTTATATAAATTTTATTTATAACAGATTAGACATGAAGTTAAAGAGAGTTATTTTGAGAAGAGAAACAATTTCTACAAAAGAAAGAATCTATCTTGAATTCATCCTATCTTCCAACATAATCGAAATTGGACTATTTAGAAAAAATATGTGGAATATTTGATAAGAATATAAATGTTTCTTAAAAGTTCATGAGTATTATCCATATGAAACATTAAATATATATTAAGTAATGGGGTTCAAAAAATGAATTATGAAATGTTATGTTTCAATGAGATTTTTTTAAATTCCAATTGAAAAACCTAGCCATGGATTCTTGATCATGGATTTTCATCATACATCACTTACAATAAAAACTTTAAGTGAAATATTAGTAATCATAGAGGATGATAAGTATCCTTTGTAAATGATTTTTCCTTGAAAATTATTGGAGTTTTAAATGATCATATTGAACCTAAAAATACAAAGTCTAATAATGTGTTTTTTGTTGAAGGGAATAAGAAATCTTTTCTTGGTGTCAACTAACACTGTAAAAAAGTACATGGGGTATTGTTCAAAAGGTATTATTATGTCATCAAAATCAAAAATTAATGGATAATGATTACATAATTATAATAAAAATGGTAATTTATTTAAAATTTGTTATTATTTAAATTCCTCTTAATTGATTACCAAAGGTGAAAAAAACCTATCGAATAGAAGGCTTAGCCATATCGGTCCAAGAATTATAAATAAAATATAAAATCATGACATTTAGATATATTTTACTATGAATAATTGTGAATGGTATGATATTTATGATGATTTTCAAAAAGGTAAATTAGCTCAATGGTCTCATAAATGGACGGAAATTCGATTTTCTACACCCCTTAACCCTATTCATACCGACTTATGTAATCCAATTAGAAAAAATTCTACTTAATGTGATTTTCATTGAATTTTATGATGATTTAACTTAGTTGAATAATGTAATTTATGTCAAACATAAGTTTGAGGAAATTAAAATTGTTATCATTTCGCAATGGAAATATGAGATGATGGTTATTCTCTATATCATGAAAATGATAACAGATAATGGTTAGTAGTTTTCTTGTATTTATTTTAAAAGTTATATGTGAAAATGTGGATTCAAGTATTTGAATAGAACAACATATACATCATTAAAATAGTTTATCTAAGAGAAAGAATAAAACCATATAAAAACATGAAGGAATATATTTGGTGAAATCAAAATCATGAACTTTTTTTAGAGATAATATATATGGATTTCAATATATATATATATTTAACTGATGTCTATTGAGACCAAAAATAAAAAAGAAAGCATTATAAATGTTTTATAAGAAAAAATATAACTATTAAATACTTATGATTTGTTGGAAGCCCATCCTTTATAAATCATGAATATCAATCTAGGAAATTTGAGGAAAATATCTAGGAAATAATATTCATGGCATATCTATCTAATGTCAGTGGATACTTGAAACATCTTATTCCAAGTTCCACACATTAATGCTCCATGCCAGATCACTACATTACCTCATATACACCTCCCTGTATGTCAGAGGCTTCTATGTAGCAATGTGGTTTTGATATCATTCATGTGAAGACTATTACATCTTTATTAGAGTAATACACCCCTATAAATAAATAAATGATAACAAAATATATTTCTATAATTATATTTATTCCAATATAAAATCATTAAAAAATTAATATATAATAAGAAAATGAATAAAAAATGTGTCATGCCGTCATACATTCCATGAGTCATAACAAAAACTCAATATTAAAGACACTGGTGACTCCCAATCCTGCCCTAAACCATGTCTTGTTCCATCATCCATGATCCATCTGGAATCTACAATCTAATATGATTCTTTTTCCAATAAATTTTCCGAAAATCAAAAAATTCATTCGGGTACCAATCAGGTAGCCAAATTAGGATGTGAGTACAACTAAGTAAGCCACCACCAATGGAATGTAAATAAATACCTATTCAGTTTCATGTATATTTAGTTTTATAAATACATAATTACAATACATAAGTAAAACATTTACCACATTATAAATTAATATTAATTTAACCCTCCAACCAATATTTTCCCATATACACTCGTACCTACAATACCCACTTCAGCTTAGTTCTGAGCCCAAATTATTCATAAGAGATATCTTATTTCAAAATTCAGTTTTAGAAATAATTTAATTCGTACATCAATTCCCACATTATCATTAACACGTTATACTATCTAATATACATGATCTCATTATTTAATTCACAACTAAATGAATATGTTACCATTCATGCCAAATATATAATAATGACCATGTTACCATTTTTTAATTTAAATATGATTGACTATGTTACCATTCATACCGTACACATTAGAATGAGAATGTTATCATTCTTTAACTCACAATTTAATTACCATGTTACCATTCACAAATATTATTAATTTGAAAATAAATTATCTATATCAATTCCATTATTAATTCAAAAATTATTTAAACATAATAATTATATTAGTTTACTGAAAAATATAATAATCACATAAGCCCCCTTAATTAATTACCAATTAATTATGAACATCAATCCCATTAATTATTCATCAATAAATTAATCAATATCCACATCTCAAAATCCCATAATTAATTCCACAATTAGTTATTTGAATTTGAAATCATAAAACACCATAATTAATTATTCAAATAATTATCTGAAAGTCAACAAACTCATCGATTCATAATTAATTCTATAATTAATTATCTACATCTATATTATTCCCAAAATCCCCAATTCACATATCCTGAATATATTAATTCAAATATTTAATCGAATTAAAGGAAGAACACAAATTCTACATATCTAATAAAAAACCTATAATTTCATACATGTAATTTAAATAAAACTATGGGATTTAAATTATAGAACATATAGCTCGGTTTGTTTATGAATGATCGCCCAAAAAAATCCTCCAAATTTGAGAGGCATAACGACGCTGAATGAGAAACATATCTAAAATAGTATTCAAGATATATAAAATCATGATATATCTATTTTGGATCGTTATCTACAAATTTATATTTATATCCACAAAATTGTATCTATATTAAATACAATATATGATGGAAAACCAAAAAAAATAATATGGGAAGGATGGGAGAAGGATAATAAACCCATAGAAATAGAATTTTTATATCAAAGGGGATAAGATCATATATTTTGAGATTAAAATAATGAATTATGGAGGATGGGTAGGCATGGAATCCATTCACGAGGTTCCAAAATCATGAAACACCACCTAGGGTTGAAAGGGGGTCAAATATGTATTAAAAAAGGGGGACCATTTAATTAAAAATATAATTTTTAGGCGACATTAATCCCCATAAATTATTTTCTGGGACACGGTGCATGGTTTTCCCTAACCATGAACATAAACTCAGTGCCTCTATTTTATGGGTGAAAGGTAACTCCTAAGAGGGTGTACAGTTAATAATAACTCAGCACCAACCATGAAAATCCACAATGTCCATAGTTGCATAGTTTTTTAGGTTGGGGAGCATAGTTTTCCCTACCTATATTTCATCCATGAACATCAATCATTATTTAATTTGTTCTCTAATTTCCACCAAATAACTGTACAAGGTAAAATCCAAACAAATAATAATCAACACTAAAAAATAGTACATGTAAAAGTGCCAAATACAACTCTATAAAAAGATGAGATCAAGCACTACATATATTAGAGAAAAAGAATTGACAAATTATTTTATTGTAATGATATCCAAATAATTGATAACTAGAAAAATATGATATATTAGTTCATAAAGATATAGACAATTTGGTATAAAATAGATTGAAAATGGAATATAATAATGTTGAGGTTACTTTGAAACAGCCAATCAATTTTTATATTCAATCAGATTAAACCGATGATGAAGATGCTGTTTATGGGAAAAAGGTAAAATGTTACAAAAAATAATGCAATATTTCAATGCTGGGAATATCAAAAGTAGTTAACATGATCATTGTTAAAACTAGATGAATACTTAGAAAAAAAATTAAGACAACACTTATCACTCTAATTTATCCTCCAAAATTAGAAGATGTAGCTAATAATTTGGAATGAATACAAGCTATCAATGAGGACAATTATCAGATTAAGATGAAATCCACATGGTATCTTTTATGAAATCATAAAAAATATTAATTTTACTATTTTAGTTTTATATAATGAGATATATAATAATGGTGATGTACAAAGAATGAAATCAAGGATGGTGTGAAAAAAGTATTCTTCATTGGAAGGAATTGACATTGAAGAAACTATTACACCAGTGTCAAGAACAAAAACTATAAGAATATTCCCACAAATTGTGGAATATAAACATTTCAAAGTATAAATAATGGATTTGAAATCATCTTTTATAATTAGTGGTAATGTGAAAAATGTGTATATTTAAATATCTGGTGGTTTTATCTTAGATAATGATGGTATCATGATATTCATATTAGGGAAATAATTTTATGTTTTTAAATTGGATCATAGAGACTAGTATTTTTTAATGATTTATTATTTAAGGGATATTAATTTTATAAAGTGTAATGTTTACTGTAACTTTTATGTGAGAAGAATATTCTATGATAATCTCTTATTCATTGAATATGTGATGTAGACAAATTTTATTTTGACAAGGAATGTATATGAGAAGAGATGGATGATAAAATGAGATATCCATTTAAGATTTCCATGCTTGGTCGAAAGACATATTGTTTGGGATTTTAGATTGATTAAAAAACAAATAACATTTTTAAATCATAGGAAAAGTATAAAAGGGAATTACTAAAAAACATTTAATTAGAAATTGAAAATGTTTCTTCAACTACCATTTTAGTTCGAAAGAAATTATACAAGGATAATGCTATAATCTATGTTAACTAGAATAAATTTAGAAGAATCATTGGAATTCCCATTTGTCTAAAAACATTAAGGCCAGATATAACATATACAGTGAATCTACGTGCTAGAATTCAGACTGAACATAAAAAGTTTCAATAGTTTGATACTAAGATAATTTTAATCAATGTGAAAGAAAATATGATGTATGTGATTCAATATAGAATCAATGTAGATTTAAATCCATTGGTCTATACATATTTTGATTGATTAGCTGAAAGTACAGATAAAAGATCAACATTAAGTGGATATTTTTTCTATTAGAAGGCTATATCTGTTAGTATATAAATATGAATAATTTATTTCCAACGATCATATAAAATTATTAATATCTTATAGCTACACATGCATATACACCTTCTATTTTGAAGAATGACTAGTCTGATGATTGAAAATTTAAGGTTGAGATACCACTAAAATTTTCATATGATATTTAATGTTCTATTCGGTTATCTAAAAATCATGTACACCATTCAAGATCAAAGAATATTGATATCATGTATCATATAATCAAATAAAATATGGATGGTGGAAATGTCAATATTGGATACATTTTTAAAAAATATCATGTTTATGATATTTTCACAAAAGAAATTATTATAGAGTGTTTTTTCAAGTCAAGGATTAGACTTTTTTCTAATCATTATTCCCAAACATAATGACTATCAAAAGTTATATCCTTATTCCCTCTTATTTTGTTTTTATTTTTCTTAAAACTGGGTAATTTAGGGAGAAGTTTAATTGATAAATAATGTAATTTAATTAAATGACCATAAATGAAAATGCATATCTTTAGGAGAGCCATCATGAGGATTGATTACGGAATTAAAAAACTCATTATAATGTATATTCATTTAAGAAGAGTGTTTGATTGATGAATTTACAAGAAAAAGGTGTAATTATTTTTTCTTCACTTAATCTTTCTGATATGTTTGATACAGTGTGTGTAGGAAGGCCGTACGGGAAAACAACGCATGGTGTGCATGCTCGGCAGGAAGACATCAGGTGCCGGAGCGGAGAGGCAGCCAAGGGGCGTCAAGGTAAAGGTTCCTAGGTGTTGCATGCAAAGAGAAGGTTTGCACGTAAAACATAGGGATGCCGCCCAATAGTTCCAGAGGATTGATCGGATAGGGGATTGCGCGCACAAGGCAAGGATTGCGCGCATGGTAAGAATCCGGAGGAGTGGGAAAATTCACTTAATCCAAGGGAGTTGTGAGCAAAGGCAAACCTCGGGGAAAGGTTTCTCGAAAAGAAGAATTAACTGGAAGTCATCTTGTGCGCGGGGGAGCCCGAATTGCGCGCATGGGATCCATTCCAAATTCCACAACCCCAAACCGTTTGTGTTGCCTTCTATTTATAAGTGACTACCGGTGTGGAATCCGGGCGCCGTGCGAAATCATACGCGCCGGAAACAGTCAGCGTGCAAGACTTCACCATGCGGAATCGAGTGTGCACAATTTCACGCACCACCGGATCAATTTCTCGAATCTTGGGGATGCTTCGTGCACCCATCATTATTTCGCACCCGCCCTTTTTTTTCGCGCAACACTTCCAGGGCCTCCGGACCAGGCCTCTGATTCCGAATATGACTTCGCTTTGTCATTTCTAAACTTCCTCTGGGAGTTACAGACTTTTTTGGCGTCTACAGGGTTGTGACAGAAATATATCCATAATATCAAAACAATAATAGAACGAATCATGTGAATCACTCTAGGTGAAATCATATGAACCGTAAAATATCAAAACTAGAAAATTGAAATAAATGAGGTATTATGGTTTTCCCCTGTACATGGGTTAGCTACTCACGGGAACATCTTATTACCAAGTACCGAATCCATCATATCCTTGGATAAAGTCTTCAAATAGTAAATCAAGTGAAAAGAACTCATCTGATACCAATTTATAACGTCCCGGTTCCGGAAGCCACCTAATGGCACCCCATACCCAGTTGGTCACATGGCCTCAAGCACATTTCCCCAAACTCCAGAGGCTGTTGACTAGCATCAAGGGCCTTGGGTGTGATAGTGGGGAAACTATGCCTTTATTTGCAGAGTAAACAGCGGATGTAATAAACATGCAATAGTGGAAGCATTAAATTACCAACAATAATAAATAGCAGAAGACTAAATAAATAAACTGGAGCACATATGTATATATAGAATGATGCATGATACAACTCTTGAAAAGCATCAGAATAATTCACAATGCTGAAACACCACATTACCAAAACAAGTACAAAAGAAAAGTAAACAGATCCTCAGCATCGCAAGCCAAATCGTGGTCCCATGCTATCATGCTCCAAGCAATCAAGTAACAGAAGTCGAAGGGCGCTTTCCCTTGTCTATACCTGCAACAACATAGTCTTCTCGGGCCCAAAAGCATGGCCCAAATAGGGTGAGAGATAAAATCCTAGTATGAAACCACCCTAAGATCTGTGCCTAAATGTTTGTGAGTATATGGAAGGTAAAAGTTCAATAAGCAGTAAACAACATCAGCAAAGCAGTAGGCAGTAAATAGTAAGTAGAAAAGAAGGATGATACAAAATAGTAATCAATCCACAACCTACAACAGCAGTGAAGCAAACAGATAACAAGCAGGAAACCCTCTGGGATACACACTCAGCCTAACCACTCTGGTTTGGTCATATGAATTTATGAGACTCTCTGGGGAAGCACACTCGGTCCATTCCCCTTATAGTCTAGGGTAGTCATGGAGTCTCTGAGGAAGATCACACGTTCTAACCCTTTTTGCCCCAAGGTCTAGAGACTCTCTGAGAAATCTATCTCGGTCAATTACTCATATAGCCTTAGGTATACCACAGAATTTCTGAAGAATATCTCTCGGTCAATTCCTCCTCTAGCCTGGGAGGGTTCTTAAAGTGTAAAAAACAACGTAATACTCTCTGAGGAAGCACACTCAGTCTACCCTCCTGTAGTCTATATTAAACCATGACTCTCTAGGAGCTAACTCAGTCCATCCCCTATAGTCTAATGTCCTAGAATCTCTGAGGATTCTCTCTCAGTTTACCCTCCTGTAGTCTATAATGTCTAAGACTCATATGGAAGCTCACTCGGTATATCCGTTATATTCTATAGCACCGGGTTCTCTTAGTATCGTGCCGGTCACTTCATAATAATTCTATAAGGCCAGAGTGTACCTATAGAGATACTTGGCTAACCAATGTACAACTATAGAGCTACTTGGCTAATACTCTACAGGGAAACAAGCATATTATACAAAAACACTCCATCCTATAGACCTAAGGCATGGAAACCTATTTAACAGCCAAAGGAAAATGAAACCCGAAGGTCATAAACAAAAAAAAAGAATAGGAAAAACATCCAAACGCTACAAAATATCCTCTAAAATGATTAATTTACCTCTACACAAGCATACAAGCAATGTAGGAAAACAAAAAGGGAAAAAATGTAAACACCCAATACCCCGTTCACGGGTATTGGTGAAATTTTCACATAAAACTCATGGACATTGAACAGTAAGGAACAAACCACCTACCTTGATCCTAGGAGATTGATATACTTGAACCACGACAACCGATTCTCCCCCAAACGTCATAGATCTGAGAAAACTCACAAAAAACTCAACCCATGATAACATGAGAAAGATGAAGAATCAAGGAATGAAACTCAAGAAGAAGGAAGAACTGACCGATGTGGTTCCAACGCAATGGACGATGGTCAAATTGGCCAATAGATGGAGTTTCGTGAATCTGGAGAAGTTTCATGGCCATAAGATATCTCTCGGTCGAATCAGACCAATAAAATGACGTTTATGGTGGTTGGGCGTGACACCGGTCTGTTTAAGGAAAAAAATAAATTACACATCATGTACTTTTAGAGTACACGGTGTGTACTAGGTCTTTTCATACTCCTCCAAAATCGGACTCTACATCACCCCTACTAACCATGTGTGTGGCCAGGACACATCTAGTACACGGCTATGGGTGGAAAAAGAGTACATGCGGTGTACTCATAAATTACATGGCGTGTACTTCAAAAATTTCCAAAAACTATATTTTTATTAAAAACTTCAGAAAAAGGAAATCATACCTAAAATGAAGATCCAGGTTCTTACAGCTGGAGCTACTCATGTCACTTATCACACCCAATCGTAGATAGACCCTTCACTAGATATATAATATGATATAGATTTTTATCTCATGGTTCTATTAAATGAATGTGGAATATAAACACAACCAAAAATATCACCCAATTTTTGTCTCATTATGTAAAGAACCAGAAATTTGTTGTTATTTTTTTAAATAAATGGGAATTACACGAGTCTATGAAAATTTACAACGCATGATTTTGTTTCCCGGAGTGCCCGAAATGAATTTCTTTACTTTTTTTCAAGTATGTTCAGTAAAGGTGCTAGCGGGTTTCTCTTAATTTTTAATGGGTGCTCGAAATTGAAATTTGACGGCACCATTAAACTTACAGCACCGCTATTAGCTTAATAATACATTCACATCGATGGAAGTTGGTCGAGGTTGAAAGTTAGTTATTGGGTTTTTCATGGAAATAATAAAATAAAATAAACATACGTTTTATTTAATTTTGTTGTAACCAACCTCCTTGTGGAAGTTGGTGGTGGGGAACACCAGACCATAACCTCCCATGAGAGGTTATGGTGGTGGGGACCACCCGAGCCTAATCTCCCTTGAGAGGTTATAGTGGTGGGGACCACCCAGGATTAAACCCCCTTGAATCCCCCTTCAATTGGGATAAAATCATCACCTCCCTCATGAATGTATGAAAACCTCTCAACCCCCCCATTAAATGTGGAGGAGCGTGTTGAATTCCTCCACATTAGTTGTGCCAACACACATATCTTTATTATGGCAACTGTACTTTAATTAATTATGTTTTTTGAATATTATGCCAATTCCTTAATAGATTTTACAATCTATTACATTGAGAAACCTATTCATTTGTTGGAAACGGAGGATTAGGAGAACATGGGAGAAATATATCTAATGAAGTACGCTCCGTCAACAAAGAACGCCGACCTCCTTTGACCTTCTTCCTCGGGACATCTTCCAATGTGAGACGTCTTCATCTACGATGAACCGACCACTATACTACCTCCTTGCACCAAAGTCAACAAGAGAAAAAGTTAGGGGTTTATTCCTAAATTTTTATCACTCTCCATGTACTCTGTTATTTTTTTTCTGGTTTGGGAAAACAATTGCAGAAGATTATGGTTTCACATACATGCTTCGTTCTTTGTGATCCACTTTCTACCACCATAAACATAGAGGGTGCGGGCCAAAAAAATAGGTCCTGACCGCTCCACCGTTTTCTTTGGTGTATTCTTCGAAATTGAGGAAAGCGATGCAGATAATGAAGGAAATGAAACCTCCACCGGCAGCCTCAACGAACCGTCCTGGCCAACCCCTGACCGACCCCTGGCCTCGCCGCTCCGCCATCCAAGCATAGCCTTGCGGATTTCTGAGTCAAGCCGAGCTACAGCTTAGCTGAGCCACACTGCCGAGACAAGCCTCTCTACCCTCCTGACCGAACCGCTACCAAACTACATTCGGTCTGCCAAACCGCGGCAGATCTGTGCCTCTCGCGGCCGGTCCGCGCCCCTCGTGGCCGGTCCGCGCCCCTCGCGGCCCGTCCGCACCCCTCGCGGCGAGTCCGCGCCCTCACGGTCGGGTCCGCTGCCCTTGCGGTACCCCTCAACCGAGTCACCATAGTGGCACCCTCTCAGCCCTTGTGGGCCCTGCAGGACCCAACGGGCCGAGCAACACTGTGGTCTGGGTCAGTAAACTAGGTTGGACCGGACCCATGCCCACTTAGACCCAATTACATTCTTTTGGCCATGACATTGGCACCAGATGTTCGTTTGATGAACCATCAGCAGCACTGGAAATTTTAGAGAGAGATGGTCCCTTTGAGAGACACACGATTGTGTTTCAGATTACGATGGTGAATAGTCATGTTAGATTGAGCACGAATCCAACCGGACCCCCAGTACTAAAAAACTAATAACTCACACACCGGGCGTCCGATTGAAGTGCAATCTATTATTTTGAGACCCCTATGACCTGGAAGACCATTCAAATACATTTTCATGGGACTTTATGTAAGTTGGATTTTTAACCAATATCTTGTGTTGTGGATCCTCCCGGAGATGAGTGAGCATAGTGTGTAAACCTAGTGGTTAGCTGATTCTTAATGACTGCTGACCATTATGACAAGGATTGAATCGACAGGCCTAGTTGGGAGAGCCTTGGTGATGCTGCAGACTATGGGTGGAGAGTGCATTGGTTGTGCACAGACCCATGGTACTTGATAGGAGAAGTACCTCCGCCGTCCTTGAGGGGGAGCACCTCTAGGTGACGTGGAAGACCCACGGTACACTAGAGGAGGAGTACCTTAGCATTCCAAGGTTACTGGTAAGAACCTCTGTTTGACACGGAAGTCCCACTCTATTCGATCAATGAGGAGTTCTCCAGCAGTAGAGGTGTTCGACGTTGTGTTTGACGTTGTGTTCGGAATGTTACTTGATACTACCCCTTGAATAAATCCTTGTTTGAGCTGAGTCAGAACCATTTTGTTTTCCTCATGATTGATATGGATTAATTGATAACATAGTTATATATATGGGCATATACATAATTAAGGTTATATATTGATTTCTTACTTTTTTTTATAATTGTTTGATTTTTTAGACCTAAAGGGTCTCAAGGTCCCTACTGATTATCTTCATACTCACCCCTGCAGGGGATTTTCCCGTACCTTGTTGTGTTGGATGTAGATGATAGACAATGCTGACTGAGGCTGAGAGTACCAGGATGGGACGACACCTGGAGGTGGACTTTACGATGAGTCGGTAGACAGAGGAGACGAATGGGAAAGGAGTTCTAAGGAGGCGATCTGTACCTACCCTTTAGGTAGAAGCCTGTGAGGATGATCCAGTAGCTGACATTCTTATTTCATTAGTTGTACTTGTACATTCTAGTTGGGATTTTATTCTAGAGCCTTTTTCATACTAAAATAACTCTGTTTAAAGTGCGGTTTACTTGTGTTCCTATCTTACTGTGTGTTTGGTTATGTGTTCTTACAGGTTATAAAGGCAATGCCTTCCCAGTTTTAGGGAATACGCCATTGGTGCTAGTCGACATCCCCAAGCCTATGGAAGGCATGATTGGCGTTAGTCATGACACGGGCCCCGGGGGACGGGTCATGAAAAATTAATATACATGGTGTCAGTTCTACCACATAACTAGGACTCTGACCTTTTTGATGAATCAATAGTTTTAAGTGTGTGAGTGAGGTTTTTAGTTCATGGATTCTAGTGTTGGTGCGGGGACCAAAGTATCTATACACCGGGACCCTGACTTCTGATTTCCGACTCAGTGCACGAAAACACTGATTGCGTGTGTGTTTTGAAGATTTTTATTTGTGATATTTTGAGTCAGCTCACCAGGTATAACTTTCATCTCACCAAATATATCTTTTGACCATGGAATACCTGTTTCATTTTGGGATTCCTCTACATAGACAACCACCTAGATTTCCAGGAGTTTTACGCCCTGATAGCCCACCGAGCGACGAGGCCTCGGTGTTGGGCCCTTTTTCCGTGGGGGCACCAGAAGTACCACTTCCCGTTGGGCCACCGATGTCACCAGCCCCAGCAGCAGACAGTGCACACCTCTTGAGCGCAATGCATGAGTTCTAGTGCCATAGGACACCCATGTTCAGGGGAGAGATGGACCCATAGGCGGCTGAGGATTGGCTGGAGGTTGTGGTGAGAGTCTTCCAACTTTTAGGGAGACCAGCAGATCTCATGGTGATATTTGCTGCCAGCCTTCTACAGAATGTAGCAGGCAGATGGTGGAGCATGATGCACCAGGTTCACGATGAGGTGACGCTTCTCTGCGCACACGTCGAGAGTCTGTTTTGGGTAGTGTTTGTCCCATCTACTTTTCGCACAGTGCGCATTCCAGAGATACTACATCTATAGGAGGGCATCATGACTGTAGCTCAATATTCAGAAAGGTTCACTGACCTCTCACACTACTCAACATATATGGTGCGGGGCCCTTTCTTTAGGGCCCAGACCTTTGAGTTGGGACTCAGGCAGGAGATCAGGGATTCGGTGATCTCACTCAGCATCCCAACGCGGACATGGGTGTTAGAGAGAGCCCTCTTGGTGTAGTGTTTCCTTGCTAAGTAGTCACCAGCAGCGAGACCCACTACTAGTCATCGTGTAGAAGAGTCTGCTATAGCTGCCAACAAAAAAATCTCATAGAGGTCCAAGAGGACCAGAAATACAGGTGAACGACTGCATGACATAGGATCAGTTATGTGGGGAACCCAAACCAGAGCGAGTCATGCTAGGAGCAGACAGTGTTACCCATGTTGTGGGAAGGGTCACATTGCTCACGACTGCACGACCCTCCATTTGGATGATCTGCAGATGGATGAAGGCCCACCTAGGAAGATACAAATATTCAAACTATGAGGTCCGCTGGGAGAAGGCAAAGGTGGCAGAGGAGCAGGTTGTGCAGCTGGCAGTGGATGATGATTTGTGATGTTACCGGCACCACCACTAGGAGGTCCACCCCGACCGCAGGGTTCTGGTGGAAAGGTTAGAGCTCCGCTCCTGGAAGTAGAAGCCTATGATCATGGCTCTTTAGAGAGGATACGAGGTACGATCTATGTCTACTCCACTTTTTCTACAGCACTTATAGACACAGGTGCTAGTCATTCGTTCAATCCCAATACCCTTGTTCAGAGCTCGGAGATTACAACAAATTCATTGGCTCAATACATATGGCTAGAGACTCATAGTGGAGATGATACAGTGATTATTCAGTGGTGCCGGCAGTGCGACCTTACTCTAGGAGATGAGATCTTCTGCTGGGATCTCCTAGTAGCATTGTCAAGGCCTTACAACGTCATCTTGGGTGTGGACTTTTTATCTACATTCCATGCTCAGATTGACTGTATTAAGAACGTAGTGTGCTGTTTCTGCACAAATTGGACCAGTTTTACCTTCACCGGCGAGAAGGGATCCTTTTCAGCGCATGCACGAATTACCCAGATGAGAGTGTAGCTGATCACTCATTAGTTTGCTAGCCTTACGCTAGGATCTGTTGATGTGGAGAGTCTGAGCTATCCTATAGTGGTGGAACAGTATGAAGATGTTTTCCCTGATGATGTCCAAAGTCTACCTCCTCATAAATAGGTGGAATTTCACATTAACATGTACCCCAGGATGGTACCGATATCTACACTAGTGTATCCGATGACTCTCGTGATGCTTCTCGAGCTGCGGATACAAATAGAGGACTTGCAGGGGAATGGGTTCATTTGGCCCAGTGTTTCACCTTGGGAAGCCCCGATTTTATTTTCCAAGAAGATAACTCAGAGCTTGAGGGTTTTTTTCGACTATTAGTGCTTGAACCAGGTGACCGTGAAGAACAAGTACCCACTTCCAATGAATGATGACCTCTTTGATTAGCTGAAAAGAGCACGATGGTTCTCGAAGATAGACCTCAAATCAGGCTATCAACAGATTAGATTACAATATGAGGATGTGCAGAAGACGACCTTTAGATGTCGGTATGGCCATTACGAGTATTTGGATATGCCCTTCGGCTTGACCAATGCTCCATCAATGTTCATTGGACTCATGAACAAAGTCTTTCAGATGTACCTTGATCACAATGTAGTGGTCTTCATCGACGACATTCTAATCTACTTAGCTACTAAGGATGTTCATGCCTATCATTTTCATGTTGTATTGGACATACTCTGAGAGCACTATCTTTGTGTTGAGCTCTCAAAGTGCAAGTTTTGGATCTTAGAGGTTCACTTTCTGGGACATGTCATATAGGATGCTGGAATTGAAGTAGATCCAGCAAATACTTGGGTAGTACTTACTTGGGAGCCACCTAGGAGTGTGACCGAGGTACTGAATTTCTTGGGCATGGATAGATATTACCGTAGGTTTGTTCAAAATTTCTCCAGAGTTGCAGCACCATAATCATCCTTGACAAATAAGGGGTAACCCTTCATGTGTTCGGAGAGATTCCAGGAGAGTTTGCTGGAGATGAGCTAGATGCTAACTAGTGCCCCCATCTTGTGGCTTCCAGAGAATGGCATATGGTACATAGTTTACTAAGATGCATCATGGAATGGGCTCGGATGTGTCCTGGTGCAGGAACAAGAAGTGATCACATATGGTTCTTGGTAGCTACGACATCTTTAGAAAAAATATTCTACCCATGCCTAGGAATTAGCCACATTGGTCTTATCCTTGGAGATGCGGCGAAACAATCTGATGGACGAACATTTTATAGTATACTCTGATCACAAGTGTCTCTTGTATATTTTCTCAGAAGGACCTGAACCTAAGACAACGATGTTGGCTTGAGTTCCTCCAGGACTACGATTTCGAGATTGTCTATACACCTGGGAAAGGGAACGTTGTAGAAGATGCACTTAGAATGAGGTCCAGATTATAGCTGGTAGGAGAGGCGATGGAGCAGCTGGACGCTTTAAAAATATCATTTATGGATTGAAATGGAGAATACTTCATTTAGTCTCTTACAAGCACTCCCCCACTTCATTAGTGATTCAGGGAGGTGCATCATGGGGACACTATCTACGAGGCATGACCTGCTCAGATATCTAGAGGATAGGTTCCTAATAAATTTTCTGAAAGTGGGGAGCACATCATCCTCTTCAAGGGATGTATCATGGTATCAGTGTCACATTAAGAGGAAGTGTTGAGGGAGTTTCACACACCCCCTCTAGCGTTACATCCAAGAGTGGAGAAGATGTACCAGGACCACCATTGATAGCATTGGTGACTGGGAATGAAGAAATCAGTAGAAAAGTTTTCCCTCAATGCCTCACTTTCCAGCTAGTGAAGGCAGAGCATCAGGTACCAGCATGATTGGTTCAGCCTTTAGAGGTCCCCGACTAGAAGTGGGATGCGATATACTTGGTCTTCGTGATAGGACTTCCAGAAACATCCATAGGTCATGACTCTATCATGGTGATCATTAACCGACTCACAAAGTCGGCCCAAATCCTACCGATCAATGATCAGGGTTCAGTAATTAGATTGGGATGCCTCTATGGTCATATTATTGTGAGGTTACATGGTGTACCCTCGACAATTGTCTCAGATCATGATGCATGTTTCACTTCTAGGCTATGGAAGGGGTTGTAGGAGGCTTTCGGGATGCAACTTCATTTGAGTACCTCCATCCATCCTCAAAAAGATGGCCAGACTGAGCAGAACATTAAAACCCTCGAGGACATGATGCGTGCTTGTATCCTCGACCTCGGTCACAACTGGGAGGATGACATACATTTGGTGGAGTTTGCATACAACAACATCTATCACCCCACCATAGGGATGGAACCATTCGAGGCATTGTACGAGCGACCTTGCAGGTCACCTTTGTGCAGGACTAACCCAAGAGATTCAGCACTAGTGGGACCAGAGATGGTACCGGGTACCACAAAGAAGGTGCAGATCATTCAGGATCAGATGAGGACTGCACATAGCATGCAAAAGTTGTATGTCGATCGGAGTTGGAGGCATCTAGAGTTAGAGGATGGAGACCACATCTTTCTACGGGACTCACCCTGACGAGGTCTATGTTGATTTTCCTAAGGAAAAAAGTTATCACCAAGGTCCATCAGACCCCTTTAGGTCCTCAGTATATTTGGAAAGGTGGAATACCGCATAGCTCTTCCACTTTAGTTGCATCGGGTGCTTGACGTCTTCCATGTATCCTTGCAAGGGTGATAGGTGCACGACCCTTATCACATCATTGACCATGGAAAGATAGATGTCGATGATGGGGTGACTTTTATAGAGATTCTAGTAGAGATTGTGGATCTATAGGAGCTGGTCCTTTGTGGATGGTCGATACCACTAGTGCATGTTCACTGGTAGCACGGAAACCTACAGGAGACCACTTGGGAGCAGGAGGCTCAGATGCGTGATCAGTACCACCACTTGTTCCCTTAGTTTTGAGTTCTAGGTTACAGGGACATAAATCTGGACGTGGGGAGAATGTAAAGACACTAAAATTCCATTAAATAGTTTTTGAATAAATGGGAATTTTACAAGTTCACCAAAATTTACGGCACATGATTCCGAGGCCTGGAGTGCCCAAAATGAATTTCTGAACATTTTTTGGGGTACGTTCAGTAGATGTTTGAGCGAGTTTTTCAAACATTTGAACTGGTGATAGAAATTGAAATCTTAGAGAACCATTGAACTTGTAGTGCCGTTAATCGTTTAATATGAATTTCACCTCATCGGTTGTTGGTTGATGGTGAAAGTTAGTTTTTGGGTTTTTCGTGGAAATAATAATATAAAATAAACACACGTATTATTTCATTTTGATGTAACCATCCTCATTGTGGACGTTAGTTGTGGGGACCACCGGACCTTAACCTCCCATGAGAGGTTATGGTGGTGGGGACCACCCGAGCCTAACCATTCATGAGAGGTTATGGTAGTGGGGACCACTCGAGATTAGACCCCCTTGAATCCCCCTTTAATTGGGAGAAAAACCTCAACTCCCTCAAAAATGTAAGAAAACCTCTAACTCCTTCCCTCCGACCCACATTAAATGTGGAGGAGCCTCTTGACATCCTTCACATTAATTGTGCCAACACACCTATCATTATTATGCCAACTATCCTTTAATTAATTATTATTTTTTTGAATATTATGCCAACGACATAATAGATATTACAATCTATTACATTGGGATAACTATTAATTTGTTGGAAAAGGAAGATAGGGTGAACTTGGGAGAAATCTCTTTAATGAATAATTATCTGCCAATGAAGAATGCCGACCTCCTTCGACCTTCTTCCTTCGGACATATTCCAATGTGGGACATCTTCATCTATGACGAATTGACGACTGTAATACCTCATTGTTCCAATGTTAACAAGAGAACGAGGAAGTGGTTTATTACAAATTGTCTAGCACTCTCCGTGTACTCCCTTATTTTCTTGTGAGGGTTGGGAACAAACATTGCAGAAGATTATGGATTCAAGTTAATGAATCGTTCTTTTTGAACCACTTACTTCCACTCTAAACGTGAATGGTGCGGTCCAAAAAAACATGGTCCGGCCCCTCCACTATTTTACTTTGGTGTATTCTTTGAAATGGTGGAAGGAGACAAAGATGATGGAGGAAATAGCGCCTCCACATGCGGCCTCGCTGTGCTACCCCGACCAACCCTTGGCCTCTTCACGCCGCCCTAGGCGAACCGAGGCCTGGATGGGCCACACCGCCATCTGCCGAACCGCACTGCCTTCCAAGCCAACCTGCGCCGCCATCGGAGCCGAGCTATGCCACCGAGCCGAGCCACACTACGGTCTGAGATGAGCCATGCCACCGTCTGCCGAGCCGCACAACCGTTCGAGCCATGATGTGCCGCCGCTGAGCCGACACACCCCAATGAGCAGAGCCTCTCTACCCTCCTGACTGAACTGCCGCCAAACCATGGACGGTTCAAATATCCACAGCATGTACGCACCCCTCACGGCTGGTCTGCGCCCCTCAAAGCCAGTTCACGCCCTCGTGGCAGGTCGGCGCCATTGCGGTCGGGTCCGCCGCCCTCGCAGTATTCCTTGGCTGAACCACCCTAGCGGCACTATCGCTCCCTTCGTGGGTCGGGACATACCCAAAGGGGAGGGCCGCACTCTGGGATGGGCCAGACCCAATGTGTTAGTCCGCGTTGACCCAAACTGGGCCAGCACAGGCCAGGTCGGTCAGGGTCGTTCCGACCTGGTCGGACCGAACCCAGGCCCATTATGACCTAGTTACATTCCTTTGGCCATAACATTAGAAACGAAGGACCATTTGACAAATCCTCAGTGGCGCTAGAAATCCTGGAGTGATATTTTACCTTTGAGTGATACCCCAATGTATCTTGTATTATGATGGGGGAATGGTCAGGTTGGATCGAGCATGAATCCAACCGGGCCCCCGGTACTAAAAAGCTAATAACTCAATGATTTTGCGTCTAATTAACGCGCCATCTATTACATTGAGACCTCTAAGACATGGTGGACCATTGAGATAATTTTCATTGGACATAGAGGAATTTGGAGTATCGACCAGTGGCTTGTGGAGAGAATCCTCGAGGGGATGATCGAGCATAGTGCAGATACCTAGCGGCTGGATGAGTCTTGGCGACTGTTGACCGTTTTGACTCGGAGTGACTTGATAGGCCCAATGGGGAGCGCCTTGGGGACATGGTAGACCCACGACGGGGAGCACCTTGGTGACGCCACATACCCACATTACTCGATAGGTGGAGTACCTCACCAGGCATTCAGGGGGAGCACCTCTGCATGACGCGGCAGACCCACGGTGGGGAGCACCTCTGTGTGACATGGCAGACCCACGGTTCTCGACAGGAGGAGTACCTCAGCAGTCCATGGATATGGGGAAGTGCCTTGGTGTGACGTGGTAGGCCCACTCTACTCAATAGTGGAAGAGTTTTCCAGAAGCTGAGGTGTTTGACGTTGTGTTCGGAATGTTAGTTGATACTACCCCTTGAATAAATCTTCGTTTGAGCTGAGTCAGAACCTTTGTGTTTTCCTCATGATTGAGAGGGATTACTTGATAACATAGGTATATGTATGGAAATATACCTAAGTAATGTTATATTTTGATTTCATAGTTTTTATTTTATCCTTTTTGGATTTTGTGAGACCTATAGCGTCTCGGGTTCCCTACTGAGTATCGTTATACTCACCCCTATACGGGCTAGGCCCGCACCTTGTTGTGTAAAATGCAGATGATAGGTAGCGCTAACAGAGGCATAGAGTACCAGAACTTGATGGTACCTGGTGGTGGACCTTATGACGAGTCAGTACACGAAGGAGAAGGACGGACCGGGAGGGATGAAGAGGTGATCTAATCCTACCGTTTAAGTAGGATCCTCAGAAGATGATCCAGTAGCTGACATTCCATTTTCTTTAGTTGTACATGTACATTCCAGTTGGTCTTGTATTCTGGACCCATTTTCTTACTCCACTCACTCTATTTACAGTTCGGTTTACTTGGGTTCCTATACTTATGTGTGCTTGGTTAGGTGTGCTTATAGGTTATAAATGCAGTTCCTTCCTAGTGTTAGGGAATACGCCTTTGGAATTAATCGCCAGCGCCCAAGCCTATGGAAGGTGGGCTTGGGGTTTGTCACGGAATAGGCCCCAAGGGACGGGTCATGACACGTTATTCTCTTCATCCATCATTTAAATTTCATATGATGGATTCTACTTCCAATATATATTATTTTATTCCACATATTGGTTATTCATTTACAGCATTTAATAACTCCTTATTCTCTCTATGATTTTATTCTTATACTCCTTCTACTTATTCTCCATCACCTTCAGGTCATCCCAAGAATGAATTTAACCCATAGTCGCTACATATTATACCGATCATCTACATCCCAAGAATACATTAGAGGTCAACACCAACAGAGATATGATATATTAATACAACCCAATTAAATCACTTAACAATAATTTATTTTTGTAAAATGTAATAATTTATTATTCAACATTTATTCTCAAAATTGTATTTAACATTACAAGGTGGAGTGGATGGACACACATGCTTGAAGAGTGGAATCTATATAAACATAAGATGATTATGTGTGATAAATGAAATATAATGATTGAAAAAACATGGGTATAATTCAAAATTCAATTAGTTACACTCTTCAAAAAATATTACATCATTATGTTAAAATCGTGTATTTTTAAAGACTATAAAAATCCAAATATTTTATCATTGGGAAGTATTTATATGTGTAACTGTAATTTCAAAATATCACTAATTAAATTTTTTAAAGGATTTTTTGAATAGTAAAATCCGATTTGTCATATTGGAATATTCTATGGAATAATTTTTGAGTTAGATGATGTGAAAGTGTGATATTATGGGTCTTATAATGCTTTGACATATATGGATTAAAAACCTGAAATATATTATATTATTTAAGAATTATTTATTCAAAATAACAAAATAAATTTCAAATAGTGTGAAATATGAAAATTCTATGACAACAGTTAGCTCTGTGTGTGGTGTTTATCCATGTAAGGGTATTAATTTTTATCATTTTATCAATTTATTCAGATATCTTGAAAGGATAATTTATTTAATAATAATTTTTATACTTTTCAAAAAATATTGGAAGAAATCCAAATATATACATCAAAAGAGAAATTATAGACCACCATTATGTTTGGGATGCTGGTACACCCTAGGATAGACAATACTATTGAGAACATTATACATTTGGTCAGATGAAACATGAGATTAGGGTATTTAATTTTTTTTATATAGTTATTCTAAAAATAACTTAATATCTATCAAATAGGGACTTTTATGGGAAATCCTAGGTCATCGTTGGGTTCAGGTCATGTGGATTACCCAACATCAGCCACATAATTTATACATGTTGGAAAATGGTATGTTCTATCATTAAATTATGTTATCTAAAAATTATATAGAATATTGACTTTTATTAATTTTTAATAAACATAATATTTCTTATCTCATCCTCATGAAAGGCCACACCTCTTTTTTCAATGGGTAGATTTTATTAAAATATATATTTATCACCATTTTTATTACAAAATTATTTATAAATACATTTAAGGTATTTAATAATGATCACATTTTCAATATTAGGTGAAAAAAATGATAAATATGATGTCTAAATTTTATTTATTTATTTTGATTTCTGGGGTTCTAATGTGGATGAATGATTTATCTTTGGTTGTTAGCTGAATCTGTTGATTCCATGTGATCCCAAAACACTTTTTCATGTGTTATTTAAATCCCTCATTCATCTATATTGATTTATTATGTCCCATCAACCATATCTTCTTCCATGATGTTTATAGTGAGCCCCTTAGAAGGAATGGGTATTTTATTCCTTGAATTTTATTTTATTTATCCTAAAATTTATTTCCTCTCATCTAATATTATAGTAGAAAAAAAAATTAGCTGTAAAGTAATAAATCCGAGTATTATGAATGTTGTTTTTCATAGTATCATCTATGCCATTTATTTACCTTTTTAGGCACATTAAATCACAGTTATTCTATTGAAACTCTCTCGATATTTACACAATATTCTTTACAAAATTTTAATATTTTTAGTTTTTCTAAACAATAATTTATTTGTGACTTTATCTTTGAACACTCACATATTTACTCTAATTTCATACATGCTAAAAATAGATAGCAATATAAGATACCCATTTGGCATTAACTCTCCCACCATAGCAATAACATTCATGATCCTTGGTTTGATTTAAGATACTTCAATGCCACAATTACCTATGGTGAGAATATGGGCCCTCAAACTCCACTATATCTTCAAGAGAATTTAAAGCCACTATAAAGGATAAAATTATTATTGAAATTAATCTAACTGGTTCCAAATTTACACATTTTAAACAACATTAAAATAAATGGTTTCTAGGAAATTATATAGATCTATCACAAATGTTTTATATCTTGATTAATGGGACAAAAGATCTAGAATCACCCTTTAAAAACATAATTATTTACACCATTCTATCTTGTTGAACTTCTCTTTCAAAGTCATAAATCTAGTTTTACCATTATGATTTGACATTTCTTGGTCTTCAGACCCAGACTATGCTAAAATTATAAAATATTCACGGTCTACCGTAAAAAAAAAGAAATGAAATTATTTTTATGTGTCTTTAAATTAAATAATATATTAAAAATTCTTAAGGATTGGTGTAGATCAAAATCGAAACAAATGGACAATGAAAACATCCTTTTGGAGGAGGAACTTTCCCAAATTCAGAATACCACTACTAGTTAAATTTTTTTTTGAATGAAAATAAGAAATCAATATTTCTAATAGTATTTTCACTGATCATCTTCTTAGATTATATTAGAATGAAAATTTTCCAACCAAAATGGCTCACTGATATTGATAGAAATACTAAATTCTATAATTCCCTTCAATGATCTAGGAAATAGTGCAGGCCTGGTCTTTCTAAGATATGGGGACAACCTCATCAATACTAATTAAGGTATTCCTAATCATGTATTCTCTTATTTTGAAATTATTTTCAATGGGGCTGACATTAATAAATACATTTTACATGATATCATTTAGGTTGTGGTGAATGAAGAGGATAAAACTTTTCTAAATTGCATCCCTTTAGATCATGGAATTAGAGATATAATATTTAGCTTAAATCCTATCATAGCTCGAGGAACTAATTGACTCAATAAACAATTTTATATGTAATATTGGAATGTTTTCAATGATGATGTTTTCATACTGATCAGGATATTCTTTTCTGATGGAATGCTCTTCATAGGATGAACTCCCAATTATTCACCGTAATTCTTAAAGTGGATAATGTTGAAGAGATTCACATTTTTAGAAACATTTCCCTTATCAACTCACTTTAAAATATAATTACCAAGATTTCTTCCAATATAATATATATTATCATCAATAAAATTATTTCATTGAACTAATTTTATTTTTTTAAATGGAGGTCCATCCAATATTGTATTTACCTTGCCACCTAATGCACCAACCATTTGAAGAAAACTAGTATAGGTTGTAATATAGCCATCAAAATTGATATTCTAAATGATTTTGATACCATTGATTGATTTTTTATTTTCAATGTTTTATGGAATTTGGATTTAAGGACAATTTAATCAATTAATTTAAACCCCACTTCAATTAATCCTCCATCTCAATCCTTTTTAATGGAACTCTTACGGAAGATAGGAAATGATCCAATGGGTTCAGGAAGGGAAACCCCCTCTCTCCCATTCATTTCTTGATTGATGAGGACTACCTAAGCTGATTACTTACTAAATTAGGGGATAAAAACAAGATTAAACTAATTCATGCCTCCAGAAAATTAAATCCCCCACAAATCTATTTTATGTAGATGACATTATAATTTTATTAAAATGTGACAAGAGAAATATAAATAACAAAAATTGTTCTCTATCACACTATAAATATTTTTCATGAAGAACCATTAATTGAATAAAATCCTAAATATTTCTAGTAAAATTATTTCCTCTTAACAATAAAATCAATATAATCACATTTTTTACGAATTAAGGAAGGTTCCTTCCACTTCACCTATCTTGGTGATCCAATTTTATAGGGTAGACCAAAAAATACCTATTTTTCTACCATTTTGACAAAATTATTCTCCAAACATCCTTGTGGAAAGGGAAATCCCTCTACATGGTTTGCAGGATCTACCTAGTGAAGTCGGTGATTGTCTCCAAAATGGATTATTACATAATAGTTTATAATTGTGCAGATGGTCTCTTAATAAAAATAAATGGTGAAATAATAAACATTATATTGAGTGGAATTACTCTTTAATGGAAACCCGTGACTATTCCCCAGTCTACCTATTGCAGTCCTTTGGATAATATTTGTCTTGGATTTAAAAGGTTAAATTTGTTTAATGATGTCTTATAGGAAAGGCTCACTTGTAATATTATATATAATAAATCATCCTCCCTAGACTACATTAAAAACTAGTTTATTGAAGAATTAATGAATTTATATATCAATAATATGTGTTACTCCATCCTTCCTTAAAATCAGATGGATTTTTGAACATCACGTCTAATTCTAGTTGGATGGTGAACAAACTATCCACCTGGAACTTCTGGTTGTCCAACTAGATTGGTGCTCCTCTTATCACTATGGTATCTATTATTAGTTTCTTCAACACTCAAATAATACCATTAATGATATAATGAACTACCAAAACACTATCTTACCTAGAATTATTAAGAAGTTCATTGAAAACTATCTCTTTTTACCATTATTGAGTTTTTTGGGAACCAACTCATAATGGAAGGATAGACTCTAAAAATTATTTTGAACATCATTTTAACACCTCAGATTAAAATTTGAGTTGGCTAATTTTTTTAACAAATTATATCTTAACCCATATATATTCACTCTTATTTTGGGTACTGGCCGCAAAAGAGTCCCAACTGACAGTTTCCTTAATTAATTTGGTATAGAAATTTTCTCTAAATGTTGTTTTGGATATCAACATCTGGAAGACAATAATCTCATATTTCTATCTTATGATATGGCCACCGCCCATTGGAATCATGTCATTTATGTTTTTGAGTTCATATGGTTTATTTATGTTTCTATCAACTCTAAACATCAGCGTTGTGTGGATATGATTGCCTCTCAACAAATCAAGATTCACTATATAATAGTTTTAGGTGAGAATCTCCATGTAATCTTGTATGATAGTAATGCTTAGATACATTTAAATTACTCATTTTGTTTCAATGTAAGTATAATGAAATTACTAATTCCCATTCAGGAAGACACCTCAATTCAGAAGGATCATTGTAGCAATACTAATAGAGACCTTGGGATTCTCCGGAAGCTTGGGGTGTAGGGCGTTTATCCCCAGCCTAGATTCACTTTTCATGATTTCTGTATAGCGTCACTTCATGAATGAGTTAAAATTAATGTTTATTGTTATTATAAATGCATCCTGAGACCCACGAGATGTGGTTATATTTATAAAAACCACTATGGTGGGACTCTAGGTTTCTTCTATGGAATATATGGGGTCATCTCAACCCTGGATGTTAAAATTAGTAGTGTCATTCAGACTATCTCTTTTGAAAAGTATCATGGATATAGAAATATTTAGATTAAAAGCAATTTGAAGACAATTTTTCAAGCCATTTAGAATGGAATGGTTCACCTTGGATGGACACTTACTTCACATTGGATGGACTGTTTGCTTTCACTCATGGATACTAGCTATATTGTCACCCACACCTATTATGAAGTGAACACCATAGAAAATGGCCTTGATAATATCGGAGACAACCCTCGTATTATCATGTAGAATGAACTCCCATATAATATACTTTCTCTTTATGCGAGGGATTGAAAAAAAATCCTATATTTCAAAATTATGTTATTTTGTCCTTTATTACAATTTGTGTTTTGTTCCTTGACCAGAACACTACCATAGAAAATATTATAGGAAAATTATAAGGTAATTATCACATAAAAATATTATCGATATTATCTTAGTATAATTTAAAATATAAATAGAGGACAACGAAAATAGTTATCAAATGATAATTTAGAGGTTATAAAAGGATAATTATCAACATTATAAATCTATGTGAGATTATTAAGCATAATTACTAAAATTTTTAATCGATAGTCCTTAGATTATCAATGAATACATTATAAAATAAAAATTATCTAAAAAATTTATAGATGGATAAATTATATTAAATTATCAGAATATAACTTTAAAAGATAATGTTTTGGAAATTAGTTAAAGATAATTATAAAAGAGAATTTAGGATAAAATTATCTGGAATAATTATAAAAGGTTCATTTATAATTAATTATCAATATATAATTATGAATGGAATATTTATGATAAATTATCAAAATAGAATCATCGAAGGATAATCTATGACAAACTATCAAAATATAATTATAAAGAGTATAATTTATGAGAACATATCAAAAATTATTATGAAAGGATAATATATAATAAATTATTAAAAGATAATTATAAATGGTTTATATATTATAAATTATCAAATGATAGTTATAAGAGGATAATTTATTTGAAATTATAAATGTATAATTATAAAAATTGTTTTTAATGATAAATAATTCATTGATATGTATAAATAAAAACATTATAATAAATTATCCATATATAAATAAATTATGAGAGATTATGAAAAAAATTATTCTCGAGGAGAATATTACAAATGGAATCTTTGAAATAGAATGATAATTTTGAAATTATCCCGGAGATAGAATTTATCATCATGTCTGATTTTATTCCTTTTGAAGTAAAATAATTGGTGTTTATTCTAGAATCCCTTGATGAACCAAAAGATTTGTAGTGTAAAAATTTATGATAATATGATCATGAGAATTTTTTCATTATTGTTGAGACTTCCTCTCCATATATCGAACATCACTAAGTGGTTTTTCCTTATCAATGAATTCAATGTCTTTTTAGTTAGTAACATCTATTCCATTTTGGGATTTGATACTCATTTTTAAAAAATATGATTATATACTGGATTTTATTATTACTCTGCAGGATTATGATTTCATTCCAGGGTCTGTGGGTGTTTCCAATATAACCATCTATTACACTTGTTTTGAAGAGAAATTTTATAGATTATTATTCATGTTCGATGATAAACACATGTAGTGTATGTGCTACATTACATAAGATAATGCAACACTTTATCATGTATCCTAACATGTTATGTTTTATTTTATCATATCATTCTTGGGGAAGAAGTTAGGTGGACCACATTAATTTTTTTTCCATAGAGAGTGGTTGTGCATGATTTTCTATGATAACGATGAAATACCAATTTACATGTTAGGGATATAATGATACCTTATGAATTTTTTGTTATGTACTTGATAACTAGAGGATTCTGATGGTTATGTTCATAAGGCCTAGTGGAAGTCAAGCGTCTCTCAATACCTAAGGAAAGATGATATATTAAATTCCTTGACACATTGTGATGCTCAGTTTCGGGATCCCATGATGCCGAGTAGCACGATTCATTGGACCTGTGGTTAATCCTTAATTCCTCTAACACTTTTCTTAACCTTCTTACATGGTGATGAAGTAGGTATACTCAGGGGTATGGGCAGGGATTGTTAGAAAAGACCATTTGAATTTGTATTTTTTGTTTATGATGGTTACACACTTTTCATTGATATAGAATACGCATGTATACATATGAACATAAGGTTAATGACTCATTTTTAGTGACATAATAAGTCTTATAATCACACCCTAATCATGAATTTTGGTGTGATATTAGATTTCATAAGTGATATGATGAAGGGAAATAGTCATAAGGAAGACTATTGATATAAGGATCATGAAACTTGTGGCAGGAAAGGATTGAAACTGTATGGACCTATAGTTTAAGATTAAGTTTTTACCTTCTTTATTTATCCGGATTTCAATTTTTAAAGATTTTTTATTAGTATGGAAGGTATTCCATTTCTATATTTCCACATGTTTACTTTGATTATTATTATTTGTTGAATATTTTCAATCATATTACATGATACTGAGGATAAAGCCTCCCAAATAGAATACATATTCCCTCACTACTTATTAGAATCCTCATACATATGGGGCGACACACATGAAGTCATGTTACCTTATTACTTAGATCTGATGTTTCATGTTGGGATATTAGAAAATATTATCAGTGGATCAGTATTATCTAATTTATTTTTTCTCATTCTGTTGTTTGGGATAGAGTGGACAAAAGATATTGAATTAGGTATCCAAAATCTGAACTATGTCTGATGTTGTCAACCATTGTATAGTGGACCTTCCAGTTTTCATAAATGTAAAATTACAATTTTTATTTTACTGTTGAAGAAATAAAAATTTGGTGAGGTACATGACATTGATTTAAAATATTGGATATTTGATGTGCATTCATTCATCATGACTTGGTATGCAGGTTCACATGACATTTATATATATATGTATAGATACACACACACACACACATGCTGGCATAGTGTATGATATTTTGTTGATTGAATTCCTTGATTTATGCTATATGCTTATGATAGTCTATTTCTGTGATATATATGGTTTTCATTATATTGTGATATATGTTTATTGTAATTGATCTTTTGAAATGTGAATGTTTTTTTGTTAAAATAAATATGATGACTTTGACAAACAATCCGATATGGAAACAAGGGTTCTTTCTTTGAGGGGTATTGCATTGGTTAAGTGTAGACTCCAAGTAAAATACAATATGATACCATATAATGGTTAATAAAATCATTATGTGATTCCATAGACTAATTTTGGCTTATGATAATTACTATGTACCTCTCCCGATTTGGTTCATTCATGATAAAAGGGAATTTTCTACATCCTAACCTTATGGTACTACTTGGGATGATGGAAAAAATACATATTAAAGGTAGTGTGTTTCATCATTTCAATATGGATTGTAGGAGAATGTTGTTGATATACCTATGTCTCATAATTTATGGTTTCAGTAGTAGGCCCACTATAATCAGATGTCTTTCTCATATCGTTTATCGTAGGAATAAGAGTTCTGAACTATACTCAAATATATCCTAAAATCAACTACAACATTCTTCATCCTTATGGGGAACTAGATTCCATCATTTGTTTTTGTAGGGGGTTGAATGTTTTGTGGCTCACTCACCTATTAGAAACTCTAAATGATAATAATGATTTTCTGAATAGAGCTAATGTCAGTTTGGAATCATATTTCGATACCCTATATCATATTGTTCTAGTTGAGATGAAAGAGATCAAGGTTCATCTAGATGACATAGAGAGTAATGTATTGAAAGAACTATGTAATTAACCATGGGTTCACTTAATATGATTGATATTAATTTGGAATATAGAATTCAACATTATGTCGATTACCAAAAGATAATATAGGTGATGATAGGGAAATGATATCCATTTTCCAGGATCAATGATCTTTTCGATCAGCTAAATGAAGCCTCTTGGTTTTCCATGATTGGTATTTGATTGAATTTTTACCAGTTTTAGGTAAGGGAGGACTAGATTATGGATATAGAATTTAATATATGTTATGTAAAATACAATTACATGGTTAATAAATTTTTTCTAACAAAAAATTGAGTTGTTTTCTTGAACCTCATGAAGAGGTCATTCATCCTTACATGGACTCATTTATCATAGTGATAATCAATTATATCATCATCTACATTCTAACACTAGAGAAACATGCCTGGAACATGGATATAGTTTTGAGTATGAGTAGAAAACACATGATTCACTCCAATATGTAAATGTGTGACTTCTAGATTTGAGAGGTAATATTCCTTGAACATGTGGTATATGAGACTTATAAATTTATAATCATAGAATATGTTAATATAGCCATTTTTGACACATATTTATAATTTTTTCGACATTAAGAGATTTCTATGAGTAGTAGGATACTACCAAAGGTTTATTTAGGACTTATCCTGACTATCATCAACCATGAAAAAACTAATAAATGAGGGGGTGAAGTTATCATGGTCAGATCATTGTAAAGAGGATTCACTTGATCTATGTAAAAGGATTATAATTATCTAGTACTAACTAACCCTAATCATGTGTTTGGTTACGATGTGTATTGTGATTCATCATGGATTTGTTTTAGGGTATTGATGATGCAAAGAGAGACGATATTATCCTATCAATATTGTCAGCAATTAAATCATGGAAGGAACTAACACACATGAAATATATTTGTAATACATGTTCCATGCTTTTATTGTTGTGATATAATATCATTTAGTGACAGATTTATTGTTTACCATGATGATGGGATCCATTTCTAAATCCGGATACAATAGGAACGAAACATGAGATAGGGGCGCGGAGTTATCTTACTACATAAATTTGGACTTTACATCATGTATACACCTATAATGGGTAATTTCATATCAGATAATCTAATCCATAATACATAGGCTGAGTAGGAGCTTGGTCAGAAGCCTTTAGAGGAGTAGTGATGTATTGTGAGATTGTTTCATGACTAGAGGAAAAATTCATCTTAGTATCATGGATCTATAAATTGTTCCACAATAGATATCAAATTCACAATTTTAGATCGTGTAATGACTGGTAAAGAGTTAGACCACGGGTTTCATGTGATGTGGGAACAACCAGTGTGTGGTAACTCATATATTGAATGGTCAATGAATGACTATGATGTGATGTTTGTAGATGTGAGAGTAGAAGTCCATGTCTCTATTTGAGATAAGGTGATGAGTGATTACCATACATCTATATTGTATTAATATCCTATAGGACCAAAATTTATTACAAATTCAAGTAGATATTACGGTGTCTTGGGATGAATAGTGGATCTTCTATTTTACACTCCCAATTCATTACATGACCTAGGGTGAAGTGTGAGAACTAGAATCCTAGACGGGTTTTGTAATAACTCCAAACATAATTATGTATGTGGGAGGAAGTCATAATGGAAATTATGGTGGGTTTATGATGGACCCAATGGAGTCATAATTCAGTCTTTCTAAGTGTCTATCAGCTAATGAAACATTATCAGTTATTACCAATAAGAGAGACTAACTCAGGTAAGGAGTTTAGAAATATTTATGACCTAGTGATATTAATATTTCAAGGATTTACCTTGAGAATTGTTTCATATTAGGACACAGATTTTATGTCATTATTTTTTAAGACTTACAAATCCCTCAGGATTCAGCTGATATTGAACACACCATACCAACCTCATACCAACAGACAATTCAAGTGTGATAAATCCATACTGAATGGAATGATTCAAGATTTTTTTCTCGAATTCGGTGGTTCCGTGGATGATCAAATAACCTTGTTGGAGTTTTTTTATAATTATAGTTATCAGGATTCAATTCAAATTTTTCCAAATTGGGATATTTATGGTAATTTATGACACTCACTGATCGATTGGAATTAGGTGGATGAGTAAAAAAATTCTTACCCTAATGTTGTTCAAGAGACCTTAGAGAGAGTGCAGATAAAATGGAGAGTTTAATCACCTCTTAGTGTACCTATAGAACTTACACAAAATATTTAGAGCTTGATTAAATTTTTGAAGAGTAGGTTTTCTTTAGAGTGATTCCTTATTTGGGACAAATAATTTGGGGGAGAAGGTTAAGAAAACACCTCACTTATTTAGACCTTTTGAGATCAAAAATTGGATATGGTAGGTTATGTATCCTCAAGAACTCCCTTATTATGAATGAGTCTTGTATGATGTGTTTTATGTGTAACGTATTTAGAGGTATATACCTTATCTAGCCCATGATTTTAACTAAGAGGACATTTTGTTGATGAATTATGCAACATAAGAGGATCATATGATGTGGATCGGAATCACATTATCTTTATTCATTAAATATAATCATTTTATTTTATGATTTTAAAATGAAACAAGAGTTTCATTGAGGAAAAATTGTAAAGCCTATGTTTATGCTCCCAAATGAGGAGATAAAAATAATATATAAAAGATAGGGAAATTATTTATCATGATTCTATTATAAACACTCCATTTTATTTCTTTTATTTCCACTACAAAATTCCCTTCAATCCTAGTATTTTTTACCAAAAACATCATTTTACAAAAATATCATGCACATTCAGATTAAATAGTCCAAGTCCCATAATGATATGGATTCCACTCAGAGTACATCAAATACAGAATTGGAATATAATTGCACCATAGATATAATAATACAGAGCTTATTAGACAATGTGGTCCCAATAAAAATTTCTTTATCCTCCACACCAATAAAATTTTCATTCCATAAGATGTGTTGAAACCAATAACCATTAAACCTTAGACATCGCTTACCAAACCACCACTTCATATCTCTCCCAAAACATAGGATCTATAAATGTTCAACTTATTTCCAATGGAAGGAGGTTTCATAAAAAACCCATATCCTTTGAAAATTTTTACCCGTATCCCATTTGTATAAGTTATACTGGGGAAAAACCGCATGAGAGTCATGGATGATTACCCGTCATGAATAGGAGGAACAATATCATGATCAAGAATCCTCACACAAACATAAATTAAAATGAAATAGAATCATCAACCATTTCATAATATGTTCCTTGCCTCCCAAGTCACCCACCACATTGCGTTGATGTCCAGTCAATGAATTTTTCTTCCCCTGTCAACATGGACTACCACATAAAACCAATACTCAATGAAATCCATAAGAGGATCTCAAGTCACTGAATGTATAATGAAGAAGCTCTGAAAAGCCTATAAATTTCTCCCCCTCCACCATTTAAAAATGAAATTCTATATAGATTAAATTCATGATTCCTTAGATAAAATGCAATGTGAGACTGAGGATTTCCCCCTCCTCTGTAAATTATAATCTATTGGAAGTTCATTATTTATAACGCGTCAGAATAAAAAATTTTGTTTTTTGGGATATCATTACAACATATTATGCATTAATAATAATATTGGATGTATTTTTTATGAATCCACATTTGATAATCCTGACTATTGAATCCCCCATTTGATGACTCTGATAGAAAGAACCTATCTGGCTCACCTATCAAAGTGATGACCAAAAGAAAATTCTATCGATCTAGCCTGAGGATTGAGTTGATAATTTTTAAGAACCTAAAAAATTGATAGAGATTAATATAGATATGGAATCCCTAGGAAGAACAATGCCATTCCCACCAAGTAATCATTCCAAAAAAGATATCTCAATGACCCACAACCCGCCAAAAACTATCCTTCTGTATATCCATATAAACCATTATGTAAAATGCAAGCACAAACTTCCCCCTGAGTGATCCAACCACCCACTCAAATACATATCGTACCAATATTTCTTAAATTTAGCCAAAAATGTGTTTTCACCGATGATATACTAAGACATCCTTAATTATTTGCACTACATAGACTCCAACACACTCCCTAAGATGATTCCCCCTCACCTGGGATTCATGATATATTTGACCGCACAACCTAGTGAAATATTCCACCATGATTAATATACCATAAAATATTCTTCATAATTATTGCATCTTAGTTACTGATTTCATTAAGGGAGTTGATAACAAAATAAGTTTCCTCGTTAATATATGTGAAAGAAGTTTTAACAAGAGAAATCCGTCCTCCAATGTATACAGACAAGATATTCCAATTAAAAATCTATCCAGTGATACGAGTAATAATAAATTTGAATAAAACATTCCTGATCCTTACTTATTTAAAAGGGTAACCTAGATACTCTATTGGGAGTTTATGTCTTTGAATGTGTATACCTTTTAGGATGGCCTCCACACACCTAGACCATCATTATTTTTGAAATACACACATTGATTTTTCATGGATAATATTATTTACACTTCAAAATATATATTCGACTATAATATCAATAAAATCCATAATTTATTAGTTTATATAATTGTTAAAAAATAATAAATCATGAGTAGACATGACATGCAGCAAAATTATGGCACCTGCACTATCTCTGAAAAGAATGATCTTTCCATCACTAATGATACATATCACATTCCTTGAAAGAACATTTTATGATAATATAAAAAGGATATGCATCACATGGTCACTTTTCCTAAGGCCCCTCATATATTTTAAGGACTAAAAACCTTTACCCATAATCGAAATAGGGATATAAAGTGTGGAATAACACCTACAAAAAAATCCACACAACCATTCAAAAATCCAAAATGTCTCATGACCTTCATTAGAAATTCACAATCCATTTGACCATATTCCATTCCAATATCTAACATATTTGTCATTTCTGAAATGAATGATTTGAGATTGATATAATCCTACAATTAATTTGAAATTCCATTCTTCCCATGAATGTTATGTCCTTGAATGAAGCTATGATGCTATTTATGAATGAGTCTTGATAAGGTCATACATAGACTTTTATTCAATAATATAAAAAATATTATATGAAAAATTACATAGAATAATATGTCTATATTTGATGAGTGAATAAGGTTTTTTCACCTTCAGAATTAGAAAAACTGTATAATCACACACCACCCCAGTTAAATGACCCCCTTTGAAGCAATTAAGAACCATATTGATGACCTACTCTTTAATGATGTTCCATTACACCACATAAAAATGAATAATTCCCATCAATCCCTAGTGTAATATCATATCATTAGATTGACACTATATCCTTGACTTCCATATCATTCAATATTGACTCGATAACATCAATAACACTACCCTCAAATATAGTGATAATATTGAGGAGAATGTTTTTAGTGCTAAACTAACTCAGGTTCCTCCCTCCATCAGCATTAAAGGTACCATAATAAAGATACTCAAAATTATCAACTACAAGAACCTATACAAGATCCACCTCCTTATTGTAGGGTCTATTATCTAGTATATGGTTCATTCTCTTTAGAAATTTGATATCTTTAACAAATTCAAAGAAGACGTTTGTATTATGATATCCTTCTTTAATATAATGAATTCATTATATTTTAAATAATCGCATTCAATATATATGATTTTACCATCTAGTGAATGTTGTTTTTGTGATAATGTGGTAAATTCCATATCATTCGAAAACTCTTGGATTTTCACATTGAGTCTATCAATGTCCATATTGATCTCATATTTACATGACGAAACATTTTTTTTGATTCCCAGTCCTACATGTCCATTTTTAACCATTTGATATGACCTGAAATCCTTCCCCAAGTTATTCCTTGTACTATTTTTGAAAAGGATTCATGAACATCTTTCATTAAATTTTCTTCTGTCTCCTTAATAGAAGAAAATATTGAACTATTGTGTATCTTATCACCAATCCTTGGGATCCCTAGAACAGGTAATGATCTGAAATGAATTTCATACGATTCTTGATAGAATAATGTGGAAAGGTTTGGATGTCTTTAATGTTTTCCACATAATATACAAGACTACTCCAAATCCACATGAACCCCTTTTGGTTGTTACACCATGTAAACATGCTTATGAAAAACACTAATTCCAACAACACACATTTTTCATGGAACTCTTTGAAATCATTAATTTCCATGAGTGAAAAAGATACCCCTACCATATTCCCTAATGACTCTGTAATATAGTGGAAGTTTCCCAATTAACAACACATCACTTCCTTGAATAAATCATAAAAGGTACTTCCACAAAATCCCAATGTTTGATGACTCAAACATTGAATAAATGAAATTGATAAAATATCACATCCCTCAATGATAATATTGACTATAATATTTTCAATGAAATCTAAATATAATCAATATTAATTTTATCTATTCATATGATCCCAGTGTGAGAGTTTAATGGGTGGCCATGCATTCCATCTGAGAAACTATAATGCCTAGAAAATGGGGTTAATATATCCTCTTCTAATATGGGTTCATTAATGGATAACATAAAAAATTATATCTAAGAGATTTTGTGGAAAGAGAAACAAATATGTCAATTAATTTGAGACAGTGGACATTCTAAACAATGAATTAATTTATTGATAAATATAACTATTAGTATTGCAGCCAGTGAACAAAATGGTAAGTAAATTTGAATGAGAATATCTAGGGACATCCTCTAGTTTGGCTTGATAAATTTTACCTCCTAGGCTTTGAGTGGGGTAACAATTATGAATAATATAATTTAAAGTTCATATGTATGACATGGACTCATCCATTGTGTCAACCTAAAGGAAAAAAAATGATTAGGCGAGCTAAGAAAAAGCTTCTGGGTAGATGATGAATTTTTCGAACAAATGTCCACTGTAATATGATTTTCTTTAGAAAGATCCATCTTAGTTTTCATAACATCCACTGAATATATGGAAATTTTTTTTAATGAAGCCAAAATATCCCCATGGGGCTCTAAATGGGAGAGATTAAAAAGCCCATCCCCCCCACAAGTCTTCAACTAATTGGAACTCTATGTACTCAGGACCAAAACAACCTTCATCCAGAACACATGAGTCTTAATGGTCCCCTAGGGAAAAATATTTCAAACCCGTTTCCCCATGTGAGTTAACCATCACTAACATAGGAACCATACAACAAGAAAAAGGGGTATTGGGGTCTACATACAAAACACTTCCATCTAGGGGAATCCAATATATCAATGGGAGACCCTCATACAAGACTTGAACATTAACGGAAAAATAAATTATTCAGATATTAGAAGAATATTCATCCCCAACCCACCTCATGACTAAAGGATTCTGAAAAATACACTTACTGATGGACAGTAAAAGGTTGAAAAAATTATACGACACTCAATACCACAGACAACCTTGGTAAAGGATCTACTACCATAATGAGAAGTAATCACTAGCGTGGATGAGAATGCATAATGCTAAAGGAACAAATATGTACTACCACACACATATTACAGCCGATGAAAATATATATAATCTTCTAGTTACGTAATACACACTAATAATATTACCGATTTCAACACCAAAATTTCTAGGAGCAAAGATTTTTTAATAAGAAGACGGTGACCAAAATCTCATAGCCAAAACATTTTCGAACTCAACTCCTTTCCCAGATGAGACCCTTGGAACACCTAGAATAATAGAATATCCCAGAACAAAATCTACAATCATATATGTTAAAATCCTTAATAAAATAAAATTTCTATTATATCTAAACACACAATCTATACTGGGAAATCTATGAAATCAAATCTGGGGGGTCCCACCCCCAATAGAAAACGAAAGCATATAAAAACATGATAGAACTCCACTCTTGACTAAATATAGCCATCGTGGACCAATAATTGTATCCCACACCACTCTATGTTTATATGTGGTGAGATATACTATCATATCACAATTAAAATTGTCCAAGAACTAAGGTGATATCAAAATACCCATAATATTCAGGATACGAAAAGAACCTCATAATGAAAAAGAGCCAAAAATACCATCAATGAATGATAATGAATGTAGACTGAAAGCCTTCCCATATGGAGATGACAAGGGTGATAGACCAAATTGGATATCCATGGACATATTTATTGATGGAGTATGGAGATATTATATTCAACATTACACTAGGGAATCCATTGATGGAATGACAGTTAGGAAGGTAGAACACAATGAAAACGCATGAGAAACATACTTGAAATTTTAAAAATCCTTACTACTCATTCACCACAATTATGTTGTGGGTCATTGGCCAATGGGAGAAGGTGGTTTGATTAATTAAAGGTACTAATAATATATAATTATTGGTAGAATGGGTTGATCTAGAAGGAGACTTTGTAGCATGAGTATGATGTTCAAGAATAGTGGCTGAGTTGGTCGAGCAAGAACTCTAGAGAAACCTCTATGGTATGAGAAGTCAATAGATGGAGGTGGTAATATCCGATAGTTCTAAATATAAACTTGATGATTTATCAATAAAAAATTAAAATTAATTATCAATGACTATATGTAGGATATAATAACTGATAATACTACAATAATTAATAAAGTGTAACTGTAAGTAAATTAAAATGTTAAAATAATATCAAAATTTTGATAATATAATTTTTTGTATCATAAAATGATAATCATAACAATTATAGATCAATTTTCTAAAGATTATCAATGAATAATTATAAAAATTATAAAATTATAATTGTGAGATTATCATATAATAATTTATTAAATTATTAATTGATAGTCACTTAATTATGAAAGGATTGTTTGTGAAATAGAAATTACTAAAATATAATTATAAGAAGATTTTTTTTTAATTCTCAATATATAATTATAAGGGATAAATTATATTATATGATTTAATGATAATTATGAAGGATATCATCGGATTAAATAATTTTTAATAATTCAAAACTAATAATTTATAATAAATTAGCAGAAGAAAATTTTAAAATGATAATTTAGGATAAATTATAAAGATTTAATTATAAAGGATAGTTTATTATGTTTTATCAAAATATAATGATAAAAACGATGAATAGTTACAAATTATCATAAATAATTTTTAATGGAAAATTTATAATAATTTATCAAATGATATCTATAAAATGATAATTTATGATTCATTAATAAAAGATAATTATAAAATGATAATTTTTGAGAAAATATCAAATGATAATTATAAAAAATAGAAAACTTATAAGGAATTTACAATACATAATTAAAAAATTCTATTTTATAAAAACAATTACTTGGATAAATAATTTATGAGAAATTATACAAATATGATTGTTCATTGTGAGAATATTGTGAAAACATGTGTTGACCTAGAATGATAATTAAAAAATTTTCAGGGTTGGAAAATGTATCATTACATATGATATTTTATATATTTTTTAAATAAAATAACTATTTTTTTTTTCTCGAATCCCTTAAAAAACCACAATGTTTGAAATGTTGACATTTACAATAATAAGGTTTTGAAGAGGTGTTATTGACATTTGATATTTTTACTCCAATTATAGTACCACATCGGGTGGTTTCTCCATTCTCCTGACACCGAGGAATTTTATGGTAGGAGTTTCATTATCCTTTTGGGTTTTTATAAATAATTTTCAACATTATGATTATGTGTAAACATATTTGGGGACATTAAATTATTATGATCGCATGTTGGTGTGTTAGAAACCCTAATAACATTATCTTTAACTTGTTATGATGAGTAATTTTGTATAATATTATTCATATATGATTTTGACCCCCTATATTGTGTATGTTTCTTTAAATATATAGATGTGATATGATTTCCATAGTATCATAACATTTTATGTTTTATTTTCTAGTATTGTTCTTAGATCCAATAGTAAGTGGACCATTGGGAAATGTTTATCCCTTATATGGGGAGTGTGAACTATTTGCAATGATGACGATGTGAGAACTATGCATATGGTATGGATATGAAAATTACTCATGGAATATCTATGATGTACTTGATGATTAGATGATTACAAGGGGTATGTTCTCGATGACTGGAATATGTTGAATTGTTGTCAATACCTAGGAAACTCCAAGAACATGAATTCCATGATGTGATGTTTTACCGATTTGAATGATCACAAGATGCTGATAAGCAAGACTTATTAGCCACATGGATAATCTTTGACTCTTATATTGATTTTTATCCAACATACATAGATCTGAAAGAGGTATGGCCGAGGATCTATATAGGTTTTGTTAGAGAAAGATCAATTTGTTTTTGTTTGTATTATAATTATTGATATGTATATATCATTATTATGGATTACAATTTTGTACTAGAGCACATCAGGATAAGGACTAATTGGTTTCGTCCTATTGGGTCTTTTACTCACATCATACTCAAGGATTTTGGTGTTCGTGTAGATTTCAAAAGAGGTCCATTAAAGGGAAAGGGACATGTTGATGAATTTTGCGATGAGTTCTATGGAGCATAGGGTGTTCTAGGATGGACACTGGAAGGACACTTATTTTTTCAATATTTTTTAATCTTATTTATTTACCCATCCTCGGGTTGCCACATTGGGAGATTATTTATTTGAAGTAAAGGTATTATATTCTTGTATTTCCTCATGTTTTCTCTAATTATTTATTAAACACTTTATTATTGATCATTAAACCTATGAAATGATACTTAGGGTATAGTCTCCCCACTGAGGGAAATAGATCCTCATATCTAGAAGGAAGACTATTTCATATGGGGTGGTATGCATTATGTCATGTGACATCCTGGATCATATCCAATGGTTTGGTTTCTGATGTTACTATTACATTACAAATAATGACTTGGATCCATGCCAACCCAGTCAGAAAAATTATTAATGAAAAGTCCACATAAAATTAACTATTATTATGGGTTTTACAAAGACAAGGGATTATGATTTTTCATATATATACATCCACCATTACTACACAATTTTAGGGGGTCTTAAAGGACAAAATTGATCTCATTTATATGATCTCCCACTTCAAAAAATTATCGGCCACATGATTATCTTACCTTTAGGCATGTGATCCAATCAGATCAAAATTCCTAACATGTTTGATATAATCAATCCAATGATGTAGGATCATCCAAGTATAATCCTTGGTTTCTTCTACCAAACTCCTTAAAAGCGAGTTTAGAGTAAAATTTAATTCATAATGAGTTCTCATTACACATAAATCAATGTTTTAAAAAACTTATCATATACTACAATTCATATTAATAAGCAATTCCAATGCTCTTGTAATGATAAATAAATCATTTGACAAAACCATAGTTGGTGAGAAGAACACAACCCCAACCCGAGGGCCCCCGAAAACGAGAGGCCATGCCATCAACATTAGAATTAATCCTTGGATTGATTGGGAGAATCCATAGAATGTATTTAATAAAATGGGGTTTTCATAGTTTGGATAAGAGACCAACCATTCTTAGAATATTCATATCGTTAATGATGTTGTTCATTACTCACATTTACATATTGGAGGAATCATGTATCTTTCTACAAATAAAAATTTGTTAATCATTTATGAATGTTGTCTGATTACCAGAAATACTATCATTTCATGAATTTTACACCAAATTTATAAATAATGATTTTAAAGATAGAAGTATATTTCAAATCTATTAACTCTGCCCAGTTCTACAGAGCACCACCATGAGTTTTTCAATCGGTAGATCTATGAATATATGAACATCGAACAAATTTAAAACATAAATCTAGTGACTGTATAAAATTAATTCCCATAAAAAGATGTTGTATATCATTTTCATCCCTCAATCATAAATGAAATGATTACATAATGGGTTATCCATCCACATTTAATTGGTAATGTGTGGGAATTATCTTTTTCAATATCATCAAAAGAAGAAAAAATCATGAATGGTGTATAATGTGTACCTTAAACATTAACAACCATGGTAGCGGTATATTAAAACCCTCATATTGAATATTGTAGTAATCATTGGAATTGAACATACCAATTCTTCTAGGCTTTTAGATCCATAAATACATGATCATGAAAGAATAATTTTTTGATTTACATACTAATTTTAATAGTTATAATATTATCATGTTTAATGAAATGCATCAAAAGATATGAAATTGAAATATTTTCTATATCCATAAATAAACTGATAAATACTTTATGTGGGTTTTATAACCATAAAATACTCCAATAGTTGATATTATATGTCTTGATCATAATCCATTTTACGTTTTTCATGATTTCAAAAAAATAATTCATGATTGAGTCTCAAAAAGACAACGAAAGGTTGTATTGGTAACCTACCATCATCCTTTATTCGAAATGGATGGATAATAATTCACAAGAACAGTCATTGGTATTCATAATATTTTATGTTATTTTCTTAATAAGAGTGTCATTATGAATCATCATATCATTAATTCTAAATTACCTTATTTCAAAAGTCTTTATGCAATCATTCCAACTACCATAATAATCTTCATCTCAGGAAATTACTAGATCCGTATGAATTTCCTTGTCATACATTCTATTTTATTGATGAGACATCTCATACACCTGTATGTTGAGGTGTAAAAAATAGATGTAATCACTGTCTTAAAAAGCCATTCCCTTCAAGCAAGTGAAATGGATTTCCCTTTCTATCAAGACAACAGATTGATAATTCAAAAACAGATATTTTCAATGTATTTACTCCTCAAATTTCACCAAAATAAGGTCTCCCCAATATAATTAAATGTGGTGGACCCTTTTTCATATCCAAGGATCTTAGTGATCCAGTAATTCATTCCAATCTTATTTCCATCCCAAAAAAACAAGGGATGATTTGTTCTAACTGATGTCCTTCCCTAAAACTTCCTCATAATATGAGAACACATCATTAATTGAATATATAGTCTTGTTTGAATCCAAAGAAAAGATAAAAATTTAATTTATATAAAATATATCTGATGGGGTGAATATATTTCTTCCATCCGTGATACATATATAAATTCCATGATGTATATTATCATCCACACATCTGCTAATATAACACTCAATAAATGAAAAATAGAATCCCTGAGATCATATCACCCTATTTAACATGTATAGTGTATGGAAATAAATCCCTTATTGATCCCTTTATAAGTATGGAACTACACGAAATGGGGATTTCATTTTAGTTTTCCAAAACTCTGATAAAAAATTAAAAACTACATTGTCATCAGTTATTTAAATCGACTACTAAATTTGATATTTTTTAGTTTTCCAAATTAAATCAATTTTATTTTTAGAGGCCGTTTATGAAAATCTCCCCCGTATAATGGTGGTAATTATAAAACCTCCAAATATTTAATGATAAAAAATTTATTTATTATTGATCATAATTATTTATTATTTATAATAATTTGTTTCTTTATTATTTTAAGATTTCTTTGATTAGAATGTTTTAATTATTAATTAATATTCATCTAAAACATAAATGAATTCTTTTATAATACGTAAATCATAAATTGGTACAAAATGAAGAAATCTTTTGATATAGTGGTCCATTATAGCTCTCCTAACAATCAAAACAAATCATATGGAATTAAATAAAACCAAATTTGAAAACCATTTTCTAATCATTTATAATATAAAGTAATTATAATTTTAAAAATAGATAGAAATCAATCATGAACATCAAACGTACATAAAATTTGATGTGGGTGTCCTTATTGGTTCTAAAACATATCAAATCGATGCTTGCAATGAGATTAACACCCTAGGGACTTGGGGAATACCCAATGGCATATTTAGGGAAGAAATTCCTAGAAGCCCACCAAAAATGAGTTTTTAGATGGGGTGCCTTTTTTTTAACATATGTAGGACCTTCAACATCATTTAATGGGTATATATTGTTTTTTTTGTGCGAAATGAATTTATTCTTAGGGATTACCTTCATATAGATCTTATGGTTTCGATGTTTAATCATTTATGATAGTAATTTTATTTATAATTCAATATATGCAGATCTTGTAATGTTTCTTAAAAATAAATTTCTTTTATAAATACATATTTATATTGAACTATATTTTTAAACATAAAAACCATATGAATTTTTTTATTCATTACATTTCAAATAAATAATTACCTAATTTATTTAACGAATAAAAATGCATTCATTATTAAATATAAATACTTATACATGTAATGTTTATATACATCTGTATGTATGCAAGTCGATAAAGAAATCTATATTTAATGGTAAATTATAATACTTGTAAATAAATACATATATTGTGTATATACATCATATATTAATTAATTTTATATAAATATATTAGTAACATTAAATATAGTATATAAATGAATTTATATTAAAACGATATTAAAATATATATACACACAGATGTAAATATTGATCATATAAAAATACGAGTTCTTAATTCTAAAAAGTGTTTTATTTATATTTATATTATAGTATATGTAAATAAATATTAATATAGAATATGTTAAATAATATTTATGTTATATATATCATACACATTCAATGGGATTTCATCTTCGTTTAAGAGTGTCTTATATTCTTTTTATATTGTTTATGATTTTATTCCATTGATTTTCAATCCTATTGAATGGATGAGGTTGCAATTATTGTGTTTTCCCCTCATTTTGTAATTGATTGCAAATTATATATATTTTTTATATGAATTTATAATTATATATATTTGTAAATATTAAAAAATATTTGGGATTATATATTTTTATACCATACATGAGGGTGATTATATATAGCCATACAACATAAATGTGTGTTTATATATATTTAGGTAGATTATTTTATATGCACATATATATTTAAATCAATTTATTATTTATTGATTTTACTATTTTATTGTATATTATATATTATTTATTCACAATTGATTAAATAATTATTAGTTTATTTTTATTGATAAATTACTCTTAAATATCTATTTAATATCTATTTATTATTTATTATTTATTTATTTATAAGTACTACTTAATTGTTTCTTTATTATTTATTTATTTATTCTACATTTCATTCATTTGAAGATTTATTAATTATTTATTGGTTATTAACTATTAATTAGTTATATGATTTATATTTTTTAAAATATTTATTTATTCATCACGTTTTTATTATATATTAATATATTCATTTATATATATATATATTTATGTATATTATTTATGTCTTTATTTAATTATTATATATATTTATATATTTTTTATATATTATTTATTTATTATTTTGCTATTAGTAATTTATTTTTTATTATAATTTTATTATCTAATTATATATATATATATTATTTCTGTGTTTATAATTTATATTTTATTTATTATAAATAATATATCTTCTATTTATAATTTTTTTATAATTTATTTTATTATTTATATATTTTTATTATTATTCATTTATTACTTAGAATATATATTATCTATTAATTGAATATTTAGTTATTGAATATTTATTTAATTGTTGGATATTTATTTATTATTTATTATTTATTATTTATTTAATAGTTTTTACTATATATATTTTTATTTAACAGTTATTATCAAATTATTATTTATTATTTATTATTCATTTAATGTTTTTTATTATTTAGTATTTACTATAATTTTTTAATTTTATAAGTTATTATTTATTATGACTTATTATTATTTTTATTTATTGATTATATTTATATTATTTATATATTATGTATTTAATAATTTTTGATAAACTTTTTTTATTTATCTATGTTTGTTATTTATTTATTTATTACTTCGTTATTTTGTATTCCTTTTTTATTATTATTTAATATCATTAATTTTTGTTATCTTTTTATATATTAGTATATTACATACTGTTTACTCATAACATGAAGAGCATGCTAGATTTATAATGTCATTGCAGTATATACATAAGTTAAGTGGATTAAATATCTCCCATAATATATGTATGCCAGATTTATGCATGACATGCATGCATGCATGGTTGGATAAATAAATAAGTAAATTATAATAATTAGTAAATAATAATAAATCAATGAACAATAAATATACAAACAAAGAATAATAATAAATCAATAATAAATTAAAAATTAAAAATAATAATTAAAAATAATAATTAATAATAAATAATAGTAATAAAATGTTAATTATTACATAAATAAAAAAATAAAAAAAACAAAATACAGATTCCAAAAAAACCGCTAAATAAAAAACCACTGCAAAAAACACTTCATGAAATGATTCCTAAAATGAAAATACACAATGGTTTTAGAACGAGTCATGCATCATTTAGCAGTGATAAAATCCACAACTAAATAAAAAAAAGGTATCGGCAAACACCTTTTTTATAGTGGGGACAACCTTGGAAATGTATGGATGGTGCATATAATTCTAATGAAAATCATCTAAAAACCACTATTTCATGGGATCACAAAGAGAAATATCCTCTTCACAGTATCAAGAACGTTTGAGATGTTAATATTGAGTACAATTTTCCTTCACTTCATATTTCTCTTCCTCAGATTAATGCTATGTGAGGCCATGAAAAGGACTTTTTGTATCCTTCTTCTTGGCAGAATCCCAAATTTATTGAAAGTGATGTTCTCTTTCGAAATTCCTCTATTATGGTCCTCATGATTTTCTACTAATATTTTTTATAGTATTACCAAAAGATTTTGGCCTGAAATAATTCATGTCAATCAGACCATATTCTTTAGAAATCTGGGCAGTGAAGTGTGAGTAGACTCCTTAGGGCATAAAAGAACAAGTTAAAAAGTCTCTAACTACATTGGTAACTTCATCATGGAAAATATAACAATAAAACACAAATAAAATGTGTTTAAATCCATCCTGACTAGCTGAACATTCCATGTTGAGATAGAACATAGCCATTTTGACTTCATCTTTCATGGGATCTATAATTATTTCATGATTTAGATGTTGCACTATACATGGGGCTATGTTGTTAACCATTTTTTCTACAAACCATCCAATCCATCATCAGATTATAAATATTGGATATAATTCACCAGTACATCACAATTTCATTTTCATATATCCATGTATCCCACAATAACCATGAAAAGTTTCCATACTCTAACTCTCTTTTCATTATGCAATAGATGATAAAACAAAATTTTCATGTCCTAATCCTTCAACCATTAAACATTAAAATGACTTCAATCATGAAATTCTTTCAAAATTATAAGGCCATCTAGTTTATAATGAACCTAAATTCTTATTATATATGGGAAATTATACAACTGATTTATCATTTGGTGGTGAGCATGTTTTTCATTAGTATCCTTTTTCAACATCATAATGAAATAATAATTTTATGATACATTACCTTAACTATCCTTTCAAGTGAATTAATTTCATAGAACGTATATGAAGTGTGTTACCAATAGGTTTACATTCAAATGCCAATAAAATGACTTTCCTACATTCGGGAGTGAAACCCACCCATTATTGAATCCATATGGATGGGATGATGACCTTTTAATCAATGTAGGGATCTCCAAAACAATGTGATTGCGATGCAAATGATGTTTTAGGAGTATGAAACCTGATATACCTCTTTATTTTATTCCATTAAATGTGTACATATTATATGTAAATTCATATACCTCAATTGGGACATCAAAATAACGACACTGATTATTATAGGGGGGAAATACTTGGATTCTTTTCTATTGAAGATGGGTCTAATTTTGTTATGGGATCAATATTTTATTAAAATCACCCATTATCATCCATTCATAATTCATGTTTTTAGCTGACTCTCATGATCATTCCATTGTTCTCTTCTTCTGATGTATGATGTTGAAATATAGATAAAGGATATGAAAAATGTACCGCATATGATATTACAATCTACTAAGATACAATGGGTTTTCATGCAATATGACATGATCAGAATTAATTCATGTTTCAAAATCCAAAAAATCTCAATATTGTAATAATGATGATTTTGAGATACATAACTATATCCAAGATAGGCCCACATGAAAGATTTAAAACTCTCGAATATCAATTTTGGATCAATAATCCCAATAACCATGGGTTTGTGGGTCCTCATATAATGTCTAATGTTCTTATTCATTAGAGAATTCCAAATTACATGATAATTACAATAAACTATCTCTATTGTTTGAGGAAATTTCCACTTTTCAAAGGCTCATCTTGTTGTGTAACATTCACATGAGTTACCTCCATTTTTCTTTTACACTATTATCCCCCCTTTGAGTTTTTTCCATTTAAATATCCTCATTCACAACTAGTTACACATAATTATGATCATTAATATATTCATAAATTTATAAAAGTTGATAATTCTTAGTTTCTTCCACCCAGAATACTTTATTCAATGGGGTAATTTTGTTGTGTGATTCTATTTCCTAAGGGATTTGGTCGGTAATTACACTTCTCTTTGAAGTAATGGAGGAGGAGGGTTTTACAAAATTTCTATCCATGTTGTCACTTATATAATTCAACCCATCCTGGTATTTAATCATAGCATTAATTCCTCCCATGTGAGCTATGTCAACTCAAAATGTATGTTAACTGGAATTTTGTCATGTAGAATGTTCCTCTACGCCATACTTGGTATCATTTCAATCCTTACATTAGAGCACTTATCCAATTCACTTACCTGGCATTTTGAATACGATACTTCCATAATATATTGGGGGATCAAATCCATTATTCACGTGAGATATATTTGATTGTGAATCATCATAAAAATTTAGTTATGCTCTCCAAATTATCATTTACCCATGAGAGTGTTGACCATGAATTTTCATTGTAGTTTCACAAGCTTTCATATTGCTAATGATAGAGAATATCATTTTAAATATCCCTTATCTCATCCTCATAGGATGTTGACACTTCTGATGACGGGTAGAGGCCATTATCATTAAAATTCACAATTTTTTCATCAACATTCCTCATGTAAGTTCTAGGTTGGAAGGTTATTTATTCTTATTATATAGTGAATCCAGAAGAGAGATATTTCCCTTCCCCTTCAGCATCATAAAAGTAGCATCATCATGGCCCATAATCTTTCAAGAATTTAATTCCTTATATCCTTTTGATATAAATGGTAAATTCCCAAAAAAATACAGTGCTTCGGAAATTTTGTCTTCCATTTATACAGAATTTCTAGCATTATGCTATAATCCATTATTGTTAGAACCACCACCTCCATAATTGTGATATCCATTAAAACTTCTCCCATTATTCTAGAATAATAATAAAATGTCATGTTTTCTATTTTATTATCCATACATATATGATTTCCAACAACTGATGTAATATCATATAGAATCGGTGGATTCTGGTAAGGTTAATCCACCTTAATGATATGTATCTATATCTTTGCATGAAAATTCATTACAATTTTAGGGTCAAAATTCTCATCACATACATGAATTCTTAAGATACTGGTATTTAGGGAGACTGACCCAAGACACCATTCCCTTATCTAATATTAGTGATAGGAAAAACCCACATGATAGTATCCCCTCCCCATTTTCATCATTATCCAATCCTCAAACACCCATATCTCTATGATCCTACATGAAATATCATTAAATTTTACATATTCTCTCACCTAGAGGAACAATAATTCGAATAATAATAGAATACCTTTATAAATTCAACCATCCTTAAACAACTTATTGATTTGATAAGTCGTGTATTATATAACATTTCATTAAAATCTTCCCACTAAGGGGTCTGCCAAAATCCGAGAAAGGGTGGTTGGATACAGATATGACTACTTTCATGAAATTATTTTTCAATTCCACTATGTGGATATGATAAAACAATTTTATTTTTTTAGAGAAGAAAAATATAATAGTTCATTATTATCAAAATGATCCATCTGTGTTTTACATCCTAAAATTTCATCAAGATTCCTCATCTCAAGTCCTATATGATCATTATGGTTGGGTTCATACAATTACCCCTTTATCCACCATAATGAATCCTACATCCTTATTACTTTGAAAATAGTTTCTTAAATTCACCTAGAAATTGAAATAAATGAGATTAAATTGGAATAAATATGGGTAATAACATTTAATTGGAATAATTTAATATTCTTATTTTATTAATATAAATTTATATTTTTGGTAACAACCAAACTATAATTTCCAAAATAGTGACGTTGTGAGGGATTCACAACTAATTAAATAATTAATATATTAGAGATATTATAAGAATGAGTTATGTATTGCCTTGACTTATATTGTTGGCTCAAATTTAGAGGGTATAAAATCCTTCAATGAGTATCCAGTAGCACATCACCAGGAAATGATTACTAATTGGAAGTGTGATGAGTTCAATATATCTGATTTTAATTAGTTATGATTAGGGATGATACAACATATCATAAAATTTTAATTTAATTGATTAGAATCGACAAAAAATAAAACTTTGTTATTGTATGAATTATGCTTATAATTAAGGATGAACCACTACTCCTGAGTATGACTCACATGATGTATTTTGGTTTTAAAATAAATTTAATTATCTACTATGAAAAATGAACAAAACCAAATAAAACCTACAAAACGTTGAATAAATTAAAATAAATAAAAAATAAGTGAATAAAATGAAAATAATCATTGAAGTAAGAAACCTAGAAAACCCCATTTTAAATAGTTTGTAAACATCTTGTACGTTGAATATAAGAAATTTTAAAATAGTTTTCAACACTTCTTGTAAATTATTTTTAATGTGCTAATAAAATTATTCACCAGGCATAAGGCCCCAAAACATAGAATTATAAATTCCAAAATAAATATTTAAAAATATATTATAGGGTTTTGTATATGAAATATTAAATGAATAATATTTTATGATTTACCATTCAAAACAGAAAAACCCTTATAATATCATGGAAACCCGAGTACTACAATACAATAAACAATAATTCTCCTCTTGAGACTATAAAATAACATCCCAATCAACATTTCATGATGAAATTCACATGGATCAACCCCAAAATACTATAATATTATCTATATAATCATGAAACTATCCACTCATTAAAGAAGTTACTTCCCAATACACATTATTCAATGAACATCTAATAAAAATTAAAAATATAAAATAAAAACTTAAAAAATATCTCAAACCAAATTCCATATAAGGATACAATAATAAATTATTTCATCATAAACAAATCATTCATAGCATAAGACAGAAAATTAATTGTATGCATCTAATTATGATGAAATTAAAACATATCATCTTTAAGAAAAACATAACATAACAAATAAATTACTCATTAAATCAAAAAACATTAATATAATAAAAAATAAAACAGAAATAAAAAATCATTTAATTAAAAATATGCCAACAGAGAGCCACATAGTCCTTGAATTCAACCATACTAACATCAAAAAATTAAATAATACAGATTAATTGATCCTGAAAAGTCATATAAAAAATATGAAATAATTTTTAACATAGAAATAATAAGGACGCAACTCTTTTAAATCAAAATAATTTTTTTATTGTCAAAAAATAATTTAAAATATGAAATTTTAAAAAATTATGTATTTTAAATTTAAAAGTATATTACAAATTTTATCTAATTATTTTGATTATCTCAAAAAGTTTATATAACACTACTATTCTATATGTTACTAATATTTAAATAATTTAGTAACTCTTTATATAACACTTTTAACTCAAAATGTGTCCATTTTTCTCACCCAATGCACAAAAGATATATAATTTTAGATGATGTTTTCAATAAAAATCAACATAATAATATATAATAATTCATCAAAAAGTTACATTTCAGTTATACTACGTGATATTGAATAAAAAAGGATAGTAGACTCATGTCAAAAATTTTCTCATGCAGAAAAAAACCATCATTGTTGTAAATGAATTGGTTGAAAAATTATTTTCTATTTTATTATTTTCCTTTTAAATTTAAATTTAAATTATTTAAATATATATCATTTATATATTTAAAAAATGTTCCTTTGAGTCATTTGATGATAAACAGGTTGACAAAATTAGGCCTGATAATCATTTGAGATATATATCAAATGATTTAATCAATGAAAGAGTCTCCTGATTACCATATAAGTGTTTCATTCCCCTAAGGTATTGGCCCACTTTTGGAACCAATAATAGATCTAGTACCATTCAGCTTCATGGCTAATTTACATGGGTATAATATATCTCTCTAAAGGAATCAGTGTTCAAAAAATTAATCATATACGAGTGTGAAAAAATTAAAAAGAACCATAAGCATTTTTTAAAATATATTATAGTTTTATTTCCATCACATCAATCAGATACCACTATTTGTTATTATATATAAAGATAGTTGATGTAATGACCCAAACCCCAGTAAAATGGAGCTAGTTTATACTTTCTAACATTGGACTAAGATACATGTAATCACATCCTCAAGGAACAAATAATATAGTAGTTTTAGTAGACTAGATTCATACATGATTTCTATATTTCATTAGAAAAATAAAAATACAATTATTATTCACTAATGGTAAAGTAGGCTATACCAACAGTTTATAACTGTTTCTATAGGCTGGAAAACCGTTGGAATAGGGTATACCAACGGTTTTCCAAACCATTGGCCAGTAAGGTGTGGGGAAAGCCTTTTACCAACGGTTTCATTTAAAACGTTGGTATAGGTTCTCGAGAAATCTGGAAAACAATTTACCAACAGTTCAGAACCGTTGGTATAAGTTTTCCCCGATTTCTAGAAAACAATTTACCAACGGTTCAGAACTGTTGGTATAAGTTTTTCCAGATATCTGGAAAACAATTTACCAACAGTTCTGAACCGTTGGTATATGTTTTTCCAGAAATCTGGTAAAATCTTTACCAACGGTTCACAACTGTTGGTAAATTGTTTCCCAGAACTACTGCACAGCAGCACCCAGAAGCCCCCCAGAAGCTACACCTGCATAAAAAAATAGTGTACAACAGCCCTCAGTATACCCTCCACTATAGACCTGTATAAAAAATATCACAAAAGCCACATACAGACTTCAAACAGTATAAAAAACACCTAAAATAGCCCAAAAAACACATGACAACAATCATCCGTTGGTAATTCACATCACCCATAAAATTCTAGTAGGCAGAATAGTTTGATAAATATCTATTAGATTTGAATAAGACATTCAAATTGACTCAAATCCCTTTTTTTGTGATACTAGGTTTGGGTATGTAATGATTTTTGATGGATTTTTCATTGAACATGTATTGTTTATAATATATGGTGAAAAGATATTTTCTTAGGAGTCTCGTCACTTATGACCCCATGAGTGAAACTACCAAACTCATGAAAAAGATTCGTTGATGAGTGTAAATTTCAGTTGTATTCACTTAAAATGATTTCATTTTGAAATAAAAGTGAGACATTGAGTGGTGTCGTCCACACCGCACCTCGGATTGAGGCGTAGTTGACTCGTACACATCACAAATGTCCCATGGATACATGTCCTAAAGTATCAACAGTATCCGAATGCCTTTGGACTATTTTCTGTAAGTCAGTTGTTGTTTTAACTTAAAATGTTTTTCATTTCAAAGAAAAGTGAAACACTTTGAGTGGTTCTGGCCACACCGTGCCTCGGATTGACACGGGGTTGACTCGTACTCGTCACAAATGACCCATGGATCATTGTCCAAAAGTTTCAATTGAATCCGAAAGCGTTTGGTCAGTTTTCCGTATGTCGTTTTTTTTACTTAAAAGCGCATCCATTTTAAACAAAAGAAAGACACTTTGAGAGGTGTCGGCCACACCGCGCCTCGGATTGAGGCGGGTTTGACTCGTACACGTCACAAATGACCAATGAATACATGTCCTAATGTATCAGAAGTATCCAAATGTGTTTGGTCATTTTTCTGTATGTGGTTTTTTTTACTTAAAAGCGCATCCATTTTAATCAAAAGAAAGACACTTTGAGTGGTCCCGGCCACACCGGCCCTCAGATTTAGGAGGGGTTGACTCGTACACGTCACATATGACCCATAGATACATGTCCTAAAGTACCAATAGTATCTGAATTCCTTTGGTCCGTTTTCCGTATGACAGTTGTTGTTTTAACTTAAACCGTTGTCCATTTCAATGAAAAGTGACAAACATTGAGTGGTCCCGGCCACACATGCCCTCGTATTGAGGCGGGGTTGACTCGTACACGTCACATATGACCCATGGATCTTTATCCTAAAGTTTCAACAGAATTCGAATATGTTTGGTTGGTTTTCCGTATGCAAGTTTTTGTTTTCACTTAAAATCATGTCCATTTCAAATAAATGTTAGACACTTTGAGTGGTGTCGGCCACACCGCGCCTCGGATTGAGGTGGGGTTGACTCTTAAACGTCACAAATTACCCATAAATCATTTTCTTAAAGTTTCAACAGAATCTGAAATTGTTTGGTCGGTTTTCCGTATGTCGTTTATTTTACTTAAAAGCACATACATTTTAAACAAAAGAAAGACACTTTGAGTGGTACCGGCCACACCGGCCCTCAGATTGAGGTGGGGTTGACTCGTACACGTCACATATGACCCATGAATCGTTTTCCTACAGTTTCAACAGAATCTGAATGTGTTTGGTTGGTTTTCAGTATGTCAGTTGTTGTTTTAACTTAAACTGGTGTTCATTTCAAAGAAAAGTTAGACACTTTGAGTGGTACCGGTCACACTGCGCTTCGGATAGAGGCGGGGTTGACTCGTACATGTCACATATGACCCATGGATCGTTTTACTAAAGTTTCAACAGAATCCGAATGCGTTTGGTCGGTTTTCCGTATGTCAATTTTTATTTTAACTTAAATTGTTGTCCATTTCAAAGAAAAGTTAGACACTTTGAGTGGTGCTGGCCACACCGCGCCTCAGATTGAGGCGGGGTTGACTCTTACACGTCAAAAATGACCCATGGATCGTTGTCCTAAAGTTTCAACAGAATCCTAATACGTTTGGTCGGTTATCCATATGTGGTTTTTTTACATAAAAGCGCATCTATTTTAAACAAAATAAAGACAGTTTGAGTGGTACCGGCCACACCGGCCCTCGGATTGAGGTGGGTTTGACTCCTACATGTCAAAAATGACCCATGGATACATTTCCTAAATTATCAACAGTATCCAAATGCCATTGGTGCGTTTACAGTATGTCAGTTGTTGTTTTAACTTAAACAGTTGTCCATTTCAAAGAAAAGTGACACACTTTGAGTGGCCCTGGCCACACCGGCCCTCAGATTGAGGAGGGGTTGACTCTTATACGTCACATATGACCCATGGATACATTTACTAAATTATAAATAGTATCCAAATGCCTTTGTTCCGTTTTCCGTATGTCAGTTGTTGTTTTAACTTAAACTTTTGTCCATTTAAAAGAAAAGTGACACACTTTGAGTGGTCCCAACTACACTGGCCCTCGGATTGAGGCGGGGTTGACTCATACACGTCACATATGACCCATGGATAGTTTTCCTAAAGTTTCAACATAATCCGAATGCGTTTGGTTGGTTTTCCGTATGTCAGTTGTTGTTTTAACTTAAATCGTTGTCCATTTCAAAGAAAAGTGACAAACTTTGAGTGGTCCTGGCCACACCGGCCCTCGGATTGTGGTGGGGTTGACTCGTACATGTCAAAAATGACCCATGGATCGTTTTCCTACAGTTCCATCAGAATCCGAATGCGTTTGGTCGGTTTTCCGTATGTCAGTTGATGTTTTAACTTAAATTGTTGTCCATGTTAAAGAAAAGTTAGACACTTTGAGTGGTGTCGGCCACACCGCGCCTCGGATTGAGGCGGGGTTGACTCGTACACGTCACAAATGACATATGGATACATGTCCTAAAGTATCAACAATATCTGAGTGCGTTTGGTCAGTTTTTCGTATGTGGTTTTTTTACTTAAAAGCGCATCCATTTTAAACAAAAGAAAGACACTTTGAGTGATCCCAGCCACACCGGCCCTCAGATTGCGGCGGGGTTGACTCATACACGTCACATATGACCCATGGATACATTTCCTAAAGTATCAACAGTATCCGAATGCCTTTGTTCAGCTTTCCGTATGCCAGTTTTTGTTTTCTCTTAAAATCATTTCCATTCCAAATAAAAGTTAGACACTTTGAGTGGTGCCGGTCACACCACTCCTCGGATTGAGGCAGGGTTGGCTCCTACATGCCACAAATGACCCATGGATACATGTCCTAAAGTATCAACAATATCTGAATGTGTTTTGTCCGTTTTCTTTATGTGGTTTTTTTACTTAAAAGCACATCCATTTTTAACAAAAGAAAGACACTTTGAGTGGTACCGGCCACACCAGACCTCGGATTGAGGCGGGGTTGACTCGTACACATCACATATGACCCATGGTTCGTTGTCCTATAGTTCAAATAGAATCCAAATGCGTTTGGTCTGTATTCCGTATGCCAGTTGTTGTTTTCACTAAAAATCCTGTCCATTTCAAATAAATGTTAGTGGTGTCGGCCACTATTTCAAAGAACATTTTCCATATCATCTTCCACATGCATAAACATGAAATACATGGATAACTAAGAAAGATACGTAGAAAAAATATAAAAATGAGCATCATAGTACCAAGGAATACTAAATGTCTATGTAGTAGACTAATCATACAATACGAATCAAGTACAAAAAACAGAATCGGAATGCAACGTCCCTATGAAGCAGAGGAAAACCCCAAAGTGGAAAACCATGTTCAAAAATAAAGAGTTATACAGAATTCAAAAATGTAATGGATCCATCTGCCTCTGATCACCATCACCATCACTACTATCATCATCAGCCTGATCCTCACCGCCATCTCTGTCCTCGTCGTCGTCCTCATCCTCGGCATCATCCTCGCCCTCGGCCCCATCCTCGCCCTCGACCCCATCCTCGCCCTCTTCCACATCCTCATCATCGCCCTCTTCCTCTTCAGCATCCTCATCATCACCAGGAACGTAATCATATCGATCACCACTGGAGTTGCCACCTGGTGCATTGGATGATGCACCCATCGACGACATAAATGTCTGACAAGCCGCACTAGCCTCTGGTGGAAGTGATGAAGATAAAGCTCTCATCAGTTTCATAAATTCTCTGTCTCTTGTTTGAACTTGTACTTCCAACTCTGTTACCCTTTTATCAGACTGTCTTGCATGCTCCTTGACCGGTTCCAACTCGGTGGTACTAGAGTGGATACCTGGAGACGACCAATACCTCGTCGGGACTATATTCTTACCAGGTCGGCAGCGTACTCGACCAGAGTGCTCATCTCCCAAAACCTGATATAAATGATCATGTGGCCCAAAATTATCAGGCTCCTGGGCATCAAGAGCCTCTAAAGCATCCTGTAAAAAATATTATTAGATTATTAAATTTCAAATTAGATATCAAACTTTGAAATAAACAAATTAAAACTTACAATCTTCTCTTGGGTCGGTTCATTTACCACAGTTCCATCTTTTTTTCTTCTACTCGAGAAAAACAATTTTGCTTGAGGGATACATCCTTCAATATTCATTTTGTGCTTTTGTAATGACATTGAAAAAATATAAAGTGAAAGTATAATCATATATTCATTATTCAATAAATCACATAATTTAAGTAGGATCCAATAAAAAAGGAAGTCCTAAAGAAAAATTAGAAACAACTATATCATACCTGATGCCTATCATGATCTGACATTGTTGTGCGCCCAAAAGTGTGGAGGTATTTCTTTGAATCAATGATTTTTTTTCAGAATATTCCTAAATAATGATTAATTATTAATAAGATTATATTAACGCAAAATATGAAAACTCTCATTTAAATAACTCAAATGAGATTAATACCTTAAATTTGGCAGTCACCCAATGGGTAATCATTTGGCGATATTGCTCTATCGGGATGTCATCCACGATAGGTAATGTCTCTAACTCCATGCCCACTCTATCACACCAGCCAACATACAGCTCATGCTTATAAGCTCTCCAATGCTCTCTTAGCTCTTTTAAACGCGCTGGTCGTGCACCTTTGCCATCAGGGAAGTTAAACCGAAGCTGAAACCAAATTGATTAGTTCATTTAAATACAAAAATATACTACATTAAATCCAATAGATTTTTTACCCATATTTGTGCCCATGCGTTATCCTTGACTTCGGGTGGCAGATGTCTCCAAGAGAGAGGGCTGACCAGAATGATATCGGAGTATTTGGCTAGCGTCGCCAATAAACCCCGACATTGCTACCCAGATTTCTAAATCATTTGTCTATCAACATTGTATTCTACCATCAACTGTGTCTAGAGGTTCCATACCGCACACAAGTGAGTACGTCCCCTCCCCCGCCCCCTATCTGTAGATGAATCTGTTATTAAAGAAAAATAATATCAATACAAGTTATAATAAAAATAAATTTTGGTATAAAAATTTGATAGAGTTATATAAATATACATGTGGTAGTCGGATCAATGGGTGCAGAAGCTGAAGGAATATCCTGTACAGGTGGAGTGTCCCTCAGTGTATGCTCCTCAGCCACATACTGTGTCGCAGCAGGAGTCGAAGAAGGTGCAATATAATAACCTGGGGATAATGAACTAGAAGCAAAAGATGATGGCATAGACGTCTGGCCAGCTTGTAGTGTAAACATCGAAAGGTCTAAATATCTCATATGTCTCTGATGACACGCTATGATCGAAATAGGGCGTAGAAGATAAGTCTTTGGTAGTGGATCGTCTAACTCTCGCCCCACAAGCCCTCGTACCACCAACCTCTCTACTGGGAGTAATATTAGGCTCCTCGTCAGATATCTGTCCTCTAGGGCGTGGATCATGAAACAAATATTGAAAGAAAAGTAAACACATGACATTATAAGTTATTGAAATATTTATATTTGAAATAAAATACTCACAACAGGGATGAGTGGAGGAACACCCATCTGTACCATGCGACGATTATTATCTGTCATCTTTTTCCGCCGCCTCTCTACAAAGGGTGTCATTTCCTGCAATGAAAATAAATATGGAAGTAATTAGAAACAGATAACTAATGTGTAACCCAAAAAAAATATAGAAAAACCATTATGATAAAAACAACATAATGAAACAGAAGATTTATGGTGTTATGAAGATAAGTACTAGGATACACAATCTGAATGATGTAGGTGAAACATGTAGGTGATAACACGACTATATGATTCTATATATTTCCCACCACAACTTCGGGTTCACAATCAACTCTGACAATTGAGCTGTTGGAGTCATCATAAGTAATAAACGGATTGCTTCCAATTGTAGTAGAGATAGTGTCAACTTCATCATCACCATCATCAAAAACATGTCTGGGATTTACTTTAATAATTACACCGAATTTAGGATGATGATCATCTTTGACATAAAAAACGTGTTTCACCATTGATGCCAATACATATGGTTCATCGGTGGCAAGAGTGCGAGTCATGTCAATTACTCGAAATCCACAATAATCAATAAAGGTTCCTTGCCTCATCATTGAATCAAACCATTGAAATTTCATCATCGTGACTCGACCATGCGAGTAATAATCCAAAATTATTATTTTCTCCAAGACACCATAATAAGCAACATTTTCAGAACGAGGTCTAGTGTCTGATGAACTGGCATAACAGTCTGTTGTGGCAATTAGCATAACACCATTATGTTGTTTTCTCATGTTTCTTGCTCGTTCAGTGATAACAAATTTTTATCCATTGATCACAAGTGATTTACAAGCACGAACCATGGTATTAGGACCAAAATCCAAAGATCTTATTTCCAAAGAAACAGAGTCTGTAGGCAAACTCGATACCTGAAATATAAACAAATAGTAAATTTAATTAAATATTATTTTTATTTAGTTATTACAGAAATATTTTTACCTTAAATTTCAACCAAGAAGAAAACCATTTGCTATGCAAAGTCTCCTTCTTTCTCGAAGATAAAGAACTATGTTTTCTGTATATCAATTCATTATGTTCCCTGTAGATAAAAATAATAATAGTTTAATAAATATTTAAAATTACAAGAGATAAGATAAGAGTTACATGTATAATTAACTTACTTTATATACTCATCGAACAAATCACAATTGAATAACACTGTGCGATGTGCCATCTCTCGCTCTTCAAGGCTTAATGTTGTCAATGTATATGATACCGGAATTCCTCCTGTCTGAGGAAGTGATGGAAAACTGTGTTCAATTTTCCCATATTGTTCTTCTTCATTTCTCATTGGTCTGTTTATTCTCGTAGTATGATCAGAAAAATACATTGAGCAGAAATCCATACATTCTTGAGCCAAATAACCGTTCACAATAGAACCTTCGGGATAATTCATGTTCCGAACATATGATTTCAATGTGCACATGTTTCTTTCAGTTGGATACATCCAACGGAATGCAACGGGTCCTCCATGAAGTATTTTGGTTGAAAGATGGACAGTCAGATGCAACATGCATGTAAAAAATGATGGAGGAAATATTTTCTCTTACTCACACAAATTAATGGTGTCTCTGCCAACAGTTTTTGCATGAGGGATTTGGACAACCTCTTAGCACAAAGATCTCTAAACAAATAGCACAACCGAATAACTGAGACTCTAACATTATTGGAAAAGAGATGATGGATAGCTATTGGAATCAACTCATGCAAAAGGACGTGATAATCATGAGTCTTCAAAGATTTCAACTTCAACTCTTTTCTGTTGACCCATTTTGATATATTGCATGAATATCCATCATGAACTTTAATAGTCTCTAGCACTTCCAGAAATTTATTTTTTTCAGTAGGAGTCATCACATAAGAAGCAAATGGAACTTTCCATTTATTTTCACTGATACAAACATGATGCAATTCTGGTCTGATCCCCCCATCTACCAAGTCGCGCCGAGATCGTAAATCATCTTTTGTCTTCCCCTTGTCATTTAGAAGAATCGAAAGCAACATTTCACATATATTTTTTTCAATGTGATTTACGTCTAAGCAATGACGTAACAAGTTGGATGACCAATATGAAAACTCAAAGTATATACTCTTCTTCTTCCAATTGTAACAGGTATCATTGGAAACATTTTTCCTCTGTCTAGATTTCATTACACTCTTCCCAAATGAATAACTGAAATCTTTCAATTCATTAAGCACATCAGTTCCAGACATACGCTGAGTTGGATCATCATTCTGCATGGTATTGTCAAATCTTAGACGATTGTTTCTATATGTATGTTTCATTGGAAAGAATCGTCGATGTCCCATAAAACTAAAACTATGATGATATTTCAGTCTTCTCGATCGAGTATTCTTCATAAACACTAGACATGAAAATTTTCCTTTTGTGCTCCATCCAGACATCATTGCATAAGCAGGAAAATCATTGATAGTCCACATAAGTGCAGCACACATCTAAAATATGTCTTTCGAACATGCATCGTATGTGGGCACACCCACATCCCAAAGAAGTTTCAACTCTTTTATTAATGGTTTCATGTATACATCTATATCATTGTCTGGATCAGAAGGGCTAGATATCAGTATACTCAAGGAAGTGTAAGGCTTTTTCATACACAACCAAGGGGGAAGGTTATAAATGTGTATGAAAACCGGCCATGTGTTGTGCGAAGTAAGCATCTGCCCAGATGGATTAAAACCGTCACATGAAAGACCCAGTCTCACATTACGCACGTCGGCTGCAAATTCCGGATATCGAGCATCAAATCTCTGCCATGAAAATCCATCTGCAGGGTGAACCAACTCTTCATTATTCTTTTTTCTCTCGGTGTCATGCCATCGCATTTTTACAGATATTTCATCAGACATGAAAAGCTTCTGTAATCTGGGGATCAATGGAAAGTGCCATATTACTTTTAGTGGCACACGAGATGGTGTTCCATCATCTTTTGGCTTCCATCGGGATGTTCTGCATTTTATACAATCATTTCTTTCAACAGTTTCCTCCCAAAATAAGCTGCAATCATTCGGGCAAGCAAGAATTTTTATTTTTGAGAATCCATGTTCATCAACCAACTTCCATGCCGTATAGTGGTTTGAGGGAATATCTGCATCATCTGGAAGTAAGTCCTTCAAGAAGGTGAGAATATAATCAATTGAAGTATTTGAAATCCCATACATAGTTTTCCCATGAAACAATCGGATTAAAAATTCCAACTTTTTCATTTTATCACATTGCCGATATATTGGAGTCGTCGCAGCATCATTCAATTTTTTCACCATATCAACATCATCATTTTCATTGGACGCATCAATTGTGATTGTATTGAAATCTTGTTGGCTGGACATCCTTTCCTTCTCATGATGTCGAATAAATTGAAACTGATCATATACCAAACTCTCCAATTCAGTCCTATCATTTGGATCATCAACATTTTGAGATTACATTTTCTCTCCATTGTGATACCACACATAATAGTTTGTTTGGAAACCATATTTGGTTATATGATATCTAATTGCTTCACGGCTCAACCAAAGTCTTCCAACATAATTAAACCATGGGAAGTGTATGCGACCACTATCTGAAGCCTTGTCAAATGCAAAATCTAGAAATATGTTCAAATTATTTTGAAAATCGATTGAAATCTGATCAGTTTCGTACATCCAACTTCTATCCATTCGGTAAAAAAATCGCAATAAGTCATTTCAAAGCAATTCAATAATATTAAAGTTTAATCAAAAATTTTTTTACGCAAATGACAATTGTTTACTCTATATAAAAGCATAACTGATACATTACTCTATATGAGAATCATATTAATAACTACAACAAAATACAGTGTATATATGAAAATAAGATATAAAATTTCTAATGCCTATATTCACAGATTGACCAGTAAGATATTGGAAGTGGATCAAGGAATACATAATCCTTAAGGGTCTTGTTGGGAGTATATGAGTTTTATACTTTAACTTCTCCAAGTAGATCAAGATGAGGAGTAGGATGAGGATCATGGGAGTGGCGGGACTGTCCAAGGGGGGTGTGGCGTGTCTAGGGGGTGCGGGGTGTCTAGGGGGTGGTGGGGCCGTTCGGGGGGTCGGAGGTGTCCAGGGGGTGGGGGGGCTGTCTAGGGGGGTCGGGGTGTCGAGGTGGGCGGGCTATCTATGGGGGTGGTCAGGTTTTCCAAGGGGGTCGTGGTGTATAGGTATATTTATATGAAAAGAATACACTGACAATAATCATGCAGCCCTGTCATTAGTCTAAACCCCTAGAACCCATAAAAGAATCTAGTATGAAAATTTACTAAAATATTTAACACCATACGATTGAAAATACAATCTAAATATAGTTTGAGAGGATATAATGGTGTGTGTGAAAAAAATGATATTAAATCAATTTAAATGAATATGGAACAAATGAGGGTTTATAATACACTAAGAATACCTCAAAAAATCCAAAACCACTATAGCACCACCCCCTTGGATAGCCCGCCCACCCCCCTCGACACCCCTTCTCCCTATGGACAGCCCCCACCCCCTTGGATAGCACGCCCACCCCCCTGGACACCCCTACCCCCTGTGGCCAGCCCACCCACCCCCCTTGGACAGCCCGCCCACCCCTCCTTGATAGCCCGACCACCCCCATGGACAGCCCGTCCACCCTTGTGGACAACCCGCCCACCCCCGTACCCCCCTGGACACCCTGTACCCCCCTGGGATAGCCCGACCCACCCTCCCAAATAGCCCACACTCCCCTCCCCTACAACCCCACCACCACCACCCAGACATACCAACCCCCCTGGACACCCCACACACCCCTCCCCCACCAGGACACCCCACCCAGACCCATAGGACAACCCACACCCCCTGGACAGCCCCGCCCACCCCCGTGGACAGCCTTTCCCACCCCCGTGGACAGCCCCGCCCATCCTCGTGGACAACCCACCCACCCCCGTGGACACCCCCTACCCCCTAGACAGCCCAACCACCCCCATGGACAGCCCACCCACCCACCTCGTCACCCCTTTTCCATATGGACAGCCCCCACCCCCTTGGATAGCCCCCCCACCCCCTGGACACCCCTACCCCCAGTGGCCAGCCCACCAACCCCCCTGGAAAGCCCGCCCACCCCTCCTTGACAGCCCAGCCACCCCCGTGGACAGCCCGTCCACCCTTGTAGACAGCCCGCCCACCCCTGTAACCCCTGGACACCCCGTACCCCGGGGATAGCCCCGCCCACCCTCCCAAACAGCCCACACCCCCTCCCCTGCAACCCCACCACCACCACCTAGACATACCAACCCCCCTAGACACCCCACGCACCCCTCCCCCACCAGGACACCCCACCCAGACCCCCAGGACAGCCCACACCCCCTAGACAACCCAACCACCCCCGTGGACAGCCTTTCCCACCCCCGTGGACAGCCCCGCCCACCCCCGTGGACAACCCACCCACCCCCGTGGACGCCCCCTACCCTCTAGACAGCCCAACCACCCCTGTGGACATCCCACCCACCCCCCTCGACTCCCCTTCTCCCTATGGACAGCCCCCACCCCCTTGGATAGTACGCCCACCCCCTGGACACCCCTACCCCATGTGGCCAGCCCACCCACCCCCCTGGACAGCCCGCCCACCCCTCCTTGAAAGCCCGACCACCCCTGTGGATAGCCCGTCCACCCTTGTGGACAGCCCGCCCACCCTCGTACCCCCCTGGACACCACGTACCCCCCTGGATAGCCCCGCCCACCCTCCGAAACAGCCAACACCCCCCTTCCCTGCAACCCCACCACCACCACCTAGACATACCACCCCACCTGGACACCCCACACACCCCTCCCCCACCAGGACACGCCACCCAGACCCCCAGGACAACCCACACCCCCTGGACAGCCCCTCCCACCCCCGTGGACACCCCCTAACCCCTAGACAGCCCAACCACCCCCGTGGACAGCCCACCCACCCCCCTCGACACCCCTTCTCCCTATGGACAGCCCCCACCCCCTTGGATAGCCTGCCCACCCCCTGGACACCCCTACCCCCCGTGGCCAGCCCACCCACCCCCCCTGGACAGCCCACCCACCCCTCCTTGACAGCCCGACCACCCCCGTGGACAGCCCGTCCACCCCTGTGGACAGCCCGCCCACCCCCCGTACCCCCCCTGGACACCCCGTACCCCCCCTGGATAACCCCGCCCACCCTCCCAAACAGCCCACACCCCCTCCCCTGCAACCCCACTACCACCACCTAGACATACCACCCCCCTGGACACCCCACACACCCCTCCCCCACCAGGACACCGCACCCAGACCCCCAGGACAGCCCACACCCCCTAGACAGCCCAACAACCCTCGTGGACAGCCTTTCCCACCCCCGTGGACAGCCCCGCCCACCCCCGTGGACACCGCCTACCCCCACAATCCATTATCCAAAACATATCAAATTGGTTTGAACACAATCCATATTTCCCACAATCGATTATCCATAACATGTAAATGTTCAAGATAGCCTCCCCCAACTCTGATTTACATGTTTTGAACACTCTCCTTCCAAACATAGAACATAAAAACATTAATGAAATCTTCACAAACACAAACAATATCCTATTTAGATATTAATTTCAATAATCAAGTAAACCACCAACACCTGGAAAAAATATATTCATTAAAACAACTACAACAATATGTTTGAGATCAAATTTTACCTATTCGTATGGGGGTGTACCTGTTGGGATGGGGGTGTTGGTGTTCGGTTTCGCGAGAGTAGTGGAGTTGGATGGGTTTCACGAGAGCAGTGGAGCGAATAGATTAGGGATCTGTTCGAATGGGGAGAGGAGATCGCGATCTGGAATTTGGGGAAAACCTTTTCCAACGGTTTATAAAAACTGTTGGCAAAGGCACACATTTCCCAACGGTTCCAGTGAACCGTTGGGAAATGTGTGAGTTTAGCACCCATTTCCCAAAAGTTCCAGTGAACCGTTGGGAAAGGGTCCACCAAAATTCCCTTTGCCAACGGTTTAAATAAACCATTGGCAAAGGCTCACTATACCAACGGTTTAAGTAAACCGTTGGTATACTACCGTTGGGAAAAGACCAAATTCCAGTAGTGATTTGAGAATATTATTATTTAATAAATAATATCATTACATATTATCCAAATAAAAACTCTTGGATTATAGTTATAGGAAACAAAATAAGGGTGAGATAAAATTCTCTATAAGGGTATAGTACCATTGATGCTGTCTGGAATAATTAAGCATTTATTACCAGGGATGTTATATAACAAAAAACACATACCATTTAATTAATTTTAATATCATGATTAGATAATGAATAATCAAAATGGGAAGTTAAATAACTGAACACATATTTCATTTAATAAATAACATGACTATCATTTATGTCATATGGAATAAGATGGTATATAAACAAACACATGTGCCATTTAATCAATAAATTATTATTAAATTCACCCAAACAAAATGATATTTTACAAATTATATTGAAAAAATAAAATAATTATTGATGAAATAAACTCTTAATTATTATACATCAACCTCTGAAATATCAAGATACCTCTACCACTAAGAACATTTTCCAAAAACTGTAAAACTATAGGTAGGAACTCGATTAATTATATCTCAATGAATCTCCACATGAGACTACTAATTCATCATAGTTACAAGAAATTATAGGCCCCATCGATAAATTAATATCTAAGTCATTCATCAAATATTAATGAATTGATTTAATTCATTACCAATATTCATTATTATCAAATATACATATTGATTAATGAATAAATATATATTCAATATTCCCCCAAATAAAAATAAAACATTAAATGTTGAAAACTATATTAATAATTATACATTGTTTAGTAAATAAACATATTCAGGATAAATAATATGGATATTTATGGTAAATTTAATGTTCAAGGATCATAGGAAAATGAATATATTACATGAAAGTTAATGAAAACAATAATGAATCTAGAAAGTGAATTTATACATTCCTTGTAAAAAATTCTGAAAATACATCCCTAAAAATATTAAGGATGGTATTAAAAAATATATCCCCATTTCATTATAATTAAAATAATGTGTTGTTATCATTGATTAATACAATTACCATAGGATAATATTTAAAAATATCCTTCATGATAATATCATTTTCATTTAGAAAATAATCTTTTAAGAATGAAAAGGTCAAATAAAACTATGAAAATTATTTTATTTTGAAAAAAATATTTAATCCTTTATGATATTATTTTATAAATTTGATTTGTATGGATGGATATTAATTTTACTTATGCGTTACACGTTAAGAAAATATTCCTATCAATTTTTTAGTATAATCTAAACGAACCTTGTTTTGAAAATGACATGATGATTGCTTGAAAAAAATCAAAATATATCAAAAGGGGAAAAAAATATTTAATAAATAATTTGGAAATGTTTAAAAAAAAATTTAAAATATTTTTATAAAACATGGGTTTTGGAAGAATACAAAATTCTTTTTGAAGAGTGGAATGATTTTAGATTCTTTGGAATTGAATTTCTTAATTATTTTATGTAAAATATAGCGTAAAAATATTTATATTAATTTAAAATATATTGAATAAAATAAGGATAATAAAATTAAATTTTCATAACTGATAATGATCAAATAAATTCCTTCAACATAAATTCAAAAATAAAACATCATTATTATCCCAAGAGTGTGAAAGAAACGAACAATGATCATAACTTTAATGTGAAAATTCTAATGTAAATCGATATGTGTTTTAAATATAAATACACATAAAATATATAGACATAATATATATTATATTAAAAGACAAATAAAATAATAATAATAAATTATCAATGGAAATGATGAAGTAATACATTACAATAAAAATACATTTACTCATGAAAATATTTACCTAATAGTAACATTGTTATAAAATTACCATTGATGAAATAATTAAAATTAAAACATTATTGGAAAAGAGATGATGGATTGCTATTGGAATCAACTCATGCAAAAGGACGTGATAATCATGAGTCTTCAAAGATTTCAACTTCAACTCTTTTCTGTTGACCCATTTTGATATATTGCATGAATATCCATCATGAACTTTAATAGTCTCTAGCACTTCCAGAAATTTTTTTTTTTCAGTAGGAGTCATCACATAAGAAGCACATGGAACTTTCCATTTATTTTCACTGATACAAACATGATGCAATTCTGGTCTGATCCCCCCATCTACCAAGTCGCGCCGAGATCGTAAATCATCTTTTGTCTTCCCCTTGTCATTTAGAAGAATCGAAAGCAACATTTCACATATATTTTTTTCAATGTGATTTACGTCTAAGCAATGACGTAACAAGTTGGATGACCAATATGAAAACTCAAAGTATATACTCTTCTTCTTCCAATTGTAACAGGTATCATTGGAAACATTTTTCCTCTGTCTAGATTTCATTACACTCTTCCCAAATGAATAACTGAAATCTTTCAATTCATTAAGCACATCAGTTCCAGACATACGCTGAGTTGGATCATCATTCTGCATGGTATTGTCAAATCTTAGACGATTGTTTCTATATGTATGTTTCATTGGAAAGAATCGTCGATGTCCCATAAAACTAAAACTATGATGATATTTCAGTCTTCTCGATCGAGTATTCTTCATAAACACTAGACATGAAAATTTTCCTTTTGTGCTCCATCCAGACATCATTGCATAAGCAGGAAAATCATTGATAGTCCACATAAGTGCAGCACACATCTAAAATATGTCTTTCGAACATGCATCGTATGTGGGCACACCCACATCCCAAAGAAGTTTCAACTCTTTTATTAATGGTTTCATGTATACATCTATATCATTGTCTGGATCAGAAGGGCTAGATATCAGTATACTCAAGAAAGTGTAAGGCTTTTTCATACACAACCAAGGGGGAAGGTTATAAATGTGTATGAAAACCGGCCATGTGTTGTGCGAAGTAAGCATCTGCCCAGATGGATTAAAACCGTCACATGAAAGACCCAGTCTCACATTACGCACGTCGGCTGCAAATTCCGGATATCGAGCATCAAATCTCTGCCATGCAAATCCATCTGCAGGGTGAACCAACTCTTCATTATTCTTTTTTCTCTCGGTGTCATGCCATCGCATTTTTACAGATATTTCATCAGACATGAAAAGCTTCTGTAATCTGGGGATCAATGGAAAGTGCCATATTACTTTTAGTGGCACACGAGATGGTGTTCCATCATCTTTTGACTTCCATCGGGATGTTCTGCATTTTATACAATCATTTCTTTCAATAGTTTCCTCCCAAAATAAGCTGCAATCATTCGGGCAAGCAAGAATTTTTATTTTTGAGAATCCATGTTCATCAACCAACTTCCATGCCGTATAGTGGTTTGAGGGAATATCTGCATCATCTGGAAGTAAGTCCTTCAAGAAGGTGAGAATATAATCAATTGAAGTATTTGAAATCCCATACATAGTTTTCCCATGAAACAATCGGATTAAAAATTCCAACTTTTTCATTTTATCACATTGCCGATATATTGGAGTCGTCGCAGCATCATTCAATTTTTTCACCATATCAACATCATCATTTTCATTGGACGCATCAATTGTGATTGTATTGAAATATTGTTGGCTGGACATCCTTTCCTTCTCATGATGTCGAATAAATTGAAACTGATCATATACCAAACTCTCCAATTCAGTCCTATCATTTGGATCATCAACATTTTGAGATTACATTTTCTCTCCATTGTGATACCACACATAATAGTTTGTTTGGAAACCATATTTGGTTATATGATATCTAATTGCTTCACGGCTCAACCAAAGTCTTCCAACATAATTAAACCATGGGAAGTGTATGCGACCACTATCTGAAGCCTTGTCAAATGCAAAATCTAGAAAGATGTTCAAATTATTTTGAAAATCGATTGAAATATGATCAGTTTCGTACATCCAACTTCTATCCATTCGGTAAAAAAATCGCAATAAGTCATTTCAAAGCAATTCAATAATATTAAAGTTTAATCAAAAATTTTTTTACGCAAATGACAATTGTTTACTCTATATAAAAGCATAACTGATACATTACTCTATATGAGAATCATATTAATAACTACAACAAAATACAGTGTATATATGAAAATAAGATATAAAATTTCTAATGCCTATATTCACAGATTGACCAGTAAGATATTGGAAGTGGATCAAGGAATACATAATCCTTAAGGGTCTTGTTGGGAGTATATGAGTTTTATACTTTAACTTCTCCAAGTAGATCAAGATGAGGAGTAGGATGAGGATCATGGGAGTGGCGGGACTGTCCAAGGGGGGTGTGGCGTGTCTAGGGGGTGCGGGGTGTCTAGGGGGTGGTGGGGCCGTTCGGGGGGTCGGAGGTGTCCAGGGGGTGGGGGGGCTGTCTAGGGGGGTCGGGGTGTCGAGGTGGGCGGGCTATCTATGGGGGTGGTCAGGTTTTCCAAGGGGGTCGTGGTGTATAGGTATATTTATATGAAAAGAATACACTGACAATAATCATGCAGCCCTGTCATTAGTCTAAACCCCTAGAACCCATAAAAGAATCTAGTATGAAAATTTACTAAAATATTTAACACCATACGATTGAAAATACAATCTAAATATAGTTTGAGAGGATATAATTGTGTGTGTGAAAAAAATGATATTAAATCAATTTAAATGAATATGGAACAAATGAGGGTTTATAATACACTAAGAATACCTCAAAAAATCCAAAACCACTATAGCACCACCCCCTTGGATAGCCCGCCCACCCCCCTCGACACCCCTTCTCCCTATGGACAGCCCCCACCCCCTTGGATAGCACGCCCACCCCCCTGGACACCCCTACCCCCTGTGGCCAGCCCACCCACCCCCCTTGGACAGCCCGCCCACCCCTCCTTGATAGCCCGACCACCCCCATGGACAGCCCGTCCACCCTTGTGGACAACCCGCCCACCCCCGTACCCCCCTGGACACCCTGTACCCCCCTGGGATAGCCCGACCCACCCTCCCAAATAGCCCACACTCCCCTCCCCTACAACCCCACCACCACCACCCAGACATACCAACCCCCCTGGACACCCCACACACCCCTCCCCCACCAGGACACCCCACCCAGACCCATAGGACAACCCACACCCCCTGGACAGCCCCGCCCACCCCCGTGGACAGCCTTTCCCACCCCCGTGGACAGCCCCGCCCATCCTCGTGGACAACCCACCCACCCCCGTGGACACCCCCTACCCCCTAGACAGCCCAACCACCCCCATGGACAGCCCACCCACCCACCTCGTCACCCCTTTTCCATATGGACAGCCCCCACCCCCTTGGATAGCCCCCCCACCCCCTGGACACCCCTACCCCCAGTGGCCAGCCCACCAACCCCCCTGGAAAGCCCGCCCACCCCTCCTTGACAGCCCGGCCACCCCCGTGGACAGCCCGTCCACCCTTGTAGACAGCCCGCCCACCCCTGTAACCCCTGGACACCCCGTACCCCGGGGATAGCCCCGCCCACCCTCCCAAACAGCCCACACCCCCTCCCCTGCAACCCCACCACCACCACCTAGACATACCAACCCCCCTAGACACCCCACGCACCCCTCCCCCACCAGGACACCCCACCCAGACCCCCAGGACAGCCCACACCCCCTAGACAACCCAACCACCCCCGTGGACAGCCTTTCCCACCCCCGTGGACAGCCCCGCCCACCCCCGTGGACAACCCACCCACCCCCGTGGACGCCCCCTACCCTCTAGACAGCCCAACCACCCCTGTGGACATCCCACCCACCCCCCTCGACTCCCCTTCTCCCTATGGACAGCCCCCACCCCCTTGGATAGTACGCCCACCCCCTGGACACCCCTACCCCATGTGGCCAGCCCACCCACCCCCCTGGACAGCCCGCCCACCCCTCCTTGAAAGCCCGACCACCCCTGTGGATAGCCCGTCCACCCTTGTGGACAGCCCGCCCACCCTCGTACCCCCCTGGACACCACGTACCCCCCTGGATAGCCCCGCCCACCCTCCCAAACAGCCAACACCCCCCTTCCCTGCAACCCCACCACCACCACCTAGACATACCACCCCACCTGGACACCCCACACACCCCTCCCCCACCAGGACACGCCACCCAGACCCCCAGGACAACCCACACCCCCTGGACAGCCCCTCCCACCCCCGTGGACACCCCCTAACCCCTAGACAGCCCAACCACCCCCGTGGACAGCCCACCCACCCCCCTCGACACCCCTTCTCCCTATGGACAGCCCCCACCCCCTTGGATAGCCTGCCCACCCCCTGGACACCCCTACCCCCCGTGGCCAGCCCACCCACCCCCCCTGGACAGCCCACCCACCCCTCCTTGACAGCCCGACCACCCCCGTGGACAGCCCGTCCACCCCTGTGGACAGCCCGCCCACCCCCCGTACCCCCCCTGGACACCCCGTACCCCCCCTGGATAACCCCGCCCACCCTCCCAAACAGCCCACACCCCCTCCCCTGCAACCCCACTACCACCACCTAGACATACCACCCCCCTGGACACCCCACACACCCCTCCCCCACCAGGACACCGCACCCAGACCCCCAGGACAGCCCACACCCCCTAGACAGCCCAACAACCCTCGTGGACAGCCTTTCCCACCCCCGTGGACAGCCCCGCCCACCCCCGTGGACACCGCCTACCCCCACAATCCATTATCCAAAACATATCAAATTGGTTTGAACACAATCCATATTTCCCACAATCGATTATCCATAACATGTAAATGTTCAAGATAGCCTCCCCCAACTCTGATTTACATGTTTTGAACACTCTCCTTCCAAACATAGAACATAAAAACATTAATGAAATCTTCACAAACACAAACAATATCCTATTTAGATATTAATTTCAATAATCAAGTAAACCACCAACACCTGGAAAAAATATATTCATTAAAACAACTACAACAATATGTTTGAGATCAAATTTTACCTATTCGTATGGGGGTGTACCTGTTGGGATGGGGGTGCTGGTGTTCGGTTTCGCGAGAGCAGTGGAGTTGGATGGGTTTCACGAGAGCAGTGGAGCGAATAGATTAGGGATCTGTTCGAATGGGGAGAGGAGATCGCGATCTGGAATTTGGGGAAAACCTTTTCCAACGGTTTATAAAAACTGTTGGCAAAGGCACACATTTCCCAACGGTTCCAGTGAACCGTTGGGAAATGTGTGAGTTTAGCACCCATTTCCCAAAAGTTCCAGTGAACCGTTGGGAAAGGGTCCACCAAAATTCCCTTTGCCAACGGTTTAAATAAACCATTGGCAAAGGCTCACTATACCAACGGTTTAAGTAAACCGTTGGTATACTACCGTTGGGAAAAGACCAAATTCCAGTAGTGATTTGAGAATATTATTATTTAATAAATAATATCATTACATATTATCCAAATAAAAACTCTTGGATTATAGTTATAGGAAACAAAATAAGGGTGAGATAAAATTCTCTATAAGGGTATAGTACCATTGATGCTGTCTGGAATAATTAAGCATTTATTACCAGGGATGTTATATAACAAAAAACACATACCATTTAATTAATTTTAATATCATGATTAGATAATGAATAATCAAAATGGGAAGTTAAATAACTGAACACATATTTCATTTAATAAATAACATGACTATCATTTATGTCATATGGAATAAGATGGTATATAAACAAACACATGTGCCATTTAATCAATAAATTATTATTAAATTCACCCAAACAAAATGATATTTTACAAATTATATTGAAAAAATAAAATAATTATTGATGAAATAAACTCTTAATTATTATACATCAACCTCTGAAATATCAAGATACCTCTACCACTAAGAACATTTTCCAAAAACTGTAAAACTATAGGTAGGAACTCGATTAATTATATCTCAATGAATCTCCACATGAGACTACTAATTCATCATAGTTACAAGAAATTATAGGCCCCATCGATAAATTAATATCTAAGTCATTCATCAAATATTAATGAATTGATTTAATTCATTACCAATATTCATTATTATCAAATATACATATTGATTAATGAATAAATATATATTCAATATTCCCCCAAATAAAAATAAAACATTAAATGTTCAAAACTATATTAATAATTATACATTGTTTAGTAAATAAACATATTCAGGATAAATAATATGGATATTTATGGTAAATTTAATGTTCAAGGATCATAGGAAAATGAATATATTACATGAAAGTTAATGAAAACAATAATGAATCTAGAAAGTGAATTTATACATTCCTTGTAAAAAATTCTGAAAATACATCCCTAAAAATATTAAGGATGGTATTAAAAAATATATCCCCATTTCATTATAATTAAAATAATGTGTTGTTATCATTGATTAATACAATTACCATAGGATAATATTTAAAAATATCCTTCATGATAATATCATTTTCATTTAGAAAATAATCTTTTAAGAATGAAAAGGTCAAATAAAACTATGAAAATTATTTTATTTTGAAATAAATATTTAATCCTTTATGATATTATTTTATAAATTTGATTTGTATGGATGGATATTAATTTTACTTATGCGGTACACGTTAAGAAAATATTCCTATCAATTTTTTAGTATAATCTAAACGAACCTTGTTTTGAAAATGACATGATGATTGCTTGAAAAAAATCAAAATATATCAAAAGGGGAAAAAAATATTTAATAAATAATTTGGAAATGTTTAAAAAAAAATTTAAAATATTTTTATAAAACATGGGTTTTGGAAGAATACAAAATTCTTTTTGACGAGTGGAATGATTTTAGATTCTTTGGAATTGAATTTCTTAATTATTTTATGTAAAATATAGCGTAAAAATATTTATATTAATTTAAAATATATTGAATAAAATAAGGATAATAAAATTAAATTTCATAACTGATAATGATCAAATAAATTCCTTCAACATAAATTCAAAAATAAAACATCATTATTATCCCAAGAGTGTGAAAGAAACGAACAATGATCATAACTTTAATGTGAAAATTCTAATGTAAATCGATATGTGTTTTAAATATAAATACACATAAAATATATAGACATAATATATATTATATTAAAAGACAAATAAAATAATAATAATAAATTATCAATGGAAATGATGAAGTAATACATTACAATAAAAATACATTTACTCATGAAAATATTTACCTAATAGTAACATTGTTATAAAATTACCATTGATGAAATAATTAAAATTAAAACATTATTGGAAAAGAGATGATGGATTGCTATTGGAATCAACTCATGCAAAAGGACGTGATAATCATGAGTCTTCAAAGATTTCAACTTCAACTCTTTTCTGTTGACCCATTTTGATATATTGCATGAATATCCATCATGAACTTTAATAGTCTCTAGCACTTCCAGAAATTTATTTTTTTCAGTAGGAGTCATCACATAAGAAGCACATGGAACTTTCCATTTATTTTCACTGATACAAACATGATGCAATTCTGGTCTGATCCCCCCATCTACCAAGTCGCGCCGAGATCGTAAATCATCTTTTGTCTTCCCCTTGTCATTTAGAAGAATCGAAAGCAACATTTCACATATATTTTTTTCAATGTGATTTACGTCTAAGCAATGACGTAACAAGTTGGATGACCAATATGAAAACTCAAAGTATATACTCTTCTTCTTCCAATTGTAACAGGTATCATTGGAAACATTTTCCCTCTGTCTAGATTTCATTACACTCTTCCCAAATGAATAACTGAAATCTTTCAATTCATTAAGCACATCAGTTCCAGACATACGCTGATTTGGATCATCATTCTGCATGGTATTGTCAAATCTTAGACGATTGTTTCTATATGTATGTTTCATTGGAAAGAATCGTCGATGTCCCATAAAACTAAAACTATGATGATATTTCAGTCTTCTCGATCGAGTATTCTTCATAAACACTAGACATGAAAATTTTCCTTTTGTGCTCCATCCAGAAATCATTGCATAAGCAGGAAAATCATTGATAGTCCACATAAGTGCAGCACACATCTAAAATATGTCTTTCGAACATGCATCGTATGTGGGCACACCCACATCCCAAAGAAGTTTCAACTCTTTTATTAATGGTTTCATGTATACATCTATATCATTGTCTGGATCAGAAGGGCTAGATATCAGTATACTCAAGAAAGTGTAAGGCTTTTTCATACACAACCAAGGGGGAAGGTTATAAATGTGTATGAAAACCGGCCATGTGTTGTGCGAAGTAAGCATCTGCCCAGATGGATTAAAACCGTCACATGAAAGACCCAGTCTCACATTACGCACGTCGGCTGCAAATTCCGGATATCGAGCATCAAATCTCTGCCATGCAAATCCATCTGCAGGGTGAACCAACTCTTCATTATTCTTTTTTCTCTCGGTGTCATGCCATCGCATTTTTACAGATATTTCATCAGACATGAAAAGCTTCTGTAATCTGGGGATCAAT